>JAWWQZ010000190.1:1262427-2524855 GCA_033815515.1 Cryptocheilus praepositus
TGTTTCCAATCACACTAATTTCACGCAATACACGTTTCGCGTTGAAAAAATATATTTTACGTAAACGATGCAAGTGTAGGTGTCATCGAGAAAAAGTTATGTTACGCTCTAAGAAACGATGGAAAATTGAAGCAAATCTCTGAATTTTCCTCGGTGCAAATTTCTGCAGCAATTGTTACCAAGAAAAAAATTAAGTCGTGCAGAAACGGCAGAAAATTAAAGCAAACTTTTTACTTGTCATCAATGCGAATTCGTGCAATAATTGTTTCCAATCACACTAATTTCCCGCAATACACGTTTCGCGTCGAAAAATATATTCCTCGGCAATTTCGCACACACGACCTTGCGCATCTGAAACACGTTTTCCGCGCCGCATTCCACAGGAAACATAAGTGCTCGGTACCCGCGAGACGTTATTACGCGGAAGTAAATTTTCGCGTTCAATTTTCTGTCTCCTTCAATGCACATTCTTGACAGGCTACCGCAACAACATCAAATCCGAAGACGCCGATATCCGTCATCCGTTCGAGTCCCAGTGACCCACATGGCTTCTTCGTATTTGCGTGCCTCGCGAGAAACAGAAAACAGTCTTTCGGTCACGACGAACGTTTCCATCGAACGCCCGAACGAAATGCCAGCTGAAAGTCTTCGGCTAGCGAACTGCAGTTGTTCCACGAATAATTCTGGCCGACGTCCAGAAACGCGGTCGACGATGCGCGGGACACGTCGGCAAACGCTTTTTCGGGAGCAAGCGCGTCGGGGAGTTCAGAATCGATCTTTCAACGAAGGGGATGTCGGATGAGCTCGTGGGATCGACGATTTTGGAAAGACCCGTCGTATTGGAGCACAGCATCGCTCGCCTCTTCCCGGTAAATCGACGTTGTGATGGCTTAGAAATTCTGAGTAGTGTGTTATTTTCAACTTTGTTAACAACAGTGAAGGGTGGGATAAGCCTTTTTTCTTGTTGAAAATAGAAAACGATTGGGAGCTGTTATTAGGTGGTACAGAAATGCTGAGTGACGTGTTATTTTCAACGTTATTAACAATAGTGGATGATGAGATAAGCTTTTTCTTCTTGGTTTATAATGGAAAGCGATTGAGAACTGTTATTACATCAAAATGCTGAGTGGTGTATTATTTTCAACATTATAAACAACAGTGGATAATGAGATAAGCTCTTTTTTCGGTTGAAAGTAGAAAACGATTGGGAGCCGGTATTAGATGGTGCAGAAATATTGAGTGGTGTCCTATTTTCAATCTTGTTAACAATAGTGTAGGGCGGGATAAGCCTTGTTTTGGTTGAAAATAGAAAACGATTGGGAGCTGGTATTAGATGGTGCAGAAATGCTGAGTGGTGTCCAATTTTCAATTTTGTTAACAATAGTGTAGGGTGGGATAAGCCTTCTTTTTCGTTGAAAATAGAAAGCGATTGGGAGCTGTTATTAGGTGGTACAGAAATGTTGTGTGTCGTGTTATTTTCAACGTTATTAACAATAGTGGAGGATGAGATAAGCTTTTTTTTCTTGGTTTATAATGGAAAGCGATTGAGAACTGTCATTAGATGACTTCAAACTGCAGGTAGTGTGTTATGGTATATTCAACGTTATTAACAACAGTGGAGGATGAGAAGCCTTTTTTCTTGTTGAAAATAAAAAAGCGATTAGGAGCTGTTATTAGATGGTACAGAAATGCTGAGTGATGTGTTATTTTCAACGTTATTAACAATAGTGGATGATCAGATAAGCTTTGTTTTCTTAGTTCAAAATGGAAAGCAATTGAGAACTGCTGTTAGATGACTTAAAAATGCTGAGTGGCGTATTATTTTCAACATTATAAACAACAGTGTATAATGAGATAAGCTCTTGTTTTGGTTGAAAATAGAAAACGATTGGGAGTTGGTATTAGATGGTGCAGAAATGCTGAGTGGTGTCCAATTTTCAATTTTGTTTACAATAGTGTAGGGTGGGATAAGCCTTCTTTTTCGTTGAAAATAGAAAGCGATTGGGAGCTGTTATTAGGTGGTACAGAAATGCTGAGTGACGTGTTATTTTCAACGTTATTAACAATAGTAGGTGATGAGATAAGCTTTTTGTTCTTGGTTCATAATGGAAAGCGATTGAGAACTGTTATTAGATGACTTCAAAATGCTGAGTGGTGTATTATTTTCAACATTATAAACAACAGTGGATAATGAGATAAGCTCTTGTTTTGGTTGAAAATAGAAAACGATTGGGAGCTGGTATTAGATGGTGCAGAAATGCTGAGTGGTGTCCAATTTTCAATTTTGTTAACAATAGTGTAGGGTGGGATAAGCCTTCTTTCTCATTGAAAATAGAAAGCGATTGGGAGCTGTTATTAGGTGATACAGAAATGCTGAGTGACGTGTTATTTTCAACGTTATTAACAATAGTGGATGATGAGATAAGCTTTTTGTTCTTGGTTCATAATGGAAAGCGATTGAGAACTGTTATTAGATGACTTCAAAATGCTGAGTGGTGTATTATTTTCAACATTATAAACAACAGTGGATAATGAGATAAGCTCTTGTTTTGGTTGAAAATAGAAAACAATTGGGAGTTGTTATTAGGTGATACAGAAATGATGAGTGACGTGTTATTTTTAACGTTATTAACAATAGCGGAGGATGAGATAAGCTTTTTTTCATGGTTTATAATGGAAAGCGATTAAGAACTGTTATTAGATGAGTTCAAAATGCTGAGTAGTGTGTTATATTCAACCTTATTAATAACAGTGGAGGATCCGACAAGACTTTTTTCTTGTTGAAAATAGAAAACGATTGGGAGCTGTTATTAGGTGATACAGAAATGCTGAGTGACGTATTATTTTCAACGTTATTAACAATAGTGGATGATCACGTAAGCTTTTTCTTCTTGGTTCATACTGGAAAGCGATTGAGAACTGTTAGATGTCTTCAAAATGCCGAGTAGTGTATTATATTCAACCTTGTTAACAACAGCGGGGATAGGACAAACCTTCTTTTTGCTTGAAAATAGAAAGCGATTCGTAGCTGTTATTTGGTGGTTAAAAATGCTGAGTGCTGTGTTATTTTCAACATTATAAACAACAGTGGATAATGAGATAAGCTCTTTTTTCGGTTGAAAATAGAAAACGATTGGGAGCTGGTATTAGATGGTGCAGAAATGCTGAGTGGTGTCCGATTTTCAATTTTGTTAACAATAGTGTAGGGTGGGATAAGCCTTCTTCTTCGTTGAAAATAGAAAGCGATTGGGAGCTGTTATTAGGTGATACAGAAATGCTGAGTGACGTGTTATTTTCAACGTTATTAACAATAGTGGATGATCAGATAAGCTTTTTCTTCTTGGTTCATAATGGAAAGCGATTGAGAACTGTTAGATGTCTTCAAAATGCCGAGTAGTGTGTTATATTCAACCTTGTTAACAACAGCGGGGATAGGGCAAGCCTTCTTTTTGGTTGAAAGTAGAAAGCGATTGGTAGCTGTTATTTGGTGGTTAAAATTGCTGAGTGCTGTGTTATTTTTCAACATTATAAACAACAGTGGATAATAAGATAAGCTCTTTTTTCGGTTGAAAATAGAAAACAATTGCGAACTGTTATTAGATGGTGCAGAAATGCTGAGTGGTATCTTATTTTCAATTTTGTTAACAATAGTGTAGGGTGGGATAAGCCTTCTTTTTCGTTGAAAATAGAAAGCGATTGGGAGCTGTTATTAGGTGGTACAGAAATGCTGAGTGACGTGTTATTTTCAACGTTATTAACAATAGTGGATGATCAGATAAGCTTTTTCTTCTTGGTTCATAATGGAAAGCGATTGAGAACTGTTATTAGATGACTTCAAAATGCTGAGTGGTGTATTATTTTCAACATTATAAACAACAGTGGATAATGAGATAAGCTCTTGTTTTGGTTGAAAATAGAAAACGATTGGGAGCCGGTATTAGATGATGCAGAAATGCTGAGTGGTGTCCAATTTTCAATTTTGTTAACAATAGTGTAGGGTGGGATAAGCCTTCTTTTTCGTTGAAAATAGAAAGCGATTGGGAGCTGTTATTAGGTGATACAGAAATGTTGAGTGACGTGTTATTTTCAACGTTATTAACAATAGTGGATGATCAGATAAGCTTTTTTTCTTGCTTCATAATGGAAAGCGCTTGAGGACTGTCATTAGATGACTTCAAAATGCGGAGTAGTGTGTTATATTCAACCTTGTTAACAACAGCGGGGATAGGACAAGCCTTCTTTTTGGTTGAAAGTAGAAAGCGATTGGTAGCTGTTATTTGGTGGTTAAAAATGCTGAGTGCTGTGTTATTTTTCAACATTATAAACAACAGTGGATAATAAGATAAGCTCTTTTTTCGGTTGAAAATAGAAAACAATTGCGAACTGTTATTAGATGGTGCAGAAATGCTGAGTGGTATCTTATTTTCAATTTTGTTAACAATAGTGTAGGGTGGGATAAGCCTTGTTTTGGTTGAAAATAGAAAGCAATTGAGAACTGTTATTAGGTGGCTTAGAAACGCTGAGTAGTGTATTATTTTCAACCTTATTAGCAATAGTGGATAATGAGATAAATTCTTCCTTTTTGTTTGAAAATGGAAAGCGTTTGAGAACTTTTATTAGAACATCTCAACACGTTTCATCGGAATTCTATAGTAATACCGTATGTGTCAGTGTGATGTTACGTCTGGGTGTATTTTTCTGATTCAGTAAATATGAAAACTTATGGATGTTCGGTTGTCAACCGTTTTCTCGTCACTTCACACGTCACTTTTATTAATATTTGATAAAATCGTGTAGCAGCGTTTGCTTGAATCGCTTTATCTGTCAAAGCTGATGCGTTCAGATACGGTGAACGGAAAGGGTTTGTCCGTTCATCTTGCATCGGTAGTACACCGACATGGGTGCATCACTCATTATCCAGTATTGTGACTTAGAAAGAGGTTGATAGGCTTGAGTTTCTTTTGTTGCGGAATTTTGTATGACAATGCTTATGAACAGACGACTACATGCGGACAAACTTAGTGACAGACCTGGCCTGTCACATTTGTGTACAGCATCGTTCCATTTAACCCGCTAAATCAACATATTGGTAATGTAAAAACCAATTGATAATCATGAATTTCTGTCGCGGAAATTCGTATGGGAACACATGATAAGCGGTGACCACATACAGACGGGTTTAGTGACAGGCCTGGCCTGTCCGTCTTGGCAAATAATTTACGTGTCTCTGAAGGTATTGGTATTTATCTATTGGGTTGTTCGGAAAGTAATTTCGTTTTTTCCCAACAGAGGATTTAATTGTATTTTTTTTTGCACCCAACTTCACACTTAAGCCTCATAATCATTATATGTTTTGAGAGCTGATATAGCAAGGCTTGTGTATGAAAAACTTCAATTGATTCTACGCAGTGGTTTTTGGTTGGTGCCTTTTTAAATATGGAGAGCAATAAACAGCATTTTCGTCATATTTTACTCTTTTACTATAGAAAAGGTAAAAATGCTGTTCAAGCCAGAAAGAAATTAGCCGATGTGTATGGAGAAGCTGTGTTGTCAGTACACCAGTGCCAGAACTGCTTTATAAAATTTCGATCCGGCAATTTTGCTGTCGAAGATGCACCACGTTCTGGAAGGCCGATTGAAGCTGATAAAGACGCGATAAAGGCATTAGTTGATGCAAATCGGCGAATAACAACACGTAAGATCGGTGAAAGGTTAAGTTTATCAAATTCAACTGTTTGTGACCACTTGAAAGGCCTGGGTTTAACCTCGAAGCTCGATATATGGGTTCCCCATGTTCTTACGGAGAGAAATTTGTGTCGTCGCGTTGACGCCTGTGATTCGCTTCTCAAACGTCATGAAAACGATCCATTTTTGAAGCGCATCATTACTGGGGACGAAAAATGGGTTGTATATAACAATGTCAAGCGCAAGAGATCATGGAGCAAAGAAGATGAACCGGCTCAAAACATTTCCAAAGCCGATATCCATAAAAAAAAGGTGATGCTGTCTGTTTGGTGGGATTATAAAGGAATCGTTTTTTTGAGCTTTTACCGGATAACACAACAATTAATTCGGAAGTCTACTGTCATCAGCTGGACAAACTGAATGATGCACTTCAATAGAAACGGCTAGAATTAATCAACAGAAAAGGCGTAGTGTTCCACCAAGATAATGCGAGACCTCACACAAGTTTGGTCACTCGCCAAAAGATTTTACAGCTTGAACGGGATACATTGCCACACCCACCATATTCTCCAGATCTGGCACCTTCGGATTATTATTTGTTCCCGTCACTACAAAATTTTTTAGACGGAAAAATCACCTCGATCAGTTTTTTACCAGCAAAGACCAACAATTTTATGAGCATGGAATCATGCTACTACCAGAAAGATGGCAAAGGATATTGGACCAGAATGGCCAATTTATAATTTAATAAAATATTTGTCATTATACGAAAATTGTCTTTCATTTTCACAAAAAAAAAACGAAATTACTTTCCGAACAACCCAATATATGATAACGGGCGAGAAACCTAACACGTGTCATGGAACTACTTTGAAAGCAACGTGTACTCCATACGTATGCACTGAAGACTAACAGTCATTACAATTGAAAATAGCGAGCGTTTGAATGTGTAGGATGCGCTTATAATATAACCTAACTTGATCTTATGTGAAATGTGTTGGTATTAGAAAAGTTTTAAAGTATGATACTAATATAGTTGAAACAAATGGGACTACTTTGAAAGCAACGTGTACTCCATACGTATGCACTGAAGACTAACAGTCAGTTCAATTGAAAATAGCGAGCGTTTGAATGTGTAGGATGCGCTGATAATATAACCTAACTTGATCTTATGTGAAATGTGTTGTATTAGAAAAGTTTTAAAGCATGATATTAATACAGTTGAAATAAATGGGACTACTTTGAAAGCAACGTGTACTCCATACGTATGCACCGAAGACTAACAATCAGTACAATTGAAAATAGCAAGCGTTTGAATGTGTAGGATGCGCTGATAATATAACCTAACTTGATCTTATGTGAAATGTGTTGGTATTAGAAAAGTTTTAAAGCATGATATTAATACAGTTAAAATAAATAGAAATAATTATACATACATACACATATCATCAGAATCTTCATCCCAGGTTACGTTAGAGGCTAATGACTGAAGTGACATGTAATTAATCTGTAATAGCATTATAGCACAATGCTGTTAGTATATTATTACTAGAGAATCCTGCGCATTTATCTGCTAATTATGCATCATTCTGTGTGGCTGATGCAATACTCATTTCCAGGGGTAGTTCGGTTCTCGTGAAATGTTTTCAGTTTATACGGATGGAGATCAGTATCGGAGTGAAATTACAATCACAAAGACAGGATTAATTGCAGGAAAGATAACATGCTGGTGTGATTTAATAAATAAAATTACTAGGCATAATATATAGGAACATTAGGAATGCAATAGGCAGTGCTTATTTTTACTGTGTTTGTACGTTATTGTTTACTTAAAGCTGCCGATGCTTATTTACATCGCGACAAAATATTATTATATGTGGCATTAAATCATCCCATCACAAAAAAGATTCGTCGCTTTATCGATTTGGACGCTAGATTAAGGAATGATGATTTATTTGCTATTTATTTCGTCATATATGCAACTGGTGCGTAAGTATTAAGTATACTTTATTATTATAACATTTTATTGAACATTAGTAACACCTTAAACATGAGATAAATGTTAGTGCCACTAAATGCAGCAATTTCCTGAAGCATAAACGACGATGCCTCCGACATAAATAATTTGTATCCTCAATGCATCTTTACGATTGTGTGACACATGCGTTAAGAAAAAAAAACTGAAAGTGTATTTTAGCCGTGCGACACTCATGGCACTCTTATCTCTCAAGTTCAGAAATAATCGATTGTCATTGCTGTACTGTTCCTTGACACGAATTATCCAAGGAGTTCGATGTTAATGGAAGTTCGCGACACGAGTAAATTAACGTTAAAACCGGCTGTGTGCTAAAACACTCGTGTGCCAAACATTCTTATTTTGAGTTTGTTTATAATGTACATAAATTTGTTGTTTATTACCAGGCCACGTGAATTATTGAGCATTTTATAATAATATGCGAAGTCTCAAAAAGACGAACAAAAATTATATAGTAAATTGAATAATAATGATAATGGCAATCCCAGTACTGAAAATATTCTGTAAAATTTGTATTGACCCAGGCCGAGTTCTTGAGTATTCGAGCAATGTTTTGAATAATTCAAATATCTGAGCAAATTTGAAAATTTTACAATTTACGATGCTTGATCAATTTTAATAGAAGCTGGTCACGCAAACATTCTTTAACCACTCAAGCTAGTCATATATCAGATCTACTTGAAAATAATGATTTTTTAAATGCTGCGGCAAAAATGAATCTGCCGATTCAGTTTAAATACTTTGAATATAAGTAACCTACTTGAGCTGCTTGTACAAAGCAGGTACGCAAATTAGTTTAAATAATCAAGCCGAATTTAAAATGATTCGTTATTTGTAAGTAACTTGTGAGTAACATTCTCATTGAAGTATTGTAAGCATCTTACAGCAAAAGTGGATTTTGCGATACAGGTGGCACACTCTTTGCGCATGATTTTGTAAAAGATCGCTGTACTTATTGATCAGTCGGTAAAACAGTTATGGATCAACAGAATGCATAGCAGAGATGAGGTAAATGTAAATCATTTTCCACTTGTTTTTTTTTGCAATATCTGAGAAACAGTGTCGAATGTTGATGCACGGTTTGTATTTTTTCTGAGCCTATTCACACTCTTTTCTAATTTTTGAATTTCCGTATTGATTCGAAAACATCTATTTCTTATTCGGTTTTGGGGATTTTTTTACCGTTTTTCGTCTAGTTTCGGTCGTATCTCTTAAGATTTTCTTGGTTTATTCAAAGCCGTCTCACGACTATACTAGAGATCCTAGGTTACATTTCATGGAGATATCTTAAACATTTTTCGACACTCATTCGCGTGAAACTAATAAATTTGAACTAAAATAAATTTAAAATACGTTTTTGCCCATTTTCGCGTATCTTCGGTTCATTTTTCATCATGTTTTCGTTTGTTTTTGCTCACAACTCGAGAACTATTCCGAATTTTTCAGTGCGGTTAGTATTTTTCTAATTCCGTTTATGCCCTTTTTCATTTGACACAATTACAAGTCGATCGGTAGAGTTTTAATTTTTAACCCTATCTTCAGGCTTCTTTTTCACGATTTTTCCACACATTTTTGGCGATATCTTCGAAACTATTGCGAATTTCGGGGTGCGCCTTGCATTTTTCCGAGTCATTTTGTACCCCCGTTGATATGTTCAAAGGGCAGTCAAATCGGTGACCCATCATTTTTTCCCAAAAATGGCAACCTTAAGATTTTCTCGATTTCTTCAAGGTCCTGTCACGATGAAACTAGCGGTCGAAACCTATAAGTAATATAGGTTTTCTTAAAACTCTTTGGACGCACTTTCACGTGGAACTAATCGCAATCAGCAATTTTGAAAAAAATTTTTTTACACTGTCTTAAAATCGTCATATCTCAAAAACTATGAAGAGTTCAGCAGGCGGAAAGTGGTCTATCTTCAGGGCAAATTACCCTCTATCGCATGGTATCGGTCCAAAACAAAAAAAAAAAATTTGACATTTTTCGCCTATTATCGCGATTTTTCAGAGTATGTTTCTTATTATCTCTCCATATTTTTGCTTATAACTCGAGAACTATTGCAAATTTTGAGGCGCGGTTTGAATTTTTTCGAGTCTCTGTCGACCCCCTTTCATTTCATATATGTGAGCAAGTCAAATGATTTACTTTCAGTTGGTGGTTCTTAAAAAAACCCGTGTTTTTCTTATGTTTTTCTCGATTTTGCAATCTATTTTTTGTCATATCTCGGAAACTATTTCGAATTTTTCAGCGCGGTTGCGATTTTTCCAAGTCTCTTTGTACCCCCTTTCATCTGGTACAATTACAAGTTGATCCGTAGATTTTTAATTTTTGACCCTGTTTTCAGGCTCGTTTTTCATGATTTTTCCACACATTTTTGCCGATATCTCCGGAACTATTGCGAATTTCGGGGTGCGCCTTGCATTTTTCCGAGTCATTTTCGATCCCCTTTGACATATTACAAGGACAATAAAATCGGTGACCCATCATTTTTTGGCAAAAATGGCAAGGGCAAACCTTAAGATTTTCGCGATTTCTTGAAGGCCCTGTCACAATTAAACTAGCGGTCGAAACCTATAACTAATATAGGTTTTTTTAAAGCTCTTTGGACGCACTTTCACGTGGGACTAATCGCAATCAGCAATTTTGAAAAAAATTTTTTTGCACTTTCTTAAAATCGTCGTATCTCGGAAACTATGAAGAGTTCAGCTCGCGGAAAGTGGTATATCTTCAGGGCAAATTACCCTCTATCGAACGGTATCGGTCCAAAACCAAAAAAAAATTTGACATTTTTCGCCTATTTTCGCGGATTTTTAGCTTATTTATTGTCGTTTTTCTGTATATTCCTGTTCATAACTCGTGTAATCTTGTTCATAAATAACAAAATTGGCCGAACCAACCCATCCTACCGTCATCCTCAGAACACAGTGTAACTATTGAACTGAAAAAAATTGTAGCCACTGTTCAGCGCTGTCACGTTTCACGTAGCCACGTGCCAGGGACACGTGTTGTCGGTCGCGAGATACGCTTTCTCGTCCTGCGTCGCAGGGGTTGAAACTGGCACACGTGAACGGTGCGACAGGGCTTCGAAGAGATCAGCGACGGCTAAACGGATTGTCGTCGGACAGGGCGTCGGTTTTAAGGTCAAGAGACCGGCGCGCCGGTTGTCAGTTCCACTACGAACCTCGCCGGCGAATGATGGATTTTACACACAAGCGGGTCTATCATATTCTCTTCTCGATACTCAAGCCACTCGAATCTGACGTGCGGAATGAGAACGAGGAGAACGACGACGAAAACGAAATTGAAGTAGAGGAAGATTAGTAGCTTTGTTGGCTGAAGCAAAGATTTTACACACATGCGGGTCTATCATATTCTCTTCTCGATACTCAAGCCACTCGAATCTGACGTGCGGAATGAGAACGAGGAGAACGACGACGAAAACGAAATTGAAGTGGAGGAAGATTAGTAGCTTTGTTGGCTGAAGCAAAGAAAGAGTGACTTTATGCACTGAGAAAGCAGGAAAGTGCGGTACTCAGAGTTTAGTGATTGGAAGAGCGGTGAGGTGAAGATTGTAATTAGAGGCAGGGGGGTAATTATTTGGGCACTTTTTAAATTATTAACTTTGGTGTACTTTTGGAAATTGGCGGCAAATTGACGCCTAATGAACGTGGAGATCAGACACTTTTGCGTGAAGAGAGACTTTATGACTTTATGCGCTGAAAAGACAGGAGAGTGCAGTATTCAAAGTCTAGTATTTTGAATAACTGTGGAGGTATGGTGGTTGAATTATTTGGACACTTTTTAAATTATTAACTTTAGTGTACTTTTGCAAATTGGCGGCAAATTGACGCCTAATGAACGTGGAGATCAGACACTTTTGCGTGAAGAGAGACTTTATGACTTTATGCACTTAAAACGCAGGAGAGTGCAGTATTCAAAGTCTAGTATTTTGAATAACTGTGGAGGTATGGTGGTTGATTGAAGACTGTAACTAAAGGCAGAGGTGTAATTATTTGAGCATTTATTAAATAACTAATTTGGGTCTGTTTTGGTAAATTGCTGTATGTGGAACCAAGTGGTGTAATAACGGGATGAAAAACGAACGTACTTTTTGTATAACCATCCTATTGACGAATCCGAAGCGTGGACAGTGTGATCAAATTATTCCATTTCTATGAAAGGTTTCGCGGAAAGCTCGTTGCCCGTAAATCGAATGAGACTAAAATAATTATTGGAGGGCAAAGAATGACGCGGTTTGGGAATTAGTGACGTTTTTTAGTGGCCGCAGCGGTTGGCTTCCGAATGTTTTGTCACGTTTGATATTTATTTTCCATTGACCTTTCGCACACCCACACTGCACCATTGGGACTTGGGTACTCCGATGTGATCAAATACCGAATCGATGGTTAGCAAGTGTGTTGTGGAAGACGATTAATTCTCGTTAAGTGATCGTGATAAGGTTTTATCGTCAAGTCTAACCAGTGTTCGGAAATCTCAAAATGCATCGTGCGAAATGGACCCGTTCTCAATCGCAGAAGGACTTCGCGAAATTGGGTGCGATCGACAATTTTTTAGAGGAGAAAGAATTGAAGTTGTCGCCTCCAGTAAGTTCTGGGCCTCTGTAAATTTTTAGTACAAAAGTCGACTTAGTGTAGTAAGTCCTGGCACAAGGACCTAACGATTCACTGTGTATCGTGGAGATTATTTTGTTAGGTACATGGATACGGTATTCAAAGTAGAAGGAAGCTGACGAGTTATTGTACTTTATGTAATACAATAAATATCGAGATTATTGACATTATTCATTATTGATATAGTATCGGAGTAAAAAAAACTGACGATTTTTTAACTTTTACGTAGTACAATAAATATCAAGATTATTGACATAATTAATTATCGATATCGAATTCGAGTAAAAAGGAGTTGGCCATTTATTGTTTTTTTTTTAACCCATTCGAGACGACGATTTTTTTCGAACACGGTCCCCAGGAGCGAAATTTTTTTTTCTTTATATTGTTCATTTTGAATAAAAAAACATGTTTACTATGGAAATCACCGAATTCGTAAGTGAATTCACATAAATAAGATCATTGCACACCAGGTGTGCAGCTCGCTCCTCGGAAAATTTTTATTGCGAGGAACGGATTGAACACCATGTGTGCAATGTAAGGTAAAATGAAAATACATCATTAAAAAATGTATGCACATTTATTTCAAAAATTGTTAGATAATATAAAATCGTTATTTTGTTTTCAATTATAAAGAACGGAATATAATGCAAAGAAAATGTTTAAAAAGTAGTAAAAAGTTAAAAAAAGATAAGTTGAATAATGAAAAAAATAACAAACGAGAAATAAATTTTTAGAAAAATGTCTACAGATAACAAAGTAATGTAACTCAGTAATAAAAAAGAAAATATAATTTGTAAATACACTTTTAGCAAATAGTACACTGATCGTAAAGTAATTATACATTTGTTGGTTGATGGTAGCGCTTGAAACATTCTCCCAAACATAATCCAGGATTAGCGACACAAGCAGGACAAGAGTAATTATTACGTTTATATTTTCCTTCTTTGTAGGACTGTCGGCAATTCATAGTATTTTACATGTAAGAAAGCCTTCAAATAATTTTTAGATTTTTGGTACACAGTAAAATCAATGCCAAATTCTGTTTTCCTGTACCTTGCAGATTTCATTAGTTCAAGGAAAATCTTATTTCGACGGCTAGTTTACTCAGAATAACTGATAATTGCACATTATTGTTATTGCACACACGGTGTGCAAGCCGTCTTATAGCCTCGGAAATCAATTGCACACACGATGTGCAATCGGTCTCGAATGGGTTAAGGACACATTTCGACTGATACGGTTTTCCGTGTGGATTGAAAGTTTGGTTAATCAAAGTATCTCTTTTGGCTGACCAATGAAATGCATGATCAAACATTTCTGCACTGCAACAGATGTATATTGCGTGTCTGCAGATGCAAAATCAACGGAACGTAACTCGACCGCTGTACAATAATCCATTAATCCATTCGAGACGACGATTTTTTTCGAACACGGTCCCCAGGAGCGAAATTTTTTTTTCTTTATATTGTTCATTTTTAATAAAAAAACATGTTTACTATGGAAATCACCCAATTCGTAAGTGAATTCATATAAATAAGATCATTGCACACCAGGTGTGCAGCTCGCTCCTCGGAAAATTTTTATTGCGAGGAACGGATTGAACACCATGTGTGCAATGTAAGGTAAAATGAAAATACATCATTAAAAAATTTATGAACATTTATTTCAAATATAGTTAGATAATATAAAATCGTTATTTTGTTTTCAATAATAAAGAACGGAATATAATGCAAAGAAAATGTTTAAAAAGTAGTAAAAAGTTAAAAAAAAGATAAGTTGAATAATGAAAAACATACCAAACGAGAAATAAATTTTTAGAAACATGTCTACAGATTACAAACTAATGTAACTCAGTAATAAAAAAGAAAATATAATTTGTAAATACACTTTTAGCAAATAGTACACTGATCGTAAAGTAATTATACGTTAGTTGGTTGATGGTAGTCGCTTGAAACATTCTCCCAAACATAATCCAGGATTACCGACACAAGCAGGACAACAGTAATTATTACGTTTATATTTTCCTTCTTTGTAGGACTGTCGGCAATTCATAGTATTTTACATGTAAGAAAGGCTTCAAATAATTTTTAGATTTTTGGTACACAGTAAAATCAATGCCATATTTTGTTTTCCTGTACCTTGCAGATTTCATTAGTTCAAGGAAAATCTTATTTCGACGGCTAGTTTACTCAGAATAACTGATAATTGCACATTATTGTTATTGCACACACGGTGTGCAAGCTGTCCTATAGCCTCGGAAGTCAATTGCACATACGGTGTGCAATCGGTCTCGAATGGGTTAATATAGTAAAATACGGACGGTAGTCAAAGTGTTAACAGGAGGTTTGCAACATTTCTTGTATACCCGTCTGTACGGATACGTGCCATATTGGCACGTAAATGAAACCGAACGTTTCTTTAGACTATTCTGAACTTACTGAGATCCGATTTTTTTCTGATACTCATCGGCGAAATTTTTTTTTCGGCATTGCGAATTTCCAACGGAAATACGGATGTATGACATAAGATCAGGTCCGCCGTGCCAATCAGTACAGATTTTAGATATTGAACACCATGGTTTACGGTATTACCGCTGCATCGAGATAATGTACTTACTTTGACGAGTACTTTGTACGAACTTTGTGATTACACTGATATTCATTTTTAAAGTAATGCTTTCACACGGAAAGCCGATTAGCTCGGATTAATGCTGAATTTACGTTCGCGTCAAAATAAAGCGCATCCGTAGAGATAGCCATGCCACATAAAGTGGCAAATCAAAATCAAAACGGCAATTCATAGTATTTTACCTGTAAGAAAGGCTTCAAATTATTTTTAGATTTTTGGTACACAGTAAAATCAATGCCAAATTTTGTTTTCCTATACCTTGCAGATTTCATTAGTTCAAGGAAAATCTTATTTCGACGACTAGTTTACTCAGAATAACTGATAATTGCACATTACTGTTATTGTACACACGGTGTGCAAGCCGTCTTATAACCTCGGAAATCAATTGCACACACGGTGTGCAATCGGTCTCGAATGGGTTATGTAATACTATAAATGTTGAGATTTACAATATAATTTTTCTGCTTTTTCGTGAACGCTTTAAAGTCAATCATCCCCTAAATTTGTACGCTTGTTGATAAGAAATGAATTTATTTTTACAGTTTGACGACAATGACAACTATTTATCGCCTAATGATGAGTCCGGAAAGAACGAACAAGCGGGGGAAAAAGAGGACATCGATTATTGGCCCAATTGCGACACATCCGTATGGATGAGATCGTGCGAGGAAGAAGTTATAGAACCCATACACGGAAAGATTACTGGGACGATACCAAAGTGGTTGAAGGGGACGTTGTTAAGAAACGGACCTGGAAGTTTGAAAGTCGGGGAATACACTTATGATCATATTTTCGATAGTTCTGCGTTGTTGCATAGGTAATAAAAAAGCACACATGACATAAACAATTATTACGAAAAATCAGAAATATTGTACAATATCAAGTATAATATAATATGAGAAAAAATAGAAATATTGATAACAGTTATAAGCAAAATGAATTTGAATTAAATTAAAAGTTAGGAAAAAATAGGAGTACAACTGCACACGTTCAGTAACGAATCGACGAAAAGTTGAATTAAGTCGTATCAAGTTTAATTGAACCCCTTAACGCCTGAATTTTTTTCTGATGAAAAAATAATTGCACAAATATATATCCTGTTATTATGCAAAAATCCGTCAACAATTTTTATTTGTGTAATATGCTTGAGAAAAACTAGTATATATTGATAACAGTTATTCGCAAAATGAATTTGAATTGAATTTAAATTTTAAAAAAATATGCGACATGCAAGTTCAGTAACGAATCGACGAAAAGTTCATTCGTCGTTAAGTTTAAGTGAATTACTCGAAAGTGTTTTACCTTCATAACAGTTTAAATAAGCCCACTATCTAGTTGAGGACGACTTTATACAATTTCAGGTTCGGAATATCGGAAAATGACGTCACATATCAAAGGCGGTTCGTAGAAACAGAAGTATATAAGAAGAATAAAGCTGCGCAGAGGATCGTCATGTCAACTTTTGGCACGAAAGCTGTTCCAGACCCTTGTCAAAGCATCTTCAACAGGTGAGAACATAACGGCAACCGGATTTTATTAAAGTGTCTATAATAAAAGCAAAGGCGAATTGTTTTCGGCGAATTTTTATTTTAACATGTCCACTACTGTGTCTATAATGAGAGCAAAGGCAAATAATTTTTTCTAGGAATTTTTTCTTTAATACGGTTTTGTGTCTGCATTTATTATATTATAATAATATATATTAGGTGTACAAATGAATAATTCAAATTATTTTGAGCGGTTATGAAATCAATTTGGATTATTCATTTGCACGCGTAATATATATATTATAATAATATATATTATATTATATATTAAAAACAAAGGTGAATTATTTTTTCTGTGAATTTCGTCATTAATATGGTTTCATGTCTGCAACTAGGTTAAAACGATGTTTTTCGGTAGTAAGTTTGGTATTTTGCAGAGTCGCAGCTGTTTTTAATCCTGCTGAGAATCA
The DNA here is from genome assembly GCA_033815515.1 of Cryptocheilus praepositus. NCBI lineage: Eukaryota > Metazoa > Arthropoda > Insecta > Hymenoptera > Pompilidae > Cryptocheilus > Cryptocheilus praepositus. The sequence continues at coordinate 1,279,364 of JAWWQZ010000190.1, forward strand.
GTCAGATAATTCAATGATATCCGTTTATACGTTTGGTGACGAGTATTATACGTTTGCTGAGGCACCGACGATGCATCGAATCGATCCAGACACTTTGGAAACACTTGGAAAGGTAAGTCATATATTTTTCAATTTTTGCCTTTATTTTTCACCACAAAATACTGCCAGCGAAAAAAAAAATACCAAAGACAAGAAATAAATTTAATTAAATAATTTGAATAGCTAATTCTGCTAATTGCAATATTAGATATTAAATAAAGTTACATAAAATAATGCCTTGTAAAATACAAACTTTCCAGTTTGCGCTACTTAATTATTATCATTTGATCATAGTCTTAATTTAAGCATATGATCCACTGCTAATGGAATGGTAGATTGTATCAATTAGATTTTCAATATATATACATCATATGAGATCAACGTTTTGCGTGGAATTCAAGGTGAACCTGACGGAATACGTGGGAATTGTTAATCACACTTCCCATCCACATGTAATGCCAGACGGTACGGTATACAATTTGGGGATGAGCATAACAGCGCATGGACCAAGTTACAGCATCGTCTGTTTTACACCAAGTCAAGTTATTGTAGGCAAGTATACGTTAAACGTAACATTATTCACAACCGATGCCAATTTATCTGTAAAAACAATTGATACAAGCAATCGAACACAAATATCCATACATTTATTTATTCTTATCATCTATGTTATTTTGTGTATACTTATACCGAACATTTAAAGTTATAGCGAAGCGAATTCACAATTTCTTAATGGTTGCAATTGTATCTAATTACGTTTGTTTTAATGTAACATCATCTATAATCGATAGCAAACAACATTTATAAAACAATTTTATAGACATTTTTTAGAGGAAATTTTGCAATACTTTAAACATATAGGGCGATTACGTAGCGGATGTTGTCAATTTACAATTTTACGATTGCGACTCTGCCGAATTATATTTACGGTTTAACCCTTTGCACTCCTATGTCGAGTGTCACTCGACATCACTTTTTATCTCAGGAGCTCCCAACCTTTGTCGTGTTTTACTCGACATTTTTTTTAAAAATATCAATTTAAATAAATAGGTGTCGCGCACATATTATACAATTTTATCAACGCTCTCGTATATGTCATTTTCAAGGGTTAGACATTCAAGTAATCGCAAGATGTAACCCTGATTTTCTTTCAACGTTTCGAATTAAAAAAGGTGGTTTCTCTTTTTCACCGAATGTGACATCTTATTGTTTCTTCCGTCGAGCACTCAAGTGGTGGAGGAAATATTTATTTTCGGGATTAGAAATCTCCATAGCAAATGCGTATATTAAAATTATACAAGATTTCTAATCCCCAAAAGAAAAAAAACGTAAAAAAAAAACCAAGGAACAAAACCTATAGTTCTTTTATTTCTCTTCGATTACCTGAAAAAAATTTCGCGAAAAGATTTTGTCAATGCTAATTCGTGAATTAAAAATTGTCGTCATCCAAATATGGATGCAGTTTCAAGTTTTAAATTGGATTAATGGAGGCCTGGAACACTTGATAAACACGTTTTTCGCTTAGATGGAAAACCTCATTTCATCTTGGTACATTCAACAAAGGAAAACACAAAGACTGTGCAGTTTGCTCAAATAGAAAAATACCTAGAGGAAGAAGAGAATACTACCTATTTTTTGCGAAACGTACGTTAAAATTAAAAAATGTGGTTGCATCTTGGAAAAAAGTTTTTCCAAAAATATATCATAGGCTTGAAAATTTCAAAATACGACAATAGTGTAAATAAAACTGGATATTTAAGTGAATTCGTTTTTTCTTCCTTTATTTATTTAAATTATCTTTATATTTTTAGATTTAAAGTAAATTTCAAATAAAACACTTAAAAGCGTGTGGGAGCAAAATGCTGTTAACGAAATTGAAATAAAATTCGGATGCAAAAGGGTTAAGAGGGACATTCTACTTTCTCGGGTCGACAAAATCGACTTTTTTTTTATTGCCTTATTCAATATAAGTATATACTTTCGAGATAAGTGTTACACCATTTTTAATTTGCAGCGATAAATTCTTAAAAATTGGGAAAGTTATAGGCCTCGCATCTAACCCACCTCGCGCAGATAGAAGGGTAACGTCGCTTGACCGGTCGGGCCGTTTTCTCTTTCGGCGATCTTTTTTTTATTCTAAGAAATTATCTAATTCTGGAAACGATTTAAAAGAGAAGATCACCCAAATGTAAACATTGCATTGGTAAACATTACGAAAGAGTGTGTTCCGCGCACCAAAATAACATCTAAATATCATCTTACCCTTGACCTTGATGATGTCTATTATGTTTATTGTTTTCTGAACATGCATTCAGTATTCAAACAGTTTTCAAAAGAGACGTATCGTTTTAATATGGATCGAAAACAAAGTAAATTTGTCAATTCGAGACCCTGTCGTTCGCGAAAAAGAACGTTTATTGGAAATCAGCATACAAGTGAATGCAGTTTAGAGTACGCTAGTACATCGGCAGAAAAATTAAAAGAAAATGCTGATCTGCATGTAAACATTGATCCGGCTATGAATTATTGTATATTACAATTTACTACGTAAGAATCTTTTATATACAAAAATTCGATATGTAAAACTTTAAATGCGTTTTTCTCAGTACTATATTTTTTCAACTGGCGTGCACGATTCCAACAAAACTATTCGATCAATCGGTCCGAGATTTTAATATATTATTCTACATACTTATGTCTATCGTATGAACCACGGGTGTGTTAATTAATCAATATTTTCTCATTTTTTTCCATCATAAAAAGACGGAAAAAGTGCCATTTTCGTGAACCTAATTTTGGAAAGTCAGTCATTTTGAAAGTTTTCATGCAAACTCTTTCTCCGTGGTTCATGCGATAGTGGTTAGTATGTAAATGAAGATTCCTGTTCTGTTTTTTTTTCTGATTATTCCAACGACTGCAATCACGCACGCCAGTGAGTATGAATTTTTTGGAGGTGCTCCAACAATCAAGAAGAATTTATATGAAAAAATTTGAAAAAACGTAAAAAGAAAATATTTTTGTATAAATAAAGATCGATATGATACAATGTGCAAGTTTCAAATTGCTGCGTTTCTATTTTCGATAAGAAAAAAATTATTGAAAATCAGTAAAATGTTTCGATGAGAAAGTAGAATGTCCCCTTAATGTGTTTCAGACGAAAATGGCGAGGAAAAGGAACTGTCTATGTTCGACCAGGCCACAATAGTAGCTACCGTGCCATCGAGGTGGCTTCTAAATCCTTCGTACATGCACACCTTTGGCATTACGGAGAACTACTTCATCATAATCGAGCAACCTTTAGCACTTTCGTTAGTCACGGTGATGTCCTGCCAAGTCACGATGGATCCGATGTGCGCGGCACTTAAGTGGCATGAAAATGAAAACGTAAGTAAAAATGACAGTCACGCGTCAACACGCATTTCATCTTTTCAGATCATTCTGCCGTGGCAAACGTGCTCATGCTTATATTGTTGGAAACATATTATAATTTAACACTAGATTTATGGAAAAGTATGTATGTGTGGATAATGCGTAGGTATATGAAGGATTTGAAAAATTAGAGGCCTGAGGCAAAGATAAATTTGAATGCATATTCGTGTCAAAGATAAATTTGAATTAATTTATAAAAAATGCATATTCGTGAATCATTTAATTTCTCGACTTGTTAAATGTGGATTATTTTCCAACATGGATCGTAAAACATCATTATCGATCTTGAATGGTCGTCCAGATCGATCAACTCAAAAGTATCTTTTAGAACATTTACAATATCTTTTTCTGATAAATTTTTTATTCGTACAAAATGCAGTGTTGTAAAACTTTATCTCTGATGTTTTTCACTTTAAATATCACAAGTAAATGATTAAAATTTGCTATAAAAAAAATCCGAATGACTCACTAAAAGTATTGGCCTATTAAAAATGAAATTTTATTCGTAAAAGTATTAGTTTCTGAAATTTTATTCGTAGAGTTTGTAAATCTGGCGTTAAAAGTGCTTGTTATGATATAATGATGTCTCGAGTGTGTATAGTGACTTAAGTGAAGGTGTAGGTATAATTGCGTAAATATGCAATAACAGCATATATATATGCAAATACTAGTACTATATATGCAAATACATTATATATATGCAAAAACAGCATATATATAAAAATGCATGAAAGAATATAATATTATTGTAACAAAAAAGCATTGAAAATGTAAACATATTCGGTGTCCGTAATTGATTGCAGACGCTGATCCACGTTGTCTCAAGAGAAACGGGCGTCTTGGTCAAAACATTCGTGGCGGAGGCCTTCTTCTACTTGCACATCATCAATCAGTTTGAAACTCGCGACAGAAACTACATCGTCTTAGACATCTGCTGTTATCGGGATGCGAAAATGCTGGAGTGCATGTACGTGGAAAAATTGAAGGTAAATTATTCAATTTACGTGACGAACATACCGACGCCTTAGAAGTAGCGGCGAATTTATACGACCGCTAGTAAAATCAAAAGCAAACATTTCCTCATACACAAAATCAATAAGCAACAAAAATGTCTACTTCGTGTGATCGCCAGTAAAATTGACAACACATTACCTCACACATAAACTTAATAAGTAACACAATGTCTAGCTCCTGCGGTCACCAATAAACATAAAAATTCACATTTCCTCACATGTAAATATGACAAGCAACAAAAATGTCTAGTTCATTCGGTCACTAGCAAAATTACAAACATACAGTTCTGCGTTCATAAATTTAATAAGTATGAACTTGTCACAATTTCTAAAGGTAGAAACTGAAATGTCATGTCCACAGAACATTCACAAGAATCCCGACTACGCAAAATTATTCCGTGGTAGACCATTGCGTTTCGTCTTACCGATGAAACAGCCAGCATCGGGTGTGCCGTTGGAACACAATTTGATCACAATCAGCACCGTTAATCAGAGTTTCGAGGTCTTCAAAGGAGTTGAGCAAGACTGTTCGAACACTGATGGCTGTTGCTTGGACGAGTCCAACAAAGACGAGGAGCAGACACGGAACAGCGTATTGAACAGGAAAGCTGCAGCTCACAGGCTACCCGACGGCAGAATATTCGTGAAACCTGAATTGCTGTGCGACTTGGGCTGCGAGACACCAAGACTGAATTATGATTCATATTTAGGCAGGGAGTATAGGTATTTCTATGCGATATCAAGCGACGTCGACCTGGAGAATCCTGGCACGGTGAGTAGGAGGTCGCAATTAAATCGTTAAAGTATTATTAAAGAACACTAGTAGTGGGAGTGTGGTAGAAGAAAAATAGTGTTTTGAAGAATACGCTTTTGTTTCTGATTAAAGTTTGGAACATTTATTTGTCGAGTCGATATGATTCAGTACGCGCGTTTCCTGGTCAGGTGTCTGCGACATTTATGAATATATTAACCCATTCGAGACGACGATTTTTTTCGAACACGGTCTCCAGGAGCGAAATTTTTTTTTCTTTATATTGTTCGTTTTTAATAAAAAAAAAAACATGTCTACTGTGGAAATCACCCAATTCGTAAGTGAATTCACATAAATAAGATCATTGCACATCAGGTGTGCAGCTCGCTCCTTGGAAAATTTTTATTGCGAGGAACGGATTGAACACCATGTATGCAATGTAAGGTAAAATAAAAATACATCATTAAAAAATTGATGAACATTTATTTCAAAAATAGTTAGATAATATAAAATCGTGATTTTGTTTTCAATAATAAAGAACGGAATATAATGCAAAGAAAATTTTTAAATAGTAGTAAAAAGTTAAAAAAAGATAAGTTGAATAATGAAAAAAATAACAAACGAGAAATAAATTTTTAGCAAAATGTCTACAGATAACAAAGTAATGTGACTCAGTAATAAAAAAGAAAATATAATTTGTAAATACACTTTTAGCAAATAGTACACTGATCGTAAAGTAATTATACATTAGTTGGTTGATGGTAGAGCTTGAAACATTCTCCCAAACATAATCCAGGATTACCGACACAAGCAGGACAAGAGTAATTATTACGTTTATATTTTCCTTCTTTGGAGGACTGTCGGCAATTCATAGTATTTTACATGTAAGAAAGGCTTCAAATAATTTTTAGATTTTTCGTACACAGTAAAACCAATGCCAAATTTTGTTTTCCTGTACCTTGCAGATTTCATTAGTTGAAGGAAAATCTTATTTCGACGACTAGTTTACTCAGAATAACTGATAATTGCACATTACGGTTATTGCACACACGGTGTGCAAGCCGTCTTATAGCCTCGGATATCAATTGCACACACGGTGTGCAATCGGTCTCGAATGGGTTAAGGACACATTTCGACTGATACGGTTTTCCGTGTGGATTGAAAGTTTGGTTAATCAAAGTGTCTCTTTTGGCTGAACGAATGCAATGCATGATCAAACATTTCTGTTACGTTTATATTTTCCTTCTTTGTAGGACTGTCGGCAATTCATAGTATTTTACATGTAAGAAAGACTTCAAATAATTTTTAGATTTTCGGTACACAGTAAAACTAATGCCAAATTTTGTTTTCCTGTACCTTGCAGATTTCATTAGTTCAAGGAACATCTTATTTCGACGACTAGTTTACTCAGAATAACTGATAATTTCACATTACTGTTATTGCACACACGGTGTGCAAGCCGTCTTATAGCCTCGGATATCAATTGCACACATGGTGTGCAATCGGTCTCGAATGGGTTAAATCGTTAAAGTATTGTTAAAGAACACTAGTAGTGGGAGTGTGGTAGAAGAAAAATAGTGTTTCGAAGAATACGTCTTTGTTTCTGATTAAAGTTTGGGACATTTATTTGTGGAGTCGATATGATTCAGTGCGCGTGTTTCCTGGTCAGGTGTCTGCGACATTTATGAATATATTAAGAGATGAGTGTATAAAAAGAGTCCATACGTGGAGATACCAAAAAATAAGAATACAAGACACCCAATATGCATCCGTAGTTTGATTGCTTGCAAATACATTCATAATAACTTATATATTGACACTTTAACTGCCGTGGTGGTCATCGGTGACCGGCGCAAAAGGTCTCACGAAAAATTAAAAAAATAGCCAATCGGTAGCATTTATCATTTTGTAAATGCAATTAATATTAAATAGTGATTTGCATTATTTTCATTTTGCACAATTCAATCAAATTCTGTAGTACTTCATCACGTTATGGTTTTAATATAGTAAAATACGCATGGCAGTCAAAGTGTTAACCCTTTGCACCCCGCTGTCCCCTCTCAGGGGACATTAAAGTTTGTTAGAGATTACAGGGAATTAACTTATTTCAGCGCAACTTTTTGAGACGTGCACGTTTGCCTGAAGTTTTCTGTTGAAATGGCACAAGATATCAAATCAAAGTATAGTAAAATTAGTAAGATATATAAAAAAAATATCAGCGGGTTTTGCTACGACGCACAAACCACCGGACCTTGGAAATTTTAATCTCCCTAGACCATAGAACTGATGTGGGACAAAGAAGATGGGATTGCATTGTTTATTTTGACAGAAAAACACCCGGTGGCAGGCGTCGAATGACTTATTATTGTCAAACGTGCATAAATCACCCTGCAATGCATACTGAGGAGTGTTTTAAAATTTATTACACTGTACAAAATTGTATCAAATTAAAATATTGACTTTTTGCAAATATATATTTCTCCATGTCAACCAATTAATTTAAGTCCAATATCATTATAATACGTTACTTGGTTCCAAAACTATACTAAATAAAATGAGGGGTGCATGGGGAAATGGTTCGGAGTGCAAAGGGTTAATAAATTCGTAAATATTGTAGACCATAGAAATTAAAATCATCAGTCGCATCCATACGAAAGCAATCTTTCAACGTTTAATTTCAGCTGATCAAAGTGGATGTGCTGCGGAAAACGAAAAAGACATGGTGCGAGACGAACGTCTACCCAAGCGAGCCAATATTCGTTCCAAATCCAAATGGAAAGGTACTGCGCAAACTTTGAACTCCCGCATATGCCCTATAGCAACACTGCACTTATTCCATCTATGTCTCATAACAACCAATCATCTCCCTTACTCCAGTAAAATTGTCAATTTCTTATCTTTCCACAAACGTATTCTTCCTTCGTATTTTTTATTTCATATTTTTTTCCTTACACCGATTACGTACGTCCATTTTTATTTCTCATGCCGATTTATTGTTTCTCAGATCTTCGCCATCGTATGTTCAATTCATGCAGGACGCACACCAGACGTGCTATTCAATTGCCTAATTAACACTTTGACTGCTATGGTGGTCACTAGTGACCGGCGCAAAAGATCTTACAAAAAATTCAAAAAATACCCAATCGGTAGCATTTACAATTTTGTAAATGCAATTAATATTAAATAGTAATTAACACTAGAACTACCACACCAGTCATTTTGACTGGTTTTACAATTTGATTTAAATATTTCTACTTTATGTTACATTTTTTTTCCGAAATGGTGTAATGACTTTTGCGGTGATAACTAAAAAAAATAGTAAAACATAGTTTTTAAATGTTTTATTTATTCTGAATCAAAATAAATTGATACTATGGTTACTTATACCAACAGCAGTCATTTTGACTGGTATTTATTAAAGCGTTAATTTAGATATGAAGTCGTAAAACATTTGAAGATTCTGTTAGGAATGTGTTATTTTTTTATTTTGGAATTCGCTCGCTTGCCACATCACAGTATTATATCAGGCAACATTGTAAAAACAACCATCAAATAGAGAAGTTACTGCATTGAATCAGTGCGTTTATAACAGCCGCTGGGGAAGACCATCATGCTCTTGTTCATATAACAATATATTCAGTATACGACATATTATTTCAATTAGTGTAAGATGAGAAAATAAATACAAATATTATATACTCATTTTTATAATAAATAGTTTTGTTCTAGTTTTTCTAAGCCCTGAAAATGGCAAAACGATTGAAAACTTGTGAAGTATTGCAAAAATTGAATGATATACCAATAGAATGTTCTGATATAGAAGATGGTGAACTTTATGACTGTGAAGATGAACCAGAAAAAAATGAAATTGAATCGTGGGGTATTTACGATAATCTTGTTGATAGTGACAGAAGTGACAATGATGATTTAGACAAAGAATATGTTCAGAAATCTTCAGAAAGCGAATGTGAAAATAATTCGAATTTATGTAAAAGTAGATGTGTTCGAGTGTTTTCAAGTTCTGAAGATTCTAATGAAAGTATTTTACTAGAATCGTAAACTGAAATTGCTGCAGACGGAACCATGCGCGAGGAGCATTGTGTTTACTAATCCTAACTCATTAAATAAGTTAATAATACCAAAAAAGTATTACATAAAACATGGATTTCCTTTTGTAAGAAAGTAATGAGGCAACAAATTTAAAAATATTCTATTATTAAATATTTTTTTAAGACCAGTCATTTTGACTGGTTTTGGTAGAAGTAGGTTTGCTGAATTGTCGGTAGTTCTAGTGTTAAATTCTTTGGTCTACGATACCTTCGCATTATTTTTATTTTGCATAATACAGTCATATTCTGAAGTACTTCATCGCGTTGCGGTTTCTATATATTGGGTTGGAGGGAAAGTTCTGTCGTATTTTAAAGAAACTATTTGAATTAATTTATAAAAATATGTGTTTAATATTAATCATAATACATTTAATGTGTTGTATGATGAATGCCAAACTCTTCTGCAATTTCTCGACTTGTTAAATGTGGATTATTTTCCAACATGGATTGTAAAACATCATTATCGATCTTGGATGGTCGTCCAGATCGATCACTTTCTTGGAGGCTCAGATTCCCGAAACGAAATTTGCTAAACCATCTTTGACGAGTACGAACATTTACAATATCTTTCCCAAATACAGCACATACATTTTTACATGCAACCGATGCGTTGCTTCCTTTTTGGAATTCATACAAAATGCAGTGTCGTAAATGCACTTTATCTACTGACATGTTTTTCACTTTAAATATCACAAGTAAATGATGAATGGTAAAAAAGGACTCCTTTTATATTATACAGCAGCTATAAAAAAACAAAAAAAAATCCGAATGACTCACTAGCCAGGTGTTTTTTTTGTTTACAAGAAAAATTACCTGCCTATTAAAAATACGACAGAACTTTCCCTCCAACCTAATAGTAAAATACGCACGGCAGTCAACGTGTTAACGATTGAAAATGCGTAAAAGCGTCAGTCATATAAATGTCACTCGACCGTTCGAGTATTTTCCCGTGAGTCTCGCGTCGCTGCGATAATTCACGAGCGTCATTACGCTTTATTTTCAGACTGAGGACGATGGCGTCATTGTCAGTGCGCTTGTTTGGGGTAAGGAACGCGAGACGGAAGTCGGTCTGCTGATTTTGGACGCTGCGAGTTTCACGGAAATCGCCAGGGCGACCTTCGACACGCCTGGTCCAGTGCCAAAATGCTTGCACGGATGGTTTACACTGAACAAATGAACAGAACGTTAAACCTTCTGCGTCTATTGCAAGACACCATGAATGTCGTTGCAACAATGTTTTTTTCAGTTCCGAAGGCGCTTTATAATGTTACAAACGTTATTCCAGCAATTTTTCAGTTGAACAGATTGAATCAGATTAGTTTTGTTTCTCTTGATTTTTCAGCACGGTTCCTAGCAAAGCGTTGGCCTACCAAATTCTAGTGAAGAAATCACATTTTATGTATATGTTACCGTGAATAACCGAAATTGGAGAATGTAGACTTTCACCGGTGAATCTCCACAGATACCAAATACGTCGGTGAAAGATCGAATATTTCATTACATTGTTATACATTCGGACCCTCCCCGGTGTGTGTTGACAATCACAAATATGCTCTGGTGGAGGTCCAAAACAGAAGAGTCAAAAAACAAGCGACTGGCTCTCTCCCGCCAAATCCTTTGTTCTGCTCGGAGTCAATCAGCTTTGTCAGTCTTATGCAAGCTTTGATAAGGCGAGCAATGTTTTCTTAATTTTTTTTCCCCGATACCCTAATTTATACTAAATGGATACTGTAGTAAATCGTGATCTTTTTCTTGAAAACTTAAATGCATTAATTGCGGGTAAACGAGAAGACAATTGTTCTTGTTTTTCTCAAGAAAAGTATTCTAAAATTCTTTCTGAAGTGGTTTCTGCTAAAATCAAATGCAACGCACCTTTGGATTACAGACGATTAAAACGTTTTGATGTTTTAAAAATTAATGATGAAGAGAAGTTAATTGTACCATTAAAACCAGGGGAAACGAACACACAGTATTATGTTACCAATAAAGAATTGTACAATATACTATGTGAAACTCACACCAGAATAGGCCACGGAGGAAGAACACCTATGCTTAAAGAGTTGCAAGTTAATTACAAAAATATTACATATGAAGTTGTAATGTTGTATTTGAATGTAGAATGTACTGTGTACAGGTAACCCTCCTATAACACGGTAGTTAGGTTCCTAGAAAATGCCGTGTTGTGTGAAACCATGTTGCATGAGACCCTGAGTTAGTACAAAAAGGGGGGTTACGTTCCAAAAACTTATTAAAAACAAATATTTTTTTTTAATTCGACATAAACAACTTAATTTTTATTAAAAATTTAAATGTATGTACAACACAAAGTGAACAAAAAAATTCAATCTAACGCCACCATCATTTAATGAATTTATTGGTCGTCACTCCTCAGTATAATCAACCGAGAACGTTTTTTCGGTGGAACGATATTGCCGTCACTTTCAGAACTTTTTTCTCTATTTAAAGTTTTTCTATGTTTTCCCCTCTTAAAAAAATCTGTAATCGAACTTTGCTTGCTGGTTCTAACTAGGTCATTGTAAATTTCGCGGTATGGAGCTAAACAGTTTTGCAGCTCCCTTTTGAAGTTTCGACTTCTTTCCGTGGAAAGGTCTGTATTCAAGAAAAATGACTCGAGATTTTCCACTAAGCATAGGCCTTCTTGTATTTTTTTAATGTTAAACTCTTAACTGCACAATCTTCATCAGAGCTAGCGTCCTCAAAATCGATTTGATTTGCATCTAGGGATGCCATTTCCATCAAATCCGCTTCGTCAACTTCTTCTTCCACTAATAAATCTTGAATGTCTTTGGTAGCTATATCCACAAAACCTTCGCCTCCAATTGAGTTAGCGACTTCTAATACGGCACCAATTTCATTTTCTGATGTTTCACGCATGTTTTCTGTTTCAACTGAAGAGGGCCATATCTTCTTCCAACGCGCATTTAAGGTTGATGTTTTTATTTCTTTCAGCGACAAGGATATGTCCCCAATGTCCTACGGGGGACACAGGCCCCGATAAGAGGAACAACCGTGTTATAGGATGCCGTGTTGTAGGAGTATTCCCGCAATTTACGAATCGTGTTATAGCGAAACCGTGTTATAAGATACCGTGTTATAGGAGGGTTACCTGTATTTAAAATTCTTGGCCATTCCTTTCAGAAAGAGAGGCGAAAAAGTTACGTCACCCTTGTGACGTTTTATAGCGACTGAATTACGGAGAAAAAAATATAAATCTTCAACATGTTCAACATTCACCATTGGTGCATGGTGAATGTCAACATTTGCCGGTGTAAGTCAGAAATAAGGGTATTTAGCAAATATTTCGGACATACACCAAGCGACTATGTGAATGTTGTCATTCACCGGTGAAAGTCGACATTCTCCAGATTTCGGTCATGCACTGTACCATATATGTGCCCATAATTATGAAAGTGGTCTAAGTCATATATTTCTTGTTTCGAGATATTTAATGAATTGCATTTGAATAAATTAAAAAATATTTTTACATTATGCGACATTTTAATTTATAATTTTATTAGTCTTAATTAATGGAAATTTACTATGAATATGAAATTTTGTGTAAATTTTATACGATAATATTATTTTTAAAGATTGAATTGACTTAGACCATTTTCAAAATTAACTGAATGTCCTATAAATGACAAAGCAATAAAGAACTTTGAGTTTTATTTGAAACAATAATTTGATTGAAATAATTCGTGAACATTTATTACATTTATTAATTATTTTTAAACAGTAATCCATTTTTATCATTATTTCGAGTATTTAAGATTCTTAAAATGTTCCTGAAAAACTGGAGGGATGTACGGTAGTAAACTCATAATATCTTTATGTTTTTCTTCCGATACTGGTCTAATGGTGGTGTATAATGGAAGTAATTTAACATTTCCGTATATTTTTGGTCTTCCTTTTTTAGGTGAAAGATCCAAAACGTGAAATTTAGAATCATCTAAAGATGTTTTATAGAACATTTTATAAGGTTCATTTTTCAAGAATCTCATCCATTGAATTTGTAGCCAAGAGACAGATTCACCCGCGGTTTTTTTACTCTTTTTGTTATTGATTAGATAAACCGGAATGAAGTTGTCGTTATTATTAAAATTTGATTGTCATTTATTTTATTATGTAGTTCAGAAACGCGTCAAAGAAGGCTACGTGCCATTTTCAAGTTGTTTATATAATTTATTTAAATTTTTGACTTAGACCACTTTCATAATTAAAACTAAACGAATTCCATATAATGTTGAAATTACAACCACTATCTAATGGTTCATTTTTGACAATTTCGTAAAAAATACATTGAATAAATTTAGTTAAAAATAATGTGGTATGAAATAACTGATAAACTCATTTTTTTTTAATTTTGACTTGGACCACTTTCATAATTATGGGCACATATACCAGACACACACACATATAGTATACTACGTTTATATTAGATATCATAAATCTCGTTAAGTAGAATTTTTGGGCAGTTTTCAAGGTGCTTTATATTGTTAGACACGGTTAAATAATGCCATAGATAGCTGTATTTCTTTTGATATCATAGGATGATTCTTAGAAAAATGTAGGCTGCTCAAATACTAGTGAAGAAATCACATTCTACGTCGATATTCTCTAGATACCATGAGTGTCAATAAATAGAAATTTGTTTAGTCTCGAAGGTGCTTTATAATGTTAAAAATATTATTCCATTCATTTCTTATTTAACGACACTATGGTTAGCTGTGATTCTTTTGAGTTTTTTCAGTAGGTTTCTTAGCAGATTGTTGGCCGTCCAAATTTTAGAGGAAAAATCACATTCTATGACTATATTTACCAGATACCATGAGCGTCATTAACAAGAAACTTGTTTAGTTTCGAAGGTGCTTTTTAATGTTAAAAATATTATTCCATCCATTTTATATTGAACGACACCGTGGACAGCTTTGCTTGTTTTCATTTTTTAGCATCGCTTCCATAAAAATGTGGACCGTTCTAATGCTAACGAAGAAATCATATTCTACGTTCATATATACGACATACCATGAATATCGTTAGATTGCTAATTTTGTTCGGTTTTGCATGACGTTAGAAATGTTACTTCAACAACTTTTCACGTAGTGGCACCACGATTAGCTTTTCCCCTTTTGATTTTTGAGCACGGTTTCTAGCATAACGTTGTCTAACCAAATACTAGTGAAAATATCTGTATATTTGTACGATGTCAGAGATGCAATATTTAGAGATCCGCAAATCAGAGACAAGACTTGACGAAACGAAAATTACACGATAGCGTGAATTTGCTGTTTCACGATGTGGAGGACAAGAGTTTAAGTTATTGTAAATAGGTAAGGTTGGTCATAAGTGATCATCGAAATACGGAGAAATATCGTATTGCGATAATGTGATAGAGCGCGACACATTAATATTTTGTAACTAAAATGTGTGTATTTAATTGTTCAGGCGGATAAGGTTGTTATTTTAGCAAGTTCGTACTCCCTTGCGATTTGATATGTTAAGCCAGAAAAGATGAGAATGCATTATGACTGATTTTACGTGCCGATATCGTTACTTGTGATTTGTCTACAGTGTAGGCTGGAACAAATTACCTCTTTGATTGCAAACGCTTATTACAATATTAGTAGCGACGTAATCTTCAACGCAAATATGACGTTACTGAAATTTGCTCTCTGTCTTATAGAAGGCGGAAATAATTATAATCCTTATGAATGAGCATTATTATGACCGTCTGATATTGGACGATCACTGCAGGGCATTGTCGTAAAATCCTTCAGTTTTCCTTCTATGGAATTACAGTCACAAAAAGTATTACTACCAACATAACGCCGAATGGCGTAGAAAAGCATATTCGCATGCAAATAAAACTTTCACCAACATTATACGTACTCCCACAATGTACCACGAGCCTGACTTGTTTATTCCTGCAAAAAAAATGCAGATAAATACACACGTTTCCAACCCCATGAAGCGTTCACTCTTAAAGTCCCCGCAATTTATTCCATGCGTTCACAAGCACAGGATCCCAGAAAAGGTCGCAACCTCCCATATGGCCGAAGCCATGGACATGAGACGTGGAAATACAATAAATTATTTAATATCCTCGACGATCTTACAATCCTGTATTTACATTCGGCGAACAGCATTTGGTTCAGATAAAATGTCTCACCGTCCGTGCCGATATCGTTACTTGTGATTTGTCTACAGTGTAGGCTGGAACAAATTACCTCTTTGATTGCAAACGCTTATTACAATATTAGTAGCGACGTAATCTTCAACGCAAATATGACGTTACTGAAATTTGCTCTCTGTCTTATAGAAGGCGGAAATAATTATAATCCTTATGAATGAGCATTATTATGACCGTCTGATATTGGACGATCACTGCAGGGCATTGTCCTATATCGTAAAATCCTTCAGTTTTCCTTCTATGGAATTACAGTCACAAAAAGTATTACTACCAACATAACGGCGAATGGCGTAGAAAAGCATATTCGCATGCAAATAAAACTTTCACCAACATTATACGTACTCCCACAATGTACCACGAGCCTGACTTGTTTATTCCTGCAAAAAAAATGCAGATAAATACACACGTTTCCAACCCCATGAAGCGTTCACTCTTAAAGTCCCCGAAATTTATTCCATGCGTTCACAAGCACAGGATCCCAGAAAAGGTCGCAACCTCCCATATGGCCGAAGCCATGGACATGAGACGTGGAAATACAATAAATTATTTAATATCCTCGACGATCTTACAATCCTGTATTTACATTCGGCGAACAGCATTTGGTTCAGATAAAATGTCTCACCGTCCGTGCCGATATCGTTACTTGTGATTTGTCTACAGTGTAGGCTGGAACAAATTACCTCCGTGATTGCAAACGCTTATTACAATATTAGTAGCGACGTAATCTTCAACGTAAATATGACGTTACTGAAATTTGCTCTCTGTCTTATAGAAGGCGGAAATAATTATAATCCTTATGAATGAGCATTATTATGACCGTCTGATATTGGACGATCACTGCAGGGCATTGTCGTAAAATCCTTCAGTTTTCCTTCTATGGAATTACAGTCACAAAAAGTATTACTACCAACATAACGGCGAATGGCGTAGAAAAGCATACTCGCATGCAAATAAAACTTTCACCAACATTATACGTACTCCCACAATGTACCACGAGCCTGACTTGTTTATTCCTGCAAAAAAATGCAGATAAATACACACGTTTCCAACCCCATGAAGCGTTCACTCTTAAAGTCCCCGCAATTTATTCCATGCGTTCACAAGCACAGGATCCCAGAAAAGGTCGCAACCTCCCATATGGCCGAAGCCATGGACATGAGACGTGGAAATACAATAAATTATTTAATATCCTCGACGATCTTACAATCCTGTATTTACATTCGGCGAACAGCATTTGGTTCAGATAAAATGTCTCACCGTCCGTGCCGATATCGTTACTTGTGATTTGTCTACAGTGTAGGCTGGAACAAATTACCTCTTTGATTGCAAACGCTTATTACAATATTAGTAGCGACGTAATCTTCAACGCAAATATGACGTTACTGAAATTTGCTCTCTGTCTTATAGAAGGCGGAAATAATTATAATCCTTATGAATGAGCATTATTATGACCGTCTGATATTCGACGATCACAGCAGGGCATTGTCGTAAATTCTTCTGTTTTCCTTCTATGGAATTACAGTCACAAAAAGTATTACTACCAACAAAACGACGAATGGCGTAGAAAAGCATATTCGCATGCAAATAAAACTTTCACCAACATTATACGTACTCCCACAATGTACCACGAGCCTGACTTGTTTATTCCTGCAAAAAAATGCAGATAAATACACACGTTTCCAACCCCATGAAGCGTTCACTCTTAAAGTCCCCGCAATTTATTCCATGCGTTCACAAGCACAGGATCCCAGAAAAGGTCGCAACCTCCCATATGGCCGAAGCCATGGACATGAGACGTGGAAATACAATAAATTATTTAATATCCTCGACGATCTTACAATCCTGTATTTACATTCGGCGAACAGCATTTGGTTCAGATAAAATGTCTCACCGTCCGTTCGTGGCGGACTCGACAACGTCGACGGGCTTCTTTTAGTCGGATGGAATGTAAAACGTTCTACTGCGTAAACCTTAACTAATAATCGCGGGCAGCCGACGTGCCCCACATATACTGGTCCATCGTAATAACTCGACAACGAAGTCCGCTTGAGACAGTGTCTAAATTGCGCTATCAAATCCTAAACGACACTTCCTCGATCCAGCGTCTAGCGTTCTAAACAATCTAACGCGCTACGTTACTCCTTCGAGGCTAGCTTGGTCTTTGCGAAAATGAACGAATGAAGAAAATGACGGGAGAAAACGTAGAAATCCGTGGAAACGTTACAAAATTGGAACTCTCCGCACTTACGGCTAGATTCCCGGGATCCGGTAATTTGACGGGTAATTCCAATAATATGTAGGTCTAAGACGCACAAAAGTTCAATGTAAAAGTTTTGGACAAAGGTCAATCTGGATATATATCCGTTAATGAAATTTGGCGAAAATTGCCAAGAAATGATTTCGCTATGAGAAAGTAATTAGGAATCCGTAGGCATTGACACTTTCACTGCCGTGCGTATTTTACTATATTAAAACCGCAACGCGATGAAGTACTACAGAATATAATTGAATTGTGCAAAATGAAAATAATGCCAAAGCATCGGAGAACAAAGAATTTAAATACTATTTAATATTAATTGCTATTTACAAAATCATAAATGCTACCGATTGGGTATTTTTTGAATTTTTCGTGAGACCTTTTGCTAGAAGATAATAGAAAATAGATAAAAATAATAATAGATAAAAGAAAATTGCTAGAAAATAATAGTGATCGTCTCTTTAGAGGAAAAAGTAATTGCGAATTCTTCTCCATTAATAAAAGTCGGCGGAAATTGCTGAAAAATAGTAGTGATCATTTTTTTAAGGAGAAAAGACGAAGTTACTGTTGCGTCTGAAATTGGTAGGCAAATTAACGGATCCGGTAAATCGTGTGTTAATACTCGCGCGAGTGCGAGTAACGGCACGAGTCTAAAGCTATCGACGGAATTTTTCAAATCTCACGGACAATTTGAAGCGACGCGGCCTCGAAGTTTCGGCCACGTATTTTGCTGAGAAATATGCGCACTACTCGCGACCGTAGCTGCTGATGAACGTTGGTGTCGAAAATTCTCAACGACGCAAGAGGTTCGGAAACAAATTTCCAGTGGAAATTATACAGGTAGACTCCCGCATAAGGCGAAGATCGTATCGCGTGCTAATGACAGTACGAGTTTTTCATACGACGCAATTCTTGTACAATGTGCCATCATAAAATGCAGAATTTTACAATTTACTCTAGTCGAACAGCGCATAATTTCTTACGTCTAACGCAATCGATTTCTTTGCTCGTATTTTCTTGCAACGCGTAACATGTTAACTGTTTGCAGGAAAGTCTACTGTACAGATAATATATATAATAGACTCCCATATAACGCGATTTTCTTACAATGCGTTAAATAACAAAGTGCCGAATTTCATCGTTTACTGTGGGTGATTGTAACATAACTGCTTACCTCCAACGCAACCGATTTCTTTGCTCGTATTTTCTTACAACGCGTAACGTATTAACTGTTTGCAGGAGAGTCTATTGTACAGATAATATATATAATAGACTCCCATATAACGCGATTTTCTTACAATGCGTTAAATAACAAAGTGCCGAATTTCATCGTTTACTGTGGGTTATTGTAACATAGCTGCTTACCTCCAACGTAACTGATTTTTTTGCTCGTATTTTCTTACAATGTCTAACGTATTAACTGTTTGCAGCAGAGTCTATCGTACAGATGATATATATAGTAGACTCTCATATAACGCGATTTTCTTACAATGCGTTAAATAACAAAATGCCGAATTTCATCGTTTACTGTGGGTGATTGTAACATAACTGCTTACCTCCAACGCAACCGATTTCTTTGCTCGTATTTTCTTACAACGCGTAACGTATTAACTGTTTGCAGGAAAGTCTACTGTACAGATAATATATATAATAGACTCCCATATAACGCGATTTTCTTACAATGCGTTAGATAACAAAATGCCGAATTTCATCGTTTACTGTAGTTGATTGTAACATAACTGCTTACCTCCAACGCAACCGATTTCTTTGTTCGTATTTTCTTACAACGCGTAACGTATTAACTGTTTGCAGGAGAGTCTATTGTACAGAAACTATATATAGTAGACTCCCATATAACGCGATTTTCTTACAATGCGTTAAATAACAAAGTGCCGAATTTCATCGTTTACTGTGGGTGATTGTAACATAATTTCTTACCTCCAACGCAACCGATTTCTTTGTTCGTATTTTCTTACAACGCGTAACGTATTAACTGTTTGCAGGAGAGTCTATTGTACAGATAATATATATAATAGACTCCCATATAACGCGATTTTCTTACAATGCGTTAAATAACAAAGTGCCGAATTTCATCGTTTACTGTGGGTGATTGTAACATAATTTCTTACCTCCAACGCAACCGATTTCTTTGTTCGTATTTTCTTACAACGCGTAACGTATTAACTGTTTGCAGGCGAGTTTATTGTACAGATAATATATATAGTAGACTCCCATATAACGCGATTTTCTTACAATGCGTTAAATAACAAAATGCCGAATTTCATCTTTTACTGTGGGTGATTGTAACATAACTGCTTACCTCCAACGCAACCGATTTCTTTGTTCGGATTTTCTTACAACGCGTAACGTATTAACTGTTTGCAGGAGAATCTATTGTACAGATAATATATATAGTAGACTCTCATATAACGCGATTTTCTTACAATGCGTTAAATAACAAAATGCCGAATTTCATCTTTTACTGTGGGTGGTTGTAACATAATTTCTTACCTCCAACGCAACCGATTTCTTTGCTCGTATTTTCTTACAACGCGTAACGTATTAACTGTTTGCAGCAGAGTCTATCGTACAGATAATATATATAATAGACTCCCATATAACGCGATTTTCTTACAATGCGTTAAATAACAAAGTGCCGAATTTCATCTTTTACTGTGGGTGATTGTAACATAACTGCTTACCTCCAACGCAACCGATTTCTTTGTTCGTATTTTCTTACAACGCGTAACGTATTAACTGTTTGCAGGAGAGTCTATTGTACAGATGATATATATAGTAGACTCTCATATAACGCGATTTTCTTACAATGCGTTAAATAACAAAGTGCCGAATTTCATCGTTTACTGTGGGTTATTGTAACATAACTGCTTACCTCCAACGCAACCGATTTCTTTGTTCGTATTTTCTTACAATGTGTAACGTATTAACTGTTTGCAGGAAAGTCTATTGTACAGACAATATATATAATAGACTTTCATGTAACGCGATTTTCTTACAATGCGTTAAATAACAAAGTGTCAAATTTCATCGTTTACTGTGGGTGATTGTAACATAACTGCTTACTTCCAACGCAACCGATTTTTTTGGTTCATTATTTCGTTATTTCAACTGCATTACAGGAGAGTCTATTAAACAAATAAAATATGTAGTGGACTCCCGTATAACGCAATTTTCTTACAAGGCCCTAAATAACACAAAACTGAATTTGATCGTTTACTGTAGTTGATCGTAACATAACTTCTTACCTTCAACGCAACCGATTTCTTTGTTCGTCATTTCGTACAACGCATAACGCATTAACTGCGTTATAGGAGAGTCTACTGTACAGGTAAAATATATAGTAGACTCCCATATAACGCGAATTCCTACAACGTGCTGAAGACATTATAGCAAACTTTTTTTATATGACAGGATTTTCGCACAACGCATTTTATAGTAAAATACGCAATTTCACAACTTACTCTAGCTGACTATCGCAAAGCATCTTATCATCAACGCAACCGATTTCTTTCGTTTGCAGTTTCATACAATCCATTACGTAATAAAATGCAGAATTTCACCGTTTGCTTCGGTCAATCATCGCAAAATTTCTTACCTCCAACGCAATCGTTTTCTTTTGTTCGCAATTTCGCACACCGCGACTCTATACGACCCACAGAAAATTAACGGAAATATGCGGGAGTCTACCATGCCCATAAATAATCGATAAATATTTACCTAATTAATGATACGTGAAGCGCAGAATTTCTCGCCGCTCATCGCCGGCGTACGGTCCCAATGAATTTTCTCATCTCAAAACTTCTTACCTCCAACGCAATCGTTTTCTTTTGTTCGCAATTTCGCACACCGCGACTCTATACGACCCACAGAAAATGAACGGAAATATGCGGGAGTCTACCATACCCATAAATAATCGATAAATATCTACCTAATTAATGATACGTGAAGCGCAGAATTTCTCGCCGCTCATCGCCGGCGTACGGTCCCAATGAATTTTCTCATCTCAAAACTTCTTACCTCCAACGCAATCGTTTTCTTTTGTTCGCAATTTCGCACACCGCGACTCTGTACGACCCACAGAAAATGAACGGAAATATGCGGGAGTCTACCATGCCCATAAATAATCGATAAATATCTACCTAATTAATGATACGTGAAGCGCAGAATTTCTCGCCGCTCATCGCCGGCGTACGGTCCCAATGAATTTTCTCATCTCAAAACTTCTTACCTCCAACGCAATCGTTTTCTTTTGTTCGCAATTTCGCACACCGCGACTCTGTACGACCCACAGAAAATAAACGGAAATATGCGGGAGTCTACCATGCCCATAAATAATCGATAAATATCTACCTAATTAATGATACGTGAAGCGCAGAATTTCTCGCCGCTCATCGCCGGCGTACGGTCCCAATGAATTTTCTCCCTGCGCTCAAATCGACAGATAACAGTGGTAACGATTAATAGTAGTATTAATAGTAACAACGGTAGCGATAGTGGTAATAATAATAACAATAATAAATAATAGTCTGGCACAACCATGGTCAGAAGGTTAATTAGAAACTAAGGGGAGCATTCTCAGTGTGCATGCATTTGTGAGTTTCCTGAATCGCCGTGTCGTACGGCTTCGCTCACTTAATTAAGAATTAACGGTCTAAATGATGCATTCCACACAGCAGAGTGCAGTGTCGTTCGCCTTTGGCACTTCGGATCACCGTTCCTGCGAGTCTATGCGTCAATCAGGAAACTGTTACGGTATTGCTTATGTGCTAGATATACGGGGGTGCTGTGTAACGCGACGTGCAAAGAGCTGGATGATTTGCCATGGGAAAAAGATATGTGTATTTTGCATTTTTTGCAATTGTAATATTTAGTCATTTTTGCGATTTTACGATTATCATATTTTTCCATTTTCACAATTGCATTTTTTTTCTCATTTTCGCATTTACCATATCTTGCAAATTTTGGAATTCTCACATGTTGCAAATTTTACAATCCTCACGTTTTGTAATTTTTAAAATTGCCATATTATGCAATGTTGCAATTACGATATATTGTTATTTCTGTTAACATTCAATTAGCATTCATTTCTACGTGTCCCAAGTTGCAGATTTTAAGTAGAGTTTAGGTGCAGATTTTACTATTGTTTTGCCTTGCGCTCCGGAGATCCGTGTTTGACAAATTTGAGATTTTGCGACATCGAGGTTTGAAGGTGTTAAAGTGGTCTCCATGCACCCTTTACGAAAACAAAATTCCGCCCGAGAACTATACCACATTGCAAATATTTTTATCACGGCGAACCACTCAAGTTGTTACGTAATTAGCAAATTTATAATAATACATATAGGAACTACTACTTTTTGCGATTTTACGATTATCATATTTTTCCATTTTCGCAATTGCATTTTTTTTCTCATTTTCGCATTTACCATATTTTGCAAATTTTGGAATTCTCACATGTTGCAAATTTTACAATCCTCACGTTTTGCAATTTTTAAAATTCCCATATTATGCAATGTTGCAATTATGATATACTGTTATTTCTGTAATTAGCGTCCATTTCTACGTGTCCCAATTTGTAGATTTTAGGTAGAGTTTAGGTGCAGATTTTACCGTTGGTTCGCCTTGCGCTCCGGAGATTCGTGTTTGACAAATTTGCGACAGTAGATTTAGTAATTACCAATTTCGCGACATCGAGTTTTGAACGTGTTAAAGTGGTCCCCACGCACTCCTTACGAAAACAAAATTCCGCCCGAGAACTATACCACATTGCAAATATTTTTATCACGGCGAACCACTCAAGTTGTTACGTAATTAGCAACTTTATAATAATACATATAGAAACTATTAATTTTTGTGATTTTACGATTATCATATTTTTCCATTTTCACAATTGCATTTTTTTTCTAATTTTCGCATTTACCATATTTTGCAAATTTTGGAATTCTCACATGTTGCAAATTTTACAATCCTCACGTTTTGCAATTTTTAAAATTTCCATATTATGCAACGTTGCAATTACGATATATTGTTATTTCTGTTAACATTCAATTAGCATTAATTTCCACGTGTCCCAAGTTGCAGATTTTAAGTAGAGTTTAGGTGCAGATTTTACTATTGGTTTGCCTTGCGCTCCGGAGATCCGTGTTTGACAAATTTGAGATTTCGCGACATCGAGTTTTGAAGGTGTCAAAGTGGTCTCCATGCACTTCTTACGAAAACAAAATTCCGCCCGAGAACTATACCACATTGCAAATATTTTTATCACGGCGAACCGCCCAAGTTGTTATGTGTAATTAGTAACTTTATAATAATACATATAGGAACTACTAATTTTTGCAATTTTACGATTATCATATTTTTCCATTTTCACATTTACCATATTTTGCAAATTTTGGAATTCTCACATGTTGCAAATTTTACAATCCTCACGTTTTGCAATTTTTAAAATTCCCATATTATGCAATGTTGCAATTACGATATATTGTTATTTCTGTTAACATTCAATTAGCATTCATTTCCACGTGTCCCAAGTTGCAGATTTTAAGTAGAGTTTAGGTGCAGATTTTACTATTGGTTCGCCTTGCGCTCCGGAGATCCGTGTTTGACAAATTTGAGATTTCGCGACATCGAATTTTGAAGGTGTTAAAGTGGTCTCCATGCACTCCTTACAAAAACAAAATTCCGCCCGAGAACTATACCACATTGCAAATATTTTTATCACGGCGAACCACTCAAGTTGTTATGTAATTAGCAACTTTATAATAATACATATAGGAACTACTAATTTTTGCGATTTTACGATTATCATATTTTTCCATTTTCACATTTACCATATTTTGCAAATTTTGGAATTCTCACATGTTGCAAATTTTACAATCCTTACGTTTTGCAATTTTTAAAATTCCCATATTATGCAATGTTGCAATTACGATATATTGTTATTTCTGTTAACATTCAATTAGCATTCATTTCTACGTGTCCCAAGTTGCAGATTTTAAGTAGAGTTTAGGTGCAGATTTTACTATTGGTTTGCCTTGCGCTCCGGAGATCCGTGTTTGACAAATTTGCGACGGTATATTTAGTAATTACCAATTTCGCGACATCGAGTTTTGAAGGTGTTAGAGTGGTCTCCATGCACTGCTTACGAAAACAAAATTCCGCCCGAGAACTATACCACATTGCAAATATTTTTATCACGGCGAACCACTCAAGTTGTTACGTAATTAGCAACTTTATAATAATACATATAGGAACTATTAATTTTTGCGATTTTACAATTATCATATTTTTCCATTTTCACAATTGCATTTTTTTTCTAATTTTCGCATTTACCATATTTTGCAAATTTTGGAATTCTCACATGTTGCAAATTTTACAATCCTCACGTTTTGCAATTTCTAAAATTCCCATATTATGCAATGTTGCAATTATGATATATTGTTATTTCTGTAATTAGCGTCCATTTCTACGTGTCCCAATTTGTAGATTTTAGGTAGAGTTTAGGTGCAGATTTTACTATTGGTTTGCCTTGCGCTCCGGAGATCCGTTTTTGACAAATTTGTGACGGTATATTTAGTAATTACCAATTTCGCTACATCAAGTTTTGAAGGTGTTAGAGTGGTCTCCATGCACTCCTTACGAAAACAAAATTCCGCCCGAGAACTATACCACATTGCAAATATTTTTATCACGGCGAACCACTCAAGTTGTTACGTAATTAGCAACTTTACAATAATACATATAGGAACTACTAATTTTTGCGATTTTACGATTATCATATTTTTCCATTTTTACAATTGCATTTTTTTTCTAATTTTCGCATTTACCATATTTTGCAAATTTTGGAATTCTCACATGTTGCAAACTTTACAATCCTCACGTTTTGCAATTTTTAAAATTCCCATATTATGCAATGTTGCAATTACGATATATTGTTATTTCTGTTAACATTCAATTAGCATTCATTTCTACGTGTCCTAAGTTGCAGATTTTAAGTAGAGTTTGGGTGCAGATTTTATTATTGGTTTGCCTTGCGCTCCGGAGATCCGTGTTTGACAAATTTGCGAAGGTATATTTAGTAATTACCAATTTCGCGACATCGAGTTTTGAACGTGTTAAAGTGGTCCCCACGCACTCCTTACGAAAACAAAATTCCGCCCGAGAACTATACCATATTGCAAATATTTTTATCACGGCGAACCGCTCAAGTTGTTATGTAACTAGCAACTTTATAATAATACATATAGGAACTACTCATTTTTGCGATTTTACGATTATCATATTTTTCCATTTTCACAATTGCATTTTTTTTCTAATTTTCGCATTTACCATATTTTGCAAATTTTGGAATTCTCACATGTTGCAAATTTTACAATCCTCACGTTTTGCAATTTTTAAAATTCCCATATTATGCAATGTTGCAATTATGATATATTGTTATTTTTATAATTAGCGTCCATTTCTACGTGTCCCAATTTGTAGATTTTAGGTAGAGTTTAGGTGCAGATTTTACCGTTGGTTTGCCTTGCGCTCCGGAGATCCGTGTTTGACAAATTTGCGACGGTATATTTAGTAATTACCAATTTCGCGACATCGAGTTTTGAACGTGTTAAAGTGGTCTCCATGCACTCCTTACGAAAACAAAATTCCGCCCGAGAACTATACCACATTGCAAATATTTTTATCACGGCGAACCGCCCAAGTTGTTATGTAATTAGCAACTTTATAATAATACATATAGGAACTACTAATTTTTGCGATTTTACGATTATCATATTTTTCCATTTTCACAATTGCATTTCTTTTTCTCATTTTCGCATTTACCATATTTTGCAAATTTTGAAATTCTCACATGTTGCAAATTTTACAATCCTCACGTTTTGCAATTTCTAAAATTCCCATATTATGCAATGTTGCAATTATGATATATTGTTATTTCTAACATTAATTAGCGTCCATTTCTACGTGTCCCAATTTGTAGATTTTAGGTAGAGTTTAGGTGCAGATTTTACCGTTGGTTCGCTTTGCGCTCCGGAGGTCCGTGACAAATTTGCGACGGAGTTTTGAAGGTGTTAGAGTGGTCTCCATGCACTCCTTACGAAAACAAAGTTCCGTCCGAGAACTATACCACATTGCAAATATTTTTATCACGGCGAACCACTCAAGTTGTTACGTAATTAGCAACTTTACAATAATACATATAGGAACTACCAATTTTGCTACATCGTATTTTGTATGTGTTAGTACAATTTTCATTAATTTCCTACGAAAACAAATCCTGCGCGCGAACTACTGCTCACCCAAACTCTTTTTTTCACCCCATATCGCCCGATTAGTTATGCGATTAACAACTCAGATAACGTACTTATCAAATACCAGTTTTGCTACATGACATTTTGTAAAAGTTAGAGTCAACTTCATGCCCTTCTGACGAAAATCAATTGTCGCGCAAAACTGTCCCACATTGCAGATTTCCCATGGCCAACCATCCAGCTTTCGGCTCGTCCCACGAATTACACTGTTCACCCCGCGTTTGCGTTTCACAGCGTGCTTGTAGGCCGCAAAGCCTGATAAATGTATACGTATATAGATGCGCTTATGTGTTTGTGTACATATACCTATAAGTATATATAGCATTACCAGTAGCACCACGTTCTCTCCCACACATATGTATACTCGCACGCGTACAGTCTTGCAGAAACAACCAGTTCGAAGCTCAATCTCACGATACGCGGTTTGTCTATTAACACTTTATCGACCGGTAGCCGATTAATCGGCTTTTCGGTTTCAATTGTTATTTACCGGTAGCCGATTAATCGGCTTTTCAGTGGTCAACGGTTACATTCGATAAAATAAATATGAAATTATATTATGACAATTCTAAATGACAATAAAATTACACTGCTTGGAAAGCAAAGGATTCTCAACGATACAATGCGTGTTTTTTAGTTATAGAACTTTACAAATAGGCATATACTGACGCATAGATACTGGCGATAAATCCGCACCCAACTAAATCGGTCGTTAGTGAGTAGCATCTGCAGTTAATACCGGTCAATAAAGTGTTAAAATACCTTCGAAACGGTGCAACAACCGAACGTGATTTTCCGGGGTCATCTTGAGCACTCAGTTACACCTACGGTCGATCGAATCGAAATTTCGCCGATCACACTTCAACGCGCACGCATGTCCACATTACGTATACGGTATATTGCGTTATCATACATAAATATAAATCGAAAAGCTCTAAAAAATAAACTGGCCATTCCGAAATTCCCGCGAGCCCTGATGTGTACATGCGTATACGAGATATAATCTAACTTGATACGAAGTTCAACGTTTTTTCATGGTATTAATAATTTTTATGTCGGTTGGGTTGAATGGTTTTATTTATGTGCCTTTTGTAGAGTCATTGGGAAACCGGGTCGATTTTGTGTTTAGTTGCCTCTGGATGGCTTTTGTTAAGTATCGTACTAAAGTATTATACTACCGCGTTCTCTTAAGTTATACCCGTGACAATAACAGTCTTGTATTCCATGGGAGAGATAGCCTCTTCTGTGACTAAAGAAGAGACTCTGTTTCCCATTTAGAACATCGCCGACAGTTCCGCGGAACATGAGCAATCACTAGCTAATACTGTGCTATTAGTATACTAGTAGCATACCACTAGCATAATATTAACAGCGCCAGGAACAATATTTAACAAAACCCACCTAAAGACAATTAAAAACAACTTCAATCAAATCTGCTCAGAATTCCACAAAAAATAAATAAATAAAACCATACAATCAGTGCAGACACAAACATCATTAACACGATATCACTTTCGTGCAAGAACGCAAGCAACAGCGCAACGAAGTATTTTGATTGTATTTTTCATTTTCCTTGTCAATAACATTCCGTACGTTTTTCGTTGGCACGCTAACGCAATTACTTAAGTACGAAAATGTTCGGGAAGTTTCTACTGCCGGTACAATGGTCGCCACGAGTGTATTAATTAGTATTTTGTAATAGTAATTAGTATTTTGCCTGATTATAGATTGAGTTGCTTCGAAGCTTAACAACGCGGTGCAATACAGTGGATCTGTAAAAGCGTCTGAAGATTTTCGGACACTTCGTAGACGTTGCTCGAGTTCTCCGAGCAAAGTGGCTCGGTTCGCGAATTTCTTCGTGCGTTTCCCGACATCAGGGCCGCCGCCATGCTCTTCGTTGTCGTAACATTCACATTTCACGTTATCTTTTATAATCATCGACGTCCAGGCCACGTTACACGTCCACGCAACGCGACTATCACAATTTGTTTCGCTTTATCGCTCTGATTTGTGTCTCAGACTTTGTCGACTTTTTCACTGTCGACAGAGCCGATTGAGTTCATCGTACTACTGACGTTCTTCGTCTCAGTGTCTGTTTCACTCTTCACGAGGCTAGAGTTCGATACGCCGATGTGCGACTCGGAATGCATCGGTAGTATGCCTGCGTTCGCGTCTTCTATTGCTTTCCTTAGCTGCAATAGAAATCAACGGGTAATTATTGTATATGTTGTGTAGGGGGCATAGAAAACTGGAATGGCTCTTGGATATTAAGGAATAATGCCTTCGGGCAATGTTTCATGTGAAACAGTAGACGAAAAATTGCGAATTATTGTATATGTTGCATAGGGGGCATAGAAAACTATGAACTGGAAAATGGCTCTTGGATATTAAGGAATAATGCTTTCGGGCAATGTTTCATGTGAAACAGTAGACGAAAAATTGCGAATTATTGTATATGTTGTATAGGGGGCATAGAAAACTATGAACTGGAAAATGGCTCTTGGATATTAAGGAATAATGCCTTCGGGCGATGTTTCTTGTGAAACAGTAGACGAAAAATTGCGAATTGGGTGATGCCATTCGGTTCATAACAAATATTAATGCTTTGAAACGATGTTCGGTATGAAAGAGTGGAATTTAACACTAACGACCGCTAGCCGATTAATCGACTTTTCGGTTTCAACTGCTATTTACCGGTAGCCGATTAATCGGCTTTTCAGTGGTCAACAGTTATGTTAGATAAAATAAATATCAGATGATGTTATAACAATTCTAAATGACAATGAAATTACACTGCTTTGAAACCAAAGGATTCTCAACAACACATTCAGTATTTTTCAGCTATAAAGCTTTACAAATAGGCACATATGTACACAATTCCTGCGCGATATCCAAAACAGAATCGGTCGTTAGTGAGTGGCATCTTCAGTCAATAGTGGTCGGTAAAGTGTTAAGGAGTAATGATTTCGGACGATGTTTCATGTGAAACAGTGGACGAAAAATGGCGAATTGGGAGATGCCATTCGGTTCATAACAAGTAATAATGCTTTGAAACGATGTTCGGTATAAAAGAGTGGAATTTAACACTAACGACCGCTAGCCGATTAATCGACTTTTCGGTTTCAACTGCTATTTACCGGTAGCCGATTAATCGGCTTTTCAGTGGTCAACAGTTATGTTAGATAAAATAAATATCAGATGACGTTATAACAATTCTAAATGACAATAAAATTACACTGCTTTGAAACCAAAGGATTCTCAACAACACATTCAGTATTTTTCAGTTATAAAGCTTTACAAATAGGCACATATGTACACAATTCCTGCGCGATATCCAAAACAGAATCGGTCGTTAGTGAGTGGCATCTTCAGTCAATAGCGGTCGGTAAAGTGTTAAGGAATAATGATTTCGGACGATGTTTCATGTGAAACAGTAGACGAAAAATTGCGAATTGGGTGATGCCATTCGGTTCATAACAAATATTAATGCTTTGAAACGATGTTCGGTATAAAAGAGTGGGATTTAGCACTAACGACCGCTAGCCGATTAATCGACTTTTCGGTTTCAACTGCTATTTACCGGTAGCCGATTAATCGGCTTTTCAGTGGTCAACAGTTATGTTAGATAAAATAAATATCAGATGATGTTATAACAATTCTAAATGACAATAGAATTACACTGCTTTGAAACCAAAGGATTCTCAACAACACATTCAGTATTTTTCAGTTATAAAGCTTTACAAATAGGCACATATGTACACAATTCCTGCGCGATATCCAAAACAGAATCGGTCGTTAGTGAGTGGCATCTTCAGTCAATAGCGATTGGTAAAGTGTTAAGGAATAATGACTTCGGACGATGTTTCATGTGAAACAGTGGACGAAAAATTGCGAATTGGGTGATGCCATTCGGTTCATAACAAATATTAATGCTTTGAAACGATGTTCGGTATAAAAGAGTGGAATTTAACACTAACGACCGCTAGCCGATTAAACGACTTTTCGGTTTCAACTGCTATTTACCGGTAGCCGATTAATCGGCTTTTCAGTGGTCAACAGTTATGTTAGATAAAATAAATATCAGATGATGTTATAACAATTCTAAATGACAATAAAATTACACTGCTTTGAAACCAAAGGATTCTCAACAACACATTCAGTATTTTTCAGTTATAAAGCTTTACAAATAGGCACATATGTACACAATTCCTGCGCGATATCCAAAACAGAATCGGTCGTTAGTGAGTGGCATCTTCAGTCAATAGCGATTGGTAAAGTGTTAAGGAATAATGACTTCGGACGATGTTTCATGTGAAACAGTGGACGAAAAATTGCGAATTGGGTGATGCCATTCGGTTCATAACAAATATTAATGCTTTGAAACGATGTTCGGTATAAAAGAGTGGAATTTAACACTAACGACCGCTAGCCGATTAAACGACTTTTCGGTTTCAACTGCTATTTACCGGTAGCCGATTAATCGGCTTTTCAGTGGTCAACAGTTATGTTAGATAAAATAAATATCAGATGATGTTATAACAATTCTAAATGACAATAAAATTACACTGCTTTGAAACCAAAGGATTCTCAACAACACATTCAGTATTTTTCAGTTATAAAGCTTTACAAATAGGCACATATGTACACAATTCCTGCGCGATATCCAAAACAGAATCGGTCGTTAGTGAGTGGCATCTTCAGTCAATAGCGCTCGGTAAAGTGTTAAGGAATAATGATTTCGGGCGATGTTTCATGTGAAACAGTAGACGAAAAATTGCGAATTGGGTGATGCCATTCGGTTCATAACAAATATTAATGCTTTGAAACGATGTTCGGTATAAAAGAGTGGAATTTAACACTAACGACCGCTAGCCGATTAATCGACTTTTCGGTTTCAACTGCTATTTACCGGTAGCCGATTAATCGGCTTTTCAGTGGTCAACAGTTGTGTTAGATAAAATAAATATCAAATGATGTTATAACAATTCTAAATGACAATAAAATTACACTGCTTTGAAACCAAAGGATTCCCAACAACACATTCAGTATTTTTCAGTTATGAAAGCTTTACAAATAGGCACATACACGTAATTCCTGCGCGATATCCAAAACAGAATCGGTCGTTAGTGAGTGGCATCTTCAGTCAATAGCGGTCGATAAGGTGTTAAGGAATAATGATTTCGGGCGATGTTTCATGTGAAACAGTAGACGAAAAATTGCGAATTGGGTGATGCCATTCGGTTCATAACAAATATTAATGCTTTGAAACGATGTTCGGTATAAAAGAGTGGAATTTAACACTAACGACCGCTAGCCGATTAATCGACTTTTCGGTTTGAACTGTTATTTACCGGTAGCCGATTAATCGGCTTTTCAGTGGTCAACAGTTATGTTAGATAAAATAAATATCAGATGATGTTATAACAATTCTAAATGACAATAAAATTACACTGCTTTGAAACCAAAGGATTCTCAACAACACATTCAGTATTTTTCAGTTATAAAGCTTTACAAATAGGCACATATGTACACAATTCCTGCGCGATATCCAAAACAGAATCGGTCGTTAGTGAGTGGCATCTTCAGTCAATAGCGGTCGGTAAAGTGTTAAGGAATAATGATTTCGGACGATGTTTCATGTGAAACAGTGGACGAAAAATTGCGAATTTGGTGATGCCATTCGGTTCATAACAAATATTAATGCTTTGAAACGATGTTCGGTATAAAAGAGTGGAATTTAACACTAACGACCGCTAGCCGATTAATCGACTTTTCGATTTCAACTGCTATTTACCGGTAGCCGATTAATCGAGTTTTCAGTGGTCAACAGTTATGTTAGATAAAATAAATATCAGATGATGTTATAACGATTCTAAATGACAATAAAATTACACTGCTTTGAAACCAAAGGATTCTCAACAACACATTCAGTATTTTTCAGTTATAAAGCTTTACAAATAGGCACATATGTACACAATTCCTGCGCGATATCCAAAACAGAATCGGTCGTTAGCGAGTGGCATCTTCAGTCAATAGCGGTTGGTAAAGTGTTAAGGAATAATGATTTCGGACGATGTTTCATGTGAAACAGTGGACGAAAAATGGCGAATTGGGAGATGCCATTTGGTTCATAACAAGTAATAATGCTTTGAAACGATGTTCGGTATAAAAAGATGTATACCTCTTTTAGTGCGACAACTCCAACTAGTCTGCCTATGGCCGTCACATAAGCATGGTTTACGCCAACCATACTGAAGAGACTATGAACCTTCAACAACGACGTCCTTTCGACTAGCTGGAAAGGTGCAGGATCTATGTGGCACCTTGAAAAGTCCACTTCAAGGGCCATCTCACTTTCTTCCCATCTCTTTTGATCCTCCGCAGACATGTCAATTACCCTCTCACGTGGCTGTTAAACAAATTCACCGGTATACAAGTGCACTTCGTCAATTGTTACATATACAGACTCACTAATGCCACAGAAGCATCCAAGTAAAATTTCAATAATTTCAAGGAGAGTGCATCCATATATTAGATCCAATTATGTCATGAAGGAAAACGATTTTTAATATTTCTGACGTTTTTTGTTAATATATATGTGTTGCCGGCAACATACGAAAATTAGGTATGCTATAAAAATTCTAAGAGTCCCTTCTGCGTAATTTGGCGGGTCTACACGATCATACAAATAATGATGTTGAAACATGTCAATTACCCTCTCACGTGGCTGTTAAACAAATTCACCGGTATACAAATGCACTTCGTCAATTATTACATATACAGACTCACTAATGCCACAGAAGGATCCAATTGAAATTTCAATAATTTCAAAGAGAGCGCATCGATATATTAGATACAATTATATTATGGAGGAAAACGATTTTTAATATTTCTGACGTTTTTTGTTAATACATACGTGTTGCCGGCAACATACGAAAATGAAGTATGCTATAAAAATTCTAAGAATCCGTTCTGCGTAATTTGGCGGGTCTACACGGTCGTACAAATAATGATGTTGAAACATGTCAATTACCCTCTCACGTGGCTGTTAAACAAATTCACCGGTATACAAGTGCATTGCGTCTATTGTTACATATACAGACTCACTAATGCCACAGAAGGATCCAAATAAAATTTCAATAATTTCAAGGAGAGCGCATCGATATATTAGATACAATTATGTTATGAAGGAAAACGATTTTTAATATTTCTGAGATTTTGTTAATACGCACGTGTTGCCCGCAACATGCGAAAATTAGGTATGCTATAAAAATTCTAAGAGTCCCTTCTACGTAATTTGGCGGGTCTACACGGTCATACAAATAATGATGTTGAAACATGTCAATTACCCTCTCACGTGGCTGTTAAACAAATTCACCGGTATACAAGTGCACTTCGTCAATTGTTACATATACAGACTCACTAATGCCACAGAAGGATCCAAGTAAAATTTCAATAAGTTCAAAGAGAGCGCATCGATATATTAGATACAATTATATTATGGAGGAAAACGATTTTTAATATTTCTGAAATTTTGTTAATACGCACGTGTTGCCCGCAACATGCGAAAATTAGGTATGCTATAAAAATTCTAAGAGTCCGTTCTGCGTAATTTGGCGGGTCTACACGGTCATACAAATAATGATGTTGAAACATGTCAATTACCCTCTCACGTGGCTGTTAAACAAATTCACCGGTATACAAGTGCACTTCGTCAATTGTTACATATACAGACTCACTAATGCCACAGAAGGATCCAAGTAAAATTTCAATAACTTCAAAGAGAGCGCATCGATATATTAGATACAATTATATTATGGAGGAAAACGATTTTTAATATTTCTGACGTTTTGTTAATACATACGTGTTGCCGGCAACATACGAAAATGAGGTATGCTATAAAAATTCTAAGAGTCCCTTCTGCGTAATTTGGCGGGTCTACACGGTCGTATAAATAATGATTTTGAAACATGTCAATTACCCCCTCACGTGGCTGTTAAACAAATTCACCGGTATACAAGTGCATTGCATCAATTGTTACATATACAGACTCACTAATGCCGCAGAAGGATCTAAGTAAAATTTCAATAATTTCAAGAAGAGCGCATCGATATATTAGATACAATTATATTATGGAGGAAAGCGATTTTTAATGTTTCTGACGTTTTTTGTTAATACATACGTGTTGCCGGCACATACGAAAACGAGGTATGCTATAAAATTTCTAAGAGTCCCTTCTGCGTAATTTGGCGGGTCTACACGGTCATACAAATAATGATGTTGAAACATGTCAATTACCCTCTCACGTGGCTGTTAAACAAATTCACCGGTATACAAGTGCACTTCGTCAATTGTTACATATACAGACTCACTAATGCCACAGAAGCATCCAAGCAAAATTTCAATAATTTCAAGGAGAGCGCATCGATATATTAGATACAATTATATTATGAAGGAAAACGATTTTTAATATTTCTGACATTTTGTTAATACCCACGTGTTGCCGGCAACATACGAAAATGAGGTATGCTATAAAAATTCTAAGAATCCGTTCTGCGTAATTTGGCGGGTCTACACGGTCATACAAATAATGATGTTGAAACATGTCAATTATCCTCTCACGTGGCTGTTAAACAAATTTACCGGTATACAAGTGCATTGCGTCAATTGTTACATATACAGACTCACTAATGCCACAGAAGGATCCAAGTGAAGTTTCAATAATTTCAAAGAGAGCGTATCCATATATTAAGTGTACAACTTTGCTTCCGCCGTTTTGCAATAGATGGCTGTAGCGGTAAGTGGTAGTCGAAATAAATAGATCGTAGATGTCATACAATAAGCTTAGGCATTTGTAAACATAACGCCATCGAAATATTAGTCGATTTGTGTCTGCATCATAAAGTCATTCTCGATTAAACATGTCAGCTTACGAGCCAAATTCTCGTCATTTGCGGGAGGTTTTAATTTTCTGCTTTAATATGAAGAAATCTGCGGCTGAGGCTCATCGAATGCTCTCAAATACCTATGGTGAGGCCGCTATTAGTGAAAGAACGTGCCGAGAGTGGTTTCAACGCTTCAAGAACGGTGATTTTGACGTCGAAGACCGGCAAGGCGGTGGAAGAGAGAAGGTTTTCGAAGATGCAGAATTGGAGGCATTACTTGATCAAGACTCGTGTCAAACGCAACAAGAATTGGCAGTATCATTGGGAGTGACGCAACAAGCCATTTCAAAACGCCTGAAAATCATGGGAATGATTGAGAAACAAGGAAATTGGGTGCCGTACGAGTTGAAGCCGAGAGATGTTGAACGGCGTTTGTTTGCTTGTGAACAGCTGCTTGCAAGGCAAAGA
Source organism: Cryptocheilus praepositus (assembly GCA_033815515.1). Taxonomy (NCBI): domain Eukaryota; kingdom Metazoa; phylum Arthropoda; class Insecta; order Hymenoptera; family Pompilidae; genus Cryptocheilus; species Cryptocheilus praepositus. The sequence continues at coordinate 1,315,858 of JAWWQZ010000190.1, forward strand.
CGGAAAGGATTTCTGCATCGCATTGTGACTGGGGACGAAAAATGGGTTCATTACGATAATCCCAAGCGCAGAAAATCATGGGGATATCCCGGCCATGCTTCCACGTCGACGGCCAAACCGAATATTCACGGTTCCAAGGTCATGCTCTGTATTTGGTGGGACCATCTCGGCGTAGTGCATTATGAGTTGTTAAAACCGACTGAAACAATCACAGGCGATCGTTATCGAACGCAATTAATGCGTTTGAGCCGAGCATTAAAAGACAAACGGCCGCAATACAACGAGAGACATGATAAAGTGATTTTACAGCACGACAATGCTCGACCCCATGTTGCGAAAGTGGTCAAGACATACTTGGAAACGTTGAAATGGGAAGTCCTACCCCACCCGCCGTATTCTCCAGACGTTGCTCCCTCGGACTATCACTTGTTTCGATCAATGGCACACGGCCTGGCTGACCAGCACTTCCGGTCTTATGAAGAAGTAAAAAATTGGATCGATTCGTGGATCGCTTCAAAAGATGACCAGTTTTTTCAACGCGGGATTCGTACGCTGCCCGAAAGATGGGAGAAAGTAGTGGCCAGCGATGGACAATACTTTGAATCATAAACGTATAACCAGTTTTTTACAATAAAGCCTCGAATTTCGGAAAAAAACGGCGGAAGCAAAGTTGTACACCTAATATTAGATACAATTATATTACGAAAGAAAACGATTTTTAATATTTCTGACGTTTTTTGTTAATACATACGTGTTGCCGGCAACATACGAAAATTAGATATGCTATAAAAATTCTAAGAATCCGTTCTGCGTAATTTGGCGGGTCTACACGGTCGTACAAATAATTGAATTGTAAGTAATATTGCGTCAATATGTACATGTTGTTCGCAACACAGGAAAGCGAGGTAAACTCAAGTGCAGGAGTCCGTAAGGTTCAAAAGATTAATATGTGCAAAACATTTTGGGTCCGTCGTGGCGGTAATTTGTTCAAAATTGATCTACAAAGTTATGTGGTGTGCGGTTGGAAAAGGAGAATTTAAGTTTCCCGCGACTGTTGAATAATGAAATTTTACCAATTGAACTTTTTTCGATGTCGCCGGACTAGGTGACAGCATTGGCTGAGCAGATGCATCTTGACTGCCGCGTCTTGTACCAGTACCGGATCCCATTTCCGGATCTGGATCGACATCTTGCAAAGTCGCTGACTTCCGGAAAATGGCTTCAAAGGCCAAACGTATCCTGTTACAGAGAAAAACATTGATTGATAATGAAGGTAAGATTTTAATCATGGCGAATACCAACCACTGATAATCGGAACGAAATTATACTATTGAAAACTTCTTCGCATAAATTAATTATTTATATTTAATAATTTTTTAACGCTAAAAATAATTTATTCTTTTGAAGAGGATACGTACATAGTGTCGAAACGTTGGTTTGCTTCTTTTCGTTCCTACTGTCAACTTTGCAAGTTATTTACCTTCGTTTTGATTATCAGTGACCAGTATGGGCTAATAATAAAATATTGCCTCCATTTGATTAAACGATCGATAAGAAAACAAATACCCACATACACTGAACGATAATGTCAGATAATTCTATTTATGTGGAAAGCGTGAGGGTGGTATGTGCACGGGAAATCAGCGGATTGGACGGAAAATTTAATTACGTTGACGACTAATGTCAAGTTACTACACGAACATAGATAAAATTTCCAAGATACGGGAGGAAAGAATTTAAGCGAATGTAATGGAAATTTCAAACTGCATACACAAGCTAAATTATTCTACGAACATAAAACATACGTGCACTATATATGATGAATGTTTTGTGAATTGAAAGAACAATTCAACCCATATATTCAATAATACTAGGTTATTCTATGAACATGAAAAATGTGTGCACGATATATGATAGTGGAAGTTGAGCGAATTGCATGAGGATTTCCACCAATACGTTCAACATATATTCAATAATACTAGGTTATTCTATGAACATGAAAAATGTGTGCACGATATACAGTATGATCAGAAAGTACCCGGAATTTGTAACTAAAACACATTGTTTTTAATTTTCAGATAAATTTATCTTGTCGCCTTCGAATTAACATCCATCTGAAGCGACACACATATGCCAACGCTTAACCCAGTCCTCCATACACTTTTCATAAGCCGATGAAGAGATTGCCTTCAGCTCCTTCGTCGCATTTTGTTTAATGTGTTCTACAGTCTCAAATCTCTTTCCTTGAAGAGGTAATTTGAGTCTAGGGAAAAGAAAAAAGTGACATGGTGCCAAATCTGGTGAATACGGTGCTTGTTCGATGGTATTTGTTCGATGTTTGGCCAAATAATCCAGCACAATGCGTGCTTTGTGAGACGGCGCGTTATCGTGGTGCAACATCCACGAATTGTCTTCCCATAAATTCGGTCGTTTTCTACGGACAGCATCCCTCAAATGCTTCAAAACGGATGGGTAATACTCCTTGTTGACTGTTCGACCCTCTGGCAAGAACTCATAGTGGACTCACCTCAATAGTCGAAGAAAACTGTGAGCGTGACTTTGATTTTGGACCGACTTTGGCGCGGTTTTTTGGCTTTCGGTTCATTTTCCAGGCGCCACTCGGACGACTGTTGGCTTCTTTGCACGTCATGCTCGTAAACCCACGTCTCATCGCCGGTAATTATCCGTTTCATGAAGGTTGGATCATTTCTTGCCTCAGAAATCATCTCTTCCGCCACTTTCTTGCGATGCTCTTTTTCAACGAAATTCAGCTCTTTTGGCAGAAGCCGCGCTGCAACGCTTCTCATGCCTAAAATATCCACTACAATGTGCTGAATGGTTCCATATGAAATGTTCAGTTCACGAGCTTTCTCTCTCAGGCTCGCATGACGATTTTCGAGTACAATTTTTTCCACTTTTTCCACATTTTCTTCGGTATTTGATGTCGAAGGGTGTCCAGAACGAGGCAAATCTTCGACAATATCACGTCCACTCTTGAATAACTTATACCATTCGTATGTCTGTGTTTTTGAGAGAACAGACTCCCCAAATGATTTTTGCAACATTTTCAACGATTCGGCACATGAAATTTCGTTGGAAACGCAAAACTTCAAACAAATTCTTTGTTCGCTAGAATTAGCCATTATAAAAACGACGAAGCACAAAAACTTGCTCGATGTAAAGAAATTCCAAACAAATACTAGTGATCAGAATCTTTTGAAACTTGGCACAGATGTCTCTCACAGGTGTACCAATTTCAGAAAAAAAAAATTTACTGGGTATGTCAACGGCGGTCCATATATTTTAAATTACAAAAATTCCGATATATGATAGTGGGTACTTTCTGATCATACGTTCAACATATATTCAATAATACTAGGTTATTCTATGAACATCAAAAATGTGTGCACGATAAATGACAGTGGAAGTTGAGCGAATTGCATGAGAATTTCCACCAATACATCCAATACCGCTATGTTAGTCTATCAACGTGAAAATATATGAAAGGCATACGTTGATGGAAGTTCAGCGAATTGTATGAGAAATTCAACCTGCCTGCTTTCCGCTCCAGTGACAGTCGTGTACGGAGTCACAGCTGGACTGACAAGGGGACTGAATCCTTTAAGAGTGAACGAATTCGTCTTTTTCAAGATTGACTTCTTTGGCTGCGTACCGAATACTGGCGAGTGGTAGGTGTGTTGCTGAAATAATGCGCCGATATCAATTTACTCAAGACCGTACATCAATTCACTTAATTTACTAAGTCAAGGATAAAGCGTGCTATGATACAGCGGTCATGTAAAATAATGTTTCGCAAAAAAGCAACTGAGATTTTTGAAACCACTCGTAGGTTCCAAACATCGACGGTTCGTGGTATGACAAAATATACCTAATATATATGGGATCTCAAATACAGAGTCCTGTAGTTGGCGAGGAAAGGTTACCTATGATCCTCAATTGTGCCCATAATTATGAAAGTGGTCTAAGTCATATATTTCTTGTTTCGAGATATTTAATGAATTGCATTTGAATAAATTAAAAAATATTTTTACATTATGCGACATTTTAATTTATAATTTTATTAGTCTTAATTAATGGAAATTTACTATGAATATGAAATTTTGTGTGAATTTTATACGATAATATTATTTTTAAAGATTGAATTGACTTAGACCATTTTCAAAATTAACTGAATGTCCTATAAATGACTTAAAGCAATAAAGAACTTTGAGTTTCATTTGAAACAATAATTTGATTGAAATAATTCGTAAACATTTATTACATTTATTAATTATTTTTAAACAGTAATCCATTTTTATCATTATTTCGAGTATTTAAGATTCTTAAAATGTTCCTGAAAAACTGGAGGGATGTACGGTAGTAAACTCATAATATCTTTATGTTTTTCTTCCGATACTGGTCTAATGGTGGTGTATAATGGAAATAATTTAATATTTCCTTATATTTTTGGTCTTCCTTTTTTAGGTGAAAGATTCAAAACGTGAAATTTAGAATCATCTAAAGATGTTTTATAGAACATTTTATAAGGTTCATTTTTCAAGAATCTCATCCATTGAATTTGTAGCCAAGAGACAGATTCACCTGCGGTATTTTTTACTCTTCTTGTTATTGATTATTCTAGGAATGAAGTTGTCGTTATTATTAAAATTTGATTGTCATTTATTTTATTATGTAGTTCAGAAACGCGTCAAAGAAGGCCACGTGCCATTTTCAAGTTGTTTATATAATTTATTTAAATTTTTGACTTAGACCACTTTCATAATTAAAACTAAATGAATTCCATATAATGTTGAAATTACAACCACTATCTAATGGTTCATTTTTGACAATTTCGTAAAAATTACATTGAATAAATTTAGTTAAAAATAATGTGGTATGAAATAACTGATAAACTCATTTTTTTTAAATTTTGACTTAGACCACTTTCATAATTATGGGCACAATTATTATCCCTTTGACTGGTAAATACTCCCGGCCGAAACGCTCACTAAGGACGAGATACTTTTCGATATTTTAAATTCTATTGATTGATTATATAAGGCGCAACAAAGTTCTAATGGCCATTCTTCATTTACGCGAAATTAAATAATGCGAGAATATTATTTGATAAAGAACGCGTCGGTATTTATCTCATATATTGATAATTGTGGCTGCAGTAGGTAAGAAATCGAAACGACTGGGAAGCGCATATATGCGCCCATAGTCGACACCAACAGATTTCAGAGGACGCATATATGCGTTTATAGCACTCACAGGGTTATATTGATGTATCATAGGTGACGAGTTTGTTGAATCGTGTTATTTTAGTTGTTTAGTAGTCAGTTGACGATAAGACGTAAAGACGAAACGGCGTAAAGGCGAAACGACGAAACGACGAAAGATTAGAAAATAAAACGAAAGTGTTTTGATTGTGTTGCTATCGTTTATAAATATTATACTATCTAGTTTCACGTATTAAATTCCTACATATATCTTGGCGTTAACTCTACGAGTGGCTGCGTTGGCAGTGTGCTTGGGAAAAATGGACGTAATTCCCAAATGAGTGAAAACGTCAGCCAAATATTGGGGTTTGGCGAATGACGTCAAACTGGCGTGACTCACATGATCCGTAGCGGCGCCGTTGTTTGGCGACATCGTTAGATCGTTAACGCTTTGCCTCTGCATCTTCAGAATGTCCGGCGCTGGTATGACCTCAAACCTCGACGGCCTCCTTGTTCTCTCCTGCTCGCGAAGCTGGCGTTCCATTTCCTCGCGTGCTCGCTCCTCGGCTTCTTTGTGCCATTTCTGAGCGACCTGATTAAATATACGATGAGCATGAGGCGTCCGAGAGATATGCAAGAAATATAGAACGCAGAGAATCGGATAGAAAGTGAAACGTAAAGCAGAAGAAAGTATATAATATAAAGTATTGATAATAGAGAGATGGTAAAGCATAAAATAGAAGAAAACGTGATAAATACATAAGGTATGGTAGAGATGCAAAGTGGGATAAAGTGTAGTAAAATACAGGAGAAACGGTGAAACGTAAAACAGAAGAAAGTATATAATATAAAGTAGTGATAATCGGAGAGATGGTAAAACGTAAAATAGAAGAAAACGTGGTAAATACGTAAGGTATGGTAGAGATGCAAAATGGAACAAAGTGTAGTAAAATACAGGAGAAACGGTGAAACGTAAAACAGAAGAAAGTATATAATATAAAGTAGTATTAATCGGAGAGATGGTAAAACGTAAAATAGACGAAATCGTGGTAAATACGTAAGGTATGGTAGAGATGCAAAGTGAAATAAAGTGTAGTAAAATATATGAGAGATGGTAAAACGTGAAAGAGAAGAAAACGTAAATACGTAAGGTATGGTAGAGATGCAAAATGGAACAAAGTGTAGTAAAATACAGGAGAAACGGTGAAACGTAAAACAGAAGAAAGTATATAATATAAAGAAGTAATAATCGGAGAGATGGTAAAACGTGAAAGAGAAGAAAACGTAAATACGTAAGGTATGGTAGAGATGCAAAATGGAACAAAGTGTAGTAAAATACAGGAGAAACGGTGAAACGTAAAACAGAAGAAAGTATATAATATAAAGTAGTGATAATCGGAGAGATGGTAAAACGTAAAATAGAAGAAAACATAGTAAATATGTAAGGTATGGTAGAGATGCAAAGTGGAATAAAGCGTAGTAAAATACAGGAGAAAGAGTGAAACGTAAAACAGAAGAAAGTATATAATATAAAGTAGTGATAATCGGAAAGATGGTAAAACGTAAAATAGAAGAAAACGTGGTGAATACGTAAGGTATGGTAGAGATGCAAAGTGGAACAAAGTGTAGTAAAATACAGGAGAAACGGTGAAACGTAAAACAGAAGAAAGTATATAATATAAAGTAGTGATAATCGGAGAGATGGTAAAACGTAAAATAGAAGAAAACATAGTAAATATGTAAGGTATGGTAGAGATGCAAAGTGGAACAAAGTGTAGTAAAATAACGGGAAAAACAGTGAAACGTAAAGCAGAAAAAAGTATATAATATAAAGTAGTGTTAATCGGAGAGATGGTAAAACGTAAAATAGAAGAAAACATAGTACATATGTAAGGTATGGTAGAGATGCAAAGTGGAACAAAGTGTAGTAAAATACAGGAGAAACGGTGAAACGTAAAACAGAAGAAAGTATATAATATAAAGTAGTATTAATCGGAGAGATGGTAAAGCGTAAAATAGAAGAAAACATAGTAAATATGTAAGGTATGGTAGAGATGCAAAGTGGAATAAAGCGTAGTAAAATACAGGAGAAACGGTGAAACGTAAAACAGAAGAAAGTATATAATATAAAGAAGTAATAATCAAAGAGATGGTAAAACGTGAAAAAGAAGAAAACGTAAATACGTAAGGTATGGTAGAGATGCAAAATGGAACAAAGTGTAGTAAAATACAGGAGAAACGATGAAACGTAAAACAGAAGAAAGTATATAATATAAAGTATTGATAATAGAGAGATGGTAAAGCATAAAATAGAAGAAAACGTGATAAATACGTAAGATATGGTAGAATTGCAAAGTGGAACAAAGCGTAGTAAAATACAGGAGAAACAGTAAAACGTAAAATAGAAGAAAGTATATAATATAAAGTAGTATTAATCGGAGAGATGGTAAAACGTAAAATAGAAGAAAACATAGTAAATATGTAAGGTATGGTAGAGATGCAAAGTGGAATAAAGCGTAGTAAAATACAGGAGAAACGGTGAAACGTAAAACAGAAGAAAGTATATAATATAAAGTAGTGATAATCGGAGAGATGGTAAAACGTAAAATAGAAGAAAACATAGTAAATATGTAAGGTATGGTAGAGATGCAAAGTGGGATAAAGTGTAGTAAAATACAGGAGAAACGGTGAAACGTAAACCAGAAGAAAGTATATAATATAAAGAAGTAATAATCGGAGAGATGATAAAACGTGAAAGTCAAGAAAACGTAAATACGTAAGGTATGGTAGAGATGCAAAATGGAATAAAGCGTAGTAAAATACAGGAGAAACGGTGAAACGTAAAATAGAAGAAAGTATATAATATAAAATAGTGATAATCGGAGAGATGGTAAAACGTAAAATAGAAGAAAACGTGGTAAATACGTAAGGTATGGTAGAGATGCAAAGTGGGATAAAGTGTAGTAAAATACAGGAGAAACGGTGAAACGTAAAACAGAAGAAAGTATATAATATAAAGTAGTGATAATCGGAGAGATGGTAAAACGTAAAATAGAAGAAAACGTGGTAAATACGTAAGGTATAGTAGAGATGCAAAGTGGAATAAAATGTAGTAAAATACAGGAGAAGCAGTGAAGCGTAAAACAGAAAAAAGTATTATATATAAACTAAAGTAGTGATAATCGGAGAGATGGTAAAACGTAAAATAGAAGAAAACATGGTAAATACGAAAGATATGGTAGACATGCAAAGTGGAATAAAGTGTAGTAAAATACAGGAGAAACGGTGAAACGTAAAACAGAAGAAAGTATATAATATAAAGTAGTATTAATCGGAGAGATGGTAAAACGTAAAATAGAAGAAAACATAGTAAATATGTAAGGTATGGTAGAGATGCAAAGTGGAATAAAGCGTAGTAAAATACAGGAGAAAGGGTGAAACGTAAAATAGAAGAAAGTATATAATATAAAGTAGTGTTAATCGGAAAGATGGTAAAACGTAAAATAGAAGAAAACGTGGTAAATACGTAAGGTATGGTAGAGATGCAAAGTGGAATAAAGTGTAGTAAAATACAGGAGAAATGGTAAAACGTAAAATAGAAGAAAACACGACAGCTATTGAAGAAATGCAGAATACAGAGAAATATAGCAGATATGCTACGCAAGAAACAACCATAACGAAACGACGTATGACTCCCCCAAAAAAAGTGAAGTCCCATATAAGAATATGAACATAAATTCCATATTTCCATTAATCAACTCCTTAAGAAATCAACTCGAAACATTTTTATCCATCTCAACCTCCCTACACCCTAGTCCCCTGTACCCAACCACCAACAGCTCACCTGCAATCTGCGTTCGCGGCCAATGTGTTTCTCAATAAGCTTTATCAGCTCAAGCCTCTGTATGGATCCCAGCAGAATCATCGAGTCCGGATTGTCGACCAGCGGAAATCCGCGCAGCTTCCTGTTTTCCTTGAGAATCTCCTTGAGCCTCTGATAACTGATCCCGTGCCAGATGTACTTGACGTCCGGCACCATGAAGTCCTCCACGTAGACGTTGTACATGCCTGCAATCAATGGGACTCACTCACCAGACAGAACAGAACAGACAGACAGAAACCAGGCAGAAAAAACAAATCGCTCGGTGACTTCATTACCTTACCGAACTCGTCCAGTCTGTAGGCGATGCAAAGTAATGAAATCGTATGAATAACTGAGGTGACCGTGGGTAAGCGGCGAACATGCTTCTCACCTGAACTGGACGGCAGCAGGTCGGGCAAGTAGGGCAACTTCTTGATGAGGATGATGCTGTCGTAGATGCTGGGCTGCAGGAGTGCGGCGATCGCGTTGCTGATCAGGACGGCTATCATTATCGGCACGATGTGTGTTATCTGCCCGGTCATCTCGAAGATGATCACGCTGACGGATATCGTGTGAGTGACGGCGCCGGAAAATGCGGCTGCGCCGACAGTTGCGTAGCCGCCTGCAAATTTTTTGTTGCTCAATGCGTGCGGATGAAGCGAAAATTTAATGCGGTCAGAAGATGTTTTGGGCTGGTTTGCTGGTGGAGGAGGTGGAGATTGAATGTGGTCGGTAGAAGGCAGTTTAGGGTACATTAGAAACGGAGATACGATTCGTAGCGCGCATTGACGGGTTGCTGAATGGTGCCAGAAATCTTCCGATTTCGTCTCGGTGAAGCTGTTCATTGATTATGCGGGATGGCCAAAAATATGATACCATATTTCATTTTTATGTATTTGCAACGTTTGCATTTGAATTTGCATTACCAGGTCATTAATTGTAAGGCCATGTATTTTGTTTCGTATATTTCCTTACTACCAAAAAATATGGTACGCTATGGAAATTGAATGTGGTCGGTAGAAGGCAGTTTAGGGTACATTAGAAACGGAGATACGATTCGTAGCGCGCATTGACGGGTTACTGAATGGTACCAGTGACAAATCTTCGGATTTCGTTCCACCAAAGCTGTTCATTGATTATTCGGTGTAGCCAAAAATATGATACCATATTTCATTTTTATGTATTTGCAACGTTTGTATTTGAATTTGCATTACCAGGTCATTAATTGTAAGGCCATGTATTTTGTTTCGTATATTTGCTTACTACCAAAAAATATGGTACCCTATGGAAATTGAATGTGGTCGGTAGAAGGCAGTTTAGTGGACATTAGAAACGGAGATATGATTCGTAGCGCGCATTGACGGGTTACTGAATGGTACCAGTGACAGATCTTCGGATTTCGTTCCACCAAAGCTGTTCATTGATTATTCGGTGTAGCCAAAAATATGATATCATATTTCATTTTTATGTATTTGCAACGTTTGTATTTGAATTTGCTGTATGTATTTTGTTGAAATGTATTTTGTTTCGTATATTTGCTTACTACCAAAAAATATGGTACCCTATGGAAATTGAATGTGGTCGGTAGAAGGCAGTTTAGGGTACATTAGAAACGGAAATACGATTCGTAGCGTGCATTGACGAGTTACTGAATGGTACCAGTGACAGATCTTTGGATTTCGTTCCACTAAAGCTGTGCATTGATTATTTGGTGTAGCCAAAAATATGATACCATATTTCATTTGTATGTATTTGCAACGTTTGTATTTGAATTTGCATTACCAGGTCATTAATTGTAAGACCGTGTATTTTGTTTCGTATATTTGCTTACTATCAAAAAATATGGTACCCTATGGAAATTGAATGTGGTGGGTCGAAGGCAGTTTAGTGGACATTAGAAATGGAAATACGATTCGTAGCGTGCATTGACGAGTTACTGAATGGTACCAGTGACAGATCTTCGGATTTCGTTCCACCAAAGCTGTTCATTAATTATTCGGTGTAGCCAAAAATATGATACCATATTTAATTTTTATCTATTTGCAACATTTGTATTTGAATTTGCATTACCAGGTCATTAATTGTAAGGCCGTGTATTTTGTTTTGTATATTTGCTTACTACCAAAAAATATGGTACCCTATGGAAATTGAATGTGGTCGGTAGAAGGCAGTTTAGGGTACATTAGAAATGGAAATACGATTCGTAGCGTGCATTGACGAGTTACTGAATGGTACCAGTGACAGATCTTTGGATTTCGTTCCACCAAAGCTGTTCATTGATTATTCGGTGTAGCCAAAAATATGATACCATATTTCATTTTTATGTATTTGCAACGTTTGCATTTGAATTTGCATTACCAGGTCATTAATTGTAAGGCCGTGTATTTTGTTTCGTATATTTGCTTACTACCAAAAAATATGGTACCCTATGGAAATTGAATGTGGTCGGTAGAAGGCAGTTTAGGGTACATTAGAAACGGAAATATGATTCGTAGCGTGCATTGACGAGTTACTGAATGGTACCAGTGACAGATCTTCGGATTTCGTTCCACCAAAGCTGTTCATTGATTATTCGGTGTAGCCAAAAATATGATACCATATTTCATTTTTATGTATTTGCAACGTTTGTATTTGAATTTGCATTACCAGGTCATTAATTGTAAGGCCATGTATTTTGTTTCGTATATTTGCTTACTACCAAAAAATATGGTACCCTATGGAAATTGAATGTGGTCGGTAGAAGGCAGTTTAGGGTACATTAGAAACGGAGATACGATTCGTAGCGTGCATTGACGAGTTACTGAATGGTACCAGTGACAGATCTTCGGATTTCGTTCCACCAAAGCTGTTCATTGATTATTCGGTGTAGCCAAAAATATGATACCATATTTCATTTTTATGTATTTGCAACGTTTGTATTTGAATTTGCATTACCAGGTGATTAATTGTAAGGCCATGTATTTTGTTTCGTATATTTGCTTACTACCAAAAAATATGGTACCCTATGGAAATTGAATGTGGTCGGTAGAAGGCAGTTTAGGGTACATTAGAAACGGAAATACGATTCGTAGCGCGCATTGACGGGTTACTGAATGGTACCAGTGACAGTTCTTCGGATTTCGTTCCACCAAAGCTGTGCATTGATTATTCGGTGTAGCCAAAAATATGATACCATATTTCATTTTTATGTATTTGCAACGTTTGTATTTGAATTTGCATTACCAGGTCATTAATTGTAAGGCCATGTATTTTGTTTCGTATATTTGCTTACTACCAAAAAATATGGTACCCTATGGAAATTGAATGTGGTCGGTAGAAGGCAGTTTAGTGGACATTAGAAACGGAAATACGATTCGTAGCGTTCATTGACGAGTTACTGAATGGTACCAGTGACAGATCTTTGGATTTCGTTCCACCAAAGCTGTTCATTGATTATTCGGTGTAGCCAAAAATATGATACCATATTTCATTTTTATGTATTTGCAACGTTTGTATTTGAATTTGCATTATCATGACATTAACTGTAAGGCCATGTATTTTGTTTCGTATATTTGCTTACTACCAAAAAATATGGTACCCTATGGAATTTTCATGTGTTTAGTTAAAATATATTAGGTGTACAACTTTGCTTCCGCCGTTTTGCAATAGATGGCTGTAGCGGTAAGTGGTAGTCGAAATAAATAGATCGTAGATGTCATACAATAAGCTTAGGCATTTGTAAACATAACGCCATCGAAATATTAGTCGATTTGTGTCTGCATCATAAAGTCATTCTCGATTAAACATGTCAGCTTACGAGCCAAATTCTCGTCATTTGCGGGAGGTTTTAATTTTCTGCTTTAATATGAAGAAATCTGCGGCTGAGGCTCATCGAATGCTCTCAAATACCTATGGTGGGGCCGCTATTAGTGAAAGAACGTGCCGAGAGTGGTTTCAACGCTTCAAGAACGGTGATTTTGACGTCGAAGACCGGCAAGGCGGTGGAAGAGAGAAGGTTTTCGAAGATGCAGAATTGGAGGCATTACTTGATCAAGACTCGTGTCAAACGCAACAAGAATTGGCAGTATCATTGGGAGTGACGCAACAAGCCATTACAAAACGCCTCAAAATCATGGGAATGATTCAGAAACAAGGAAATTGGGTGCCGTACGAGTTGAAGCCGAGAGATGTTGAACGGCGTTTGTTTGCTTGTGAACAGCTGCTTGCAAGGCAAAGACGGAAAGGATTTCTGCATCGCATTGTGACTGGGGACGAAAAATGGGTTCATTACGATAATCCCAAGCGCAGAAAATCATGGGGATATCCCGGCCATGCTTCCACGTCGACGGCCAAACCGAATATTCACGGTTCCAAGGTCATGCTCTGTATTTGGTGGGACCATCTCGGCGTAGTGCATTATGAGTTGTTAAAACCGACTGAAACAATCACAGGCGGCCGGTTGTCTTTTAATGCTCGGCTCAAACGCAATTAATGCGTTTGAGCCGAGCATTAAAAGACAAACGGCCGCAATACAACGAGAGACATGATAAAGTGATTTTACAGCACGACAATGCTCGACCCCATGTTGCGAAAGTGGTCAAGACATACTTGGAAACGTTGAAATGGGAAGTCCTACCCCACCCGCCGTATTCTCCAGACGTTGCTCCCTCGGACTATCACTTGTTTCGATCAATGGCACACGGCCTGGCTGACCAGCACTTCCGGTCTTATGAAGAAGTAAAAAATTGGATCGATTCGTGGATCGCTTCAAAAGATGACCAGTTTTTTCAACGCGGGATTCGTACGCTGCCCGAAAGATGGGAGAAAGTAGTGGCCAGCGATGGACAATACTTTGAATCATAAACGTATAACCAGTTTTTTACAATAAAGCCTCGAATTTCGGAAAAAAACGGCGGAAGCAAAGTTGTACACCTAATAGCTATATATTTTGTTTCGCATATTTAATTAACACGTTGACTACCATGCGTATTTTGCTGTATTAGAACGGCGATGCTATGGAATACCACAGCATTTGGCTGAATTATGCAAAATGTAAATAATGTGCAGGTATTGGAAACCGAAGGATCGCATCACTACTCTAACAATAACTGCATTTATAAAATTCTTCAGTAAAATCTCTGACGCCGGTCAGCGGTGACCATCACGGCAGTCAAAGTGTTAATTAATTAAACCACCTCTATATAAGTGTACATTGCCGCACTATGAATGCATCCCATGTATTTTATTCTGCATATTTGCTTCCATTCAAAAAATACTTCAGTTTAAATTTACACTACCACACTATCTCTCACACGGCCATGTGCTTTGTCTCGCATTTGTTATCCACTAAAAAATACGGCACCCTACCGAATTTTGATGTATTCATCTACAACGTTTGTAATTGCATTTGCATTACCCAAGCATACCCGTTTGCCCATTTATTTTCTTTCGCATCTCACGTCGGAGTGAATAATCCAAGTGTGCAGAATTTCGCGTGATTACTGGAATAATGCAATGCGTTCGTCGCCGGAGATCCTTCTCGGCAACATTTGCGCTGACTAGCTAAACTTGGGGAGCCGCGGCAATGTGCGTCAGACGACCCTAATTACCTGGAATGATGGGCGTTATTATGCCACCGTATCGAACGCCAGTTGGAAAACCCAGTGCCATTCCTTCGCCCACGACTCTGCCTAAAGCCGCGCCGATCTTGAAGACGGGAATGAAAATTCCCGACGGGACTGGCACCGTGGAGCTTATGATGGAAAAAATGAACTGAAAAGCAAAGTTCACGTACGTTAGGGTTTACGCGTATGCGTTTGGGTGAGTTTTTTCGGTGATTTGTAGTCAGAACATTTAACAGGAATTTTATTAGACGAACTCCGATTCGACGTATCAAGTAAACGTATTTAACCCTTTGCACTCGGACATGTTTCTTCACGAAGTAGCGAATAGCGCAACATTTCGTTTAAAATGGTATAGTTTTGAAAAAAATACTCTGCTGAAGTCATGTTTTGCATATTACTTTGCTGATATATTTATTATGAAACAAAATCGGAATTTTATAGCCTATTCTTTTCGAATGCGTCATAGTTCATTCACCAATATGCATTGAGAATTTGTTCAACACGTATCGCAGTAATACGTTGTTTATTGTCTTTTATGTGACAGTTTTTCTTCCGAACGTATATAATGTTCATACAATAATTTGCAGTTTGTCGTTCAGTCTATTGCAGATATATGACGTAGAAGGTTCTCACAGTTGCTAGAATTCACCTCTCAGTATATTGACCACAAATTAATAAATATTAAACAGGACCCAGATTATTAATTTTATCTCATTGCCTTAACGTGTAACTCCCCGGAAATATCTTAGGGAAACAAATATTTGAACAAACATTTTCTGTACATACATTT
Source organism: Cryptocheilus praepositus (assembly GCA_033815515.1). Classification (NCBI taxonomy): domain Eukaryota; kingdom Metazoa; phylum Arthropoda; class Insecta; order Hymenoptera; family Pompilidae; genus Cryptocheilus; species Cryptocheilus praepositus. The sequence continues at coordinate 1,331,335 of JAWWQZ010000190.1, forward strand.
TCCTCAGTAATAACACAAAGTAACTTCGTGTCCCCTCAGAGGGGACAGTCGAATGCAATGGGTTAAAGGGGCTTATGTCAGTCATAGCGTCTACTTACAGTGACGGCAACGAAGCTAAGTAGACCCGTGAAGACATTCGTGTAAGGCGTCGACCAATGTTTCACGATGTTCATCTCTTCCACGCTTAGGTTTTCTTTGGTCCATGTGAAATTCGTGAAGAGCCCGTGTACTTGATCATGTGTGTTAAGATCGCCAGCCATAAACTGGCCCAGGCCAAGTGGAAATGATACTGACGATACCAGGAGAGAAACAATTCCAGGGTACAGAAATCGACTGAAAGTAATTTCACATAGTGTATTCAGTTATCCTTCCACCTGGCAGACCTAATTACTTTATACACGGCAAATTAATACATGCATTAATTCTGATATATTATTTAAGATATTAATGTATTGCTGAACTTTTTGTTCAAGGATGTGGAACTGCCATTGTAAAACAAATAATTTAAAAAAAATGGTTGCAAAGTCAAATATCGACATTTTAATATCATCTATATCGCATTTAACACGTTGACTGCCAAGCGTATTTTACTCTGTTAGAACCACGATGCGATGGAATACTGCGAAGTATAATTAAATCGTGCAAAATGAAGGTAACGCAGAGTTGTTAAAAGTCAAAATATTGAAGCATCTTTCCAATATCAACTGCTTTTACAAGATTGCAAATAGGCTTCATTGTAAATTTTTTGCATTTTTAATCAAATCTTGTGTTAACACATATAACACATAAAGTGTTAACACATTGCGGACGGCTCACAAGATATCTCGTTTTTAGCAAATTAAACGTTGCGGACGGGTCACGAGATATCTCGTTTTCATATTTTTTTTATTTAATCGACAACGTAAGCAACCAGCCGCAAATATTTCTGTTACGTAACCATGGTAACAAAGTCTCTCGCATTCCTAAGTAATTTTAGCGAAACAAATGAATCATTCCAAGCATGTAGAAATGATCAGTCATTATAGCAAGGGCCAGTAGATCTGTGCCGATCGTCGTACGTATCGTATCTTATAAAGTGTTTTATTACTGTACATTTTGGAATTTCAAACTTCGTGTTTTAAATTTGGAAGGTAACAGTTTTTTAAGAATCATCTATGTTTTCAACCTGTCACTGATAATTTATAACAAAAATTGATTTTATGAAATAGGCCCTATAAAAGCAACGAAATCTTATATAATAAACAGATATATAAACTATGTATATATAGTATTATTTAAGAATACTAAATGCAAATTAGAAATGTGTGTATCCGCTTCCTGTTACTTGCCAAGCATGTCTTTGGAGCGTTCGAAAATGTGCGGTCTTTGAGGGCGTGTTGAACGCGCAGACCCCGGCAAAATTTACACGGCAGTCAAAGTGTTAACACATTGCGGACCAAGCATTCTATTGCTAACGATACCCAGTGGCCGAGTATTTTTTTGCACCAAATATTTTTAAATTAGTGACGATTTGTTAATAGTTAAAAATCATTGCCGCGTGAAATATTTATTTCCAACAACAACTTTATAAATGAATGATTTTTTAGTATTTTTCAATAAATAAAAGTTTGTACAAACTAAACATTTTTCAAAGTATGATGTTTCGTAAAACATGACACTAAGTGAAGTGACATGACACTAATATTCTGGCCATCATTTGATGTGTCCGATAAACTGCCCGCAAATATTTCTGTAATATTGTCAATCGTTTTGTCGCTATCCATATTTCAGGGTTTCAAATAATTAATTCGCAGTACAAATTACGAAAAACTGCCGCTGACAATTACGTAGCAACTGTGTGACATCTCGTCACCTGTCCCGAACGACAGAATACGCAAGACGATATATCTCGTCAACGGCCCCGAACGACGAAATAGGAATGACGAGATATCTCGTCATCCGTCCGCAATGTGTTAACAAAGCGGCGTGACAGTTATTTTCATCGACTGCCTTTTCTTCAACCAAATTCGCATGTTCATCGCAACACCCCGAACAACAGGTGCCCTCAAATCGGCCCGACACATAATGCGTTTCTAGACGTTCCCACCCCCGTCTTCAAATAAACTCACTTTTTCTGCAGGAAGCTGTTCATGCTCTTGTTCTTGCGCATGAAGATGACGTATTGCCTGTGAAGCCAGACGTAAAACGCACCGCCCAGTCCGCTTCCGACGCCGATGATCGCGAAAACGAAGAGCTCCTGCGGATCAAACGGGAAGTCCATCGTGAAGTTCGTGATGAACATCGCCGTGATCGTTTCCTCGCGCTGGAACCAAATTGCCAAGAGGCGGAACATCGTCGCGCCGCAGACGGCGGCGAAGAATCCGCGCCAGTAATTGCGCACGGCGAAGTAGACGGTCGTTACTTCGATGCTGAAGAGGACGCCGCCGATCGGCGCCGCGAAACACGCCGCGACCCCGACGGCGCAGGCGGCGGCCAACATTTCGCAGTTGCGGCTCTCGTTCTCGTAGATGCCTTGGAAGCTGGTCACGAGCTTCGAGAGGAGAGTCGCGACGATACTGGCGATGTGTACGAATGGACCTTCTTTACCTAGTGGCAGGCCCGAGCCGAGGGTTGCTGTTAAACCGATCACCTGGGGAAGATCGTTGTTTCATGTGAAGGATTTCAATTATTTATTTATGCAGATTTGTGCGAAAGTGGAAAATGCTTAAATTTGGGGACATGTATTACCAGAGGAAAGTCAAAGCCGAATGTTACTGTTAAGCCTGATGGCAGATCGTTATTTTATGTGAAGGATTTCAATTATTTATTTCTGCAGATTTGTGCGAAAGTGGAAAATGCATAAATTTAGTGACATGTATTACCGACGAAAAGTCGGATGCTAGTGTTGCTGTTAAGCCGATCACCTGGTGGCATCGGTATTTCATGTGAAGGATTTCAATTATTTGTTTATGCAGATTTGTGTGAAAGTGGAAAATGCATGAATTTGGGGACATGTATTACTAGAGGAAAATCAGAGTCGAATGTTACCGTTAAGCCAATCACCTGGTGGCATCGGTATTTTATGTAAAGGATTTCAATTATTTATTTATGCAGATTTGTGTGAAAGTGGAAATGCATGAATTTAGGGACATGTATTACTAGAGGAAAATCAGAGTCGAATGTTGCTGTTAAACCGATCACCTGGGGAAGATCGTTATTTCAGGTGAAGGATTTCAATTATTTATTTATGCAGATTTATGCGAAAGTGGAAAATGCATGAATTTGGGGACATGTATTACTAGAGGAAAATCAGAGTCGAATGTTACCGTTAAGCCGATCACCTGGTGGCAAATTGGTATTTCATGTGAAGGATTTCAATTATTTATTTATGCAGATTTGAGCGAAAGTGGAAAATGCATGAATTTGGGGACATGTATTGCCAGAGGAAAATCAGAGCCGAATGTTACTGTTAACCGTTTGAGTCCCAAGCAGCGCGATCGCGCTGTTGAGATTTTATGTCGAGAAAACCGAGTACATTTCGAACATAGTGGACAACTGACGGTGCGTTACCGATTGTTGAAGTCGCGCGCTCAGATTTACTGAAGCAAGTACATCACACAGCTCCTTTTAATGTAAATAGTACATTTTACAATAGGTAGAATAATACTATAACAATGCAATAATATATTACAAAATAAACATTTTTATTTCATTGTTATCTTCTCAATCATTTGAGAAGTGAAGGATGAAGTGGACATGATTGGTGGAAGGTGGGTTTGAAAGACGGTGACAGTAGTATTAAAATTGGGAGAATCGGTGTTATGTGGAAGAAGGGGAATTTACCTGGAATCTTAATCAGGAGTGCGAAACGGTTTTTAATTAGTGATGATTAACGGTGCGTGAGATGTAGTGATTAGGGTTTAGGACCGGTACCGCGGATTAGGGCTTCGGAATTCTTCTTGGGTCCGTTCAGTCGGACCGCTAACAAATACAAGAAACGCTATTGCTTCGATTGGGATTCATTGATGTAAAATAAACAAAGCGCTTGGTATTTCTCGACATAAAATAAAAGAAGCGCTATCGCGCTGCTTGGGTCTTTTCGTACTCATTTAAAGAAAGCGCGGTTGCGCTGTTTGGGATTCTTCGACAGTGTTTTTTCAATACCCTCTGGGACTCAAACGGTTAAGCTGAACCCGTGGTGGCAGATGTTTAATGAAAGTAGTTGATTTAAAAATGTGTTTCTGTAGATGTTTGCGAGTGTGGAAAATACATCAATTTAGTGAGGGAAAGTCGGATGCTAGTGTTGTTGTTAAGCCGATCACCTGGTGGCATTGGTATTTTATGTGAAGGATTTCAATTATTTATTTATGCAGATCTGTGCGAAAGTGGAAAATGCATGAATTTGGGGACATGTATTACCAGAGAAAAGTCAGAGCCCAATTTTACTGTTAAGCCGAACCCGTGGCGGCAGATCGGTATTTCATATGAGGGATTTCAATTATTTATTTCTGCAGATGTGTGCAAAAGTGGAAAATGCATGAATTTGGGGACATGTATTACCAGAGAAAAGTCAGAGCCGAATGTTACTCTTAAGTCGAACCTGCGGCGGTAGATGTTCAATTGAAGCAGGTGATTCGAATAATTTGTTTATGGAGTGCGAAAGTGGAAAATGCATGAATTTAGTGACATGTATTACCGAGAGAATGTCGGATGCTAGTGTTGCTGTTAAGCCGATCACTTGGTTGCGAATAATTGTTTGAGAGGAAGTAAGGGAGTGGAGTGATTCGAAGAATTTGCCATATTATTAATATGCGCGAAAATGCAAATTGCCTGATTTCGATGATGTGCGTTACTGAGAGACAGGCCGAATTTCTATCTTATCTCGATTATCTGCTAGCAGATGATTGTTTCAGAGGAAGCAGGGGATGAGCCCGCATATAAAATTTTTTCTGGCAATTTATCTGCAAATGCACATCGCCTGAGTTCGTCGACATGCATTGCTACGCGGACGTTCCGTAAAATTCGTCATTCTTAACAAACATGCGACTGATCCAACTGTTGGTCGTTGCGATATCTAAACGTTTCCATTGAACCGACATTTTTCCAACGCCATATTTAGCCTCGACGGGCCTCGAAGAATTAATGTATCAGAAGCTACTGATGTGCCAAATACTAACACCACCTGTCAAACCCTGACGTATAAGCCGCCTCTTCGTCAAAGCAAACGCACAAACACTATCTTTTAACATTAGAAAATGACGCAATTATTATTGCTCACCTTTGCTACGAGTGTACGAAAGGTCAGATACTCTTTTAACGCCACACCGCGTAGTATTGTTTTCATCTCTGGTATACCGGAGCCTATACTTTGTGGTGCAACAATGTGGACGAACCCGGCGCTGAACAGGATCAAACAGACCGGTAATGAAACCCAGGCTAGGTACCGGAGTGCAGGATGTGTGGTGAGATCCTGATACAGCCATATCCTAGCTGGAAAAAATCATCGTTTCATTCAAATACCGCTGACAGTGTCGAGTGCGTGCCTAAAATTTATTTCTCATTATTATTCAATTGTAAAACATGCTCAGTATTATTTATCTGTACATGCCACTAAAAATTGAGTTAGAGCAGGAAAGAGTCATAAACGCAATTCAAATGCAAGCAAAAGTCATAAATCAAGTTCAGTTACAAATTATACGTAGAATGATTAACACTTTGACTGCCACAGTGGTCACCGGTGACCGGCGCAAAAGATTTGAGTCAAAATGCAAAAAATTCACAATGAAGCCTATTTGCAATCTTGTGAAAGCAATTGCTATTGAAACAGTGCTTCAATACTTTAGCTTCTAACAACTCTGCGTTACCTTAATTTTGCACGATTTAATCATACTCTGCAGTATTTCATCGCATTGCAGTTCTAACATAGCAAAATTCGCGGTGACCGGTGCAAAAGATTTGATTAAAAATGCAAAAAATTCGCAATGATGCTTATTTGCGATCTTGTGAAAGCAATTGATATTGGAACTGTGCTTCGATACTTTAGCTTCTAACAACTCTGCGTTACCTTCATATTGCACGATTTAATCATACTCTGCAGTATTTTATCGCATCACGGTTCTAACATAGCAAAATACGCGGTGACCGGTGCAAAAGATTTTATTAAAAATGCAAAAAATTCGCAATGATGCCTATTTGCAATCTTGTGAAAGCAATTGATATTGGAACTGTGCTTCGATACTTTGGCTTCTAACAACTCTGCGTTACCTTAATTTTGCACGATTTAATCATATTCCGCAGTATTTTATCACATCACGGTTCTAACATAGCAAAATACGCGGTGACCGGCGCAGACAGATTTTACTAAAAATACAAAAAATTCGCAATGAAGCCTATTTGCAATCTTGTAAAAGCAATTGATATTGGAACTGTGCTTCGATACTTTAGCTTCTAACAACTCTGCGTTACCTTAATTTTGCACGATTTAATCATATTCCGCAGTATTTTATCACATCACGGTTCTAACATAGCAAAATACGCGGTGACCGGCGCAGACAGATTTTACTAAACATACAAAAAATTCGCAATGAAGCCTTTTTGCAATCTTGTAAAAGCAATTGATATTGGAACGGTGCTTCAATACTTTAGCTTCTATCTCAGCGTTACTTTTATTTTGCACGATTTAATTATACTCTGCAGTATTTCATCGCATCACGGTTCTAACATAGCAAAATACGCGGTGACCGGCGCAGACAGATTTTACTAAAAATACAAAAAATTCGCAATGAAGCCTTTTTGCAATCTTGTAAAAGCAATTGATATTGGAACGGTGCTTCAATACTTTAGCTTCTATCTCAGCGTTATCTTTATTTTGCACGATTTAATTATACTCTGCAGTATTTCATCGCATCACGGTTCTAACATAGCAAAATACGCGGTGACCGGCGCAGACAGATTTTACTAAAAATACAAAAAATTCGCAATGAAGCCTATTTGCAATCTTGTAAAAGCAATTGATATTGGAACGGTGCTTCAATACTTTAGCTTCTATCTCAGCGTTACCTTTATTTTGCACGATTTAATTATACTCTGCAGTATTTCATCGCATCACGGTTCTAACATAACAAAACACGCGGTGACCGGCGCAGACAGATTTTACTAAAAATACAAAAAATTCGTAATGAAGCCTATTTGCAATGTTGTAAAAGCAATTGATATTGGAACTGTGCTTCAATACTTTAGCTTCTAACAACTCTGCGTTACCTTAATTTTGCACGATTTAATCATATTCCGCAGTATTTTATCACATCACGGTTCTAACGTAGCAAAATACGCGGTGATCGGCGCAGACAGATTTTACTAAAAATACAAAAAATTCGCAATGAAGCCTATTTGCAATCTTGTGAAAGCAATTGCTATTGAAACGGTGCTTCAATACTTTAGCTTCTAACAACTTTGCGTTACCTTAATTTTGCACGATTTAATCATATTCCGCAGTATTATATCACATCACGGTTCTAACATAGCAAAATACGCGGTGACCGGCGCAGACAGATTTTACTAAAAATGCAAAAAATTCGCAATGATGCCTATTTGCAATCTTGTGAAAGCAATTGATATTGGAACTGTGCTTCGATACTTTGACTTCTAACAATTCTGCGTTACCTTCATATTGCACGATTTAATCATACTCTGCAGTATTTCATCGCATCGCAGTTCTAACATAGCAAAATGCGCGGTGACCGGTGCAAATATTTTATTAAAAATGCAAAAAATTCGCAATGATGCCTATTTGCAATCTTGTAAAAGCAATTGATATTGGAACTGTGCTTCGATACTTTGGCTTCTAACAACTCTGCGTTACCTTCATATTGCACGATTTAATCATACTCTGCAATATTTCATCGCATCGCAGTTCTAACATAGCAAAATACGCGGTGACCGGCGCTGACAGATTTTACTAAAAATACAAAAAATTCGCAATGAAGCCTTTTTGCAATCTTGTGAAAGCAATTGCTATTGAAACGGTGCTTCAATACTTTAGCTTCTAACAACTCTGCGTTACCTTAATTTTGCACGATTTAATCATATTCCGCAGTATTTTATCACATCACGGTTCTAACATAGCAAAATACGCGGTGACCGGTGCAAAAGATTTTATTAAAAATGCAAAAAATTCGCAATCTTGTGAAAGCAATTGCTATTGAAGCGGTGCTTCGATACTTTAGCTTCTAACAACTCTGCGTTACCTTAATTTTGCACGATTTAATCATATTCCGCAGTATTTTATCACATCACGGTTCTAACATAGCAAAATACGCGGTGACCGGTGCAAAAGATTTTATTAAAAATGCAAAAAATTCGCAATCTTGTGAAAGCAATTGCTATTGAAGCGGTGCTTCGATACTTTAGCTTCTAACAACTCTGCGTTACCTTAATTTTGCACGATTTAATCATACTCTGCAGTATTTTATCGCATCACGGTTCTAACATAGCAAAATACGCGGTGACCGGTGTAAAAGATTTTATTAAAAATGCAAAAAATTCGCAATGATGCCTATTTGCAATCTTGTGAAAGCAATTGCTATTGAAACGGTGCTTCAATACTTTAGCTTCTAACAACTCTGCGTTACCTTAATTTTGCACGATTTAATCATATTCTGCAGTATTTTATCGCATCGCAGTTCTAACATAGCAAAATACGCTTGGCAGTCAACGTGTTAATATGTCGAATTGAAATTGTAAAAATGACAATTTTATCCGACAGCGTTGCATTGAGTTCAAGATTCCGTACAAAATGACTCATCTTCTGCCAGGTTACGCCCATAATGGCATAAAAACGAGGAAATTAGGCGAAAAGCCGCCTACGTAGCTACGAAGATGACTGGAGCTAATTACAGCCCATCAGCGAATTGTAGGAGAACTGACCGTTATTGCACATGGAAATTCCGCGATCCATGGCGTAGCTGATGAGTGCCATGATGACGCCGAGCAGAGCGAGGAAGACCCAATCCTCGCCAAGCCTCGCACCTGTGTGTTTCCAGGCGAAGGCGAGGAGCGCCAGAAGCTTCCTGCATAGCGGACCCCTTCGCGATTTTCGAAGATCCTCGGCCCTTGTCTTGTCGTACTTCTTCCTCGCCTTTTCGTGGTACTTAAGCCTGCGTGCCTCTTCCTTTGCGTATTCACCGAGGTCCTTCGTGTAGCGACCATACATCTGCATGCGCAGAAAGCGCATTAGGGTTTGCATGTTCGTTAACAATAGGTTTACGGAATCGTGCATTTCAGTGTACATTTCGTGCACAATTCGTGCACAGAATTTGAAATTCGAGTAGCGACCATGTATATGCATGCACAGAAAACATGTTAGTGGTTGACCGTTCGTTAACAGTAGATTTACGGATTCGTCGATTTGAGTGGAAATTGGATGTGTGTGTATGTGATGCACAGAATTTGAAATTCGAGTAGCGACCATGTATATGCATGTGCAAGAAACATATTATCGACTACACGTTCGTTAATAGTAGATTTACGGATTTCTGGATTTCAGTGGGATTTAGATATGTGTGTATGTGATGCATTGAATTTGAAATTCGAGTAGCGACCATATATGTGCCCATAATTATGAAAGTGGTCTAAGTCATATATTTCTTGTTTCGAGATATTTAATGAATTGCATTTGAATAAATTAAAAAATATTTTTACATTATGCGACATTTTAATTTATAATTTTATTAGTCTTAATTAATGGAAATTTACTATGAATATGAAATTTTGTGTGAATTTTATACGATAATATTATTTTTAAAGATTGAATTGACTTAGACCATTTTCAAAATTAACTGAATGTCCTATAAATGACTTAAAGCAATAAAGAACTTTGAGTTTTATTTGAAACAATAATTTGATTGAAATAATTCGTGAACATTTATTACATTTATTAATTATTTTTAAACAGTAATCCATTTTTATATATGCATTTAAGATTCTTAAAATGTTCCTGAAAAACTGGAGGGATGTACGGTAGTAAACTCATAATATCTTTATGTTTTTCTTCCGATACTGGTCTAATGGTGGTGTATAATGGAAGTAATTTAATATTTCCGTATATTTTTGGTCTTCCTTTTTTAGGTGAAAGATCCAAAACGTGAAATTTAGAATCATCTAAAGATGTTTTATAGAACATTTTATAAGGTTCATTTTTCAAGAATCTCATCCATTGAATTTGTAGCCAAGAGACAGATTCACCCGCGGTATTTTTTACTCTTCTTGTTATTGATTCTTCTAGTAATGAAGTTGTCGTTATTATTAAAATTTGATTGTCATTTATTTTATTATGTAGTTCAAAAACGCGTCAAAGAAGGCCACGTGCCATTTTCAAGTTGTTTATATAATTTATTTAAATTTTTGACTTAGACCACTTTCATAATTAAAACTAAATGAATTCCATATAATGTTGAAAGTACAACCACTATCTAATGGTTCATTTTTGACAATTTCGTAAAAATTACATTGAATAAATTTAGTTAAAAATAATGTCGTATGAAATAACTGATAAACTCATTTTTTTTAAATTTTGACTTAGACCACTTTCATAATTATGGGCACATATATGCATGCGCAGGAAACATGTTAGTGGTTGACCGTTCGTTAACAGTAGATTTACGGATTCGTCGATTTGAGTGGAAATTGGATATGTGTGTATGTGATGTTCAGAATTTGAAATTCGAGTAGCAACCATGTATATGCATATGCAAAAATGCACGTTCGTTAACAGTAGATTTACGAATTCGTCGATTTGAGTGGGAATTGGATATGTGTGTATGTGATGCACAGAATTTGAAATTCGAGTAGCGACCATGTATATGCATGTGCAAAAAACATATTAACGACTAAACGTTCGTTAATAGTAAATTTACGGATTCGTCGATTTGAGTGGAAATTGGATATGTGTGTATGTGATGCACAGTTTGAAATTCGAGTAGCGATCATGTATATGCATGCGCAGAAAAGATGTTAGCGGTTGACCGTTCGTTAACAGTAGATTTACGGATACGTCGATTTGAATGGGAATTGGATATGTGTGTATGTGATGCATAGAATTTGAAATTCGAGTAGCGACCATGTATATGCATGTGCAAAAAACATATTAACGACTAAACGTTCGTTAATAGTAGATTTACGGATTTGTGGATTTCAGTGGGATTTAGATATGTGTGTATGTGATTTATTGAATTTGAAATTCGAGTAGCGACCATATATGTATATGCATACGCAGAAAACATGTTAGCGGTTGACCGTTCGTTAACAGTAGATTTACGGATTCGTCGATTTGAGTAGGAATTGGATATGTGGGTATGTGATGTTCAGAATTTGAAATTCGAGTAGCAACCATGTATATGCATATGCAAAAATGCACGTTCGTTAACAGTAGATTTACGGATTCGTCGATTTGAGTGGGAATTGGATATGTGTGTATGTGATGTTCAGAATTTGAAACTTGAGTAGCAACCATGTATATGCATATGCAAAAATGCACGTTCGTTAACAGTAGATTTACGAATTCGTCGATTTGAGTGGGAATTGGATATGTGTGTATGTGATGCACAGAATTTGAAATTCGAGTAGCGACCATGTATATGCATGTGCAAAAAACATATTAACGACTAAACGTTCGTTAATAGTAAATTTACGGATTCGTCGATTTGAGTGGAAATTGGATATGTGTGTATGTGATGCATTGAATTTGAAATTCGAGTAGCGACCATATATATGCATGCGCAGAAAACATGTTAGCGGTTGACTGTTCGTTAACAGTAGATTTACGGATTCGTCGATTTGAGTGGGAATTGGATATGTGTGTATGTGATGCACAGAATTTGAAATTCGAGTAGCGGCCATGTATATGCATGTGCAAAAAACATATTATCGACTGCACGTTCGTTAATAGTAGATTTACGGATTTCTGGATTTCAGTGGGATTTAGATATGTGTGTATGTGATGTATTGAATTTGAAATTCGAGTAGCGACCATATATATGCATACGCAGAAAACATGTTAGCGGTTGACCATACCTTAACAGTAGATTTACGAATTCGTCGATTTGAGTGGGAATTGGATATGTGTGAATGTGATGCATTGAATCTTAAAATTGAGTAGCGGCCATAATATGGCACGTGTCGGAAACGTATTAACAGTTGCACGTTTGTGAACAGTATGGATTCGTCAATGTTAGTGGAATTCGGGGAAATAGGTATTAGATGCAGAGAATTTCAAAATCGTGTTGCGATCATACACATTATTATAGAAAATGATAGTTATCGTTTCAGGAATTTTGCCCGTAAAATATCAATCGCGTCAGACTGACGGAAATTCGAAGAAACACGTATGCTGTGTAAAGAGTTTTTAAATTAGAAGTCTATCAAGAGAATTGATTGAATTCGTATCATTCTGTTAACAAAAGTCAAGAAAGTAATAGCTATACTTTTTGTAATTTTTCACGTGAAATACGAATCTTGTAAACTTTTATGACCAAAGTGTTAAAAAAGTAAGATACTATGATAATGTAGAAGGCACTAATTAGGAATTTTAGGCTTCACTTATGTTCTTCATATTCAATTGGCATTGATTGAAGATAATTTTGTACTGTATTGTATCAAATCAGATGTGATGTAAAAAAAGAAAAAATCCTTTTGCCATGCATAAAATTCAAACTTGTTCAGCATGCTGTGTTGCGAATGTCGATTTAAAAATTTAAAAATGTAAACGTGCAAGTAAAAAAATGAGATCATCAATATAAAATAGCATGCTATGTTAAATTTTATTTTTTAGTAACTTACCTGGAAGCCATGGTCTATCTTAAATTCCCACTTCGGGCGATTTTTCGTGCACTCGCCCGAACAATAATGTCTCTTTTCATGTTTTTCCATGCTTACATGCCATGCTGCTAATCAACTACTTTTTCCGTTTGCACACGGCATCTCGCAGCGAAGCGAAAGACAGTTTTGAGGAATCACGATGCCTGAGGCTCCGATTTTTGCGACATTCAAATTAACTGAACGTAATCGCGTTATTCACCTACTGCATAAAGTCCATAATCTGACGCACGGTAGTTCGGTAATGCCCGAGACAGTGACCCTAAATATTTTAAATACACTTAATATCCTTTTTATATAACGCCACTTCCACGTATTCAGGTTGTGCACTGTATCAAAATTGTAAAACGTGCAACACCGAAATCTGAATGCAAAACGTACATGTTGCGTACGTTTTTGACAGTTTTGCGATCATCAACATATAATTTGCTTATTTAATTGATCAATTGCGTGACAACTATGTTAGAATACAGGAACAGGGTAAAGTAAATTTTTATAAAGAATAATATTTTAAACGCTACTTCATTTTTAGGCAATTTTAGTAGTAAGTACCACCGAAATATGTATATGAATCATACATGCTGTACACGTTCTTAACACTTTTGCAACAGTCAGCATATATTGAATTGATTAAATTCATCAATTACTTTAAACTACGTCTGAATATCAAAACAATGTGAAATAAATATTCTACTTCGGCGCGAAATATTCGAAATGCATCTACTACATAAAAAGATAATCAAATTTTCTATCAACGCACACGTGTCTACTGTAATCTAAGTTTAGAAACTTGTTACTTTACATTTTTACGTCTTTTCTTTGTCATTTACTACAACTTTTCTCGCATCCCTACCCACATTAACATTTCTCCACTTTTTCTCGAAACATTTCCATTCGTCACATTGTCACGCATATATCAGGTAACCAAAGTGTTGCGTTATTCTTTCGCAGCAAAGTATATATGTACCTCCAACAGCGTAGATGTATGTTCACACCCTGCATCTTCTTGAAACACATGTTTTACGCGACTCTGTCGAACACCCAAACCGAATTTAAATTCACGTTTCCACCGACACAAACTCAATTCGCCCCGAACGTCTTCAAGCTGCACTAAGAACATTTTTTCCGAACGAAACGCCGATCGCTCTAAGACTCTTTGCCAAATTGCTCACATCAAGAAACCTGCCACTTCCACCACAAGACAAGTTTGCCCAGAGAAAAAAATAATTTTCGATACATAATTCGAAAATTCTGGTGAATGTTTTGAAAACTGACTTGACACACGATGTAGTTCTTTGGTCACCCAATATATGCTCGCGTCCAGACGTGCACAAAAATTTTTCTAATAACGTAACGGGTGCTACATGCCATGCTGCTAATCAACTACTTTTTCCGTTTGCACACGGCATCTCGCAGCGAAGCGAAAGACAGTTTTGAGGAATCACGATGCCTGAGGCTCCGATTTTTGCGACATTCAAATTAACTGAACGTAATCGCGTTATTCACCTACTGCATAAAGTCCATAATCTGACGCACGGTAGTTTGGTAATGCCCGAGACAGTGACCCTAAATATTTTAAATACACTTAATATCCTTTTTATACAATGTCACTTCCACGTATTCAGGTTGTGCACTGTATCAAAATTGTAAAACGTGCAACACCGAAATCTGAATGCAAAACGTACATGTTGCGTACGTTTTTGACAGTTTTGCGATCATCGACATATAATTTGCTTATTTAATTGATCAATTGCGTGACAACTATGTTAGAATACAGGAACGGGGTAAAGTAAATTTTTATAAAGAATAATATTTTAAACGCTACTTCATTTTTAGGCAATTTTAGTAGTAAGTACCACCGAAATATTTATATGAATCATACATGCTGTACACGTTCTTAACACTTTTGCAACAGTCAGCATATATTGAATTGATTAAATTTATCAATTACTTTAAACTACGTCTGAATATCAAAACAATGTGAAATAAATATTCTACTTCGGCGCGAAATATTCGAAATGCATCTACTACATAAAAAGATAATCAAATTTTATATCAACGCACACGTGTCTACTGTAATCTAAGTTTAGAAACTAGTTACTTTACATTTTTACGTCTTTTCTTTGTCATTTACTACAACTTTTCTCGCATCCCTACCCGTATTAACATTTCTCCACTTTTTCTCGAAACATTTCCATTCGTTACATTGTCACGCATATATCAGGTAACCAAAGTGTTGCGTTATTCTTTCGCAGCAAAGTATATATGTACCTCCAACAGCGTAGATGTATGTTCACACCCTGCATCTTCTTCAAAATTACGCGAAAAAAATGAATTTAAATTCACGTTTCCACCGACACAAACATTATTTTTAACGTCTTAAACTGCATTCAAGAACATTTTTTACCGAACGAAACGCCGATCGCTCTAAGACTCTTTGCCATTAAATTGCTCACATTAATGGAAACCTGCCACTTCCACCACAAGACAAGTTTGCCCAGTCAAAAAAAAATAATTATATAAATAATTCGAAAATTCTTGTGAATGTTTTGAAAACTGACTTGACACACGATGTTGTTCTTTGGTCACTCAATATATGCTAAAATAAATGACAATCAAATTTTAATAATAACGACAATGCTTAATCAACTACTTTTTAGAAGAATCATAACAAGAAGCGAAAAAATGAGGAATCACGAATCTGTCTTTTGCGACATTCAAAATTAACTGAACGTAATCGCGTTATAAAATGGTCATATAAGTCCATAATCTGACGCACGGTAGTTTGGTAATGGATCTTTGACCCTAAATATTTTAAATACACTTAATATCCTTTTTGTATAATGTCACTTCCGCGTATTCAGGTTGTGCACTGTATAAAAATTGTAAAACGTGCAACACCGAAATCTGAATGCAAAACGTACATGTTGCGTACGTTTTTGACAGTTTTGCGATCATCAACATATAATTTGCTTTTTAGTTGAACATTTTAAGAATCTTAGAATACAGGAATAATGATAAAAAATTTTTTAAAAATAATATTTTAAACGTACTTCATTTTAGGCAATTTTTCAATCAAAATATTTTATCAATCATAAAACTGTAAAGTTCTTAACACTTTAAGTCATATATTGAATTGTTTAAATTTATCAATTTTTAAAATGGTCTGAATATCAAAACAATGTAAAAATAATATTTACTTCGAAATATTAAAATCTACACAAAAAAGATAATAAATTTCTATTAATTCACACGTGTCTACTGTAATTATAAATTAAAATGTTGCTTTACATTTTAAAATTTTCTTTGTCATTTACTACAACTTTTCTCGCATCCCTGCCCATATTAACATTTCTTCACTTTTTCTCGAAACAATTCGTTACGTTGTCAATATATCAGGTAACCAAAGTGTTCATAATTATTCGCACAAAGTATATATGTACCTCCAACAGCGTAGATGTATGTTCACACCCTGCATCTTCTTGAAACACATGTTTTACGCGACTCTGTCGAACACCCAAACCGAATTTAAATTCACGTTTCCACCGACACAAACTCAATTCGCCCCGAACGTCTTCAAACTGCACTAAGAACATTTTTTTCCGAACGAAACGCCGATCGCTCTAAGACTCTTTGCCAAATTGCTCACATCAAGAAACCTGCCACTTCCACCACAAGACAAGTTTGCCCAGAGAAAAAAATAATTTTCGATACATAATTCGAAAATTCTTGTGAATGTTTTGAAAACTGACTTGACACACGATGTTGTTCTTTGGTCACCCAATATATGCTCGCGCCCAGACGTGCACAGAAATTTTTCTAATAACGTAACGGGTGCGCGTAGACATTTCTAGGAACTTTATAAAAGTTGTTTACCGATTACCAGGCGGAACGAACATGTTAGACGTTATATCGTGGCTTTTGACGTGACGACGACTGTCCTAAAATCGGCCCGAAGAGGCCACCCGCCCGTGGATCTATCAAAGTAACGCAATCTTTTTATCTAATCCGTCGTGCGGTGTCGATTCACTCGATCGATCGATTGCCGTGGCGTTCATGAACGATGGACAGACAAGATTTTCGCGTGATACGTTCCGTTATGTAATAGGGGGACCGGAAAAGATACGATCGGAAAAGCTTTGAAGAACGTCTGCGGGGAAGAGACTTTCGCTGAGAGGCTCTGAACGTGTTGGAAATTGTTGCCGGTGATAAATTTGAATAAGATATGGTATAATAGAAATTAAGTTAAATATATAGAAAATATGAGTTAGTGATATTAACACGTTGACTGCCAAGTGTATTTTGCTATATTAGAACGGCGATGCTATAAAATATTATAGCGTTTGACTGAATTATGCAAAATGCAAATAATGTGCAGATATTGGAGACCAAAGAATCGCATTACTATTCTAACAATAACTACATTTATAAAATAATAATTGCTACCCATTGCGACTATTTCGGATTTTCAGTAAAATTGCTTGCGTCGGTCACCGGTGACCACCACGGCAGTCAAAGTGTTAATGATAGAATAATTTTTTTTGTGGGTAATCCGAAATTGCAATAATTATACATAAAATATCGTGTATCGTTCACAATACACACCTTTTTTCATTTTAAATATGAATGTATATACGAAATGATTGTTATATATAAAATATCGCCCAACATTCATAATAAAAGTAGACGTATCAGTAGTTCAGATATTCAGTATTTTCAACTTTATACTTGCCGCGCCAAATACTTCAATTTCCGAGTTTGTTCGTTGCCATATTTAAACATCAAATATCCCTCTCTAATTTTATACACGAACTATCACATAACATTCACAATAAATCTGTAGTATCAGTTATTCTTCATTTCCATATTTATATTCGCTGCGACAAATATTTCAATTTTCGAATTCGGTCGTTTCCCTACGTTCCGTTATGTAATAGGGGGACCGGAAAAGATACTCTGAACGTGCTGGAAATTGTTGCCGGTGATAAATGTGAATAAAATATGGCATAATAGAAATTAAGTTAAATATATAGAAAATATCAGTTAGTGATATTAATGATAGAATAATTTTTTTTGTGGGTAATCCGAAATTGCAATAATTATACATAAAATATCGTGTATCGTTTACAAAGAAGCAACAATATTATGAGTGGCTTCGATATTCCACACATTTTATCATTTTAAATATGAATGTATATACGAAATGATTGTTATATATAAAATATCGCGCAATATTCATAATAAAAGTAGACGTATCAGTAGCTCAGATATTCCCCATTTTCAACTTTATACTTGCCGCGCCAAATACTTCAATTTCCGAGTTCGTTCGTTGCCCTATTTAAACATTAAATATCTCTCTCTAATTTTATATACGAACTATCACATAACATTCACAATAAATCTGTAGCATCACTTATTCTCCATTTTCAAATTGATACTTGCCGCAAATATTTCAATTTTCGAATTCGGTCGTTTTGCCTACGTTCCGTTATGTAACAGGTGGACCGGAAAAGATACGATCGGAAAAGCTTTAAAGAACGTCTGCGAGGAAAAGACTTTCGCTGAGAGGCTTTGAACGTGTTAGAAATTGTTGCCGGTCATAAATTTGCATAAGATATGGCGTAATAGAAATTAAGTTAAATATATAGAAAATATCAGTTATTGATATTAATGATAGAATCACTTTTTTGTGGATAATCCGAAATTGCAATAATTATACATAAAATATCGTGTATCGTTTACAATAGAAGCAACAATACTATGAGTGACTTCGATATTCCACACATTTTTTCATTTTAAATATGAAATGTATATACGAAATAATTTATACATGAAATATTGCGCAACATTCATAATAAAAGTAGACCTATCAGTAGTTCAGATATTCCGTATTTTCAAATTTATACTTGCCGCGATAAATATTTCAATTTTCGAATTCGGTCGTTCCCCTATTTTATAATCAAATTTCCCTATTTCCATATTTCAGAATATAACCAAAAATAATTGATGCCCCAAGCTGAACTTTAAATTTTCATGAATCGTGGGCATGATTTACAAGCTACCCCATCTGGCATTTAGTGTCGCAGCGATTTTATACGCGGATGCGTTAATCGCTTTCCTTCGCACATTAATTGCGATAATAACTGCAGGCGCGACGCGCGATTTCGAGTGATAAACTATAATCGATCATCAGGTACACACGGGCAAGCGTTCGAGATAACGAAGGTTTATCGTTCACATGAATTCCCGCACAATAAACAGTGGCACGGAATCTCGGCGTTCGTGAATCAACCTGTAGATTGTCGACAGATAGCGGCAAATTGTTTTCCGTCTCTTCGTAAACGATGAAACACAAGGAAATTGCAGAAAGTCGACGATGAGGAAACGCTTATTTCATTTATTCCATTCACCGGGCAATTATTTTGCAATTCGATACTTTGGTATGGTGAAAATTTTTTTACTTTAAGTTGCAAAATCGGTACACGGTTTGAAACCGTCGCGTCTCCCAGTCAAGAGTGAACAAATATTTCGTATTATTGCAATGTTTCGTAAAGTAGACACGTATTTAACGGTATGAATTGTAATAATACGAATTTTATGATGATATTAAATAGTTGTAGACTGTACGAGAGATAGCGGCAAATTGTTTTCCGTCCCTTCGTAAACGATGAAACACAAGGAAATTGCAGAAAGTCGACGATGAGGAAACGCTTATTTCATTTATTCCATTCATCGGGCAATTATTTTGCAATTCGATACTTTGTTATGGTGGAATTTTTTTTATTTTAAGTTGCAAAATCGGTACACGGTTTGAAACCGTCGCGTCTCCCAGTCAAGAGTGAACAAATATTTCGTATTATTGCAACGTTTTGTATGGTACACGCGTTTTTAACGGTATGAATTGTAATAATACGAATTTTGTGATGATATTAAATAGTTGTAGACTGTACGAGAGATAGCGGCAAATTGTTTTCCGTCTCTTCGTAAACGATGAAACACAAGGAAATTGCAGAAAGTCGACGATGAAGAAACGCTTATTTCATTTATTCCATTCATCGGGTAATTATTTTGCAATTCGATACTTTGTTATGGTGGAATTTTTTTTATTTTAAGTTGCAAAATCGGTGCACATTTTAAGATCATCGCGTCTCCCAATCAGGAGTCAACAAATACTTCGTATTATTGCAATGTTTCGTAAAGTAGACACGTACTTAACGGTATGAATTGTAATAATACGAATTTTGTGATGATATTAAATAGTTGTAGACTGTCGACAGATAGCGGCAAATTGTTTTCCGTCTCTTCGTAAACGATGAAACACAAGGAAATTGCAGAAAGTCGACGATGAGGAAACGCTTATTTCATTTATTCCATTCATCGGGCAATTATTTTGCAATTCGATACTTTGTTATGGTGGAATTTTTTTAATTTTAAGTTGCCTAATCGGTACACGGTTTGAAACCGTCGCGTCTCCCAGTCAAGAGTGAACAAATACTTCGTATTATTACAATGTTTCGTAAAGTAGACACGTATTTAACGGTATGAATTGTAATAATACGAATTTTGTGATGATATTAAATTGTTGTAGACTGTACGAGAGATAGCGGCAAATTGTTTTCCGTCCCTTCGTAAACGATGAAACACAAGGAAATTGCAAAAAGTCGACGATGATGAAACGCTTATTTCATTTATTCCATTCATTGGGCAATTATTTTGCAATTCGATACTTTGTTATGGTGGCATTTTTTTATTTTAAGTTGCAAAATCGGTACACCTTTTAAGACCATCGCGTCTCCCAATCAGGAGTCAACAAATACTTCGTATTATTGCAATGTTTCGTAAAGTAGATACGTATTTAACGGTATGAATTGTAATAATACGAATTTTGTGATGATATTAAATAGTTGTAGACTGTACGAGAGATAGCGGCAAATTGTTTTCCGTCTCTTCGTAAACGATGAAACACAAGGAAATTGCAGAAAGTCGACGATGAGGAAACGCTTATTTCATTTATTCTATTCATCGGGTAATTATTTTGCAATTCGATACTTTGTTATGGTGCAATTTTTTTCATTTTAAGTTGTAAAATCGGTACACATTTTAAGACCATCGCGTCTCCCAATCAGGAGTCAACAAATACTTCGTATTATTGCAATGCTTCGTAAAGCAGACACGTATTTAACGGTATGAATTGTAATAATACGAATTTTGTGATGATATTAAATAGTTGTAGACTGTACGAGAGATAGCGGCAAATTGTTTTCCGTCTCTTCGTAAACGATGAAACACAAGGAAATTGCAGAAAGTCGACGATGAGGAAACGCTTATTTCATTTATTCTATTCATCGGGTAATTATTTTGCAATTCGATACTTTGTTATGGTGCAATTTTTTTCATTTTAAGTTGTAAAATCGGTACACATTTTACATCGCGTCTCCCAATCCATTTCGTATTATTGCATTTAAAGAGACACGTATTTAACCATACGCGATGATTTTATAGACTGTACGAGAGATGCGTTAATTGTTTTCCGTCTCTTCACGATGAAATTGCGATAAAATTGCAGAAAGTCGACGATATTTATTCCATTCATCGGGCAATTATGCAATCGATACTTTGTTATCATTTTTGTACAAGTTGCAAAATCACATTTGAACGAATCGCGTCTTATTTAACAAATACTTCGTATTATTGGTATGAATAAACACGTATTTAACGGTGAATTGTAATAATACGAATTTTGTGATGATATTAAATAGTTGTAGACTGTACGAGAGATAGCGGCAAATTGTTTTCCGTCTCTTCGTAAACGATGAAACACAAGGAAATTGCAGAAAGTCGACGATGAGGAAACGCTTATTTCATTTATTCCATTCATCGGGCAATTATTTTGCAATTCGATACTTTGTTATGGTGGAATTTTTTTTATTTTAAGTTGCAAAATCGGTACACATTTTAAGACCATCGCGTCTCCCAATCAGGAGTCAACAAATACTTCGTATTATTGCAATGTTTCGTAAAGTAGACACGTATTTAACGGTATGAATTGTAATAATACGAATTTTGTGATGATATTAAATAGTTGTAGATTGTCGACAGATAGCGGCAAATTGTTTTCCGTCTCTTCGTAAACG
Organism: Cryptocheilus praepositus; assembly: GCA_033815515.1. Classification (NCBI taxonomy): domain Eukaryota; kingdom Metazoa; phylum Arthropoda; class Insecta; order Hymenoptera; family Pompilidae; genus Cryptocheilus; species Cryptocheilus praepositus. Next base: position 1,353,318 of record JAWWQZ010000190.1, read on the forward strand.
ATGAAACACAAGGAAATTGCAGAAAGTCGACGATGAGGAAACGCTTATTTCATTTATTTCATTCATCGGGTAATTATTTTGCAATTCGATACTTTGTTATGGTGGAAATTTTTTTATTTTAAGTTGCAAAATCGGTACACGGTTTGAAACCGTCGCGTCTCCCAGTCAAGAGTGAACAAATACTTCGTATTATTGCAATGTTTCGTAAAGTAGACACGTATTTAACGGTATGAATTGTAATAATACGAATTTTGTGATGATATTAAATAGTTGTAGACTGTACGAGAGATAGCGGCAAATTGTTTTCCGTCTCTTCGTAAACGATGAAACACAAGGAAATTGCAGAAAGTCGACGATGAGGAAACGCTTATTTCATTTATTCCATTCATCGGGTAATTATTTTGCAATTCGATACTTTGTTATGGTGGAATTTTTTTTATTTTAAGTTGCAAAATCGGTACACGGTTTGAGACCGTCGCGTCTCCCAGTCAAGAGTGAACAAATATTTCGTATTACTGCAATGTTTTGTATGGCACACGCGTTTTTAACGGTTTGAATTGTAATAATACGAATTTTGTGATGATATTAAATAGTTGTAGATTGTCGACAGATAGCGGCAAATTGTTTTCCGTCTCTTCGTAAACGATGAAACACAAGGAAATTGCAGAAAGTCGACGATGAGGAAACGCTTATTTCATTTATTCCATTCATCGGGCAATTATTTTGCAATTCGATACTTTGTTATGGTGGAATTTTTTTCATTTTAAGTTGCAAAATCGGTACACATTTTAAGACCATCGCGTCTCCCAATCAGGAGTCAATAAATACTTCGTATTATTGCAATGTTTCGTAAAGTAGACACGTATTTAACGGTATGAATTGTAATAATACGAATTTTGTGATGATATTAAATAGTTGTAGACTGTACGAAAGATAGCGGCAAATTGTTTTCCGTCTCTTCGTAAACGATGAAACACAAGGAAATTGCAGAAAGTCGACGATGAGGAAACGCTTATTTCATTTATTCCATTCATCGGGTAATTATTTTGAAATTCGTTACTTTGTTATGGAATTTTTTTTATTTTAAGTTGCAAAATCGGTACACGGTTTGAAATCGTCGCGTGTCCCAGTCAAGAGTGAACAAATATTTCGTATTATTGCAATGTTTTATATGGCACACGCGTTTTTAACGGTATGAATTGTAATAATACGAATTTTGTGATGATATTAAATAGTTGTAGACTGTACGAGAGATAGCGGCAAATTGTTTTCCGTCTCTTCGTAAACGATGAAACACAAGGAAATTGCAGAAAGTCGACGATGAGGAAACGCTTATTTCATTTATTCCATTCATCGGGCAATTATTTTGCAATTCGATACTTTGGTATGGTGGAAATTTTTTTATTTTAAGTTGCGAAATCGGTACACATTTTAAGACCATCGCGTCTCCCAATCAGGAGTCAACAAACACTTCGTATTATTGCAATGTTTCGTAAATAGACACGTATTTAACGGTATGAATTGTAATAATACGAATTTTGTGATGATATTAAATAGTTGTAGACTGTACGAGAGATAGCGGCAAATTGTTTTCCGTCTCTTCGTAAACGATGAAACACAAGGAAATTGCAGAAAGTCGACGATGAGGAAACGCTTATTTCATTTATTCCATTCATCGGGTAATTATTTTGCAATTCGATACTTTGCTATGGTGGCATTTTTTTAATTTTAAGTTGCAAAATCGGTACACATTTTAACACCATCGCGTCTCCCAATCAGGAGTCAACAAATACTTCGTATTATTGCAATGTTTCATAAAGTAGACACGTTTTTAACGGTATGAATTGTAGTAATACGAATTTTGTGATGATATTAAATTGTTGTAGACTGTGCGAGATGGCTGAAGATTTATATACATCATATTAAATAGAACTTTAACCAAGGGTACTGAATAAAAAAATAATAAGAAAGAAAGCGAACGTTTATGAACATAATAGAATGCAATCTGCGACTTTTATGCAGACCTTAACTGGCTGTGTGCGGTTTGAAATAATACGGAATGTTTTAAAAAATCTCTATTTTGATAATTCAATATTTCCGGAAAGTATATCTATGATTAACTATTTTGTAACTACAGTTATAAATCGCGAAAGTGTACATGCATTCTTTGCCTATATATAAAGGTAGAATTTGGTTGTTTACGAGACGAAAATCAAAACGCGCAGAACCAATATTTTTTTACCGCTTTTGAGAGGGTACGTTTCTTGCTTTCATGTTTAACTTCATTTTTGGCAGCTTAAATTAATATTAACATCTTGGTTTACATTTGAAATCGTATACTATTTCTCGTGCAAACTTCAACCAGCATATTTTCAACAAACATTTTTCGGAACGAATTCGTGTTGTTTCTCTTAGCGTCAATTTTAGAAATGTCTGAAAGTCAGTGTCGAAGATATTTGTCCTATTGCACCCGTATCTAACCATGAAAATAGCCGTCCTTTGAGAGACAGGCTACATGAGCATTAGTCAGCTTCACAGGTAAAAGTAAAAGGACGACGTCGATGATTCAAAACAAGCAGCAGGTACCGCAGCTGATACAATGGCCGTCGGGTTTCTCAACTAGCGTCATAAAATGATGGAAAATTACCGGGCTCAATGAATGTCAACAGACGTGAAGGGAAAAGTGGTAACGCATTCTATGCGTTCCTTCTAATCAGCTGTCCTTTCTTTTATTTTTAGAGAAATTCACGCTTAACGATAATTATTTCTTAGCTTTGTTTTCAAAATAACCCGTGCTTATGGTCGTACATAGAATATTTTTGTTAATCCGGAAAAATTAAATTTCTTTCCCACTCTAAAACGGTTGCCTCAATAAGACATATTCGCAGCGTCGTCATCGGTTCAAATAAAATTGCCGCTAACTCACAGAAATCCGGTTTTTTCTATTAAGCATTCTGTCTATCAAACTTCTTTACTGCAACAACACAAACATTCAATGTCTTTAGTATAAGCAAAATTTCTGTTAATCCAGCAAAATTCAACTTTCGCTCATTAAATCTTCATATCACCCCAATGTCCTATCTAAAATCTAATCACTACCCAAATTCAACATTTGCCACCCAAAATCATTCACATCACAATATTCATCCCGAGCATCCTTATCGTTACAAGCAAACTGTATCATCTGTACTGTAACACATCTGTATCACAACACAAACTCCCAACATCCTCATCGGACAAGCAAAATCAGATTTGCATCCATCAAACTTCCGTCTCACCAACTTTATTGCCCAAGAACACATACTTACAACGTACTTCTCATTACAAGCAATCTCTTTGCTACTCAGTTAAAATCCCATATTCACGACTCAACACCATTGTCACAACAGTCTCTCAACAGTGCAATCACACAAGAAAAAACTGATTTTCACCCACTAAACTTGCTCTCTAACAGACATTTACAATGTAATGTACTTCTTAAAACAAGCAAACTCTTCGCTAACTCACAGGAATCCGCCATTCTCTACTCAAAATCATTGCCACCACAGAAGGTTATTAATATCAATACCGACGAGTAAAATCCGACTTTGAACCGTCAAACATCCGCTCCGCCGAAATTGGTGCCTAACAACATACACTTACAACGTCCTTTATGTTACAAGCACACCGTGTGTCACACATTAGAATCTACCATTCAATATCACCAAAATCACTGCCCAACAATACATACTTAAAACTTCCTCCCTGTTACAAGCAAACTTTTCATGACACATCGAAATCTACCATTCTCCAGCCACCTCTGCCATCACACCACCTTCAGAATATCATCACCGTCAAGCAAAACGCGCCTTTCACCTATCAAACATCGCTCTTTCAATACCACTGCCCATGAACACACCCCTACAACCACCTCTCCGCCGATATTGCTGCCTAATAACATACACTTACAACGTCCCTTACGTTACAAGCACACCGTTTGTTACGCATTAGAATCTACGATTCAATATCACCAAAATTTCTGCCCAACAATACATACTTAAAACTTCCTCCCCGTTACAAGCAAACTTTTCGTTACACATCGAAATCTACCATTCTCCAGCCACCTCTGCCATCACACCACCTTCCGAGCATCATCACTGTCAAGCAAAACGCGCCTTTCACCCATCAAACATCCGCTCTTCCAGTAACACTGCATATAAACACACCCCCACAATGACCTCTCCGCCGATATTACTGCCTAACAACATACACTTACAACGTCCTTTCCGTTATAAGCACACTGTTTGTTACGCATTAGAATTTACCATTCAATATCACCAAAATTACTGTCCAACAATACATACTTAAAACTTTCTCCCCGTTACGAGCAACCTTTTCGCGACACATTGGAATTTACCATTCTCCAGCCACCTCTACCATCACACCACCTTCAGAACATCATCACCGCTAAGAAAAACACGCCTTTCACCCATCAAACATTTGTTCCCCCAATACCACGGCCCATGAACACACCCCCACAATCACCTCTCCGCCGATATTGCTGCCTAACAAGATACATTTACAACGTATTTTACGTTACAAGCACCCCGTTTGTTACGCATTAGAATCTACCATTCAATATCACCAAAATGACTGCCCAACTTTTCGTTACACATCGAAATCTACCATTCTCCAGCCACCTCTGTCATCACACCACCTTCAGAATATCATCACCGTCAAGCAAAACGCGCCTTTCACTTATGAAACATCCGCTCCTTCAATACCACTGCCCATGAACACACCCCCACAATCACCTCTCCGCCGATTTTGCTGCCTAACAAGATACATTTACAACGTATTTCACGTTACAAGCGCCCCGTTTGTTACGCATTAGAATCTACCATTCAATATCACCAAAATGACTGCCGAAAGTTTTCGTTACACATCGAAATCTACCATTCTGTAGCCACCACACCACCTTCCAAGCATCATCACCGCCAAGCAAAACACGTCTTTCACCCATCAAAACCCACTCCTCCAATGCCACTGCCCATGAACACACCCCCACAACCACCTCTCCGCCGATATTGCTGCCTAACAACATACACTTACAACGCCCCTTACGTTACAAGCACACCGTTTGTTACGCATTAGAATCTACCATTCATATCACCAAAATCACTGCCCAACTTTTCGTTACACATCGAAATCTACCATTTTCCAGCCCCCTCTGCCACTACACCACCTTCCGAGCATCATCACCGCCAAGCAAAACGTGCCTTTCACCCATCAAACATTCACTCCGCTACTACGGCCCATGAACGCACCCCCACAATCACTTCTCTACCCAAACCCAACTATCCGCCACCCGATGAAAATCCAGCATTCAACAACAACAGCCACGCACCCGCAAAATCCGTCTTCAGCCATCAACCCTCCCCACTCCGCACACTTACAAGGTAGTCATCGTTACAAACAAAATAGGCCCTGTTGAGGACGACGGCCGGCATGTAAGCAGTTGATGCAGAATCGTCCAGCAAAGCTGCGCAGCTCCTAGCGAGTCGAGTCCCTCGACGTCCTGCGAGTTTCCGGTCGCTTCGAATCCCTCGCGAACTCTGGCCTCAGTGCCAGGACACTGTCCTTCGACATATTGTTCCTCCTTGCGCACCGTCGACGTCCGTCTCCGGCGAAAGAAGCTCCGAAACCGAACGGCACCTCGCAACGCACTGGCACTGACATTCGGCGGGAAATTGGCAAGGCAAAGGTTCTCGGTATTCTTAAACGCGACACGTCGTTTCCCGGTTGTCGCTGGCCATTGTTTTGTCCGGCGCGGCTGGCAATTAGCGGCACGTTGTCTGGCTGCAGCTGAGGGAATTGCGTAAGGCGGGACGCTTCGCTGAGGTTTCGGTATTTTCGGGACTTGCAAGCCGGGGATGAGGAAGGGGAGGTGGATCGGCGGAGTTGAGGATTTCGTGATTTGGGGGTGGGGTCTTCAGATAGGGATATCAATTATGACGGAGCATTTGGTTCTAAAGTTTGCGTTGTTGAGGGGTTTTTCGTTTGCGAAGGATGCGGTGGTTTATGTTGGGCGAAAGGATTTTGAAGGATTTATGGTTTATGTTAGGTGGACGAGGTTTGCGAGTGTTGGATGTAACGGATTTTAATTATGGCGGAGTAATTGGTTTTAAGGTTTCCGTTATTGAGAAATTTTTCGTTGGTGAAGGATGCGCTGGTTTATGTTGGGCGAAAGGAATTTGAAGGATTTGTGATTTGTATTAGGTAGACAAGGGTTGCGAGTGTTCAATGTAACGGATTTCAATTATGGCGGAGCAGTTAGTTTTAAGGTTTGCGTTGTTGAGAAGTTCTTGGTTTGTGAAGGATGCGGTGGTTTATGTTGGATGACAGGAATTTGGAGGTTTTCTGGATTACATTAGTTGGAGGAGGTTTACAGGGTTTGCGGGTGGGGACTATAACTAATTTTCATTGTCCTAGATCATTTGGTTTTAAGCATTGGATTATTAACAATTTATAAGTTTGTCGTGGACACGGTAGTTTATCTACGACGAAAGAGATTTGAAGTTTCAGTAAAGGACTTGGAAGCCGGGGATGAGGAAGGGGACGTGGATCGGCGGAGTTGAGGATTTCGTGATTTGGGGGAGGGGTCTTCAGATAGGGATTTCAATTATGACGGAGCATTTGGTTCTAAAGTTTGCGTTGTTGAGGAGTTTTTCGTTTGTGAAGGATGTGGTGGTTTATGTTGGGCGAAAGGATTTTGAAGGATTTGTGGTTTATGTTAGGTGGACGAGGGTTACGGATGTTGAATGTAACGGATTTTAATTATGGCGGAGGAATTGGTTTTAAGGTTTCCGTTATTGAGAAATTTTTCGTTGGTGAAGGATGTGGTGGTTTATGTTGGGCGAAAGGAATTTGAAGAATTTGTGGTTTATGTTAGGTGGACGAGGGTTGCGAGTGTTCAATGTAACGGATTTCAATTATGGCGGAGCAGTTGGTTTTAAGGTTTGCGTTGTTGAGGGGTTTTTCGTTTGTGAAGGATGTGGTGGTTTATGTTGGGCGAAAGGAATTTGTAGGATATGTGGATTATGTTAGGCAAACGAGGGTTGTGGGTGTTGGATGTAACGGATTTCACTTATGGCGGATCAAATCGTTTTAAAGTTTGCGTTGTTGAGAATTTTTTCGTTTGTCAATGATGCGGTGGTTTATATTGGGCGAAATTAATTTAAAGGATTTCTGGTTTATGTTAGGTGGACGAGGTTTGCGAGTGTTGGACGTAACGGATTTCAGTTATGGCGGAGCAGTTGGTTTTAAGGTTTGCATTGTTGAGAAATGTTTCGTTTGCGAAGGATGTGGTGGTTTATGTTGGGCGAAAGGAATTTGAAGGATTTGTGATTTATATTAGGTAAACGAGGGTTACGGGTGTTAAATGTAACGGATTTCAATTATGGTAGAGCAATTGGTTTTAAGATTTGCGTTGTTGAGAAATTGTTCGTTTGTGATGGATGCGGTGGTTCATGTCGGGCGAAAGGAATTTGAAGGATTTGTGGTTTATGTTAGGTAGACAAGGGTTGCGAGTGTTCAATGTAACGGATTTCAATTATGGCGGAGCAGTTGGTTTTAAGATTTGCGTTGTTGAGGAATTTTTCGTTTGTGAAGGATGTGGTGGTTTATGTTGAGCGAAAGGAATTTGAAGGATTTGTGATTTATATTAGGTAAACGAGGGTTACGGGTGTTGAATGTAACGGATTTCAATTATGGCGGAGCAATTGGTTTTAAGATTTGTGTTGTTGAGAAATTGTTCGTTTGTGAAGGATGTGGTGGTTTATGTCGGGCGAAAGGAATTTGAAGGATTTGTGGTTTATGTTAGGTGGACAACGGTTGCGGGTATAGAATAATGGATTTCAATTATGGCGGACTAGGATGGTTTTAAGGTTTGCGTTGTTGAGGAGTTTTTCGTTTGTGAAGGATGTGGTGGTTTATGTTGGGCGAAAGGAATTTGGAGGTTTTATAGATTACATTAGGTGGAGAAGGTTTACAGGTTTTACGAGTGTTGACTATAACTAATTTTAATTGTCGCAGACCATTTGGTTTTAAGCATTGGATTATTAACAATTCATAAGTTTGTCGTGGACACGGTAGTTATGTACGACGAAAGAGATTTGAAGTTTCAGTAAAGAAGCAGTAAGGTTTATTTTCCACATGCTACGATAGTAGCGAATTTGAATTATTGACCACCACTTATTTCAAAAATATAATTGTTTTTTAGTTGGTCATACTAGTTTGTGTAAAACGAAAAAGTTTTATTCGTGCTTCGACTATTATGGAATACTTGGTTTTAAGAATTTAACTATTGAATATTTCTGATTGTGTGGCGGATGCGCTAATTATGCGACTGTATCGAATTTCATCTATTGTCGATCACGTAGTTTTAACGACATATTTTTTTCCGAATTTTTACATCACGTCATTCTGTCACAGTTGTGACATAGCAATTTGTGTAAAATGCAACCGTAATAGTTATTTCATAAGTGCAGTCAGTATACCCGATTCGAATGTACGGTAGAAGCATAAATTTTGCAGTTATCGTTTGACATTACAAATTTCATAGATTTCAATCTCGTGGATTCCTGATGTACGACCATGCGACGGTTTCCTTGAATTCACAAGTATATCTCCTATCAATGGCCCACTGTTGATTCATAACGGCCGCAGTGTTCATAGTTCATCATGAATATATTTAATCAATTTGGCAAGACATGCTTTTAGTATTATTAGCCCAAAGTCGCCGCACAGTCTCTCTGATTTGTCTCTTGTTATTCCCACCCGATATAGGATAATTAGTAATAAATTAAATAACAGACACGTCCGAGCACTAAAAACACACGTTGAATAACACTTGGTTTATCATGTCGAGCCGCGTATTCAAACATTCGAGTAATAATATAAGTAACTCGATGAAATTTCTGTGTGCAGTTATTCAAATAAATGCATATCCTCGCAAATATTTAATATGCCCAAAATATTTAAGTATTCGGATAATAATTCAAGTAACTCGAACATTATAAAAACGTAATCTAGCTTATCTTAAAGCTGTAAATGTATTATAGTACGATATTCTTGAAATAACGAAATAACGAAACAACTTGCACAAATTCAATCCACTTGAATATCGAAGTCACGCGCAAAATTTGATCCACTTGAACACTCAAGCAACTCGAAAAGATTAAATCCACTCGTATATTCAAGCAAGTAAACAAAATTCGACCCACTCGAATACTGAAACATCTTGTTGAAGTATCTCAAAAAATTCGACCCACTCGACCACACAAGTTACCCGAAAAAATTCAATCCCTTCGAAATATTTAAGTTAACCCATTCGAGACCGATCGCACACCGTGTGTGCAATTGATTTCCGAGGCTATAAGACGGCTTTCACACCGTGTGTGCAATAACAGTAATGTGCAATTATCAGATATTCTGAGTAAACTAGTCGTCGAAATAAGATTTTCCTTGAACTAATGAAATCTGCAAGGTACAGGAAAACAAAATTTAACATTGGTTTTACTGTGTACCAAAAATCTAAAAATTATTTGAAGCATTTCTTACATGTAAAATACTATGAATTGCCAACAGTCCTACAAAGAAGGAAAATATAAACGTAATACTCTTGTCCTGTTTGTGTCGGTAATCCTGGATTATGTTTGGGAGAATGTTTCAAGCCCTGCCATCAACCAACTAATGTATAATTACTTTATGATCAGTGCACTATTTGCTAAAAGTGTATTTACAAATTATATTTTCTTTTTTATTACTGAGTTACATTACTTTGTTATCTGTAGATATTTTTCTAAAAATTTATTTCTCGTTTGTTATTTTTTTCATTATTCTTATCTTTTTTTAACTTTTTTACTTTTTAAACATTTTCTTTTTATATTCTGTTCTTTATTTTGAAAACAAAATAACGATTTTATAAACACTTTGCTTCCGCCGTTTTTTTTTCTTTATTGTAAAAAACTGGTTATACGTTTATGATTCAAAGTATTGTCCATGCATCCCGCGTTGAAAAAACTGGTATTCGATCCACGTTCTTTATTCAGCCAGGCCGTGTGCCATTGATCGAAACAAATATAACGATTTTATATTATGACCACTTTCGCAACTATTTTTGACTTTAATAAATGTTCATAACGATCGCCTGTGAAGTCGGTTTTAACAACTCATAATTTTTAATGAACCGTGAATATTCGGTTTGGCCGTCGATTGGCCGGGATTCATGATTTTCTGCGCTTGGGATTATCGTAATGAACCCATTTTTCGTCCCCAGTCACAATGCGATGCAGAAATCCTTTCCGTCTTTGCCTTGCAAGCAGCTGTTCACAAGCAAACAAACGCCGTTCAACATCTCTCGGCTTCGCAATTTCCTTGTTTCTGAATCAAATTTTCAGGCGTTTTGAAATGGCTTGTTGCGTCACTCCCAATGATACTGCCAATTCTTGTTGCGTTTGACACGAGTCTTGATCAAGTAATGTCTCCATTCTGCATCTTCGAAAACCTTCTCTCTTCCACCGCCTTGTCGACGTCAAAATCACCGTTCTTGAAGCGTTGAAACCACTCTCGGCACGTTCTTTCACTAATAGCGGCCTCATCAGCCGCAGATTTCTTCATATTAAAGCAGAAAATTAAAACCTCCCGCAAATGACGAGAATTTGGCTCGTAAGCTGACATGTTTAATCGAGAATGACTTTATGATGCAGACACAAATCGACTAATATTTCGATCGTTATGTTTACAAATGCCTAAGCTTATTGTATGTCACTTACGAATTGGGTGATTTCTATTTTTGAAATAAATGTTCATAAATTTTTTAAGTAAACAATAAAAATGTTTTTTTTTTATTAAAAATGACCAATATAAAAATGACCAATATAAAGAAAAAAAAATTCGCTCCTGGGGCCCGTGTTCGGAAAAAATCGTCTCGAATGGGTTGAGCTCGTTATTTTCGAGCGGTTAAATTATTCTAGCCAACATCGCATATTTGTCCACCTCTAGAGAGAACATTGTGTCAGTCGTGTTGTTTTCTTTCGCAGATCCTTTCCCGCCGAAGTTACTCGCACAAGACTCCTGCTCGTGTTTTGCCCGATACATTGTAGTTAGTAGAACGTGTGTAATGTCGCGCACATTTCGCGGTTTCTCGCAAATTTACTGTTTGCTGTGCGCATCTGTTGTTTTGTGCGTGCGCCGGGTGTGGGTGGTCGAAAGTATTTAACGAATTTGGCAAGCGGCATTTTTGGTATTATTAGAATGCTCTAACGCGTCATCTTTAGGGATTGACCTTTTGTGCCTGCACCTATGTGATCGTGTTTGATGAGGTACATCGCGACTAGCCGCGAAGTGTCGGGGTGTCTAAAGTGAATTCGTTGTTAACCCTTTGAATGCGAAAGACGTATATGTATTATATATATATTGCAAAGTCAAATATCGACATTTTAATATCATCTATATCGCATTTAACACGTTGACTGCCAAGCGTATTTTACTATGTTAGAACCGCAATGCAATGAAATAATGCAGAGTATAATTAAATCGTGCAAAATAAAGGTACCGCAGAGTTGTTAAAAGTCAAAATATTGAAGCACCGTTCCAATATCAATTGCTTTTACAAGATTGCAAATAGGCTTCATTGTGAATTTTTGCATTTTTTCTCAAATCTTTTGCGTCGGTCACCGGGGACCACGGTAGCAGTCAACGTGTTAACACTTATTTTACGCGTATAACTTTTTGTTCAAGGATGTGGAACTGCCATTGTAAAACAAATAATTTAAAAAAAATGGTTGCAAAGTCAAATATCGACATTTTAATATCATCTATATCGCATTTAACACGTTGACTGCCAAGCGTATTTTACTATGTTAGAACCGCAATGCAATGAAATACTGCAGAGTATAATTAAATCGTGCAAAATAAAGGTACCGCAGAGTTGTTAAAAGTCAAAATATTGAAGCACCGTTCCAATATCAATTGCTTTTACAATATTGCAAATAGGCTTCATTGTGAACTTTTTGCATTTTTAATAAAATCTTTTGCACCGGTCACCGGTGACCACCGTGGCAGTCAACGTGTTAACACATTGACTGCCGCGCGTATTTTACAATATTAGAACGGCGATGCTAAGACCTAATTACTTTATACACGACTAATTAATACATGCATTAATTCTGATATATTATTTAAGATATTAATATATTGCTGAACTGTTTGTTCAAGGATGTGGAACTGCCATTGTAAAACAAATAATTTAAAAAAATGGTTGCAAAGTCAAATATCGACATTTTAATATCATCTATATCGCATTTAACACGTTGACTGCCAAGCGTATTTTACTATGTTAGAACCGCAATGCAATGAAATGCTGCAGATATAATTAAATTGTGCAAAATTAAGGTACCGCAGAGTTGTTAAAAGTCAAAATATTGAAGCACCGTTCCAATATCAATCGCTTTTACAATATTGCAAATAGGCTTCATTGTGAACTTTTTGCATTTTTAATAAACTCTTTTGCACCGGTCACCAGTGTTAACACGTTGACTGCCGCGCGTATTTTACAATATTAGAACGGCGATGCTATGAAATATTACAGCGTTTGACTGAATTATACAAAATGTACATAATGTGCAAGTATTGGAGACCAAAGGATCGCATCAGTATTCTAACAATAACTGCATTCATAAAATAATTATTGCTACCCATTGCGAATATTTTGGATCTTCAGTAAAATCTCTTGCGTCGGTCACCGGTGACCATCACGGCAGTCAACGTGTTAACCCTTTGCTGCCGTGATAATATCGGTGTAAGCGCAAAATTAAAAAAATTCAAAAAATACCCAATCGGTAGCATTTATGATTTTGTAAACGCAATTAGTATTAAATAGTGTTTAAATTCTTTGTTCTCCGATGCCTTCGCATTATTTTCATTTTGCTCAATTCAATCATATTCTGTAATACTTCATCATGTTGCGGTTTTAACCCTTTGACTGCGAAAGACGTATATGTATATATATTGCAAAGTCAAATATTGACATTTTAATATCATCTATATCGCATTTAACACGTTGACTGCCAAGCGTATTTTATTCTGTTAGAACCACGATGCGATGGAATACTGCAAAGTATAATTAAATCGTGCAAAATGAAGGTAATGCAGAGTTGTTAAAAGTCAAAATATTGAAGCACCGTTCCAATATCAATTGCTTTTACAATATTGCAAATAGGCTTCATTGTGAACTTTTTGCATTTTTAATCAAATCTTTTGCACCGGTCACCAGTGACCACCGTGGCAGTCAACGTGTTAACACATATTTTACAATATTAGAACGGCGATGCTATGAAATACTACAGCCTTTGACTAAATTATACAAAATGTGCATAATGTGCAAGTATTGGAGACCAAAGGATCGCATCAGTATTCTAACAATAACTGCATTCATAAAATAATTATTGCTACCCCTTGCGAATATTTTGGATCTTCAGTAAAATCGCTTGCGCCGGTCACCGGTGACCGGCGCAAAAAGTCTCACGAAAAATTAAAAAAATATCCAATCGGTATCATTTATGATTTTGTAAACGCAATTAATATTAAATAGTGTTTAAATTCTTTGTTCTCCGATGCCTTCGCATTATTTTCATTTTGCGCAATTCAATCATATTCTGTAGTACTTCATCACGTTGCGGTTTTAACCCTTTGGCTGCAAAAGACGTATATGTATATACGCCCTCAGAAATCCATCAATATATACGAAATGCGTAAATATACGCCCTCTGTATTTTTGTACTATATCACCTTTATTACTGTTTTACTGATTGATTCAACATTCAGTTTATTGTCCTATGTAACATAGCAACTAAATATCGGCAATTGTTTCAATATCATTCAGTCAATTGCCTTCATATTACACTGCTCTTGTACGTACGTTCTCGTATGATCGCTTCGTGCATTGATTCCTACAAACCTGTTTCTTTACTGTATATGTAAGTATTTATTTATTTCATTTTGTGATTAGTGTTTGAATTTATCCATTCGTTATTTTTTTAATTACCGATTATTATTGAAGGAATGCACAAATTAAGTCAAGTAAATTAAAATAGTTCAAAAAGTTACTAAAGATAAATAAAAAAATGGATATTTTTAATTTTTTTGCTATTATTATAATATTTCTTAAAATATAAGAATGTTATCAAATTGCCGGGTACTGTTTCGGTCACTAGTCAGGGGACAACCATGCGAAAAACGCGCCGTCCATATTGATGGTTTCGTCCAAGAGTGCGCCGCAGTCAAAGGGTTAATATAGTAAAATTTGCACGGCAGTCAAAGTGTTAACACATTGCGGACGGCTCACAAGATATCTCGTTTTTAGCAAATTAAACGTTGCGGACGGGTCACGAGATATCTCGTTTTCATGTTTTTTTTAATTTAATCGGCAACTTAAGCAACCAGCCGCAAATATTTCTGTTACGTAACCATGGTAACAAAGCCTCTCGCATTCCTAAGTAATTTTAGCGAAACAAATGAATCATTCCAAGCATGTAGAAATGATCAGTCATTATAGCCAGGGCCAGTAGATCTGTGCCGATCGTCGTACGTATCGTATCTTATAAAGTGTTTTATTACTGTACATTTTGGAATTTCAAACTTCGTGTTTTAAATTTGGAAGGTAACAGTTTTTTAAGAATCATCTATATTTTCAATCTGTTACTGATAAGGATCATCTATATTTTCAATCTGTTATTGAAGGAATGCATAAATTAAGTCAAGTAAATTAAAATAGTTCAAAAAGTCACTAAAGATAAATTAAAAATTGATATTTTTAATTTTTTGCTATTATTATTTCTTAAAATATAAGAATGTTATCAAATTTCCGGGTACTGTTTCGGTCACTAGTCAGGGGACAACCATGCGAAAAACGCGCCGTCCATATTGATGGATTCGTCCAAAAGTGCGCCGCAGTCAAAGGGTTAAAAGTGAATACGGCACGTATTTGCACGCGCATCGATGTTTTATCAATAATACTACGTCGGAGCGTTTTATTTTTCAATTGAGTGCGGTTGTAACCGTTTATCGGAAAAGATAATTGCGAAGCATCTCGCGAAATTTGATATCGGTCGAGTAGTACTGTCACGATTACTTCTACGAGTACCGAACAGTTCGATGAAAGGAAATGACGGATGTTTAGGCGTCTGCGGTCAAGAGCTTTCGAATGTTTTAACGATCGCGCGATTGCACTTTGTATCTTTCTTTGTATATTGGACTTTCAACGAAATGTCCACGAGACGGGGGAGGACACTTTATTGACGTCATTTTGTACCATTTCACTCGTATCTACGTGACGTTCATTATTTTTGTGTGGAAATAACTGCAAGTTTCTGAACACACGGCAACGATCAAAATGCTTTTATTATCTGACGTTTGACGTCAAGAGGTTTCAACTAGTTAGTTTTCGATTCGATGTTTATCAAACTTCCAATTTTTGGGTACTTTGCAACTATTAGAAATGTTTTAATTATTGAACGAATGACATCAAGAATTTACAGTTAATTAACAAACGATTCAATGTTCAGTAAATTTCATCTAAACCTGTCAACTTTTTATTTTGACAAAAATCCTTTTAAAAGTGCACGTATACGAAGGCACACGTAAACTTCGAATTAATTTTACACTGATAAACCACAGCAACGCGATAAAAAATTTGTAAGCCGATCAACTTGAGTTTTTCTTCATTAGCGAAATCTTTAAACCGAGCACTGACATATTTACAATGTAGCAGATCTTTTGGACACATTTACGTAAAACACAAGTTATATCAGGTATTCACATGAAACCGTATTTCAGTTTGTATTTAATTATATTGTAATAAGTTAAAATTAACACAAGTCGTGTAAGGTATTAAAATAAAGCTTCTAATTTAAATATAATGTAAACACAATGTTTAAGGTGATCAACTTGAGCTTTCCTTCGCCAGCAAATACTTTTTTTAAACTAAGCACTCGCGCATTTCTAGCGTAGCAATTTCTTTTTACGCACTTGCGTATAACGCAAGTTATAGCAATTATTCATATTATATGCGATATCTTCATTAGCGAAATCTTTAAACCGAGCACTGACATATTTACAACATAGCAAATTTTTTGGACACATTTACGTAAAACACAAGTTACATCAAGTATTCACATGAAACCGTATTTCAGTTTGTATTTAATTATATTGTAATAAGTTAAAATTAACACAAGTCGTGTAAGGTACTTAAAATAAATTTGGCGCTTCTAATTTAAATATAATGTAATTACAGCCCGGTAGGAAATGTTTAAGGTAATCAACTTGAGCTTTCCTTCGCCAGCGACTACTTTTTTTAAGCTAAGCACTCGCGCATTTCTAGCGTAGCAATTTCTTTTTACGCACTTACGTACAACGCAAGTTATAGCAATTATTCATATTAAACTGCATTAAAGTGTATATTTAATTAAATATATTATAATTAATATTCAAACGTATTACAGTAGATTGTTTTCTAATTGAAATTTAGTTAAGTCATAATAATATGTAAATTCACACACTGTCCGTTTTATCACCAAGTATTTTTGCGTTTACGTACTTTGTCATTTTTTTAAGTTTTCTTTTCACTTTGCACTCTATGTACAAATGCACTTTTCGCTATGTTCGTCCATACACGCAGACGCGACGACGTAAACTAAACGAGCAAAACTCGTCCAGAATGTTTTCCCGCGACCGTCAGATATTTGTTGCAATTTGGCAAAGCTCAAAACTCATATTTTTAGCGCATGCTCTTCATCCGCCGAACAGGGTATTCGCTATTGTTTATTGACTGCACAATGATGCTGCGTTGCAATGCGTAAGAACATATCGGAAAATAAATACGCGACTAGTCACGGATCTGTCGAACGATTTTTTGCAGCTAATCAGAGAACACGAATTTCGTTACGTCTCCATATGTCAACAGGATTTTTGTTAAATTGAAATTTGAAGATTATACCAAGTTGTGTTATTGCAACGGAACATACTAAGAAAAAAGTGTGCGATCCATCACGGATCTGCCGAACGAAATTTTCGCAGCCAATTACCAACTGGTAAAGATAATAATAATAAAACTGCAGTAATACAAACAGATCATGAAAATAAAGAAAGTTTATCATAAGAATAACGACAAAACATAAAAATAGTTACAATAAAATTTATAGGGTACAGTAAACGAATTTCGTTACGCCTGCGTATGTTTACAGGTTTCATTTTATTGACATTTTAAGTCGCATCAACTTACATCATTGTTATATTGATTTTTGATTCGGCCATACTATTTTTACTAGCAGGTTTGTGTTAGATGCATTGATCTCCATATTTCGGACAGGGGCTTCTAGCAATAAAAGTGAGTCTCGACGAATTTCTTGATTCTATCTGTCAAAAGTGTAGAGGATACGTAACCTCAGCGCATGTGACAGTTAACACAGGCGTGCGGCAAGTTTGTTTTTTAAATGAACACGCGCCCGCAAACGGTGAGTTGTCATATCTTTTTTAAAAGTACTAAAAATACCGAACTGCATGATGATCTTTTCGATCGCTGCGTCCGAAAGAATAACAGAAATGATACAAATTGAAGGATTGAAAGTAAAAATTAATTGAATGCCCTTATTAGCCAGCAAGTTCTATAGTAAGAGTGATTTTCTTAATATCACAAAAAAGTATTATAACAACTCGTGTATATATATAAATGAATTATTATAATACTCTTTTTAACATTATTTATACTTTTTATACTTTTAACTTTATTTATAATAATCCATTGGCCATTGCAAAGTTCTAGACTTCGCCAGTTTCCGCGTTTAAAAAAAATTGTAGACTGCGGAAGTGTCCAATTTCATTGAACAAACGTTATTATGCGAATTTCTGCTGTTATTTCATTTCTTGTTCAATCTTGTTGAGTCTAGTTGAAATGCTGACGTCGGAATGTGGAGTTAAGGAGCTTGATCCGATTTGTGTTCCATGAAAATAGGCCTTATTATACACCCCAAAAACGTCAAAAGTGCCCGAAATTGTTCTCACGTAATTCCCCTTCTTGACATACCATAAACGCGAACGGATATTTTATCGTGACTCACGAAAAAAAACGCACTGCAATCGATTTGACCATTTCTCGGATATTTTTAGTGGCGTGCATATTCCGTAAATTTTCGTGAACCCGCCGCTACAGTTTCGCCGATGTGACATGCCAAAAACGCGGCGATAAATGTGAATTTCTCTGTTATTTCATTTCTCGTTCAATCTTGTTGAGTCTAGTTGAAATGCTGATGTCGGAATGTGGAGTTAAGGAGCTTGATCCGATTTGTGTTCCATGAAAATAGACCTTATTATACACCGCAAAAACGTCAAAAGTGCCCGAAATTATTCTCACGTAATTCCCCTTCTTGACATACCATAAACGCGAACGGATATTTTATCGTGACTCACGAAGAAAAACGCACTGCGATCGATTTGACCATTTCTCGGATATTTTTAGTGGCGTGCATATTCCGTAAATTTTCGTGAACCCGCCGCCACAGTTTCGCCGATGTGACTTGCCGAAAACGCGGCGATAAATGTGAATTTCTCTGTTATTTCATTTCTCGTTCAATCTTGTTGAATCTAGTTGAAATGCTGATGTCCGAATGTGGAGTTAAAGAGCTTGATCCGATTTGTGTTCCATGAAAATAGACCTTATTATACACTGCAAAAACGTCAAATGTGCCCGAAATTATTCTCACGTAATTCCCCTTCTTGACATACCATAAACGCGAACGGATATTTTATCGTGACTCACGAAGAAAAACGCACTGCGATCGATTTGACCATTTCTCGGATATTTTTAGTGGTGTGCATATTCCGTAAATTTTCGTGAACCCGCCGCCACAGTTTCGCCGATGTGACATGCCGAAAAAGCGGCGATAAACGTGAATTTCCCTGTTATTTCATTTCTCGTTCAATATTGTTGAGTCTAGTTGAAATGCTGATGTCGGAATGTGGAGTTAAGGAGCATGATCCGATTTGTGTTCCATGAAAATAGACCTAATTATACACCCCATTTTCCGATTTGTGTTCCATGCTTAATTTCCATAGACATTTATTATATTTCTTGCCCTCCCAATTTACCAGATTGTGTTTTACTGAAATGTTTTAGTTTGACACTGTCTTTCGCTGCCTTTGCATATCGGAAGATCACGTTAAATTTATTAAACATTATAAAATATCCTTCGAAATGTCATACAAAGAGGAAATATGATGAAAATTATTCTCACGTAATTCCCCTTCTTGACATTCCATAAACGCGAACGGATATTTTATCGTGACTCACGAAGAAAAACGCACTGCGATCGATTTGACCATTTCTCGGATATTTTTAGTGGCGTGCATATTCCGTAAATTTTCGTGAACCCGCCGCCGCAGTTTCGCCGATGTGACATGCCGAAAACGCGGCGATAAAAATAACAGATATGGCCGGTTGGCAGGAGTTTTCGAGGAACGGAAAAAAATAATTTTTCCCATTCCGTTGCTGCACAGCAGCCTCCCCCCATCGATCCGCTACGATAGTCAGCATGAAAGGCGCACGTCGAGGCCTGAATTCGCTTGAAGCCTGCCCACGTAATCGGCAAAGGGGATTGAAATATAGACGCAACGGCCGAGTGAGCATGTATATGGATTTGACGTCAATGGCGGCCACGTTCTACTGGGCAATCAGCCGCTAATGCAATTTTAGTAATTAGGTCTGCTTCGCTAATGATATATCGGCGACGCTTGCGTTCGAAGAACGGCAGTTGCCATCCGGAAATTCGGAGAGTTCCTTCGGGAGCCTTGCTGTATTTACGGATATGTTCCGATGCGTAGAGAAACTGATCGCACGATTGATGGTCGTCAAGATTGTTGCAAGCTGTCAGCGCAGTGCTTATGAGGAAAGGGTGGACGGTTCGTTGATTTGTCGGTGAACATCTCATGTGTATCGGAAAACGCGTCATTGGGAAATAGTAATGAGCGGGGTGGGCATTTATTTATACGACGTGCCCGTGCAGTAATGAACGTTACTGAGAGACGTTTAGTCGGGCATTATAGATATGTAGTAAGAATGTGCTGGTAAGTGAAAATATTGGGTTGGAGAGAAAGTTCTGTCGTATTTTTAATTCTGATGTGCTGCATGTATTTCTTCGCAGTCTTTTAGGAAGGTTGAAATTACCAATCTGTCCATTTTATATACTTGTTATATTTCTTGCATACATTTTGAAACGGCCTAAAATATCTCTGTAAATACATTTTCAAACAAATTCCTAGCCTACAGTTTTTAATTTTTAACAGATTAAGAATTATACCTTAAGCCGATGTATTCCTAATTCCTGTAAAAGCCGTATATGAAATATCGTTTCACTGTCAATGAATTTAATTCATTTTTTAGCATGACGCAGTAAACGATCGTTTGGACGTTTGAAATATATTGCGTAAAATGTTTTGATATTGTTTCAACAAAAAGTAGCTTTAAGAAGTGATTAATTTAATTTGTCAATAAAATCAACAGAAAATGTCCTGCCGATAACGAAAAATTGATCATCAACTACAGATGAGACTTGTATTTTGGAGGGAAAGTTCTGCATTTTTAATAATTTAAAAAAAAAAATTGCTATGGTGATTTTTTTTTGATTTATAAAAGGAGTCCTTTTTTTCATCATTTACTTGTGATAATTTAATGAAAAACATGTCAATAGATGAAGTGCATTTATCGAATATATCTACAATTATACCATTCCAATATATGGAAAAGATCATCTAATGTTTTTTATGGTTTAGCAAATTTTTTTCACAAGAAAGTGATCGATCTGGACGACCATGTCATTTCACATGGATTGGATTAAAAGTCGAGACTATGAGTTTGCATTCATTACAACACATAAATGTATTATGATTAATATTAAACACATATTTTTATTTAATTCAAATATTTTCTTTAAAATACGATACTTTAATACCAATGGTTTTGGTGATATACATATATATACATATGTATATATTATACAGATTTAATATAATCATTTGAATTTTATTCTGACGTGTATAAATAGTAATAATAAATTCAGTGGATTCTGCTTGTCTTTATATTTTTTACATGCATATAATTTAAAACAAGAAATAGCTATGGTGTTTTGATTTAACTTTTTTTCCTAGGATAATTTAATACCAACGGGTTTGTATCGAATATATCTACAATTATACCATTCCAATATAATCATCTAAATTTTTATTTTTTTTTCACTTCTTGTCATTTTACATGGATTGGATGAAAAATAGCTATGGTGTTTTGATTTGGCTTTTTTTCCTACGATAATTTAATACCAATGGTTTTGGATTGAATATATCTATAATTATACCATTCCAATATAATCATTTGAATTTTGATTTTCTTTCACTGCTTGTCATTTTACATGAATTGGATGAAAAGTAGCTATGGTGTTTTGATTTGGTTTTTTTTCGTAAGATAATTTAATACCAACGGTTTTGTGTTGAATATATCTATAATTATACCATTCCAATATAAGTATCTGAATTTTTATTTTCTTTTAGTGCTTGTCATTTTACATGGGTTCACACACATGCACACGCCTGCATTCTGGTCCCACGTCATTGAAAACTGCATTTATAGAGTCTCTGATTTTAGCAGGACAATTACAGAAACTATTACAATCGTCTTCTAGCAACTATTGCAGTCTTTTATTGATTGAATGATACTAAATTCATTTGCTCCTCCAGCGTCTTATTCGCAAATTCTTCGTATGCCTACATACTTTTCCGTAAATCTAGCGTTGCATCACCGGACTCCTCCGAGACGCATTTTATTCTATCAAGGCTTTGCACTATACCGATAATACAATAAAGTAACTTTACAAATTAATTTCGCAGACTCTGCCTTCATGTGATAAAACTGTATCCCACAAAAAAGACGTGTACATACAATGCATATTGAAATGCCGGTCTAAAAAGAATTCAGCGACTATAAAAGACAAACGGGCAAATACCGTTCAATAATAAATTCAATTGACAATACGCAATATTATGTGCTTCGGTACACACTGTATGTCTCCTGGCACACCAATCGTGCAATAGTGTTCAGAGTCATGTGAGGAAATTAGCAACTATTGCAATCTTTTATTGATTGAATGATACTAAATTCATTTGCTCCTCCAGCGTCTTATTCGCAAATTCTTCGTATGCCTACATACTTTTCCGTAAATCTAGCGTTGCATCACCGGACTCCTCCGAGACGCATTTTATTCTATCAAGGCTTTGCACTACACCGATAATACAATAAAGTAACTTTACAAATTAATTTCCAAGACTCTGCCTTCATGTGATAAAACTGTATCCCACAAAAATGACGTGTACATACAATGCATATTGAAATGCCGGCCTAAAAAGAATTCAGCGACTACAAAAGACAAACGGCCAAATACCGTTGAATAATAAATTCAATTGACAATACGCAATATTATATGCTTCAGCACACACTGTATGTCTCCTGGCACACCAATCGTGCAATAGTGTTCAGAGTCATGTGAGGAAATTAGCAACTATTGCAGTCTTTTATTGATTGAATGATACTAAATTCATTTGCTCCTTCAGCGTCTTATTCGCAAATTCTTCGTATGCCTACATACTTTTCCGTAAATCTAGCGTTGCATCACCGGACTCCTCCGAGACGCATTTTACTCTATCAAGGCTTTGCACTACACCGATAATACAATAAAGTAACTTTACAAATGAATTTCCAAAACTCTGCTTTCATGTGATAAAATTGTATCCCACAAAAATGACGTGTGCATACAATGCATATTGAAATGCCGGCCTAAAAAGAATTCAGCGACTACAAAAGACAAACGGGCAAATACCGTTGAATAATAAATTCAATTGACAATACGCAATATTATATGCTTTGACACACACTGTATGTCTCCTGGCACACCAATCGTGCAATAGTGTTCAGAGTCATGTGAGGAAATTTTCATGCCGGTCACGCATGTTTGATAAGCGTAACGAGTCCTTAAGCGCTCATTCATGCACATAAAGGCACAGCCTAGGAAGACGTGTCTGCAGGAACTTTGCTTTATTAGACGGTGCACTCTTTTCCATTGAGAGCTCACACTTTTTCATTCCACTGAGAGAATCTCTTCTAACTAGCAGATTGCACGCCCTTTGCTAAAGTTCGCTGTTTAGGCGCTGAGCGAAGTGCTTGAAAGCAGTTCTTAGAGACCAGCTAGCTGTCGTGTGGCATTTTGCACACACTTATCCATGTATTTTCGTATTGCGATTACAAATTTCTTTTGTACGAAAATTAATTTTTTAACTCGCTCCTTGCAGGCTCTTTAGGGAAATTCGGTGTTTAATAAAATATTCGGAATTGCTGATTATTTTGGTTTGGGGAAAGTGTATTTTTTCGGATGCGTTATCCATTTTTAGATACGGCGATTTTTTAATAACAGATTTGGGTAAATATTACAATATGTGTGAATATTACAATATTACAATATTACAATACACAATATTACAATACTGTGTGAACATTACAATATTACAATATTACAACACACAATATTACAATATTACAATATTACAATACTGTGTGAATATTACAATATTCAGTTATTATTCATGCTTGGATAAGGAGCCCAATTCATTACAAACATCTACATTTACTTACATCCCACAATCGTATTCAGACGAAAAGAAAATTCAACGTGCATTGCACCGAGATGCTTCCAAACCAAATTTTATCAAATATAACATCATAACAACAATGAAATATTTTTCATATTTATACAGGAGACCCGATTCATTTATATCCCTCGATCGTATTTACTCGAAAGGCAAACTGAACCTTAATTCCACACAAACGTTTCGGCAGCAAACTACCAAATCTCCGAATATTCGCAAATTTCTCCCACCTGCCCCTTCCATACCTTATCCCAGCTGTTATGTTTTTTTGCACATATCGCATCCACGTGCCAACAGTTATCAAATGACAGCGTATCGTATCTGTGTCGCAGCGGGTATTGCGTAATACGATCATAAGTACGATTCAGAGCTTGTGACGTAACGTGGAAGCTTGCGAGGAACCGCATGTTTTATTCGCGAGCGGCAGTTGGATTTAAGGATTTGTCCCCTTTCGCGGCGTTTCTAAATTCCTATGGAACGTTCGGGACGGGCACGTGTCTGTGGTCATTCCGGCAAGGCCGATATTCCGTGTGACAAACGAGTCAAGGCCGTTGATGAAGAGACGCACGCCGACGCCATGTTGCAACGAATCTCAACAACAGCTGCACTTGTTCAACGAACTAGCGCTACTTTTTATTGACGGCTTGTCGGCATATATTTCACGGTTACGCGATATTTCGCTTAGGTGCCTTTTATGTGAATGAATTATTTCGCGAAGTAAGCGCGATGTTTGAAGGAAATTTTTCTAATTGGCCGAAATTAGCATATTATTTGTGCGTAATTTTGTTGCATATGTATTATTTTGCTTAGTTTGAAGCGCGATGTTTGAAGGATATTTTTCTAATTGGCCGGAATCAGCACATTATTTGTGCGTAATTTTGTTGCATATGTATTATTTAGCTTAGTTTGAAGCGCGATGTTTGAAGGATATTTTTCTAATTGGCCGGAATCGGCACATTATCTGTGCGTAATTTTGTTGCAAATGTATTATTTTGCTTAGTTTGAAGCGCGATGTTTGAAGGATATTTTTCTAATTGGCCGGAATCAGCACATTATTTCTGCGTAATTTTGTTGCATATGTATTATTTTGCTTAGTTTGAAGCGCGATGTTTGAAGGATATTTTTCTAATTGGCCGGAATCGGCACATTATTTGTGCGTAATTTTGTTGCATATGTATTATTTTGCTTAGTTTGAAGCGCGATGTTTGAAGGATATTTTTCTAATTGGCCGGAATCAGCACATTATTTGTGCGTAATTTTGTTGCATATGTATTATTTTGCTTAGTTTGAAGCGCGATGTTTGAAGGATATTTTTCTAATTGGTCGGAATCAGCACATTATTTGTGCGTAATTTTGTTGCATATGTATTATTTTGCTTTAGCGCGATGTTTGAAGCGCGATGCACATTATTTTGAAGGATGTATTTTTCTAATTGAAGCGCGATGTTTGAAGGATATTTTTCTAAATCAGCACATTATTTGTGCGTAATTTTGTTGCATATGTATTATTTTGCTTAGTTTGAAGCGCGATGTTCGAAGGATATTTTTCTAATTGGTCGGAATCAGCACATTATTTGTGCGTAATTTTGTTGCATATGTATTATTTTGCTTAGTTTGAAGCGCGATGTTTGAAGGATATTTTTCTAATTGGCCGGAATCAGCACATTATTTGTGCGTAATTTTGTTGCATATGTATTATTTTGCTTAGTTTGAAGCGCGATGTTTGAAGGATATTTTTCTAATTGGCCGGAATCAGCACATTATTTGTGCGTAATTTTGTTGCATATGTATTATTTTGCTTCGTGAAGCGCGATTTGAAGCGCGATGTGTGTGAAGGATATTTTTTCTAATTGTTTGAAGGAATCGGCGGAATAGGCACATTATTTGTGCGTAATTTTGTTGCATATGTATTATTTTGCTTAGTTTGAAGCGCGATGTTTGAAGGATATTTTTCTAATTGGCCGGAATCAGCACATTATTTGTGCGTAATTTTGTTGCATATGTATTATTTTACTTAGTTATCAAGGTATGTTTAAGGGGTTATGCCTACTTGGGATCGACGAAATTACATGATTTTCAACATTTTTTTTTTGCCATTTTAGTGAGTGCTAATTAAAATTCGCAAAATGCTACCAAAAAGTACGTATTTAGTGGTACTTGTATACATTTTTTTATAAGAAAATATTAAAAAATGGAGGAAATATAGCTCTTCTTCTAGAGCTTCCGTTTATTTTCATCACTTGCGATAACGACGATTTCTCAAGAACTACTTCCTCGATCGGACTCTAATTTTATATACTTATTTGTCATTACAATAGGCAGGGCCTGAACGAAGGATTTTGAAAAATGTTAATTTTTACAAGAATGGCAGCAATTTTACGAAAAAATCCGTGTTTTGAGGTGGTCTAATTGTCGTTCTTATGTTGTAACTTTTTTTTTATTACCGAAATAAAAGATCCTTCGTTCAGGCCCTGCCTATTGTAATGACAAATAAGCATATAAAATTAGAGTCGGATCGGTGAAGCAGTTTTTGAGAAATCGTGGTCACCGCAACCGTATGTTTTAAGAAACACAGTTTCGAGATAATCGCGTTTAAAGTTTCAAGCTCTTTACTAATCATACATAGTAGCGCTCCAGATAAACGCTTATAATTTTTGAACGTGTGCTCCGATTCTTATGTACTTTTGAGGAAATATTCTTAAAATAATGTACATTAAGAAAATGCAATAAAAAAAATCGATTTTTTTCACCAACCCAAGTAGGCATAACCCCTTAAGGCCGATACGGTATTTCGTTCATTCGCATTATTTTTTAAAGAATTACTGATACAAGTTCAATATCCATGTGATGTATAATTTACACGTGTTATATGTTAATGAATTATCAGTACATGTCCGGCATCGATGCGATATCACATTTACTCGCGTTATATATTACTGAATTATTAGTGTACATAAAAAATCACGTGACATTTCGTTCGCACGTATTTCGTGGCGGTGATACGTTATTTTGACTGTTCATCTTTTTTGTTAACGAATTATCAGTGCGTATTCAATACTGATAACGATATTGCGTCGAGAAGATTATGCTCGCTACCTGCTGTATCTACCAATTTCCCAGAAGACCGCCAATTTAATTCACTTTGACTTTTACTGACAAATCTCTCAAAAACAACGTTTCCTCATCTTTCACCGTCTTTCTCATCGTGGTACAAATTGCACAACATTGCACGTATTTGTCCGATTATATCCAGAAAAACAATGGAAGACACATTACGCATAAGCCCAGTTTTTTTTTTAAACACTGACAGGCAAGGATTTGTTTCAGACATAGTCTTTCTGTCATATTCAATTAAAGTCATATAAATATAGTTTATTATCCTTCCCTATTTTGCCTTTGGCCCATTTGATTTCATTTTACTTTACCACCCCATTTCTAGTGTTCGGTTCTAATATTTTAACAGAAGTGGGGTCAACGTTTTATGATAAATAGTTTATCAGATAATTTAAATTATTCTCTCGACACAGTCACTGATTAAATGTGGCATTAACACTAGATTGCCCGAGATTTCTTGTATACCTATATTGCCCAAAAACAGTCAAAATGACTGCATTGTGAAAAAATAACAAATATGTAAAGAAATCTGTTTAAAATTAATTTTTAATATTTTTTATATTATTTACAGTTATATAACAGGTCATTAGTAAATATTAACTGTACATATTGACTGTTTTCAATGAACTTAACCCATATTTCCGAAAGCAAGGCAAATTTATTTGATTGTAGGCGCCTACTGCATTCGGTTCTTTTGTCAAAATGAATAAATCGTAGGATTTGCTTGAACTTTTCTCTGGCAATAGTTTTTCTAAAAGATTCGGGACCCCACTTCGCTGACCATAAATAACTCAATTTAAAATTTGTTGCCTCGTAAGCTCCACGAGCATATAGAATCCCAATAAATGCACGTATTTCCGGTAATGATATTGTCCAACCGTTCCGCAAAATTCGACGACATTCTTCTGTGCACTTTCTTATATGTTTGATAATATAGTTATCTATTATCAACGATAATGCACTGATAAGATTATCTGCCACAATGTTCCTTTTTGCGTAGCCTGTTGGCCCTTTCACACTCTTGAAAATACAAGCAGATGGTATCCTTCCAGGAATACCACCTTCGTCAATTTTTGTCCACACAGTACCATCAGCAGCTGTTTCGACCTCCTGAAACGTATTTTCAGTTTCTTCATCAGAATCTGAACTAGTTTACACCTTTTCCTGGGCATATATGACACTTTCATTTTCATCATTGATGATCGACTCTTCATCACTATCTTCAGCGTCAGATGTTTCACTTTGAATATAATCCGCTTCATCTTCAGATGATAGTTCAGAATTTGTTGCATTTGATTCTATATCGGAGCACTCTTCACTTATGTTCGTTAGCTTTTCCAAGAACTCATTTCTGTTCGACATTTTTTTCATAAAGTTAGGGCGCAAAAGAAATAAAATAAACAACTTGTTAGAACAACACTTTATAAAGATTCGAATAACTAGTACTACTTTCTTATTGAGCAACTGACACTTATCAAGTATACGCCCAAATCGACAATTTATTATGCATCATATTTCAATACAAAGCCGGACAGGTCATATAAGAAATTTACTCAATTCAATAAATAAAAATCTTTTGATTATTTAAAATTTACCAAGCAGTCAAAATGACTGCTTCTGGGCAATATAGGTATAACACATATATATATATACGGAAATAAAGGAGGGCGGAAGTAACTACAATTATTCATAAACCCATCTTCTGTGCACTTTCTTATATGTTTGATAATATAGTTATCTATTATCGACGATAATGCACTGATAAGATTATATATTATTATATATCTGCCACAATGTTTCTTTTTGCGTAGCTTGTTGGCCCTTTCGCACTCTTGAAAATACAAGCAGATAGTATCCTTCCAGGAATACCACCTTCGTCAATTTTTGTCCACACAGTACCATCAGCAGCTGTTTCGACCTCCTGAAACGTATTTTCAGTTTCTTCATCAGAATCTGAACTAGTTAGCACCCTACACCTTTTCCTGGGCACATTGATGACACTTTCATTTTCATCATTGGTGATCGACTCTTCATTACTATCTTCAGCGTCAGATGTTTCACTTTGAATATAATCCGCTTCATCTTCAGATGATAGTTCAGAATTTGTTGCATTTGATTCTATATCGGAGCACTCTTCACTTATGTTCGTTAGCTTTTCCAATAACTCATTTCTGTTCGACATTTTTTTCATAAAGTTAGGGCGCAAAAGAAATAAAATAAACAACTTGTTAGAACAACACTTTATAAAGATTCGAATAACTAGTACTACTTTAGCTTATTGAGCAACTGACACTTATCAAGTATACGCCCAAATCGACAATTTATTATGCATCATATTTCAATACAAAGCCGGACAGGTCATATAAGAAATTTACTCAATTCAATAAATAAAAATCTTTTGATTATTTAAAATTTACCAAGCAGTCAAAATGACTGCTTCTGGGCAATATAGGTATAACACATATATATATATATACGGAAATAAAGGAGGGCGGAAGTAACTACAATTATTCATAAACCCATTTATATGTTATAGAAAAAGTCACCAAATTCTAAGAAATTGTGTCATCAATTTCATAATTGTTTTTCTAATTGAAATTAAAAAACAGTCAAAATGACTGCCTTGGGCAATCTAGTGTTAAGAATCGGGGAATAATCTCACGCGAAGCGAAGCGTGTGGCATTATAGGCACATCTCGCGTTTATTTAAAATGTGTCTCGACCGCTTGGCGACCATTCAAAGGTCGCGTAACGTGGTGCACAAAATGCTTTTACGAACCGCGAAGCATCTCCGACAAATTGGCATCTGATACCTCGTGTAGGCATATACGTTGTTCAAAACGGATGAATATAGCAAAGTGCATATCTTGGAACAATTCCCGAACACTGACCATTCCTCAACATCGATCAGATTCTCGTCCTAGAAGTCGGTTGGTTCGAAGTTTTTGGCAGTTAGTTCTGCAGCTGCTCTTTTAACACCAGACAACTGTTAAGGCAGTTTGATGTTAAAATGCAACGAGTCGTTTACAGGCCAATGCAATTAACGCGTTTCTTCATTTCTGTGTAGAAGGACATTTTCGATGCTTAACCGTTTATGTTTTACATAAATGCAATACTTTTCGTCCTGTGGAATTGATCGATTTGGCAAGTGAGTGACTCAATTTACGCTTCATGATTTTTTCTATATGTAGTTCATTATGTAGAACTTGTACATTTGGTCCAATATTCAGAACTTATACATTTTTCTAAATATAATATTTAGAAGCAGCACATCTTTCGAAATCCAATATTCAGAAGTTATACATTTTTTTAAATCTAACGTCTAGAACTGGTACATTTTTTCTTAGCTGGTGCATCTTTTCTTAAATTTAATATGTAGAACCAGTACATCTTTCGAAGTCCAATATTTAGAAGTTATACATTTTTTTAAGTCTAACATCTAGAACTGGTAGATTTTTTCTTAGCACAACATTTGCAATTTGTATATTTTCGTTTAAGTCCTTTATTTAGAACTTGTAAATACTTTCTAAATCCAATACTTAGAATTAGTACTACTTTAGCAATTCGTGTTCAGACCTTATAGATGTTTTTCAATTCCAATATTCAGAGTTGATACATTTCCTTCCAAGTCCAATATCTACAAATTGTACACTTTTTTTCCAAAACTCGTGCACCCTTTCTAAATCCAATATTCAGACCTCATACATTCTTTCTAACCCCAATAATCTGAACTTACACGTTTTCTCGAAGTCCAATACTTAGAACATGCAATATTTCTCGAATCATTTAAAAATACCCGCGGTTTAAAAGTTGACGAGGGTGAATTGAGAGTTGATACATTTCCCTCCAAGTCCAATATCTGCAAATTGTACACTTTTTTTTCCAAAACTCGTGCACCCTTTCTAAATCCAATATTCAGACCTCATACATTCTTTCTAACCCCAATAATCTGAACTTACACGTTTTCTGCCCAATACTTAGAACGCGCAATATTTCTCGGTCAAGAGGGCGTGTCGGTGCGCAGAAAAATGGCTCCAAGATTATTCGCGCTCGGGACACATTATCAGCCGTAATCGAGGAAAATATGCGACGAAGAACATCGAAAAACGCGTATACGAGGAAGCGCGCATTGTCTGTTGGCAAGCGACGAGAAATCGTCTGGGTTTTGTCTAGCAGCGACAGCGAAACGGTTTAATTATAAGTACACTTGGCCGTCCACCGGTATTTTCCGGACGCGCTCCGAAATTTTCGACACAGCGTGCGCGACGTTTTTACAAATTCCTGCGTGGGATGCTATCTGCGTTTAGGCCGTCTTCCCTGTCGACGACACGCTTAGCCCATTCGAGACCGATTGCACACCGTGTGTGCAATTGATTTCCGAGGCTATAAGACGGCTTGCACACCGTGTGTGCAATAACAATAATGTGCAATTATCAGTTATTTTAAGTAAACATTCAATTTCGTAAGTTCGATGGTAGCAAATCAAATTTCGGCAAGTTCAAAGTTAGCGATCCTTATTTCTTTTTCATTTCGAAACATGTAAATTTGTAAATTTAAAATACAAATCACTGATGCTAGAAGAGGGTATTTGGCGGCAAAGATAGGAGTGTAGACGAGCACGACTCATTTTGTTTCTAGAATAATCGGAAGTGTAGAGAATAAGATATTAGGTGTCGTCGAAGCGGGATGCAGAATTATATTAAGTTGAATAAGTTTATTTAAAGAAAAATGGAAGCACTAATATATAAATATAAATATAAAATTAAGGTAAAACTACGGCAATTCGACTTCGATTCGGTAAACGGCAAGAAAACGCATCTATACTGGACTGAACTATATCGAACTAAATTGAACTAAAAACTGATCTAAGACTGAGCTCGCGTTGTAAATCGCGCCGGCTTTTATACGGACCTCTACCGCCTTATCTTAACCCATTCGAGACCGATTGCACACCGTGTGTGCAATTGATTTCCGAGGCTATAAGACGGCTTGCACACCGTGTGTGCAATAACAGTAATACGCAATTATCAGTTATTTTGAGTAAACTAGTCGTCGAAATAAGATTTTTCTTGAACTAATGAAATCTGTAAAGTGCAAGACAACCATACTTGGTATGGGTTTTACTGTGTACCAAAAAATCTAAAAATTATCTGAAGTCTTTCTTACATGTAAAATACTATGAATTGCAGACAGTGCTACAAAGACCGTTCTGTTACACGCGTCGGTGAATTTTTTTCCAGCGCAAGTGGTTAACCTATTCGAGACCGATTGCACACCGTGTGTGCAATTGATTTCCGAGGCTATAAGACGGCCTGCACACCTGGTGTGCAATGATCTTATTTATGTGAATTCACTTACGAACTGGGTGATTTCCATAGTAAACATGTTTTTTTTTATTAAAAATGAACAATATAAAGCAAAAAAAAAATTTCGCTCCTGGGAACCGTGTTCGAAAAAAATCGTCGTCTCGAATGGGTTAAGGCGCAAATAAGTTTTAATGGTAATTCTGTATTTACGCCAAATTAATTAATGCAAGAAAATCATTTGATAAAGAACGCATCTGTATTCATTTCATACATTTATAATTGTGGCTACAGTATGTAAAATGTTTAGGGCGTATAGGTTGTTTGGCCTTTTTTTGGCAAAATGCGAAATAGGTACGTTTCACGTGAATTCCTGAAATTGCATGTAAATGCACCCATTCGAGACCGATTGCACACTGTGTGTGCAATTGATTTCCGAGGCTATAAGACGGCCTGCACACCTGGTGTGCAATGATCTTATTTATGTGAATTCATCAATTATTTTGAGTAAACAGTTTTTTTTTTTTTCGAATTAAAAATGAACAATATAAACTAATGAAAAAAATGTCGCTCCTGGGGACCGTGTTAAAAAATCGTCGTCTCGAATGGGTTAACGCAAATATTTGGCATGGTTTTACTGTATTTACGCCAAAAAAATGCAAGAAAATCATTTGGTCTTTCTTATCATTTAAAATTTATGAATTGCCGACAGTATGTAAAATGTTTAGGGCCGTTGGCCTTTTTTTGGCAAAATGCGAAATAGGTACGTTTCACGTGAATTCCTGAAATTGCATGTATATTAACCTATTCGAGACCGATTGCACACCGTGTGTGCAATTGATTTCCGAGGCTATAAGACGGCCTGCACACCTGGTGTGCAATGATCTTATTTATGTGAATTCACTTACGAACTGGGTGATTTCCATAGTAAACATGTTTTTTTTTATTAAAAATGAACAATATAAAGCAAAAAAAAAATTTCGCTCCTGGGGACCGTGTTCGAAAAAAATCGTCGTCTCGAATGGGTTAAGGCGCAAATAAGTTTTAATGGTAATTCTGTATTTACGCCAAATTAATTAATGCAAGAAAATCATTTGATAAAGAACGCATCTGTATTCATTTCATACATTTATAATTGTGGCTACAGTATGTAAAATGTTTAGGGCGTATAGGTTGTTTGGCCTTTTTTTGGCAAAATGCGAAATAGGTACGTTTCACGTGAATTCCTGAAATTGCATGTAAATTAACCCATTCGAGACCGATTGCACACCGTGTGTGCAATTGATTTCCGAGGCTATAAGACGGCTTGCACACCGTGTGTGCAATAACAGTAACGTGCAATTATCAGTTATTTTGAGTAAACTAGTCGTCGAAATAAGATTTTTCTTGAACTAATGAAATCTGTAAAGTACAGGACAACCATATTTGGCATGGGTTTTACTGTGTACCAAAAAATCTAAAAATTATCTGAAGTCTTTCTTATATGTAAAATACTATGAATTGCCGACAGTGCTACAAAGACCGTTCTGGTACACGCGTCGGTGAATTTTTTTCCAGCGCAAGTGGTTAACCTATTCGAGACCGATTGCACACCGTGTGTGCAATTGATTTCCGAGGCTATAAGACGGCCTGCACACCTGGTGTGCAATGATCTTATTTATGTGAATTCACTTACGAACTGGGTGATTTCCATAGTAAACATGTTTTTTTTTATTAAAAATTGTTTTTTTTATTAAAAATGAACAATATAAAGCATTTGATAAAGAACATCTGTATTCATTTCAAAAAAATTGTCGCTCCGTATAGGTTGTTTGGGGACCGTGTTCGAAAATGTAAATTAAAAATCGTCGTCTCGAACCGTGTGTGGGTTAAGGCGTCGAAATAAGAACTAATGAAATTTAATACAGGACAACAATATTTGGCATTGGTTTTACTGTGTACCAAAAAATCTAAAAATTATCTGAAGTCTTTCTTATATGTAAAATACTCTGAATTGCCGACAGTGCTACAAAGACCGTTCTGGTACACGCGTCGGTGAATTTTTTTCCAGCACAAGAGGTTAATTTATTCGAGACCGATTGCACACCGTGTGTGCAATGGATTTCCGAGGCTATAAGACGGCCTGCACACCTGGTGTGTATTTATTTCCATAGTAAACATGTTTTTTTTTATTAAAAATGCGTGTTCGAAAAAAAAATTAATTAATGCAAGAAAATCATTTGATAAAGAACGCATCTGTATTCATTTCATACATTTATAATTGTGGCTACAGTATGTAAAATGTTTAGGGCGTATAGGTCGTTTGGCCTTTTTTTGGCAAAATGCGAAATAGGTATGTTTCACGTGAATTCCTGAAATTGCATGTATTAACCCATTAGACCGATTGCACACCGTGTGTGCAATTGATTTCCGAGGCTATAAGACGGCCTGCACACCGTGTGTGCAATAACAGTAATGTGCAATTATCAGTTATTTTGAGTAAACTAGTCGTCGAAATAAGATTTTTCTTGAACTAATAAAATCTGTAAAGTACAGGACAAACATATTTGGCATTGGTTGTACCGTGTACCAATAAATCTAAAAATTATCTGAAGTCTTTCTTACATGTAAAATACTATGAATTGCCGACAGTGCTACAAAGAAGGAAAATATAAACGTAATAATTATATTGTGTCGGTAATTATTATATGTTTAGGAGAATGTTTTACCATCAACCAACTAATGTATAATTATTTTACGATAGTACTATTTTAAAAATATATTTACAAATTATATTTTCTTTTTTATTACTGAGTTACATTACTTTATTATCTTTAGACATTTTTCTAAAAATTTATTTCTCGTTTATGTTATTTTTTTCATTATTCACCTTATTTTTTTTAACTTTTTACTACTTTCTAAAAATTTTCTTTGCATTATATTCTGTTCTTTGTAACAGAAATAATAGAAAGAATAATAGAAAGCAAAATAACGATTTTATATTATCTAACTATTTTTGAAATTAATGTGTATCAATTCTTAAATTATGTATTTTCATTTTATCTTGCATTGCACACATGGTGTTCAATTCGCTCCTCGCAATAAAAAGCGAGCTGCACACCCGGTGTGCAATGATCTTATTTATGTGAATTCACTTAAAAATTGGGTTATTTCCATAGTAAACATGTTTTTTTTATTAAAAATGGACAATATAAAGAAAAAAAAATTTTGCTCCTGGGGACCGTGTCCGAAAAAAATCGTCGTCTCGAATAGGTTAGGGTGTTTGTGTCGTGCATAATTGTGGTTTTGCAGGCAAGAAAAGTCGAACATTCCGAACGCAGAAGCTGGCAAACATTTTAAACGCTTATGCCGGTGGTCGACAAATTGTCACGTGGAAAGACGAACTCATGCTGCCGGTGTAATGAAGAAATATTTCATAAATATTTAATATTTAATACGTTCAACGTTGTAATACAAGGTGAAGAATGGTAAGCGGTTTTGTTGGTTTCGGGCAAAATTTCGTAGGAATTCATAATCGCGTTATTGCTTCACTTATTATTTGAAGCGTGTCGTACTCAAATGTGTCAGAGCAATAATGCGATTGTATAAACTGTTAATATTACCGTGAAAATAAATATATGATGCGGTGGACACGAATGATGGGTGGAAAGTAATGTGTTAAGTAGTGTGCGATAACGTACACATACATCATATATACCGTATGCTTGCCAATCCACTGACACTTTACCGACCATTGCTTTAAGGGGTTATTCACCTTTTTCCGTACCGACAAAAAATGTTCCCTCTTATATCAAGCTGCACACGTAAAATCAGAGAACAAACTCTAAGCTTCTTTACCGCAAAATTCACGATTCTCGTATCAATGCACAAAATCGCACTAAGTTTGTACCATTTTCAATAGTCACTATGTTTGTACCATTTTCCACGATGTTTTTGCTTTTGTAATTCTTTATTATGAGACCTTCATCACTTGTTCGAACGCAAGGAAACTATTTCTGTAGCTAAAACGCATGTGTAAAAAATTACGGGACTATACCGTTCTCGCGCCGGTATATGTTTCTGCATATGTGTTGTTTTAAGTGCTAAATAGGAACTGTGCTGAATAAAACAATCATTGCTCTAATGTAATAAGTATATTTACATTTTTAATATGAAAACACTTCCAAAATTTTTAAAATGCAAAATACAAAACCCTAACCTGAAAAGTCTAATTTTTAAGAGTTAAAAATTATACATTAAGCCGATCTATTCCTAATTCTTGTAAAAACCAAATATGTAAAATTGTTTACTGCCGAATGGATTTTTTATATTGATAGAATATAATTGATAGAATTTATAATTTATATTATTATATGAAGAATTTATAATTATATATTATTTATAATTTAATTGAGAGAATATTCGGTATAAAACAGTAAACGATCGCTCTGATGTTTGTAGTTTATTGCGTAATACGTTTGGATGTGGTTTCAACAAAGAGCAGTTATAATATAAGCAATAAAATCAACGGAAAATGCTCTGCCGATAACGAAAAATGTTGCCATCGACTATAAATGGCACTTGTACAGATTATTTCGATGCCGCATATATGCGGCGCTCGTACCCAGAAGTCGTGGCGTGGATGCCGCGTATATGCGGCGCTCGGCGCGAAAGGGTTAAAGAAAACCCTTCGTCAGTTTGTTCACCCCATTATTTCGAAGTCACTGAGAATGGTCGGAAAAAGGCGAACACGTTGAAGCGCAAAAGCGGTTGACCACGATGCAAATCGGTAAATATCGTCTCTTACAATAGTGTTAATGTAGTCGAAGGGATCGAAATCCTGCTGTTCCTCGTCGGCATTCGGTGGAGGGCAAGGATAGAAAGCCTGCGAGGGCCTAAATGAGTCGATCGCAAAGTCGCATCAATTTCGTTCATCATTCATTTACGTTATTTTGTTGAACGAGATAAAACTGTCGAGTGATTCACTGTTGGTAACCATTTGTTATTGCATGAGATGCATGCATGATCAATTTTTGAGGTTCTCATTCAATGCGTTGCTGCGCTGTACGTTCGCGAATATACAGAGTGTCATGTAATTTGTGGCACAGTGAGTGGCAAATCAATTAATTGAAAATGTCACCAAACGTTGACTTGGAATTGAATGACGTAATGATAACAACTTCAACGTGGGTGATTTACAAGTTCGCCAATTTTATTGACCTCATTTATTTATAGGGTGATGTTGCGGTTCTTGCCTTTGGACACTTTTGTTTTATTGCGGTGTTTTGGAAAGTGGCTGTATGGGAAATTTAAACGCGTTGAAAGTACGAAAGAATTTGAACGTACTATAAGTCGTTGCTTATTCAATTTGTGCCACAAATTACATTTTGTTCTACTTGTACTTTTCCATTAATATATGCGCTTTCAGTGTCTATTTTTCTTCGAAAATGCACGTAAAACAATAGACACACCAATGCATTGAATTTAGGTCAAAACTCGCGAAACAATTTATGTCGGGTTTATCATATCTTATCACTCGTATTTTCGCCTTTAAGAAGACATTTTGCGATAAATTAGTTTATGCTGATTCGAATGAAACTCGTGTCGAACCGAACCGAGTACATCAATATTTGAGTAATATTTCGACTAACTCGAAATAAGCAATTTCCACTCATCAGTACCATTGTGGACAGTTTCAGAAAACTAAACTTTATTATTTTTGATCTTGTAAATTTAATGACAACAATCGGAATACGTTATTATGTAACTTTATTATTTTGTTTCAAATACACCGAATGTAAGTAACATATTTGCATATTCCGACGTTACAAATTTAATAACAACGGGTGGAATACGATATCACATTACTTTATTATTTCATTTTATATACTAAGTGACTTATTTGCAGCAACTATTTTGTCAAATCGCATTATTCGCGTCGATAAGATTTTTTTAAAATTCACGTTGACGTTGCCGAAAATATTTCAGTACTTGGTTCGGTCGAAACAATCGTATCGCGTTGCATGCAAATCCGTTGTTTCCGCGTACTCGAACAATTCTTTCATCTATTCACCTGTGCGGCCGATTTCGCCGATTTTCCTTCAACTTCGCCATCAGCCTGGTAAACTCTTCCCACTCACGGTCAACTTCCTCCTCGTTACCCTCCGGATGCATTTGGAGGGTCTCCTCCAGCAACTCCTTCTTCGGCATTGGGCCCGTCATCTTGAGGGTCGAATTCACGAGAGAACGTTCACCAAATATCGTTAAGCGGAAAGTTACAGTATCTGCCTTCTTCCTGACAACGGCACGCTAACACTTCCTGCGATTTCGCTGCATCGCATACATCGTCGCTCACAAAATTTGCGTAGAAGCGGTCGATTTTGTTTTATTTTAAATGTTTCTGGTTAGCGGGATTATAGCGAAATGGTTTGCAGACCCACAATTTTCAGTTTATGCCGTTTATGTGAATTACTTAATTCGGAAAACAGTGTATTGTGTAATCTGGAAAGCACTATATCGTGTAATACATAAAGCAAAATGTTGTGTAATCCAGAATCGGTATATTGGGTATTTCAGGAAGCAGTATATCGTGTAATTCGAAAATGAGTATATTGTGTAATCTCGAAGAACACTATATCGTGTAGTCCAGAAAGCAGTGTATCGTCCAATCCGAAAACAAGTATATCATGTAATCCGGAAAGCACTATATCGTGTAATACATAAAGCAAAATGTTGTGTAATCCAGAATCGGTATACCGGGTAATCCAGGATACAGTATACTGTGTAATTCGAAAAGGAGTATATTGTGTAATCCCGAAGAGCACTATATCGTGTAGTCCAGAAAGCAGTGTATCGTCCAATCCGAATATAAGTATATCATGTAATCCGGGAAGCAGTATATCGTGTAATCCATAAAGCAAAATGGTGTGTAATCCAGAATCGGTACACCGGGTATTTCAGGAAGCAGTATATCGTGTAATTCGAAAATGAGTGTACTGTGTAATCTCGAAGAACACTATATCGTGTAGTTCAGAAAGCAGTGTATCGTCCAATCCGAAAACAAGTATATCATGAAATCCGGAAAGTACTATATCCTGTAATCCATAAAGCAAAATGTTGGGTAATCCAGGAAACAGTATACCGTGTAATTCGAAAAGGAGTATATTGTGTAATCCCGAAGAGTACTATATCGTGTAGTTCAGAAAGCAGTATATCGTCCAATCCGAAAACAAGTATATCATGAAATCCGGAAACCACTATATCGTGTAATCCAGAATCGGTATATCAGGTATTCCAGGAAGCAGTATATCGTGTAATTCGAAAAGGAGTATACTGTGTAATCCCGAAGAGCACTATATTGTGTAGTCCATAAAGCAGTGTATCGTTCAATCCGAATATAAGTATATCATGTAATCCGGAAAGCACTATATCGTGTAATTCGAAAAGAAGTATGTCATGTAATCCCAAAGAGCACTGTATCATGTAGTCCAGAAAGCAGTGCACCGTCCAAACCGAATATAAGTATATCATGAAATCCGGAAAGCACTATATCGTGTAATCCATAAAGCAAAATGTTGTGTAAACCAGAATCGGTATACCAGGTATTCCAGGAAGCAGTATATCGTGTAATTCGAAAAGGAGTATATTGTGTAATCCCGAAGAACACTATATCGTGTAGTCCAGAAAGCAGTGTATCGTCCAATCCGAATATAAGTATGTCATGTAATCCGGAAAGCACTATATCGTGTAATCCATAAAGCAAAATGGTATGTAATCTAGAATCGGTATGTCGGGTATTTCAAGAAGCAGTATATCGTGTAATTTGAAAAGAAATATACTGGGTAATCACGAAGAGCACTATATCGTGTAGTCCAGAAAGCAGTGCACCGTCCAAACCGAATATAAGTATATCATGTAATCCGGAAAGCACTATATCGTGTAATCCATAAAGCAAAATGGTATGTAATCTAGAATCGGTATGTCGGGTATTCCAGGAAGCAGTATATCGTGTGTTTCGAAAAGGAGTATACCGTAACCCCGAAGAGCACTATATCGTGTAGTCCAGAAAGCAGTATATCGTCCAATCCGAAAACAAGTATATCATGTAATCTCGAAGATCACTATATCGTGTAATCCATAAAGCAAAATGTTGTGTAATCCAGAATCGGTATACCGGGTAATCCAGGAAGCAGTATATCGTGTGTTTCGAAAAGGAGTATACCGTAACCCCGAAGAGCACTATATCGTGTAGTCCAGAAAGCAATGTATCATCCAATCCGAATATAAGTATGTCATGTAATCCGGAAAGCACTATATTGTGTAATCCATAAAGCAAAATAGTATGTAATCTAGAATCGGTATGTCGGGTATTCCAGGAAGCAGTATATCGTGTGTTTCGAAAAGGAGTATACCGTAACCCCGAAGAGCACTATATCGTGTAGTCCAGAAAACAGTGTATCGCCCAATCCGAATATAAGTATATCACGTAATCCGGAAAGCACTGTATCGTGCAGTCCCGAAAACACTATAATCCAGAATCCACTATACCGTCTAATCCGAAAAGTGGTACATCGTATATTCCCGCAAGCACTATATGTAATCCAGAAACCACTACATCCAATCGGAAAACCTCTTCAACGCGCCGCCCGTATTTCGTCAGTTCCCAGCCTTGCTACTTCGCACCTTCCGGTATCATCGCGCCATTTGTCCACCCACACCGCCAGTCTCTCTTACATTTCTTCAACTCCACCCGCTGACGCCGCATCCACGCGCAAGGTGATCTCAACGAAGAACCATTCCTTCCACTCATCACATGTCTCCACCTGTCCGACCCGAATATCCACGGCACCTCAGCAGGTTGCCACCAATTCTTCCCAGCAATTCTTCCCAATCAGCCGCCGCACGTAACGCGACTCTCCTCGAGGAAGTGACAATCAGCGTGCAGAGCGCCTTGCGCACACTTTACCGAAAGCACGAGCGCAAACGCCAGGAAACGTGTCGGTTTCTGCCAGCGCGGAAATCAGTCTTCCGGGTCGCCGCGCCATCAAAGTCGCGCGCCGACGCTGTCGCCCGAAGTTCCAGCGGACGGAAAAGCGCGTAAAGCGAGGGCCGAGGCGAGCGCGAAAAGAAATTCGCGGTGTCGTCGATTGCAGACTGTCGGACACTCGTAGCGAGTGAGTCACACTGACAATGAGAGTGGACGGAGCGAGCGAACGCGCGGACCAGGAGGAGAGGCTGGCCAGGCAGGCCGGTCCAATTTACGGACTCATTAGCCTGGACGTTATTGCTGCCGCTGCTGCTGGCACCGCTTTTGCTATCGCTGCCGTCGCCAACGTCGGCGCGGATAGTGATGGCGCGCTAAGACGTCTGCTTCCAGATTCAAACAAGTCGGACGCGGGTTCCAGAGGTTCGCGGAACTCTGAAGAGACGTGTGCGGGTTCAGAGTTGAAGGAATAGGCTTTTATGAAAGGGAGTTGGAAGTGTTGGTTGAAAGAACGGTGATTTTGGAGGAAGTTTGTAGAGTTTCGAAGGGCGTGGAGGTCGGGGAAGCTTTGGGACTCGTGAAGCTTTTGAGAAAGTTGGCTCGGACGCATCGAGTGTTTCGGGTCAGTTGAAAGTTCTCGGTGTTATGAGAATTTTCGTTGATTTGAAAGACTTGAGCGCTTTTTTG
Source organism: Cryptocheilus praepositus (assembly GCA_033815515.1). Taxonomy (NCBI): domain Eukaryota; kingdom Metazoa; phylum Arthropoda; class Insecta; order Hymenoptera; family Pompilidae; genus Cryptocheilus; species Cryptocheilus praepositus. The sequence continues at coordinate 1,395,160 of JAWWQZ010000190.1, forward strand.
TTCACTTGAAGGTTTTGAGAAACTTTCGGTTAGATACTTCGAATGTTTCGGGTCAGTTGAAAGTTTTCGGTGTTATGAGAGTTTTCGTTGACTTGGAAGACTTGCTTTTTTGATCAGAAGTTTTGAGCTTGACAGATGGCTTAGATACTTCGAATTTTTCGGATCAGTTGAAAGTTTTTGGTGTTATGAGAGTCTTCGTTGACTTGAAAGACTTGAGCGCTTTTTAGTTCGCTTGAAAGTTTTGAGAAACTTGGCGGATGCGGGTGGCTTAGATACTTCGAATGTTTCGGGTCAGTTGAAAGTTTTCGTCGACTTGAAACACTTGAGCGCTTTTTTGTTCAGTTGAAAGTTTTGAGACACTTCGCAGATGCGGGTGGGTTAGACACTTTGAATGTTTCGGGTCAGTTAAAAGTTTTCGGTGTTATGAGAGTTTTCGTTGACTTGAAAGACTTAAGCGATTTTTTGTTCACTTGGAAGTTTTAATAAATTTAACAGATGCGGGTGGCTTAGATACTTCGTATGTTTCGGGTCAATTGAAAGTTTTCGGTGTTATGAGAGTTTTCGTTGACTTGAAAGACTTGAGCGATTTTTTGTTCACTTGAAAGTTTTCAGAAAGTTGACAAATGCGGGTGGCTTAGATACTTCGAATGTTTCGGGTCAGTTGAAAGTTTTTGGTGTTATGAGAGTTTTCGTTGATTTGAAAGACTTGAGCGATTTTTTGTTCACTTGGAAGTTTTGAGAAACCTGGCAGATGCGGGTGGGTTAGATACTTCAAATGTTTCGGGTCAATTGAAAGTTTTCGGTGTTATGAGAGTTTTCGTTGACTTGAAAGACTTGAGCGCTTTTTTGTTCACTTGAAAGTTTTGAGAAACTTGACACATGTGGGTGGCTTAGATACCTCGCATGTTTCGAGTCAGTTGAAAGTTTTCGTTGACTTGAAAGACTTGAGCGATTTTTTGTTTACTTGGAAGTTTTAAGAAATTTAACAGATGCGGGTGGCTTAGATACTTCGTATGTTTCGGGTCAATTGAAAGTTTTCGTTGTTATGAGAGTTTTCTTCGACTTGTAAGACTTGAGCGATTTTTTGTTCACTTGGAAGTTTTAAGAAATTTAACAGATGCGGGTGGCTTAGATACTTCGAATGTTTCGGGTCAGTTGAAAGTTTTCGGTGATATGAGAGTTTTCGTTGACTTGAAAGACTTGAGCGATTTTTTGTTCACTTGAAAGTTTTGAGAAACTTGACACATGTGGGTGGCTTTGATACCTCGCATGTTTCGGATCAGTTGAAAGTTTTTGGATTTTTTGTTCATGAAAGTTTTCGTTGACTTGAAAGACTTGAGCGATTTTTTGTTCACTTGAAAGTTTTCGTTGACTTGAAAGACTTGAGCGCTTTTTTGTTCACTTGGAAGTTTTGAGAAACTTGGCAGATGCGGGTGGCTTAGATACTTCGAATGTTTCGTGTCAGTTGAAAGTTTTCGGTGTTATGAGAGTTTTCGTTGACTTGAAAGACTTGATCGCTTTTTTGTTCAGTTGAAAGTTTTGAGACACTTGACACATGTGGGTGGCTTAGATACCTCGAATGTTTCGAGTCAGTTGAAAGTTTTCGTTGACTTGAAAGACTTGAGCGATTTTTTGTTTACTTGAAAGTTTTGAGAAACTTGGCAGATGCGGGTGGCTTAGATACTTCGAATGTTTCGGGTCAGTTGAAAGTTTTTACAGTCGTGAAATACGTGGGTTTCAAAATTTTTAGATGGTATAAGAGTCTCCTTTGTCTTGAAAGATTTGGACATTTCTTTGTTCACATGAAAGTTGTACATTCTTCAGAGACGTCAAAATCTAGAAACTTTTGAGTGTCATGGGAGTCTTGGAAAAGTACCGAGTATCCTCTAGAGGTAACTTATAAAAATCCATAATACAGGTAGACTCTACGCACAATTTAACAATTCTAAGTTAATACCATATAGCAGACAAACATACGAGTAACAGAATGAATCTAAACTTATTTGTATAATGCACTTCTGGTTGGCACAGAATCTCTGAGCCTCGAAATACAAACTCATACACGACAAAATAAAACACATTCAACCAAAGACCTGCATACAACTTGTTAACATCAACAGTCAGAAAGCTCTTAAGAGACTTAACAGACTCGTTTCACTTGAAACTCTCAACAGACTTGCTTCGCTTTAAATGCTCGACCGTTTCGGTTCATTCGGAAGTCTCGAACGTTAAAAAATCTCGCCGGCGCGGGCGTCCGTTAGCTTTAAAGCTCGAATGCCATCACTAGGTGCTGCTGCTCGTTTGTCGACGTTGCTCGCCGACGAACGCAGCACCATTTTCTCCCCACGCCGTCGAATTGGCCATTGTCGTCGGACACCTCCGCGACAATGTACGAACCAACGTGGATTTTCACAGAAACACACTTTACACTACCGCAAATTCGTATTGAAAACATATTCGCCTGTTCTACCTAAAAAACGCCGATTCTCATTCTCATTACTATCTGGCGGCCAGATGAACTTAAGTATTGAACGCTTGAAACTGTATCCGTAATGTGCCGGATGTCAAAAGTTCGGTGACGTGTTTTGCAAAAAGTCGAAGACCCCCGGAAGAGAGGATATTTTTTTCAGAATCGGAAAATCAACTTTTTCTTACTAATAATGATATTCGCGTTACGTAGAATGGGCTCACCACATTTTTGGGCGACAGTCCAGACTTTCGACTGGATGTCGAGAGTTCGATGACGTGTCCAATGGAACAGCGAAAGGATTGAGAAAAACGGAGTCTACGTACTGTTTTCCAATCTAAGAAACCGATATTCTTCAGTGCGCTAGTTTCGATGTATATGGTTTGCAAAACCATTTTACAAATTATAATACATTAAAAGCTTAGATCTTCAGACATTGTCACTGCCAGGACAACTCGTAAAAATTATCATTGCAGGATTTTGAGACTTTGTCACCGTGATCCGCTTAACCCTTCTTTGCATGATTTTTTCTTTATTGGTGAAATAAATCAAGGTAATATAATTCATATTCAAAATTAAAGGAAAAATGGTTAAAAAATCTTAGTATATATTTATAGTATAAATTTAGCAAAAAACAATATGATGGAAATTTCCATCATCATGCAAAGACATTTAAGCCAGCCTTGCTCGCAACAGAAAACTTAAAAAACCAACAGAGAATGAGTAAAAATCAAAATGCCCGTTTGGAAACTGAACGCAAAGCGCCACGTTAAAAATGCACGAAACCCAATGATCGCGTTGGTGCGAAAAACTTCTCGACCCTTGCCATTCACGGACGAGCATGACATTTTCATTTTTTGGCAATGCGAAATCGACGCTTTATTTTTTGTACGCGCGTTGGTGAAAAAATAGCGGCAGTGTTTGACGTCGTAAGGATTTCTGGTGCCGACTGTACGAAAGCCGTGCACGGCAATTGGTCACTTCCCTCGACGAGGGCTCGTAGGAAGCTGCCTTCAAAGTCACGAGTTATCATTGACCAAAATTACCACGTAATTTGATGAATGGCCGTTTCTTAACCGACGCCGACACCGCTCGCCGATCGATGACTCTCCCCCGAAACCGTTAGCTTCGCAGATTACAGACATTTTCCGACGCGAGTGCGTTTCGCTCGTTCGATTAAGTGCAAATTGACATTCACGTAACTGGACGTGCGAGAGTACGCGAAATACGAGTCGCGTGAAACTTGTCGCATCAGGTACTTGAGAGATGATATTTTCATTCTAAATAGTAATTATGAAAAAGCGGGAGAAATGGATTGTGTAGATGCGTTGTGACAAAATCAGGATCAATCGCGTACTGTAAAAATTAGAAGATGACGTAAAATGAGCTGATTGTAAAACGAACGATGTTTTAATTTTAAACGTTCATTACCAAAAAGCGACAGAAATGGAATGTGACAAAATTGCGATCATTTTAGTACTGCAAAAATGAGAAGCCAACCTAAAATTTATACAAAATACGAGTCGAGTCAAACATGTTTTATCATGTTGGACCTGGAACCTGACACATGATCTTATAACTTAAAATATGAATTACGAAAACTCGATAGAATTGTAGTGTAAGAATGCGGTGCAACAAAATTAATATTATTCGCGTACACGAAAATGATATTTTCATTTTAAATGGTAATTACGAAAAAGCGAGAGAATTATATTATGCAGATGCGTTGTGACAAAATCACGATCATTCGCGTAGTGTAAAATTAGAAACTGACGTAAAATGAGCTGATCGTAAAACGAACGGTGTTTTAATTTTAAATGTTCATTATCAAAAAGCGACAGAAATGGATTGTAAAGATGTGTCGTGACAAAATTACGATAATTTTAGTACTGCGAAAATGAGAAGCCAAAATAATCTAATGTTTTAATGGTATGACAATGATGTTATAACGACGAAAACTCGGGTGCAACAAAATTATTATTATTCGCGTACTCGAAAATGATATTTTCATTTTAAATGGTAATTACGAAAAAGCGAGAGAATGAGATTATGTAGATGCGTTGTGACAAAATCAGGATCATTCGCGTACTGTAAAATTAGAAGATGATGTAAAATGAGCTGACCGTAAAACGAACGGTGTTTTAATTTTAAATGTTCATTACCAAAAAGCGACAGAAATAGATTGTAAAAATGTGTCGTGACAAAATTACGATCATTTTAGGAATGCAAAAATGAGAAGCCAACCTAAAATGTATACAAAATACGAGTCGGGTTAAACATGTTCTATCACATAGGATCTGGAACCTGACAGATGATATTATAATTGAAAGTATGAAATACGAAAACTCGACAGAATTGTAGTGTGAGAATGCGGTGCAACAAAATTATTATTATTCGCGTACTCGAAAATGATATTTTCATTTTAAATGGTAATTACGAAAAAGCGAGAGAATTACATTATGCAGATGCGTTGTGACACAATCACGATTATTCGCGTACTGTAAAATTAGAAGCTGACGTAAAATGAGCTGATCGTAAAACGAACGATGTTTTAATTTTAAATGTTCATTACCAAAAAGCGACAGAAATGGATTGTAAAGATGTGTCGTGACAAAATTACGATCATTTTAGTACTGCAAAAATGAGAAGCCAACCTAAAATTTATACAAAATACGAGTCGGGTCAAACATGTTTTATCATGTTGGACCTGGAACCTGACAGATGATGTTATAACTTAAAATATGAATTACGAAAACTCGATAGAATTGTAGTGTAAGAATGCGGTGCAACAAAATTATTATTATTCGCGTACTCGAAAATGATATTTTCATTTTAAATGGTAATTACGAAAAAGCGAGAGAATTATATTATGCAGATGCGTTGTGACAAAATCACGATTATTCGCGTACTGTAAAAATTAGAAGCTGACGTAAAATGAGCTGATTGTAAAACGAACGATGTTTTAATTTTAAATGTTCATTAACAAAAAGCGACAGAAATGGATTATAAAGATGTGTCGTGACAAAATTACGATAATTTTAGTACTGCGAAAATGAGAAGCCAATCTAAAATGTATACAAAATACGAGTCGGGTCAAACGTGTTCTATTACGTTGGACCTGGAACCTGACAGATGATGTTATAATTTAAACTATGAATTGCGAAAACTCGACAGAATTGTAGTGTAAGAATGCGGTGCAACAAAATTATTATTATTCGCGTACTCGAAAATGATATTTTCATTTTAAATGGTAATTAAGAAAAAGCGAGAGAATTAGATTATGTTGATACATTATGACAAAATCACGATCATTCGCGTAGTGTAAAATTAGAAGATGACGTAAAATGAGCTGATTGTAAAACGAACGATGTTTTAATTTTAAATGTTCATTATTAAAAAGCGACAGAATATAAAGATTGTAAAGATGTGCGTTGTGACACAAAATTAGGATCATTTTGAACCTGACAGATGATAATAATTGAAAGTATGAAATACGAAAACTCGACAATCTGCAACAAATTTATATTATTCGCGTACTCGAAAAATAAGAAACCGAATCGCCTACGCTAAATTTTAGTGGAGTGAAACACGTTATGACGCGACGTATTGGGTACCTGACAGACGATTATTAATTAAAAATATTAATTATAAAAACTCGACAGGTTGGATTGGAAGGATGTGTTGTGGTAAAATTAGAAGCGTTCGTGTACTGGGGAAATAAGAAGCTAACTTAATGTCTATGTGACTATAGTTGAATATTTGAGGAGATCGGAAAAAATTAAATTAACTCTGAACATTGTGAATAATTGAGTCGGAGTTAGAAGGGTTCGTACCTTGCATTTATTCGAACGGCCCCACTTTTATCATAACATACCTCTGTCATACAGTTGTAGTATTTTTGAAGAAATAAAGTACTGAATCACATTATTACTAAAGATTCGGCATTGATTACACACATACCGTCACTCTGCCATCATACTGATTCATGCATCCAATTTTATTACCCCATTTCCTCGAACTCCCAGCGGCAAACAACAAAGCAATAAAAATACAAATATAAACTTCCACCGCAATCACACCCAACAACACATTTTCTCCATTTGACCGTACATACTTCTATAACCCAACATCCCTACTTTTAAAATAACTCCCGTGTTATCGGAAACATCCATAAACCATAAGAATCAAATATACTCCTACCGTTCCCTTGAAAGCACACTGCCCCATACATATATTGTTTCTGTCGCTTCGGGGTCCTAGCGTCAACAGAACAAAATCGTTCGACATTACTATTCATCCTCGATCCTCTCAATTACCGTCCGAAAAAATTATTCGCGCGCCCGAATAACCCAACATCTCTACTCTTAAAATAACTCCCGTGTCATCGGAAACATCCGTAAACCATAAGAATCAAATATAATCCTACCGTTCCCTTGAAAGCACACTGCCCCATACATAGGGGAAGGTAGCCTAATTTGGACCGTAGCCTTATTTGGACCGCTATGATATACAAAGACTGATGATATCTGCGAGATTTGAGATGGGCATTTTGTTATACGTAGATGCAGAAGAGGTTAATGCAATTGTGTTTTTAAAGAAACGCCTCGTGGTTACATTGAGAGAAGTGTTATTCGTTTGGCTAAGAAGAAAATCTGTTATTTCGACGTAAGTGTGAAAGCAGTTAATTCGTTTAAACCTAAGTAATTACATGTCTTATTATACCATCACAAAACTTGCTTATTTATCTACAATTAGCAATTATAATTTTGCGAAGTTATGTTACTTTGACGTTTCTGTACAAATTCAAGCATTAAATATTCAAGTTTCCCAAGTTGGACCGAAAACAGTTGCCGAAATTGAACCGGTCCAATTTCGGCAACATTTTTTTTCACGGATAAATTATAATTAAAAAAATATGTTCTAGTAGTGATGATGACGAAGATAGAAGTGATAACGAAAATAAACGATTTAGGACAGTTCTTGAAAAAATATCACCGCGAGCAAAGAAAAATCCAAATCCAATTGGCCCTTCGTCTTCTCGCAGTGCACGAATAGCCCAGAAAGCAGTGGAAATAACAAGCAGCCCTTACAAATCGCGGTTATACCAAAAGTTAAAAAAAAAATCAGTTCACCAAAGTTTAACAAAATGCAGAAACATAAAAAAGAAACTGGTCATTCATGGTTTTGTATATTATGTGAAGAAACCAAGGAAGAAGAAATGATATATTACAATGCATGAAATGTCACGCTTGGATACATACTCGGTGTACTGGAGTTAGTGCTGCAATTAAAAGGTTCTTTTCTTGTAATTGCCGTTAAGAAAGCTCATGGTCCAATTTAGGAAACTAGCGGTCCAAATAAGGAAACTGGTTTCCTAAATTGAACCGATGACACGATTTTTTTTAATTCATTTTTCACTGTTATAAATAATTTTTAAAATTTAATAAATGGTTCTATTTTGAAGGTACACTTGGTGAGTTTATTTTCTACTACTTAATTTTTATTGGCACTTCTTCCGTCCTTTTATATTTGAAAAAATACAAAATTGGTCCAAATTAGGCTACTGTCCCCTATATCGTTTCTGTCGCTTCGGGATCCTAGCGCTAGCGTCAACAGAACAAAATCACCCGACATTACTATTCATCCTCGATCCTCTTAATTACCGTCCGAAAAAATTATTCGCGCGTCCGCGTAAGACGTTAGTTGCCGTAACGAAAGTTCCTCGACGTACCTGGCTGCTTTGCAAAGGAACCCAGAGTCTGCCCGTCGGACGGATTTTCGAAGTTGGCGCGTAACCTATTAAGCAAGGACTGAAGGTGTCGTTTGTTGTTAATAGCCAACGTGGGAGGACTCGGTCCCGTGGGGCATTGTGAGCAAGCCGCGGCCCATAAATTCACCTATTTGACCTGCCATGACGTCCGCGAGATAGCGATCGGCACAGATAGTGCATACGAAAGGGTTTTGCCGACTGCGCAAATTTGTTCCAATAAAGCCGTTAACGCGCGCGGATAAGGAATAAATTTTGACACGCTTCGCGGGCCAACGTGGACCCAGTGACGACAGCGCTCTGCCAACAGCACTTGCGTCAGGGGGATATTTGGTTTCCGCGAAAAGTGCTGTCACAGATTGTCGGCGAAACGGAAGAATTTTCGAAAGCCGATGGCTGCGGGTGGAATAAGCGAATGTGTTGTATTTGCGTGGTTATATAAAAATATCGAATTTTTATGTATATCAAATATGGTATTTTATGTCTGAAACTATTCGTGTTGTCATAGATTTTTGTGTGATTCTTATATGCTTGTATGTAAGATATCGTATTTTATGTCTAAAATCGCTCGTATTACCATCGAATTCTGTGTGATACTTATATGCTTTTGTACAAAATATCAATATCTTTGTACAATGGCATTATCATAGATTTTTATGCCCAGCCTTGTATAATATGTGATTGAATTTTTATGTATATCAACTATGGTATTTTATGTCTGAAACTATTCGTGTTATCATAGATTTTCGTATGATTCTTATATGCTTTTATGTAAGATGTATTTTATGTCTAAAATCGCTCGTATTACCATCGAGTTTTGTGTCATACTTATATGCTTTTGTACAAAATATCAATATCTTTGTACAATGGCATTATCATAGATTTTTGTGCCCAGCCTTGTATAATATGTGATTGAATTTTTATGTATATCAACTATGGTATTTTATGTCTGGAACTATTCGCGTTGTCAATAGATTTTCCTGTGATTCTTATATGCTTGTATGTAAGATATCGTATTTTATGTCTAAAATCGCTCGTATTACCATCGAGTTTTGTGTGATACTTATATGCTTTTGTACAAAATATCAATATCTTTGTACAATGGCATTGTCATCGATTTTTGTGCCCAGCCTTGTATAATATGTGATTGAATTTTTATGTATATCAACTATGGGATTTTATGTCTGAAACTATTCGTGTTATCATAGATTTTCGTGTGATTCTTATATGCTTGTATGTAAGATATCGTATTTTATGTCTAAAATCGCTCGCATTACCATCGAGTTTTGTGTGATACTTATATGCTTTTGTACAAAATATCAATATCTTTGTACAATGGCATTATCATAGATTTTTGTGCCCAGCCTTGTATAATATGTGATTGAATTTTTATGTATATCAACTATGGTATTTTATGTCTGAAACTATTCGTGTTATCATAGATTTTCGTGTGATTCTTATATGCTTGTATGTAAGATATCGTATTTTATGTCTAAAATCGCTCGTATTACCATCGAGTTTTGTGTGATACTTATATGCTTTTGTACAAAATATCAATATCTTTGTACAATGGCATTATCATAGATTTTTGTGCCCAGCCTTGTATAATATGTGATTGAATTTTTATGTATATCAACTATGGTATTTTATGTCTGAAACTATTCGTGTTATCATAGATTTTCGTGTGATTCTTATATGCTTGTATGTAAGATATCGTATTTTATGTCTAAAATCGCTCGTATTACCATCGAGTTTTGTGTGATACTTATATGCTTTTGTACAAAATATTAATATCTTTGTACAATGGCATTATCATAGATTTTTGTGCCCAGCCTTGTATAATATGTGATTGAATTTTTATGTATATCAACTATGGTATTTTATGTCTGAAACTATTCGTGTTATCATAGATTTTCGTGTGATTCTTATATGCTTGTATGTAAGATATCGTATTTTATGTCTAAAATCGCTCGTATTACCATCGAGTTTTGTGTGATACTTATATGCTTTTGTACAAAATATCAATATCTTTGTACAATGGCATTATCATAGATTTTTGTGCCCAGCCTTGTATAATATGTGATTGAATTTTTATGTATATCAACTATGGTATTTTATGTCTGAAACTATTCGCGTTATCATAGATTTTCGTGTGATTCTTATATGCTTGTATGTAAGATATCGTATTTTATGTCGAAAATCGCTCGTATTACCATCGAGTTTTGTGTGATACTTATATGCTTTTGTATAAAATATCAATATCTTTGTACAATGGCATTATCATAGATTTTTGTGCCCAGCCTTGTGTAATATGTGATATGAAAAAATTTCCCTCTTCTTGGCTTCAGTTTTTCAAGATCTTTTATTTCGAGCAAGATAAAAGATCTCAAAAAACTGAAATCAAAAGAGGAGAATTTTTTCTCATCATTCATTTGAGACTCCGCTATAATTTGTCACGCAGTTTTAATTATCTTTATTGTCTACGATAGTCTACTAAATTAGTGATATATATATGTATGTAAATTTCAGTCCGAAACGACCTGTGTTGTTTTATACAAAAACCTCTTATGCACCATACTCATGTCTGTACATATAAATAAACTATCTGCCCATAGTACCCATACTTTGTAGTATCCTGTTGCATATAATAATGAATCGAAAGAAAATGATCTGTTCCCCGGTTGACTTTCTTTATTACTAAACAACGTAACATCGGTACTGTAACATTATTACCGAGTATAACTACCAAATATTTAATGCAGATTACCATGTCAGGCAATATATTCGGTTTATTGCCGTAATGGATCAATAAATAAAAAAGTCAGCCGGAAACCGTGCTATTTTCATTCAATTCTAAATTCTCGACGTTGAAAGCGAAGAGATAACCGACACGTGATAATTAACATTTTCAAATAATTAGTAAAGACCCTAATTGAGTCTCACTACTTAACTGGGTAGTTTCTGCTCATTTATCACAACTTCAAGCTTATTTTGCTACGCACGCTCAGTTGGTCAACAACTGTCGCACGACTGGCATTATTCCACACTGCGATTCAATTTGACATTTCGAATGAACATATTGCGTGCTGCGAAACGTGTTGCAGCGCATAGGTGCTCATACTTGCGTATTTCGCCGTCTGATACGCTCGAATTTATCTGGCGCGCGCCTACGAAAGGAACGGATCGTAAAGGCGTCTACGTTAATTTACGTTTCATTGTGTGTCGCGGAACTCGTAAATACACGACGTTTCAGATTTCCAAAGCGGCGCGTCCCGCCGGCTTTTCCAAGTATTACGACGGCGCAAACGATTCATCTGAGTTCGAGAGAGTCGGCACGCGTTAAAGGGAGCGTCTGGAGGCAAAGGTAAAAAATCGTATAAAAAAATCACTTTGAACGATAGGTGTAGGAAATATTGTGAGTGAACAAATCATGCCTCAGGGAGAAATGGATACTCGTTCGGGATGACTTACGCGCATTTTGATTATGATGTATGGTTTTAAATAAAACACGGTAGAATGAATTTACCTTACTGTATAACACACACACATAGACATATATATATATATATTTGACCACGTTTATTAAGTTCTTTGAACCAGTAAATATTTTATAAATACATATGTGCCCATAATTATGAAAGTGGTCTAAGTCATATATTTCTTGTTTCGAGATATTTAATGAATTGCATTTGAATAAATTAAAAAATATTTTTACATTATGCGACATTTTAATTTATAATTTTATTAGTCTTAATTAATGGAAATTTACTATGAATATGAAATTTTGTGTGAATTTTATACGATAATATTATTTTTAAAGATTGAATTGACTTAGACCATTTTCAAAATTAACTGAATGTCCTATAAATGACTTAAAGCAATAAAGAACTTTGAGTTTTATTTGAAACAATAATTTGATTGAAATAATTCGTGAACATTTATTACATTTATTAATTATTTTTAAACAGTAATCCATTTTTATCATTATTTCGAGTATTTAAGATTCTTAAAATGTTCCTGAAAAACTGGAGGGATGTACGGTAGTAAACTCATAATATCTTTGTTTTTCTTCCGATACTGGTCTAATGGTGGTGTATAATGGAAGTAATTTAATATTTCCGTATATTTTTGGTCTTCCTTTTTTAGGTGAAAGATCCAAAACGTGAAATTTAGAATCATCTAAAGATGTTTTATAGAACATTTTATAAGGTTCATTTTTCAAGAATCTCATCCATTGAATTTGTAGCCAAGAGACAGATTGACCCGCGGTATTTTTTACTCTTCTTGTTATTGATTCTTCTAGTAATGAAGTTGTCGTTATTATTAAAATTTGATTGTCATTTATTTTATTATGTAGTTCAGAAACGCGTCAAAGAAGGCCACGTGCCATTTTCAAGTTGTTTATATAATTTATTTAAATTTTTGACTTAGACCACTTTCATAATTAAAACTAAATGAATTCCATATAATGTTGAAATTACAACCACTATCTAATGGTTCATTTTTGACAATTTCGTAAAAATTACATTGAATAAATTTAGTTAAAAATAATGTGGTATGAAATAACTGATAAACTCATTTTTTTTAAATTTTGACTTAGACCACTTTCATAATTATGGGCACATATATGAGCCGTTTATTTTGAAAGTGGCCTAACTCCATTTATCTTCAAATCGAGATAAATAACATTTACTCATAAATAACATGAATTTGTACATGTAGCCATGGTAACCGGAAAATATTGAAAAACGGAGTTAGGCCACTTTCAAAATAAACGGCTCATATATATTATAATCATGTATATATTATATATTGCATGGACGAAAGGGAAAAAACGGCGGGAGCAAAGTTGTGTACCTATTATATATTATGCACATTTATAATCAGTAATTGTAAGGTGGGTCGTACCGATTATTCGTCCTAAAAGATTACCGCGATATCGTCGACGAGAAAGTAATGTAGTGTATTTATATAATATTTTATGGATCCTAATAATAAGTTAAAACGGTGTAGTTTCTCCCCGCGAGCTACCGAAAACTATGTACAGATTTTCAGTCATGTGGTCTATCGATGTAGATATAAGAGTATGAGAAAATACAATTTTAAAATAAAATATGTATATATTTTTTTTCGACGACAACCGTGGCATCGATGTGTCCTTCCAATTTCACGGAAGTTGCGTTTAAGTTTTCTCATCCCGCACCATATCACGAGTTTATATATTGATTATTTTTTTTCAGCTATATTGCTTCTAATTTCTTTTTATATCAAAAACCATCTTCCATGTCCCATTTATTGAACACTCATCAACCTTACTACTTGCACACTTACGCTCCTCTCACATAATTTCCCGAGTATATGCGAGTATATTCGATCATTTTTTCTGTCACACTGCTGCTTTCTGTTACTTTTTTTTGTCTACCACCAGCAATTTTATCTCCAATTTCATCAACCGACAAACACGTGCACCCTACCTTCCCAATTTCGCACATCGGATCCCAAAACCATTTTCCATCTACCACTTAATCCACCGCAGCAATTTTCACTCACCCACCTACATCGTTCCTACACAGCGTCATATATTGATTCCTCTTCCTTCTACTATGCTTTCACTTTTCTATTTTGAACTCATTCACTTGTCAGGTCCTGCTGCTTACTATTTTCTTTCAACACACTACCAGCAATTAACTCTGCAAGCTCATCAACCAACACGCGAATCCTACCTTCATCACTTCGCACATCGGACCCCAAAACCATCTTTTACCTATCACTTAATCCAACACACAATTTTTCATTCGCCCACCTACATTGTTCCCACACCGTGTGATATATTAATAATTTGATTCCTTTTCCTTCTACTCTGCTTCCACTTTTCTATTTTGAACTCATCCACTTGTCACGTCGTGTTGCTTACTATTTTCTTTCAACGCACTACCAGCAATTAACACTGCAAGCTCATCAACCAACACGCGAATCCTACCTTCATCACTTCGCACATCGGACCCCAAAACCATCTTGCACCTACCACTTAATCCAACAGACAATTTTTCATTCGCCCACTTACATCGACCCCACACCATGCGGTATATTAATGCTTTGATTCCTCTTCCTTCTACTCTGTTTCCACTTTTCTATTTTGAACTTGTCACGTCCTGCTGCTTACTATTTTCTTCCAACGCACTACCACCAATTAACTCTGCAAGCTCATCAACCAACACGCGAATCCTACCTTCATCACTTCGCACATCGGACCTCAAAACCATCTGCCACCTACCACTTAATCCAACACACAATTTTTCATTCGCCCACCTACATCGCTCCCACACAGTGTGGTATATTAATGCTTTGATTCCTCTTCCTTCTACTCTGCTTCCAGTTTTCTATTTTAAACTCATTCACCCGTCACGTCCTGCTGCTTACTATTTTCTTTCAACGCACTACCAGCAATTAACTCTGCAAGCTCATCAACCAACAAACACGCGCACCCTACCTTCATCACTTCGCACATCGGACCCCAAAACCATCTTCCACCTACCACTTAATCCAACACACAATTTTTCATTTGCCCACTTACATCGATCCCACACAGTGTGATATATTAATAATTTGATTCCTTTTCCTTCTACTCTGCTTCCACTTTTCTATTTTGAACTCATCCACTTGTCACGTCCTGCTGCTTACTATTTTCTTTCAACGCACTACCAGCAATTAACTCTGCAGGCTCATCAACCAACACGCGAATCCTACCTTCATCACTTCGCACATCGGACCCCAAAACCATCTTGCACCTACCACTTAATCCAACACACAATTTTTCATTCGCCCACCTACATCGTTCCCACACAGTGTGGTATATTAATGCTTTGATTCCTCTTCCTTCTACTCTGCTTCCGCTTTTCTATTCTGAACTCATCCACTTGTCACGTCCTGCTGCTTACTACTTTCTTTCAACGCACTACCAGCAATTAACTCTGCAAGCTCATCAACCAACACGCGAATCCATCCTTCATCACTTCGCACATCGGACCCCAAAACCATCTTCCACCTACCACTTAATCCAACACACAATTTTTCATTCGCCCACTTACATCGCTCCCACACAGTGTGATATATTAATGCTTTGATTCCTCTTCCTTCTACTCTGCTTCCATTTTTCTATTTTTAACTCATCCACTTGTCAAGTCCTGCTGCTTACTATTTTCTTTCAACGCACTACCAGCAATTAACTCTGCCTCATCAACCAACACGCGAATCCTACCTTCATCACTTCGCACATTGGACCCCAAAACCATCTTCCACCTACCACTTAATCCAACACACAATTTTTCATTCGCCCACTTACATCGATCCCACACCGTGTGGTATATTAATGCTTTGATTCCTCTTCCTTCTACTCTGCTTCCACTTTTCTATTTTGAACATGTCACGTCCTGCTGCTTACTATTTTCTTTCAACGCACTACCAGCAATTAACTCTGCAAGCTCATCAACCAACAAACACGCGAACCCTACCTTCGTCACTTCGCACATCGGACCCCAAAACCATTTTCCACCTACCACTTAATCCAACACACAATTTTTCATTCGCCCACTTACATCGCTCCCACACAGTGTGGTATATTAATGTTTTTATTCCTCTTCCTTCTACTCTGCTTCCACTTTTCTATTTTGAACTTGTCACGTCCTGCTGCTTACTATTTTCTTTCAACGCACTACCAACAATTAGCTCTGCAAGCTCATCAACCAACAAACACGCGAACCCTACCTTCGTCACTTCGCACATCGGACCCCAAAACAATTTTCCACCTACCACTTAATCCAGCACACACTTTTTCATTCGACCACTTACATCGATCCCACACCGTGTGGTATATTAATGCTTTGATTCCTCTTCCTTCTACTCTGCTTCCAGTTTTCTATTTTAAACTCATTCACTCGTCACGTCCTGCTGCTTACTATTTTCTTTCAACGCACTACCAGCAATTAACTCTGCAAGCTCATCAACCAACACGCGAATCCTACCTTAATCACTTCGCACATCGGACCCCAAAACCATCTTGCACCTACCACTTAATCCAGCACACACTTTTTCATTCGCCCACTTACATCGATCCCACACCATGTCACCCGTTTCTGCTCCCACAACCGCGTCTTCTGATGCACGATCGCACTCACTGCCATTATTGCACTGCAACCGTTCCGCAAAAGTATTAAAGAATTTCAACCATCTCGCCCGGCTTCGTTCGCGTGCGTCAGAACATTAACAAGCGTTTTGCGCATTTTTTGACGTCAACCCGCCCTCGTGGAAACCCACTTCTCTTTCGTGTCCGCAAGCGCGTCGTGCGACAATAAGCGGTAATATTTATTTAGTTCGCGGCCGGCAGGCAGATATCTGCACCGATTCTCGGAAGCGCGGAAGTCATCGCGAAGGTTAATGGAGCTGGTGCAGTCGTATTGCACGATCAAAGGGTGCCGTTCTTAGGCGATCGCGTGAAAAGTGTTGAAGTGGGGATCTGTGTGGCGGATGGCATTGCGTCAAGGATGGCCGGAGGTTTCAGGAAATACGAAATCTGCGTAATTTTCAAGGTGTGGAAGAAGTGCAAAGATACTGTCAAAAGAGGAAAGACGAAAAAATATTGGGTCCGCGAGTGTGTGAAGGGCATAGCACGTGCGGAAGAGTATACATTGGAAAAATTGGGAAGGAAATAAGTGTACGGAGCAAAGAATAGCAGTGGTGTGCGAGATTGGTACAATTTTTCTAACCAGCCTTGGTGGAATATGGTATAGGAAGAGAATGTCGTATCAACAAAATCTGCGTAATTTTCAAGGTGTCGAAGAAGTGCAAAGATACTGCCAAAAGAGGAAAGACGAAAAAATATTGGGTCCGCGAGTGTGTGAAGGGCATAGCACGTGCGGAAGAGTATACATTGGAAAAACTGGGAAGGAAATAAGTGTACGGAGCAAAGAATAGCAGTGGTGTGGGACATTGGTACAAGTTTTCTAACCAGCCTTGGTGGAATATGGTATAGAAAGAGAATGTCGTATCAACTTTGAGAAGATTGAAATGCTGGTAGCCTTACGCAATGTTATGTTTGTAATTGTCAAGATTGCATTTATCCAGCTGCCAATGATTGAGTTTGCGACATTCAGTTCTGCGATGATTAATTTCGCAATATTCAACTTTGTAATTACTAACTGCGTAGTATTCGAATTCGAATGCGGTATTCAATATTTGCAATGATTAACTCTGCAGAATCTAACTTCGCAATATTACATTCGGTAACGTTATATTTACAATGAACAAATTTGCAAGATGCAAGTGCGCAGCATCCATCAACTCTGAGAACACCAACTCTATTAAAAAAATGCAAAAGCACCGAAACGCGCAAAGGTTAAAGTAACGACAAAGCAAAGACTCCATGGACTTTACTTTGCAATGACTAACTGCGTAGTATTCAAATTCGTAAAGATTCAATTTGTGGTATTCAATATTTGCAATGCAATTTTGCAATTTGCAGAATCCAACTTTTGAATATTACATTCAGTAACCTTATATTTACAATGACCAGTTTTGCAAGATGCAAGTGCGCAGCATTCATTAACTATAAGAACACCAACTCTACTAAAAAAACTGCAAAAGCACCGAAACGCGCAAAGGTTAAAGTAACGACAAAGCAAAGACTCCACGAACTTTACTTTGCAATGACTAACTGCGTAGTATTCAAATTTGTAACGATTCAATTCGCGGTATTCAATATTTGCAATGACCAAGTCTGCAGAATTCAACTTTAGAATATTAGATCCAGTAACGTTATATTTGCAATGACCAAATTTGCAGGATGCAAGTGCGCAGCATTCATCAACTATGAAAACACCAACTCTATTAAAAAAATGCAAAAGCACCGAAACGCGCAAAGGTTAAAGTAACGACAAAGCAAAGACTCCATGAACTTTACTTTGCAATGACTAACTGCGTAGTATTCAAATTCGTAACGATTCAATTCGCGGTATTCAATATTTGCAATGACCAAGTCTCCAGAATCCAACTTCGCAATATTATATTCAGTAACGTTATATTTACAATGACCAAATTTGCAAGATGCAAGTGCGCAGCATTCATCAACTATGCAAAAAACATCAACTCTTTTAAAAAACTGCAAAAGCACCGAAACGCGCAAAGGTTAAAATAACGACAAAGCAAAGACTCCACGAACTTTACTTTGCAATGATTAACTGCGTAGTATTCAAAGTCGTAACGATTCAATTCGCAGTATTCAATATTTGCAATGACCAAGTCTGCAGAATTCAACTTTAGAATATTAGATCCAGTAACGTTATATTTGCAATGACCAAATTTGCAGGATGCAAGTGCGCAGCATTCATCAACTATGAAAACACCAGCTCTACTAAAATCCAAAGCACCGAAACACGCAAAGGTCAAAATAACGATAAAGCAAAGATTCCACAAACTTTGCTTTACAATTCCATTATTTAGATCAGAAGTAAAATAAATACTGCCGCACACGTCCAATCTGCAGTGAACCACAAAAAGACAAAATACCCCCCACAGAAACACTGCATTCAAAATCATCCGTTCATCATCAAAATCTTCCTAGAAATCGCCGATTTTTCTTATATTCTCGATAACATTTCGATAACGCGTACTCATCGAAGAACGCAAGAACGCGCACGTTGCTGAAAGCCAGCGCGAGCGTAGAACATCGCGGATGTCCCATGGGTTCCATGACCCCGCGCAGTGTATTAGACGACTGAATTAGTTAATGCCAGTCACATGGAGCGGCAATGAATTACCGTGCAACGCGGCGCTGCGTCAACACTGCATGCGATTGCATTTTCGACAGGATCGTTTGTTCAATCATTGGGCCCTTCCTTCCTGTTTAGTAGCGAGCGACGATTCTCGTGGGCCGTCGAGCCAAACGACGACAACCCGTATTGTTCGACGCTACCGACTTCTTCACAGACGCGCCACGTTCCCACAAATTGGGGTGGCGTACTTCTTTCCAGCGTATTAACACTTTTACGTCCGCATATTTCAGCTAAATTTTTATGTTTGGCGCCGGCGAAGTTGCCATGAAATTTGTAATTTTTATAGACGTCTTTTAGAAATCAGATACAATATAGGTTGTAAGTACAATAAAAAAACATTTAACCCATTCGAGATGACGATTTTTTTCGAACACGGTCACCAGGAGTGAATTTTTTTTTTATATTGTTCATTTTTAATAAAAAAAACATGTTTACTACGGAAATCACCTAATTCGTAAGTGAATTCACATAAATAAGATCATTGCACACCAGGTGTGCAGCTCGCTCCTCGGAAAATTTTTATTGCGAGGAACGGATTGAACACCATGTATGCAATGTAAGGTAAAATGAAAATACATCATTAAAAAATTGATGAACATTTATTTAAAAAATAGTTAGATAATATAAAATCGTTATTTTGTTTTCAATAATAAAGAACAGAATATAATGCAAAGAAAATGTTTAAAAAGTAGTAAAAAGTTAAAAAAATATAAGTTGAATAATGAAAAAAATAACAAGCGAGAAATAAATTTTTAGAAAAATGTCTACAGATAACAAAGTAATGTAACTCAGTAATAAAAAAGAAAATATAATTTGTAAATACACTTTTAGCAAATAGTACACTGATGGTAAAGTAATTATACATTAGTTGGTTGAGGGTAGCGCTTGAAACATTCTCCCAAACATAATCCAGGATTACCGACGCAAGCAGGACAGAAGTAATTATTACGTTTATACTTTCCTTCTTTGTAGGACTGTCGGCAATTCATAGTATTTTACATGTAAGAAAGGCTTGAAATAATTTTTAGATTTTTGGTACACAGTAAAACCAATCCCAAATTTTGTTTTCCTGTACCTTGCAGATTTCATTAGTTCAAGGAAAATCTTATTTCGACGACTAGTTTACTCAGAATAACTGATAATTGCATACACGGTGTGCAAGCCGTCTTATAGCCTCGGAAATCAATTGCACACACGGTGTGCAATCGGTCTCGAATGGGTTAAGCACCCAAGTTTTATATCATTACTGTGGGATGTGTGATTTTGTATGAACGAGCAATGAGAGAGTGTGCGCATGAGAGAGAGAGAGAGAGAGAGTGAGAAAGAATGCATGTGTCTGTATTTGTTATTTGGAATGTTCCCGAACAAATTTATTATCATGGAAACCAAACAGTATAAAAGGGTTGAGCGCGATATTAACCCTTTGCACTCGACTGTCCCCTCCGAGTGGACACGAAGTTACTTTGTGTTATTACTGAAGAAAATGTATGTACAGAAAATGTTTGTTCAAATATTTGTTTTTACTTAAGATATTTGCGGGGAGTTACAAGTTAAGACAATGAGATAAAATGAATAATTTGGGTTCTGTTTGACATTTATTAATCTGTGGTCAAAATACTAAAAGGTAAATTCCAGCAACTGCGAGAACCTTCTATGTCAAGTATCTGCAATAGGTTGAATAACGAACTGCAAATTATTGTATGAACATTACATATGTTCGGAAGAAAAAATGTCACATGAAAGACAATAAACAACGTATTACTGCGATACGTGTTGAATAAACCCGCAATGCATATTGGTAAATGAACTATGAAGCATTCGAAAAGAATAGAATTCCGATTTTGTTTCATAATAAATGTATCAGCAAAGTTGTATGCGAAACATGACTTCAGCAGAGAATTTTTTTTCTCAACTATATCATTTTAAATGAAATGTTGCGCTATTCGCTACTTCGAGAAGAAACATGTCCGAGTGCAAAGGGTTAAAATAAGTGAGTCTCTGCGAATCTTTCAAGAATAACAGTGTGTGCGTCTTAGCGAATCTTTAGAGAATATCAGCGAATGTGTTTAGCGAGTTTTGGCGAATCTTTGTCAGCGTTTAATATAGAGTGCAGTGCGAGTAACATTATAGCTATTACTTTTGTGATTAAAACCGTTTAATATATCATTCCAATCTAAATCCTACATTACTAAACCGAAAGGCACAAAAGGTGTTTTTACGGGGTTTTTGGCCTTAAAGACAGCACAGATTTGGTTCATCTGTTACTTTTCAATTATAACAAAATGACACCAATGTGGTGTCACCGGACGGCAAAGTGTTAAGACGAGCTGATCTTTCGGCAGTTGTTCGAGCTTTTTATGCGCCCGGAGGGAAAAGTGCTCTTATTGGACGCGTGTGTCGTTTCCGACTTTCTTTGGAAATTAATAAAAAGGATGTTGCTTGTACTTGAGATATTACATTTATTTTTAAAAATGCGGAGGAAAGAAGTTTTTTGTTAACTAGATGTGTCATTTGCGATGCATGAGGATACGGCTTTTTTGGAATAAAATGTTTTGTTTGTATTTAAGATATTGCTTGTTTTTTTTTAAGAATGAGTACGCAATGAAAAATATTTGTGGCGTTTAAAAAATGTTTGATGACCAACGAAAGTTTTTTATCGACCATAATTTCAGCGCTTAAAAATCGGACTTCCTTGGCAATACACGAAGAAAAATATAGTTCAGTCTTTATGATGATACAATTGTGAACAAAGTGTGCTTTTTATCAGCGCGCAATAATTACGTAAAGAAGTTTTCTTGTTAACTGCATGTGTCATTTGCGGTGCATGATGATACGGCTTTGTTTGGAATAAAATGTTGCTTGTATTTAAGATTTTGCTTGTTTTTTTTTTTAAGAAAGAGTACGTAATGAAAAATATTTGTGGCGTTTAAAAAATGTTTGATGACCAACGAAGGTTCTTTATCGGCCATAATTTCAGCACCTAAAAATCTTATTGGACGCGTGTGTCGTTTCGAGGAAAAATAGGATAACAAAAAGGATGTTACTTGTAATGAGATATTACATTTATTTTTAAAAATGCGGAGGAAAGAAGTTTTCTTGTTAACTGCATGTGTCATTTGCGGTGCATGATGATACGGCTTTGTTTGGAATAAAATGTTGCTTGTATTTAAGATTTTGCATGTTTTTTTAAGAATAGTACGCAATGAAAATTGTTGTGTAAAAGGCGTTTAAAAAATAAAATATATTGCATGAGAATAATTTCGTTATCGGCCATAATTTCAGCAATAAAAAAAATATATGGGCGCGTGTGTCGTTTTCGACTTTCTTTGGAAATTAATAAAAAGGATATTGCTTGTACTTGAGATATTATACGCATTTTTAAAAATGTGGAGGAAAGAAGTTTTCTTATTAAATGGATGTGTCATTGGCGGTACATCATAATACGGCTTTCTTTGGAATAAAATGTTGCTTGCATTTAAGATATTGCTTGTTTTTTTTTAAGAATGAGTACGCAATTAAAATATTTGTACGCGTTTAAAAAAATGTTTGATGACCAACGAATAGTTTTTTATCGACCATATATATTCGATGAAATACGCTTAAATCAATCGGACTATAAATGAATCAATACACGAAGAAAAATATAGTTCAGTCTTTATGATGATACAATTGTGAACAAAGTGTGCTTTTTATCAGCGCGCAATAATTACGTAAACTTAGTTACTCCAATCAACCCCCGATAACAAAACCAGTTGCCGAACAATCCTTTACATTCTCGACTCATTTTTTCTCGCAATACCATTGTCAGCTCAACTACCGAACATTCTGTACATGAAAATAATTCTCAGCGCCAGGACACGCATTTCTTCACAGTTCCGCGGCTAATCCGGATAATTCTGTGAATCGTCGCAGGTGGTTGCGATCCGCGTGTTAAGCAGCTTATTTTCACAGTCCCGTGCACTTCTTTCCCCGATCCGAACCTTCCCCTAAGATTCTTTCACGCCGGCGTAAAAATAAGCGTCCCATTTGCGCGCGTACGATCGGTTTACGTATCGAGGAAAAATAGGATAAACGAGACAGGCCGGCTGCACGATAATGCAGCAACAAACAGTAGCTCGATAACTGTTGAACTCCCTATACTGCGCGAGATCCAGACGCCCAGAAAAACATCTGGCTGATTTATGCGACTATAATTGTTGCGGAGAATGCGATGCTGAGCGCCTAGCGAGTTTAAGTGGATCAATCTAGTTTTGTCTGTCTGATCGTAAATTCGTCTCAGTGATATGGTCCATTTCGGCAATCGTTTGTTACTTAATGCAAATATATGCTCACATCAGAATAATTGTCATTTGAAAGTGTAAAAGTAGCGTATCAACAAATAAAATAAAATATATGCTCGCATCAGAATAATTGTCATTTGAAAGTGTAAAAGTAGCGTATCAACAAATAAAATAAAATATATGCTCGCATCAGAATAATTGTCATTTGAACGTATAAAAGTAGCGTATCAACAAATAAAATATTCGCAATGGGTGGCAATAATTATTTTATAAATGCGGTTACTGTTAGAATTGTGATGCGATCCTTTGGTCTTCGATATCAGCACATTATTTACATGTTGCATAATTTAGTCAAACGCTGTAGTATTTCATAGCATCGCCGTTCTAATATAGTACAATACGGTTGGCAGTCAACGTGTTAATATAAGTTGTACATTGAAAAATAGTGTCTATGCCATAATCATTTATCTTTAATAATGAAAAACTGATATATCCTTTTTTTTATGATATCTACATAGACATATATTCGATGAAATACAAGGCAGAATCAAGCGTATATAAATGAATCAATCTAGAGTATAAAGTTGCCCCAGGCGAATTGATAATTTCAGTAATCATTTGTCGATTAACATAAATGCATTCTCATGTGAAAATAATTCTGAATTAATGGGACATTCAGTGTCAGATTCGTTAATATAAATTACGCATTGAAAAATGACATTGACTACCCAGTTTGTGTATTCCTTTCATTGAAAAATAGATATATGAATTTCCTATGACATATTCATAAACTGAATACGATATAGTCGCACGACATTAAGTGTGTCAATCTAGTTTCAGCTGTCTGACCCTAAATTAGTCTGAGTCGAATTTAATTTCGAGAATCACTTGTTACTTAACGCGACAGCAGCCTCACGTCAGAATAATGGTCATTCTTAAATGTCCGAATAATCCATCTGTCAACGCCAGGTTCTTTAATATAAACAGTGCATTAAAAAATAACGAAACACATACGTTATTTTTTTACGACATGCACATTAAATTAGAAAATATCACGAGTAACGCGATGCAACGATCACATAATATTACAAACATTACGCCGAATACCATAAACTCGCGCGTCTTTAAGTATGTCAATCCAGTTCCGTCCGTCTGACTCTAAATTCGCCTCAATCGAATTTCCCATTTTCGCAATCATTCGTTACACAGCGTAAATGCTTTCGCCCACGAAAATAATCATCATTTCCAAACTCTGCAATAACACACCTCCCAGCGCAAGGTCCCTTAATCCTTTGCACTCCGAATTTTATTTCAATTTCGTTACCAGCAGCTCCCAACGCTTTTAAGTGTTTTATTTGAAATTTACTTTAACTAAAAATATAAAGCAATTTAAATAAATAAAGGAAGAAACAAATACACTTAAATACCAATTTTATTTACAGTATTGTCGTATATTGAAATTTTCAAGGGTATGATATCTTTTGAAAGAACTTGCAAGATGTAACCCTGATTTTCTTTGACCACGTTTCACAAAAATAGGTGGTTTCTCTTTTTCCTCCAGATGTTTTTCTATTTGAGTAAACTGCACAGTCTTTGTGTTTTCCTTCGGGATGTAGGAAGATTAAATTTTAGAAGATTAAGTTTATCATGTGTTCCAGGCCTCCCCAATTTCATATTTGGATGACGACAATCACGAATTAGCATTGACGAAATCTTTTCGCGAAATTTTTTGTGGGCTATAGGTTCTGTTCCTTGGTTTTTTGTTTTTTCTTTGTATAAAATATACGCATTTACCATGGAGATTTCTAATTCCCAAAAGAAATATTGACCCTCCACCACTTGAGTGCTCGACGTAAAAAACAGTAAGATGTCGCGTATTGGTTCGCCATATCGACACCATCTATATTTTTATTATAATCTGTCATCACATCCAGTTCTTTTATTTCTCTTCGATTACCTGAATGTCTAACCCTTCTAGTGACATTGCGAGAGCGTCGATAACGTGTGCACGATATCTATTTATTTAGACATGAAAAAATGTCGAGTGGAGCTCGACAAAGGAGCTCCTGCCTTTTTCTTGAACTAGTGAAATCTGTAAAGTACAGGAAAACGAAATTTGGCATTGGTTTTACTGTGTACCAAAAAATCTAAAAATTATCTGAAGCCTTTCTTATATGTAAAATATTATGAATACGCATGCAGCGCAGGCTTAAGATAATAAGTTTCGTTTAGGCGGTATAAATAGAAGGCGATACGCAGGCTGTGTAGGCTTAATATAAAAAGTTTTTCTTTTCTTTGAACCATCTTTATCCGTGAATAAATAAATAATTTAAAAATTTTCTTTGCATTATATTCTGTTCTTTATTATTGAAAGCAAAATAAAGATTTTATATTATACATTTTTTTTTATAATATACATTTTTATAATATTATATGTATAACATATATTATAAATATAATATTTTCATATTATAAATTTTAAAAGTTTATACATTTTTTAATGATGTATTTTCATTTTACCTCACATTGTACACATGGTGTTCAATCCGCTCCTCGCAATAAAAATATTCCGAGGAGCAAGCTGCACATCCGATGTGCACTGATCTTATTTATGTCAATTCACTTACGAAATGGGTGATTTCCATAGTAAACATGTTTTTTTTAATAAAAATTAACAACATAAAGAAAAAAAAAATTTCGCTCCTGGGGACCGTGTTCGAAACAAATCGTCGTCTCGAATGATTTAACAGAAATCGCGCCTATTATTACTAAACAACAGCGCCATTAGTTTCTCGCAACCCGTACATAAACCGATAAATAAAACGACCCGCACGCGAAACTCCGCCGACTCCGATTTCCGTTAATCTACTTCTGCCCCTCCGTCTGCAAAGTCGCCTCGGCCGCATTGACCATTCCAATAATCGCCCGTTACTCAACGCGTTCGCATTCTTCCGCGGCAACAATAACACGCCGTCAACGTCGCGTCGTTCCGTCGGCGCCATTAACATAAATCGCATCGAAAAGCCCCGTTTACGAGACCGTCCATTTATCCCAACGTTCGAAACAAAGCGCACATTGTCGCTCGTTGTCGCACATTGTCGCCGATTCTCGTTGGCGAACGACACCTCATATCGTCGCGGGCGCAATTCAGCCGGGCGTCTTACGCTTTACTTTTTCGCGTTCCTGCGTAATTGCGGGGCGCGAGACAATGCGCATCGTTTGCGGCGGGACGAGGCTGCATTATGCAAATTATCGATCGCGCGCTAATTTACGAGCACGTCGGCGACACGTGGCCGGTCGGACGTGCAGACACAGTAACGTGAATTCTCGCTAATCCGTTCTGTGTTTCCCGTTCTCCGATGAATAGCCTATTAGCTGGCCAATAATGAAGTGGCATGACGGTGAAGCGCCTATGCCGTCGCGTACTTCTAATTAGACCGGTAATTGGATTACCGGTAAGTGACGGAAGAATGCGCTAACGCGCTGTTACGGGAACGCGCTGCAGGCCGGGGTGGATGATGGAATTTTTTTAGCGGAGTGTCGCTCGGTAATCGGTACGCGAGAGAATTCCTAATGAATCAGGTAGATTTGCTGCTTGGAGGGATCGTAAGGGTAATAGTGGGAGTTTCTGGGGTTTTACGCGTGGTATGTGGAGGACAGCTCGAATTTAATCAGTTTAGTGTGTTTGACGACTATATCCGTCATGAAAATGTGGCAGAATTTTGTGTCATGACGATTATATCCGTCATGCGTAAAATTTGGTTACAATTTGATATTTAAATTGTAATTTTGGCGAAAAGTAAACTATATTCAGAAATGTTAAAATTGTATTTTCTCATACTCTTATGTCTACATCGATAGACCACATGACTGAAAATCTGTACATAGTTTTCGGTAGCTCGCGGGGAGAAACTACACCGTTTTAACTTATTGTTAGGATTCATAAAATATTATATAAATACACTACATTACTTTCTCGTCGACGGTATCGCGGTAATCTTTTAGGGCGCATAATCGGTACGACCCACCTTACAATTACTGATTATAAATGTGCATAACATATATATACATGATTATAATATATATGAGCCGTTTATTTTGAAAGTGGCCTAACTTCGTTTTTCAATATTTTCTGGTTACCATGGTTACATGTACAAATTCATGTTATTTATCAGTAAATGTTATTTATCTCGATTTGAATATGAATGGAGTTAGGCCATTTTCAAAATAAACGGCTCATATTTAAAATGTTTAGAAGTCAAGACGAAACGAAACAAACAAATTAAAATTATAAATAATTTGAGATGGATTCATAACTTCCTGAGAGCTAACTCGTGAGCAGTTCTGTAACACTGAATATTCCGAATTTCACCTTGGTGTATCAAACCCAAAAAAATGTATTGGATTCTCCATCTGCTGTGATTCCTGGAAAGAATTCATGTGCGCGCTATTTCACTTCTCTTTCTTTTTACTGGTCATAATTTCGTGCAGTCCGCGAGTTGCTTTTACAGACATTTAATTATTTCGTCTAAGTTTTCCATTTATTATATATATTATAGATGTTCATGTTAAGCGACTGTGTAAATATTAGAAATAAAAATTTTCATTTTATAAAATTAAGTCGTTTTTATGACCCGATATTTCAACAGCGGCACTTACTGTGTGTTTGACGACTATATCCGTCATCGCTTGATTATTGCAACACACATTGATGCGCGCTCTGCAAAGAGATCTCTACAGTTGATTGGTTAACGATTAACCCTTTTCAATCGACTATACCGTCTGAGGTGACACGAAAGTACTTCGTGTTACTACTGTGGAAAGTGTGTATGTTACGGCGAAACACCGAAATCTGGAGAATGTCGACTTTCACCGGTGAATGTCAACATTCACATAATGTTATTGGTGTATGTGACGAAATATTTGCTAAAACCCTTATTTCTGACTTACACCGGTAAATGTTGTATATACATTCACGATGCATTAATTGTCGACACACACCGGAGAGGGTCCGAATGTGCAACAATGTAATGAAATATTCGATCTTTCACCGACGTATTTGGTATCTGTTGACATTCACCGGTGGAAGTCGACATTCTCCAATTTCGGTCATTCACGGTAACATATATATATATACATGTACAAGATCATATAAATTTGCCGTGTGAAATTGTACTATGTACGCAATGTCAGTAATACTAGTATTTAGCAAATATTTACCACCCGGAATACACATATAAACGACTATCTGAATCCACATATACATTCACCGGTGAAAGTCGACATTCTCCAGATTTCGGTCATTCACGGTAACATATATGTATATATGTACAAGGTCATATAAATTTTAAGAAATTTGTAAGTACGCAATGTCAGTAATAAGGGTATTTAGAAAATATTTCGGACATACACCAAACGACTATGTGAATGTTGACATTCACCGGTGAAAGTCGACATTCTCCAGATTTTGGTCATTTACGGTAACATATATATAGAAAACGTTTGTTCAAATATTTATTTCCTTAAGATTTTCTCGGGGAGTTACAAGTTAAGGCAATGAGATAGAATTAATTATCTGTGTGCTATTTAATATTTAGTAAATTCGTGATTAATAAACTGAGAAGAGAATTCTAGCGACTGCAAGAACAACCTTCTATATATTCTTGCAATACGCTGAATGATAAACTGCATGTTATTGTATAAACATTGTATATGGTCGGAAGAAAAAATAACACGTGAAAGATCATAAACAAGTTATTGCTGCGATATGTGTTTGAATAAACCCGCAATGCAGATTGGTGAATGAACTATAACGCATTCGAAAAGAATAGGCTATAAAATTTCAATTTTGCTTCAACATAAATGTATCAGCAAAGTTGTATGCAAAACAATGATTTAATCAGAGTATTTTTTCAAAACTGTACCATTTTAAACGAAATATTGCGCTATTCGCTACTTCGTGAAAAAAACATGCCCGAGTGCAAAGGGTTAAACAACCGCTCACGAGATTTGCTCGTGTTTCAATGCCTGAGATGTAAAAGACCGGCAACGAGATTTCCCATTTTTATCTCTTTTCTCTGAATTTCTCCGAATTATTTGTTCTAACAGTAGTTGCAGTATTTAGTGGGTATATATGTCTTGAGCTTGCTGGACACTGTTTGGTATTCTCATGATAATCTTAATTTAGAGAAAATTAAATTCCCTTGAATAATGTCAAGTAAGAACAATAATTTGTCTAACGTCGATACTTAAGGTTTTGGGTGGTTTATAACGAATGTATGTAAATAATTAGGCGTGATAAGTATGAAATAATAAACACTGTAGTACTACGTAATCCGCATATAAAGCATTGTTAACGAATGAAATACATTTGGATGATGATCATTTTTTTAATCATTTATGATAAATTTCAGATTAAGACGAAGTCAGTAGAAAGATCACGTCATTGTATTATAACCAGGCAAGGAAAGTTTTACTGTAATCAGGGGATGTAGCTGGTGATATGAAAAATTGGCAATAGAAGATTACGTCGGAGATACTGTCGACGCTGAGATCATTTGAACAAGTAGCCGGAAGGCGATATATGTCAGGCTTCATTCAGAGATTATTTTTCAATGTGTGTATTATACGCATAGTAGGTATACCGTGTAGTGTGTATCATATATCACGTAGCAATGACAGTAAACTCTATACCATTTACCATATGCAACCCGCCACACAACCTACGCGCTCGTGCGATTATGTATTCTATAGTGTGTATTAGGTAACATTTATTCGTAATAAATCATAATTTTACGAGCAAAATGGCAGAAACTACGACTGATATTTCCTAGCAATTTTCGCTAACTGTTATTCACGTAATGACGCAAATACACATTCAAACTTATATCTAAGTAATTAAGATAATAAAATAGTTGTATATATAATTTCGAAATCCGTATGTTGCATACCTAAATTTTCCTCCGAATAATGTCGGATACCTACATATTTTCTGTAAATCTAGCGTTGATGCGCCCTGTACCATAATTAACGCGCTGCATACCGAGTATTCCGTATCATGCATCGTATGCCGTGTGTTAGATTTACTATGTATCAAACTAGTACCGTATCATCTACCACCTTCAATATACCATATATGATTTACCATATACAATTCACATATATCATGCATCGAATGCCGTGTGTTATATTTACTATGTATCAAACTATTTATCGAATTCATTTACCATAAAATATAAAAAATATTTTTACATTATACATTTTAATTTATAATTTTATTAGAAGATTAATTAATGTTAAATTTGCAATGTTTATGAATATCCTGATTCGATTCGCCGCACGCAACGAAACAAGCTCGAATTTTGTGTGAATTTTATTGACATTTACTATGTATCAAACTGAAGTATGTAATCTGACCACCAATACACAAGAACTTTTATGATCTAATTTAATTTAAGATAATTCGTAAAATAGTTGTATATATAATTTTTAAACAGAAATCCGTATTTTTATCATTACCTCTTGAAATTTTAAGATCCTTAAAATGTCGGATACCTACATATTTTCTAGTAAATCTAATTGATGCATTTCTTACCATACTGGTCTAACGCGCTGCATAAAAGTAATTTAATATTTCCGTATATTTTTGTCTTCCAAGAGAATCGTATATCCAAAACGTGTTTAGAATCTAACTATGTATATATATTGTGTGTGTGTATCATTTTTCAATATACCATATCCATTGATTTTACCAGATACAGATTCACATATATCATAACATTTTATTGATTCGTGTGTTATATCTACTATTATAAAATTTGATTGTCATTTATTATATATGTAGTTACAGTAAATGTTCAAAGTGCCACGGTCCATTTTAATTGCGATTGGTTTTATATAATTTATTTTAATTATGACAAATTTTTTTAAATGTGAACGAAATACGCGATTTATTTTTTGAAATAAACCCATTAAAATCTAATGGTTCATTGTTTGACAATTTTAAGAGAATTACATTGAATAAATTTATTAAAAATAATGTGGTATGAAATATATATATATCATGTGTGTGTTTCAAATTGAGAATTTCAATATAAATTGTAATTTGGGACAAATAGCGAATATGCATTCGTGTTATACACTAATATATACTATATCACATTTACCAATATCACATAATAAAATCGTGTTGTTGACGGATTTAAATGTGCATAATAACAGGATATTACTATGTCAATTATTTTTTCATAAAATTAATTCAGGCGTTAAATAATTAATGTTTCCTATCAATGTACATATACATGTTGTGGACGAAATATATGAATGTGTAATTAATCGAAACGTTACCGAAAACGCGTCAACATTATTATCTGAAATTAGTGCGCTCGCACATAACATCGGCGGAGAAGGCTTTGATCCTTTCGGCGATATTGACCTGGACGAGATGATTGAGGACCAAACTGTCGATGATAGTGACATTATCAATAGTTTGATAGATTATGAAAATGGACAAGAAGAACCGGAATCTATTACAGCACATAAAATATATGCAGGGATCCAGATTTCGAAAAAATTGGAAACGCATTTTCTTAAAATAGATACCAATGCGGAAAGACGCTTAAAATTCCAAAAAGAGCTGAGATCATGCATATCTCACTATCGTGGCGTTTACAAGCAATTGACCAGTCGACCGTCGTCACAAAAACTGATCACTGAGTTTATGGTACCAAAAAACAAATCAATTGAAATCCTATCTTTAAGCGACGAAAGCGTTTTTCAACCAATTCATCACAAGAAGATGCGCGTTTTGGATTACGATGAATAGCAGCAAACTATTTAATGTATGTGTGTGAAAACTTCTCCATGTATATGTACAATGAAGAATTAAATATTTTTACAATTTCTTTAGGTCCAATTTAATTATTTAATTTAATTGAAAGCATTCTCTCATCTATTTCATAAATCATTGATGTACTTTCAAAGTCCGACTTTTTTTATGCGGTCCCTATTCACCGCATAAAAAAATTTTAGGTACTATATCGTACAAAATTGTTTATTATATGTAAGAATTTATAAAATTTTCGAATATTTTTTTGTACGATTTCTTTTATACGGTCCCTATCCACCGCACAAAAACAGGTTTTACTGTATAGCATATATGATTTACCATACATGTACAATCCACATATATCATGCATCGTGTGCCATATGTTACATTTACTATGTATCAAACTAGTACCGTATCATCTACCACCCTCAAAACACCATATATGATTTACCATATACAATCCATTATACACAATTCTGAAGACACAATCCTTCACGTTACAAAGCTAAACATCCGTTTAGCATGCGCAATCCAATTCCAGCTTTTCTGCGTTCAAAGCGGCGGCGATAATTGTGGGTGTCCTTCGCAGCTTAACGAGTCTTAATTACGTCGCATGAGCAAGATTCTTCTTTTAGAGGAACGATGAGATTCGAAAAACGTGCGACTATCAGCGGAAGGTTGGCTAATTAGTCAACGCGTGGGACGTAACTTGAGAATATCGGCAGTTTTATAAGTTAGCAGCTTAACGTTGCTACGAAAAAGTGAAGGTGGTCACTAATGTCACATATCAAAATGGGGTGGAAAATAATTCACGAAAATGGAAAGCACATCGTGAAATTCGAAATGGTTTCAGAGAAATTATCAAATGTTCGGAAAATAGCCGAAATTGTGGTGAAAATTGAGTCAGAAACGGAGAAAAACTCAATATTATTTTTTCGTCCAAACCTGGAAAATTCGACAGTAGACAAGTTGAGTTGAAAGCACATTAATATGCGCCTGTCAATTTGTATTTTTTGTAAATTGTAATTTGGAAAGTATGCAACAGCTGTTTTTGACACTTCATTGCGATTGGTCTCGCATAAAAGAGCGTCGCAAAATTTTCAAAAAATCCTTATATGAGTCGTTTATTTTGAAAGTGGCCTAACTCCATTTATCTTGAAATCGAGATAAATAACATTTATTGATAAATAACATGAATTTGTACATGTAACCATGGTAACCGGAAAATATTGAAAAACGGAGTTAGGCCACTGTCAAAATAAACGGCTCATATATCTTTTAGTCTCCAACCGATAGTTTAGACGTGAGACGATCGTGGCAGAATTGACAAAATGTTAAGATTGCAATGTTGACAGATTGCAGAATTGACAAAATGTTAACGTTGCAATGTTTACGAATTAATCAAAGTCCGCAGATGCAGATATCCTTTTGACAAACCGTTTTTATCCTGAATTCGATTCGCCGCACGCAACGAAACAAGCTCCGCAATGTCTTGCACAATTTCAATTGGTACCGAAATGAAAGTGGGTCGAGCGACACGGGAATGTGCACAACTTTTGATAGAAAAAAAATCGCGCCCGTATAATTTCAGCGCATAGATCGTGCGCGTGAGGTATGAATTGAAATTAGCGACTGAAATGTGTCGAAATGCGAAATTGTCATTTTCATTCACATCTTGAACGCGACACACATAGGCGCGCCTGTCTATTTTGTCATACGCTGGGATGGAATACAAATTTGGACGAGTACCTGCACATGTGAACGAAATACGCGATCAATCGTTTTAAACAAATACGCACAATGGCAATCCCATTAAAAGTCAATAAAATTTAGTTGTTTGTCGTTAACGTTTGTCCCAAGAGAATCAGAGTGGATTCATTTTATATGAAACATTTTCGCACTGTAGCTGAACATATGTATATATATGTGTGTGTGTGTATAGTTCAGCAATGCTCAATATAAATTGAATCCACTTCGATTCCCTTGGGACAAAAATGAATAACAAAGAATATGAAATTATAACACGTTTTAATTGGATTCCACATATATTACACGATATACCCAATATCATATCATATTATTATATATCGTAGTTGAGAGTTGAGGTTCAACGCGAGAAGAAGTACGACGTAAATTACAGAAACACTTACTCTCATCAATTCATTTATCCCTAATCATTAATTTGGTAAATAATTATACTCTTAGTCTTAAAGAGACTACATACATGTCATAACATACATTTATAAAACACATCCGTATAATCAGATAATACTTACTAAAATTATCAGAACGTCTAAAGTTCACAGTACCTCGAACCGACTCCGCCAAAATTGATTTACAATATCTATACGTCATTCTGTTGTAGCCCAAACCTTAACTCCACAAGTCTGCATTATGTATCAATATAGTGAACGTCTGCATTTCGTTAAATACATTCTCTCGCGTGATTTTAGTGTTCTCAAACCCAGGAAAAACGAAGTTGTGTTAATGTTACCGTGAATGACCGAAATTGGAGAATGTCGACTTTCACCGGTGAATGTCAATATATAGCAAATACGTCGGTGAAAGATCCAATATTTCATTACATTATTGTACATTCGGACCCTCTCCGGTGTGTGTCGACAATCACAGATATGCTCTCGTGGAGGTCCAAAACAGAAGAGTCAGAAAACAAGCGACTGGCTCTCTCCCGCCAAATCCTTTGTTCTGCTCGGAGTCAATCAGCTTTGTCAGTCTTATGCAAGCTTTGATAACGCGAGCAACGTTTTCTTAATTTTTTTCCGATACCCTAATTTATACTAAATGAATACTGTAGTAAATCGTGATCTTTTTCTTGAAAAGTTAAATGCATTAATTGCGGGTAAACGAGAAGACAATTGTTTTTATTTTTCTCAAGAAAAGTATTCTAAAATACTTTCTGAAGTGGTTTCTGCTAAAATTAAATGCAACGCACCTTCGGATTACAGACGATTAAATCGTTTTGATGTTTTAAAAATTAATGATGAAAAGAAGTTAATTGTACCATTAAAATCAGGGGAAACGAATATACAGTATTATGTTACCAATGAAGAATAATCGATAGTGAATCTGACAGCAGAATGGCCAAAAGGAAGAACAACGTAGCAAAGCTTGAAAGTTAAATACAAAAATATTACATATGAAATTGTAATGTTGTATTTGAATGTAGAATGTATGTGTATTTTGATTCTTGGTCATTCCTTTCAAAAAGAGAGGCAAAGTTTGTTCCCAACTTGTGACATTTTATAGACGACTGAATTACGGAGAAGAAAATATAACATCTCCTACAAGTCAAGAATGCACCATTGGTGCATGGTGTTTTCAAAATACTGGTGTAAGTCAGAAAAATATTTAGAATATATCTTTAATAAATATCCTTGACATTACCGGTTAAATAACTGTATGTAATTTCGTGTGTAATACGCTCAATATAATTGGAATGCAGTTGATTCTCTTGTTAAGAAAGATTGACATACGTGTATATTACACGATATCATATCATATATTATATACACCATATCATATCATATATGTACAAAAATACGTATCATAACATACATTTATAGAATACATCCATACAATCAGTTAATACTTACTAAAATGATCAGAACGTCTAAAGTTCACAGTACCTCGAACCGCCTCCGCCAAAATTGACTTACAAAATCTATACCCCATTCTGTTATAGCCCGAACCTTAATTTCACAAGTCTGCATTACGTATCAATATAGTGAACGTCTGCATTTCGTTAAATACATTCTCTCGCGTGATTTTAGTGTTCTCAAACCCAGGAAAAACGACGTTCGGTTAACGCAAAGTCCAGCACACGCGCTCACTTGCGTCGAAGGTTTCGCAAACGGACCCACAAAACGGTGAATAATTGGGACTTGACGCACGACAAATTAATTTCCATACGCGTTCCGCGCGCATGCCGACTTGTGACACGTCGAGGCCAGTAATTAACGTCCACGAAACGCGCGAGTGACGCCGAACGGCAAGGTTTGCCAGAAAAATTATGGCCAAGTGTCGCGCGACGGTATTTCACCGATTAACGGATATTCCGTGAGTTCCCTTGCGATCGAGCGTACTCAAGATAGTGCGAAATCGAGCCAGACGAAACGTCAGTGCGGCTTCCACTGTTTCTGTTCCGCTCGGTGCCTCTGATAACCCTGTCCGCCGCTTTTCAGCGTGATCAGGCGAGAAGTGACGAGAATTCAATGGTCAGCCACCCTTGTCAACGCCTGCTGATACCCTCGTGGAAAACCGTTATGTGCAGAATATTCGACGTGGAACGAAATTACACGAGTAATTGTATTTTGCACGCGGTCGCATGTTTTGATGCGTGCACAATAATCACGCGGTCAAAAGTAATACGAAAATTATTAAATGGTTACACTATTAACACGTTGACTGCCAAGCGTATTTTACTATATTAGAATGGTCATGCTATGAAATACTACAGTGTTTGACTGAATTATGCAAAATGTGAATAATGTGCAGGCATTGGAGACCAAAGGATTGCATCGCTATCCTAACAACAACTGCATTTATAGAATAATAATTACTACCCATTGCGAATATTTTGGATCTTCAGTAAAATTTCTTGCGTCGGTCACTATCACGGCAGTCAAAGTGTTAATAACCGTGTAAGTAGTATTAAAAAAATGTGAATAATGTGCAGGTATTGGAGACCAAAGGACTGCATCGCTATTCTAACAACAACTGTATTTATAGAATAATAATTACTACCCATTGCGAATATTTTGGATCTTCAGTAAAATTTCTTGCGTCCGTCACCGGTAACTATCACGGCAGTCAGTGTTAATAACCGTGTAAGTAGTATTAAAAAAATGTGAATAATGCGCAGGTATTGGAGACCAAAAGATTGCATCGCTATCCTAACAACAACTGCATTTATAGAATAATAATTACTACCCATTGCGAATATTTTGGATCTTCAGTAAAATTTCTTGCGTCGGTCACCGGTAACTATCACGGCAGTCAAAGTGTTAATAACCGTGTAAGTAGTATTAAAAAAATGTGAATAATGTGCAGGTATTGGAGAACAAAGGATTGCATCGCTATTTTAACAACAACTGCATTTATAGAATAATAATTGCTACCCATTGCGAATATTTTGGATCTTCAGTAAAATTTCTTGCGTCGGTCACCGGTAACTATCACGGCAGTCAAAGTGTTAATAACGGTGTGAGTAGTATTAAAAAAATGTGAATAATGTGCAGGTATTGGAGACCAAAGGATTGCATCGCTATTCTAACAACAACTGCATTTATAGAATAATAATTACTACCCATTGCGAATATTTTGGATCTTCAGTAAAATTTCTTGCGTCGGTCACCGGTAACTATCAGGGCAGTCAAAGTGTTAATAACCGTGTAAGTAGTATTAATAAAATGTGAATAATGTGCAGGTATTGGAGACCAAAGGATTGCATCGCTATCCTAACAACAACTGCATTTATAGAATAATAATTACTACCCATTGCGAATATTTTGGATCTTCAGTAAAATTTCTTGCGTCGGTCACCGGTAACTATCACGGCAGTCAGTGTTAATAACCGTGTAAGTAGTATTAAAAAAATGTGAATAATGTGCAGGTATTGGAGACCAAAGGATTGCATCGCTATTTTAATAACAACTGCATTTATAAAATAATAATTGCTACCCATTGCGAATATTTTGGATCTTCAGTAAAATCTCTTGCGTCGTTCACCGGTGACTATCACGGCAGTCAAAGTGTTAATAACCGTGTAAGTAGTGTTAAAAAAATGTGAATAATGTGCAGGTATTGGAGACAAATGATTGCATCGCTATCCTAACAACAACTGCATTTATAGAATAATAATTACTACCCATTGCGAATATTTTGGATCTTCAGTAAAATTTCTTGCGTCGGTCACCGGTAACTATCACGGCAGTCAAAGTGTTAATAACCGTGTAAGTAGTATTAAAAAAATGTGAATAATGTGCAGGTATTGGATACCAAAGGATTGCATCGCTATCCTAACAACAACTGCATTTATAGAATAATAATTACTACCTATTGCGAATATTTTGGATCTTCAGTAAAATTTCTTGCGTCGGCCACCGGTGACTATCACGGCAGTCAAAGTGTTAATAACCGTGCAAGTAGTATTAAAAAAATGTGAATAATGTGCAGGTAATGGAGACCAAAGGATTGCATCGCTATTGTAACAACAACTGCATTTATAGAATAATAATTACTACCCATTGCGAATATTCTGGATCTTCAGTAAAATTTCTTGCGTCGGTCACCGGTAACTATCACGGCAGTCAAAGTGTTAATAACCGTGTAAGTAGTATTAAAAAAATGTGAATAATGTGCAGGTATTGGAGACCAAAGGATTGCATCGCTATTTTA
Source organism: Cryptocheilus praepositus (assembly GCA_033815515.1). Lineage (NCBI taxonomy): Eukaryota > Metazoa > Arthropoda > Insecta > Hymenoptera > Pompilidae > Cryptocheilus > Cryptocheilus praepositus. The sequence continues at coordinate 1,433,744 of JAWWQZ010000190.1, forward strand.
ACAACAACTGCATTTATAGAATAATAATTGCTACCCATTGCGAATATTTTGGAACTTCAGTAAAATCTCTTGCGTCGGTCACCGGTAAGTATCACGGCAGTCAAAGTGTTAATAACCGTGTAAGTAGTATTAAAAAAATGTGAATAATGTGCAGGTATTGGAGACCAAAGGATTGCATCGCTATTCTAACAACAACTGCATTTATAAAATAATAATTGCTACCCATTGCGAATATTTTGGATCTTCAGTAAAATTTCTTGCGCCGGTCACCGGTAACTATCATGGCAGTCAAAGTGTTAATAACCGTGTAAGTAGTATTAAAAAAATGTGAATAATGTGCAGGTATTGGAGACCAAAGGATTGCATCGCTATCCTAACAACAACTGCATTTATAGAATAATAATTACTACCCATTGCGAATATTTTGGATCTTCAGTAAAATTTCTTGCGTCGGTCACCGGTAACTATCGCGGCAGTCAAAGTGTTAATAATCGTGCAAGTAGTATTAAAAAAAATGTGACGTTAATTTTGGGGATCGACTTAACTTTCGTATGAAGTAAATTGAATATTGTATGGGGGGTTAACCGTGTTTGGATAAAATTGTATAAGAAAAATTTAAAAGTGCATGCAGGGCAAAAATACCTCATCCAAAAATAACACGAACGTTTGTTTACAATTTAATTGTTTACAAATATTAATAATCAAATAAGTATTATTACAAAATTATGTAACATAATTTCTTTCGTGTCTGCGCTGATTTTTTATTGAAGCAAGTTCAAGAATGTACGGAGGGTGTGAAAAGTGTTATGATGTTGCATTTAAAAATTAATTATAGTATGTATTAACAGTAACCAGTATGAAATATGAGACGTCAAGCAGGTAAAGAACGTACTAATATTGAATCTGTTGCAAGATAAATGAGTGAAATTATGAACGATTAATTAAGTCTCAGCAAAATCCACTATTGGGAACATTAATCAAGACAAACTCTGATTGCAGTTCCGGGTAATATATGCGTTTTTAAGAATTTACAGACGTAACACGGGTACCGATCAAATTCATCAATCTTTTAATGTCGTTCTTTCTCCAATCACCGGGCAAACAGCAGAACACTCATTGCATGTATGACTTCAATTGACATTATGCCACGAAACAACGCCCGCTTAAGTTTGCATGACTAATTACAACTCGCTGCGTAACGAGGATTCTTGATAAAAAAAAAATGAAAAATAAAAGTTTCAAACACATTTTACAAATTAACATACAAAAAATGTTTTGCTATCAATTTCTTAATATAAACATTTCACCCTACCTGGAATGCTCTACATATTCAACCATAATAGCCGTAAAATATTAATCTTGGTCGCCATTGACATTTTTACTCCTATTATGTTTGAACATATAGAGCATCCAAGAAATAAAAAAAGCAAATTCACCCACAATAGACGTAAAATTCTGAACAGTAACAAAGATTAAATTACAGTTACTTAAATTTGAAGGCAATCAATTTCAGCATCTTCGTTTCTAACGATACGGAGCAATGTGTTAAAAACCATTTTTTCCTTAATTTATAAAGTATTCCGCATCTGTTTTTTTTTTAATTTTTTTCATTAACACTTTAACGGCCACGGTGGTCACCGGTGACCGGTGGAAAAGATTTGATTAAGAATGCAAAAAATTCGCAATGAAGCCTATTTGCAATCTTGTAAAAGCAATTGATATTGGAACCGTACTTCAATACTTCGGCTTCTAACGCATCTACGTTATCTTCCTTTTTGCACAATTTAATCATACTCTACGGTACTTCATCGGATCGGAGTTCTAACATAGTAAAATACAACATACAAAAATGTTTTGCTATCCATTTCTTAATGTAAACATTTCACTCTCCCTTGAATGCGCTACATATTCAACCATAACAGCCGTAAAATATTAATCTTGGTCGCTATTGACATTTTTACTCCTATTATGTTTGAACATATAGAGCATCCAAGAAATAAAAAAAGCAAATTCACCCACAATAGACGTAAAATTCTGAACAGTAACAAAGATTAAATTACAATTACTTAAATTTGAAGGCAATTAAGTTCAGTATCTACGTTTCTAACGATACGGAACAATGTGTTAAAAACCATTTTTTCCTTAATTTATAAAGTATTCCGTATCTGTTTTTTTTTTAATTTTTTCATTAAGACTTTGACTGCAACGGTGGTCACCGGTGACTGGTGCAAAAGATTTGATTAAGAATGCAAAAAATTCGCAATGAAGCCTATTTGCAATTTTGTAAAAGCAATTGATATTGGAACCGTACTTCAATACTTCGGCTTCTACCACCTCTACGTTATCTTCCTTTTTGCACGATTTAATCATACTCTGCGGTACTTCATCGGATCGGAGTTCTAACATAGTAAAATACAACATACAAAAATGTCTTCCTACCTATTTCTTAATGTAAACATTTCACTCTCCCTTGGACGCTCTACATATTCAACCATAATAGCCATAAAATATTAATCTTGGTCGCCATTGACATTTTTACTCCTATTATGTTTGAACATATAGAGCATCCAAGGAATAGAAGAAGCAAATTGACCCACAATAGACATAAAATTCTGAACAGTAACAAAGATTAAATTACAGTTACTTAAATTTGAAGGCAATCAATTTCAGCATCTTCGTTTCTAACGATACGGGGCAATGTGTTAAAAACCATTTTTTCCTTAATTTATAAAGTATTCCGTACCTGTTTTTTTTTTAAATTTTTTCATTAACACTTTGACTGCCACAGTGGCCACCGGTGATCGGTGCAAAAGATTTGATTAAGAATGCAAAAAATTCGCAATGAAGCCTATTTGCAATCTTGTAAAAACAATTGATATAGGAACCGTACTTCAATACTTCGGCTTCTACCACCTCTACGTTATCTTCCTTTTTACGCGATTTAATGACTTAAATACTTATATATATAATGTATATGTTACCGTGAATGACCGAAATTGGAGAATGTCGACTTTCACCGGTGAATGTCAACAGATACCAAATACGTCGGTGAAAGATCGAATATTTCATTAAATTGTTGTACCTTCGGACCCTCTTTGTGTGTGTCGACAATTATGCATAGTGAATGTCAACATTTACCGGTGTAAGTCAGAAGTAAGGGTATTTAGCAAATATTTCGGGCATACACCAAGCGGCTATGTGAATGTTGACATTCACCGGTGAAAGTCGACATTCTCCAGATTTCGGTGTTTCACTGTAACATGTACAGGGTGCGGTGCCAAAATCCGGACAAATAAAACATTTTCTTGGAACATAATTTTTATTGCAATAATAGAAAAGTAAACAATTTTTTTTTGTTACTGTATTGTTTGTTGGGTCTTAAAGAAAATATTGATTCAATATAACCCCCCACTGCTTGAATGACCGCCTCCATTCTTGGTCCATACACCAAGCGATTATGTGAATGTTGACATTCACCGGTGAAAGTCGACTTTCTCTAGATTTCGGTGTTTCACCGTAACGTATATATATAAATAAATCACGTGATTTATTTATATATGCTAAATACCCTTATTTCTGACTTACACCAGTAAATGTTGACATACGTAATTTATATATATATATATAAAAATTTAATAAACATTTAATATATATATAAATTAAATGAATAAAAATAAAAATTTATATATATATATATAAATTACGTAAAATACGCTTGGTAATCAACGTGTTAAGAATTCTCAAGTGCGTTGAAAGGGACACCTTGTATAAATGTGCATGTGGTATGACGATCTACTAGGCTACCTGCGTCGATAATGATCGACAAGGTAGGAGCGTGACAAAAGTAATCGAGATTCGATGAGCGAGACCAAGGTCATCATCGTAGTGATCATCGTCATCGAGCGGTGATCAGACCGCAGCTGTTATGTCATCGCAAGCGTGGGCTTCGTGCCAATCCAGTCATCGAATTGCACACGCGAATCTGATCGTCGAGATAAATAAATAAGGTACCGTCGTTTCGCGGCCACGAAACCGTTTCGTTGTTGACTCGTCGACATAACGACGTCCGTCTTCGACGATTTAAGTGCTCGCCGTGTTATTGAAATCGTAACGAGAAATATTGGCAGTGTGTCCAATTGCAATCTAAGCAAACGGAAGATGTATCCTGTAATCTAGGTATGCACCGGCAGTGTGTGATTTTCTTTTCATCAATTTTCATCATCGTTTAATGAAATAAAAGGAAAATTGTATTATTGGCTCATATTGATGTATAGGATAAAACAGTGAACTGTGAATTTTGTTTTCATCGATCGTTTATTATAATTAAACGAAAGCACGATTTTATTGTTTCCAAATACCGTTTAATGAAAATCGAACGGAAATTAAATTATTTAAGACGTCGAAGGGAGAGAAAGGATTAATCCGACGTTTAAATAACTTAATCGACAATTACTTCAAAATAATCATTGTCTTAAATTATTTTTTATATAAATTCCGTTGAAGAGGGCACGAATATACTTCTGAAACGTGGGGTTAACTTTCATTTTAATTTTCTTTTCAGTTATCAGTGACCCATATTCATTAATACTCAGCTATATATAGTAAGTATTTGTCTTGTTGCTCAAATCATAACGATAAACGCTCGTGGCATATCTGAATACAGTCTGAGCAAATGAAAAATAAAATATTATGTGATCTGTGAACGTAGATAGCAGATAATATAAATTAGAACAACGAAACGCAGATCTTAACTTTTGCCTGCGTTTTTGGGCAAAGTCTGGCTATAAAATAAAGTAACATACAGACGGTATAGGTACGAAGGAAATAAAAGTACTGAATTTAAGAACAGAACATTGAAAATTCTATATATTTCAGTGCTACACTGTTGTACAAAAACGTATATATAAGAAACTGTAAGAACACTCATTGACTTGTTTCAGTGCACGCTTCATGCAATTTATTGGCCGACATTCGTCAATCGTCAAAACTCGCGTGTTTCGCGATGCAGTTACCATAAAACAAAGGTACGCAGAAAAAAAGAGCGTTGTTTATGAACGTTTCATGCAACGTTACCGTTTGGCAATGCTTCAGATCTATGACAGATCACATACTTCCTCTCAAATTAATCTCGAGAGCCTTTGATAGCGCGAGGTCATCATCCTCGTTCGCCGTCATGTAAAATGCACTGTAAAAGAAGAACGCCTTCTTCGAAACCTAAGTTACGGTGTGTACAAATTTCATTCGCAAAGTCTTTGTGGAGGGAGGATATGTGATTCCACCCGCTTTTTCGTTAGTTTGTTGTTAAAATTCGGTAAACTTCGCATTTCTCGCAGGAATTCTAACCTCGTCTTTGACCAAGATCCGAACGCTTCAGCATCAATCGTCATAATGCACTGTAAAAGAAGAACGCCTTCTTCGAAATATAAATTACGGTGTGTACAAATTTCATTCGCAAAGTCTTTGTGGAGGGATAATATGTGATTCCACCCGCTTTTTCGTTAGTTTGTCGTTAAAATTCGGTAAACTTCGCATATCTCGCAGGAATTCTAACCTCGTCTTTGACCAAGATCCGAACGCTTCAGCATCAATCGTCATAATGCACTGTAAAAGAAGAACGCCTTCTTCGAAACCTAAATTACGGTGTGTACAAATTTCATTCGCAAAGTCTTTGTGGAGGGAAAATATGTGATTCCACCCGCATTTTCGTTAGTTTGTTGTTAAAATTCGGTAAACTTCGCATTTCTCGCAGGAATTCTAACATCGTCTTTGACCAAAATCCGAACGCTTCAGCATCAATCGTCATAATGCACTGCAAAAGAAGAACGCCTTCTTCGAAACCTAAATTACGGTGTGTACAAATTTCATTCGCAAAGTCTTTGTGGAGGGAAAATATGTGATTCCACCCGCTTTTTCGTTAGTTTGTTGTTAAAATTCGGTAAATGTCGCATATCTCGCAGGAATTCTAACCTCGTCTTTGACCAAGATTCGAACGCTTCAGCATCAATCGTCATAATGCACTGTAAAAGAAGAACGCCTTCTTCGAAACCTAAATTACGGTGTGTACAAATGTCCTTCGCAAAGTATTTGTGGAGGAAAAATATGTGATTCCACCCGCATTTTCGTTAGTTTGTCGTTAAAATTCGGTAAACTTCGCATATCTCGCAGGAATTCTAACCTCGTCTTTGACCAAGATCCGAACGCTTCAGCATCAATCGTCATAATGCACTGTAAAAGAAGAACGCCTTCTTCGAAATCTAAATTACGTTGTGTACAAATTTCATTCGCAAAGTCTTTGTGGAGGGAGAATATGTGATTCCACCCGCTTTTTCGTTAGTTTGTTGTTAAAATTTGGTAAACTTTGCATTTGTCGCAGGAATTCTAACCTCGTCTTTAACCAAGGTTGCATCGTTTCAGCATCAATCGTCATAATGCACTGTAAAAGGTTCGCTATTTTGTCTCCAGTCTTGCACGATGGAATATGCGGTTCAAAATGCTTCCCATACAAGACGCCGCATAATAATTTGAGCATGAATAATTTGAGCAAAAGCCCCGCCATTTCGTCTTCAGTCTTCCACGATCGAATATGCAGTCGAAAATGGTTGCCATGCAAGACATGGCATGATAATTCGACCATCAACGCGAAGCCATGTCTTTTGTGACCTGAATACCATTCTCCACCATCAAACAACACGAGCAGTGACGCGTCATAAGGTTCTTCAACTTTGCTATCTTTACCCAGTAATGTATCACACTTGATACCTAACATCAGGAATGTCTTTATTACGTATATTTAGTGCAATTTCGACATGTTGTAAACGAATTCATCATCGCCAACTGTCGCTGTGTATAAAAATATTGCATAAGTGCCAACGGCAGCTTTTTTAACGCAGTCATATTTGAGTATTCTTCCATCAGTCTCAGCGCCCCCAAACCTTAACCATTTAAGTTCCACTCAACGTCATCATACTGTGCAGATTTCATGTCACAATGGACCACTTCGTTTGACCGTAATGATCAATTAACAATATGCATCCAATATTACTATACTTATTTCCCGCACACCTACTTTCTTTCATGTAAACCATACAAACAATATATTTTATTCGGATCGCCATTATTTCTAGTTATATTTCTTCAATAAATCTAGCTGAAAAAAAATCGAGGAAATCTTAAGAATACCCTTGCCATTTTTGCGAAAAAAGTTAATTAATTAAAATTAGCCCCAATCCAATCCTCTATTCCTCGACAAGATTCTCCCCGCACCCCAAACGTCTAAGTCGCGCTAGGCACAAGTTTCATCGATCATCATATTGTGCAGATTTCATGTCGAAACGGACCACTACGTTTGACCGTAATGGTCAATTAACAATATGCATCCAATTTGACTATACTTATTCTCCGCACACCTACTTTCTTTCGTGTAAACCATACGAACCATATATTTTGTCTCGGATCGCCATTATTTCTAGTTATATTTCTTCAATAAACTTAACCGAAAAAAATCATGAAAATCTTAAGGAATACCCTTGCCATTTTTGCGAAAAAGTTGATTAACTAAAATCAGCCCGAAGCCACCCTACCGTCCTGTCTTCCATTCCTCGATAAAATTCTCCCCGCACCCCAAACGTCTAAATCGCACTAGGCACAAGTTTCATCGGTCATCATACTGTGCAAATTTCATGTCGAAACGGACCACTACGTTTGACCGTAATGGTCAATTAACAATATGCATCCAATTTTACTATACTTATTCTCCGCACACCTACTTTCTTTCGTGTAAATCATACGAACAATATAATTTGTCTCGCCATTATTTCTAGTTATATTTCTTCAATAAACGTAGCTGAAAAAAATCGTGAAAATCTGAAGGAATACCCTTGCCATTTTTGCGAAAAGAATTGATTAACTATAATCAACCCCAAACCAACCCTACCGTCCTATCCTCCACTTCTCGACAAGATTCTCTCCGCACTCCTAAATCGCATTAGGCACAAGTTTCATCGGTCATCATACTGTGCAGATTTCATGTCGAAATGGACCACTACGTTCAACCGTAATGGTCAATTGACAATATGCATTCAATTTTACTGTACTTATTCTCCGCACACCTACTTTCTTTTGTGTAAATCATACGAACAATATATTTTGTCTCGGATCGCCATTATTTCTAGTTATATTTCTTCAATAAACCTAGCTGAAAAAAAAATCGTGAAAATCTGAAGGAATACTCTTGCCATTTTTGCGAAAAAGTTAATTAATTAAAATTAGCCCCAATCCAGTCCTCTATTCCTCGACAAGACCCTCCCCGCACCCCAAACGTCTAAATCGCGCTAGGCACAAGTTTCATCGGTGCCACGCCCATGTGCTTCGCAAACTCCTCGCACGCCTTGATCTGATTCGGATGATACGCAATACCCCCCGCTTTATCGACCTTCGCCATCGCCATCCTTTCCGGGTCCCCAGCCACCAGCACCGGCTTCTCGCCAGCACTGGGCAGATTCCTCATATCCCCCAACAATTCCGTCAGCCTCTCCTTCGAGCCTGGCCCAAAAGCCTCCGGGTTGATCGCCATGAAGCACTGTCCCAAATCCGCCACCTTCGTCCCCGTCTTCCACGGCCGAATGTGCGGACCAAAATGGCTGCCGCTAAGGACCCCGCAGAGCAACTCCACCATCAGTGCCAAGCCATACCCCTTGTAGCCTGAGTGCCGTTCTTCACCACCAAGTGGCATCAAAAGGGACGCGTCATAGGCTTCTTGGGACTTTGTCGTCACCTTGCCATCTTTGCCCAGGGCCCAGCCCTCGGGTATGTCCTCGTGCTTGCGTATGGCTAGCTCGATTTTACCCAGCGCCACCGCAGTCGTCGCCATGTCAAGGACGAACTCGTCCTTGTGGGCGGCCATGCCGAAAGAGATGGGATTTGTGCCGAGTGCGGCTGTTTTGCTACGCGTTGGGGCCATAAGTGGACTGGTGTTCGTGCAGGTGAAGCCGATCAGGCCCTGCTGCATGGCCATGAGGACGTAGTAGCCGCTGATGCCGTAGTGGTTAGAGCCCCGTGCGGTCACCATGCCGATGCCGAAGTCCTTGGCCTTCGAGATGGCGAGATCCATGCAGTACTTGCCGATCACTTGGCCAAGCGCGTTCTTGCCATCGACGAGGGCGACTGCCTGGAAAAGGAGCACGGTGGTCGGGGCTGTGTGGATATGGGGAGCGAGCGCGGTTCCAGAGATGGTCGTTGTGGGGAATGTGGCGGATGGATGAAGATGAGAAGAATTTGAGGGACGTGATGAAATGGAAGGTTTGATGAGGAATACGCAGGAATATTCGTTCTTTAACACGTTGACTGCCAAGCGTATTTTACTATATTAGAACGGCGATGCTATGAAATACTACAGTGTTCGACTGAATTATGCAAAATGTAAATAATGTACAGGTATTGCAGACCAAAGGATCGAATCACTATTCTAATAATAATTGCATTTATAAAAAAATAATTGCTACCCATTGCGAATATTTTTGATCTTCAGTAACATTTCTTGCGTCGGTCACCGGTGACCATCATGGCAGTCAAAGTGTTAACCCTTTTGTTACGGCGGTTCTGTACACAGTTTGGGTTTGTGTTTACGCTTGAAATTGGTTTGATGACGAATTTTTGCAGAAAAAGAACATTTCTGGCGGAAGGAACCGCTGATAGAGAATAGGCAAATGCAGAATGCTATGCTTTCTAAAAAAAGGCAACATACGAAACCAGGGGTCCACGGTAATTGTGCCCTGGTGGACTGTGGTCGGGCGTTTATAGTCGCCCATAGTAACGAATGGGTTAAGTATAAAGCGCGACGATTCATGCGGATTAGAAGATTTCCTGTTAGCGATGGATGTGATAAATGATGGTTAATCTTATCTTAGAGCCGCCTATTGTCAACATTGTAGCTGCATACTTTGGTACTAATACGTCACAGGGAATTTGCTGAAATGTAATGAGGTGGTCGAACGTATATTGATGAGAAGGTATTTGATAAGAAATACGCGGTAATATTCGGTATGGAAATGCCGAGGCGATAAATGTTGTCAATTTTTATCTTAGAAGAATCTATTGTCAACATTGTTGCTATATACTTTGGTATTAATACATCACGGGGAATTTGCTGAAATGTAATGAGGTGGTCGAACGTATATTGATGAGAAGGTATTTGATAAGAAATACGCGGTAATATTCGGTATGGAAATGCGGAGGCGATGAATGCTGTCAATTTTTATCTTAGAAGAATCTATTGTCAACATTGTTGCTATATACTTTGGTATTAATACATCACGGGGAATTTGCTGAAATGTAATGAGGTGGTTGAACGTATATTGATGAGAAGGTATTTGATAAGAAATACGCGGTAATATTCGGTATGGAAATGCGGAGGCGATGAATGCTGTCAATTTTTATCTTAGAAGAATCTATTGTCAACATTGTTGCTATATACTTTGGTACTCACATTTTTTTCATTCATGCAGATGGACATGGTCGATAAAAAGCTTTTATACATAAAAATATTGCGGGGCTCGGAAGGAAGATTATTTCCTAGTCTTTGTAAAAAAATATGAGAAGGTTAATGCATTGTGAAGGATATGTATTAAATATGTGCAAGTTCACATTGCCGGTACTGTTTCCTTATCAAAAAGGTACTTTTCCTCATCCATGAATTCTGCTGTATGTTTAGTATGTCTGCCAGTTTACTGACAAAAGCAATCGCGGAATATGCGTGCATTGACAGATAGGAAGCTGATATGAAACAGCGATTAGTAGCTTAGCTGTATACACAAAAACGAGCATAGACTCAAGCCGATATCGAACAAGCCGTTAATTGTTCCAGACAAACTTTTCCACTGAAACGTCGTTTATTGCTTTAAACCCGCCGTTACGTTAAATCTCGTGTATATTTAATGAGTATCAGAATCTCTTATGTTTTTTCGAAATATCCTCCTGCAATAAAATTTAAAGGAACATATTTGCTTTCAGCAGATTAAGGCAGAGTCAGAGAGCAATGTGAATTAATGAAAGTTCCGAAAACAACGAAAATCGTGATAATTAGGCATGGCGTCTACCAAATATTATTTTATATCAAATGTTACGAACAAATGTTTGATTGCAAAAATCATTGTCTGCGTTTCTCAGACGGCGTTCAGTTCAGAATCTGAGGCAAATTTGTGAAAATTGTGCAACTGTCGCTTGTGCAATCGGAACGTCTTTACCGCTGCAAAGCTCGATAACCTCTTTTGCAAAAAAAGAACGTGTGACATAAACAGACGGCGATAAATCTAGACGCTGCATGTACCATCAAGCCGAGTTCGAGACAACATATCGTCTGCAAACAAATTTGTAAATTTGTGAAACAGTACCTCGAACAGTTACAACGAACGTCAAAACAAATACAATGATAATGCCTCTGCTAATAAAAGATAAAAACAAGTACCGCCTAAAATTTGATAATCGTGAACATCAATTCTGCTCAATCTACCGACTCGAGCAAACCACCAGATTAAGCGGTTATGCCTACTTGGGTTGGTGAAAAAAAGCGAATTTTTTTATTGCATTTTTTCAATCTACATCATTTTAAGAATATTTCCTCAAAACTACATAAGAATCGGAGCACACGTTCAAATATTATAAGCGTTTATCTGGAGCGCTACTATGTATGATTAGTAAAGAGCTTGAAACTTTAAACGCGATTATCTCGAAACTGTGTTTCTTAAAACATAGGGTTGCGATGACCACGATTTCTCAAAAACTAATTTTATATACTTGTTTGTCATTACAATAGGCAGGGCCTAAACGAAGGATTTTTCATTTCGGTAATAGAAAAAAAAGTTACAACATAAAAACGAAAGTCAGTTCACCTCGAAAGACGGATTTTTTCGTAAAAGTGTTGTCATGCTTGTAAAAATTAAAATATTTCCAAATCCTTCGTTCAGGCCCTGCCTATTGTAATGACAAATAAGCATATAAAATTAGAGTCCGATCGGTGAAGTAGTTTTTGAGAAATCGTGGTCACCGCAAGTGATGAAAATAAACGGAAGCTCTAGGAGAAGAGCTATATTTCCTCCATTTTTTAATATTTCCTCATAAAGAAATTTATACAAGTGCCACTGAATACGTACTTTTTGGTAGTATTTTGCGAATTTGAATTAGTTTTCACTAAAATGTAAAAAAAAAATGTTGAAAATCATGTAATTTCGCCGATCCCAAGTAGGCATAACCCCTTAAACATACTTTGATAACTAAGCAAAATAATACATATACAACAAAATTACACACAAATAATGTGCTGATTCCGGCCAATTAGAAAAATATCCTTCAAACATCGCGCTTCAAACTAAGCAAAATAATACATATGCAACAAAATTACGCACAAATAATGTGCTGATTCCGGCCAACTAGAAAAATATCCTTCAAACATTATGGTATACTTACACAGTATACTACTATCCTTAAAACAGCAGGAACTATTAAACAGCCTTTTTGTTGGATGAGAAAAAGTATGCAACATTCATCTAAGCTGGTACCTTCCGTTAAAAGAATAATCAAATGCGATAAACCCTCAATGACATCGGATCGGCAAGTACAGAAAGCGTATGAGTGCAAATTATGTGATCGACGAGTAGATAAGTGAGAAACAGATGTACTTCTTCGGAATCGACGACAAGCATCGTCGCGTTGTCCGCTAGCGCAAAGAAAATAAATCCTATTAATCAGGAGAGAGCGTGTATCTTATCGGGTCATCACTTGACTCCCACGCCAAGGCCATCTGACCAAGTAGTAGAACCGATGACAATGACACTGTCGTCGAAAAGATGTTGGCCAACGAATAAAAATATCTGTCGACGCATCAACTGTCTGTCGAAAAAACGTTGTTATTTTCGTGCTTTTTTCCCTTATCGCTTTAGGGTGCGCTAACATTTTTCGGAGCAAAAAATCGACTTTTTTTGGAGAAACTCGACCAGTACGATTCGTCACAATATAAAGCGGGACGTTAACACGTTGACTGCCGTGGTGGTCACCGGTGACCGGCGCAAAAGGTCTTATGAAAAAATTAAAAAAATGCCCAATCTGTAGCATTTATAATTGTGTAAACGCAATTAATGTTAAATAGTGATCCAATTCTTTGGTATCCGATACCTTCGCATTATTTTCATTTTGCACAATTCAATCATATATTGTAGTACTTCATCGCGTTGCAGTTTTAATATAGTAAAATGCAATTCATAATAAACAGTGATTCAATTGTTTGGTATCCGATACCTTCGCATTATTTTCATTTTGCACAATTCAATCATATTCTGTAGTACTTCATCACGTTGCGGTTTTAATATAGTAAAATGCAATTGCTATTGAATAGTGATTCAATTCTTTGGTATCCGATACCTTCGCATTATTTTCATTTTGCACAATTCAATCATATTCTGTAGTACCTTGTGATTCAATTCTTTGGTCCCCGATAACTTCGCATTATTTTCATTTTGCACAATTCAATCATATTCTGTAGTACTTCATCATGTTGCGGTTTTAATATATTAAAATACGCATGGTAGTCAACGTGTTAAATGAGAGACTGAGAGTTTGGAGTTCTCTGTTTCCAAAATAATAAATGCGCAGGAGAATGTTAGAAAACGTTCATCACAAAATACCTCGATTTAAATTTTTCCAAACTTTCAAATGCCATCATGAGAATTTCTTTGTGAAGTTTCTTCAGCGCTTTGTCACTTTATATACATAGCCACAGCCGCATTGAACTTTGTACTCAACTTATTAAAATAAGCCGCCAGCGAAAGACATTGAATCTGAAAACATTCTCTTCCACGAACACGTTTATATGTACATTACGAATATTACTGTGCATTCTATGTTTTGACCAAAAATATTTGCGTACAATAGAGCATCATGCGGCCGCACGATCTTCGCGTTTGTTGTGACTAATCTTGGCGTCGATAACGAATCCATGATGGAACTAAATCCGCCGAGTGCTTAAAAGTGACTAACCGATAGGAATTTAAATGGTCCGTACATCTGATAAAGAAACGTCACCGTCTGTTTTGACGTTTGAAGGACCGCATCGGCGTGTTTGGCTATTCAACAAAAATACGAGAACTGATGAAACTGTTCACAAATTTGTCGTGAGACTATTAACGTTAACTGGCTCATTAACGAATATTTAGTGTCCGCCGCATGAACAACCGAATATCAACGTAACAGAAAATAAACAGATGTGATCTCGTTATGCAACTGCTTCTAGACGATTTGCTCTCGTCAGACATCTAAATTTGCTCTCCGAGATTAGAGGAGCTGGTCATTCTGGCAACAACGAACACACTGTGTACGTTTAAGAAGAATGCGCGTTTATGAGTAACAACTTGGCAGTCGTTTGATACGGAATCATGATGCTATATGCGAATACTCTAAACTTTCAACAACGTAGAAACAATGTGAATAATAGGAATATAGGAAAATGATGCTATATGCAAATACTCTAAACTTTCAACAACGTAGCAACAATGTGAATAATAGGAATATAGGAAAATGATGCTATACGCGAATACTCTAAACTTTCAAAAACGTAGCAACAATGTGAATAATAGGAATATAGGAAAATGATGCTATACGCGAATACTCTAAACTTTCAACAACGTAGCAACAATGTGAATAATAGGAATATAGGAAAATGATGCTATATGTGAATACTCTAAACTTTCAACAACGTAGCAACAATGTGAATAATAGGAATATAGGAAAATGATGCTATACGCCAATACTCTAAACTTTCAACAACGTAGCAACAATGTGAATAATAGGAATATAGGAAAATGATGCTATATGCGAATACTCTAAACTTTCAACAACGTAGCAACAATGTGAATAATAGGAATATAGGAAAATGATGCTATATGTGAATACTCTAAACTTTCAACAACGTAGCAACAATGTGAATAATAGGAATACAGGAAAATGATGCTATATGCGAATACTCTAAACTTTCAACAACGTAGTAACAAAGTGAATAATAGAAATATAGGAAAATGATGCTATATGCGAATACTCTAAACTTTCAACAACGTAGCAACAAAGTGAATAATAAGAATACAGGAAAATTATGCTATATGCGAATACTCTAAACTTTCAACAACGTAGTAACAAAGTGAATAATAGAAATATAGGAAAATGATGCTATATGCGAATACTCTAAACTTTCAACAACGTAGCAACAATGTGAATAATAGGAATATAGGAAAATTATGCTATATGCGAATACTCTAAACTTTCAACAACGTAGCAACAATGTGAATAATAGGAATATAGGAAAATGATGCTATACGCGAATACTCTAAACTTTCAACAACATAGCAAGAATGTGAATAATAGGAATGTAGGAAAATTATGCTATATGCGCATACTCTAAACGTTCAATAACGTAGCAACAATGTGAATAATAGAAATATAGGAAAATTATGCTATATGCGCATACTCTAAACTTTCAACAAAGTAGCAACAATGTGAATAATAGGAATATAGGAAAATGATGCTATATGCGAATACTCTAAACTTTCAACAACGTAGCAACAATGTGAATAATAGGAATATAGGAAAATGATGCTATATGCGAATACTCTAAACTTTCAACAACGTAGCAACAATGTGAATAATAGGAATATAGGAAAGTGATGCTATATGCGAATACTCTAAACTTTCAACAACGTAGCAACAATGTGAATAATAGTAATATAGGAAAATGATGCTATACGTGAATACTCTAAACTTTCAACAACGTAGCAACATTGTGAATAATAGGAATATAGGAAAATGATGCTATATGCGAATACTCTAAACTTTCAACAACGTAGCAACAATGTGAATAATAGCAATACAGGAAAATAATGCTATATGCGAATACTCTAAACTTTCAACATCGTAGCAACAAAGTGAATAATAAGAATACAGGAAAATGATGCTATATGCGAATACTCTAAACTTTCAACAACGTAGCAACAATGTCAATATTATTAATATAGGAAAATGATGCTATATGCGAATACTCTAAACTTTCAACAACGTAGCAACAATGTGAATAATAGGAATATAGGAAAATGATGCTATATGCGAATACTCTAAACTTTCAACAACGTAGCAACAATGTGAATAATAGGAATATAGGAAAATGATGCTATACGCGAATACTCTAAACTTTCAACAACGTAGCAACAATGTGAATAATAGGAATATAGGAAAATTATGCTATATGCGAATACTCTAAACTTTCAACAACGTAGCAACAATGTGAATAATAGGAATATAGGAAAATGATGCTATACGCGAATACTCTAAACTTTCAACAACGTAGCAACAATGTGAATAATAGGAATATAGGAAAATGATGCTATACGCGAATACTCTAAACTTTCAACAACGTGGCAACAAAGTGAATAATAAGAATACAGGAAAATGATGCTATACGCGAATACTCTAAACTTTCAACAACGTAGCAACAATGTGAATAATAGGAGTATAGGAAAATTATGCTATATGCGAATACTCTAAATTTTCAACAACGTAGCAACAAAGTGATTAATAAGAATACACGAAAAGGGCGAAATGCTAAGTGTTCAACATGCGACATCTTTGAACAACAAACGGGAGTCGTGGATTTTCGATGAACGAGGTGCATGTTCAGTAACGATTACTGCAAATGGCTAACTCGCGATGACACGTTCGAATTAGTCCATCATTCCTATAAGTGATACATGTGTCGATAGTATTTAAAACGAATACACCGTCGGTGACATAACGCTGCTTGTCGTCACGCGAGTAATTTTCGATGAAAGGCATATATATCGGCAAGTCAGCAAACAGTGGACGATATGCAATGTGTAATCAGTGTGCGAGCAAAATTACTGCGATCCGATGCACACATTACTTAACATTGCGTGTGCGGTTCATAGCGAATGTGCATAAATAATTAGGCATGATAAGCGGCATGCAATGATAATGTATATGAAAATCCGAATAATGAGCATTTCTTATGCTGCAGTATGGCATGTTGGGGATTTATCGTGATAAATTATAAACCATGAGCGATGCATACTAGTTGCACTGATAGATTTACTCTGATCCAACGTCCGTATTTAAGGTCGTGGATGTTTTATAACGAATGTGCATGTACAATTAGGCATAATAATCAGCATGAAATGGTAAATACTGTGGTACATCAAAACCCGCATATAAGACGTCGCTAATGAATGAAATATATTTGACAATGTTTGACATGTTGGTATACATGATGCCCACCATGCGTCAAATTTACTAACATTGCCTCAGTAATATACTCTGCTCAAAATATTTAAACTGCCTGATTATTCGAGGTGCTCAAAATATTTCAGCTACCTGAATATTTATGCTGCTTAATTATTCGAGCTGCTCGTACTGTTTACGCTACTTTGATATTTGAACTTTCCAAAACATTTGAGCTACTTGCATATTCACGCAGCACGAAATATACGCGCATCGGTAAATTTCCTGCTACTCGTTTTTACCGGAGCAATCGCCTTCCAATCAACCCATTACAGTAAAATCTCTCATATTGTCCCTGTGCTCGGAATCGAAGTGGAACAATTTGGCCCGTCAAAAAAAACTAATAATTAAATGACAGTCAACCTTCCGATCGAAGTTATTTTCTGTACTGTTCAGGCTGTCTTGACTGTCTATTTTTTATATCAAAAGTATACTGCAAGAATATGTATCTAATCATAATATTTATGTGTTTTGCATTGGGTGGTGCTCAGAACCAAGTAGTATCATAGTTTAGTTTCAAGCTTTTTTCGGAAAATACCCATCTTCTAACTGAAATTCTTTTCTAAATTGTTGAAGCTGGATCTATTGCCTGCTTCACATACTGTAAGTGTAATAAGAGTATATAAAATTAGCTCTATTGTTTGTAAGTTTTATGTTGGATGGTACATAAATGGCACTTAGAGCCTGGTTACCGCTTTCTCCAAAAGATACACATCTTCCGGTTAAAATAATTTTCTACACGGCTCAATTGATATACTGAAAGTGTATTGAAAACATATAAAATTAGTTCTATTATTCACGTGTTTCATGCTGGACGGTACTCAGATGGCAACTAGACCCTAATTACAGTATGGGTGACTCATAATCCTCCTCCGGAAGACACCCATCTTCCAACTAGAATTACTTTCTATACCCCTCACACTATCTTCCCTGGCTCTCCCCAAACCCCCCTCCCACCACGAAACATTCCGACCGTCAATACGTAAAATGAAATGCATCCAACCACATCACGCACAGAAACATCTTCGAATTCGCAGTTAACACGTTGAGTGCTACGCCGGTCCCTAGGGACCGGCAATGGACCTTCCGTTCAGCCGGCGCCGGTCCCTGGGGACCGGCAGTCGACTTTTCGTTTGGGCGGCGTGGATTCCAGGGACTAACTGCGAAATGCTCGTTTGATCGACATCGGTTCATGAGACCGGCATTGTCAAGGGTTAATTTATTAATTACAATTAAAAAATGTAAGTATAAATTTAGTGAAGTTTATTAAAACATTGTAAACAAAGATATGGCCGAGATGTGCACATATCACAGTAGGTAACTACTTTTTTCGTGTTATTCTTCGCTATGTCGCGCCCGAGCATTTTTGCATTCGTGCTATAACTTTCAGCACAGTATTTTCGCACTTTATGTGCTTTTCCTTCATTTTCTCGAAATTTGTGGATACGTCTACTTGTACCGACCTCAACTGGAGTTTGCTCGTGTGCATTTTGGTGTTCGATCTTTTGCCATTTTGGCATTCTCTGCCCCCATTATCTTATGTTAGTAAATTGTATACATGGACATTGAATGCTTCATTCTCACAGCCAAAACCTCAAACGAAACAGTGAAAAAAGTAATCTTGTGTTTATACTTTTCGGTCCAGTGAAGTGTTGATCCTCCGCGTCGCGTGTTGATGCCGAGCGCTGCCGGCTGAGCGGAAAGTCTAGCGAAATCGGCGCCGCACTCAACGTGTTAACTCATCCAACAACCCGGGACAACCTGAGAGAGTTCTTTCAACTAGAATTACTTTCCATATCCCTCATATTAGCTTCCCTGTCTCTGTCCAAACCCCCCTACCACGAAATCTCTAGATCGTCAATACGTAAAATGAAACGCATCCAACCACGTCACGCACAGAAATGCTACATCTTCGAATTCGCAGTTAATCCATTTGCATCATTTGACGGAATAATCCGCAAACAAAAACTGACCATTATCACTGGGAGCGGATAAATCCGCACACAATAATTTTTGTTTTCAGCTTATCAGCAATCGTTAAAGAGTCTGTACGATAAACAAACGATAAAGAATTTTGTGTAAAATATTATCTTTCTTACTTTTCTGGTTGTAAGTTCAAAATAATAAAATAATAAAAAAAATAATAGATAATAAAATTTAATAAAATTAGGTTACCATAATGAATTACAGTTCGAATTCGGATTCAAGCATAGAAATGCAAATATCCCATAAGCGTAAACGTGACATAGCTCTAATAGATAGTAGTGAAGATGACCAGCCCGATAATATTGAAACTGTAGATTTCTTATGGGAAAAACGAAATTGTATGCCAACATTACATGATTTTACTGCCGTAAGCGGTGTAACCATCAACGTCAATGGAATGTCCAGGCGCGATGTTTTCGAATTATTTTTCAACGTGGAACTAGTCCAAAAAAGAATTCTGGAAAATACGAGGAATATACAATAATTTAAATAACCCTATAACACCATTTCTAATGAGAATAAACACTAAAAGTCTTCCTTGCGCATACTGGTAGTGAAGATGACTAGCCCGATAATATTGAAACTGTAGATTTCTTATGGGAAAAACGAAATTGTATGCCAACATTACATGATTTTACTGCCGTAAGTGGTGTAACCATCAACGTCAATGGAATGTCTAGGCGCGATGTTTTCGAATTACTTTTCAACGTGGAACTAGTCCAAAAAATAATTCTGGAAAATACGAGGAATATACAATAATTTAAATAACCCTATAACACCATTTCTAATGAGAATGAACACTAAAAGTCTTTCTTGCGCATGCTGGTAGTGAAGATGACTAGCCCGATAATATT
This sequence comes from Cryptocheilus praepositus, assembly GCA_033815515.1. Taxonomy (NCBI): domain Eukaryota; kingdom Metazoa; phylum Arthropoda; class Insecta; order Hymenoptera; family Pompilidae; genus Cryptocheilus; species Cryptocheilus praepositus. Next base: position 1,453,909 of record JAWWQZ010000190.1, read on the forward strand.
GAAACTGTAGATTTCTTATGGGAAAAACGAAATTGTATGCCAACGTTACATGATTTTACTGCCGTAAGTGGTGTAACCATCAACGTCAATGGAATGTCCAGGCGCGATGTTTTCGAATTATTTTTCAACGTGGAACTAGTCCAAAAAATAGTTCTGGAAAATACGAGGAATATACAATAATTTAAATAACCTTACATCACCATTTCTAATGAGTATAAACACCAAAAGTCTTCCTTGCGCATACTGGTAGTGAAGATGATTAGCCCGATAATATTGAAACTGTAGATTTCTTATGGGAAAAACGAAATTGTATGCCAACATTACATGATTTTACTGCCGTAAGTGGTGTAACCATCAACGTCAATGGAATGTCCAGGCGCGGTGTTTTCGAATTATTATTCAATGTGGAACTAGTCCAAAAAATAGTTCTGGAAAATACGAGGAATATACAATAATTTAAATAACCTTACATCACCATTTCTAATGAGAATAAACACTAAAACTCTTCCTTACGCATGCTGGTACCGGCAACGTTTAGCTACGCATGTCGGATTTTTGAGTAAGGTTGCGAATTTAGAGCGATGATACAAATACTCATCCAACAACTCGGGACAATCTGAGAGAGTTCACTGTACCCTACCGCAACAATCGCCCCCCACCTCCCCGTTTCAAGCATCCCACCCGCACCAAATCATCTCTGGAACCCCTTCACCCGGTACCCTTAACGCTCCCAAACCTTAAAGTCGTTGACAATCTGCGGCTTAGCCGTGGGATCCGTGACCCTCTTCTCAATATCTTGCACGTACATCTGCATCCTGTTCATCCCGTGACTGAAGTGACCCCGGTAGTCGGCGGTCATGAGGTGCTGGGCGACGTTCTGCGCGTCATCCTCCGCCGTGCCGGCCTTGCACATGCATTCGCGTACAAACCTGACGACCTCATCCTTCGGCACGACCATCTCCCGCGACTGCGACGTCGCCATTCCTGAAGCTCCCCAGAAAGAAATGCGTCCGCTGCTCGATCGGTTCGTCGCGCCGTGGATTCTGCCAGCGATGCAAACTCGCGAGACGCATCTGCCTGCCGCGATGACCAGCGTCGGCATGTTAAATAGCGGTGGACGTGTTTGGCTCGGCCAATCGAGCTGCTGCACGTGGCAAAGATCTCTTCTTAGAGACGCAACGGAGTAAAGAGGAGAAGCGCGCGAGTCGACGGCCGACACTGCCTGCTGGGCTCGGATGTTATGCTGACGCAGGTTATCGCTTATCGGCGTTGCGCCAGTTTCATGGCGCTTTATCGCGACGCTTAATGATGGGAATTAAGAGCCGGGGTCTTAGGTGTGCGACGCCGTGACGGGAGCTGCGCAAATATTTTCCGGCTTCCTCGAGGCCGCTTCCTCCCTGCGACGCTGGGCAGATAGGGGGAAGAGGTGAATGACGCAGCTGTCCAACCTGTTGGGCATCTGGATGTCTGTGGCGTCGAGCTTACGGGCGTCGGTACGGTTTACTGGGGTGGCGTGGAACACGAGTTGGGCAATGGGTTGTTTGACGCCGCAGTTTCGTGGCAGGCGATGCAGCGAGGTACTGGGAATAATGCGGGAAATGAGTTTAGTAACTCCTTTTTTGGCATTTTTTGAGAGACGATGTAACGAGTTACAAGGAATACGTGGAGGATGAGTTTAGCAGTAACTTTTTTGCCATTTTTCTGAGATCCGATGTAATGTGCTGCAGGAAAGTGGAAGATGGGTTTAGTAAGAGCTTTCTCGCCATTCTTCTGTGACGCCAATTTTCTGAAATCCGATCTAATGTGTTACAGGAAATACGTGGAGGATGAGTTTGGTTACAGCTTTCTCGCCATTTTTCTATGACGTCAATTTTCTGAGATCCGATGTAATGTGTTACAGGAAATACGTGGAAGATGAGTTTGGTTAGAGCTTTCACGCCATTTTTCTGTGGCGTCAGTTTTTGAGATCTAATGTAGTGAGTTATAGGAATTATGTCAAAACTAGGTTTAGCAACAGCTTTCTCGCCATTTTCTTGTGTCGTTAATTTTTTGAGAACCAATATTATGAGTTACAAAGAATACGTGGATGATGAGTTTAGCAACCGCTTTCTCACCATTCTTCTATGACGCTAATTTTCTGAGATCCAATGTAATGTGTTGCAAGAAAGTGGAAGAAGAGTTTGGTAAGAGCTTTTTCGCCATTTTTCTGTGGCGTCAATTTTTGAGATCTGATGTAATGAGTTATAAGAATTATATCGAAACTAGGTTTAGCAACAGCTTTCTCGCCATTTTCCTCTTGCGGTAATTTCTTGAGAACCAATATTATGAGTTACAAGGAATACGTGGAAGATGAGTTTAGTAATAACTTTCTCGCCATTCTTCTATGACGCCAATTTTCTGAGATCTGATGTAATGTGTTACAGGGAATACATGGAGAATGAGTTTGGTTAGAGCTTTCTCGCCAATTTTCTGTGGCATCAACTTTTGAGATCCGATGTAATGAGTTATAGGAATTATGTCGAAACTGGATTTAAGAACAGCTTCTTCGCCACTTTTCTGAGGCGTCAATTTTTGGAGAGCCAATACAATGAGTTACAAGGAATACGTGGAAGATGAGTTTAGCAACAGCTTTCTCACCATTCTTCTATGACGCTAATTTTCTGAGATCCAATGTAATGTGTTGCAAGAAAGTGGAAGAAGAGTTTGGTAAGACCTTTCTCGCCAATTTTATGTGGCGTCAGTTTTTGAGATCTAATGTAGTGAGTTATAGGAATTATGTCGACACTAGGTTTAGCAACAGCTTTCTCGCCATTTTCCTCTTGCGGTAATTTCTTGAGAACCAATATTATGAGTTACAAGGAATACGTGGAAGATGAGTTTAGTAATAACTTTCTCGCCATTCTTCTATGACATCAATTTTCCGAAATCCGATGTAATGTGTTACAGGGAATACGTGGAGAATGAGTTTGGTTAGAGCTTTCTCGCCAATTTTCTGTGGCGTCAATTGTTGAGATCTGATATAATGAGTTATAGGAATTATATCGAAACTGGGTTTCGCAACAGCTTTCTCGCCATTTTTCTGAGGCGTCAATTTTTGGAGAGCCAATACGATGGGTTACAGGGAATATGTGGAGGATGAGTTTAGCAACAGCGTTCTCACCATTCTTCTATGATGCCAATTTTCTGAAATCCGATGTGTTGCAGGAAAGTGGAAGATAAGTTTAGTAAGAGCTTTCTCGCCATTCTTCTATGACGTCAATTTTCTGAGATCCGATGTAATGTGTTACAGGAAATACGTGGAGGATGTGTTTGGTTGGATCTTTCTCTCCATTTTCCTGTGGCGTCAATTTTTGAGATTTGATGTAATGAGTTATAGGAAATATGTCGAAACTAGGTTTGGCAACAGCTTTCTCGCAATTTTTCTGTTGCGGTAATTTCTTGAGAACCAATGTTATGAGTTACAAGGAATACGTGGAAGATGAGTTTAGTAACGACTTTCTCGCCATTTTCCTGAGGCGTCAATTTTTGGAGAGCCAACACGAGTTACAGGGAATATGTGGAAGATGACTTTAACACCAACCTGCCCGCCACCACCAGGTGTTGAATTTCGAATGCCACCACCGACGCCTTGCGAAACGCCACAGAATATCTCCTGCCTTGTGCAAAGCTTACCGAAAGCACTTGTTCAGATCTTCTGCGCTGCGGAGTCAACGTCCTCCACCGATCCACGTGATCATTCGTCGTTTCGAAGTTGGCGCCCCGCGCTTCGTACCATAGCTTGATCACTAATTAGCATTGCGCAACTGTATCGCCAGCTCGACGGCACAAGCTACGGGCGCAACACGAGAAAACGTTTTGTCAGGAATATGAACGTAAAAATCGACCTCGGCGGTCTCTTCTTTCGACGATCAGCAGAAAACTCACGTGTCGTCGGGTTCGGCTTGGCCTGAACCTGCGTCGCAGTTCGCGGACGTCGGGACGCACACTACAGAGCCTATTTGCGGATTCAACACCCACTGTCCTAGCGGAATGAAAGTGTGTCGGCGCTGTTGACGTAGATAGTTGCGATGGAGTTTAATATTGGCGAGACTGTGTCGTGTGGCGAGCGGGAACTTCAAACCACAATTCTATCCTGCATCGCGTAATCTTCACTCGCCGCGTGACGTCGTCCAACATTTTATACTGCGTCAAGAATAGCGCTAGTGTCTTGGGTCTTGCGTCTTCTGATGACGGTTTTTTTGAGATTGCACGTAAGACGCGTGTCATCGGTGATTCATGCGAGATTTAGGTGGAGTAGGAAGAAAGCTACGATGTTTAGCAGCTGGAGCTTGCGTGATGGTTGAATCAGACTGTTGGGGACGGGCATGTTTGAGGCAATTCGAAATTTGGAAGGCGCGGTGGCTGGAGGTTAATTATGTTTTTTGAATGGCCGAAACGTGGTGTCGGGGATGATGTATGTCTTGAAGTTGGGACGCCTTGAAGTTTGTTGGGAAAACAATGTCGGTGACGATGAAGTGGTGATCGATGGAGATGAATAAGAAACGGTGCGCCCCGAGTTTTCGATCATTTGGCTATAATCCGTTCGGTGAAATTGATCGTTGTTGGAAAGATAACGAACAGAAGCGGCGCAGTTAGGGTTAAAGAAGAGGTTTCGTGAAATATTCGGAAGAATTAACAACATTCTAATCACATTAAGCGCGGTAGAAGAACAATCGTTCAAATTAATCCGCGATAAAAATAATTTCCGTCACCCATTGTCAAATAATCGGAACGCATAGAACACGAGAAGTGTAAATAAGAAGAGTAATTAAAAATTGACAAAGCGTTCTATCGTTGCAGTGATTTGTTTAGCAAAAACTTGAACAAGAAATATAGTATTGGCCTCTTTTCGCAGAATGCTTCTTTATTGCATTTTTTGTTAAAACAAATTCCAATATAAAACTATGTAGGTAACAACATTCTAATTACATTAAGCGCGGTAGAAGAACAATCGTTCAAATTAATCCGCGATGAAAATAATTTCCGTCGCCCATTGTCAAATAATCGGAATGCGTAGAACACGAGAAGTGTAAATAAGAAGAGTAATTAAAAATTGACAAAGCGGTCTGTCGTTGCAGTGATTTGTTTAGCAAAAATTTAAAGAAGGAATATAATATTGGCCTCTATCGGCTGAATGCTTCTTTATTGCATTTTTTGTTAAAACAAATTCCAATATAAAACTATGTAGATAACAACATTCTAATCACATTAAGCGCGGAAGAAGAACAATCGTTCAAATTAATCCGCGATAAAAATAATTTCCGTCACCCATTGTCAAATAATCGGAACGCGTAGAACACGAGAAGTGTAAATAAGAAGAGTCATTAAAAATTGACAAAACGTTCTATCGTTGCAGTGATTTGTTTAGCAAAAATTTAAACAAGAAATATAGTATTGGCCTCTTTCGGCAGAATGCTTCTTTATTGCGTTTTTTGTTAAACCAAATTCCAATATAAAACTATATAGATAACAACATTCTACTCACATTAAGCGCGGTAGAAGAACAATCGTTCAAATTAATTGGTACTAAATAAAATTATCCGTCTTACCATTTCAAATAATTTAACGCATAGAACACTTAAATAAGGATTAAAAAATTGACAAAACGTTCTATTGTTGCTGTGATTTGTTTACAGGAATTTAAACAAGAAATATAGTAATGTATCTTTAACAAAATCGTCTTTATTCGTTTTTTGCTAAAACAAATTCCAATATAAAACTATATAGATAACAACATTCTAATCACATTAAGCGCGGTAGAAGAACAATCGTTCAAATTAATCCGCGATAAAAATAATTTCCGTCACCCATTGTCAAATACTCGGAATGCGTAGAACACGAGAAGTGTAAATAAGAAGAGTCATTAAAAATTGACAAAGCGTTCTATCGTTGCAGTGATTAGTTTAGCAAAAATTAAAACAAGAAATATAGTATTGGCCTCTTTCGGCAAAATGCTTCTTTATTGCATTTTTTGTTAAAACAAATTCCAATATAAAACTATATAGATAACAACATTCCAATCACATTAAGCGTGGTAGAAGAACAATCGTTCAAATTAATCCGCGATAAAAATAATTTCCGTCACCCATTGTCAAATAATCGGAACGCATAGAACACGAGAAGTGTAAATAAGAAGAGTAATAAAAAATTGACAAAACGTTCTATTGTTGCTGTGATTTGTTTAGCAAAAATTTAAACAAGAAATATATTATTGGCCTCTTTCGGCAGAATGCTTCTTTATTGCATTTTTTGTTAAAACAAATTCCAATATAAAACTATATAGATAACAACATTCTAATCACATTAAGCGCGGTAGAAGAATAATCGTACAAATTAATCCGCGATAAAAATAACTTCCGTCACCCATTGTCAAATAATCGGAACGCATAGAACACGAGAAGCGTAAATAAGAAGAGCAATTAAAAATTGATAAAGCGTTCTATCGTTGCAGTGATTTGTTTAGCAAAAATTTAAAGAACAAATATAATATTGGCCTCTTTCGGCAGAATGCTTCTTTATTGCATATTTTGTTAAAACAAATTCCAATATAAAACTATGTAGATGACAACATTCTAATCACATTAAGCACAGTAGAAGAACAATCGTTCAAATTAATCCGCGATAAAAATAATTTCCGTCACCCATTGTCAAATAATCGGAACGCATAGAACACGAGAAGCGTAAATAAGAAGAGCAATTAAAAATTGATAAAGCGTTCTATCGTTGCAGTGATTTGTTTAGCAAAAATTTAAACAAGAAATATAGTATTGGCCTCTATCGGCTGAATGCTTCTTTATTGCGTTTTTTGTTAAAACAAATTCCAATATAAAACTATGTAGATAACAACATTCTAGTCACATTAAGCGCGGAAGAAGAACAATCGTTCAAATTAATCCGCGATGAAAATAATTTCCGTCACCGAATGTCAAATCATCGGAACGCATAGAACACGAGAAGTGTAAATAATCGATATATTAAAAATTGACAAATATATTGCAGTGATTTGTTTAGCAAAAATTTGAACAAGAAATATATTATTGGCCTCTATCGGCTGAATGCTTCTTTATTGCGTTTTTTGTTAAAACAAATTCCAATATAAAACTATGTAGATAACAACATTCTAATCCCATTAAGCGAGGTAGAAGAACAATCGTTCAAATTAATCCGCGATAAAAATAACTTCCGTCACCCATTGTCAAATAATCGGAACGCATAGAACACGAGAAGAGTAAATAAGAAGAGTAATTAAACATTTATAAAGCGTTTTATCGTTGCAGTGATTTGTTTAGCAAAAATTTAAACAAGAAATATAGTATTGGCCTCTTTCGGCAGAATGCTTCTTTATTGCATTTTTTGTTAAAACAAATTCCAATATAAAACTATGTAGATAACAACATTCTAATCACATTGAGCGCGGTAGAAGAACAATCGTTCAAATTAATCCGCGATAAAAATAATTTCCGTCACCCATTGTCAAATAATCCGAATGCGTAGAACACGTTCTTTATCAAATGATTTGTTTCCATTATTTAATTTCGCGTAAATTAAGAATTATTAATATATGCGTCCGCCGAAATCTATCGGTGTCGACTATGATTATATATCGATATATTTCGATTTCTACGAATATATTACGACTTTTTTTACTTATACTACAGACGACTATATTTCAATTGCTTATCTATTGCAGCCACAATTATCAATTTACGATGTGAATACAGATGCGTTCTTTATCAAATGATTTTGTTTCCATTATTTAATTTCGCGTAAATTAAGAATTATCATGGACGCATATATGCGTCCGCCGAAATCTATCGGTGTCGACTATGATTATATATCGGTATATTTCGATTTCTACGAATATATTACGACTTTTTTACTTATACTACGATTTATAAGACGACTATATTTCAATTGCTTATCTATTGCAGCCACAATGATCAATTTACGACGTGAATACAGATGCGTTCTTTATCAAATGATTTGTTTCCATTATTTAATTTCGCGTAAATTAAGAATTATCATGGACGCATATATGCGTCCGCCGAAATCTATCGGTGTCGACTATGATTATATATCGATATATTTCGATTTCTACGAATATATTACGACTTTTTTTACTTATACTACGATTTATGAGACGACTATATTTCAATTGCTTATCTATTGCAGCCACAATTATCAATTTACGAGGTGAATACAGATGCGTTCTTTATCAAATGATTTTGTTTCCATTATTTAATTTCGCGTAAATTAAGAATTATCATGGACGCATATATGCGTCCGCCGAAATCTGTCGGTGTCGACTATGATTATATATCGATATATTTCGATTTCTACGAATATATTACGACTTTTTTTTACTTATACCACGATTTATAAGACGACTATATTTCAATTGCTTATCTATTGCAGCCACAATTATCAATTCACGAGGTGAATACAGATGCGTTCTTTATCAAATGATTTTGTTTCGATTATTTAATTTCGCGTAAATTAAGAATTATCATGGACGCATATATGCGTCCGCCGAAATCTATCGGTGTCGACTATGATTATATATCGATATATTTCGATTTCTACGAATATATTACGACTTTTTTTACACTACGATTTATAAGACGACTATATTTCAATTGCTTATCTATTGCAGCCACAATTATCAATTGACGAGGTGAATACAGATGCGTTCTTTATCAAATGATTTTGTTTCCATTATTTAATTTCGCGCAAATTAAGAATTATCATGGACGCATATATGCGTCCGCCGAAATCTATCGGTGTCGACTATGATTATATATCGATATATTTCGATTTCTACGAATATATTACGACTTTTTTTACTTATGCTACGATTTATAAGACGACTATATTTCAATTGCTTATCTATTGCAGCCACAATTATCAATTGACGAGGTGAATACAGATGCGTTCTTTATCAAATGATTTTGTTTCCATTATTTAATTTCGCGCAAATTAAGAATTATCATGGACGCATATATGCGTCCGCCGAAATCTGCCGGTGTCGACTATGATTATATATCGATATATTTCGATTTCTACGAATATATTACGACTTTTTTTACTTATACTACGATTTATAAAACGACTATATTTCAATTGCTTATCTATTGCAGCCACAATTATCAATTTACGACGTGAATACAGATGCGTTCTTTATGAAATGATTTTTTTGCATTATTTAATTTGGCGTAAATTAAGAATTATCATGGGCGCATATATGCGTCCGCCGAAATCTATCGGTGTCGACTATGATTATATATCGATATATTTCGATTTCTAGAATATTACACTTATGCTACGATTTATAAGACGACTATATTTCAATTGCTTATCTATTCAGCCACAATTATCAATTTACGATGTGAAACAGACAACGAAATACGATTTTAAATAATTTTTTGAAAGGGGTCCTTTGACCTTGCTTCGCATCAGTTTCGAAAGATGACAAAATACGTTTAGCGTGTTAACCGTTCGGATTCGTTTGACGTTTATCTGATGCTTCGGACATTCTATACGTCGCTCGTCCGATCGTCGATTTCTCACCTACTTAGCCACAATTATAAATTAGCGCGAGGTGAATACAGATGCGTTCTTTATCAAATGATTTTTTTGCATCATTTAATTTGGCGTAAATACAGAATTACCATTAAAACTTATTTGCGCCTTAAATAATCGATCAGTAGAGTTCACACTAGCGAAAAGTGTTTCGTCCTCAGCGAACGCTTTGGCCAAAAGTATTCAGCACTCAAAGGGTTAAAAAACAATTGCATCTTTTCAACATATCGAGTCAGACACTTGCTGCTCGCATCAGTTTCGAAAGATGACAAAATGAAGAACGTTCTAATATAAAGCGCTGCAGAAATTCCGATGAGATTCCGATGACAGAACGCTGCAAAAAAGGTGCGTGCAAATTGAAGACCGCCGGCTATAGTCGGATTCGTTTGACGTTTATCTGATCCGACAGTGCGACATCGCGTTCATTCTCTCACGTCGCTCGTTCGCGATCGTCGATAATTAATTACGCGAGCTTAACGGCGCGATTTTGTCGTTAGCGCGTCACGCTTTTCATTACGCGCTTCGCGTGACGCAATAATTCGCCAGCTGAACAAATCTGCGCGTATGAGTTTCGTTACGCAATCGAATTTTTCAGACAGCGTACGATATCGAATACTCGCAAGTATCGTTTGACGCGATCGCTTGTGCTTGCCAATATTGTTGGTGCATTTGTGTGCGTGTTCCTTTGTACGCTGCAGTTTGTCAGCCGCGAAAGAAATTGATGGCGTTCCGCAGAGGTTGCCAGTTCAGTTCCATTTACCGACGTAGAAACGTGCATTATGATGTGAAGGCAGAAAATATGAACGGCCGGATAGAAAAAAGATGAACGCGGATGAAGATGAATTTAATGGTTATAATTGATCATAATTGGAAAACAGTAATAAGAATGTTTGGTTGCGTTGCAGTCAAGTTAGTCGCTGCAATACATTTCATTTCAAACTGAAGACATGAAGACAAAAATAAAGTCGTTCGCGTTGTGTAATTTTTATTACATAATTATTAATATAATACATATAATAATTTCTTATTTTCTTAGTAGTCTTAGGTAATAAATTTCACACCAAATTAAGGAAATAAAAGTAAAAATAAAGTGTTTCATGTCGCAGGTCAGTGCAAGAAAAACTGAGAATTTGAAATTTCATAAACGGTGCAATTACATTTAATTCAAAAAAATAATTTGCCAGATGCACGTACATCGCAATTAATCGTTGCAACTGATTTGCAAACAGTCGTTGCGACAAACTCTGTTCCAAACTAAGCCATTAAAGGTAAAGTTTTAGTACTTCCTGATATGATTAATTTTAATCATAATTAAGAAAGTACAATTTTCATAGACAGCGTAATTTTATTTAATCAGAAACCAAAGCAGAGACGTTTGTTGCAACGAAAAGGCATAAAAATATGCACGAACGGATAGAGAAAACGAGATGAACGCGGATGAAGATGAATTTAATGGTTATAATTGATCATAATTGGAAAACAGTAATAAGAATGTTTGGTTGCGTTGCAGTGAAGTTAGTCGCTGCAATACATTTCATTTCAAATTGAGCACATCAAGGTAAAAATAAAGGCATCCGTGTTGTGTAATTATTATTACATAATTATTAATACATATAATAATTTCTTATTTTCTTAGTAGTCTTAGGTGATAAATCCTACTTCAAATTAAAAAAATAAAAGTAAAAATAAAGTGTTTCATTTCGCGGGTCAGTGCAAGCAAAAGTAAGAATTAGAAATTTCATAAACGGTGCAATTACATTTAACCAAGAAAAATAGTTTCCAAGATGCCCGTACATCGCAATTAATCGTTGCAACTGATTTGCAAACAGTCGTTGCGACAAACTCTGTTCTAAACTAAGCCATTAAAAGTAAAGTTTTCGTACTTCCTGATATGATTAATTTTAATCAGAACTAGGAAAGTATAACTTTCATAGACCTCATAATTCTATTTAACCAGAAACCAAAGCAGAGACGTTTGTTGCGACGAGAAGGCATAAAAATATGCACGAACGGATAGAGAAAACGAGATGAACGCAGATGAAGATGAATTTAATGGTTATAATTGATCATAATTGGAAAACAGTAATAAGAATGTTTGGTTGCGTTGCAGTCAAGTTAGTCGCTGCAATACATTTCATTTCAAACTGAGCACATAAAGGTAAAAATAAAGGCATCCGTGTTGTGTAATTATTATTACATAATTATTAATACATATAATAATTTCTTATTTTCTTAGTAGTCTTAGGTGATAAATCCTACTTCAAATTAAAAAAATAAAAGTAAAAATAAAGTGTTCCATGTCGCGGGTCAGTGCAAGCAAAACTAAAAATTAGAAATTTCATAAACGGTGCAATTACATTTAACCAAGAAAAATAATTTGCAAGATTCACGTACACCGAAATTAATCGTTGCAACTGATTTTCCGCCGTAAACTAAAATAAGCATTTTTCGGTGCATTGCGAACAGTTGTTACGACAAACTCTGTTCCAAACTAAGTCATTAAAGCTAAAGTTTTAGTACTTCCTGATATGATTAATTTTAATCAGAACTAAAAAAAGTACAATTTTCATATGCAGCGTAATTTTATTTAACCAGAAACCAAAGCAGAGACATTTGTTGCAACGAAAAGGCATAAAAATATGCACGAACGGATAGAGAAAACGAGACGAAGTAATTTATCTGAATTTTCTCATGCGATCGTAGTAATTAAAAGCAGTGGAGGCGTTATCACACGAAGAAGGTAATTAAAGATGTTTTTGCCGGACTGATACGTACGACTGACAGTCGGTTAAAATTGCTCTAGCAATAACTCATAGATCGATAAGAAACACACAAGTTCGCGTGTGTTTTAAGTGAGGCAGTTAAAATTAATTGTAACGCTTTTCTTGTTGTCCATAGAAAGAAATGCTAGATAAAGAAGCCACGTAATACGACAATGTTTGTATTTCTACGAAGTCAAGTTACACGAAAATGCATGCTGCCTGTTTTTTTTAATACATCCATTTTTGTAGACTTGTGAAAATGGGCACCAGTGGTTCCAAAACATGTGTTGGTACAGTAATAAAGTTCTATAGTCAGTATTTTTACTATTGTCTATATATACTATAGACTATATACTACTATAGTCTATATACTATATACATATATGTATATAGTATTTTAGTTCTATAGTCAGTATTTCAACCAAACAAAAAGGCTTTATATTCCTTAAGTAAATTGAAGTGAAATGCAATAAGCTTGGAAATGAAGACGTGACGTAAAATCAAATTTTTGAATATTTACTCGAAAGTTGTACACGTATATTACGAATACTCGAATATCTGCTGTTCAAACCGAAGAAAATGACAAGAGGCGTAACAATTGAAGTATCATAGATAATTATATGTATCAGTTACAGGTTGGCGAGGTACGAGTCGACGTAAACAAACTGTGATCTGCTCACGGATAAGAAGAATCGAAGTGAAGCATGTTCGTTGAGCAAGCTGATGGGATCAATCGTATTATGCATAACCGACTTCTTACGTAATCATAGACGATTTGCGACAGATTGAAAACCGAAAAAAAACAAAGCGCTTAAGGAACACGTCGAGGAATATCGTAATCGTTTAGTCTGCGATATCGGTTCGATTACCTAACGTCTCGCAACTTAATATGGAATTCAACATTTGCGGATGTTAATCGTTGCATATGTAACGAAACTATTTTTAAAATCGGCTTTGCTGTTTCACACGCAAAATCGTTTTGCAGATTAACTATATTCTCACAAGATGACAGTACTATCTGTTTTATCTATTGAGATGAGTATATTGGGTAGGAGGGAAAGTTCTGTCGTATTTTTAATAGGCAGGTAATTTTTCTTGTAAATAAAAAAAACATCTGGCTAGTGAATCATTCGAATTTTTTTTTGTTTTTTATAGCTGCTGTATAATATAAAAGGAGTCCTTTTTTACCATTCATCATTTACTTGTGATATTTAAAGTGAAAAACATGTCAGTAGATAAAGTGCATTTACGACACTGCATCGTGTATGAATTCCAAAAAGGAAGCAACGCATCGGTTGCATGTAAACATTTATGTGTGGTATTTGGAAAAGATATTGTAAATGTTCATACTTGTCAAAGATCGTTTAGCAAATTTCGTTCCGGGGATCTGAGCCTCCAAGAAAGTGATCGATCTGGACGACCATCCAAGGTCGATAACGATATTTTACGATCCATGTTGGAAGATAATCCACATTTAACAAGTCGAGAAATTGCAGAAGAGTGTAGCATTCATCATACAACACATTAAATGTATTATGATTAATATTAAATACATATTTTTATAAATTAATTCAAATATTTTCTTTAAAATACGGCAGAACTTTCCCTCCAACCCAATACATGTTACAGTGAAACACCGAAATCTGGAGAATGTCGACTTTCACCGGTGAATGTCAACATTCACATAGTCGTTTGGTGTATGTCCGAAATATTTGCTAAATACCCTTATTTCTGACTTACACCGGTAAATGTTGACATTCACCATGCACTAATTGTCGACACACACCGGAGAGGGTCCGAATGTAAAATAATGTAATGAAATATTCGATCTTTCACCGACGTATTTGGTATATGTTGACGTTCACCGGTGAAAATCGACATTCTCCATTTTCGGTCATTCATGGTAACATATATATATATACATGTACAAGATCATATAAATTTTAAGAAATTTATAAGTACGCAATGTCAGTAATAAGGGTATTTAGCAAATATTTCGGACATACACCAAACGACTATATGAATGTTCACATTCACCGGTGAAAGTCGACATTCTCCAGATTTCGGTCATTCACGATAACATATATATAGAAAACGTTTGTTCAAATATTTAGTTCCTTAAATATTCATCAAATATTTACAAGTTAAGGCGATGAGATGATTAATCATCTGTGTATTGTATAAATATTTAGTAAATTCGGAAGCGGAATAAATGGAAGAATTCTAGCGACTGCAAGAACAACCTTCTGTATATTTCTGCAATAGGCTGAATGATAAACTACAAGTTATTGCATAAACATTGTATATGCTCGGAAGAACCGGAGAAGAACGGAAGAATCTACTATCTAGTATCTAGTACCATCTAGTATACAGTACTGTCTATTGAGATTAGTATATACAGTACTATCTACTATCTACCATCTAGTAACTAGTACTATCTAATATATAGTACTATCTTGTTTTAATTATTGAGATTAATTTATTTTGTACGGAACATCCCATAAATACACAGAACCCTCCTCCGATTTTGGTACAATCGATAAACGATCGATTGTTCTAACAAATGTAAAGAAAAAATTTACAACGAGAATTTTTATATAAAGAGTTTTCGCCGAGAAAATTTTCTTCGACATTTTCGATTCATTTTTTGAACCCGAATCAGCACCTTCCGGATATTCTGAACGTACTGGATTTTAAAACTGATATTTTTCGGCATTCTTGACCGCAGCTGACTGAACTGCACAACTCACCTTTCTTTGTAACAAACTCATCACATTAAATTCTATTCATTTCATTAAATTCTAAGCCAACTTCCTCGTCTACCGAATTCTACGTATGCATTTCTTTCCTTCGTGACGTCACAGGACAAATTCCTGTCTATAATGTCGTGATTCGCGATACGCACGAGGAAAAGCCTTGAATCGTATTCCTGCATGCGTGCAATTGAGGTGAAAAGAGGAAAAACGCAACTTAGTAACCGTTATATCTGGCACAAACGGTAAACCGATCGGTAGAGAAACAAAGTTTATCAAATAAAATCTGAGTTTCAACCATAAAAAGAGATATTACTTCAAAGAATCCTCTTTTGGCAGCACAAATAAGAATAAACAACGACAAATAATAAGGCCACGTCAAATAAAATTGGTTACTCAATCTCTAATATTTTAAGTAATTTAAATTCACTTTTGCCTACATTTGATTAACCCATTGACTGCCAACTACGAGATATCTCGTAGTAAGCGTCTGTACCAAAAGTGTTTTTCTTTCAATAAAAATACTGCAAATGCCATACAATTTTACAATTACAACATTATATCAGTAACTTAATAATATTATATTTTGTAGAACTTCATGTCTTTTTTAAAATAAAACTGTGGCACCCAGGGCAAGACGCACAAAATTTGCGTGGCAGTCAATGGGTTAAAGTATTGATTTAATCCATACATTGACACAAAATATATTCTGTCATATTAACTGCGGGGATAAGTTCAGCGTGAGTAGGTTGTTTGCGGAATGTCAGTGGAAACTGAAGACACATAAACCAGAAGCACGTATAGCGTTGCTTCTAAGAGAAGATCCGCGAGGTGATAATCTCGACTCTCGTCTTTACGTAGGTATAGCGTGGGCAGGTGTTGGCAGCGTAATAAAGAAATGTCGTCTTCGTTATGTCGAATCTATGATCTCCTCGTGTCATGGCAATTTTATTGTCGTCGTAATTGCAATTACTGCCAAGAGGGATTAAAAAATAGACATATCAATGGTCGTGCGATTAAACTTCAGCAGAAGGAAAGAATCAGAGATGCCCACGACGTTGCAATTAATTGGTAAACTATGATATTGGAAGTGAAAATTAAGTAATTTTTGTTATGGTCCATTGCGATATGTTTGGATCCAATCCCAGAACATCGAAGAAAAAATCACTTCGGCATCGCGGTTACTTTTAGTCAGAATTAACCCATTCGAGACCGATTGCACACCGTGTGTGCAATTGAAACGATATAAATGCACACCGTGTGTCAATAACATTTGTTGTGCAATTATCAGTTATTCTGAGTAAACTAGTCGTCGAAATAAGATTTTCCTTGAACTAATAAATCTGCAAGGTACAGGAAAACAGAATTTGGCATTGGTTTTACTGTGTGAAAAATCTAAAAATTATTTCAAGTCTTTCTTATGTAAAATAGATGAATTGCCGACAGTCTTAAAGAAGGAAAATATAAACGTAATAATTATTCTTGTCCTGCTTGTGTCGGTAATCCTGGATTATGTTTGGGAGAATGTTTCTAGATACCATCAACCAACTAATGTATAATTTTACGATCAGTGTATCTATTTGCTAAAAGTGTATTTACAAATTATATTTTCATTTTTTATTACTGAGTTACATTACTTTGTTATCTGTATACATTTTTCTAGAAAATTTATTTCTTGTTCGTTATTCTTTTCATTATTCAACTTATCTTTTTTTAACTTTTTACTACTTTTTAAACATTTTCTTTGCATTATATTCTGTTCTTTATTATTGAAAACAAAATAACGATTTTATATTATCCAACTATTTTTGAAATAAATGTTTTTTTTAAATAAGATTGCGGACGAGATTTCTTGCACACAAAAACAGTCAAAAATTTTGAAAAAATTCTATATGTAAAGAAATTTGTTTAAAATTAATTTTTAATATTTTTTATGTTATTTACAGATATATAACATGTTATTAGTAAATATTATTAGGTGTACAACTTTGCTTGTTTTTTGGTAAATTATATTGTTGGAAAAAACTGGTTATACGTTTAATTTTTGTCCATGGTCCACTTTCTCCGATCTTTGGATCCATCCCAGAACATCGAAAAAAAATCATCTTCGGCATCGCGATCCACTTTTCGATCAGATTTTTAACCCTTCATAAGACCGATTGGCACACCGTGTGTGCAATTGATTTCGAAACAAGTGATAGTAAGACGTCTGCACACCGTGTGTGCACTTCCCATTTCAACGTTTCCAATTATCAGTTATTCTGATGGGGTAAACTTGTCGTCGTAAAAATAAGATTTTCCTTGAACTAATGAAATCTGCTCAAACGCATTAAGGAAAACAGAATTTGGCATTGGTTTTACTGTGTTAAAAATCTAAAAATTATTTCGAGATGGCCTTTCTTACATGTAAAATACTATGAATTGCCGACAGTCTTAAAGGAAAATATAAACATAATTTTCTGCGCTTGGGATTATGTCCTGAACCCATTTTTCGTCGGTAATGCGATGGATTATGTTTGGGAGAATGTTTCAAGCGCTACCATCAACCGACTAATGTATTATATAATTACTTTACGGTCAGTGTACTATTTCTTAAAAGTGTATTTACAAATTATATTTTCTGAAATTTTTATTACTGAGTTACATTACTTTGTTATCTGACAGATATTTTTCTAAAAATGTATTTCTCGTTTGTTATTCTCTCTTCATTATTCAACTTATCGTTTTTTTTAACGTTCTTTTACTACTTTTTAAACATTTTCTTTGCATTATATTCTGTTCTTTATTATTGAAAAGAAAATAACGATTTTATATTATCTAACTATTTTTTAAATAAATGTTCATAAATTCTTTAACCCTTTGCACTCCTATGTCGAGTGTGACTCGACATCAGTTTTTTACCGCTACAGCCATCTTTGTCGAAGCTGTACACCTAATAACTGTACATTTTTTTCGATGTCTTAAAATTTAAATAGATATTGATTGTACACGTTATCGACGTTCTTTTGTCAAAATGAATAAATCTAGAAGGGTTAGACATTCTGGTAGTTTTTCGAAAAGATAAAAGACACTGGATGTGATCACAGATTATAATAAAAATATAGATGGTGTCGCATATAGAATCCCAATAAATGCGACATTTCCTTACTGTTTTTTCCGCAAAATTCGGCGACATTCTTCGAGCACTTTCTTATATGTTTGATAATATAGTTATCTATTTGGGGATAATAGAAGGTTATCTCCATGTTCCTTTTTGCGTATATTTTATACAAAGATGCTAAAAACAAAAAACCAATTTTTGTCTACACAGTACCATCAGCACCTGTTTCGACCGCTGAAAAAATTTTGTTTCTTCATCAGAATCTGATTGTCGTCATCCAAATCCTGGGCATATTGATGACACTTTCATTTTCATCATGATAAACACTTCATCACTATCTTCAGTGGAATGTTTCATTTGAATATAATCCTTCATCTTCAGATGATAGGAATTTGTTGCATTTGATTATATATCGGAGACTCTTCACTTATGTTCGTTAGCTTTTCAAACTCAGAAAAACATTTTTTTCATAAAGGGGCGCAAAAGAAATAAAATAAACAACTATTTTTGAACAACACTTTATAAAGATTCGAATAACTAGTACTACATCTTATTGAGCAACTGACACTTATCAAGTATACGCCCAAATCGACAATTTATCATGCATCAAATTTCAATATAGCCGGACAGGTCATGTAATAAATTTGGTATTCAATAAATAAAAATCTTTTGATTATTTATTTATTTCAAAATGACTGCTTTATATTTTAACACATATATATATATACGGAAATAAAGGAAATAACTACAATTATTCATAAACATTTATATGTTTAGAAAAAGCAAATTCTAAGAAATTGTGTCATCAATTTCATAATTGTTTTTCTAATTGAAATTAAAAAACAGTCAAAATGACTGCCTTGGGCAATCTAGTGTTAATGATGTATTTTCATTTTACCTTACATTGCACACATGGTGTTCAATCCGTTCCTCGCAATAAAAATTTTCCGAGGAGCGAGCTGCACACCTGGTGTGCAATGATCTTATTTATGTGAATTCACTTACAAATTGGGTGATTTCATAGTAAACGTGTTTTTTTATTAAAAATGAACAATATAAAGAAAAAAAAATTTCGCTCCTGGGGACCGTGTTCGAATAAAATCGTCGTCTCGAATGGGTTAAGAAACTAGACATTTCATAAACAGTGTAATTATATTCAATAAAAAATAATCAATTACGTGACGTGCATGCGTCATAACTAATTATAGTTCGAAAGCAGAAGCAAACCTTTTTAACTGGATGGCGGCGAAAATAACGAATTAAAAGGAAATTAGAAAGGTCATCTACGCGGCAATCAATTTCAATCAAAAACACGGTATTAGGTCTCAACGTAAGTGCGCTTAATCCCAGCTGGATTGAAAAAACGAAAAGTCTCAACAAGGATACTCTGTAAGAAAATTATAACGAGCAAGCGGTACCCATCGATGCTCTAAAGCACCAATAAGTGATGGTCGTAAAAAAAGGCTATTACCTTGGTTCAACCAGGCATGACGAGTGTGAGAGATTTCACGAAATCGCACGCAGATTAACGGCCGACCGTCGGGACAATTTATTAACACGTTTAAGCCCGCGTGGACACGAATGGGGTTTTGTGTTATATAAACGGACGAATGCGCGTTTTCGAGCTGCCAACCGCGATCATTTTGAAATATTACTTTTTGTACAGTTTGATCCTCAGGGATTAATGATTGTTTTTGTGATACAACTTTTTACGATTGTACTTCAATGTATGATTTTGACTTCATGGGACTGTTCTTATTTGCGTGTTTGTCATCTATCTGTCTACATTACAATGTGTATTGATGATTAAAGAAGAAGCCGGAAGTTAATGGTTGCTTGTCCAATATAAATTTCCTACGATTGGTCTCAAGTTTACGATTTTGACTTTTTACGTTTTCATTTTGAAATATTACTTTTTGTACAGTTTAATTCTCGGGGATTAATGATTGTTTTTGTGATACAACTTTTTACGATTGTACTTCAATGTACGATTTTGACTTCATGGGACTGTTTTATTTGTGTATTTGTTATATATCTGTCTACACTACAATGTGTATTGATGATTAAAGAAGAAGCCGGAAGTTAATGGTTGCTTGTCCAATATAAATTTTCTACGATTGGTCTCTAGTTTACGATTTTGACTTTTTACGACTGTTCTTTAGTCTTGTGTTTGTAATTTGAGCCGTTTATTTTAAAAGTGGCCTAACTCCATTTATCTTCAAATCGAGATAAATAACATTTAGGGATAAATAACGTGAATTTGTACATGTAACCATGGTAACCGGAAAATATTGAAAAACGGAGTTAGGGCACTTTCAAAATAAACGGCTCATTTATCTTTTGCGTGAAAATACGTGCTGATTATTAAATAAGCCTAAAGTTAATGCTTGCTTTTTTAATACAAACATTATACGATTGTACTTCAATTTACGATTTTGACTTGTCACGATTGTTCTTTGGTGTTGTGTTTGTTATTTATGTTTCTGTGTTGTAATATGCCGTAACACTTCAACAGGCCTGACATTTTTTTAGTTCGTATAAAAAAAACGTTGATCTGTGATTAGTGTGTGCTGACGTGAATGAAAAGTAACAGCAATCGTCGGCGCGAAAAAAAAACACAATGCGAGTAGATCAAATGGTAACTGAATTTTGCCCGTAAATTACGTGATAATGATGATGGTCAAAAAAAGGAAGGTAGGAAAGAACGTAATCAGACGCGGCACAAAAATTATAGACCTGTAAGAACATTAGCGAGGAAACAGCTTTCGACATAACAACCACTAGTTTTACACCTTCAAATTTTCATTTTTACTAAACGTATATAATTACGAAGGGAACACTAAAAGTAGTCTAAGAAAGTGTTGATTGTTTAATTTGTACTGTATTTGATATCAACACATTAACCCCTGCCAACATGAACTTTTATAGAATGGAACTTTTATAGTAAGAATTAAGAACAAAATAATCAGCAAAACAAAAACATAAAAATAGCCGCATGATAATTATGTGCAATCGCTTTTTTATTCAGTATGACAAAATATAAATAAATTTTGTCACACTACATATTTCTATTTATTATATGCATTTATATTTAATTATATATAAAATATTAGCCGGTATATAGCTACAGAGTATATGTTTTGCCGTAAAAATAATTATAATAATATAAATGGCAAATGATCAAAACATGAAAATACGCACAATGAACGCAAATATCAGAATGATCTCGAATCATTTTTCTTAAACCCTAATAACTTTTTCTTTTAACACTTTGACTGCCATGCGTATTTGGCTGTATTAGAACGGCGATGCTATGAAATACTACAGCGTTTGACTGAATTATGCAAAATGTAAATAATGTGCAGGTATTAGAGACCAAAGGATCGCATCACTATTCTAACAATAATTGCATTTATAAAATACTTATTGCTACTCATTGCGAATATTTTGAATCTTCAGTAAAATTTCTTGCGCCGATCAGCTATAACGATCACGGCAGTCAAAGTATTAACCCTTCTTTGCATGATTTTTTCTTTATAGGTGAAATAAATCAAGGTGATATAATTCATGTTCAAAATTAAAGGAAAAATTATTAAAAAAATCTTAGTATATATTTATATAATTTACCAAAAAACAATATGATGGAAATTTCCATCATCATGCAAAGTTAGATTAAAGTAAACTTGTTCTTTTGTGTAATTTTTGGGCATTCAATGTTATGATGGAAATTTCCACCATTATGCAAAGGAGGGTTAAATGATTAACTCTTTTCGGACGCATGTCTGCTCTCAGACACCATAGCCTTTTTACCGTCCCGGTCGTATGTCTGCTCTCAGACACCAAAACATAAAACCGTACTAATCATATACTGTATTCATCCATGTATCAGTTTACAATTTATCTGCACAAATATAAATATCTAATGGATCTATTCACGAACTAATGCGACCTATTCAAGAATTCTTATCATTTGGAGATAATGAAATCCAGTGAGAACAAAAGCTGTCATTTCTCGCTCGACATGCAATACGCTGAGGTAAGCTGGAAAACCGCACACAATGCGCCATTGTGAAGACGTAAGACGTAAAGATTGTGATGTTTGTTCTAATAGAAAAATTAAGGGTGGAAGACGTCAAACAAATTATTTTTGCAGTACAGGTCGAGAACCCTCCTATAACACGGTAGAAAAATTCCACACTAGAACTATAAAAATAATGCCGTGTTGTGTGAAACCGTGTTGCATGAGACCCTGAGCTAGTTCAAAAAGGGGGGTTACGTCTTAATTTTTGTTTAAAAACAAATATTTTTTTTAATTCGACACAAACAACTTAATTTTTATTAAAGATATAAATGTATGTACAACACAAAGTAAACAAAAAAATTTAATCTAACGCCACCATAATTTAATGAATTTATTGGTCGTCACTGCTCAGTTATAATCAACCGAGAACGTTTTTTGGGGGATGTCGATATTGCCTTCACTTTCAGAACTTTTTTCTCTATTTAAAGTTTTTGTAATGTTTTCCCTCTTAAAAAAATCTGTAATCGAACTTTGCTTGCTGGTTCTAACTATTTTTAATTTTTCATTGTAAATTTCGCGGTATGGAGCTAAACAGTTTTGCAAGCTCCCTTTTGAATTTTCGACTTCTTTCCGTGAAAGGGTCTGTATTCAAGAAAAATGACTCGAGATTTTCCACTAAGCATAGGCCTTCTTGTATTTTTTTAATGTTAAATTCTTAACTGCACAATCTTCATCAGAGCTAGCGTCCAATATAAACATATCAAAATCATAAGAATTAATAAATCTTATTTATTCTTCATAATTTCATTGCGTTTTCAGCGGAAGTTTGCATCGATACCCATGTCCATTTCCGAAAAGGGTTAAAATAAAAACGCGCACTCTTTCACATATAATTAACAGCCTTTTCGCTTCGTCAACTTCTTCTTCCACTAATAAATCTTGAATGTCTTTGGTAGCCATATCCACGAAACCTTCGCCTCCGATTGATTTAGCGACTTCTAATATGACACCAATTTCATTTTCTGACGTTTCACGCATGTTTTCTGTTTCAACCGAAGAGGGCCATATCTTCTTCCAACACGCATTTAAGGTTGATGTTTTTATTTCTTTCAGCGACAAGGATATATCCCCAATGTCCTACGGGGGACACAGGCCCCGATAAGAGGAACAACCGTGTTATAGGATGCCGTCTTGTAGGAGTGTTCCCGCAATTTACAAATCGTGTTATAGCGAAACCGTATTATAAGATATCGTGTTATAGGAGGGTTACCTGTACTTGCAGTCGAAAACCAGGACTGCACATTGGAGACTGTTTTGAAAAATTCCACACATTGCAGAACTATAAAATATAATTTTTGCAAAAAAAAACATTAAAGCATATTACTCTATAAACATATAAATAAAGTTATCACAAGAATTAATAAATTTTATTTATTCTTTATAATCCTGCATGTTATGTATCATTGCGCTTTCAGCGGAAATTAATTCCGACCAGTACGATACCCATGTCCAAATTAAATCCGTCCGAAAAGGGTTAAAGAAGAAGCCGAAAAATAATAAAAACGCGCACTCTTTCACATGTAATTAACAGCCTTGTGCGGACGCGTAGAAATAGGATACGGACAGGTGACTACGCGCAACGAAAAGCAGAAGACGTGCTCGAAAGTGACATGCGAGTTCACCGTAACCCAGTATCACCTGAATGCCATTACAGATAGTGTCAATATTTGTGTTTAAGTTGTCATTACAGACAGGCGAGGTCGTGCCGTAATATTCGTATGCATGACGACGATCGCTCACATCGATAATAAAAACCCTTTGACCGATTAGGCGTAGTGATAGATATGATACGCACGCAAGCATGTCGAGGCACGAAAAAAAATGTTAATCCCGCAAATGCGCCGTTAATTTGCCGACATTGCATATTTGTGTGTTCTCTAGAAGCGACATTTCTATCTGCGTATCTATCGAGAAACGAGATACTGTTGGTTAAGATAAATTGTAATGACGTACGATGATAAAAATCTCGGCAAAGTAACACAAATTACGTAATGCGGCGCGAACGTAAAAAATGTTAATTTTGTGAGTACGTCGTTAATTTGCTGATATTGTCAGTTTGCATATGGTGCTTTCTAGAGTAACGTCGTGGAACCACGAAATTATTGGTAAAGATAAATTGTAAGTATGTAAGACGGCAAGAACTTCAGGAGAATAGCAGAAATTACATAATACGAGGCAAAAGTAAATGCGGTAACTACGAAAGTATTTGCAGGCGAAGAGACGACAGATTGCAGGAATATAAAAGACAACGATTTTACATGCATGGAATTTTAATCGTTGATAACGCGACTATTAAACGTTACGTGCTTTTATGCTAAGTAAATGCTGCCGTTACAATGTTTCAGTGAATCGTATATTTGCAGAATATTAACGTACTGACGAATAATAACTACTGCTTGCATACCATAAATTCGCCAGCAGCCATTGATTTTCTTCTCCGTCTTAAAATTGTCGCCTATATATAGAAACTGCTTGTATGTTGTACATTCGTTAATAGTCATTGAATTTAACCAGTGTGTGAAATGTCACTTCACCGTCTTAAAATTGTCGCCATATATAGAAACCATTTTGTTGCATTTGCTTATAAGCATATCTCGTATATTTTCATGTGTTTTATTTAAATGCACTTTATTTTTTTTTTGATAATTTCGTAATGAACCATTACTATAATTCCAAATTCATACTGACGAATACTAACGACGTATATCGTAAATTCGCTGGTAATAATTGATTTGGTCCGTTTACTAGAATTTGTTGCCACGCATAGAAACCTGTTGCATATCAGTGAATCGCATATTTCCACATTTATGTACTTTAAGCTTAATAAATGCATCATTATAATTTTTTTTTTACATAATTTCGTAATGAACCATTACAATTCGAAATTCGTACTGACGAATAATAACTACTGCTTGCATA
Organism: Cryptocheilus praepositus; assembly: GCA_033815515.1. Classification (NCBI taxonomy): domain Eukaryota; kingdom Metazoa; phylum Arthropoda; class Insecta; order Hymenoptera; family Pompilidae; genus Cryptocheilus; species Cryptocheilus praepositus. Next base: position 1,479,142 of record JAWWQZ010000190.1, read on the forward strand.
CCATAAATTCGCTAGCAGCCATTGATTTTCTTCACCGTCTTAAAATTGTCGCTATATACAGAAACCATTGCATTTTCAGAGTCTCCTACTATTTTCCTTATAATGTTGCATATCAGTGAATCATATATTTTCACATGTATGTGTTTTAGCTTAATAAATGCTCCGTTATAATTTTTTTTACATCATTTCGAAATAAACCATTACAATTCGAAATTCGTATTGACGAATAATAACTACTGCTTCCATACCATAAATTCGCCAGCGGCCATTGATTTTCTTCACCGTCTTAAAATTGTCGCCACATATAGAAACTGTTGCATTTTCAGAGTCTCCTACTATTTTCCTTATAATGTTGCATATCAGTGAATCGTATATTTTCACATGTATGTGTTTTAGCTTAATAAATGCTTCGTTATAATTTTTTTTACATCATTTCGTAATGAACCATTACAATTCGAAATTCGTACTGACGAATAATAACTACTGCTTGCATACCATAAATTCGCCAGCGGCCATTGATTTTCTTCACCGTCTTAAAATTGTCGCCACATATAGAAACTGTTGCATTTTCAGAGTCTCCTACTATTTTCCTTATAATGTTGCATATCAGTGATTCGTATATTTTCACATGTATGTGTTTTAGCTTAATAAATGCTTCGTTATAATTTTTTTTACATCATTTCGTAATGAACCATTACAATTCGAAATTCGTACTGACGAATAATAACTACTGCTTGCATACCATAAATTCGCCAGAAGCCATTGATTTTCTTCTCCGTCTTAAAATTGTCGCCACATATAGAAACTTGCATTTTCAGAGTCTCCTACTATTTTCCTTATAATGTTGCATATCAGTGAATCGTATATTTTCACATGTATGTGTTTTAGCTTAATAAATGCTTCGTTATAATTTTTTTTACATCATTTCGTAATGAACCATTACAATTCGAAATTCGTACTGACGAATAATAACTACTGCTTGCATACCATAAATTCGCCAGCGGCCATTGATTTTCTTCACCGTCTTAAAATTGTCGCTATATACAGAAACCGTTGCATTTTCAGAGTCTCCTACTATTTTCCTTATAATGTTGCATATCAGTGAATCGTATATTTTCACATGTATGTGTTTTAGCTTAATAAATGCATCGTTATCATTTTTTTTACATCATTTCGTAATGAACCATTACAATTCGAAATTCGTACTGACGAATAATAACTACTGCTTGCATGCCATAAATTCGCCAGCGGCCATTGATTTTCTTCACCGTCTTAAAATTGTCGCCACATATAGAAACTGTTGCATTTTCAGAGTCTCCTACTATTTTCCTTATAATGTTGCATATCAGTGAATCGTATATTTTCACATGTATGTGTTTTAGCTTAGTAAATGCATCGTTATAATTTTTTTACATCATTTCGTAATGAACCATTACAATTCGAAATTCGTACTGACGAATAATAACTACTGCTTGCATACCATAAATTCGCCAGCGGCCATTGATTTTTTTCACCGTCTTAAAATTGTCGCCACATATAGAAACTGTTGCATTTTCAGAGCCTTCTACTATTTTCCTTATAATGTTGCATATCAGTGAATCGTATATTTTTACATGTATGTGTTTTAGCTTAATAAATGCTTCGTTATAATTTTTTTTACATCATTTCGTAATTAACCATTACAATTCGAAATTCGTACTGACGAATAATAACTACTGCTTGCATACCATAAATTCGCCAGCGGCCATTGATTTTCTTCACCGTCTTAAAATTGTCGCCACATATAGAAACTGTTGCATTTTCAGTCTCCTACTATTTTCCTTATAATGTTGCATATCAGTGAATCGTATATTTTCACATGTATGTGTTTTAGCTTAGTAAATGCTTCGTTATAATTTTTTTTACATCATTTCGTAATGAACCATTACAATTCGAAATTCGTACTGACGAATAATAACTACTGCTTGCATACCATAAATTCGCCAGCAGCCATTGGTTTTCTTCACCGTCTTAAAATTGTCGCTATATACAGAAACTATTGCATTTTCAGAGTCTCCTACTATTTTCCTTATAATGCAACCGTGGTTTTCGTTGACTCGCGTTTCGAATTTCGCGCAATTTTGCCTGAAAATAGGCGCAGAAGAATTTCGTGTTCGTAATTGTCCCCACACTCGGAACGTCGTCGACATTTGCGGAACTCGTATCGAGATGGCATCAATGCGACGACGATACGAAAGAGAGATATAAGTTTTGTGGCGAAGGTGATATAACGCGTACGTGCGCCTCGAGTAATCCCTGTCGACGTAACTCGTTGCTCGAGAATCACACAGTGGGCAAGAAAGCATGCACCGATGTTTGTCGAAGTAACTGCATGTAGAAAAGAACATTGTCAACATAAAATCAGTTTGCCATTTGACACAAATTGCACTAGTACAGTTTGACAGAAAGTTACGCCTGTTTAATTTGGCGGCGAGAACGATTGATCTTTATAGGCTAAGACTAAAATCAGAGTTGGACGTAATTGCAAACGGACAAGCTTTCTATCGTTGAATATAGAAAGCGAATTTCTCCATCGATCTTTTTCTGTACTCCCCGTCACTACTGTCAATTAGCCAATTACGAATACTGCAGATTGCGCGGAATTCAAGTAAATAAGATATAAAAGGTATATACACATGCTATCATTACAACATTAAATTGATACAAGAACTTTGAAATATATTGTTCATAAATAACGTTATAAAATACACCGGATGATAATTTGCTGAGTATGCAAAAAATCTAAAAATATATACACCCTATCATTATAACATTAACCAGATATGAGAGCCATTAATTTATGAAACATATTGCTTAGGCATAAATAACGTTACAAAACACCGGATAATATCTTGCTAAGCATACAGAAAGCCAAAAAATATGTACACCCTATCATTATAACATTAACCAGATATGAGAGGCACTAATTTATGAAACAAATTGCTCCGGCATAAATAACGTTATAAAACAAGTAACTACGAAATACTTGTCGGCGGTGCTATTAAAGATTACGAGTAAAGAAATGAAAGAAGATCGATGGGTAAATTCGCATTCTATAGACAGTACGATGTTGTTGGCGTGATCGCATGAGTTTCCGAGCTCGGCCCGGATTCACGTTATCGCGGAAAAACTGCGATACCGAGCGGCGATCTTCCACGAAGTTGTTATCACTGACTCGGGACATGAATCTCCGGTTTCGGTGAACGAAAAGCCATTGCCTCAAAACAGGAGTTTAGCGGCGGCATATATCCTGCGACACTACCATTTTTTTATAAGATTTTCTTTCTAAGTAACTCAAATATGCTGATTTAAAGTCACACAGTTTTGTTAAAGCCGAATATTGTAATGTTTTGAGGAGCTGTGATATTTAACTAAATTGCATAATGCGAGTAACTCAAATATGCAAGTAAATTGTCCGAATATTAAAGTTAAATAAAAGATATGAGTAGCCCGAATTTTAAAAGAAATTGAATAATGCGAATAGTGCAAATATTTAAGTAAACTGGATTATGCGAGAAGCTCGAATATTCAAATAAATTAAATGATGCGAATAGTTTGAATACTCAAGTAAATTTAATTGTACAAATAATTTGAGTATTCAAGTAAATTAAATGATATCAAAGTAATTTGAATTATTCATGCAGCTCAAATACACAAAAGAATTTAATCATTCCAGTACCTCAACTATGTTGAAAAGTTGCTTACATACGAAGGCCTCATATCTCGACAACAAAATTCTATTTTTTGCCACGATACATAATTCACTATGCCCCACGTTTGAAGTACATAAATATATTGAAATCGATCGTATATTTAAAAAAAGTTCGAAATTGTACGAATTTGTAAGAAATTGTACGAAATTCTACGAATAACTTGAATATTCAAGTAAATTAAATGATATCAAAGTAATTTGAATTATTCATGCAGCTCGAATACACAAAAGAATTTAATTATTCCAGTATCTCAACTATGTTGAAAAGTTGCTTACATACGAAGGCCTCATATCTCGACAACAAAATTCTATTTTTTGCCACGATACATAATTCACTATGCCCCACGTTTGAAGTACATAAATATATTGAAATCGATCGTATATTTAAAAAAAGTTCGAAATTGTACGAATTTGTAAGAAATTGTACGAAATTCTACGAATAACTTGAATATTCAAGTAAATTAAATGATATCAAAGTAATTCGAATTATTCATGCAGCTCGAATACACAAAAGAATTTAATCATTCCAGTACCTCAACTATGTTGAGAAGTTGCTTACATACGAAGGCCTCATATCTCGACAACAAAATTCTATTTTTTGCCACGATACATAATTCACTATGCCCCACGTTTGAAGTACATAAATATATTGAAATCGATCGTATATTTAAAAAAAAGTTCGAAATTGTACGAATTTGTACGAAATTGTACGAAATTGTACGAATAACTTGAATATTCAAGTAAATTAAATGATATCAAAGTAATTTGAATTATTCATGCAGCTCAAATACACAAAAGAATTTAATCATTCCAGTACCTCAAATATGTTGAGAAGTCGTTTACATACGAAGGCCTCATATCTCGACAACAAAATTCTATTTTTTGCCACGATACATAATTCACTATGTCCCACGTTTGAAGTACATAAATATATTGAAATCGATCGTATATTTAAAAAAAGTTCGAAATTGTACGAGTTTGTACGAAATTGTACGAATAACTTGAATATTCAAGTAAATTAAATGATATCAAAGTAATTTGAATTATTCATGCAGCTCGAATACACAAAAGAATTTAATCATTCCAGTACCTCAAATATGTTGAGAAGTCGCTTACATACGAAGGCCTCATATCTCGACAACAAAATTCTATTTTTTGCCACGATACATAATTCACTATGTCCCACGTTTGAAGTACATAAATATATTGAAATCGATCGTATATTTAAAAAAAGTTCGTACTACTTGCGTCAATTCAAATAGATCCAATATTATGAATCAGCTCAAACGTTTCGGGCTACTCTGACATTTCGTACAAATTTCATTTTCTTGCCCCTGCTTGAATATTCGCATTGCACAAACGATTATTTAAACCTTCAAACTTTTCTCGCTTTTCGTACACTCAAACATTACAAACGCACTCTGACATCACAAGTGCATCTCAGTGTTGACAACATTAACACTTTGACTGCCATGCGTATTTTACTATATTAAAACTGCAACCGAATAAAGTAGTACAGAATACGATTGAATTATGCAAAGTGAAAATAATGCGAAGATATCGGAAACCAAAGAATTGAATCGCTATTTAATATTAATTGCATTTACAAAATTATAAATGCGACCGATTGGGTATTTTTTGAGTTTTTCGTGAGACCTTTTGCACCGTTCACCGATGACCACCATGGCAGTCAACGTGCATCTCAGTGTTGACAACATTAACACTTTGACTGCCATGCGTATTTTACTATATTAAAACTGCAACCGAATAAAGTAGTACAGAATACGATTGAATTATGCAAAGTGAAAATAATGCGAAGGTATGGGAGACCAAAGAATTGAATCGCTATTTAATATTAATTGCATTTACAAAATTAAAAATGCGGCCGATTGGGTATTTTTTGAGTTTTCCATGAGACCTTTTGCGCCGTTCACCGATGACCACCATGGCAGTCAACGTGCATCTCAGTGTTGACAACATTAACACTTTGACTGCCATGCGTATTTTACTATATTAAAACTGCAACGGAATGAAGTACTACAGAATACGATTGAATTATGCAAAGTGAAAATAATGCGAAGGTATCGGAGACCAAAGAATTGAATCGCTATCTAATATTAATTGCATTTACAAAATTATAAATGCGACCGATTGGGTATTTTTTGAGTTTTCCATGAAACCTTTTGCGCCGTTCACCGATGACCACCATCGCAGTCAACGTGTTAACGTGTTGTAACATGTAACAATTAAAAATTTTCATGTCAATTCGCGTACCGATACATTTTTGACCAGGAATGTCGCAGAAGCTGTCAGTTTACGAGATCAAAATCGCTGAAACAAAGGTGACAAGCCGACGATTGAGAGTCATGACGCCGAATGGCAGATAAGGAACGATAAGCGTCATTAGATAACGAGGAAGCGAATTTCGTTATCGAATTAGAAATTGACTAATTGCGCCGATAATTGGATCAGTTAACGCGAAAGAATCGCGGTGCGAATTCCGTACGCGCATTCGAAGGTGATTATGCAACGTATATGTCGATTAGCAACGCTGAGCGATCGGCGGAAAACGATACATAATTCAAATGAATTTTAAACGGTCCGTCGCTGCAGACGTTTCTGAGCTCATTCTCTGAGTAAGCAACGAAATATACGTATGATTGAAGTGTCAAGAGGTGTGCCGCGTGTTGCGGGTGTGAAGCGTGTCGTCTTGGATAAGTAGTCAAATGTAATAAAATGGTCAGGTGTAAGACAGCGAGAAAAAACGGAACACAGAAGAAAAAGAAGAAAATGTACTGTGATTCGTTGTTAGCCTATCATTGCAACCGATATACTCATATACGGGCCCAGCGAAAATTATTGATGCGAGGAACATGATGAAGGATTGGAATATGTGTATTTCGTAGACGACGTATAGGAATAAACCAATAATTATGGGAATTTATTGTACATTTGAGAAGAATGCAAGACGAAGTTATTGAAATGATCTTACAAATAATACCATTATTATATACCATAATATACCATATATAAATGGTGTGAAGCGTGTCGTCTTGGATAAGTAGTTAAATGTAATAAAATGGTCAGGTGTAAGATAGCGAGAAGAAACGGAACACAGAAGAAAAAGAAGAAAATGTACTGTGATTCGTTGTTAGCCTATCATTGCAACCGATATACTCATATACGGGCCCAGCGGAAATTATTGATGCGAAGAAAATGATGAAGGATTGGAATATGTGTACTTCGTAGACGACGTATAGGAATAAACCAATAATTATGGGAATTTATTGTACATTTGAGAAGAATGCAAGACGAAGTTATTGAAATGATCTTACAAATAATACCATTATTATATACCATAATATACCATATATAAATGGTGTGAAGCGTGTCGTCTTGGATAATTAGTCAAATGTAATAAAATGGTCAGGCGTAAGACAGCGAGAAGAAACGGAACACAGAAGAAAAAGAAGAAAATGTACTGTGATTCGTTGTTAGCCTATCATTGCAACCGATATATACATATACGGGCCCAAAGAAAATTATTGATGCGAGGAAAATGATGAAGGATTGGAATATGTGTATTTCGTAGAAGACGTATAGGAATAAACCAATAATTATGGGAATTTATTGTACGTTTGAGAAGAATGCAAGACGAAGTTACTGAAATGATCTTACAAATAATACCATTATTATATACCATAATATACCATATATATATATATATATATATATATACCATAATACCCGCAGTTTACTGGGATTCTCAAGAATGGTTAAAACCGGTGAAAAATTAATATAGTAATATATGAAATATGACAAAATTAGGCGGAAAATGCCAATTTTTTTTTTTTGTTTCTGGCCGCTATTATTCGATAGAGGACGATTTGCGCTGAAGACAGACCGCTTTTCGCATGCTAAATATTGCGTAGTTTTCGGGATATGACGATTTAAAAAAAGGTCAATTTTTTTTTTTCAAAGTTGGTAATCGCAATTAATCTCATGCGAAAAGACGTCGAAAGACCTTTTAAAAAACCTGTATTACTTATAACTTTCGATAACTAGTTCAAATTTGACAGCGCTTTGAAGAAATCGCGAAAATGTTAAGATATACCTCTTGCCGTTTTTGTGAAAAAATTATGGTTCTCGGATTTAATCTCCCGTTTAATATATCAAAGGGGGTCCAGGATGACTCGGAAAAATGCAAGGCACATTTGAAAATTTGCAATAGTTTCGTAGATATGGACAAAAGTAGGCGAAAAATGGTGATGAATAACCTGGTAACAGGACAAAAAAAAATGTTACGAATTAACTCGAACTTTGGAAAATTGAAAGAGGGTGCAAAGACTCGAAAAGGCATAAATCGCACGCGAAAAGTTCCAACGGTTCTATAAATATGACCAAAAATAAGTGAATCTTTAATGCGAAACTGAATACAAGTAAAAACATTTCCGAAATAGGTGCATATTTATACAACAAAGCGTTGCATTTGTAAAGCGTCGTAAAGCGTTAAGGTTGTCGCCCGAAATAGGCAGTCAAATGTTACGAACATTCAGACATGTCTAGCAGAAACATCGTTCTGGAATAAGCGAAAAGAGAAAAAGGCAAGAAACGGAGTAGAAGATGCACGGAAGGGAAGGATTAGAAAGAAGGATCCTCGGGGATGTAATTTGGCAGTTTTTTTCGTTGTGCTCGTCTGCCAATATGCTGCAGATCCTTCGATATTTTCGTCTATCCCATCACACACCTTGAAAGTTCTCGTGTGCTCGCGAGTTCAATGATCGAACGGACATCGGCTGTTCTTCACACGATCGGTAGTCTTTGCGAATGTATATGTTACCGTGAATGATCGAAATTGGAGAATGTCGACTTTCACCGGTGAATATCAACAGATACCAAATACGTCGGTGAAAGATCGAATACTTCATTACATCGTTGTATTGGGTTGGAGGGAAAGTTCTGTCGTATTTTAAAGAAACTATTTGAATTAATTTATAAAAATATGTGTTTAATATTAATCATAATACATTTAATGTGTTGTATGATGAATGCCAAACTCTTCTGCAATTTCTCGACTTGTAAAATGTGGATTATTTTCCAACATGGATCGTAAAACATCATTATCGATCTTGGATGGTCGTCCAGATCGATCACTTTCTTGGAGGCTCAGATCCCCGAAACGAAATTTGCTAAACCATCTTTGACAAGTACGAACATTTACAATATCTTTCCCAAATACAGCACATAAATTTTTACATGCAACCGATGCGTTGCTTTCTTTTTGGAATTCATACAAAATGCAGTGTCGTAAATGCACTTTATCTACTGACATGTTTTTCACTTTAAATATCACAAGTAAACGATGAATGGTAAAAAATGACTCCTTTTATATTATACAACAGCTATAAAAAAAAAAAAAAAAAAAAAAAATCCGAATGACTCACTAGCCAGATGTTTTTTTATTTACAAGAAAAATTACCTGCCTATTAAAAATACGACAGAACTTTCCCTCCAACCTAATACATTCGGACCCTCTCCGGCGAGTATCGACAATCACAGATATGCTCTCGTGGAGGTCCAAAACAGAAGAGTCAAAAAACAAGCGACTCGCTCTCTCCCGCCAAATCCTTTGTTCTGCTCGGAGTCAATCAGCTTTGTCAGTATTATGCAAGCTTTGATAACGCGAGCAACGTTTTCTTAATTTTTTTTCCGATACCCTAATTTATACTAAATGGATACTGTAGTAAATCGTGATCTTTTTCTTGAAAAGTTAAATGCATTAATTGCGGGTAAACGAGAAGACAATTGTTTCTATTTTTCTCAAGATTCTAAAATAGTTTCTGAAGTGGTTTCTGCTAAAATGAAATGCAACACACCTTTGGATTACAGACGATTAAAACGTTTTGATGTTTTAAAAATTAATGATGAAGAGAAGTTAATTGTACCATTAAAACCAGGGAAAACGAATATACGGTATTATGTTACCAATGAAGAATTGTACGGTATACTATATGAAACTCACACCAGAATAGGCCACGGAGGAAGAACACGTATGCTTAAAGAGTTGCAAGTTAAATACAAAAATATTACGTATGAAGTTCTAATGTTGTATTTAAATTTATTCCAAATAGTGTTAAATGAAACACAGTGCACCTAAAAAAAGGATAACGGAGAAGAAAATATAAATCTACAACATGTTCAACATTCACCATTAGTGCATGGTGAATGTCAACATTTACCGGTGTAAGTCAGAAATAAGGGTATTTAGCAAATATTTCGGACATACATCAAGCGAGTATGTGAATGTTGACATTCACCAGTGAAAGTCAACATTCTCCAGATTTCGGTGTTTCATCGTAACATATACACTTTATAATTATTACCATACTGCACACTTTAATGCGCTCATGAACTGTTTTAATTACGCAATATATACGTACTGACGTTAATACGAAAAGCCGTAAATTAACATTTACTCAGGTGTGTGTGATTTCTCCAAGTATTCAGACTATTAACGCGCAATACCGCTTTGAGTAAAAAGACTCGCGTGTCCCCTTCCACCGGATATAGGATTGCAGGTCGAATCGAAACGATAAGAAGTGCAAGAATGCGGAAAACTACGAGCTTCGTGTTTCGTTGATGACATCGCACACCTGTGCTCAAGATTCTATAATACATGGAAGGTGTTTAAAATTGTAGTCAGCCAACTAACGATACATCGTTAGATAGGCAAGTATTTGGGTAGACGGCTGGTAGAACAAGTTCAATAAACACACATAAATTAGCTATTAGAAATAACGGGCAAAGTATTATTCAAGTCCATCTGCTGTGCTTCCATAACAAGATATAGTAGCATTTGCATGACTCATAAGGCGACAAACCCACGTAAAAAATGCTAGGTAAAAAATATTAATGCTCGAAAATGAAATTAAAATAGAACTAACGTTAGCGTGATAAGTAATGAACTTTAACAAGTTTTTATTTTCCATAATGACATCATGTTAAAGTTTCTTCATATTTTCCTATATATAATAGCACACATACCAATATCAATATTAAAATATATGCAAATCACTTTGATATATATTATATATATATATATATATATATATATATATATATATATATATATATATATATATATATATAAGAAATAACAATATTATTATTTATTACACACTAATATATTATATTAGGTGTACAACTTTGCTTCCGCCGTTTTTTTCCGAAATTCGAGGCTTTATTGTAAAAAACTGGTAATATATAAGTATTGTCCACACTACTTTCTACCAATATCAATATTAAAATATATGCAAATCACTTTGATATATATTATATATGTGTATATATATATATATATAATTTACATATAGATATGCAAATCATATAATATATACAAATCACTAGGTATTTTAATATTGATATTTGGTATGTGTATGGTAAATATATGCAAATCACTTTGATATATATTATATATATATATATGATTTTGCACATATATATATATATATATGCAAATCATATAATATATGCAAATCACTAGATATTTTAATATTGATATTGGTACGTGTGCTATTATATATAGGAAAACATGAAGAAACCGCTTTAACTTAAAATTTTGTTCAACATCAAATCATTATGGAAAATAAAAACTATTTTGTTGTGTTATATACATATGTATTGCGCATATTGTCATATTGACATACGATAAATATATATATGTATGTATATATATGCATACATCCAGTACACGTACCGGATATCGATATGAAAATATACGCAACCACTTTGATTGAAGACTATCTCCAACATCAAGTCATTCCTGGAAAGAATAAAAATAAATAATTTCCCCCGACGAGGGAGGAAACGAGAAGAAAAGAGAATACGTTGAGTAAAGGCTTCAAGCTCCGAGTCCAAAGCTTTATTCAGCTGCACGCCTCTCTCGCCGGCACGACAAATCATGATGTATATGGATCCTAAATCGATTTTCCTTGATTCAGCGGGCGCGAGTAACGCCCTGTGCAAACGTCTCGCGAGTGTTGCGAAAATAGAGAACAGCCGCGTTCGTGAGCGCGGTGAAGTAATCTTTAATAAAAAAAATCATGTAACGACTCATCGTAAGTGCGTCGTCCGCGCTGCGGGAACAAGTGATAAATTTGCGACGACTGCTTATTCCGTTTCCTGGTTATTATCGAACGTGGCCAACCGCGCTTGCTCTAGTACACTGCATTTTAAACGTTTTTCATTGCCAACCGCAATAATAAATGCACGCGTGTACGTGTTGGTGTACGAGCATGGCGGAAACGGCGCGAAGCAATAACTACCGCTTCTAGTTATGATAAAGCGAGAAATAACTTGCCAATAAAGAAAAACACGCCCAGCCATGGAAATGGATAATAAAAATGTTTGTGACTTCTGCCGGCCGCTAATTTCGGAAACTTACAACGCGCTACGATAAAGTATGTGGCAGTGATGTTATTTAGTCTCGGTCTGATCCATATCGCTTCTCTCAATTTTTTGTTATGAATTGCGATTTCTGTGGAGAGTGGAGAGAAAAGTTTTTATTGATTTATTTCGTTATATTTGCACCATTTATATTTATATTTGATCCACAAGTTTTCGTCATCTTTCATGCAACATAAAGATTTTATTCTCTCAGAATTTCGCAAATTTTTCGGCGCAAGTCTTTTCAAGACAATTTTTGATGTCGACTAAAGAGTTAAAGGGAATTTGGCAAGAGATGTCTTTTCATGAATTTTTTCGTTGAATATTACTGAAAATGCTAATTTTTCCATCACTCGTCGCTATCTGGTTCAAAATTGTATTCATTATTCGTATTCGTATATTTTTGTTACTTACTATGAAAATGCGATCTCCCCAATTATTTTCGCGTTAAATTATGCGGAATCCGCAGATCGTCACGATTTATATATCTAAGCTGCACAGAATGCTCGTGAACAGAACATTTGGATACTTTTAATATCTCTGCTAATTCACGTGTCATATAGTGCGACTTATTTACGACCAGTTTCTTGATTTGGTCATCATCACTGGCGGAAGGTTTGAGGCTGAAATTATCAGCTCTAAACTTCGCGAACCACTTGCGCACAATTCTTTCAGCTAATGCACCTTCTCCGTAAACAGCACATACCTTATTTGTTGTTTGTGCGACACGTTTGCCTTTTGAGTAAGCTAAAAGCATTAAGTGTCTCAGATGCGCTGTGTTTTCTTCCATTTTCAAGAAGATGCAAAACTGACGCAAATCAGTTTATTCGAACCAAACTTTTTTCTGAAGATAATGGGAACGTTATTTTTCGGAATACATGCAAAACTAATTTATTGTGAATAATTCCGATATATTTGTTAGCTCTTGCGGTGTCTTTTAAAAAAGTGTACCTAAAATGTATAGCAAAAAGCAAACGACAAGGATTATACCCGTCCAACATAGAGTATGTGCTGTTATGATATAAAATTAAGTAGTAATGAAACAATAATATTCTCCTTTTTAATTTGGTTACTTGCAGGTCTTGTCGATAACTATCCTGTGGTGATGAATGTGTGATGAGAAGATTTGTTCGAGATATAGTTATTCGTTACGATTTGTTAAAGTGTTATATTATAATAAATTACTTCATCGAAGACGTATGTGGGATAATTATCTTAACCGATAAATCTAATCTAACCCTCAGTATATGAGTCTTTTATTTTGAAAGTGGCCTAACTCCGTTTTTCAATATTTTCCGGTTACCATGGTTACAGGTACAAATTCGTGTTATCTATCAGTAAATGTTATTTATCTCGATTTGAAGATAAATGTAGTTAGGCCACTTTCAAAATAAACGGCTCATATACAGTTTCTTAACACATTGTTGACCGGTAATTCTCGGCAAAAACTATATCAAGTCACCGGCTATTATTTCGTAATTGAACATGAAAGTGAAAAGATGTATATAACCTTCAATAAAGTTTGTTCGTGCATAATGAATTCAAGTTGAACTTTGGACATGAATTTGATGTATCTTTTAATATTTTTTCGTATGATTAACTGTACAGCAGTTATTTACGCGTAGATATAGACAAGAGGTTTTGCACATATATCGTGTTTCGTTGCGGTTTCCTTTTACAGAGCTAGATTATGCCCTTGTTATTTCATTTTCAATAATCATTCATCACTCGGGCAACTATATAAAGCATTCACGTATAATTTATTGAAAAATGCTTCACCGTTACGTTCCGTTGTTCTTGACACTTTCTAATACTAGAATTGTAATAAAAGCCTCAGTACCAAGAAAAGTATACTTTTTTATAATAAAGCAGACGCGATTGAAGACAATGAACAAAATTTTGCTTCTATATTGCCCTGTGGTTTAAAAATTAAAATAGCCGAAGCAAGTGCAAACACGAGTTAACTCGTGACCGGTCGGCAACTTTTGGCCATGAAAACACGAGTTAACTCGTGACCCGTCAACAATGTGTTAATAACAATTATTTATATTTTCTTATTTATGCATTTTATTTCGTGTTGGCCCCCCAAATGTTCAAAATGTCTTTAAATTTATGAATATATTCTCGTTACCACTAAAATTGCAATTTAAACAGCAAATTTGTAACTACATTTTACGCGTGATGACTATACTCGTCAACAGGTGAATGGTTAACGAGCATGCCCGTATGCCGAATGTATAAATTCTTTTTCGCCGTCAAGAAAAATGCGTTAAATGGATTTAACGAGCTGCAGCTTTAAAAATACTGCTTTGATATGCGCAATGGTAGATGTCAATGGTTGTTAGCATGATTTGTGCGAGAACGCAGGCTCCTCTACACCGATACCGGGATAGATTTATGAACGCGTCGATAAGCGATAAACCGTGACGATCAGATACTGCAAGAGAACCACCTGAGCCTTGACGATGAGTCGAGCGAGTAATCGGAATTATCTGGAGAAATGAACAAGGTGACGTTGGATAATTGCTCATGTGACGATTTCGATTAGAACCGCATAGAGCCGGAAGTTATCGCACAAAATAAAGATTTCATGCGTACGATAGAAGGTCGAAAAAACGATATTGGTTTTTATATATAAATCATCAATTTAATATAAAAGAAATTGTGGGAGTTGCAATACTGGAAACCATTTTTTTTATGTATTTATAAAATTACCCGAGTAAATTTTTTTTACATGGCAGAAAAACAGTTTATGAATATTGCGATTTGGCCTTTTTTGGAAATAACCGGAGTTTTATTTACCACCAAATTTGTGCTATTATAGACGTCATCACATTTATTTATAAGTTATTCAATTCTTTTTTATTTCCCTTTACAAAAAAAAAATCACTTTGATTTATGAATATTTCCAGACGCATCTAGCGTTATTCACAGTTTTTAGTCAACATTGTATTCGCATAATTTCAATCGAACATCAACGTCATAACAGCTATAATTTTTGAATCAGTGATCGAGTCGAACACAATTGCTTTAATCGCTAGGAACTTACAATCGATTACACATAATCGCACCGAATGCCGTCATACGTACAGTTTCGTGGAAACTTAACAGCAAATTCGACTTGTTGCACAGGAACAATGCATATTTAACCGTCCCTGCCTGATATTCTGTTCACGTGCCGAAGAAACGAATCAATTACGGACTTGGCAGTCGGCGGAGTTCATTGTTTTTGAAATCAGTGAGACTAAATGTACTGTGGCACAGATTCTGTTGGCTGCTGAGGCCACCGCGTTGATAGACGGCTGCACTAAATTCAATTTATACTGTATTCTGCCTCGCGTTGTATTATGCTTTACATTTTAATTGAATGCTAAACATTATTATGCCACTTTTTGGTTGAATGTGTTTCACTTTATCCTGTAGCAATTCAGAAAGTATCATCCGGAGGAAACTCGTGAAAAATTACAATAATAGAATTAACTTAAACCCATTCATACAATAGGCCCCTGAATCCCAAAACAAGTAGAACTTCCACGGGACAAAATAAAACACATTTAACCAAAAAACAAACACAAAGATGATTAACATGTACCAAAAAAAAATCTAAATTTCTAATCAATTTAATCCAATACTCAAATTGGATGCAGCTTCCGATTTTCGATGCACAACTTCTAAAATTCGTAATAAACATTAGCTTTTACCGCTTATGCCTCTGCAGCGTTTAAACTCATGATTTAACACGTTGACTGCCAAGCGTATTTTACTATATTAGAACAGCGATGCTATGATATAATACAGCGTTCGACTGAATTATGCAAAATGTAAATAATGTGCAGGTATTGGAGACCAAAGGATCGCATCACTATTCCAATAACAAATGCATTTATAAAATAATAATTGCTACCCATTGCGAATATTTTGTATCTTCAGTCAAATTTCTTGCGTCAGTCACCGGTGACCATCATGGCAGTCAAAGTGTTAACTGCACTACTTTCTTCGCTAGTGCAAAGTTCACGGCACATTCTATTAACCCATTCGAGACGACGATTTTTTTCGAACACGGTCCCCAGGAGCGACATTTTTTTTTTGCTTTATATTGTTCATTTTTAATAAAAAAAAACATGTTTACTATGGAAATCACCCAATTCGTAAGTGAATTCACATAAATAAGATCATTGCACACCCGGTGTGCAGCTCGCTCCCCGGAAAATTTTTATTGCGTGGAGCGGATTGAACACCATGTGTGCAATGTAAGGTAAAATGAAAATACGTCATTAAAAAATGTAGAAACATTTATTTCAAAAATATTTACGTAATATAAAATCGTTATTTTGCTTTCAATAATAATGAACAGAATATAATGCAAATGAAATGTTTAAAAAGTAATAAAAAGTTAAAAAAAATAAGTTGAATAATGAAAAAAATAACATAAACGAGAAATAAATTTTTAGAAAAATGTCTAAAGATAATAAAGTAATGTAACTCAGTAATAAAAAAAAAGTATATAATTTTCAGTGTGCCGGCCGTCTTATAGCCTCGGAAATCAATTGCACACACGGTGTGCAATCGGTCTCGAATGGGTTAATTTACATGCAATTTCAGGAATTCGCGTGAAGCGTACCTATTTCGCATTTTGCCAAAAAAAGGCCAAACAACCTATACGCCCTAAACATTTTACATACTGTAGCCACAATTATAAATGTATGAAATGAATACAGATGCGTTCTTTATCAAATTATTTTCTTGCATTAATTAATTTGGCGTAAATACAGAATTACCATTAAAACTTATTTGCGCCTTAACCCATTTGAGACGACGATTTTTTTCGAACACGGTCCCCAGGAGCGATTTTTTTTTTTTTTGCTTTATATTGTTCATTTTTAATAAAAAAAAAAACATGTTTACTATGGAAATCACCCAATTCGTAAGTGAATTCACATAAATAAGATCATTGCACACCAGGTGTGCAGCTCGCTCCCCGGAAAATTTTTATTGCGAGGAGCGGATTGAACACCATGTGTGCAATGTAAGGTAAAATGCAAATACGTCATTAAAAAATGTAGAAACATTTATTTCAAAAATATTTACGTAATATAAAATCGTTATTTTGCTTTCAATAATAATGAACAGAATATAATGCAAAGAAAATGTTTAAAAAGTAGTAAAAAGTTAAAAAAAATAAGTTGAATAATGAAAAAATAACATAAACGAGAAATAAATTTTTAGAAAAATGTCTAAAGATAATAAAGTAATGTAACTCAGTAATAAAAAAAGTATATAATTTTCAGTGTGCAGGCCGTCTTATAGCCTCGGAAATCAATTGCACACGCGGTGTGCAATCGGTCTCGAATGGGTTAATTTACATGCAATTTCAGGAATTCGCGTGAAACGTACCTATTTCGCATTTTGCCAAAAAACACCAAACAACCTATACGCCCTAAACATTTTACATACTGTAGCCACAATTATAAATGTATGAAATGAATACAGATGCGTTCTTTATCAAATGATTTTCTTGCATTAATTAATTTGGCGTAAATACAGAATTACCATTAGAACTTATTTGCGCCTTAACCCATTCGAGACGACGATTTTTTTCGAACACGGTCCCCAGGAGCAAACATTTTTTTTTGCTTTATATTGTTCATTTTTAATAAAAAAAAACATGTTTACTATGGAAATCATCCAACTCGTAAGTTAATTCACATAAACAAGATCATTGCACACCAGGTGTGCAGCTCGCTCCCCGGAAAATTTTTATTGCGAGGAGCGGATTGAACACCATGTCTGCAATGTAAGGTAAAATGAAAATACGTCATTAAAAAATGTAGAAACATTTATTTCAAAAATATTTACGTAATATAAAATCGTTATTTTGCTTTCAATAATAAAGAACCGAATATAATGCAAAGAAAATGTTTAAAAAGTAGTAAAAAGTTAAAAAAAATAAGTTGAATAATGAAAAAAATAACATAAACGAGAAATAAAACTTTAGAAAAATGTCTAAAGATAATAAAGTAATGTAACTCAGTAATAAAAAAAAAGTATATAATTTTCAGTGTGCAGGCCGTCTTATAGCTTCGGAAATCAATTGCACACACGGTGTGCAATCGGTCTCGAATGGGTTAATTTACATACAATTTCAGGAATTCGCGTGAAGCGTACCTATTTCGCATTTTGCCAAAAAACACCAAACAACCTATACGCCCTAAACATTTTACATACTGTAGCCACAATTATAAATGTATGAAATGAATACAGATGCGTTCTTTATCAAATGATTTTCTTGCATTAATTAATTTGGCGTAAATACAGAATTACCATTAAAACTTATTTGCGCCTTAACCCATTCGAGACGACGATTTTTTTCGAACACAGTCCCCAGGAGCGAAATTTTTTTTTTGCTTTATATTGTTCATTTTTACTAAAAAAAAAAACATGTTTACTATGGAAATCACCCAGTTCGTAAGTTAATTCACATAAATAAGATCATTGCACACCAGGTGTGCAGCTCGCTCCTCGGAAAATTTTTATTGCGAGGAACGGATTGAACCCTATGTCTGCAATGTAAGGTAAAATGAAAATACGTCATTAAAAAATGTAGAAACATTTATTTCAAAAATATTTACGTAATATAAAATCGTTATTTTGCTTTCAATAATAATGAACAAAATATAATGCAAAGGAAATGTTTAAAAAGTAGTAAAAAGTTAAAAAAAATAAGTTGAATAATGAAAAAAATAACATAAACGAGAAATAAATTTTTAGAAAAATGTCTAAAGATAATAAAGTAATGTAACTCAGTAATAAAAAAAAAGTATATAATTTTCAGTGTGCAGGCCGTCTTATAGCCTCGGAAATCAATTGCACATCGGTCTCGAATGTGTTAATTTACATGCAATTTCAGGAATTCGCATGAAGCGTACCTATTTCGCATTTTGCCAAAAAACACCAAACAACCTATACGCCCTAAACATTTTACATACTGTAGCCACAATTATAAATGTATGAAATGAATACAGATGCGTTCTTTATCAAATGATTTTCTTGCATTAATTAATTTGGCGTAAATACAGAATTACCATTAAAACTTATTTGCGCCTTAACCCATTCGAGACGACGATTTTTTTCGAACACGGTCCCCAGGAGCGAAATTTTTTTTTTTTGCTTTATATTGTTCATTTTTAATAAAAAAAAAAAACATGTTTACTATGGAAATCACCCAGTTCGTAAGTGAATTCGCATAAATAAGATCACTGCACACCAGGTGTGCAGCTCGCTCCTCGGAAAATTTTTATTGCGAGGAATGGATTGAACACCATGTGTGCAATGTAAGGTAAAATGAAAATACGTCATTAAAAAATGTAGAAACATTTATTTCACAAATATTACGTAATATACTAATCGTGTAATACTAATGGTAAAATCGTTATTTTGCTTGCAATAATAAAGAACCGAATATAATGCAAAGAAAATGTTTAAAAAGTAGTAAAAAGTTAAAAAAAAATAAGTTGAATAATAAAAAAAATAACATAAACGAGAAATAAATTTTTAGAAAAATGTCTAAAGATAATAAAGTAATGTAACTCAGTAATAAAAAAAGTATATAATTTTCAGTGTGCAGGCCGTCTTATAGCCTCGGAAATCAATCGGTCTCGAATGGGTTAATTTACATGCAATTTCCGGAATTCGCGTGAAACGTACCTATTTCGCATTTTGCCAAAAAACACCAAACAACCTATACGCCCTAAACATTCTACCCGACGATCTCCCACTTTGTCGGTAACACGCACGCCACCTCACACGCCCTTTCTAAATATACTTTTCCTAACACCCTTTCCTCCGTTCCCTGCGCTCAATGCCGGCCACTCGCATCATAAAGTGGCGCATATATTGTCATGCGTATTTTTCCCGACCTCTCTATTTATAATAAACGTTCGCCACGCACTCGGCGACCAGAAAAGATCGGCCGGCGATCAGCTGTTCCGCGCGACAGGAAAATGCGGCTCGCGCAAAAGCGTTAGGCGAGAAAGTCACGACCACGTGCCGTTGGCTCGCCGCTGTCTTGCAATTCGCTGTGCATGCAAACTATTTGCAACCGTCTGCGAACGGTGTAACGGCCAGGAATAGGCGTAGAATAAGTCTGGGCCTGGCCGACATGTCAAGTGCGCCACTTCGAAACTCATTCTGTGCCCAACGGCAACGGGTCCAAGAACAAGGCGAAGGCGAACAATACAAACTGCCAGGCAGGTAGTTTTCGTCTAACGGCGGAGGATTATACGGCGGAGGGGTTTCGAGGGAAATTTTTGGCACGGCGAGCGTCTGATGTTTAGCGACGAGGGATTAGCGAGAGGGGCGAGTGAATCACCGGTGGACAGGGAATTTTGTGCAGCCTTGGCGACGAGAGTATTTTTTGGGAGAGTGCGCTGGTGTATTTGTGAACGCGGCACGTGCTTGAACTTTCGTGTTTTGATCAATGAAAGTTGTGGCTGAGGATAGTTGTATACTGCAATGTCGTGGCAATTATATATTGCTTGTATAGTGCAATATTATAGTAGTTACATATTGCTTACATATTGCAATATTACGGTAGTCATATGTAGCTTATGCAAAGAATTATTTGTCGTATTCTAAGCAGTTGAAATTTCTGTTGGATTAGAACAATTTTGTAGGAACTGTCGAATGTCATTTCATGTACGAGTGTATCATTGATAAACAAAGAATTTTGTGCAGCCTTTGTGAACGCGGCACGTGCTTGAACTTTCGTGTTTTGATCAATGAAAGTTGTGGCTGAGAATAGTTGTATACTGCAATGTCATGGCAATTATACATTGCTTACATATTGCAATATTACGGTAGTCATATATCGCTTATGCATTGAATAATTTGTTGTATTCGCAGCAGTTGAAATTCCTATTGCGTTAGAACAGTTTTGTGGGAACTGTCGAATGACATTTCATGTACGAGTGTATCATTGATAAACAGAGAATTTTGTGCAGCCTTGGCGACGAGAGTATTTTTTGGGAGAGTGCGCTGGTATATTTGTGAACGCGACACGTGCTCGAATTTTCGTGTTTTGATGAATAAAAGTTGTGCCTGAGGATAATTGTATACTGCAATATCATGGCAATTATATATGTATTGCTTACATATTTCAATATTACGGTACTCATATGTAGCTTATGCAAAGAATTATTTGTTTTATTCTAAGCAGTTGAAATTCCTGTTGCATTAGAACAGTTTTATGGGTGCTGACGAATGTTATTTCGTGTACGAGTGGATCATCCATAAACAAAGAATTTTGTGCAGCTTTGGCCACAAGAATGAATATTGTTTACGAGACTGGATTGTTGAATTTGTGAACGCGGCACGCGGTCAAATTTTCGTGTTTCAATAAATAAAGAGATGTGGCGATGATAGTTCTATATTGCTTCTATTATATTATTTGCAGTATTTTAAGCAGTTTTACGGGAACTGATAAGGGTAATTTTAAAATAACAGTTGGCAATACCGGAAATGTCATATCGAACGGCCTAAGCGTCGTTCGTTGTTAAGTAGTTGTTAACCAAATTTGACCGCAATAAATAATGATTAACCGAACACGCAAAAGTACATGGTCGTGCATGTATAATGCGCATGCGAATATTGTTCGTTGCCACTAAGTAGTTAACATACCCGGAAGGATACTGTACGTCTTACGCATTATTCATTAGTGATTAGTTACTAATTAATTCCTTCTGCAATAATTAATCAATAACAAAGTACACGCGCATACACATTCTATATATACGTTGTTACCCACGACTCATTAAAAAAAATGCCACATTAACTAATAAAAATCCATTAATAGAATTCCATCGCATTTAAACGATTTTTCCTTCAAGTTCTGCACCTTCGCCAAAACTGTGTTTTGTCTCTCCATCTACATCTATATACCTCTGGTCATTCAAATCACAGTATTTAGGTCCACAAAAGTTACCTAATTTATCGTCTTCCTTAAAACTGTCTTTCGCCTCGCCCATCCATATTTATATCTCTCTGCCCATACAAATCTCAGTATTTGTGCCTACAATAGTCACCTACATATTCGCTGCTACTTCATTCAAACAATCCCACAGTGGTTAATAAAATTCCACCGCAGAGCGCATATAAACCATTTCCGACTTCAAATTCTGCGCCTCCCTCAAAACTGTCTTTCGTCTCTCCCATCTATATTTACATCTCTCTACCCATTCAAATCTCAGTATTTGTGTCTACAATAGACCTACATATTCGCTGCTACTCGCGATTCATTCAAACAATCTCACAGTGGTTAATAAAATTCCACCGCAGAGCGCATATAAACCATTTCCGCCTTCAAATTCTGCGCCTCCCTCAAAACTGTCTTCCATTTCGCCCATCCAAATCGCAGTATCTGTCTACAATAGCACTCACCAAAGTGTTCTGGTAGCCCAAGCCATACTCCTCCTTCCCTCCGTTTTCGGACGACGTCATCTTGCAGATTCCGGCCGGCAGGCACGAGGGGCAATATTCGAAAGAAATGCCAGCGTCGCCAGCGACTCGGGCAAGCAGCAGCTGAGATCGAAACCGGGAGGGTGCCTCCTGGGTCAGGCTAGGTAGACACTTCACTCAGAACCAGCTGTTCAGTGCGGACGAACCTTTTCTGTCCCTTTCTCTTCTGCCCCGTCTCATAAATGACAGTTCTCGAGGCCAGCCCACCTTCCCTTTAAACCCACACTCGCCATCGCGCGGCTCGCAATCACTGCAGGCGCAAAGCACGAGGTGCACGATTAAAAATCGCTCGAAGCTGTCCCACTCTCGGTACGTCGAAAGGTATACCGATAAGAAGCACGTGGCCGAAGTTCGCTCGCTAAAATAGTCGCTCGGCACGCCTCGTCATGGGAGAGTTTGAATTCAGAAGTCGGCAGGCGAATTCGCGGACTCGCCGTTTCCCGCGCTTTCGGCGTCTCGCCTCGTCAGAATGCGAGCGCCTGTGACAGTCGGCCGATACGTTGCGTCGCGAGGCCTGCGTTCGTCGTGCGGCGACTTGTCGATTGGGAACGTTCCAAACATCGAGTGTCAGTCATCCGCGGCGAGGACGTCTCGAACACATACCTTCGCTCGTCACAGGCGATGAAGGTAAGCGCGTAGTGCGAGAACTACTTCTAATTTCACCGTTCGTCAATTCGCGAGCGGATCCAACAGTTCGAACGAATGTGACGGCACGTAAGCGCACACGTTTCGGTTCCACAGACTTCGCACCGCGACCTCTTCACGTCGTGCACTGTTTCGTACGAAGCTCCCCGGGTCCTGCCAAGCGTCCGTTCAACTCCAAAGTTCCGTCGCACGAGACTCAAGGAACCCGACCCACGCGCATTTCGCCGAACCGGCAGATTTTCGGCAGACGGGCGAAAATCGTCGAGTTTCGAGGGTTGTCGCAGACTCGAGCGATTTATCGGCGTTGACTCGAAGCTGCACGACGCGCGAGGAACGTGACACACGCGACACGACGTGTGCGAGCGACTGACTGTCCGGTCGGACGGTCGTGAGTCGACTGATAGGTGTATGAATGAAGCGGCCGAGATTTCCGACTTCGCACGGCTTTTGCAGGAAAATCGGAATCCCTCGACGGTCGGGCAGGGAACGCGTCGATGTGTTCGATGACTCTCGACTCCGAGCGTTTCCATAATAAGCGGGTAGAGGTGGTTTCCCATTTCTTATCTTCATCTGGCGCAGTCGGCCAGTGGGCTACGCTGTCTTTGTCGCTTTGTTTGTCTGTTATTGGCTCGCGCTGGGTACCGGCTGACGCTTCGGTGGGGGTACGTTTGTGGCGCGAACCAAAATTGACGCCCGGTGGAAAACGCAAAGGCGGGGTGTGTTTGTGTTCGGATTGCGAACAGGCGGTTGCATTTTGCGGGTTTTCACAGAAATGTAAGAGGCCTGGCCTTGAATGATGGGTTAGTAATACGGTGACATAGTAACATCGTGTATGTAAAAATTGAAGCAGCGATATGTTTGGTGTATTGGACGTCCTGTTATCCATATATGGGTGACAGACAGGTTATCGCGTGTTTGGTAGAGATTGTAATGGCAACGAAAGTATTTAATAGTAGCAGCATATGCAACTATATACAAGTGTTTATAAGTCATTTATACGTCGAGAATATATATGACTATTGCTTTTTATAATATTCCTTCTGTCATCCATATGTGGGTGACAGACAGGTTATCGCGTGTTTGGTAGAGACTGTAATGGCAACGAAAGTATTTAATAGTAACAGCATATACAACTATATGCAGGTGTTTATAAGTAAATTATACATCGAGAATATATATGACTATTGCTTTTTATAATATTCCTCCCATTCACCCATATATGGATGACAGACAGGTTATCGCGTGTTTGGTAGAGATTGTAATGGAAACGAAAGTATTTAATAGTAACAGCATATACAACTATATGCAGGTGTTTATAAGTAAATTATACGTCGAGAATATATATGACTATTGCTTTTTATAATATTCCTTCTGTCATCCATATATGGGTGACAGACAGGTTATCGCGTGTTTGGTAGAGATTGTAATGGAAACGAAAGTATTTAATAGTAACAGCATATATAACTATATGCAGGTGTTTATAAGTAAATTATACGTCGAGAATATGTATGACTATTGCTTTTTATAATATTCCTCCTGTCATCCATATATGGGTGACAGACAGGTTATCGCGTGTTTGGTAGAGATTGTAATGGCAACGAAAATATTTAATAGTAACAGCATATACAACTATACGCAGGTGTTTATAAGTAAATTATACGTCGAGAATATATATGACTATTGCTTTTTATAATATTCCTCCTGTCATCCATATATGGGTGACAGACAGGTTATCGCGTGTTTGGTAGAGATTGTAATGGCAACGAAAGTATGTAATAGTAACTGCATATAAAACTATATGCAGGTGTTTATAAGTAAATTATACGTCGAGAATATATATGACTATTGCTTTTTATAATATTCCTCCTGTCATCCATATATGGGTGACAGACAGGTTATCGCGTGTTTGGTAGAGATTGTAATGGCAACGAAAGTATTTAATAGTAACAGCATATACAACTATATGCAGGTGTTTATAAGTAAATTATACGTCGAGAATATATATGACTATTGCTTTTTATAACATTCCTTCTGTCATCCATATATGGGTGACAGACAGGTTATCGCGTGTTTGGTAGAGATTGTAATGGCAACGAAAGTATTTAATAGTAGCAGCATATGCAACTATATGCAGGTGTTTATAAGTCATTTATGCGTCGAGAATATATAATATGACTATTGCTTTTTATAATATTCCTCGAAACAATTTAAGCAAAGTTGTGTCAATTCGGGACAGCTCATGATCTAAATCACAGTTAATTTATATTTCTTTTAGCTGCATGTTGATTTAGAAATTGTCTACGTCTCTAGCATCCAAAAATACACAATTGCCTAATTGTTTTTCCTTCAAACTTTTCTTAATTATCAAACTATATATTATACTCCTTTCGATAATATGAGTCCCGCGCGAAAAGTATTGAATTCATACTGGTATTACAATGCAAGCGATTGGTACTCTTTTATATCTTTTATTAAAAGGACATGGCATCTTGGATAATTAATTAATATTTAATCGGTTAGATGCTAATATAATTATATAACGTCGCGTAAATTAATAATTGAAAAAGCGTCGCGTGATCTATAATCGCTAACTAATGTATTATTCTGAAGCTCGAAAAACTGACACTTTTATCCGCGTTCGAACGAAAAGAGAAACAACTCTTCCATCAACAGGTACTAATACCTAATAGCCCAAATGCTAATATAACCAAGTAACGCCTGAACTAACAATAGCAGACGTCATATCACGTCCGATCTGAAAAATAGCATAAATGCTGGCTTAACGCGAGGGTCAAATTTGAACTCAACATTAATACCTAATGAGCCGTTCAACTATTGACATAAGCATGCAAGATCGTGCCTGCGGCAAGAATTGAATGAACATCACGTAACTTGCTTTCTCGAGATTCCTAAACACTTTTGTGCTTAGCATGAGTTTTAGAAGGGTATTCACACCAGCCGTTTAAATACTAAATATTCCATTCGCGCTTATCCGGTCGATTGGCGACGGGATTTCCTAGACTTTATGGCGGACGTCGCGGAATGTGTGTTAGGGTCTTAGATGGCATTAAGTATTTTGCGCTGCACGAGTGCGGCGCTTTTGGCTAGGGAACTGTTGATTTTCAACTCGTGCGGATGGGGGTTTATTGGATCTCGAATTGGCGCGATTTTATGTCCCGCGCGTGTAATGGATACAGAAGAAATTGACGTAACGCGTCACGGGTTTCGAGGGAAGGGTATTGTAAGTAGCCGCACGTACGCTTGCCAATACGACCAACTGCGAAGCAAATTGAATTTTGCGCCAATTTTCATCGAACCGAAAATTAGATATATCGGATATTGGGATCAAACTAAAATGACAAGTAATACATATCATGGGCTTGTTAAATGGCATGTCAAATGAGTGGCTGTTAAGTAATTTGGGGGAGGGGGGGATATTGTAATTAATCGCACATACACTTGTCAATAAGATCTGCAGCGAAACAAATTGGATTTTGCGCCCATTTCCATTGAACCGGAAATCAAATATTTCGGATATCGGTAACTAACTGAACAACTAACTGAACGACAACAAATTCGAAAAACAGGCTTGTTAAATGGCATTTTAAGTAAATGGTTACCAAGTACAATATCAAATCTACGAACGAAACGAAAGTAATTTCGTACGTTTCAGACATTATTGATTGACAAAAGGCTATTGATCAAATTTGTGTAAATAGTTCTTTCTGGCGTAAGTCCGGTGTTAGTAATCCTTAACAAAACGCTCAAACGTGTTACGTAACGTGTAACAAATAATAAAGTGACAATAAATTCGAAACATAGGCTTGTTAAATGGCATTTTAAGTAAATGGTTACCAAGTACAACACCAAACCTACGAAAGAAACAATAGTAATTTCGTACGTTTCAGACATTATTCGTTGATAAAAGGCTATTGATCAAATTTGTGTAAATAGTTCTTTCTGGCGTAAGTCCGGTGTTAGTAATCCTTAACAAAACGCTCGAACGTGTTACGTAACGTGTAACAAATAATAAAGTGGCAACAAATTCGAAACATAGGCTTGTTAAATGGCATTTTAAGTAAATGGTTACCAAGTACAATATCAAATCTACGAACGAAACGAAAGTAATTTCGTACGTTTCAGACATTATTCGTTGACAAAAGGCTATTGATCAAATTTGTGTAAATAGTTCTTTCTGTAATTCTTCTGTAAGTCCGGTGTTAGTAATCCTTAACAAAACGCTCAAACGTGTTACGTAACGTGTAACAAATAATAAAGTAACAATAAATTCGAAACATAGACTTGTTAAATGGCATTTTAAGTAAATGGTTACCAAGTACAATACCAAATCTACGAAGGAAACGAAAATAATTTCGTACGTTTCAGACATTATTCGTTGACAAAATGCTATTGATCAAATTTGTGTAAATAGTTCTTTCTGGCGTAAGTCCGGTGTTAGTAATCCTTAACAAACCGCTCAAACGTGTTACGTAACGTGTAACAAATAATAAAGTGACAAGAAATTCGAAACATAGGCTTGTTAAATGGCATTTTAAGTAAATGGTTGCCAAGTACAATATCAAATCTACGAACAAAACGAAAGTAATTTCGTACGTTTCAGACATTATTGATTGACAAAAGGCTATTGATCAAATTTGTGTAAATAGTTCTTTCTGGCGTAAGTCCGGTGTTAGTAATCCTTAACAAAACGTTCAAACGTGTTACGTAACGTGTAACAAATAACTAAAGCGACAAGAAATTCGAAACATAGACTTGTTAAATGGCATTTTATGTAAATGGTTGCCAAATACAATATCAAATCTACAAATGAAACGAAAGTAATTTTGTACGTTTCAGACATTATTGATTGACAAAAGGCTATTGATCAAATTTGTGTAAATAGTTCTTTCTGGCGTAAGTCCGGTGTTAGTAATCCTTAACAAAACACTCAAACGTGTTACGTAACGTGTAACAAATAACTAAAGTGACAATAAATTCGAAACATAAGCTTGTGAAATGGCATTTTAAGTAAATGTACGATATCAAAGTACAATATCAAGTACAATATCAAATCTACGAACGAAGGAAAGTAATTTCGTACGTTTCAGACGTTATTTATTGACAAAAGCCTGTTGATCAAATTTGTGTAAATAGTTCTTTCTGGCGTAAGTCCGGTGTTAGTAATCCTTAACAAAACGCTCAAACGTGTTACGTAACGTGTAACAAATAATAAAGTGACAATAAATTCGAAACATAGGCTTGTTAAATGGCATTTTAAGTAAATGGTTGCCAAGTACAATATTAAATCTACGAACGAAACGATAGTAATTTCGTACGTTTCAGACATTATTCGTTGTCAAAAGGCTATTGATCAAATTTGTATAAATAGTTCTTTCCGGCGTAAGACCGGAGTTATTAATTCTTAACAAAACGCTCAAACGTGTTACGTAACGTGTAACAAATAACTAAAGTGACAATAAATTCGAAACATAGGCTTGTTAAATGGCATTTTAAGTAAATGGTTGCCAAGTACAATATCAAATCTACGAACAACACGAAAGTAATTTCGTACGTTTCAGATATTATTCGTTGACAAAATGCTATTGATCAAGTTTATGTAAATAGTTCTTTCTGGCGTAAGTCCGGTGTTAGTAATCCTTAACAAAACGCTCCAACGTGTTACATAACGTGTAACAAATAATAAAGTGACAATAAATTCGAAACATAGACTTGTTAAATGGCATTTTAAGTAAATGGTTACCAAGTACAATACCAAATCTACGAACAAAACGAAAGTAATTTCGTACGTTTCAGACATTATTGATTGACAAAAGGCTATTGATCAAATTTGTGTAAATAGTTCTTTCTGGCGTAAGTCCGGTGTTAGTAATCCTTAACAAAACGCTCAAACGTGTTACGTAACGTGTAACCAATAATAAAGTGACAATAAATTCGAAACATAGACTTGTTAAATGGCATTTTAAGTAAATGATTGCCAAGTACAATACCAAACCTACCAAAGAAACGATAGTAATTTCGTACGTTTCAGACATTATTGATTGACAAAAGGCTATTGATCAAATTTGTGTAAATAGTTCTTTCTGGCGTAAGTCCGGTGTTAGTAATCCTTAACAAAACGCTCAAACGTGTTACGTAACGTGTAACAAATAACTAAAGTGACAAGAAATTCGAAACATAGGCTTGTTAAATGGCATTTTAAGTAAATGGTTGCCAAGTACAATATCAAATCTACGAACAAAACGAAAGTAATTTCGTACGTTTCAGACATTATTCGTTGACGAAAGGCTATTGATCAAAATTGTGTAAATAGTTCTTTCTGGCGTAAGTCCGGTGTTAGTAATTCTTAACAAAACGCTCAAACGTGTTACGTAACGTGTAACAAATAATAAAGTGACAAGAAATTCGAAACATAGGCTTGTTAAATGGCATTTTAAGTAAATGGTTGCCAAATACAATATCAAATCTACGAACAAAACGAAAGTAATTTCGTACGTTTCAGATATTATTGATTGACAAAAGGCTATTGATCAAATTTGTGTAAATAGTTCTTTCTGGCGTAAGTCCGGTGTTAGTAATCCTTAACAAAACGCTCAAACGTGTTACGTAACGTGTAACAAATAATAAAGTGACAATAAATTCGAAACATAGGCTTGTTAAATGGCATTTTAAGTAAATGGTTGCCAAGTACAATACCAAACCTACGAACGAAACGAAATTAATTTCGTACGTTTCGGACATTATTGATTGACAAAAAGCTATTGATCAAATTTGTGTAAATAGTTCTTTCTGGCGTAAGTCCGGTGTTAGTAATCCTTAACAAAACGCTCAAACGTGTTACGTAACGTGTAACAAATAACTAAAGCGACAAGAAATTCGAAACATAGACTTGTTAAATGGCATTTTAAGTAAATGATTGCCAAGTACAATACCAACCTACGAAAAAAACGAAAATAATTTCGTACGTTTCAGACATTATTCGTTGACAAAATGCTATTGATCAAATTTGCGTAAATAGTTCTTTCTGGCGTAAGTCCGGTGTTAGTAATTCTTAACAAAACGCTCAAACGTGTTACATAACGTGTAACAAATAACTAAAGCGACAAGAAATTCGAAACATAGACTTGTTAAATGGCATTTTAAGTAAATGGTTGCCAAATACAATATCAAATCTACAAATGAAACGAAAGTAATTTCGTACGTTTCAGACATTATTGATTGACAAAAGGCTATTGATCAAATTTGTGTAAATAGTTCTTTCTGGCGTAAGTCCGGTGTTAGTAATCCTTAACAAACCGCTCAAACGTGTTACGCACACATGACGCATAGGCCGCATTATGCGTTCCGACTAAAAATACAATTTATCGTACTATTCGTTGGACAACTCATCGCGTTCAACGCCGGACCGTAAACGTCGAAGTAAACGTCGATTTTAACAGATACAATCTGCAGCCCGACAAACAATCACATAGAAGCAAGCCGGAAGGAACGAATGCAGTCGTACCACGACAACACAGGCACTCGTGTCCGAGTTTCACGACAATTAACAGCGTCAATCTATGAATGAATCATCCTGTAGAACTCCTTTAACCGCCCCCTTCGTGACCATCCGGTCTTCCACGAAACGGCCTGATTTCGTGAGCGTCTTTCTTTGACCATTCAGCCCCGAACAACGCCGCGAATCATTAGTATAAAGCACCGAAAGTCCACTTCGACTAATTGGCCATCGGAGACGCACTAATTCTGTCCGTCACGTGACACTTTGATAGAAGCGGCCAGAAAAGATTTGCTGCGCCGAATTTGGATCGTGATCAGAATACGAGCCAGACCGTCGTTATTGTGCTCCGACAAAAATTGCCGTAACGACGTTTCGCACCTTCTGCGTGCGGGTGATAAAAAATACCGATCGGTAGACGGACGCGCGTCACATCTTTCCGGCTTGCTTTTCTTATTAGCGGGTCTATCGTCTCGAAGGTGGACGTTAACATGTTGACTGCAACGCAATTTTGTACGGTTTGCTTTGCGGCGCACGGTAGAATTTTCGTTATCGTAAACTCACACTACAGTATAACGATATAAGAGTGGTAATATGATTAAGTAAAACTGATGCATTTATTGCATTGGTGGCAATATAGGCTAGTCGGATGCTTTTAACGAAATGTTATATTGTGTGAAATAGAAAAAATTAAGGTCAAGTTTGTTTGTGCTGTTTTCATATCGTTTATCGGAAAATCTCATTTTGGTGGTGGGTCTATTGCATCAGTGGCAGCACAAGGCATTCGGCTGCTTTTAACGAAATGTTATATTGCATGATATAGAAAAAATTGAAGTTGAGTTTGTTTGTGCTGTTTTCATATAGTTTATCGGAAAATCTAATTTTGGTGCTGCGTCTATTGCATCAGTGGCAGCACAAGGCAGTCGGCTGCTTTTAATAAAATGTTATGTTGCATGAAATAAAAAAAATGAATGCCACTTTTGTTTGTGCTTTTTTCGTATAGTTTGTCAGAAAATGTCTTTTTGGTAGTGCGTTTATTGCATTGGTGGCAATACACGGCAGTCGGCTGCTTTTAACGAAATGTTATATTGCATGATATAGAAAAAATTGAAGTTGAGTTTGTTTGTGCTGTTTTCATATAGTTTATCGGAAAATCTAATTTTGGTGATGCGTCTATTGCATCAGTGGCAGCACAAGGCAGTCGGCTGCTTTTAATAAAATGTTATGTTGCATGAAATAGAAAAAATGAATGCCACTTTTGTTTGTGCTTTTTTCGTATAGTTTGTCAGAAAATATTTTTTTGGTGGTGCGTCTATTGCATCAGTGACAGCACAAGGCAGTCGGCTGCTTTTAACGAAATGTTATATTGCATGATATAGAAAAAATTATGGTCAAGTTTGTTTGTGCTGTTTTGTTATAGTTTATTGGAAAATCTAATTTTTGTGCTGCGTCTATTGCATCAGTGGCAGCACAAGGCAGTCGGCTGCTTTTAATAAAATGTTATGTTGCATGAAATAAAAAAAATGAATGCCACTTTTGTTTGTGCTTTTTTCGTATAGTTTGTCAGAAAATGTCTTTTTGGTAGTGCGTTTATTGCATTGGTGGCAATACACGGCAGTCGGATGCTTTTAACGAAATGTTATATTGTATGAAATAGAAAAATTAAGGTCATGTTTGTTTGTGCTGTTTTCATATAGTTTATCGGAAAATCTAATTTTGGTGGTGCGTCTATTGCATCAGTGGCAGCACAAGGCAGTCGGCTGCTTTTAACGAAATGTTATATTGCACAATATAGAAAAAATTGATGTCAAGTTTGTTTGTGCTGTTTTCATATAGTTTATCGGAAAATCTAATTTTGGTGATGCGTCTATTGCATCAGTGGCAGCACAAGGCAGTCGGCTGCTTTTAATAAAATGTTATGTTGCATGAAATAAAAAAAATGAATGCCACTTTTGTTTGTGCTTTTTTCGTATAGTTTGTCAGAAAATGTCTTTTTGGTAGTGCGTTTATTGCATTGGTGGTAATACACGGCAGTCGGCTGCTTTTAACGAAATGTTATATTATATGAAATAGAAAAATTGAAGTTGAGTTTGTTTGTGCTGTTTTCATATAGTTTATCGGAAAATCTAATTTTGGTGATGCGTCTATTGCATCAGTGGCAGCACAAGGCAGTCGGTTGCTTTTAATAAAATGTTATGTTGCATGAAATAAAAAAAATGAATGCCACTTTTGTTTGTGCTTTTTTCGTATAGTTTGTCAGAAAATGTCTTTTTGGTAGTGCGTTTATTGCATTGGTGGCAATACACGGCAGTTGGCTGCTTTTAACGAAATGTTATATTGCACGATATAGAAAAAATTGATGTCAAGTTTGTTTGTGCTGTTTTCATATAGTTTATCGGAAAATCTAATTTTGGTGATGCGTCTATTGCATCAGTGGCAGCACAAGGCAGTCGGCTGCTTTTAATAAAATGTTATGTTGCATGAAATAAAAAAAATGAATGCCACTTTTGTTTGTGCTTTTTTCGTATAGTTTGTCAGAAAATATTTTTTTGATAGTGCGTCTATTGCATGGGTGGCAGCACACGGCAGTCGGCTGCTTTTAACAAAATGTTGTGTGCATAAAAATAGAAAAAAAGAACGTTACTTTTCCTTGTGCTGCGTTCATACAGTTTGTCGGAAAATCTAATTTTAATGGAGCATCTATTACATCGGTGGTAGCATCATTTAGTAGGCTGCTTTTAACGAAATGTGATGTTGCGTAAAACACAGAAAGATTAACGTTAATTTTGTTTGGACTGTTTTAATATAGTTTACCCGCAAATCTAGTTTTCGTGGTGCATTATTGCATTGCTGGCAGCACGATGCAGTTGGCTGTTTTGAACGAAACGTTCAGTTGTGTAAAGCACATTAAATTAACGGTACTTTTGTTTGTGCTGTTTTAATATAGTTTATCGGAAAATCTAATTTTAGTGATGCATTTATTACATTGGCGGCAGCACAATGCAGTAGTACGCTGTCTTTAACGAAATGTGATATTCCGTAAAACATAGAAAAATAAACGATACTTTTGTTCTTGCTGTTTCAATACAGTTTATTGCCGAAAACTAATATCACCGAACGACCAACAAACTGATCACTAATATCCGAAGCACATATCATAAATACATAAATCGAACATTTGTTTATCCTTAGTTTCTTCAGCATTCTATTTGTTATAGAAACAAAAATTATTTATTACTACCACTAGTTGAATAACACATCTTTATACATTTGATACCTAATTACTCGTGTTTCTTCTCCAAATTTTATGTTCGGTGGCATTCGACTTGTAATTTATTTTTTAAATTTAGCAGCGCAGATCTTCGGCAACCACCCCGGCTCGGCTGAGAAAACGTCAGTCAACGTGTTAACGAAAAGAAGTATAAATCAGTCCGCTTGCACGTCGGTAAAATGTTCGTTGTGTGCGGTTTCTCTTACGCGTGTAATTAACAATGAGCAGACGACGCTAAATTTGGAACAGAATATGCGACCTTGAACTTGAAATTCCTTGAAGGAACACGAGGAACAGCGCTTCGCGACCGCCAGCAAACAATGTGTATTTGTTGACAATTCGAGAAACTCAAATTGAGCCGATTCCGACGATAGAAACGGGAATAACTTTGTTCGCAAAAACTGCGATTGCGCTCGCGGAAGAGGTATGAATATTTATGAGCGCTTCGCGCTGCGTAATCAGAGGCGAATCCAAAGGTGGAAAGTGAGATTTGCTATGTTAGCGAGTTACGTTATCAGATTTCGTTATCGCTCCCGAAAAATATGCAACCGAGTGCATTCGAAAATATTATGACGTACTTTTGTTTTACCGCATACTTTCGCGCGTTTGACTGATCGATGGGTAAATAGTAATTAAACGTTATGAGGTCACGTATGCATTAATTAGCTCGTATTTGTTCTGAAAATATTTGTAATGGATATGGACATAGGCAATGTAGGAACGTATTAACTCAAATCACCTAGAAAGTGTATAAACAGTGTATTATATATTATATATCCTCCATAAATGTACAATAAGCATTGTAACAAGAAAACACCATGGAAAAATGTGTCTTTTTCTACACTTTTAAAAAACGGCCACCATAATTAATACTGCCATTAGTCTAATGATTGTGCGTTCAACGAAGTTTCAGTTCTCAAAAATATATGTGTGCGCAGGCGTATACGTACACGTATTAAAATGTATACATGCATGCATACATAGATGCACCCCCTGTTTTGATCGTGTGTATTGTATGCGGGCTCCTAACTGAACAGTTCACAGTCGCATTTCCTTCCAACTTATTCATCCCGCACACATTTTCCCAGATTATTTTGCGTTAGAACTCTACAATATTGGTCAAAATAACATTTTCACCTTTGGTACAATGCTTTCAATGTTGTCCGTCAGGTTCAGAATCCGATCCACTTGGCACAACAGATGCTATTGGAGATAGTAAAGAAACAGGCATGTAAGTACCTTGATCATTTAATAATACTGGAAATGTTACCCATAATAGTAAGCTCACCAATAATGATAATCAAAATGATGACGCATATAATGCCGATAATGATCATCATTTTGAGATTCTTCCACCAATATTTCCTCTTTAGTTTACCGGCCTGTTGTTCGAACTGTGTGGCACCCTGTTGGAGGGCATCCGCTCGATTTTCCAGCTCAGACAATTTTTGATCTCTTTCCAGAACCTTTTCTACGTTCACTTTCATTATTCCCACCACTTCGTCAACTGTCGCTTGTGTCTGTTGTAGCTTCTTGGACGATGCCGCCTGCTGTGGATTTCGTGGGCCACCCATTTCTGGGTCAGCCGACATTCCACCGCCATCCATAATTCTGAAACAATTCGCACTGTATTTCATCTAAATCCAATAATGACATAAGATTCACTGCACGGAAACAGGAAAGGCCATTTCCTGCCCTATGCAACAAGTGTTATTAACTAATGACTAAGAACACGCCCATAACCTACAAGGAAATGCATATGTTTAGCAAAATCTCTTGAACGCGTGCATTTTTCGAAAGAAACTTTATATGTACAGTGGGAAGATGATTAGTAAATGCAAGAAAAGAAATTACTTTGACAGAGTCCCGTTGTCTAAAAAAATGAGGTTCAACCGTTTAAGGCATAACCGAAGCGGCATTTCAAATATGATAATTTTGCTGCAGTACACACATTTTTAAAAATGAAATTGCATACTTACACGAGGAAAAGAAATGCACAGGGACTGAAACGAAATCGCGAAGCACCTAGGAGGCGATCGCGAATATTTTGCACAAATTTACTTTGACGACCGATATAATCTACGAAAACACTGGTATGACACAAGGTAAAGATGGCGATGTTGATGACGTCACGCTTATTTCATTTTTTTTTGCTATTAACGAGAATTCTATCAAAGAAATCTTCGCCGGCGGATCATTAAGTCTGTGTCGTAACGTGTTAGTGATTGACGGTTGCGCGATTAGTCGTTGGAATGTATAAAAACATAAATAGTATTAATGCCGACAGCATGGACATTTGATATTTCATCAGATCATGAGTTTGCAAATAGAGACTCGTAGTGCCATCTAGTAGAGCTCATACATAGTAATATTTTTGTGTCGGTAATGTCGATCGCGAATGCAATGAAAGGAATATAAAATTAA
Source organism: Cryptocheilus praepositus (assembly GCA_033815515.1). Lineage (NCBI taxonomy): Eukaryota > Metazoa > Arthropoda > Insecta > Hymenoptera > Pompilidae > Cryptocheilus > Cryptocheilus praepositus. Next base: position 1,515,703 of record JAWWQZ010000190.1, read on the forward strand.
ATTGTCATGAATTTCATGATACGTTAAAAAATGTTAAGGTATATGACTATTGAAGAATGAACATGAGGTAGTGTGTTAGTAACATTTCGTTATGTAGAAATTCCCAGGGAAAAATATCTACAAAAATAACGAAAATGTCGGAAAACAAATGTCAAATGCACAGCCAGTAGTACTGCTTTTGATAAGTCAGCCACAACCGTATTCTCATATTCATTCCCATTCACTTGTATTATCCAGAACAAAATCAAAGCTACATTCAAAATTAGAGGAAAAAATACGAATATCCATCGAATCCTTTGATGATCGTATCTACATCATTCTATGCATACCGAGTACATACGACAGAACAAGCAAACTTCGACACACCTCAAACATTCCCCCGCAAGTCCCCCAAGCATGATATCAGTAGCAACACCCGAAAACTCACCGCTATGCTCCGCCATCCCGCAATAATCTAGCCCTGCCTCCATTTATTCGCTTCCAAAAGCACTGCTCCGTGGGTTCGGCCCTCGTCTCTGAAGTCGCGAGTGCAACATTAATAAACCATCCCACTTCTGCGCACACTTAGATCGCATTCTCAGGTGCGTCCACCCCGCCGCACATTTGGCCAATTTTCCGGAACCCCTCCGATTCCGCCCATCAAAGCCACCCGACAGCCGTCAGCCCACACGCTTCGACGTCACTCGGCGGCTCGCAAAATATTCCGCACATCATTACTCAACATCCGGCATTGTCTCGCCAAAAACATACGGCACTGTCCTTCGCCGAGGGTGTGTTCGCGCATGATAGTTCCGGGGCGTCGTTTATTGACTGAATATCCGTCGGCCGACGCAGGCGCAGCTCTAGGCAACTGCGTCCGCCCGTCCATCGACCCTGCCGATTCGAGAGATCGATCCCGAGGGTTTTCGCGAAAGCAGCGCTTTCGAAATTCCGCCTCCGACGAAGCGACATTCGCCCTTATCGCGCGAGCCCGAGCGAACACGCGAGCGTCCGTCGCCGAAAAACGCGCCGAGAAACACGAGGAGAAACGCGTCGAGAAAGGCACGGTTCCCGCAAACGTCGGCGCCCCGGGGTCTCTGCCAGGCAAGGTTCGAGGGGTGACGTCGAGATATCGCTCGGCACGCCGGCAATATCGCGACGGTGCTCGCTGGAAATTTTATCAATACCGCGGCCATCTAGTCTCGCTCGCAGTCGCTCGCGAAAACTACGGGCTCAACTCACGGGGCGGCGAGGGCCGAGGAATTACTGGCGTAGAGCAGGAAGAAGCGACAGCGAACGAACATGTGAGTACAGGAGTTGTGCGAGGCGGACTGGGAATTATCGGGGCTCGAGTTGGTGGCAGAAGAGCAGTGAGCGATGACTTTGACGGGAGCGAGGATGGCTCCGCTGATGGGTGGATGGGAAAGAGAATTGTCGCCATTGTGGCCCATTGGCTTGGCGGAATGCTGTCGGGAGTTCGGTCGGGGTCCGATGTCGGGAGACGGCTTGACGTTTCGACGGGTACGAAAGTGGGACGGAAAATTGGTAAATGCGTGCGTGCGAGGTAGAAAGGGGACGGGGATCGAAATTTTCGTGGAGCGCGAATTGTGTGCTGCAGCCTGACACATTGGGACGGCCGCGTCACGCACGGCGATTGCATTGATTCATGCTTCGACGCAACGCACGTCAATGCAGGCGGAATCGATACGTTGGCGGCGTTAAAAATCGCCGCACGTACGGCAGGAGATAGTATCGTAACAGGTTGACTACCGGGGACGTTTGGAACGTATTATAGCCGGGCTATTGATTAACTCTGAGCGAACAATCGATGTGGCCAGAGATTGGCCGCAAATTGCTTTGTCGCCTTTAGAACGCGTCGATTCTCGCTTCTGTTGTCCCAATTGCAACGGGAACGCGAAAGTCTGATGTGCGTCAGTGCGTTCAGAAATGGCTCGATACGTCTGCATTCCGTGACAATCGGGTGAACGTTGCGTCGAATACGACGATCACCGCGGAACGTCGCTAATTCGAATGAAATTCGCGTTATAAGAAGCGTTTTAAGACGCAATTTCCGTGGCCTTTGTCGCCAATCGATTCCTTTAGACGAGCTATCCGCAGCACGGAGCAGAATTTCCAATAGAGTGCAACGAAGCTTGAGGCATACCACGGACAGGGCCCGCACTTCCGAATGCAGGGAAGAAAATGTATCGCCAGAGCGAGTGCCCTGCATTCCGAATTTTATTACACTCGACTAACTATACTTCTAGCTGCACCTTCGATTTTCACGTTAACTATTCATCGTTCCGGGCATAACGACTTTAGCGCTTTTAGCCGTTAAATCCATTGCGTTCACGTCATTCGGTATCCTGTTAAATTTGCGAACGTTTGATGACTCATTCGCGAAACCCTGCCTTTTCATCTACAGTCGTCTAAACTACTGCATCATGCCACTAAATTTCTTCGGGGCGCTTTTACTAATTCTTTGGCTGAATTAACTTATATTTTTCGTCTAGACTTTGAGTTGTATGTCAACGGCTGTCAATCGTTAAACGTCACAAACTATTACCGATTGTGACTGGCAACCAACGTCTATTCAGCCAGTTGCTCAACGTTAATTCCAACAGTTACCGATTTATTCCAGCGCAATTTCTAAGCACGGCAAGGGTGTCTTTATTCGCGCAGACACAATTAACGCTTTTGTCCGCGACATGTTTCACGGTCTTCCCCTATGTGTCCTCCCAGCGAAATAAAAGGCGTCAGCAGTGTTTCACAGTGCCAATGTATCGCACACGCTTTATATACGTCGCGTGCGCGATAGTCGATAAACAGCATTCTGTTCCGGAAAAAAGTTTCTCCCCGGCAATCATTCTATGGATTCTTCAATGACGCGACTCTTTCTGCCGCTCTACGCATGGCGCACTAAAATTCGCGGCGTGGTTAATTCATACGCCTATTTTCACTTCGACCGGGGCAATCAATTATGAACAGCCTCTCTGTATTTGTGTGACGAGTAGGCGTGCACGCTACATAACGCGGCTTTCAAGGAAAATACTTTGAAAGCGATAACTTCGAAGCCGTTAGTCGATAAAAGACATTCCGTTAAAACACTCATCTATTATTAGAATTCGTTCCAGAGATGCAACTGATGATAATTATATAATTTGTATTAACTATTTGTCGTAATGTAGAGTTCCTCGTTCATTCTAAGTCTAGAGTTTCTCGTTTCTCTTCTCGTGAAAACTCAAATCACGAACAGGACTGTTTACGAATATAAGCATATGCCGAGTTTGCATAATAAGAAATAAAAGTAATAATAGTATCCCAAATTACATTGGCGTAAGCGGTCAATGGATACATGTAAAATTATGTAACTTGTCAAAACCGAAAATCCTGACGGTTTGGGACTTAGTTTGTGCTCTTGTCAAAGAACTACAGCTACCCGCATTACTTTAAGGGGTATGCCTACTTGGGATCGGCAGAATGACATGATTTTCAAGATTTTTTTTGCCGTTTTAGTGAGTACTAATTAAAATTCGCAAAATACTACCAACAAGTACGTATTTAGTGGTATTTGTATACATTTTTTTATAAGAAAATATTAAAAAATGGAGGAAATATAGCCCTTCTCCTAGAGCTTCCGTTTATTTTCATCACTTGCGGTGACCACGATTTCTCAAAAACTACTTCACCGATCGGACTCTAATTTTATATACTTATTTGTCATTACAATAGGCAGGGCCTGAACGAAGGATTTTGAAAAATTTTAATTTTTACAAGAATGGCAGTAATTTTACAAAAAAATCCGTCTTTTGAGGTGGTCTAACTGTCATTTTTATGTTGTAACTTTTTTTTTTATTACCGAAATAAGAAATCCTTCGTTCAGGCCCTGCCTATTGTAATGACAAATAAGTATATAAAATCAAAGTCCGATCGGTGAAGTAGTTTTTGAGAAACCGTGGTCACCGCAACCGTATGTTTTTAAAAACACAGTTTCGATATAATCGCGTTTAAAGTTTCAAGCTCTTTACTAATCATACATAGTAGCGCTCCAGATGAACGCTTATAATTTTTGAACGTGTGCTCCGATTCTTATGTACTTTTGAGGAAATATTCTTAAAATGATGTACATTAACACTTTGACTGCCAAGCGTACGTTGCTATGTTAGAATCGCGATGCGATAAAATACTGCTGAGTATGATTAAATCGTGGAAAATAAAAATAATGCAGAGTTGTTAGAAGCCAAAGTATTGAATGATCGTTCCAACATCAATTGCTCTTACAAGATTGCAAATAGGCTTCATTGCGAATTTTTTGCATTCCTAGTAAAATCTTTTGCGCCGGTCACCGGTGACCACCATGGCAGTCAAAGTGTTAAGAAAATGCAATAAAAAAAAGTCGATTTTTTTCACCAATCCAAGTAGGCATAACCCCTTAAGAATTCAGAAGAACATGGGGTGAAAAATTGACCGGCCATGCCAATATAATTGAACACACCTCAATACTCTAACTTGACACACACGCAACAATTTTCCATACTTAAAAAAGCGGTAAGAATAAAATAGCCCCGTAAAATAATTAAATAACGTCTCCGCGCCGGCATAAAAATCAACGACCGAAGCATTGCGTCGACGACAATTTTTCTCGACCTACTTCCTTCTCGCTAATCGCCTTACGCCTATAGACTCGCTAGCGGAATGAATCCGCGGGGTCTTCGTGACAAAGTATCCGAGCGAGGCAGGTCGCGAAAAAGCGAGCTCGATATTTATTTCTGCGCCCGCCTCTTCGGTCGATCGCCTGGCCGAAACGCGCACGGCGAAGGAATCAATCGTGAAACTCGACCGGCAACACGTTACACTCCGTAGACTCTATATTTAGATAATCAATGACGAGCACATTTGCAGCAACGTTCTGCGGGTTGGCGACGACGAGGCAGAAAGGTTCGCGACGTCTATGTTATCGCGTAACGAACAATGAACCAAGAATGGATTGTTGGGCACAAAGAGACACACGACTCGCTATCCTCCGTGTTCTCTCTTGCTTCGTTTGTAGGCTCATTGAAGGGAACGCATGGCGGCACCTAATCAATCGCTCACCACCGACGAACGAGTCGATAATAACCGCGCGGGATGATAATATTACAATTTCGCGTTGCGTAACGCTCACCCCCGAAACGGCGTGCCATTGTGAACGTCACGTTTTCGAATATCGATCCGCGTTACGGCATTTGCCAGCGCCGGCAGTCGCACGGCTTCATTGATGCAATCATTTGGCTTAATAATTAGCGGGAGGCGCGGAAGAAATAAGCACGCAAGGTGTTTCGTTTTGGAGCGAAAGAGGTTGCTTGGTTGAGTTATGGGTGTGGAACTCCTTGATTGTGAAGCGAAAGAGAGTAGAAAAAGGCAGGAGATAGTTGTGAATTAGGCGACAGACGAAAATGTGCATGAGGGCAATGAGTAAATGTGAGCGGTATTCAGAAAAGTATTCGTATAGTTGGAGAAAAAGTATTTCTGTTTAGTTAAATTATGGGTATGGAGCTCTTTGGTTGCAAAGGGAAAGAAAGTAGGAAGTAATGGTGCAGAAGATAGTTGTGAATTGCAAGTTTACAATGGGTAAATGTGAGCAGTATTCAGAAAATTAATCGTGTGGTTGGAGAAAAAGTATTTTTGTTTAGCTAAATTATGGGTATGGAGCTCTTTGGTTGCAAAGGGAAAGAAAGTAGGAAGTAATGGTGCAGAAGATAGTTGTGAATTGCAAGTTGACAATGAGTAAATGTGAGCGGTATTCAGAAAAGTATTCGTATAGTTGGAGAAAATGTATTTTTGTTTAGCTAAAATATGGGTATGGAGCAATTTGATTGCGAAGGGAAAGAAAGTAGGAAGTAATGGTGCAGAAGTTAGTAGTAAATTGCAAGTTGACAATGAGTAAATGTGAGCGGTATTCAGAAAAGTAATCGTGTGGTTGGAGAAAAAGTATTTTTGCTTAGTTAAATTATGAGTATGGCGCTCTTTGGTTGCAAAGGGAAAGAAAGTAGGAAGTAACGGTGCAGAAGATAGTTGTGAATTGCAAGTTGACAATGGGTAAATGTGAGCGGTATTCAGAAAAGTAATCGTGTAATTGGAGAAAATGTATTTTTGTTTAGTTAAATTATGGGTATGGAGCTCTTTGGTTGCAAAGGGAAAGAAAGTGGGAAATAACGGTGCAGAAGTTAGTAATAAATTGCAAGTTGACAATGAGTAAATGTGAGCGGTATTCAGAAAAGTAATCGTGTGGTTGGAGAAAAAGTATTTCTGTTTAGTTAAATTATGAGTATGGCGCTCTTTGGTTGCAAAGGGAAAGAAAGTGGGAAGTAACGGTGCAGAAGATAGTTGTGAATTGCAAGTTGACAATGGGTAAATGTGAGCGGTATTCAGAAAAGTAATCGTATAATTGGAGAAAATGTATTTTTGTTTAGTTAAATTATGGGTATGGGGCTCTTTGGTTGCAAAGGGAAAGAAAGTAGGAAGTAATGGTGCAGAAGTTAGTAGTAAATTGCAAGTTGACAATGAGTAAATGTGAGTGGTATTCAGAAAAGTATTCGTATAGTTGGAGAGAATGTAGTTTTGTTTAGCTAAAATATGGGTATGGAGCACTTTGGTTGCGAAGGGAAAGAAAGTAGGAAGTAACGATGCAGAAGATAGTTGTGAATTGCAAGTTGACAATGGGTAAATGTGAGCGGTATTCAGAAAATTAATCGTGTGGTTGGAGAAAAAGTATTTTTGTTTAGTTAAATTATGGGTATGGAGCTCTTTGGTTGCAAAGGGAAAGAAAGTGGGAAGTAACGGTGCAGAAGATAGTTGTGAATTGCAAGTTGACAATGGGTAAATGTGAGCGGTATTCAGAAAAGTAATCGTGTCGTTGGAGAAAAAGTATTTTTGTTTAGTTAAATTATGGGTATGGAGCTCTTTGGTTGCAAAGGGAAAGAAAGTAGGAAGTAATGGTGCAGAAGATAGTTGTGAATTGCAAGTTGACAATGGGTAAATGGGAGCGGTATTCAGAAAAGTAATCGTGTGGTTGGAGAAAAAGTATTTTTGTTTAGTTAAATTATGGGTATGGCGCTCTTTGGTTGCAAAGGGAAAGAAAGTAGGAAGTAACGGTGCAGAAGATAGTTGTGAATTGCAAGTTGACAATGGGTAAATGTGAGCGGTATTCAGAAAAGTAATCGTGTGGTTGGAGAAAAAGTATTTTTGCTTAGTTAAATTATGAGTATGGCGCTCTTTGGTTGCAAAGGGAAAGAAAGTAGGAAATAACGGTGCAGAAGATAGTTGTGAATTGCAAGTTGACAATGGGTAAATGTGAGCGGTATTCAGAAAAGTAATCGTGTGGTTGGAGAAAAAGTATTTTTGTTTAGTTAAATTATGGGTATGGAGCTCTTTGGTTGCAAAGGGAAAGAAAGTAGGAAGTAATGGTGCAGAAGTTAGTAGTAAATTGCAAGTTGACAATGAGTAAATGTGAGCGGTATTCAGAAAATTAATCGTGTTGTTGGAGAAAATGTATTTTTTTTTAGTTAAATTATGTGTATGGAGCTCTTTGGTTGCAAAGGGAAAGAAAGTAGGAAGTAATGGTGCAGAAGTTAGTAGTAAATTGCAAGTTGACAATGAGTAAATGTGAGCGGTATTCAGAAAAGTAATCGTGTGGTTGGAGAAAAAGTATTTTTGTTTAGTTAAATTATGGGTATAGAGCTCTTTGGTTGCAAAAGGAAAGAAAGTAGGAAGTAATGGTGCAGAAGATAGTTGTGAATTGCAAGTTGACAATGGGTAAATGTGGGCGGTATTCAGAAAAGTAATCGTATAGCTGGAGAAAAAGTATTTTTGTTTAGTTAAATTATGGGTATGGCGCTCTTTGGTTGCAAAAGAAAAGAAAGTAGGAAGTAATGGTGCAGAAGATAGTTGTGAATTGCAAGTTGACAATGGGTAAATGTGAGCGGTATTCAGAAAAGTAATCGTGTGGTTGGAGAAAAAGTATTTTTGTTTAGTTAAATTATGGGTATGGAGCACTTTGGTTGCGAAGGGAAAGAAAGTAGGAAGTAATGGTGCAGAAGATAGTTGTGAATTGCAAGTTGACAATGGGTAAACGTAAGCGGTGTAAGAGAAAATAATTAGATACAGCAATCTCTTGAAACAGCTGAGTCGAAAAAATCAATATCTTTCTAATAAGTGTTCGCGATATTGCAGATTCTATAAAATACCTCAATGGAAACACGTCCAATCTTTCATGAAGGTGACGAAAAGAGACAAGCAAGTTAAGAGCTTTTAGCGAAGACAAATCCAATAACGATTAGAATAGCTATAGTAGCCATTGTCATGCAAAATGCCAAACAGAAACATAACTCGCTAATTATTCTATTATTTAGAGTAATCATATCGAGTTTGTCAAGGATCTTGTGAACGTCGTGACAATACGCTGTAGAGGCGCGTCAGTTTGACAAGACGCAAAACGGGCAAATTTATGCTAAATCCTCTAAAGCACCTACTTTCGAGAGAAAATGTTTAAAATACTATACCTAGTATCTCTTCTAGGTAATCTCTTCCTGAAAGCACCTACTTCTCACCTATTATAGTATCTCTTCTAGGTAATCTGTTTTGGCAAATTAACAGCACTTTTTGGCAAATTAACAGCACTATACCTAGTATCTCTTCAAATGGGTAAAAGATACATTAAGTTTTTTTGCGTGCCGCAGACTTCTAATGGTTAGTATACAGGTACTTCGAAATGGCAAAGTTCAAATCGCTGCTCCGCAACATTCTTTTCAGTAAGAAAATCAGCTGTTTTGCCATTGAATGAAGTCTCGCATCGAAGCGCCCTCAACTTACTTCGCATCATTGCAACTGCCGGCTGCCACTCGATTGTTGTCCAATGAAATTTCGCGCATACATGCGGCGTCATTTTTTTCTCGTGCGCCCACCGAGTTACACTAATTCAATAACGACGCCGCGGAAGGCGCCGTCAGGATCGACACATTAATCCGATTACGTAATCCGCTTTATCGCATGGACGCTTTTTGTCCGCGTCGCTCGACTCTTCTCGCTTCGTCGACGTTTGCGGAAGTCCGACGGGGTGTCGTCGAATCTTACGGCATTCCGACGGACTCCGTGAACGGTTGTAGACAATAAAGCCCGCCGAGAACGGGCAAGTTCCAATCGTATAATTGCGTAAAGCCGCCGAATAACGAATTCGTGCGAGTTGTGAAACTTTTCGTTGGATATCTGAAGACGTGGCAACGGGACGAGCGTCAAAAGTGCCCGATCGATCGTCCGTTGCCAGCGGGTCACGCCGGTTTTATTTGCGAAAATAGAATCGTCAGGTCTGCCACTGAGCGAATGCTCGTTTTTAGCACAAGTTCCACCGGGAAGTATGCGGGTATGCATTATCCAGAAAAATACGTAGGTGTACGACGGAAAAATGTTCAAAGTTTGAAGCGTGTGCAGAAAATTCTGTCTGTTAACACGTTGACTGCCGTGCGTATTTTGCTGTATTAACACGTTGACTGCCAAGCGTATTTTGCTATGTTAGAATCGCGATGCAATGAAATCCTGCAGAATGTGATTAAATCATGCAAAATGAAGGCAACGCAGAGTTATTAGAAGCCAAAGTATTAAAACACCGTTGCAATATCAATTGCTTTTACGAGATTGCAAATAGGCTTTATTGCGAATTGTTTGCATTTTTAGTAAAATCTTTTGCGCCGGTCACCGGTGACCATCGTGGCAGTCAACGTGTTAAAACGGCGATGCTATGAAATACTACAGCGTTTGACTGAATTATGCAAAGTGTAAATAATATGCAGGTATTCGTGCAATATAACGAGATCGTGAGCGAATGCTCGTTTTTAGCACAAGTTCCACCGGGAAGTATGCGGGTATGCATTATCCAAAAAATACGTAGGTGTACGACGGAAAAATGTTTTTAATGTTGACTGCCAAGCGTATTTTGCTATGTTAGAATCGCGATGCAATAAAATCCTACAGAATGTGAGACCAAAGGATCGCATCACTAGTCTAACAATAACTGCATTAATATAAAATAATTCTTGCTATCCATTGCGAATATTTTGGATCTTCAGTAAAATCTCTTGCGCCGGTCATCGGTAACCGGTCTCACGAAAAATTAAAAAAATACCTAATCGGTAGCATTTATGATTTCGTAAATGCAATTAATATTAAATGGTGTTTAAATTCTTTGTTGTCCGATGCCTTCGCATTACTTTCATTTTGCGCAATTCAATCATATTCTATAGTAGTTCATCACGTTGCGGTTTTAACCCATTCGAGACGACAATTTTTTTCGAAGACGGTCCCCAGGAGCGAATTTTTATTTTTCTTTATATTGTTCATTTTTAATAAAAAAAAAACATGTTTACTATGGAAATCACCCAATTCGTAAGTGAATTCACATAAATAAGATCATTGCACACCAGGTGTGCAGCTCGCTCCTCGGAAAATTTTTATTGCGAGGAACGGATTGAACACCATGTGTGCAATGTAAGGTAAAATAAAAATACATCATTAAAAAATATATGAACATTTATTTCAAAAATAGTTAGATAATATAAAATCGTTATTTTGTTTTCAATAATAAAGAACAGAATATAATGCAAAGAAAATGTTTAAAAAGCAGTAAAAAGTTAAAAAAAGATAAGTTGAATAATGAAAAAAATAACAAACGAGAAATAAATTTTTAGAAAAATGTCTACAGAAAACAAAGTAATGTAACTCAGTGATAAAAATGAAAATATAATTTGTAAATATACTTTTAGCAAATAGTACACTGATCGTAAAGTAATTATACATTAGTTGGTTGATGGTAGCGCTTGAAACATTCTCCCAAACGTAATCCAGGATTACCGACGCAAGCAGGGCAAGAGTAATTATTACGTTTATATTTTCCTTCTTTGTAGGACTGTCGGCAATTCATAGTATTTTACATGTAAGAAAGGCTTCAAATAATTTTTAGATTTTTTGGTACACAGTAAAACCCATGCCAAATTTTATTTTCCTGTGCCTTGCAGATTTCATTAGTTCAAGGAAAATCTTATTTCGACGACTAGTTTACTCAGAATAACTGATAATTGCACATTACTGTTATTGCACACACGGTGTGCAAGCCGTCTTATAGCCTCGGAAATCAATTGCACACACGGTGTGCAATCGGTCTCGAATGGGTTAATATAGTAAAATTCGCACGATAGTCAAAGTGTTAACAGAAGGTTTGCAACATTTCTTGTATACCCGTCTGTACGGATACGTGCCATATTGGCACGTAAATGAAACCGAACGTTTCCTTAGACTATTCTGAACTTACTGAGATCCGTTCTTTTTTTCTGATACTCATCGGCTTTCGGCATTGCGAATTTCCAACGGAAATACGGATGTATGACATAAGCAGGTCCGCCGTGCCAATCAGTACAGATTTTAGATATTGGGTTTACGGTATTACCGCTGCATTGGGTGTACTTACTTTGACGAGTACTTTGTACGAACTTTGTGATTACACTGATATTCATTTTTAAAGTAATGCTTTCACACGGAAAGCCGATTAGCTCGATTTAATGCTGAATTTACGTTCGCGTCAAAATTTGAAGCGTGTGGAAAAAATTTTGTCTGTTAACACTTTTACTGCCATGGTGGTCATCGGTGACCGGCGCAAAAAATCTCACGAAAAATTAAAAAAATACCCAATCGGTAGCATCTATGATTTTGTAAATGCAATTAATATTAAATAGTGTTTAAATTCTTTGTTCTCCGATGCCTTTGCATTATTTTCATTTTACGCAATTCAATCATATTCTGTAGTACTTCATCACGTTGCGGTTTTAATATAGTAAAATACCCACGGCAGTCAGTGTTAACAGGAGGTTTGCAACATTTTCTGTACAGCTGTCTGTACGGATACGTGCCATATTGGCACGTAAATGAAATCGAACGTTTCCTTAGACTATTCTGAACTTACTGAGATCCGTTCTTTTTTTCTGATACTCATCGGCTTTCGGCATTGCGAATTTCCAACGGAAATACGGATGTATGACATAAGCAGGTCCGCCGTGCCAATCAGTACAGATTTTAGATATTGGGTTTACGGTATTACCGCTGCATCGGGTGTACTTACTTTGACGAGTACTTTGTACGAACTTGTGGTTACACTGATATTCATTTTTAAAGTAATGCTTTCACACGGAAAGCCGATTAGCTCGATTTAATAATGAATTTACGTTCGCGTCAAAATTTGAAGCGTGTGGAGAAAATTCTGTCTGTTAACACTTTGACTGCCATGTTGGTCATCGGTGACCGGCGCAAAAAATCTCACGAAAATTTAAAAAAACACCCAATCGGTAGCATCTATGATTTTGTAAATGCAATTAATATTAAATAGTGTTTAAATTCTTTGTTCTCCGATGCCTTTGCATTATTTTCATTTTACGCAATTCAATCATATTCTGTAGTACTTCATTACGTTGCGGTTTTAATATAGTAAAATACCCACGGCAGTCAGTGTTAACAGGAGGTTTGCAACATTTTCTGTACAGCTGTCTGTACGGATACGTGCCACATTGGCACGTAAATGAAATCGAACCTTAGACTGTCCTGAACTTACTGAGATCCGTTCTTTTTTTTTTATACTCATCGGCTTTCGGCATTGCAAATTTCCAACGGAAATACGGATGTATGACATAAGCAGGTCTGCCGTGCCAATCAGTACAGATTTTAGATATTGGGTTTACGGTATTACCGCTGCATTGGATGTACTTACTTTGACGAGTACTTTGTACGAACTTTGTGATTACACTGATATTCATTTTTAAAGTAATGCTTTCACACGGAAAGCCGATTAGTTCGGATTAATGCTGAATTTACGTTCGCGTCAAAATGAAGCGCATCCGTAGAGATAGCCATGCCACATAAAGAAGATTAGAAAGCTTAGAATGACATTAATTTAGATGTATATCAGTTTTATCAAATGGGTAAAAGTCAGCACGAAAAGTAGGAGAGAAATCGGGAATTTTCATTGAGAAAATCCGAATATGTCAAAATGACGCGTCCCGTAAACCTAGTGTTAATAAGAGTCAGCAAATTTGCTACGAAATAATAATAATGGTTTCAGTAATTTTGCTCGTGAAATCTGATACACGTCAAATTTACGGGTGCCGTAAATCTAGCGTTAAATTACATTTACGAACATCATTGACACCGTTTGCGTTGGCGTGTAATGTGATCGGCCTGCATTTTTGCACCGTGTTGCTTCATTTAAAAATATCCCATGGATGTCGGGTTTTTTAATTGTCTGTACTTTGTTTAATATCTTGATTCGGGTGATATGATGCAACATATGGTACAAGTTAGAATTCGAAAGCAAGAATTGTATTTCTTGTGCGTATTGTTTTTTCGTTGTAGAGAAAAACGATTGATTCTTGCCTGGTATGCTTGCCGTTAAGAATAATATAAATCAAAGGCATTTGTGACAACCGACTGATTCCGCGATGTGCAGATTCCGCAACCGGCAGAAACTGAACCCGTTGATATATCCTTATTAACAAGAATAAAGTATAACATATTATGAATATGCGTACGCTTACATATATCACGTAGACCATAATTCACAGAATAGTTTTTTACATATTTTCCAAATTTTCATATTCCCGCAATTACTTCGAATTCAACGAACTGTGATCTATTATCAAGGCAAATTATGAAGGAAAATGTACAGACAATACTTCACGTTAGTTCGTAACTAAAATTAAGAAGCATTTTCTCGATATACAGCTCGAGATTGTACTCTTATTCTACAGATTCAGACGCAAGCTTTTATCAGTATATTACTAGAGTACGAACGTATCTGGTTCGGAGAGCTGAAATTTAGGTCGAATGTCGAATTTGGGCAGTGGCAGTTCCTCTACGCATATCGTACCAGCAGCTGGACACGGAATTGTCGGATCGATCGGTTGTTGCCAGTCGGCCGTTCGATCGGCTGCCAAAAATAAAACCCGCAATCTTTCCTCGATGGTAGCTTTTTAATCTGCCATCGTCTCTGGCCAATGGTTATAGCTGAGAGTATCGACGTCATATCTTCAGAGACACAGTATATGTGTGACTCTAAGGTTTTCCCAATACGGCCATTCCTACGTTCTTGCGATACTATATGTCGAATATCGTCAAAAAGCTCTAAGTCGCGTATATGTTTCACCTATCATGGTCATCCACAATGTGACTAGCTGCAAACGGTATATTTGCACTGCCCGCAACAAAGGAAAATAGAGTATTGTTTCGACCCGAACATATCGTATATAAGCAACCTATTCGCAATATTCGAACTACTTGAAATTCTCGAGTTATTTGAATATTCAAACTTCTCGAAATATTCGAACTGCTTGGCCTCTGTGAATTACTTGAATGTTCGAGCTGCACGAATATTTATAATACTTATCGTACGTAAATTGGATTATTACATGAGCGCAAATAGAAGTAGTGCAAATAATCGAGTGAAGTCTAAATCGGATTGTTATTTTCGTACACTGAAACAGTTCTAACTCATACCACGTAAATCATTTATTCCAGCGAGAATGTCCCGGGCGTTATTAGATTTCACGAGTCCGCGTGTCATCTGACTATTACCGTCGAGCGGCAAACTGTACGATAATTAAATGAACAACAACAACGGAGGATCTCGTTGCTCGCGAAAGGTCAAACGGCCCAGGCTGAAATCCGTTGAAAATAACGGTAGGAAGAGGCGTCTATAGCTTCATAAACTTTTATAGACTGCGATCAACTTTTAAAAAGGATAGTTCGGGACTCATGCGATTGTGGAATACATACATGTTAAAAAAGGTAGTGAAAATGTCACAATACTACTTTCCTTTTTACTAAGTGTATGCACTTACTTTTTGAAGACTTTCGCGTTTTTTAGTTTTGGCGTCAGTTCAGTAAATTTAATTATTGTAATTTGTATTAATATTTATTTTATTTTATTGACCAACATCTAACTTTATACATATACGGAATGACGTTACGCAATTTCTTCAGATTTACGGAATCTGTCACGTTGACAGGTTTCAGATTCCACAAGCAAAATCACAAAACTTTCACTACTACTTTCTAGCAACTTCGACTTCTATTAATATCATGACAAGATTACATATCCAAATTAATTTCCTTCTCAAGCTCTCAATTTTTAAGTTCTCTACATCGTATTTCCGGATACCCATCAATGCGACAGGTATCGGATTTCACGAGAAAAATTATAAAAGCCTCTCATTTCCCAGCATCTTCCGCTGACTTTTATTAACGAACTGCCACGAATATATACCTAAATTCATTACGTCATCGAGTCTCTAATTTTCAAATCCTCTACATCGCATACCCGCAGAATTCTCCGGGTCATGTCGTATACCCACACATTTCCCATATATGTAATTCTCATATTCTCATGTAACATACACACACAATCATGACCGGCCAAAAATCGGCTTGAGTTCCATTTGGAGAAGTTCCAGTCTACGGTATCCCACTGTCAGGCGTAAATGTGTGCAGCTTTCATGTGGGTAGGAAACGTACACTTCCCATATAATTCTCATATTCTCATGTAACGTACCCACACAATCACGGCCGGCCAAAAATCGGCTTGAGTTCCATTTGGAGAAGTTCCAGTTTACGGTATCCCACTGTCAGGCGTAAATGTGTGCAGCTTTCGTGTGGGTAGGAAACGTACACTTCCCATATAATTCTCATATTCTCATGTAACGTACCCACACAATCACGGCTGGCCAAAAATCGGCTTGAGTTCCATTTGGAGAAGTTAAAGTCTACGGTATAACACTGTCAGGCGTAAATGTGTGCACTTCTCATATAATTCTCATATTTCATGTGTGGGTAGGAAACGTACACTTCCCATATAATTCTCATATTCTCATGTAACATACCCACACAATCACGGCCGGCCAAAAATCGGCTTGAGTTCCATTTGGAGAAGTTCTAGTCTACGGTATCCCACTATCAGGCGTAAATGTGTGCAGCTTTCGTGTGGGTAGGAAACATACACTTCCCATATAATTCTCATATTCTCATGTAACGTACACCACACAATCAGTTGACCGGCCAAAAATCGGCTTGAGTTCCATTTGGAGAAGTTCCAGTCTACGGTATCCCACTGTCAGGCGTAAATGTGTGCAGCTTTCGTGTGGGTAGGAAACATACACTTCCCATATAATTCTCATATTCTCATGCAACATACCCACACAATCACGGCCGGCCAAAAATCGGCTTGAGTTCCATTTGGAGAAGTTCTAGTCTACGGTATTCCACTGTCAGGCGTAAATGTGTGCAGCTTTCGTGTGGGTAGGAAACGTACACTTCCCATATAATTCTCATATTCTCATGTAACGTACCCACACAATCACGGCCGGCCAAAAATCGGCTTGAGTTCCATTTGGAGAAGTTCCAGTCTACGGTATCCCACTGTCAGGCGTAAATGTGTGCAGCTTTCGTGTGGGTAGGAAACGTACACTTCCCATATAATTCTCATATTCTCATGTAACATACCCACACAATCACGGCCGGCCAAAAATCGGCTTGAGTTCCATTTGGAGAAGTTCCAGTCTACGGTATCCCACTGTCAGGCGTAAATGTGTGCAGCTTTCGTGTGGGTAGGAAACATACACTTCCCATATAATTCTCATATTCTCATGTAACGTACCCACACAATCACGGCCGGCCAAAAATCGGCTTGAGTTCCATTTGGAGAAGTTCTAGTCTACGGTATTCCACTGTCAGGCGTAAATGTGTGCAGCTTTCGTGTGGGTAGGAAACGTACACTTCCCATATAATTCTCATATTCTCATGTAACATACCCACACAATCACGGCCGGCCAAAAATCGGGTTGAGTTCCATTTGGAGAAGTTCCAGTCTACGGTATCCCACTGTCAGGCGTAAATGTGTGCAGGTTGAGTTCCATTTGGAGAAGTTCCAGTCTACGGTATCCCACTGTCAGGCGTAAATGTGTGCAGCTTTCGTGTGGGTAGGAAACATACACTTCCCATATAATTCTCATATTCTCACGTAACAAACCCACACAATCACGCCCGGCCAAAAATCGGCTTGAGTTCCATTTGGAGAAGTTCCAGTCTACGGTATCCCACTGTCAGGCGTAAATGTGTGCAGCTTTCGTGTGGGTAGGAAACGTACACTTCCCATATAATTCTCATATTCTCATGTAACGTACCCACACAATCACGGCCGGCCAAAAATCGGCTTGAGTTCCATTTGGAGAAGTTCTAGTCTACGGTATTCCACTGTCAGGCGTAAATGTGTGCAGCTTTCGTGTGGGTAGGAAACATACACTTCCCATATAATTCTCATATTCTCATGTAACGTACCCACACAATCACGGCCGGCCAAAAATCGGCTTGAGTTCCATTTGGAGAAGTTCCAGTCTACGGTATCCCACTGTCAGGCGTAAATGTGTGCAGCTTTCGTGTGGGTAGGAAACATACACTTCCCATATAATTCTCATATTCTCATGCAACATACCCACACAATCACGGCCGGCCAAAAATCGGCTTGAGTTCTATTTGGAGAAGTTCTAGTCTACGGTATTCCATTGTCAGGCGTAAATGTGTACGGAAACATACACTTCCCATATTCTCATGTAATTCCAAAAATCGGCTTGTTCATTTGGAGAAGGTCTACGGTATTCCACTGTCAGGCGTAAATGTGTGCAGCTTTCGTGTGGGTAGGAAACGTACACTTCCCATATAATTCTCATATTCTCATGTAACGTACCCACACAATCACGGCCGGCCAAAAATCGGCTTGAGTTCCATTTGAAGAAGTTCCAGTCTACGGTATTCCACTGTCAGGCGTAAATATGTGCAGCTTTCGTGTGGGTAGGAAACGTACACTTCCCATATAACTCTCATATTCTCATGTAACGTCTTGAGTTCCATTTGGAGAAGTTCTAGTCTACGGTATTCCACTGTCAGGCGTAAATGTGTGCAGCTTTCGTGTGGGTAGGAAACATCTCCGTTCCTGCGACTAATCGGATAGCAGCGCTACCCGTGCGAAACTGACCTTTCCGCTAAAACGTATCGTCGTCATTTTTCTCACACGCCATTTCAGAAAATCCTCTCTCTGTGTCTCTGTTTCCCGGTTGGGTTTCGTCTCCGGCGACGGACGGTAAGCCGGCGTAATGGGCTTTCACAGGCGCAAGTGTGCGCGACGGAATTTTATTCGCCTCGTTATCAATCAAACACCTAAACTCCGTCTCGTCGCCGCGAACATCGGCTTTCCGACGGGTGGAATTTGCTTCGAAGAAAACGGCGACACGGTATTTCGTGGTTCGGCCGTTTACGGATTCTGCGGCAGGTGGTTAGTTGCGTTTCTGGTTGGATTGCGGGGAGTCTGGTATTTTTTATGGTAATGCGGTGCTGTGGATACGTTTCTTTCTACGTTGGTAGGTTTCTTTAAGCTTTGTTATGTAAGGGCATTGTGCCATACATTTTAATCAACTTAAACTTCGAGTCTTCTGTTTGTGGGAGTCGGTGCTTGTATTAGGATTTTACGGGTGAACGTCATAGTCTTTCACTTTAGTAATATTGTCAGCCGATGAATTTATTTTAGTAAAGGTAACACGTTATACTCAACTGAGATAATTTAAATATTAATTAATTAATATTATGTGTGTAATATACCGTATTAATTAATATTGTATTTGAATGTATTTAATCTGAGTTTCTTTACTAATATTATCACCTAGCAAATTTATTTTATTCACCGTAATACATTATATTTGACTGAAACACATGTATTACGTTGGACGGTTTGGGAATAGCGTGTTTATTTATTTTGTTTCTTGTTGCCGTTTTCTGTGTATTTGCTTGGTTTGTTATGTCTGTAAATACACTCTGTATGTGCTGAATATAAAATACCAAAGATGTAAAAACTACTCAAGAGATCAATAGATACGTCACCAATAGAGCAATCTGTCACGCACCGTTGCATATTTCATACGTTTATGCGATTACCTCATTGACGACAGTAACAAAGTTTTACTGCCTAAGGGAACTAAATAAAAATCCTAGGTGATCTAAAGGAACTGATAATGCGACTGTCGTATGCAACAGAACTTCATCGACTGCCCTACGAAGCTGCATTTCGACAGTCATTACTCCCCTAAACAAAAGATAAACAAAAGGCGAAGCGTTTGTGGCTGCACATGTACGCCACATACATATTTTGGGGCTTTCTTCTAAGAGTAACATACGTATTTCACACAGTATCTTACAAAGTTTTCCCACGAGATAGATTAAAATTAAGTTAAAATAAATAAAGGGTCGTTAGGTTCTGCTTTTGATGCTAATGCTGAATGCTCGGTGTTTGAAACCGATTTCAAAGCCACGCATACATATTTTCTCGTGTTCCGTCACCATTATCAAACTACTTATAATATTTAGTTACGCAATAAATTCGTTGCATGCATCGCCTCATCGTCCTCAAAAGCGCATTTGAAAATGTATTTCCGGAACACCACGTGTTTTCAATTTTCAACCAAAAACTCTTCACTACCCGTTCTGAACCCTTTGGGTGCTGAGTACTTCCGGCCGAAACGCTCGCTGAGGACGAAATACTTTTCACTACTGTGAATTCTGCTGACTAAATTATAATGGTAATTCTTAATTTATGCCAAATTAAATGATGCAACAGAATTATTTGATAAGGAGTGCATCTGTATTCATCCCGTAAATTGATAATTGTGGCTGCAATAGATAAGCAATCGAAGTATAGTCGTAGTATAAATCGTAGTATAAGTAAAAAAAGTCGTAGTATATTCGTAGAAATCGAAATATATTGATATATAATCATAGTCGACACCGATAGATTTCGGCGGACGTATATATGCGTCCATGATAATTCATAATTTACGCGAAATTAAATAATGCAAGAAAATGATTTGATAAAGGACGCATCTGTATTCATCTCACACTTTGATAATTGTGGCTGCAGTAGATAAGAAATCGCAACGATTGGGGACGCATATGTATATCCGTCCATAGTCTACCCGGACAGATTTCTGCGGACGCATATATGCGTCCATAGAAGTCAAACAGTTAACAACAAAATTGAAAACTCTCAAAACACCACTCAACGAAAGCGATTTTCGCACACATCTCCCTCAGATTCCTGGCATCTTCATAACAACCACGGCCATTCGCGTTTCTGTGTTCGCATCCGTATTCATCTGGTAAATTGATAATTCTGGTTGCAATAGATAAGCAATCGAAATATAGTCGTAGTATAATTCGTAGTATAAGTAAAAAAAGTCGTAGTATATTCGTAGAAATCGAAATATATTGATATATAATCATAGTCGACACCGATAGATTTCGGCGGACGTATATATGCGTCCATGATAATTCATAATTTACGCGAAATTAAATAATGCAAGAAAATGATTTGATAAAGGACGCATCTGTATTCATCTCACACATTGATAATTGTGGCTGCAGTAAATAAGAAATTGAAACGATTGGGGACGCATATATGCGTCCATAGTCTACATGGACAGATTTCTGCGGACGCATATATGCGTCCATAGAAGTCAAACGGTTAACAACAAGATTGAAAACTCTCAAAACACCACTCAACGAAAGCGATTTTCGCACACGTCTCCCTCAGATTCCTGGCACCTTCATAACAACCACGGCGGTTCGCGTTTCTGTGTTCGCATCTGTATTCATCTCGTAAATTGATAATTGTGACTGCAATATGTAAGAAATCCGAACGATTGGCAAACGCATATATGCGTCCATAGTCTACACGGACAGATTTCTGCGGACGCACATATATTGATATATAGTCATAGTCGACACCGATAGATTTCTGCAGACGCATATATGCGTCCATGATAATTCATAACGTTAACAACAAATTGAAAATTAAAACACCACTCAACGAAAGCGATTTTGCACACGGATTCTGCATCTTCATCTCACACATGATAATTGTGTTTCTGTAGTAAATATTCTGTCGATGTCAACGTTAACCTTTCGCGGGGATCGTGCCTCATATGTATATCCGTCCATAGTCTACTCGAGCGCAGATTTCTGCGGACGCATATATGCGTCCATAGAAGTCAAAACGTTAACACTTGGTCGTTCGAGCATCAACGTAAAGGACTTGAGCGCGACCTCTCGACACAAGTCCATTGAGAAATACGCCATTTAGTTGATGGTGGCCGAAGCAGTTGTTCGGCGTGGATGGATATCCACCACAAATCTACTAAATACGATTAAAAGAAAACAATCGTGGGAAATGTGTGACATTAGATCGTCGGTTGTCAATTGCGTTGAAAGCAACGTTGATGGTCATTCATTGGTTTCCTAAAGAGATTATAATTGTTGATTATATCTTTCTGCTGATGTTATTTCGTCTTCAAGAGTAATTACGATCATAGTAAAGATCGATTACATTTTCATCAATTTGAAGCTTGATTCTTAATTATTGATACAAAATTGATCAAATGAGCTGTTGTGACAAACATGATTCGATGAATGAAATATGCGCTGAGAAATTATCGTAAAAACTTTTCGTATGATAGATATGTGGAAAACTTTAAAAATCGACTTGATTTTTATGATTTCGTTATGAAAATATCGTTTGTTTTTTGTTAAATAATCATCAACATCGTATATATTTAAGACCGCGTCTGTGAAATAAAAAAAGTTTCGTTCATAACGCGAAGTAGTTTTCGATTGAACAAGCGATTTTTCTGAATAACCGAAACTTCCGATGTAAAATTTGTCGATTCGAAAAAACGCCCGCTTCTTTTGATATTCGGTGATTATAGTTACCCGCATGCGGACACCGACGATATTTTGTTAACAACAAAATTGAAAACTCTCAAAACATCACTCAACGGAAGCGATTTTCGCACACGTCTCCCTCAGATTCCTGGCATCTTCATAACAACCATGGCCGTTCGCGTTTCTGTTATTTCTAACGATCCGTTCTATTCTGTCGATGTCAAGTTAACCTTTCGCGCAGGGATCGTGCCTCAGAGGTACGTGTGACATTTACCATTCTACTCGAAGCGCAGCTGTCAAGCGCATGCGACACAGGGCGTTCAAGAGTGGTGACGCAGGAAACGTCCTAACCAACGCGGTCGTTCGAGCATCAAAGGAAGTTCGTGCGCAAAGGGACAACCAACGCGTAACCGAACCTCTCGACACAAGTCCATTGAGAAATCGAAAGAACTTCGCCATTCATACGCCGATGGTCGACGCCGAAGCAGTGTTCGGCGTGGATCGATTAGACTTTAGGCGGCGAATGCACGGTTGAGTAACGATTAAAAGAAAACAATCGTGGGAAATTGAGTCGTGAAATGAAGAGATCGTCGGTTGTCAATTGAGAGAGTAAACGTTGATGGTCATTAATTGGTTTACTAAAGAAATCGAATGAAAATACTGTTGATTATACACTTTCTGGTGATGTTAATCCGGTGGTCTTAGGAAGAGAGTAATTACGATCATGAGTAAAGATCGATTACATTAGTCAACCGTAAACTGCCAATTGGAAAAAATAAAAATTGATAAAAATTTCTTTGTTTCAAATGGGCTGTATTGTTTTTGTATTGACTTTGATTCGACGAATGACGGACGATTTTGTGGTAAAGCGTGGGTTATTGTAAAAAGTTGTTGAAGCATTCGATGGTATTAGATATCGACTGACTGAAATCTTTACTACGATTAATTGACTATGACTGATGATTAACTATATTTTTGTTATAAGATTAATATAATCGGCAACTGCCTTTTGAAAATGTAACCGGTAATCGTCAATCATCGTTCAGATTGAAACATTGACCGCGTCTGGGAAAATAAAACGGACTAAACCCGTTCTATCACACGCGAATCCAACTAACTATTGAACAAAGTTAATCACACCATACTTTCGAAACTGCGGCGATGTAAAATTTGTCGATTCGACAAAATATCATTAAGTACAAATTCTTTTGATATTACCGGTGATTGTAGTTACCCATTAAAATTGCTAATTATATCCCGGACGACCGACGATATTTTGGGCTTGAAGAAATTAAATTGACTCATATTGATACTATGAGAATCAACAACAGTACCTGTGCGTTTAGTTTATTTAAGTTACAATTATTTTCACTGACAAAAAATGAAAATTCGCTGATATATTATTCACTACAGAATTCCTCAACAACAAACAGAAAAATCTTATTATATGACTGCTGATAGTGTCTATTTCTGTTATAGAATTGAAAATGTAAAAATGTCTATAAAAGAAAAATGTGGCTTGAAGAGGTTAATGAATAATAGCCGATTGATTACACCGACCGCTAAAATTCACCGTAAATGTGCACCGAGGATTTCGACAATTCCATGCCCAACGCTGGACCCCACGAGAATTTATGGTGAAGTTTTTAGCTGACGTCGTGTTCGAAGCACGCCCGGAACCGTGTCGTGAACTTTGCCCTTTCCCATCGGTATTCGTCGTCGGTTCGATCCCGGGTTCCGCATATATACGTCATCTCCACCATGGGGTATGGCCGGGGCCATGGATTTTCTGCTATTCGAGACCCTGGCCAACGCAACGCCCACGATCTCAGAGACGCGCTTAAATGGCGGTGCGAACTCGTTGCTATTGCAATAATTTACTTGTTTATTTAGTGGGACATACGCGTCGTAAGTGTATTAGAACAATAGATAGAGTAAATAAGAAAGAAGAAAGGAGATGACAATACGATTGGAGAGTAAAGAAGAGCAGGGAATGAAAGTGGTAATCGAAATTAATACATCGAGAATGCGAAACACGAAGGAAAAAAAAGACAAAGTGAATGAGGGAAATGAAATAATTAAGTTATTCTTTTCTTTAATTTTTTATCCGGGTGACATGCTTTGCGTCGATTATTTACGAACTGTTGGCGAACAAACTTTCATTCGGATCGATTTTTAATCAAATAATAATTGTAACGGTTGTTGTGTACTATTATTTTTTCTTGAATTTACTTGTTTAGTGGGACATACGCGTCGTAAGTGTATTAGAACAATAGATGGAGCAAATAAGAAAGAAGAAAGGAGATGACAATACGATTGGAGAGTAAAGAAGAGTAGGGAATGAAAGTGGTAATCGAAATAAATACGTCGAGAATCCGAAACACGAAGGAAAGAAAAGACAAAGTGAATGACGGGAATGAAATAATTAAGTTATTCTTTTCCTCAATTTTTTATCCGGGTGACATACTTTGCGTCGGTTATTTATGAACTGTTGGCGAACAAACTTTCATTCGGATCGATTTTTAATCAAATAATAATTGTAACGGTTGTTGTGTACTATTATTTTTTCTTGGATTTACTTGTTTATTTAGTGGGACATACGCGTCGTAAGTGTATTAGAACAATAGATGGAGCAAATAAGAAAGAAGAAAGGAGATGACAATACGATTGGAGAGTAAAGAAGAGTAGGGAATGAAAGTGGTAATCGAAATAAATACGTCGAGAATGCGAAACACGAAGGAAAGAAAAGACAAAGTGAATGAGGGGAATGAAATAATTAAGTTATTCTTTTCTTCAATTTTTTTATCCGGGTGACATACTTTGCGTCGGTTATTTACGAACTGTTGGCGAACAAACTTTCATTCGGATCGATTTTTAATCAAATAATAATTGTCACGGTTGTTGTGTACTATTATTTTTTCTTGGATTTACTTGTTTATTTAGTGGGACACACGCGTCCTAAGTGTATTAGAACAATAGACGGAGCAAATAAGAAAGTAGAAAGGAGATGACAATACGATTGGAGAGTAAAGAAGAGTAGGGAATGAAAGTGGTAATATAAATAAATACGTCGAGAATCCGAAACACGAAGGAAAGAAAAGACAAAGTGAATGAGGGGAATGAAATAATTAAGTTATTCTTTTCTTCAATTTTTTATCCGGGTGACATACTTTGCGTCGGTTATTTACGAACTGTTGGCGAACAAACTTTCATTCGATCGATTTTTAATCAAATAATAATTGTAACGGTTGTTGTGTACTATTATTTTTTCTTGGATTTACTTGTTTATTTAGTGGGACACACGCGTCGTAAGTGTATTAGAACAATAGATGGAGCAAATAAGAAAGAAGAAAAGAGATGACAATACGATTGGAGAATAAAGAAGAGTAGGGAATGAAAGTCGTAATCGAAATAAATACGTCGAGAATGCGAAACACGAAGGAAACAAAAGATAAAGTGAATGAGGGAAATGAAATAATTAAGTTATTCTTTTCTTCAATTTTTTATCCGGGTGACATGCTTTGCCTTGGTTATTTACGAACTGTTGGCGAACAAACTTTCATTCGGATCGATTTTTAATCAAATAATAATTCTAACGGTTGTTGTGTCCTATTATTTTTTTCCCGGAAAATGTTCTGTAGCAGATATTTTGATATGTGCAGGACAATCACACAACTTCAAATTATAATAAATAAATAAATAATTTAAACCAATGCAATTGCAACTTAAATAACAATTGCTTTTCTTCAACTTACTGTAAAGGAAAATTAAATATTTTTTTATTATTTCGTTTATGTATTGCACAACACACTGAATCATTGACACTGCAGCTTTTCTATTATTTTTGGGGACTTCTTGCGTTAAAACGCACAGCGTCAGTTGCCCCGTATTGTACAACGGATAACAATACAACAGATTACAACTCTATACAATCCGTTTCACAGAACATCTCACACCAAAACTATTCACGCCGTATTAACCTGTTATTGTGGGGCCTGCAGCGAACGGCACGTCTGTTATCAAGTCAAATTGTGATAATAGTTGTGACATCGAAAAACGCGCACATATTGAACAGTTCTCTTTTTTATCCATCATCCGTCTAAAACTTGTCGTTTGGGCTTGTTCAAAAAATGTGACAAAATATATATATTGTGGCTGTATTCCAGTAAAAATCTCTTTATATGTAAACAATTCCGTCATAAAATTCATGATTTAATTATTAAATTGGATCGATTTGAAAATGTTAATGTTATAATTCGAAGAAATCTAATAGTACGGAATTACGCGAAAAGTCCACACTCTATGCGATAAATTACAATTTATCTTTAACCAAATTGTCATTCATCTCTTCCATTCCTTGGCCGTCGTACCGCGAATTACTGGTTTACACTTTTACATAACATACTAGTTTCGTAATGTCGTGAGTTTGGCATGCAACAGTTTTTTTATTCATTATCTTAGCAATGCTGCTCAATACTGATGCATACAATACAGAGCCAGAAAAAACGCATCTGACCTGAATGCGGGTCTAATTGGTCAGAATTAAAGTGCGACGTCTCATGTCACATGCATTTTCGGCTGCGCCGTTATCATTCATAGACGCCATCACGCACATGCATCCGTTTCCCTGACATACAGCGTAAATCAGAAGTGACGGAAACAAGTGAGATAAAGCAAGCGACGCGTCAAACGCTGAGTTATTAGTGGCGTCGACAATAAAATTCGAATTTACGACTCAATTGATCTTAACACTAGGTTTACGGGCGTTTCTTATATACCTATCTCTACGAGCACCCGTCAAATTGACGGGTAGGTGAAAATACATATTTACATTAAAAAACCAATTTATTCAAACTAAGTCTGAGTTGAACAATATAAGGGTTCACGTAAAAATAAAATATTAATGAGTCAAGATTTTTTTTTCCGAATATTTTTTCCATACGATATTTAGTCTGCTGCATGCTTTGAGTTTCGAATGACGCGAGGATCACTCTGGTAAGCGAGTTCGTTGAATACGAAGTAACATGGCACCCGGGCCACACAATTCTCTTTGTCACATTATCGAGGCGTTATTGAGATAATGAGTTGGGGGCATCTTAGATTTTTCTTTCACTCTTATATTTACTATTGGAGGAATAATTTTACAAACGAAGCAAATATATAAGGATTGTTTACGTAATCAGCTAATCCGTCAATTTGACGGGTTTCGTAGAGATAGGTATACCATGTACAAATTTCAAAATTTAGAAAGCTTAAGGAAATAATAATTGTGTGTATAAACTCTTTTAACACTAGATTGCCCGAGATTTCTTGTATACCTATATTGCCCAAAAACAGTCAAAATGACTGCATTGTGAAAAAATAACAAATATGTAAAGAAATTTGTTTAAAATTAATTTTTAATATTTTTTATGTTATTTACAGTTATATAACAGGTTATTAGTAAATATTAACTGTACATATTGACTGTTTTCAATGAACTTAACCCATATTTCCGAAAGCAAGGCAAATTTATTTGATTGTAGGCGCCTACTGCATTCGGTTCTTTTGGCAAAATGAATAAATCGTAGGATTTGCTTGAACTTTTCTCTGGCCATAGTTTTTCTAAAAGATTCGGGACCCCACTTCGCTGACCATAAATAACTCAATTTAAAATTTGTTGCCTCGTAAACTCCACGAGCATATAAAATCCCAATAAATGCACGTATTTCCGGTAATGATATTGTCCAACCGTTCCGCAAAATTCGGCGACATTCTTCTGTGCACTTTCTTATATGTTTGATAATATAGTTATCTATTATCGACGATAATGCACTGATAAGATTATCTGCCACAATGTTCCTTTTTGCGTAGCCTGTTGGCCCTTTCACACTCTTGAAAATACAAGCAGATGGTATCCTTCCAGGAATACCACCTTCGTCAATTTTTGTCCACACAGTACCATCAGCAGCTGTTTCGACCTCCTGAAACGTATTTTCAGTTTCTTCATCAGAATCTGAACTAGTTAGCACCCTACACCTTTTCCTGGGCATATTGATGACACTTTCATTTTCATCATTGGTGATCGACTCTTCATCACTATCTTCAGCGTCAGATGTTTCACTTTGAATATAATCCGCTTCATCTTCAGATGATAGTTCAGAATTTGTTGCATTTGATTCTATATCGGAGCACTCTTCACTTATGTTCGTTAGCTTTTCCAAGAACTCATTTCTGTTCGACATTTTTTTTCATAAAGTTAGGGCGCAAAAGAAATAAAATAAACAACTTGTTAGAACAACACTTTATAAAGATTCGAATAACTAGTACTACTTTAGCTTATTGAGCAACTGACACTTATCAAGTATACACCCAAATCGACAATTTATCATGCATCATATTTCAATACAAAGCCGGACAGGTCATATAAGAAATTCAGTCAATTCAATAAATAAATATCTTTTGATTATTTAAAATTTACCAAGCAGTCAAAATGACTGCTTCTGGGCAATATAGGTATAACACATATATATATACGGAAATAAAGGAGGGCGGAAGTAACTACAATTATTTATAAACCCATTTATATGTTATAGAAAAAGTCACGAAATTCTAAGAAATTGTGTCATCAATTTCATAATTGTTTTTCTAATTGAAATTAAAAAACAGTCAAAATGACTGCCTTGGGCAATCTAGTGTTAATGAAATTATGAATTTACGATGCAAAGTAGTTACGATTATTGCTATGGGTTTTTGCGTGTTTCATTTCAAAGTTTGAAATCCGTCAAATTGACGGGTCCCGCAAACCTAGTGTTAAACACGAAAATCGGAATAAGGGTCTAAATGAAATCACTAAAATCATTAACAGAAAGCTTGCAACAACAAGGAGTGATTTGTTAATATCACAGGTCCGTATAAAAATAACGCGTCTTTTTATACTCGTAACCATTCGATGCTGTTATCCTACAAAATATGTATCAAAAGATAATAGAGCGGCATTTACGATACATTAGGGTGTCTACATTCATGGATGCATGAATGTCTATAGTAGTTACTCTATGGAACGCGTCTCCCGTAAATACGACAAGCTTACTACTACGTCAGAGTGCGTGGGATATAGCTGTGGCATAGTGATTACGAATATGTCAGTGCTTTGAGTGGAACATGCACTGGTCCCGTCTCGCTCTTGTCCCATCGTTGATGCAAACTTTCCAGTTGCACAGTTCAGAGCTAGAAAGAAGGCATCTCACAGGAATGCGGGTCTAATTGAAGTTAAAGTGGAAACGTGTCATATCACATGCATTTTCGACTACGCCATACTATTCGCGGACGCAATCAGACACATGCAACTACGTGGGCAGTCCGATGACGTAGAAAACGAAAATTTTGGAAAATTGACGATTTATTTTTCAAACGTTGGCCGCTTGATCCAGCAATGAAATCTGGGCATATCCTGCATGAAATTTGCACTCGACTGTCGTTTGCTCCTCGGATAACAAGCGCATCCGTGAGGAGCAGTGTTTGACACTGTTTAACGTAATCCGAAAGAGTTTCTACGTCATTTTGTGACTGTCGACGAAACGTGGATCCATGGTACACACAGAGACCAAGGAACAGTCGAAACAATGTATATACAGAAAACGTTTGCTCAAATATTTGTTTCCTTACCGTTTTTTTCCAAGGTGGATCTACATAGACTTGGAGAAGGGCAAAACACAAGTTAACACATTCGACGCCGGAAAAAACGGCCCCATTTGGTGAAGAAAAAGTTCTTCACCTCGATAACGCAACAGCTCACACCTCTGCCCAAGCTACACATTTTTCAGCGTCCATCCAAAGAGTGTGACTTCTTTTTGCTCCCAAACTTGAAAAAGTACTCGCTGGGCAGGTTATAGCCTACTTTGCAGAAGAAAACGTATTTTTTTTAATACCGCTGGACTGCTATGTTCGCACTTTTTCAACATTTTAAAATTTTATTTTCTTTTGTACAACTTTATACTATCAAAAATAAATGCTGCGAAAACGTTGGCCGCGTTAACCTTTAGCAACTGTCCCCTCTGAGGGGACATGAAGATAGTTCGTGTTATTACTGAGGAAAATGTTTATACAGAAAACGTTTGCTCAAATATTTGTTTCCTTAAGATTTTTCTGGGGAGTTACAAGTTAAGGGGTTATGCCTACTTGGGTTGGTGAAAAAAATAGGTTATTTTTTATTACATTTTCTTAATGTACATCGTTTCAAGAATATTTCCTCAAAAGTACATAAGAGTCGGAGCACACGTTCAAAAATTATAAGCGTTTATCTGGAGCGCTACTATGTATGATTAGTAAAGAGCTTGAAACTTTAAACGCGATTATCTCGAAACTGTGTTTTTAAAAACATACGGTTGCGGTGACCACGATCTCTCAAAAACTACTTCACCGATCGGACTCTAATTTTATATACTTATTTGTCATTACAATAGGCAGGGCCCGAACGAAGGATTTTTTTATTTCGGTAATAAAAAAAAAAGTTACAACATAAAAACGAAAGTTAATTCACCTCGAAAGACGGATTTTTTCGTAAAAGTGTTGTCATTCTTCTAAAAATTCGAGTTTTTCCAAATCCTTCGTTCAGGCCCTGCCTATTGTAATGACAAATAAGTATATAAAATTAGACTCCGATCGGTGAAGTAGTTTTTGAGAAATCGTGGTCACCGCAAGTGATGAAAATAAACGGAAACTCTAGGAGAAGAGCTATATTTCCCCCATTTTTTAATATTTTCTTATAAAAATATGTATACAAGTACCATTAAGTACGTACTTTTTGGTAGTATTTTGCGAATTTTAATTAGTACTCACTAAAACGGCAAAAAAAATCTTGAATATCATGTAATTTCGCCGATCCCAAGTAGGCATAACCCCTTAAGGCAATGAGATAGAATTAATAATCTGTGTGCTATTTAATATTTAATAAATCCGTGGTTAATAAACTGAGAAGAGAATTCTAGCGACTGCAAGAACAACTTTCTACATATTCCTGCAATAGGCTAAATGATAAACTGCAAGTTATTATATAAACATTGTATATGCTCGGAAGAAAAAATGACACGTGAAAGATCATAAACAAGTTATTACTGCGATGTGTGTTTGAATAAACTCGCAATGCACATTGATGAATGAACTATGACGCGTTCGAAAATAATAGGCTATAAAATTTCAATTTTGTTTCAACATAAATGTATCAGCAAAGTTGTATGCAAAACATGATTTGAGCAGAGTATTTTTTTCAAAATTATACCATTTTAAACGAAATGTTGCGCTATTCCCTACTTCGTGAAGAAACATGTCCGAGTGCAAAGGGTTAAGATACCTGCATTCATGAATGACGTCAAGATACATTCTGTAGGAACAGGTCCGTAAATACGAAAATCTACTTGCCGGAAAATTGTGTTTTGTGACGTAATTGTTCTTTTTTTCCTGTAAAGTAGGAAAATTGTGCTTTAGTTACAATGTTAACTTCGATCTTTCCTGATAGTCACCGGTGAGGAAGAGATTTTACTGAAGATCCAAAATATTTGCAATGGAAACCCGCAATTATTATTTTAATAGATAAAGATTAAAATTTTGTTTCAACATAAATGTATCAGCAAAGTTGTATGCAAAACATGATTTGAGCGATATTTTTTTCAAAATTGTACCATTTTATTTACATTTTGTACAATTCAGTCAAATGCTGTAGTCTTTTATAGCATTCCCGTTCTAATATAGCAAAATACGCACGGCAGTCAACGTGTTAGTGTTGGATTTTGTTGGAATACGACAAAAATCAATGTCCTTCCTTTGAACTGTTTATGCTACGCCTCAGACTTTATATCAAGATGAAAACTCGATTCCCTTCTTTTAAAACAAATGCATGTCGAATGCATGCGCGTCGGAGTGTGATGCGTGGCATGAGCTGCGACGCAAATAACAAAGGTTGAACAAACATGTTGTTTGTCATATGAGTCAGTCGAAGCCCTACGTTCAAAAGGGAAAGATCATCTCTCTTAACACATTGTTGACCGGTCACGAGTTAACTCGTGTTTTTGCCAAACTTGCTGCCGGCACAATTTTAATTTTTTAAACGCAGGGCACTATAGAATATAGCAAACTTTGTTCATTGTGTTCAATCGCGTCTGCTTTATTATAAAAAAAAGTATACTTTTCTTGATACTGCGGCTTTTATTACAATTCTAGTATCAGAAAGTGTCAAGAACGACGGAACGTGACGGTGAAGCAGTTTTCAATAAATTATACGCAAATGCTTTATATAGTTGCCCGAGTGATTTTTAAATAAGTTGTAGTCATTTGGAAAATGATTATTGAAAATGAAATAACAAGGGCATAATCTAGCTCTTTAAAAGGAAGCACAATGAAATAAGATATATGTGCAAAACCTCTTGTCTACATCTTTGTAAATGACTAAACAATTAATCATCCTTTGAAAAATATTAAAAGTTACATACTTTAAATTGATGTGAAAAGTTCAATTGGAAAACAAATGCACGAATAAACTTTTCGGATTGAAGGTTATTTACATCATTTCACTTCCATGGTCAACTACGAAGTAATAGCCGGTGACTTGAGACAGCTTTTGCCGAAAATTGCCGGTCAACAATGTGTTAAAAGTATAAAGTAGAAGTTATAATAAACGCAGAAGAAAATTATTTCACACACACTTCCAAATCCCAACAGATTTCGAGTGAAGCGTGCAGAAATCTTTCCAGCGAACTTTTCAGCCCCGCACTGTACGTGTATCTTTGTTTTAGGTCCACCGAGGGTGGTTTGGCGCCGGATGCTGCGGCAGGGCAGGGAGGACCGCCGGGTGCAAGGACACCTCAGCAGATCGCGTCGCAGAAACGATTACAGGCGACGCAGGCACAGGTCGATGAGGTCGTCGACATCATGAAGACGAACGTGGAAAAGGTCCTCGAGCGTGATCAGAAGCTCTCCGAGCTCGATGACCGAGCAGGTGGGCCAGTATTATCGATAGAAAAAATATTAACAATGCAATAACTCGATTGCGAGTTTGCGGTAGTTTCTAACATCGATCGGTGTGCTGTATTCGTTTCGTCGTCCTAAAGTTGGGGCTAGATACTACTGGGTGCTGCGAGTCATTAATTTTGATATGGGCCGTAGTCGAAAATCAACCCTTTGCTCCGAACCTGGCGTGTTATTAACACTTTAATGGCCGCCTATGCAGTCAAACGTCGCCAAGAGCCAACGATGTTTTTGAAGAATTAATTTAAAAAAACCTTATGTAAATTCACGAAATAATTCAACATTTGCGAACATACACATAAAATTAAAAAAAAAAACAACGATAATAAGAGCACATTTAATACAACAAATTTAACAACAAGACAGCAACAGTTGTTCCGGCTATCACACATATGTTGTGTGACCGGCCATTAAAGTGTTAATATGCAAATATTCGTTTGACTTAATATCCGATCCGTTGCAAGTAAAATTGTAAGGTAAGTATGAAATTTGTCCTCGAGGAACTGAGAGGTGAATTCTAGAGACTGCAAGAATATTCTTGTGCTGCATATATGGCAACGGGTGGAACGATAAATTGCATATTATAAGCGCGCGACGAAGTATAGACGAGACTGTCGGTTCGAAAGAAAAATACTAAGTAAAAATATCTTAGCTAAACGTCAAATGTCAATCAATTAAAAGCACTGTGTAAAGTAACAGAAAATTTCCATTCGAGCACTAATCGTGGGCACACAAAATTTCGCGTAACACAATTTTTTTAATGAAATTCATAGGCGCTTAGCGTAAATAAACGCACGCGCACATGAGAATCCGAGAAAAATTGATGGTCAATATTCGCGACCGGTTGATTTCGGGATTAACCGAAGCAAAGGTTATGAGTTATGGATTTTAGTGGGCGGTGCTAATTGCAAATCAATCAACTAATCGTTGGAGTATGAGAGAGCGTGGGCTTATCGGTTTGACGCATTGCGAATGTTTATTTATAGAACGATTCATGAAATGTCTCTACCGGCATGGCTTCCGTTTGACGTCGGTTAGTTATACTGTTTTGACCGTCGCCGTTTATTATTCAATTAGTCGACGATACTATGAAAATTACGTAGATTTTCGAGTTTGTCAGCAATATTCTATTATTAGGGTTCATTATGTTTTAAATGTCTCATAGAGCAACATCACATAGATTCTGAGTAAACTATAAAACCGCGTAAATTGTTTCCTTTTTTTACTATATTTTTTTTTATTCTAAAGTTGAGAGAACTATAATCAATTCTCTGTGTAAATCTTCAATAATTACGGCGACACGGGTCTATGACGTAAAATATTATATTAGATGCCATAAATAAAATCTGATTATTTTAAAAGATGAGACATATTTTTTGTTAAAATCTATTGTGTAGCCTATTGTATAGATCCTCTTGAATCTACGAATATGGTGAGATCTGTTTAGAAGTAATTATTTTAGGATCACTTTAGCATAACGGAAGGGTCGATATATTCGGGTAATTTGTCAGTTAAACGATTGTAGTGCCCAAAATGCTAACCACAGATGTACTTGTATAGTTACAGAAAATCTCAGAGGCTCCAATTTCTTAACCCTTCTTTGCATGATTTTTTCTTTATTGGTGAAATAAATCAAGGTGATATAATTCATGTTCAAAATTAAAGGAAAAATGGTTAAAAAAATCTTAATATATATTTATAGTATAAATTTAGCAAAAAACAATATGATGGGAATTTCCATCATCATGCAAAATTAGATTAAAGTGAACTTGTTCTTTTATATAATTTTTGGGCATTCAATATTACGATGGAAATTTCCACCATCATGCAAAGAAGGGTTAATTATATAAATAAAACAGTTGCCCATAAATGAATAACATGTCTATACCAGGTGTGTCGGTAAGTCCTTTCCGGTTTTTTCGCTAAAGAAAACACGCTACGTACAATGGGTAATTAAAATTTATTTATTCAAAGTATCGTACCATTTGATTCTATACATTTTCCATCTCTCAGGCAATTTATGGATGCCATATATAACAGTTCCTCCTTTGAGATAAACCATTCATTAAGCCATTTTTGATCTTTGGATATATACACAATAATGTGTTTTAATGTAAGCGCGTGCCCCATCGATGCGAAAAATGGTAGTCGGATGGAGCCAGGTCTGGAGAGTACGGCGGGTGCGATAAAACTTCCCATCAAAGTGATTTCAACACTTCTTTGACTGGTTTTGCTGTTTGAGACGGCGCGTTGTCATCCTGCAAAAATATCATGCCTTTGAGCGTATTGTGGACGTTTTTCGATCAATGCACAGTTCAAATTGAATGTTGTCGGTAGCGATCAGTATTAACTGTTTCTGACAGGTTTCAACATATATATATACACGACACCAACCTGGTCCCACCAAACACAGAGCATGGTCTTGCGACCAAAGATGCTCCTTCGACGAAAATCACGTGATAACCATGATTTTTTTCGCTTGGGATTTTCGAAATAAATCCATTTTTTATCACCCGTTACTACTGATGCGAAATCTTGTTTTCGTACCTTTTTTCACTGACGATTTTTAAGTTTTCCAATTGCCTGTCATTGATTCATGTGGCACCCATTTTCCCATCTAAAAAAATCTTTCCCATCGCTTGTAATCGTTCAAAATTTTCTCGGCTCACATTCAACTTTTCTGCCAATTGTTTTTGAGTTTGTGTTGGGTCTTCATCCAATAACTCCTGCAATACATCTTCAAACATTTATCGGCCTACCAGGACGTTCTTTGTTGAACGTTGAAATCACCTTCTTTTGAATTTTTCGAAACCACGTTTCACATGTTCTTATGGTTGGAGCATGCTCACCTAAGTCTCTACCAGCAAACGATGATTTTCTTGGCTTTTTCTTTTGATGAAACAGAAAAGTAATGCGTGCCGCAAATTATTTTTTGTTACAAAACTCGACATTTTTAAAAAATTATATATCTATAAAACTGTTACTTTGGCGGAATGTAACTTGTGCAGTTTTGAGGTTAATGTTTTAGAAACAAATGACATATGTATACAATTATAACATTTCATACTTATGGCTAGTGACATATGTTACAAAAACCGGAAAGGAATTACCGACACACCTGGTATACGAGACATGATTGTCACTCAAATGCGGGAGACTTAGCGTTGAGTGTGTAAAGTAGTCATGCTATGCGTGTCTGACCGCCAACGGACGTCGATCACTGTGACCTGGGTGGATCGATACGTTGTAGCCACTCACGGCTGACCATCCTTGATCATTTCCACTTTTCGCACGGTCTGACCACTCGCAAACTATATCACTTGAAACTGCGCTGGCACCAATTACGCGATCGAACGAATTTAAAAAGTGCGACGTTAGGAGAAATTAACGATTAAGGCGGAACTGTGGATTTTAACTTTATGATGTCGTGTAATTAGGTTTTTTCCTTCCTTCAGTAGAATCGAAACGATTATTAGCATATGTCCTAAGGTATAAAGGGATGGCGCGACATTAGGAAAACGGCGTCTACTGAAAGAAACTTGCTGATGGCATGAAATATTATTCCTACGGAGGGAATATGTAAACGTTGATTCAAAACATGTACAAACTTTATGCTATTATAGTATTTCAACTATAAAAAGATGTATAAACGTCCCACACATATGTCTCATAGATAGATAAAATATTATCTGTACATAGATTGGATAATTGGATTTTATTTAAAATTTTGTCCATACGTTAACAATAAAAGTATAAGATATACATCTCATTTACCACATATTGTAATATATATGATAAATATCTATCGTTCGAAATATTTGAATCTATTTTTAAATATTTTCTGTAATTGCGGCTTCAGGGTATAATGCGTATGCATGTATATTAGACGAACCGTTTTCCTTTGTCACGGATCCTTTATTATGTTTGTTATATAGACCTATGATACGTACACAGGGTATGCCCATGAAAAATACCCGTTAGTGTATATAAGATATTGAAAGTCTGATTTATATAAAAAAAAAAGTGCAGACAAAAATTACGTAAAAAATTAGAACAAGCTACGAACATTACGGTTCGATATGTGGAATGACCGATAGCAAACAGCTTCCTTTTATTAAAATCACGCAATGCACTACGCTGCCAAATAATTACACGTGTTAATTAGCCCATTTATTGTGAAGAGGTTGTGTACCCAGCCAAATAACAGTAACGACTCCCAGCATCAGAATAAGCTTAATGCCGCGTGACTCTCAATGACTTGCACACAATCAACCGCATTCGATCCGTTCACGTATTAGAAGCATGTACGGTGAACGTTAATTAGCAGAGAGCTGCATTTCCTTCGAACAGTCCCAATGAAAAATTAACGACGCCAATGAATGCCTCACAATCAGCACGAGATCGTGTTCGTTACATGAATTTACCATGGAAATAATGAATTGTGACTTCTTTTTTACTGCGCAATAGATAATTGTCCGTATGATAAGCGAAAAATAAAAAAAAGTCGAATAACTTATTACGCATTATGGCTCTTTATCATGATAAGACAAAAAGTGAAAAAAAAATTGAATAATCTATTGTGTTGTGGCGCTTTATTATTATTAGCCAAAAAAAATGATAAAAAAATGATCCAATAACATATTGTGTGTTATGGATCTTTATCGTGATAAGCCAAAAATGCAAAAAATATCGAATAATGTATTATGTGTTATGGATCTTTATAATTTTGAACAACGTTATAGACGCACTCCAGCAGGGAGCGTCGCAATTTGAACAACAGGCGGGAAAGCTAAAGAGGAAATTCTGGCTACAGAATCTTAAGGTGAGTGAGTTAAGATATTGTATGCTCGGATGTTTGGTCATTTTAATTTGGCACGTCTGAATGATGATTTTTCTGTTTGTTTGTCAGATGATGATTATCATGGGCGTTATCGGACTCATTGTAGTGGCCATTATCGTCGGTAAGTATTTACACGTAATACCATTTCCGAGCTGTCGATACTGCCAGTGTAATTGTTTCAATGTTTTGTGTTACAACGTCGGCGTATCTCGCCGTGAATTTAGACGACACATTCGGAATGCGCTAGTCGGTTTCAGTATCGTTCTTGAGTCGATGGTGTGGTCAAAAGTCCACATTGTTTGGCACTCCACATTTTTAATCCCATTCGTAAAGTTTGCTCACAAGTTCGCATTTAGATGAAACATTGTTTAACACCTGTGACATTGACATTTCTTATATAATTACAAAAGTACAATTATCCTCGACATGTAGATTATAGTCTCAGTCTTATAAAATGTATTGGGTTGGAGGGAAAGTTCTGTCGTATTTTAAAGAAAATATTTGAATTAATTTATAAAAATATGTGTTTAATATTAATCATAATACATTTAATGTGTTATATGATGAATGCCAAACTCTTCTGCAATTTCTCGACTTGTTAAATGTGGATTATTTTCCAACATGGATCGTAAAACATCATTATCGATCTTGGATGGTCGTCCAAATCGATCACTTTCTTGGAGGCTCAGATCCCCGGAACGAAATTTGCTAAACCATCTTTGACAAGTACGAACATTTACAATATCTTTTCCAAATACCGCACATAAATTTTTACATGCAACCGGTGCGTTGCTTCCTTTTTGGAATTCATACAAAATGCGGTGTCGTAAATGCACTTTATCTACTGACATGTTTTTCACTTTAAATATCACAAGTAAATGATGAACGGTAAAAAAGGACTCCTTTTATATTATACAGCAGCTATAAAAAACAAAAAAAATCCGAATGACTCACTAGCCAGATGTTTTTTTTATTTACAAGAAAAATTACCTGCCTATTAAAAATACGACAGAACTTTCCCTCCAACCCAATACTACTGGTTCGCACATAAAATGTACAATCTAACAAATGTTGCAGTAAAATGACTAACGGAACAATGTAGCTCATGCGTTAAATTATACAGTGCAACGTCTACTGTAACGATTTATGCAACATTTTCGCGTAAGCCTGACAACTCTGAAGTTTCCATCCTTCACCGAAGTTGCGCAGTTTCTGATCCGAAAGTTGGCGGTTTTGCTCGCGCGAAAATGAAGAACAGTTCCGAATCTGTCGTCGCTGCCTATTGTCTCTGTCAATCTACGTATTTCGTACCAAGGAGGCGTTTACACGCATTAATATACACACATAGACGATTGTGTTTGCACGATGCAAAGGAAAGATGAGCGTGCTGAGCAAAGTGTTGTCGATAAGTTTGCACAGTGCTCGACAGGTCTCGCATAGAAATATCTCGAGTTACGTCAAGGAAAGTGCAGGAGGTGTGTCATCGTGCTTCGCTTAAATCACGACGACCCTCGCCTTCTCCGTTCACAATTTCGTATGTTCGTGCGGGACTTTCGACGTGAGATTTCGACGAGTGAATTTTCGCGCTCTCGGTACTTCGGCATCTGTCGTTAGAGAATAGTTTAACGGGCGTCAACGTGTCGACGGACTATTGCGGATGATGTTCATTAAGCAACGCGAAGAAACAAAAAACTGTGTTTGTTGAATTCGGTATAGTGAATTCGCGCAAAAAGTAATCGTGTACTTTCTTTAAGTATCCGGACAAGAAGGTAATAAAAGTACTTATCGTGTACGTTATAATAAATTCCTCAAAAAAGGCGTATAGACAATTTTGATTGAATATCGTAGCGAAAGACCAATAAAAGTACTTTTACTATATTCGCCATAGTAAATTCGCGCAAAATAAATCGTGTAGATGAATTTCATTGAGTAACGTGAGAAAAAGGCAATAAAAGTATTTATCGTACACGTTTGAATAAATTCGAACCAAT
The DNA here is from genome assembly GCA_033815515.1 of Cryptocheilus praepositus. NCBI lineage: Eukaryota > Metazoa > Arthropoda > Insecta > Hymenoptera > Pompilidae > Cryptocheilus > Cryptocheilus praepositus. Next base: position 1,555,339 of record JAWWQZ010000190.1, read on the forward strand.
TGTTGAATTCGGTATAGTGAATTCGCGCAAAAAGTAATCGTGTAGTTTCTTTAAGTATCCGGACAAGAAGGTAATAAAAGTACTTATCGTGTACGTTATAATAAATTCCTCAAAAAAGGCGTATAGACAATTTTGATTGAATATCGTAGCGAAAGACCAATAAAAGTACTTTTACTATATTCGCCATAGTAAATTCGCGCAAAATAAATCGTGTAGATGAATTTCATTGAGTAACGTGAGAAAAAGGCAATAAAAGTATTTATCGTACACGTTTTAAAAATTCGAACCAATTGTTGAATTCGGTATAGTGAATTCGCGCAAAAAGTAATGTAGTTTCTTTAAGTATCCGGACAAGAAGGTAATAAAAGTACTTATCGTGTACGTTATAATAAATTCCTCAAAAAAGGCGTATAGACAATTTTGATTGAATATCGTAGCGAAAGACCAATAAAAGTACTTTTACTATATTCGCCATAGTAAATTCGCGCAAAATAAATCGTGTAGATGAATTTCATTGAGTAACGTGAGAAAAAGGCAATAAAAGTATTTATCGTACACGTTTTAATAAATTCGAACCAATTGTTGAATTCGGTATAGTGAATTCGCGCAAAAAGTAATCGTGTAGTTTCTTTAAGTATCCGGACAAGAAGGTAATAAAAGTACTTATCGTGTACGTTATAATAAATTCCTCAAAAAAGGCGTATAGACAATTTTGATTGAATATCGTAGCGAAAGACCAATAAAAGTACTTTTACTATATTCGCCATAGTAAATTCGCGCAAAATAAATCGTGTAGATGAATTTCATTGAGTAACGTGAGAAAAAGGCAATAAAAGTATTTATCGTACACGTTTTAATAAATTCGAACCAATTGTTGAATTCGGTATAGTGAATTCGCGCAAAAAGTAATCGTGTAGTTTCTTTAAGTATCCGGACAAGAAGGTAATAAAAGTACTTATCGTGTACGTTATAATAAATTCCTCAAAAAAGGCGTATAGACAATTTTGATTGAATATCGTAGCGAAAGACCAATAAAAGTACTTTTACTATATTCGCCATAGTAAATTCGCGCAAAATAAATCGTGTAGATGAATTTCATTGAGTAACGTGAGAAAAAGGCAATAAAAGTATTTATCGTACACGTTTTAATAAATTCGAACCAATTGTTGAATTCGGTATAGTGAATTCGCGCAAAAAGTAATCGTGTAGTTTCTTTAAGTATCCGGACAAGAAGGTAATAAAAGTACTTATCGTGTACGTTATAATAAATTCCTCAAAAAAGGCGTATAGACAATTTTGATTGAATATCGTAGCGAAAGACCAATAAAAGTACTTTTACTATATTCGCCATAGTAAATTCGCGCAAAATAAATCGTGTAGATGAATTTCATTGAGTAACGTGAGAAAAAGGCAATAAAAGTATTAATCGTACACCTTTAATAAATTCGAACCAATTGTTAATAAATTCGCGCAAAAAGTAATCGTGTAGTTTCTTTAAGTATCCGGACAAGAAGGTAATCAAAGTACTTATCGTATACGTTATAATAAATTCCTGAGTAAAAAAAAGGCTTATAGACAATTTTGATTGAATATAGCGAAAGACCAATAAAAGTACTTTTACTATATTCGCCATAGTAAATTCGCGCAAAATAAATCGTGTAGATGAATTTCATCGAGTAACGTGAGAAAAAGGCAATAAAAGTATTTATCGTACACGAACCAATTGTTGAATTCGGTATAGTGAATTTGCGCAAAAAGTAATCGTGTAGTTTCTTTAAGTATCCGGACAAGAAGGTAATAAAAGTACTTATCGTGTACGTTATAATAAATTCCTCAAAAAAGGCGTATAGACAATTTTGATTGAATATCGTAGCGAAAGACCAATAAAAGTACTTTTACTATATTCGCCATAGTAAATTCGCGCAAAATAAATCGTGTAGATGAATTTCATTGAGTAACGTGAGAAAAAGGCAATAAAAGTATTTATCGTACACGTTTTAATAAATTCGAACCAATTGTTGAATTCGGTATAGTGAATTCGCGCAAAAAGTAATCGTGTAGTTTCTTTAAGTATCCGGACAAGAAGGTAATAAAAGTACTTATCGTGTACGTTATAATAAATTCCTCAAAAAAGGCGTATAGACAATTTTGATTGAATATCGTAGCGAAAGACCAATAAAAGTACTTTTACTATATTCGCCATAGTAAATTCGCGCAAAATAAATCGTGTAGATGAATTTCATTGAGTAACGTGAGAAAAAGGCAATAAAAGTATTTATCGTACACGTTTTAATAAATTCGAACCAATTGTTGAATTCGGTATAGTGAATTCGCGCAAAAAGTAATCGTGTAGTTTCTTTAAGTATCCGGACAAGAAGGTAATAAAAGTACTTATCGTGTACGTTATAATAAATTCCTCAAAAAAGGCGTATAGACAATTTTGATTGAATATCGTAGCGAAAGACCAATAAAAGTACTTTTACTATATTCGCCATAGTAAATTCGCGCAAAATAAATCGTGTAGATGAATTTCATTGAGTAACGTGAGAAAAAGGCAATAAAAGTATTTATCGTACACGTTTTAATAAATTCGAACCAATTGTTGAATTCGGTATAGTGAATTCGCGCAAAAAGTAATCGTGTAGTTTCTTTAAGTATCCGGACAAGAAGGTAATAAAAGTACTTATCGTGTACGTTATAATAAATTCCTCAAAAAAGGCGTATAGACAATTTTGATTGAATATCGTAAAAGCGAAAGATCCAATAAAAGTACTTTTACTATATTCGCCAATAGTAAATTCGCGCAAAAAAAATAAATCGTGTAGATGATTTTCATTGAGTATCGTGAGTATAAGGCAATAAAAGTATTTATCGTACACGTTTTAATAAACTTTTACTATATTCGAACCAATTGTTGAATTCATTGGTATATTTCATTGAGTAACGTGAGAAAAAGGCAATAAAAGTATTTATCGCGCAAAAATTGTTAATCGTGTAGTTTCTTTAAGTATCCGGACAAGAAGGTAATAAAAGTACTTATCGTGTACGTTATAATAAATTCCTCAAAAAAGGCGTATAGACAATTTTGATTGAATATCGTAGCGAAAGACCAATAAAAGTACTTTTACTATATTCGCCATAGTAAATTCGCGCAAAATAAATCGTGTAGATGAATTTCATTGAGTAACGTGAGAAAAAGGCAATAAAAGTATTTATCGTACACGTTTTAATAAATTCGAACCAATTGTTGAATTCGGTATAGTGAATTCGCGCAAAAAGTAATCGTGTAGTTTCTTTAAGTATCCGGACAAGAAGGTAATAAAAGTACTTATCGTGTACGTTATAATAAATTCCTCAAAAAAGGCGTATAGACAATTTTGATTGAATATCAAGAAGGTAATAAAAGTACTTATCGTGTACGTTATAATAAATTCCTCAAAAAAGGCGTAGCGACAGACAATAAAAGTACTTTTAATAAAAGTGAGAAAAACTTTTACTATATTCGCCATAGTAAATTCGCGCAAAATAAATCGTGTAGATGAATTTCATTGAGTAACGTGAGAAAAAGGCAATAAAAGTATTCATCGTACACGTTTTAATAAATTCGAACCAATTGTTGAATTCGGTATAGTGAATTCGCGCAAAAAGTAATCGTGTAGTTTCTTTAAGTATCCGGACAAGAAGGTAATAAAAGTACTTATCGTGTACGTTATAATAAATTCCTCAAAAAAGGCTTATAGACAATTTTGATTGAATATCGTAGCGAAAGACCAATAAAAGTACTTTTACTATATTCGCCATAGTAAATTCGCGCAAAATAAATCGTGTAGATAAATTTCATTGAGTAACGTGAGGAAAAGGCAATAAAAATATTTATCGTACACGTTTTAATAAATTCGAACCAAAATAGTCGTATAGGTAATCTTTGATTATATATTGTAACAAGAAGCAAATGAAAGTATATTCACCAAATTCGCTATAGTAAGTTCGCAAAAAAGTGATCGTGTAGATGAGTTTCCTTGAGTACCGTCATAAGAACGTAATAAAAATATTTATCGTATCCATTATAATAAATTCCCACAAAAATTGTCCCGTGCACAACTTCGATTGTACATCGTAATAATAAAAGTATCGTTATTCGCTATCGTAAGTTCGCGCAAAAGTAATCGTATAGATGAATTCCAGTGAGTATTATGACAAAAAGGCAATAAAGATATATATCGCACGCGTTACAATAAATTCCCATAAAAATAGTCGTATAGACAACTTTCATCGCCCATCGTGACGAGATGCCAATAAAAGTTCCTTTACCACATTCGCTACAGTAAACACACCTAAAAATAATCGTTAACTCGACTTTTACTGAATATCGCGCGAATACTCCAACATTGTACATCTACCGTATTGCACCGCATCAAAATTGCAGTCTGTAACACCTAAACAGTTCGAAGCATCGACGTGTTTGTCGATTGCCAAAATTTTGCACAACGTAAATTCTGTACCCGCGGAGAGTGGATCGTCGAGAATAACGCGTCGCGCGGACACTTCATCATTTATCATCTCTAACATGTGATCTCTCTGTGTTTCTCTTTTCCGTCTAGCGAACTTCATGTAGACGCGCTGATCGGTGGAAGAGATTTGTGTGTGAGTGAGTCTGAAGGTAGAAATCAAAAAGCAAACTGCGAACACTGCGTATTCCCTGTTCGTTGTTGATCTCTGTTCCACTCTGTATAATTTCTATCCACTTTCTCGTAGATCGTGTATATGAACGTTTTTCTTGAACGGACATGTACTAATCCTACGTTGTCGTTGTTCATGCCATATACTCCGTTAACACTCCACTTGCCGAATATTCGTGTCTCTCCGTTCCGCCATGCCCGTCCTACCTCTGTAAAGGCTGTTTGTTCTATAGAAAGTGTCTGCAGTTTCGTAAGACTGACGTTCCTTAACGAGTTTCGATTACGCACTATATCGACCCGTCTCTCGTCATTTCTGACATCATTTTTACCGACGGAAATTTGTGCGCGTTGCGGACGTATTTTTTAACGCAAAAAGTAATGCGAGTTTGTAAATAAATAGAAAAATTTGTAATTAAAGTCGGGAATGGAATATACTTTCTTACGAAACTGGCACTTTGTCGTCGGTGTTACTTTGTTGCCTGATATAGGTACATGCTGGTGTTTCTGTCGCTGTCTGTACTCCTTGTTACACGAACCTATGGCTGAAACGAGGGTCGTTGCGTATCTATGAGCCGCTCGGTATAACTGGAAACCGGTATCGCGATTAACCCTTTTGTCGCGGACGCTTTATGCAGAGTGTCAAACGTAATCTAACGTCTGTTCGTTAAATCTGTATTTGCGCGTGTTAAATTTTCGATCGATTTTACTCGGCAAATTGATGCCACGATGGTGTAAGTTTGTGGTGTAGGCGTAATGCGGTAATTTTCCGATGATGAGTAAAATTGTAACTTGTGAAATTGCCAATATTATTTTATATGACAAATAAATTTTATCAATGGAATGATACGAAGATACCTACCTACTTCTCTGGATAATGTCATATACTTATTTTGATTCTATTATATCTATTCCGAATCGAATTGTGCCTATTTTTATTCTCCTCAAATCAAGTATTTTATATTTGTATCAATCAATCACGTATAGTATATTATATTTATTCTCCACAAATTCGTATAATCGCAAACTAAATTTATTATTGACAGGTACACTATTCCCGCATTATACAGTTGCTATAGTGATCTAACATCGTACACCAAACATCTGCATTGTTCGAAACGATCGATGCCACAACTGCATGACTACGCGCTGTGGGTGCAAAAGTCATTTAATGTCCCGAAGTGGACCCTTAAGTATTCGTTTCAAATTGCATCGTGACAAGGGGGTTAAAAGCATGTGCAATCGCGCCGTAAATTGCCACAGCGAAAGAAAACCGACGGCAGCTCATAAATCCGCCGACACCCTCCGCTGTTTCCGCCAACCGTTCCTCTTAACAACAAAACACACCACAACGCAGTGTCGCGCCAGATTACTTGCGCGTCTATCGATTCCTGAACACAAGCCAAGCTCTTCGCCCGGGCGAATGCTTAACACCAAAAGTATGACTAACGGTAAACAATCGCGCTTTTTCCAACTCTGACGAGACCGTCGAATCTAGAAATTCGGATTCGACGTTCTCGCGTGGCGATTGAGAAACGAAACTTACCGGCGGATAGAAGTCGCTTAAGGAAACGCGTGACGTCCGAGGAACGTTTTTGTGACGTCACGTTAAGCGTACAAAACCGAGAGAACCTTTCCCTGCCTCATTGACCGTATGTCGCTGTTATATGTCTGTCTGTACTTTTTGGCGGTAGCCTCTATCCGCGAAGTTAGTCCCAGGAAGTGCTTTTCGATTCTTTGGTGGTCGAAGCGAGTGCGCGATTGTCGGACGAGGAGCGTGAATTTTCTCGCGTACGCGCGTGCGTGCGTGCACTTGCCGGTTGAAGATACGATTTGACACCACCGAGAAATGAAAACACGAATGGAGAACATCACGACAGTTAACAACAACAGTAACAACTACCTACAACAACATCAACTACTACAACTACTACAAGCACAATATTGCGACAAATCGACAATAGTAAGAATCGACAACAGAACGATCGCTGTCAGAAAAAAACTTTTATTTAAATCCCCCACTCTACTCTTCGGTACGGTAAGCTACTCTACGTTTTTATTGATGCACTTCATGACATTTTTCTCTTGATCTTTTTTCTGTCGACTCTTCGAGTATTTTACGAGTTCGATTAGCACGCAGTACCTTTTTTCGTGCCATCTACTTATGTACAGTATATAGCTGCGGAGTCGGACAGTGCTTAAGCGCATACGTAGTGAATTTATTAACGATGCCAATTTCATTGTAGCGTCTAACATTGCTTCTCTTATCAAATCTAATGTTCGTTCATTAGCGATTAATGTCTGAGCAAATTGTCGTTATGAATCTCAATTACAAAACGTAAAAGTTACATGGCGGTAAAAGGAGACATCATAAAATATAGGTGCAGAGTAAACGTGTAGTTTGTTGTACAGAATTGAACAGCAGCATTTCGTACGACTCTATATTACAAGATGTACGTACGATTCAGCGCAAATTTAACTTTGCATGGTCATTTCCTTCTTTTGTCTTTACTCTTACGTTCCCCTTCTTCACTCTCTCTTCTTCTCTCTGTTGCTCTATCTATTTTCAGCCATTATTCCTCGTCTCTTTATTATAAACTGTAACCCTTTTACGCCAATTCGCGTCGCAGTACTCCAACACCCGCTTTCCGTAAAGCAAAACAATTCCTGTTACATACATAACCATAATATTATGCATCATATAATATATGAGAGAAAGTCCTCGAGACGAAACAAACATCTGGGACGATCTTCATGCTTCGCGCATGCCTGGGTCTTTATTACTAAGCATGTGCCGATCGATTGTTCATCCGTGCTTTCGGAATTTCGAGCGCTCGAGTGTCGCATGTTTTGCCTGCTAAGCCTTATGTATATACTTTGCTTTATAATCGTAACAGTGCTTAACTCAATTCATTTTCCCGGCGGTTAGGATTTCTCGCAACTGAGTTGCAGAATTTTGTCGCTTCGAGGTCATGTAATTGTACGTTCATGAAAAAAAAATGAAAATATTTCCTAAAAGTTCTGTGCATAGATGCCAATCGTAGTTTTGAAATGATATAAAACTACCAGTTATAACTGGGACCGTTCAAGCAAAAGTGTATTCTAAAATTGTTGTATTTGCTATAAACATCCAACTCCTACAAAACTTCATGGACAAATGTAAAATATAGTCACATTAAACTTAATCTGATTAGATGCGAGCGTCTTTATAAAAAACGAAAACGGTATATTACCGACATTGAATTTTCGCTGCACAAGAACTACTACCAGATCCCGTAGACAGATGTAACTTGGTCACTTCAAAGTTGCAGAATTTTGTTGCTTCGAGGTCATGTAATTGTACGTTTATGGAAAAAATGAAAATATTTCCTAAAAGTTCTGTGCATAGATGCCAATCGTAATTTTGAAATGGTATAAGACTACCAGTTATAACCGGTACCGTTCAAGCAAAAGTATACTCTAAAATTGTTGTATTTGCTATAAACATGTATCTCCTACAAAATTTCATGGACAACTGTAACATATAGTCACATTAAAACAAATCTGATTAGAGGGGAGCGCCTTTATAAAAAAGAAAAACGGTATTTTACCGACATTGAATTTTCGCTGCACAAGAATTACTACCAGATCCTGTAGACAGATGTAAATTGGCCATTTCGAAGTTGCAGAATTTTGTCGCTTCGAGGTCATGTAATTATACGTTTGTGAAAAAAATAAAAATATTTGCTAAAAGTTCTGTGCATAGATGCCAATCGTAATTTCGAAATGGTATAAGACTACCAGTTATAACCGGTACCGTTCAAGCAAAAGTATACTCTAAAATTGTTGTATTTGCTATAAACATGCAACTCCTACATAATTTCATGGACAACTGTAACATATAGTCACATTAAACTTAATCTCATTAGATGCGAGCGACTTTATAAAAAAAGAAAACGGTATTTTACCGACATTGAATTTTCGCTGCACAAGAATTACTACCAGATCCCGTAGATAGATGTAACTTGGTCACTTCGAAGTTGCAGAATTTTGTCGCTTCGAGGTCATGTTATTATACATTCATGAAAAAAAATGAAAATATTTGCTAAAAGTTCCGTGCATAGATGCCAATCGTAATTTCGAAATGGTATAAGACTACCAGTTATAGCCGGTACCGTTTAAGCAAAAGTGTATTCTAAAATTGTTGTATTTGCTATAAACATGCAACTCCTACAAAATTTCATGGACAACTGTAAAATATAGTCACATTAAACTTAATCTGATTAGATGCGAGCGTCTTTATAAAAAAAGAAAACGGTATATTACCGACATTGAATTTTTGCTGCACAAGAATTACCACCAGATCCCGTAGACAGATGTAACTTGGTCACTTCGAAGTTGTAGAATTTTGTCACTTCGAGGTCATGTAAATGTACGTTTATGAAAAAAAATGAAAATATTGGCCAAAAGTTCTGTGCATAGATGCCAATCGTAATTTCGAAATGGTATAAGACTACCAGTTATAGCCGGTACCGTTTAAGCAAAAGTATATTCTAAAATTGTTATATTTGCTATAAACATGCAACTCCTACAAAATTTCATGGACAACTGTAAAATATGGTCACATTAAACTTAATCTGATTAGATGCGAGCGTCTTTATAAAAAAAGAGAACGGTATTTTACCGACATTGAATTTTCGCTGCACAAGAATTACTACTAGATCCTGTAGACAGACGTAACTTGGTCACTTCGAAGTTGCCGAATTTTGTTGCTTCGAGGTCATGTAATTGTACGTTCATGAAAAAAATGAAAATATTTGCTAAAAGTTCCGTGCATGGATGCCAATCGTAATTTCGAAATAGTATAAGACTACCAGTTATAGCCGGTACCGTTCAAGCAAAAGTATACTCTAAAATTGTTGTATTTGCTATAAACATGCAACTCCTACAAAATTTCATGGACAAATGTAAAATATAGTCACATTAAACTTAATCTCATTAGATGCGAGCGTCTTTATAAAAAAAGAAAACGGTATTTTACCGACATTGAATTTTCGCTGCACAAGAATTACTACCAGATCCCGTAGACAGATGTAACTTGGTCACTTCGAAGTTGCAGAATTTTGTCGCTTCGAGGTCATGTAATTATACGTTCATGAAAAAAAATGAAAATATTTCCTAAAAGTTCTGTGCATAGATGCCAATCGTAATTTCAAAATGGTATAAGACTACCAGTTATAGCCGGTACCGTTCAAGCAAAAGTATACTCTAAAATTGTTGTATTTGCGATAAACATGCAACTCCTACAAAATTTCATGGACAACTGTAAAATATAGTCACATTAAACTTAATCTGATTAGATGCGAGCGTCTTTATAAAAAAGGAAAACGGTATTTTACCGACATTGAATTTTCGCTGCACAAGAATTACTACCAGATCCCGTAGACAGATGTAACTTGGTCACTTCGAAGTTGCAGAATTTTGTCGCTTCGAGGTCATGTAAATGTACGTTTATGGAAAAAATGAAAATATTTCCTAAAAGTTCTGTGCATAGATGCCAATCGTAGTTTTGAAATGGTATAAAACTACCAGTTATAACTGGGACCGTTCAAGCAAAAGTGTATTCTAAAATTGTTGTATTTGCTATAAACATGCAACTCCTACAAAATTTCATGGACAACTGTAAAATATAGTCACATTAAATTTAATCTGATTAGATGCGAGAGTCTTTATCAAAAAGGAAAACGGTATTTTACCGACATTGAATTTTCGCTGCACAAGAATTACTAGCACATCCTGTAGACAGATGTAACTTGGTCACTTCGAAGTCATACACAATTTTGCACGTTCTGTGCTCATAAACCGAGAAAGACGCTAGTGCATCAACGATATTGAACTCTCCCGCGACACGTGTCTCACCTTTTCCGACCGACGACCAGCGAGAAACTCTGACCGCTTTAACGCTCATTCATCCTGCAGTTTGATTCCGTTTGCAAAGGTAAATTGATCTACAGGATGACCCATTTTTTTTGTCCGTTACGCCACGCGCCTGCACCGACCCACTTGCATGCCATTGGTTCTTATGTCTAACAAACTGTCGTCTACGTTCGTGCGATCCATACTTACTTAGAAAGTTAGTTTAGGGCACCATCCAACGTGGACAGAGCCTAAAGACTTTTTTTACATACCTAATCATTTTTTATATACATAATATCGGACGCAAAGTGACATTTCGAAAAACAGTCATATTCTGAATGATTCACTAGATAGTTCAAGTTCGGCATATGTCAGGTCATATGGAAATCTTGTGTTGCTTTATGTATATACATACTATAGACACGGACAAGCATTACACCATAAAATTTCCGGGAGGTTTTGAAAACAATTTGGTGACGTTTCGTAGTCCACAAAACGTAGATGCAATTAATTTTCCAATTGCTTGAAAGAAATATGACTCGTAATAATTAAGATGCCGCATCAATAGTGACTACAAATGTTTGTTTCATTTATAAAGAATGTGCTGCGTCGTTCTAGTGCTACCTGTAGAAAATGTTTTGATCGCTCACGGCACGAAAATTAAAAATTTCGTAGTATTTAGTTTAAAAACTGATGCAATATCCGAAAAAACCTGACATATATAAATTATCGACTGAACATGACACATTCTTAACACGTTGGCTGCCGTGGGGGTCACCGGTGACCGGCGCAAGAGGTTTTACTGAAGATCCAAAATATTCGCAATGGGTAGTAATAATTATTTTATAAATGCAGTTATTGTTAAAATAGTGATGCGATTCTTTGGTCTTCAATACATGCACATTATTTACATTTTGCATAATTCAGTCATACGCTGTAGTATTTCATAGCATCGCCGTTCTAATACGGCAAAATACTATTTAATACATATAACAAAATACTATATAAATACAAGTATTTTGCTATGTTAGAACCGCGATGCGATGAAATACCGCAGAGTATGATTAAATCGTGCAAAAAGGAAGATATTAGAAGCCGATGTATTAGAAGCCGAAGTATTGAAGCACGGTTCTAATACCAATTGCTTTTACAAGATTGCAAATGGGCTTCATTACGAATTTTTTGCATTCTTAGTAAAATCTTTTGCACCGGTCACCGGTGACCACCATGGCAGTCAAAGTGTTAATACCTCGACCTCGAATGACACATTCTTAATATCACGTCAAATTTTGCAGAGTCAGCCAGCACTCGCTCAAAAACAATTACGTTTTGCTCACCTCGTTTAAATAATTAAGGAATACAAAACCTTTCTTTTCATTACAAACGCTTCTAACTCTACAATTCAATAAAGTTGCAATTAAGCACATCATCCAATCTTCGACCTCTCGTTCCACGTTGTATGACTGTCCTTGCATGCCATCTTAGCGAGCGAAACCGTACGCCAACCTCAGCGGCGACGCAAAACAAACGTCGCGCGTTAAGAAAACTGTCGCGCAGGCGGCAGAACGGCGAAAATCGATCGTCCGGCACAGAAACGCAAAAATATCGGCAGGGTGATCGTCCCCTCGCCGTATCACGGAGAGACAGAATTAATCGTCGGACCAAACGCATTGTTATTCTTTTCAGCGAGCGCCACCGGCGGCAGCGACTCGCAAAACTGAGCGTGAGCGTGAGCAAAAACAAACGAACAAAAAAAAAACAAAAAAATATATACAACAAAGGCAAGGGCGAGAGAAAGGGAGAGAGAGAGAAAGAAAGAGAGAGCGAGAGAGAGAAAGAAGGAGAGAGAAAGGGAACGCACGCGTGCGAACCGCTGCGCAGGGAAGGTGCACGAAATTTTCCTCGAAAAAAAAATAGCAGAAAGCATCTACCAGACGAACGTATGCGAAGAGATTTTCTGTGGGAACGCTCGAGGACGGATCTTGACGTCGAATTACGGCGAACGCTGTTCGGCCCGGAAGCGTGCTTGACGGTGAGATAAGGAACATCCGGCATCGGATCCCGCTGGCCATTGATTCGCGGCGCACCGGAAGTGGACGAGCGACGATTCGCGATTCCTTTTTCCACTCCCATTACGGGAGGCGCAGCGAATTTGTCGGGAGACAGAAGGGAGAGCGGAGAAACGTATCGATTCGACCTCGAAGAAACGCGGGCGGGTGCGATGTACGACGGACGCGGAGAGGGTCGAAGTTTTTTCGTTAATTGTAAATAGTGCTCTCTGGAAGGCAACGGTAGGGTAGATTTTTGTTGTACACGTTTGATTGTTTGAAGGATGGTGTTCATTTGAGGTGTTTGAAGAAGGGTTGAGATAAAGGCGAAGCTCGTTTGCGTTGATGAGATTATGCAAAATCCACTGCGCGGGGGGGTTGTTTATGTTACATTTATTGCTGATGGCCGCTTCTGTGACCAGGGTGACAATATACGGTGCGGATGCTTGGTCGAATTTGATTCATGACGTTTATAGTTAATGTGGGAACAGTCTTGAGATACGATATGGGAACTCGTTGCGAGCGTATGTTTGATGATATGAAGTCAAAATGAACCCCCTGCATCGTATAGGCTTCATGTTGACGCTATACGCTCATCTTCAAACGGACTCGAAGCAAATTCGACACAGGGAAATGCACTCGTCTGTACGTCAAGCGCAGTAAAACGGCTGACATAACGATTTCTACCTTTCCATGAAATCGTTTCGGCAGCAAGCACGAATATAAACGTTTCATCTGCTACACGATGCATTTGTCGTTTACAACCGTTGGCGGCAAACTGCCGATTAGCCGCGGCAAAGTATTTTTATTATTTCATTATTTTGTCACACGTAGCTTCATTCTGAGAAGGCGAAACTTTCTGCGCTCCTTCGTACGGTCCGTAAATTCTTCGAGCTCTGCGCTAAATAAGCGATACTAACGGCGTTACTGTGTATAAATAAGGAGAGCACGTGGCACGCGTAAAATCTTAATGACACACAGGGTGTCCGCAAAAGAACCCAGCCCCATCTCCGACGAAGGCAGTATAGTACGCATTAGCATCGAACTTCCATAAAACATGACGTGGAACGGTGTCGAGCGAGAAACGTGAGACACACTTCGTGTACATCAACGTTTATTTTATATATATGTATGTATGTATGTATGTGTATCGTACTGTAAATAATATCATTTGTCCTCGCCCACGCTTTGAACATGACCACACGAGTAAGAAGTCACGCGCATCTTTTGTTCGTTCACGACCACACCCTTCCACGCGCCGGAAGACAAGTTGACGAGTGAAAAGACGGAAGCGAGTGTCGGAGGAACACTCTTCTGCCTGCCTTCGTCGAAGCAGGCGCGTCGACGCTTTTCGAGCAGCCTGTACAAAGAAACGTCTGCAACAATAAGAGACCGGAAAATAGTAAAATGCTAGAGGGGACGGATAGAAGCGGGTAGCGGGAGGGAGTCAGTAAGAATGTGAGACGCACTCGACGTAGGTACGTTTTAAGGCTTAAAGATGAATTATCTACAAAATGTTATGTATACATGTTAATAACAATTATTACGATAATAACAACAATAATGATAATACTAACGATAATACTGATAGAACGAGGACACGGTGTTGACGACGGTTGGAGTGGCGGATAGATAATTAGTCCTCGTGCGAGACGGTAGAGAAAGAGGGAGAGGAAGAGACGCGCGTCATTATTGTTCATCTGTTAACGAATGAATGCGGGAGAGCGAGAGTGCGAGAGTGAGAATAAAAATGCGAGAGGCGGTCGCAAGCAAAAATATTCGTGACGCGTCGACGAAACTGTTGGCTAAGACGAAGATCGCCGCGTAACACATGTACGAGGAGTCGAGCGCCGATTAACGATGACGGCGTTGTGATCTGTTTGGCGAAATTCGGGCACGCGAAAGTAAACTAGTCACAACGGCAGCGGGTCCGTTTGACTCCCCACAAACACCAATCTTTCATTTTCTAACGTTGCGATGCGCGTAAAATAATAGTGCCTATTAGAATCGTTACGCTTGACGAACAAGTGCCCTGACGACCTTGATGCGTATGCTTTGATCGTTGACATCACTATCAGTAGCTTGAGTCGATATACGTTCGTTCGGTCGTGGAAAGAAAAAGTACACTAGTTCCATTAAATTCCACTGAATTCCATTGAAAATGTTTGCGTTCGCGGTTCACACTGATTACACGGTGCTAATTGTCCGATGTCCGATAATATTCGTAGGACGATTCAGCTTGCGTCGTTTGCGATACAACGGTCATTCTCTTTCTACCGATCAAGCAGAGTGTCTCTGCACTTTGATGAAGTTACTTTCGCGTGCCTGATCTCACTCGAAATGATCGCATTACGTTTCCGATACTTCTTGGTAATTCTTTGGCTGATTCAGCAATAATTTATTGGGCAGACAATACATTGCTGTGCATACACAAGGACACACACACACAAATATACACGTACACGATCGTATCCCGTGCGCTGTGCGTGCTTTTTCACGCGCACGTAATTATGTTGTTTTGACTGTAACCGAAAATGCCGAAAGGCTGATCCATGTTCGCCCGATCTGACCCAAACTTTGCCGGAGAATCCTTCGCCCACACGTGGTACTTGTGAATATATACTTTATCAGCCGTCGGAATAAGGCATTTATTGGCGAGCGCCATTCAATTTCTAATTCTTTAATGTAGTCAGTTCAGTGATTACTTTCACAACGATTAATATTACACAAAAATATTTTTTATATTACGAAAATATTACTATAATATTTTTATGTGACCTCCAAAAAGTCATCCCCGAAATTGGACAATTTGTCAGAAAAATGAATACATAAATTTCGAACGTAATGTTAAGAAATGTTAACATATATTAAGTAATCTATCTCTTATCTGATTTTTTTTTTCTAGCAGTGCGCACATAACTTTTACGAAAGAAAACGAGTAAAATTTATTCATAACCTTCTGTTTCTTGATTTTTTTTTCTCACGGTACGCACATGTCTTTTATTGAAGATTGACAAAGTGTTTGCAACATAGTTTTGACGAATGATATTATAACCGAAAATAAGAGTAGGCATTCGTGCAGGGGTGGAAAGCGTAAAAAAGTGAACGAGGGGACCATAGGTTGTCAGCATCAGAACAGAAACGAAATTCGGCCGATGCAGGAGACATTTCGGTAATTCGTACAAAAACAAAATGGCGCCCGCCAATAAGCCGAGAGCTATAGCGACCAACACGGTCACACTATGTTTACGAACTATAAACACGTAGCTGTACGAGAATGCGATAACCTTAGCCGTCGACGTATATTTAATTATTAAATTACGATTATGGTCATGATTATGCTGCTTTGAACATTGTACAGTATCGAATAAAAATTACAGTGCGTAGTCGAAAAAAAGTCGAATCGCAGAAGTGTGAAAAGAAACTGGCAAAGAGACGAGTAATTATGGAGAATGGAAGAAGATTTTCGTTCGAGTTATGTTTGACGTTTGTCACGTGTATTATACGCTATACGGCGCATTGAACATCTTTTAATGCGACAATAATGAAAACAGGGTCGTAGCAAAGTGAACAACACGATACATGTATTAGAGAATTACAAGATCCGTCATTATTGCAACGATATCTAAATAACGTTATTGTACTAATACTATCACGACATATATATGTATTATATATCTTATATGAAAGTAAAGCAGTTTTTGTGTTCACATCTTGCTTCCTCAGAACGACGTGTTCGAATCAGACACACGTTTTCGTAAGAGTGCCGAAGACCTACTTTTCGCATATTTCATTCACATGCAGCAAGTTACGTTGCTACGACTCTGAAAGGCACGTAACACTTTGTTCTCTTCGTATCACAAATTCTCTTTCCCAACGCCACCTTGAATTTGCCGGATTATCGGTGGGCGAGAAAAAAGTGCTACGTGCTCGAACATTTTCAAGATTCATTAGTATTAATTCAACAGTAGCGTTGAGCGACGCCCTTCGAGGAAGAGGATCATTTATAAAACTATTGTCTATATAAGTAATAGGAGGTAAGAAAGCAAACATGATCCTCATTGGCAGTCTGCATGTGTCGATTTCTTAAACGTCTCTCGTATACATTTTGTTTCAACCATCTAACTTCAATGATTTCCCTTGTTCGTTCATTTTGTGCCAGCTTCGTTTATAATTATTCTTCCATTGCGAATACTGG
The DNA here is from genome assembly GCA_033815515.1 of Cryptocheilus praepositus. Lineage (NCBI taxonomy): Eukaryota > Metazoa > Arthropoda > Insecta > Hymenoptera > Pompilidae > Cryptocheilus > Cryptocheilus praepositus. The sequence goes on from JAWWQZ010000190.1 coordinate 1,572,156, forward strand.
TACCATCTTTACAAAATATATTTAACCGTATTTTTCCGTTTTTATTCGATAATTACGTATTTTCGTGTAAGTGATATTGTGATATTTTACTTAACGGATAGAATTCGTGTCCTACCAAAAAGCAGACAGATACATAACTAATATATGATAACTGAAATTAATAAATAATGTTCAGACTTCCATTGTAGAGCAATTCATATAGAATCATTGTTTCAGTACGTTACTGACGTTTTACCTTTCTATTTTAGTCGTGACAGTTGTCAAATATTACCTTTCATCGATATTTCGTTGTGCCTGTGTGAGCAATTTTTTTATACCATCTGTTATATTTTTATTTTTATACAATCTGTTTATAATTTTCGAAATTGTGGTATGTGTTTTACGTGTCTACCATAATATAGTTTTCGTTAATTAACAAACCACCAACATTTTGTATGTTAAACCGCGAAACTCACGTAATTTACAAAAAATTATAATTTTTTACGTTGATTACAACTAAATTTCAAATTCAAAAATAGTATTCAAAGTTTTATGTTGTTCTGTTAAATACATTTTAGACCCATCGTTTTAAATCATTTTATAGGTTTTTAAATATATGTAATTTAATTTGTTGGACATTTTTATATTATCAAGATCACGGTGTAAACATTACTTCAGAGTTAATTATTGCCGTCTTAATTTATTGTATTTGTCGTAAAGAATCTATCCTTTACTTCACAAAGAAGTTCGTGTAAAGTCGAACCTCCACTCTTATGGACTGTCTCAAAAGTGTCTTTAACTTTGTTACGGGTCTACATCGTCATCTGTACGATGTTCAGACTTTTTCCTCTGATCTTTCTTTCTTCGGTGTGTTCTCTAATTCCCCAAGTACCGCAGTAATTACTTTAAAACTGCATGCTGTATACGGATGTGTTCAACAAGAAAAGCAGAAAAGAGAAACTGTCAACGTTTGACCCCTATGGTGCCACATTCAAGGCTCATTTAAATGTTTTTTGAAATTAAACATTTTATTGCTTTTATTGGATTGATCGATAAGCTTGTTTCGGGGGATTATAACCTGTGTAACATGTTATATACATAAAAAACGGGCGAGCTTATTGATTAATCCATACTTTTTGAAAATGGTATAGTTCAGTGTCTTTCAAACTTGTAGTCTCCTTTTTCAGGAGACAAGTCGAGTGGAACTTGGAATATGTAGAAACATAAAATTATCGCTTGAAAAATACTTCAATGGTCCGATTGAATCTGTTGAACAGACTTCATGAGTCCTGATTAAGATGTCACCATTAAAAATCTTCTCTCTGGTTTTTCTACTCTAACTATCTTATATTCTGACATTGCGGCTATATGTGATGTGAATCGTGCAATGCGAAATCCTCGGAAAAGAAGTATTCCCTCTGATAAACTCAGAAATTATATATATTACAATTATATCACAGGTTTCATATATAGCGAAACAGTAATTTGTATTCGCTTTAAATATTTTCATACAGATATATGAAAACATAGCTCCCAAAATAACACCACATAATCAGAAAACGTGATATAGAGATATGGCCCTCTCCTTGGTTTGAGATTTTAAGATATATTATTCTTGTCGACTGAAAATCTGTTTATTGCACATGTTTCGGAATTGTAAGTTCCTTTTTCAGGAGTCTATATATATAGAATTTATAGTAGAAGAGTGTATGGAACACATTTATTTATTTTCTACATATATAGTCAGTATACATAAAAGTAAAATGTTTGTATGCTAATGTGCTTAACTTCGCGGAATATTTTATTTGACGTATATACATAGACTCCTGAAGCAAGAACTTACGTTTCTAAAAATGCAGGGTACGTAGATTTTCATTCCAACAGAGCAAAACATCTTAACACATTGCGGACCGGGCGCTTCCATTGCTAAACGTATCCAGTGGCCGGGTATTTTTTTGCTTCAAATATTTTTAAATTAGTGATGATTTAATAGTAGTTAAAAATCATAGTCGCGTGAAATATTTATTTCAACAACTTTAAAAATGAATGATTCTTGAATATTTTTCAATAAGTAAAAATCTGTACAAACTAAACAGTTTTCAAAGTATGATATTTCGTAAAACGTGACACTCAGTGAAGTAGAACACCAGAAAGGTCGCAAATATTTCTGTAATATTGCTAATCGTTTTGTCACTATCCATATTTCAGGGTTTCAAATAATTAATTCGCAATACAAATTACGAAAAACTGCCGCTGACAATCGCATAGCAACTGTGTGGTATCTCGTCACTTGTCCCAAACGACAGAATATGCAAGACGATATATCTCGTCAACGGCCCCGAACGACGAAATAAGAATGACGAGATATCTCGTCATCCGTCCGCAATGTGTTAAGATGTCAAACCTGGAAAATGCCCATTTCCTCGCATCACATAATATACAATGACCAGCATAAAAACTTTCAATAATCACAAAATAACACGTAACACATAAAACGACAAAACCCGAGGTCGCCGAAAACGGAAATCATCCGAGAACTCTGACTTGCACGTCCCTACATCCTTCACAACCTCATGCATACATGCATTCCTTTCAACTCCCCGAAATCTGTAGCGACGTTCGAATAGAAGTCCTCAATCGATTTCCGTTTTCGATAACCTTCGAAATAACACACGCAGCACATTGTTACCGGTCTTCTACTTCTTTTCCGTGCATCTCGCATCGCACACATTACGTCCGCCACACAAACCGTTGTCCCCCCGTCTCTGTGCCCACCATATTGTCCGTTGCCTTGACTAACGCATCTGTGCATTTCAGCGAAATTCATGCCAGAATCCACGCCGCCGCCTCCACCCGGATACGGATACGCAGGAGTTCCGATGCAAGGACCTCCGCCTGGACAGGCCGTGCCAGGACAAGCCGCTCCTGGAGCAGCAGCACCCGCTCAGGGCGGAGGAAATGCGGCCCAAACTGCGAGCGCGCTGGTTGGCAACTTAAACGGCGTGCACAGCGTCATGTAAAGGAGTGCGAGCGGGTGAATGCGCGGTACACGCGGTCGAGGAGGATTCAGGGTGTGCGAGAGAAGGTGTGAAGAGCTGAGGGAAACGGAGATCGACTGAGGATGTCCGGTGCTTGACGTGACAGAATAGGGAAATGGGTCGGATGAAGAGTGGAAGTGGTAGAGGTTGCTGGCATACGGGGAGTGCTGGATAGTTGAAGTGGGGTTGACTGCGAAATCAGCCTTTTTTGGTCATGTTGATAAAGAAATGATAAAACCCGTTTTTGGTTGAAAGTGGAAATCGGGGAAAGTGGGTGTTCGGTGGATGTTGTCAAACGCTTACTGCTCACGTCACTTTCACTAATTTTTTACGAGGATGGTGTTTTAACCAAAAATTGACTTATTTCATTATCCACATTGCAACACCGTTCAATAGCGCGGTCGAAACCCAATGTCAATGGTTGACATTCGGTTTTCAGAGCTGTAAGAAGTCTGTCTTTGATATCAGATGCAAATTTGGTGGCTCGAAGATGTCTAATTGGAAATTGCAAGTGGTAGAGGTTGCTGGCATACGGGGAGTGCTGGATAGTTGAAGTGGGGTTGACTGCGAAATCAGCCTTTTTTGGTCATGTTGATAATGAAATGATAAAACCCGTTTTTGGTTGAATGTGGAAATCGGGGAAAGTGGGTGTTCGGTGGATGTTGTCAAACGCTTACTGCTCACGTCACTTTCACTAATTTTGTACCAGGATGGTGTTTTAACCAAAATTTGACTTATTTCATTATCCACATTGCAACACCGTTCAATAGCGCGGTCAAAACCCAATGTCAATGGTTGATATTCGGTTTTCAGAGCTGTAAGAAGTCTGTCTTTGATATCAGATGCAAATGTGGTGGCTCGAAGATGTCTGATTGGAAATTGCAAGTGGTAGAGGTTGCTGGCATACGGAGAGTGCTGGATAGTTGAAGTGGGGTTGACTGCGAAATCAGCCTTTTTTGGTCATGTTGATAATGAAATGATAAAACCCGTTTTTGGTTGAAAGTGGAAATCGGGGAAAGTGGGTGTTCGGTGGATGTTGTCAAACGCTTACTGCTCACGTCACTTTCACTAATTTTTTACGAGGATGGTGTTTTAACCAAAAATTGACTTATTTCATTATCCACATTGCAACACCGTTCAATAGCGCGGTCGAAACCCAATGTCAATGGTTGATATTCGGTTTTCAGAGCTGTAAGAAGTCTGTCTTTGATATCAGATGGAAATTTGGTGGCTCGAAGATAAAAGAGTGGACGAGTTAAGTAAAAAGTATGTCTAATTGGAAATTCGAAGTGGTAGAGGTTGCTGGCATACGCGGAGTGCTGGATAGTTGAAGTGGGGTTGACTGCGAAATCAGCCTTTTTTGGTCATGTTGATAATGAAATGATAAAACCCGTTTTTGGTTGAAAGTGGAAATCGGGGAAAATGGGTGTTCGGTGGATGTTGGCAAACGCTTACTGCTCACGTCACTTTCACAAATTTTGTACCAGGATGGTGTTTTAACCAAAAATTAACTTATTTCATTATCCACATTGCAACACCGTTCAATAGCGCGGTCAAAACCCAATGTCAATGGTTGATATTCGGTTTTCAGAGCTGTAAGAAGTCTGTCTTTAATATCAGATGGAAATTTGGTGGCTCGAAGATAAAAGAATGGACGAGTTAAGTAAAAAGTATGCCTAATTGGACATTCGAAGTGGTAGAGGTTGCTGGCATACGCGGAGTGCTGGATGGTTGAAGTGGGGTTGACTGCGAAATCAGCCTTTTTGGTCATGTTGATAATGAAATGATAAAACCCGTTTTTGGTTGAAAGTGGAAATCGGGGAAAGTGGGTGTTCGGTGGATGTTGGCAAACGCTTACTGCTCACGTCACTTTCACTAATTTTTTACGAGGATGGTGTTTTAATCAAAAATTGACTTATTTCATTATCCACATTGCAACACCGTTCAATAGCGCGGTCAAACCCCAATGTCAATTGTTAACATTCGGTTTTCAGAGCTGTAAGAAGTCTGTCTTTGATATCAGACGCAAATTTGGTGGCTCGAAGATGTCTAATTGGAAATTGCAAGTGGTAGAGGTTGCTGGCATACGGGGAGTGCTGGATGGTTGAAGTGGGGTTGACTGCGAAATCAGCCTTTTTTGGTCATGTTGATAATGAAATGATAAAACCCGTTTTTGGTTGAAAGTGGAAATCGGGGAAAGTGGGTGTTCGGTGGATTTTGTCAAACGCTTACTGCTCACATCACTTTCACTAATTTTTTACGAGGATGGTGTTTTAACCAAAAATTGACTTATTTCATTATCCACATTGCAACACCGTTCAATAGCGCGGTCAAAACCCAATGTCAATGGTTGACATTCGGTTTTCAGAGCTGTAAGAAGTCTGTCTTTGATATCAGATGCAAATTTGGTGGCTCGAAGATAAAAGAGTGGACGAGTTAAGTAAAAAGTATGTCTAATTGGAAATTGGAAGTGGTAGAGGTTGCTGGCATACGGGGAGTGCTGGATAGTTGAAGTGGGGTTGACTGCGAAATCAGCCTTTTTTGGTCATGTTGATAATGAAATGATAAAACCCGTTTTTGGTTGAATGTGGAAATCGGGGAAAGTGGGTGTTCGGTGGATGTTGTCAAACGCTTACTGTTCACGTCACTTTCACTAATTTTGTACCAGGATGGTGTTTTAACCAAAAATTGACTTATTTCATTATCCACATTGCAACACCGTTCAATAGCGCGGTCAAAACCCAATGTCAATGGTTAATATTCGGTTTTCAGAGCTGTAAGAAGTCTGTCTTTGATATCAGATGCAAATTTGGTGGCTCGGAGATAAAAGAGTGGACGAGTTAAGTAAAAAGTATGTCTAATTGGAAATTGGAAGTGGTAGAGGTTGCTGGCATATGGGGAGTGCTGAATAGTTGAAGTGGGGTTGACTGCGAAATCAGCCTTTTTTGGTCATGTTGATAATGAAATGATAAAACCCGTTTTTGGTTGAAAGTGGAAATCGGGGAAAGTGGGTGTTCGGTGGATGTTGTCAAACGCTTACTGCTCACGTCACTTTCACTAATTTTGTACCAGGATGATGTTTTAACCAAAAATTGACTTATTTCATTATCCACATTGCAACACCGTTCAATAGCGCGGTCAAAACTCAATGTCAATGGTTGACATTCGGTTTTCAGAGCTGTAAGAAGTCTGTCTTTAATATCAGATCGAAATTTGATGGCTTGAAGATAAGAGTGAACGAGTTAAGTAAAAAGTATGTCTAATTGGAAATTTATATTTTAGTGGGATCTACGCGAGCGCGTCTGAGTTACGCTGTTTGACGGACTACATCAGAACTGATCTTGTTTTCGTAATGCAACGGAAGTTTTCATAGAGAATGACAACGGGCGTCCTTCGTTGATCGCATTTCCCAAGATCGTCGATCCGACCAGCGAATTCGTCCAGACGCACCACGACGGCAAGTTTTGGCGACAGCGATATTGAGTAATAAAGTATTGTCGTAGCCAAATGTTCCTCGATTGCGCAATTATCTCGTTCCTCACTATTACGACGCGACGACATACAAGGCATAAACAAACGACGGCGCGTCTGGGCGAATTCAACCTCTGAGAACGATAATCCGCGAATAATCAATTTTCCAAGATCTCAGGTATACCGTTAGTCGCGTATACCGCCGTGCGTGAAATCAATGACTGTTCATCATGATGACAAAGAGAGTTCATTCGTTGCGACACCTCGATCCGTTAACTGCAGAGAGCTAGTGCCCCTGAATTGCTCACCGAACATCGGGAAGACTACTTTCTTTAGCGTCTAAAACACGAGCATGCTGTTCCCGCGTTAAAATCCTGGTCCTCGAGTTCTAATGTGCGCTCTCGGCGGTGGCAGATTCATCGCTGAACGCTGAACAAAAATGTTTTAGACATGGACAGAGAATGACATCCGGTTTTCTCTGTGCATGTCGTACGGGAGTGCACGGAGAGGCGCATTTGCATATATACATAATATACATGTACATAAACTATTATTACCGTCGAGCGTAAGGATAAAATCTATACATACCGAAATAAAGAAATACCACAGCGAAATATTATAAATGTATATGTATATGTAAAACATGAGAGAACGAGAGCGAGAGAGAGAGAGAGAGAGAAACGAAAATGAGAGAGATTATTAGAGTTAACTTTATTATTATTCTCCATTAGCGTATAAATGACGAGATTAGCATAGCGCTGTATCATTAGCCGGAGTCATCGTCATTCTCAGGCGATCCGCATACAAGATGGCGGCTCGTCTTTGCGAGATCGAAGGGGAAATGTATTGCAGACCGGGTAACCAGTGTTTCGAAACCGCGACACCATACTTTTTTTAAATAGTTCTATTTTTACGGATACCAGCTGGTCGCGGACGTCGCTGTCCGTGAAATTCGGCGATGCTGACGTCTGTTACTTGCACGGGAACAGGGACGTTTCTGGATTCCAATAGTTTTGAACGGTCCACAGACTTTAATCTTTTGTGGCGTACGAGTTTGGGTCATGTTGAAAGTTTGTTTGGAATTCGACCTTTCGCCAAAATTGCTGTCTTTATCAGATTTTCGCAATGTTGATACTAAAGTTTCTATTCATGTTGGATCGCTTTAATATGTTCACTCTCGTTTTGTCAAATGTAATTTATGTTGCGTCTCGGTTTGATATTCGGCTACAGCCGCCTATGTAATAATTCACACAAAACAACTAAAGAATGTATTTAAAGCATATCTTAAGGGATGGCACTCCGATACTAGTGATACAACCGACTGCAACGTTGTCGAAACGTCGGATTTTAAAAGTCAGGAACACGGTCTACCCCGAGGGACTACAGAAGATTTCAGTTGCAATAATAATCGCAGGAACTTCTAATACCAAGGTCCATAGACTTGCCGTGACACTCAATAGTCCGTCTGATATTAAGCACCTAGCTGCGTATCACAACACGATTATGACAGAATGTACTACCTCACGCTCCGATCGGTCATGAATATTGTGTCAACTATCCCCCCCAAAGAAACGCGTCGAAAACGGATAAGAACAACACTATGCAGAGCCTGTGGTAACTTTTGTAACGAACTTCCTTTCGACGCTCGCTCAAGCAGTATTCGCGCGCGATTATGCGGGATCATGAATTTTCGGGAAGTAACTGAACTTTCGCAAGCTTGCAAGAATGTTGACGTTTACGAGACAATTGATGTGAACCGACTCACGCGGTAGCGGATAGCAGGTGTTTATCAAGTATATGAGAAATTCCGGTAATCGTAGGCCTAAGCCAGAATGCTTCGATGTATAATTGCGCCATTGTCCCCCGAAACGATATAAAATTAACATCCACACGTACGCATGCATGCACGCGTGTGTGTACTGATCTGTGTAGATGCAGATGTATTATATGCAGATACGTACGTAACGTACGAATTTGGTGTATCTACACAGCCGTACATACACGCGTGTACACGTATATTATGCATTGTACAACGCAAGTAACGATGCTGACAATTAATCGCAATACTAAAACCTCCTCTGTATAAGTATGTTTAGATACCTATACGTATGAGCGTGTATATGTATAAACGGTACATACACAAAACACACACGACATACACGTACACATACCTATATGTACGCAAATAGACGTATATTCGTGTAATATATACAGAAAGACATACGATTGTTGGATTAATTACCATAAGGACGTTCACTGGATTCGTGAAATGTACTTCAAGGGGAGAGATATTAAATTGTCGTTGACGAACAATAACGATTCACGCAATAATCAATTTAGCGCGATTCCTTACGACGACACGGATAGAACATCTACAAACGAACGATTTCTTATAAGGGCAGGTGGGCAAGTGTGCGAAACTGACTTGAGTCGCCTTTAAATATGTTCTTAAATGTAGAAATCACAGGGAAGCGTGTTTTCTGTACCTGTCCATTTTGAGACTTAAGATTTATTTCTTTGGAAGAACTTGCGATTTTTGCTTCTTTATATTACCTTGATGTATATAGTATTATTGACTCGCGTTGGCTAAAAGATAAGCAATGGTTATTTGCAATTCTTCAAAAATAATTTTGTTAATTTCATAAAATATTTCTTAGACGATGCCTTTAATTTCAACCTCATTATAATTTACTTGGATAAAGAGGGAATATAAAGCCCTCTTTTTTGGTTGAAACTGTTTGAGAGTTTTAATAATAAACTTCAATAGCCCATTTTCAACCAAAGCAAGATTTTTATTCCTTCATTGTCCAAGTAAAACAGAATATTTGATTTGTGTAACGTCTTCTTCGAAAGTGAAGATTCACTGTACTAAAAATAACGAGGCGAGTGAATTCTTTACCCGACAAATCTCTAAATGACCACAAGAAAAAGTAATGCGGTTCTCCCAATTTCATGTGTAATAACATATTTCGAGTAGGCTCAAACCAGTTCGATACTCCTGCTCACCTTCTTTTGCTAAAACGCCAGTTCAGTCTACATGCCGTTTCATCGGATGCAATCAGTATTCGTTGTTGATCTCTCTTTAAAGCAAATTTCCGCCCGCGACCGGTATTCTATCGATACTTATCCAGAAAAACCACAGCATTGCCGGCAACTCGGGATAGCGTCAATTGTTCAAATAAACCATTTACCTAAATTTCTAATACAACGTGTCCGAACTCTCGGACCCTTCGAAGTTCGCGTTTTATAAACATTCTTCTGACACGCCTTAGAAGTTGTCTTATCCAAAGCCTATACATTACCACTGCGGCTGACAAGGAGTCACTTCAAATTCTCACTGAGAAACTTCTCACATACCGTGCGTTCAAACATTCGTTTGACCTTATTTCACGATTTCAATAGATCGACGATCTCGTCTACAGATCGACGATGGCACAGGAAGCTTGCGATTGAACTTAAACGGAACGAGAGCTGTACGTTTGGCGAGAGAAGTCTCTTACGAGGGAAACCTCGAAGTCTAGTTGATTATAAATAGCATATACATTGTTTACGAATAATAGAGCTACATTGCGCAATACCCATTGAGTTATAATACACGTCACGCTGCTTGTCAAAGTAAAAGAACCTACGTTGATCTAGCCATATATTACAATATAGATGTTACTGTGTACTAGACTTAAATAAATAAAGTTGTCGAAAAAGTTACTGTGTCGTATTTGTTGCAGTCGATCGTTGATTATGAAAAGCGGAGTCTTTGGGATGTTATAATTGGTAGGGTGTTCTATCCACAGTCATTGGCTGTGTGCTTATTAAGTTGAGAATTAGTTGTTATTATGTTGCAGTTTATAAAAAGGCAAGTTTAAAAAGTATGTTATGCTGACCTTTCGATGAGCTATTCTCGTAAAGTCAAGTTATTCTAGAGATTCCTGAAGGGTGATATCTGAGGTGTGCTGAAGGTCTTCGAAAGTTCAACATACTCTGCATATGTGAGTTTAGTACTGATTACAACAATCAATCTATATTATAAAATATTATTTTTCTTTCTATGAAAATGTTTAACTCAAACATTTTTTCGTATTATTAAAAGCAGATGAGCAAGTTAGGTAGAAAGTCCTTTAAGTCAAGCATATTGTAAATGTATTTTATTTATAACATATCGAAGGTTACTATCTCAAAATAACATTCCGAGAACGATCACAATACACTCTAAATACATTATAAACAGTTTCATTGAAACTTCAAAAAATGTTTTCATAAGATTGATTTTCCAAACATGAATGGGTCCTGTTTCGCAAAACGACAATGAAACGAAGTTCTGCTTTATCGTGGAGAGTTTCTATGCAAGAATTGGACTCGACTGTTCGATAAGATAAAGTTTACAAACATTTTTATCTTGTTGACGTTTTTGAGGTCTAAATTTGAAGAGAGTTTGTAAATAAGTCAACGCCACAATTTTCGTCAGATTCCTTACATGTTTCTATCGCAGTTTGGAATAGAGTTTCTGTATATGACAACAGTTAAATACTCTCCGCGTTATGAGCAGAAATATATAGAAAATTATAATAAATAAGCCAAAAATTCGCGAAAATAGGCGAAAAATGTCAAATTTTTTTTTGTTTCGGACCGATACCATTTGATAGAGGATAATTTGCCCTGAAGATAGACCACTTTCCGCGCGCTGAACTCTTCATAGTTCCCGAGATATGACGATTTTAAGAAAGTGAAAAAAAATTTTGTTCAAAATTGCTAATCGCGATTAGTCCCACGTGTAAATGCGCCAAAAGAGCTTTACGAAAACCGGTATTAGTTATAGGTTTCGTTCACTAGTTTAGACGGGACAGGGCCTTGAAGAAATCGCGAAAATCTTAAGGTATACCCCTTTCCATTTTTGCCAAAAAATGATGGGTCACCGATTTTACTGCCCTTTTAATATATCAAAGGGGATCGAAAATGACTCGGAAAAATGCAAGGCGCACCCTGAAATTCACAATAGTTTCGGAGATATGGTCAAAAATGTATGGAAAAATCGTGAAAAACGGGCCTAAAAATCGCGTAAAGAATGAAAATTCCTCTGATCAGCTTGCGATTGTACCAAATAACAGCGGGTACAAAGGAACTCGAAAAAATCCCAACCATGGTAAAAAAATTGAAATATTAGGTGTACAACTTTGCTTCCGCCGTTTTTTCCGAAATTCGAGGCTTTATTGTAAAAAACTGGTTATACGTTTATGATTCAAAGTATTGTCCATCGCTGGCCACTACTTTCTCCCATCTTTCGGGCAGCGTACGAATCCCGCGTTGAAAAAACTGGTCATCTTTTGAAGCGATCCACGAATCGATCCAATTTTTTACTTCTTCATAAGACCGGAAGTGCTGGTCAGCCAGGCCGTGTGCCATTGATCGAAACAAGTGATAGTCCGAGGGAGCAACGTCTGGAGAATACGGCGGGTGGGGTAGGACTTCCCATTTCAACGTTTCCAAGTATGTCTTGACCACTTTCGCAACATGGGGTCGAGCATTGTCGTGCTGTAAAATCACTTTATCATGTCTCTCGTTGTATTGCGGCCGTTTGTCTTTTAATGCTCGGCTCAAACGCATTAATTGCGTTTGAGCCGAGCATTAAAAGACAACCGCCGCCTGTGATTGTTTCAGTCGGTTTTAACAACTCATAATGCACTACGCCGAGATGGTCCCACCAAATACAGAGCATGACCTTGGAACCGTGAATATTCGGTTTGGCCGTCGACGTGGAAGCATGGCCGGGATATCCCCATGATTTTCTGCGCTTGGGATTATCGTAATGAACCCATTTTTCGTCCCCAGTCACAATGCGATGCAGAAATCCTTTCCGTCTTTGCCTTGCAAGCAGCTGTTCACAAGCAAACAAACGCCGTTCAACATCTCTCGGCTTCAACTCGTACGGCACCCAATTTCCTTGTTTCTGAATCATTCCCATGATTTTCAGGCGTTTTGAAATGGCTTGTTGCGTCACTCCCAATGATACTGCCAATTCTTGTTGCGTTTGACACGAGTCTTGATCAAGTAATGCCTCCAATTCTGCATCTTCGAAAACCTTCTCTCTTCCACCGCCTTGCCGGTCTTCGACGTCAAAATCACCGTTCTTCGACGTCAAAATCACCGTTCTTGAAGCGTTGAAACCACTCTCGGCACGTTCTTTCACTAATAGCGGCCTCACCATAGGTATTTGAGAGCATTCGATGAGCCTCAGCCGCAGATTTCTTCATATTAAAGCAGAAAATTAAAACCTCCCGCAAATGACGAGAATTTGGCTCGTAAGCTGACATGTTTAATCGAGAATGACTTTATGATGCAGACACAAATCGACTAATATTTCGATGGCGTTATGTTTACAAATGCCTAAGCTTATTGTATGACATCTACGATCTATTTATTTCGACTACCACTTACCGCTACAGCCATCTATTGCAAAACGGCGGAAGCAAAGTTGTACATCTAATAGTTTCCAAGATAGAGTCAAAAATAAGTAGAAAGTTAATGAGAAATACATATGAAACAGATGCAAATAAGCAAATTAAGTGGTTTGCGCGAGAATCAATAGAAGTACTCTTCTTTCATAAGTTCTGAAAATAAACTGTGATTTAAAACATTGAAATAATCTTAGGAGCCCAGCTGCAAGTACACAATTTGGACGATGAAAGCGACGAACCTGCAACAAAGAACAAAACAGATTAGAAATGTTCTTTAAAACACGTCATAAAGAAAATATCCTCAAAACTGTACATCCTTCGTCGTTTCGCGGTAACCGTTATTTCCGTCCCAGAAAAATAAATTCTTATAACCGAAATAAAGTGTATTGACAGTTAAGTATGACTCTACTTCGGAGTACAATAATTTGAACGCGATAGAGGGCGTTAGCACCAAGGAACCAAATATTAAGACGTAATGATGTAATCAGTGAACAAGTGCTGCATCAATTTCATATGACTCTACGTAGTACTACAAAAGCATGATGCCATGTACATTTTATGTTGTACGGAGGGTTATGATAACGTATAAACACAGATTGCAATTTGCGTGACTCTATATTCTTTACGAAAGAAATTGTAAAAAAGAAAAAAACACGTGCAACTCTGGCCGGAAATTAATTTTTCAATTTATTATAATAATTTTAACGGCAAAAGCGAAGGTAATAACGAAGAATTATTACTGTTATGCTTATTCGTTGATCCTGAAATATAAAGGACATTGATTACATGATTCATGGGTATAAAACCCAATACAAATCGGAAACACTGAAATAGAAAGGAGACATTACTAAACAAATTAACAAAAATTCTCCGCAAAACCTGTAACAAAAACCAATTGTAATTATTGGAAATTTATCTTCTAAGACACTGGGCGTCAGTGAACCTGAAACAAAAAGAAAACATATGTTAGTAGGCTCATAACGTACCTCCAAATTGAATAATTAGCCCTGATTAACTCTCTATTGCAGTTTGAACCGAATATGCGTGTGTTGATTTAAAAACAAGTAACCCAATTAGAAATCCGGTTTGGTATAAAATTCAAATATTTTGTTTCCGCCGCAAATCATATTCTACTCCATAACTATTAAAAAGAAAACAAGAATAGTCAATCGGGATAGTTATTCATGCCTTTCTTTTTAAGTTGCAAAAGTAACGGTTACAGGTTACATTTGCACTTCCTGACAGTAACGAGCATAGTGACTTTCGTGGAAAATAAATCCAACGATGAAGCCCTCTTCTACGGGCCACTTCAGCTACATCAAAATAGCTTCTTCTTTCTTCGGACGTGCGCTTGCAAGTCCCGACTAATTGGGAATTTTTAAACGTATGTCTAAAATTTATATAGATTTGAGCACTAATTCGAAGGCAAAGTGAGAACCAAATAGTCCCTATATACCTGCCTAACTATTTCATTCATAAATGCGCGGATATGTGTCATTAGAAATAAATATAGATACATAACTGTGTGTACAGTTATATATGAATATTAATTTCCAATATAAATTTTGCCTTTGCCTTAGAAAGTGACTAAATCGATATAAAATGTCGACATCCGTCTTTCAAAAATTACACCGATCATTTGGAATAAGAATAATTAAATTTACCAATAAAGTGTACCACATATGTACATTTAACCGAAATTCCCAATTAGATCGAAATATGTACACTACATATCTAATGACATAGGTGTACCCATTTCTGCTTATAAATACAGAATAGCCTTAAATTTAGCACTTGATGGTTGCAACCTCTTACTATTACAGGTATTTGCAATAACATTTATATAAGATACTTATCTTGTTACATCAAGTACAAGATGATTACGGTGTTACTTTACGAGTATTTGGATATTGAACAATACTGACAGTTTGCGAATAACCGTTGTAAAATAATGTAAAATTGCAAAATCTTGTTATTGCAACAATCAAGTGATTCCCAGGTGAAGATATACCACTTTAACGTAAAATGCCTACCCGCGATAGAATAAGTGATATCCTCACACTGGCCCTACCTACTTAAAATCTAGCATTCACACAGAAGTATGCTACCTGCCTGCCTGATACCTATATTTAAAAATGCAAACCAATCACACCAACACGTTCACTCCATTCTCACACATACCGCCCGGGTGCAAAGAGCCTATTCCTAGAGAGTACGTCCCGGGACGTCTCTGACACCCGAACTCAGCGCACATCATCATTCATTCACTACTGTACGTACCAATTCCTGAAATCGACTGTTAGAGACTAGTGACCATACAAGTTAGTCGCGACCGTGATCCGTGCTAATTCATTTTTCTATGCAACAGATAGTTGCAAAGATTACAACCAATATTGAATTTAACCATAGTCGACTAGTAGTAGAATAAAATCTGAGCATTGGTTATAGAGATTTCAACAGAAATCATTAAATGTCGAAACGAAACAAGAAGTCAACATACAAGTTTATCCAACGTGCAATCCATAACACTACCATTCACACAACACACAATGGAAACCACGTTGGTGGGCACTAGATGCAATGACAGTCGCTAATATATTTGCATTACGAAAACTACAGCTAAATTCGTGTTCATCGGCCTGATCCATATATGCAGCACCTGGGCGCATGAATGGTTTCAGGCCTTAAATAATGAACACGAGCATTGGAAAATATACCACCCTTTTTGCTGAAAACATCCTAAGCTAAGATTAGTAATATATACAAAAGTATTGTAGATAGGCGGGCTAATACATTTAAGTGAAAAGAACAAATCAAAACAATCAATGGAAAATCAAGGCATGCATGAATATATATCGAATTAAAACGTTAAAATCTACTGGAAATATATATCATAATCAATTGTATAATAAACAATAAAATAATGAAACATGCATTAACCTCGAGCGACCTGTTGTCAAAAAGAATATTCTAAATAAATAGTCAAACATTCTTCTATCTTTCTGAATCCAAGTACTGCTCGTCGCGAAGTATCTGCCTGCTCTTTGAAATTTAAATCGAATGACGGGTATAAAATTGTTTCTGATTACACTAGAAGTACAACCAGAAAAATTGGTAGCTACAAACATAACTTTAATATAGGAACTTTATCATGATTATATTCATATATGGACAATATGTAGATGTAAAAAATACAAACTCAAAGTAATGATGAAGTTAATTATTTGCAAAATTTCCATTGCAATATAATATTTATTACAGTCCCGAATCGCGAAGCAAATGTACGACACAAAACGAGCCAGGAAGACCTATCCTAAACTAAATACACATGCAACATACACAAATTGCCACTCATAGATGGACTTCGCAAAGTCCACCTACGGCCACTATGCTCTGCATTAACATTTCGAAGGATAATTACAACCAACCATCCGTGTTGATTCGAACCATTCATTCTACAACATGATTGGATAGTTGGAGGGAGTGATAAATTCTACTCATCGGCGTTGGCTTGTCCGCATACCACAGGAACACGCTGCGACAATGGATCTCAATGGATACTCAGACTTCAGCAGCTTCTGGATTCACCATTCCAGCTACAAATTCTTTCGCCCAGCATCAAATACGCAGAACTTTGGCCTTTCCTTAAAGATCAAACTCTGTGAAACAACAAAAAGCAATTGTAATTTATTGTGAACCAGAAATAACTATATGAATAAGTAATTCCATTCGATAAAGTAAATACTTACAATATATTGATATTTTTCGAAAAACTTAAATCCATTATTGGCATTATAAGGCACTGACTCTACAACGCGAAGACAAACTATATTTTATTATTCTGATGTAAGAATTGTATTAACGAATAATACTGTTTCTCTTTAATAACGTAAGTTGATGTAACTTATTGTTTTGTTCAAATAAATGTATCAACAAATAGCATTGGTTTTAATAATGGATCAAGGCAACGGTATTGAAAGAACCGCAAGGAAACACTGACTCTAGTTCACGTGATTCTATGGTGTAATACAAAAAGGGTTGAAGTTATACAATGCGCTAATGCGACTGTAAGGGTAATTAAACATCGTATTCAAACACTGACTCTAAACCGCATTGCGCGCGGCCAAAAAATTCTGAAAGAAAATGTAATTAGGCATGTATACAATTTTCATGTGGAAACGGAATTTTGAAAAGAAGATGAATATTTGTGTATGCTGACCAAGAGAATAAATGATCAAAAAAGGTGGAAATGTAAAGACGGAGAATGTAAAGATTTATATTAGCTAAAAATGCAGAATTGTGAAAATATGTAAATACTAATTTAAGCCAAAAATTAGCTCCATAAGAGAGCAACCCGCGATACGCAGCCGTTAGCCCGGCATGATCACTGATTCAGGCTGAAGATCTGATAGGATCACGCCGGTTTCCAGATCACACCTCGAGGAGGTTGCTACGTGTGGTGACCCAATACAATAATATAACAATAGTTTTAATTATGTCTAACGAAATGATTCTGTTCCCATTATTTTAACCCTTTGCACTCGGCACCGTTTCGGACGTTACCTACCAGCAACTCGACGCCACTTTTTCGCGAACACGTACACCCTTGGAAACATGATATTATAGAGTATAATTTTAGAACCAAGTAAAGAATTGTAATGAAATTTGGTTTATATGAATTTGGGGACATTGAAGAACACATATTTACAAAAAAAATCAAAATTCATTTTTTATAATTTTCTACAGTATGGTAAAGTCTGAAGCAATTCCCAATATGCCTAGCAGGTTGATTTGTACATGTTTCACAATAAAATGTTGTTTACCGCCTTCCACCTGGTGTTTTTCTGTCAGAACAGACAATACAATCCCGTTTTCTTTCTCCCACATTTGGAATATGCAGCTTATTATTCAGTCTATTGTCTGACAAAGATGTAGATGGACGTATTCGAGATTCTCGAAAATCACGTCTCAACTGCTTTACAAGACTTTTCATAACCTTGTGGTGTGTCATTGGTTTTTGCTGTTTTCTTTCTTCTGAGATTCGAATTGCGAACTACGAACTGAGATCTTGTAAATTTCTTCTCTCAGTTTTCGGATTTCTTTATTATTTTACCAAGTTTCCCATATCATTGAGCCATACCCGTGTACCTTTGTATGCCTAATCCTCTAAATATACAAATTGCTCAACGGATTAGAGAAGTGTATAGTCCGTCGTGAATGCACTGCGCACGTTCTTTTTCGACGTGAAAAACGGTTGATTTATTTATCATGCATCTTGTTAATTTTATCATATTTCGACTTGTTTTCTTTGTGCCATTTTAATAGAACACTACAGGAGAACACGTATTTCTTAAAAAATTGCGGTGGAATAAGTTCATTCTCCGTAATCGCTAATAAACTTTCATGTCCCCTCAGAGGGGACAACCGAGTGCAAAGGGTTAATAATAGTATTTCCACCATAGGCAACTAAAACTAATATCAAAGCTACAACTGTCTAACTTTAATAAGATTTTTCTTAAATATTAGATGAATGAATGCAATCGAAATATCGAGCAAGTATTCAACAGCAACTATTACGCTATAACCAACAAATTAGAATATTCCAACCGTTCATATACTGTTATTGGCGGGAAAGTACGTATTAATGTGTGCGGGTGCGTAAGAATGTCTGTGCCCGGCTCACCTACACAATTGCAGGATATCGCGAATCTCAATACTCGACTGTGATGGCATATATTTAATTAATGAACCCAATATAAGTCACGCGTTTGTTGCCTACGGAGGCCATGCACTGAACGTGGTGGTACTGACCGAAAATGATGCAAAAGCTCCTAAATATGATGTTTCTGTCCCACGGCATCCATCGTGTGCCTCAATCGCTAGGCCGTCTGAAATCATAGTCAAATATCGTGATTAATTCACAGTTGCAAGCAAAGCTACATGGAAATACGTGTTGGCTCATATTAAAGTCACGCGATCACAACAAATTTGGGGATCGCAGAGCATAACTTTCACCATTAACCCTTTCGTTACGGCAGTGCGGTCCGCGGAAGTGACGCCACTGAACGGGGCACCAAATGCATATTGCGCGTCATAAACTGGTGTTCAGACGTACGTCTTTCACCGCTACCTTGTAATTCTTCGGATCGTATTCTTCTTTGTGTTACACAACGACAAATTTGGAGATTTTGCAATTGTTATGAATAAAGCTACAATTTATGGTAATTAATACGTCAAATTAAAATTCTGAGTAATTCCATTCAGAATGATAGATTTCAAAACAAGGATTGATACACAAATCCACATTTCAGTTTCTACATTCATAATTAGATTCGCGCCTTTAGGCGTTTGCACTGAAGACGACGCACCTTCTACTTCGGCTTTTTCCTATCGGTTTATAAACCGAAGGAAAATGAGAAGATAGGAGGAAGGAGCGTGATTCTTGTCGCGATTGCTTCCAAACCAGTGCACATTTTATTTTTGGAGTAAAACAAATCAAAAACGAACCGAAGAATGACACGTGCCATCGATGTGCAAGATGCATACAAACAAAAGAAACAAGAATATCGCTGGGCCGGTGGTCAAGCGGTATCACACTCATCATCGTGTGGATGCCGTCTAGATCCGGCGCTCGTACACACAGGTCATCGACTGGATGCCGTCTAGATCCGGCGCTCGTAACGAAAGGGTTAAATGACATAAATGTAGCAGCTTACCCTTCACGATCTGCACCGCGTCACTGCCAGGATCACACAATGGCGGTTGCACCAGAGCTGAGCAGTGATTGGCTAATATGCAACCAATGGCTACGTCCGAATCCACCTGATTCGAATAGTCACTGTTTCCGCGCCTTAATTCACTTCGATGTGTATGTGTGCGTGCCTAACCCACACTGATGCACGAAATAGAAACCCTAAATGATAACCTATTTTAACACTGTAACAACAAGTTAGCCAAATATATGTCACAATTCAATGCCCATACAGGTCGTTCATCGAATGATGTACTTAAATGTGGTTAAACTCACCGAAAATTATATAAAACGGGCCAAATACGATGTTTAGGGTTACGGCGTCCCGCGTTTTCTCCCACGCAAGCGTAGCTGACATTCCAGTCAATTATGTCGAACACTTGAATAAGAGAAACAAAATCACTGCCAAATACGTATTGCCCCATACTGAATTGCCAAGATTGACACAAATTTAAGGATTATACAGCAAAAATGAGACAACAAAATAGTATAAATCTGGTAGCTCACCTCATACGATGTTCACCGTGTAATTCTATACTTGCTCTGTGATATCTAGTGACTTGAGTTTTGATTGGCTCCTCACTATCTAGTTATGCTGCGGTAACCTAGTGAGCTCAATGGTGATTGGTTGGACATAGTTCATGACTAGTACCTATGCTTTTACCTACTGCAATTATGCTTTCTTCCTATATTCAAACTGTGATGCAAAAGCATTAAATAGTTACTATTTCTGTTTTACAACAATGTAATTGACATGGTATTTGTTTCTACATATTTGTTAATGCATTCAATGTACAGAAGGGGTAGTCGTATTTTGTCAAACTCACTGAGAATGCTGTAAAAATTGTCAGAGGCGTTGGAATCCTGCTACCATTGTCTTTTGGTCCTGTCAAGAATGTCTAATATGAGAGTCAAATATGCCAATGATTCATAAAATAAAGCAATGGTAGTTGGAAATCTATATTTTCCCTCTCAGATTACATAAATGTAACAGATTTGAAATTAATCGTACAAAGATGTTATGAGAACATAGTGAAATGCAATACCTACCATCTTATGGTCCTCGCAGTTTTACTGGCAAGCACCGAATGAGACCGTGCTTAAAACGTGACAGGTTCCATAATAGGGGGACCAGTACCTGATGACTTAACTATATTTTTCTGTAAATACAAAATCTTCACTATTATTTAGGAGTAATATAACATCACTTAGGCACTGTTTGTGCACCAAATCCCTTGTTACGTGCAATTGGAAAATGCAGATTAAAGAAGTTAAGCTTTTAGAGCGCTCTAATGCTTAAAGCGTTACTCACATAGTTTGAAAATGATCTTCTATATTAGGTGGAACTAAATCTGCTTTCCACTGAAAAATTTCACCAGTGTTATTTACCTGAGGTGTCAAGAACGGCTGAAAAGAGTGATGAATATTTCAATAAATTATTAACATTCAGCTGTGATGTTTACAAATATGTAGTGTTACCCATTCAATTTTTCATAATTGTAGTACACATGATGTTTGTTTTCTGATTGCAAGTTTGTTACTAAAGGAATATTTTCCATGAAGTTTCTTTCTATGTAAAATCTTTACATGTTTTGAGGCCCAGTGGCTTCATATTCAGGAATTATACTTTGTGTGATAGGCGGAAGTTTCCTTCAATAAATGGTGTTTCTTTTACTGACCTACCCTTTTGTCCTTATGTTTTTAACAAGACATATATAGGCTTCATCGAAGAAAAATCGATAATAGCAATTATTCAACTGAGACAAGGCATACAAAATTCCCGTAGTGGAAAACCTCTTATATAGAATAAAGTACTAATGTTACAACAGCCACACAGTATTGAAAAACAAACTTTTATTACTTACAAATTTGCATTGCACTTAATAAGGAAAGATTTACTTAGATTACAATGTCAATTATGTTAAATTACAATGCAATTACAGTTAAAATTTAAAAATTTCACAAAGTGTTAGTTCAATTCTCAGCTGCTAAATCTCTAGTATACCATATAGCCATCTGTTGAACATCTTTTTGGTTAGAGTTTGACAACAAACCGTTGAGGGTCACAAGAGGTTATCTTGTGTATATCAGTTACATTATTAGACTCTTTCGTAGGACAGTCCGCATACGTGCTACTGTATTGCAAACTAAATGAGTGGCAATTCATATCTGCAAATACCGGTGCTGTACGTTATTAATTTACTGGAATATGGGACTCTGATTTCAGCCGCTCTCGACAGCTCAAGAAAACAATACCGGTTAGATTCTTGGAGGGTAAACAGTTTGACATGGACTATCAATGAAATAAAATTTACGACAAATAGTGTGCATCAATAACTATATAGTTGCTACAGTTAGCACTGTTCAGGTGCCCTTTATAAAGAAGTTCATACTTGGAATATGTTACGAATGCTTTAATCATTACAGTGATGCGGAAGTGTAAGTCCCATAATTTGCAGTTTTCAGTAGCAGTTAATGAGGTAGTTTGTACATAGAGAATCTGTAATACTTTATTACATGTAAATGAGAGCTAAAGTTTGGAAAGAAAGTTTGTATAATCGTTAGGTACTAGTTCTCCAATGGATTTGCAACCACCTGTTAACACTAAAGCTACCAAGTGGGGTCAAATGACCCTTTTCAAAATTGACTTTAAAATTGTACGTTCATTGTTATTTCTTTTGCTGATTTGACTTTTGGTAAATTCTTATATCACCTGGCTATTCAATTTCTCGCTTTAATAAATCAGGAATTTCTTTCTGAAAATCAACGTTTATTTCACAAGAGGCCAAATGATCCTTCACGGTAAGAATAGGTACGTGTAAAGTATCGGTATGTTTAGTGTTAAGTATGCTTTCACTTTGTATTGGACAGTAAGACGGTGCAGATCATAAGAAGTTAGCTTCTGCATCTTAGCAATTTTCATACAATATAATTATAGGATCATTCTCAAGTTTGTTACATGTTTGTAAGCTGAGCTGGAAACACACACATTTTTACCATTGCTTTATTTAATAATTAATTGGCACATATGTTATTGACGCCAAACATTGTTGACAGTGTAGAAAACAAACTCCATGCAAATTCCAAACATAGCTTCTAACAGTTTTTGCAGCATTGTCTGTAAATTTGACAACGTTAGACTAGCGCATTGTAAATGTGATGCATTAACAAATATGTAGAAACAAATTCCATGTCAATTACATTGTTGTAAAATAGAAATAGTAAGTATTTAATGTTTTTGCATCACAGTTTGAATATAGGAAGAAAGCATAATTGCAGTAGGTAAAAGATAGGTACTAGTCATGAACTATGTCCAACCAATCACCATTGAGCTCACTAGGTTACTGCAGCATAACTAGACAGGGAGGAGCCAATCATTATTCAACTTACTAGACCCCGCAGAGCAAGTACAGAATTACACAGTGAACATCGTAGGAAGTGAACTACCAGATTTATGCTATTTTGTTGTCTCATTTTTGCTGCATTTTTGCTGCATACAGTAGTGAATGAATGATGATGTGCGCTGAGTTCGGGTGTCAGAGACGTCCCGGGACGTACTCTCTAGGAATAGGCTCTTTGCACCCGGGCGGTATGTGTGAGATGGAGTGAACGTGTGTTGGTGTGATTGGTTTGCATTTTTAAATATAGGTATCAGGCAGGCAGGTAGCATACTTCTGTGTGAATGCTAGATTTTAAGTAGGTAGGGCCAGTGTGAGGGTATCACTTATTCTATCGCGGGTAGGCATTTTACGTTAAAGTGGTATATCTTCACCTGGGAATCACTTGATTGTTGTAATAATAAGATTTTGCAATTTTACATTATTTTATAACGGTTATTCGCAAACTGTCAGTATTTTTCAATATCCAACTACACGTAAAGTAACACCGTAATCATCTTGTACTTCATGTAACAAGATAAGTATCTTATATAAATGTTATTGCAAATACCTGTAATAGTAAGAGGTTGCAACCATCAAGTGCTAAATTTAAGGCTATTCTGTATTTATAAGCAGAAATAGGTACACCTATGTCATTAGATATGTAGTGTACATATTTCGATCTAATTGGGAATTTCGGTTAAATGTACATATGTGGTACTCTTTATTGGTACATTTAAATATTCTTATTTCAAGTGATCGGTGTAATTTTCGAAAGACGGATGTCGACATTTTATATCGATTTAATCACTTTCTAAGGCAAAGGCGAAATTTATATTGGAAATTAATGTTCATATATAACTGTACACACAGTTATGTATCTATATTTATTTCTAATGACACATAACCGCGCATTTATGAATGAAATAGTTAGGCAGGTATATAGGGACTATTTCGTTCTCACTTTGCCTTCGAATTAGTGCTCAAATCTATATAAATTTTAGACATACGTTTAAAAATTCCCAATTAGTGGGGACTTGCAAACGCACGTCCGAAGAAAGAAGAAGCTATTTTGATGTAGCTGAAGTGGCCCGTGGAAGAGGGCTTCATCGTTGGATTTATTTTCCACGAAAGTCACTATGCTCGTTACTGTCAAGCATTGCAAATGTAACCTGTAACCGTTACTTTTGCAACTTAAAAAGAAAGGCATGAATAACTATCCCGATTGACTATTCTTGTTTTCTTTGTAATTGTTATGGAGGAGAATATGATTTGCGGCGGAAACAAAATTTTTGAATTTTATACCAAACCGGATTTTTAATTGGGTTACTTGTTTTTAAATCAACACACGCATATTCGGTACAAACTGCAATAGAGAGTTAATCAGGGCTAATTATTCAATTTGGAGGTATGTTATGAGCCTACTAACATATGTTTTCTTTTTGTTTCAGGTTCACCGACGCCCAGTGTCTTAGAAGATAAATTTTCAATAATTACAATTGGTTTTCGTTACAGGTTTTGCGGATAATTTTCATTAATTTGTTTAGTAATGTCTCCTTTATATTTCAGTGTTTCCAATTTGTATTGGGTTTTATACCCATAAATCATGTAATCAATGTCCTTTCTATTTCAGGATCAACGAATAAGCATGACAGTAATAATTCCTCGTTATTACCTAAGCTTTTGCCGTTAAAATTATTATAATAAATTGAAAAATTAATGTACCGCCAGAGTTGCACATTTTTTTTCTACAATTTCTTTCGTAAAGAATATAGAGTCACGCGAATTGCAATCTGTGTTTATACATTATCATAACCCTCCGTACAACATAAAATGTACATGGCATCATGCTTTTGTAGTACTACGTAGAGTCATATGAAATTGATGCAGCACTTGTTCACTGATTACATCATTACGTCTTAATATCTGGTTCGTTGGTGCTAACGCCTTCTATCGCGCTCAAATGATTGTACTCCGAAGTAGAGTCATGTTTAACAGTCAATACACTTTATTTCGGTTATAAGAATTTATTTTTCTGGGACGCGAATAAGGGTTACCGCGAAACCACGAAGGATGCACAGTTTTGAGGATATTTTCTTTATGACGTGTTTTAAAGAACATTTTTGATCTGTTTTGTTCTTTGTTGCAGGTTCGTCGCTTTCATCGTCCAAATTGTGTACTTGCAGCTGGGCTCCCAAGATTATTTCAATGTTTTAAATCACAGTTTATTTTATACTGCAGATAATGTGCTGGAACGTGCCGTTTTTATATATTTCAGAATTTATGAAAGAAGAGTACTTTTATTGATTCTCGCGCAAACCATTTAATTTGCTTATTTGCATCTGTTTCATATGTATTTCTCATTAACTTTCTACTTATTTTTGACTCTATCTTGGAAACTATTTCAATTTTTTTACCACGGTTGGAATTTTTTCGAGTTCCTTTGTACCCGCTGTTATTTGGTACAATCGCAAGCTGATCAGAGGAATTTTCATTCTTTACGCGATTTTTAGGCCCGTTTTTCACGATTTTTCCATACATTTTTGACCATATCTCCGAAACTATTGCGAATTTCGGGGTGCGCCTTGCATTTTTCCGAGTCATTTTCGATCCCCTTTGATATATTAAAAGGGCAGTAAAATCGGTGACTCATCATTTTTTGGCAAAAATGGCAAGGGGTATACCTTAAGATTTTCGCGATTTCTTCAAGGCCCTGTCCCGTCTAAACTAGCGATTGAAACCTATAGCTAGTACCGGTTTTCTTAAAGCTCTTTTGGCGCATTTACACGTGGGACTAATCGCGATTAGCAATTTTGAATAAAAATTTTTTTTCCTTTCTTAAAATCGTCATTTCTCGGAAACTATGAAGAGTTCAGCGCGCGGAAAGTGGTCTATCTTCAGGGCAAATTTCCCTCTATCAAATGGTATCGGTCCGAAACAAAAAAAAAATTTGACATTTTTCGCCTATTTTCGCGGATTTTTAGTTTATTTTTCGCCATTTTTACATGTATTTTTGTTCATAACTTAGGGACTGTTACGAATTTTGAAATGCAGTTTGAGTTTTTTGGCTATCTTTGGATCCTCTATTACATCATTTAAGGAGAGTGTCGCAGGATGCATTTTCAATTGGTGATCCTAAAGAAATTCATTTTTTTTCTGGTGTTCTTCTCGATTTATTCATCTATTTATAGTCAATCTTTCGATGTGTTTCGAATTTTTCAGTAGGGCTGCGATTTTCCTGAGAAATTTTGCGAATGTTGCGAATTCTTCATTGGGGCTTGTAATTTTTTTAGGCTCTTCAAATTCTCTCTTACTTCATAAAGAGGGTAGATTAAACCCTAAATTTTGAATTGACTGGCAGGTAAGAAAACGCGTGTTTTGCATGTTCTTTCTATATTCTATTCGCCGTATCTCAGAAAAGAAATTGTGCAATTTAGGATAAACTCATAGACGTATGGTGCCACTTTACTCATGTGCCTTCTGCATAGGGAAAAAATATGTGAAATAAAATACGTGCTATCATCCAATGCTCTCTTGTCAGAAACAAATTATCATCAACGAATGTAGTATCGATTCTTACCGAGAGCACTGGTGCCACCTACAATACCTCCAGCAGATAATGTTGCATTTAATACCGTAATGGTAACAGAATTCTAGTCTATCGAAATGGTGGTTCATTCAAATGCATTGGGTAACGTTCTCTATCCTGTACCCTACAACCCCACCCATCAGTAATTCAGTATACACATCACACCTTTCCTTACCGGTAGAAAACGAAACCCCGAATTTTCTACATCCTACAATACCTACCAAAGCTCATACTGGAGCTCCCCTACAAACATTGCTTACCAACACACGACATCAGACGATTTACGGATTATAAACCCCGTCATCGCCCCCAAGCGTCGCCATGATCAACTCGCACGCCTTGCATTCCGCACAAGACGTCCCCCATTTCTTTTCCTTTGCCAACATCACCTACTTCGCGCCTTCGCCAAAACGCCTACAAGCCACAATCCTGCCTCCTTCGCTCCTGCAATTCCCGGCCAAGATTCCGTCCCCGCCTGCTAATTCCAACTTATACCCCATCACCGCAAGCGCCGCGGAAGTATTGTTTACAAACGTCAGCGGCAGTTCCGTCCCGGCGAATAGTTTCGGCGAGAAGGCAGTCGACCGCAGAAGTTTGCGCGGGGTAACTTCGTATATAAGACACCGGGCGGCTGCTGGTTTCAGCGCTCGGCAATTAGAGTTGACACGATTCGTGTCCGTACTTCCGCCGTCTCTGGAGAGAATTTGGCCCGCGCGCCGGAATAAGAACAAGTCCTTAAACAAACGAGTCGACGCCACGTATGCGGCAGCGGAGGTCACGGTGTGCGTGAGAGACGGGCTGAGTTTGAACGAGTTCGAAAAGTGTGAGATGCGGACGGGGAGCAATGCGGTTTAGCGTGAAACTCGTGTGGTCGACTGAGCGACTGGGATTGGAGGGCAGGCGGGGAAGAGGGTAGAATGAAGAGGGCGGATGGAGATTGGAACGGCGCGCTCGGAAGAGAGGATGGACGATGAAATTGTGGGGATGGAAGAGAAAAAGGAGCATGAGTTGCCGAGCGATGGGGGTGAGAGAGAGGAATGTGAATGAGTAGATCGATGGGATGGGCAGGAGGAAATGCGGTGAGAGTGCTGGGGGGAAAGCGGATGAAGAGTAGGTGCAAGGACATTTGTTTTGAAAGATTAGATTAGAAATTTGTTTTTAAGCAGCGGGTCACTTGATAGGAGGCTTGGGAATATATTAGTGGTAAACGCTGATGGAACTGGAGGAGGTGTTCGATGTTTTGGTTCTGGAAATTGTGGGAATGGAGGAAAAAGGGGGATGATAGAAATGGGAGAGAGGAAATGTGGTGAGAGTGCTGGAGGGAAAGCGGATGAAGAGTAGGTGCAAGGATATTTGTTTTGAAAGATTATATTAGAAGTTTGTTTTTAAGCAGCGGGTCACCTGATAGGAGACTTGCGAATACATTAGTGGTAATCGCTGATGGAACTGCAGGAGGTGTTCAACGTTTTGGTTCTGGAAATTGTGGGAATGGA
Source organism: Cryptocheilus praepositus (assembly GCA_033815515.1). Classification (NCBI taxonomy): domain Eukaryota; kingdom Metazoa; phylum Arthropoda; class Insecta; order Hymenoptera; family Pompilidae; genus Cryptocheilus; species Cryptocheilus praepositus. The sequence continues at coordinate 1,600,303 of JAWWQZ010000190.1, forward strand.
GAAAGAGAAGGGATGATGGAAATGGGAGAGAGCAATGTGAATGAGTAGATCGATGGGATGGGCAGGAGGAAATGCGGTGAGAGTACTGGGGGGAAACCGGATGAAAAGTAGGTGCAAGGATATTTGTTTTCAAATATTATATTAGAAATTTGTTTTTAAGCAGCGGGTCACTTGATAGGAAGCTTGGGAATATATTAGTGGTAATCGCTGATGGAACTGCAGGAGGTGTTCAATGTTTTGGTTCTGGAAATTGTGGGAATGGAGGAAAAAGGGGGATGATGGAAATGGGAGAGAGGAAATGTGGTGAGTGCTGGGGAGAAAGCGGATGAAGAGTAGGTGCAAGGATATTTGTTTTGAAAGATTATATTAGAAATTTGTTTTTAAGCAGCGGGTCACTTGATAGGAGGCTTGCGAATATATTAGTGGTAATCGCTGATAGAACTGCAGGAGGTGTTCAATGTTTTGGTTCTGGAAATTGTGGGAATGGAGGAAAAGAGGGGATGATGGAAATGGGAGAGAGAGGAGATGTGGTGAGTGCTGGGGAGAAAGCGGATGAAGAGTAGGTGCAAGGATATTTGTTTTGAAAGATTATATTAGAAATTTGTTTTTAAGCAGCGGGTCACTTGATAGGAGGCTTGCGAATATATTAGTGGTAATCGCTGATGGAACTGCAGGAGGTGTTCAATGTTTTGGTTCTGGAAATTGTGGGAATGGAGGAAAAGAGGGGATGATGGAAATGGGAGAGAGGAATGTGAATGAGTAGATCGATGGGATGGGCAGGAAGAAATGCGGTGAGAGTGCTGGGGGGAAAGCGGATGAAGAGTAGGTGCAAGGATATTTGTTTTGAAAGATTATATTAGAAATTTGTTTTTAAGCAGCGGGTCACTTGATAGGAGGCTTGCGAATATATTAGTGGTAATCGCTGATGGAACTGTAGGGGGTGTTCAATGTTTTGGTTCAGGAAATTGTGGGAATGGAGGAAAAAGGGGGATGATGGAAATGGGAGAGAGGAATGATTATATTAGAATGAGTAGATCGAATATATTGGGATGAGGGGCAGGGTTCAAGAAATGTGGGAATGGAGGAAAAAGAGGGATGATGGAAATGGGAGAGAGGAAATGTGGTGTGCTGGGGGAAAGCGGATGAAGAGTAGGTGCAAGGATATTTGTTTTGAAAGATTATATTAGAAATTTGTTTTTAAGCAGCGGGTCACTTGATAGGAGGCTTGCGAATATATTAGTGGTAATCGCTGAGGGAACTGCAGGAGGTGTTCAATGTTTTGGTTCTGGAAATTGTGGGAATGGAGGAAAAAGATGATGGAAATGATGGAATCGATGGGAGAGAGGAAATGGGGTGAGAGTGCTGGGGAGAAAGCGGATGAAGAGTAGGTGCAAGGATATTTGTTTTGAAAGATTATATTAGAAATTTGTTTTTAAGCAGCGGGTCACTTGATAGGAGGCTTGGGAATATATTAGTGGTAATCGCTGATAGAACTGCAGGAGGTGTTCAATGTTTTGGTTCTGGAAATTGTGGGAATGGAGAAAGAGAGGGGATGATGGAAATGGGAGAGAGCAATGTGAATGAGTAGATCGATGGGATGGGCAGGAGGAAATGCGGTGAGAGTACTGGGGGGAAACCGGATGAAAAGTAGGTGCAAGGATATTTGTTTTGAAAGATTATATTAGAAATTTGTTTTTAAGCAGCGGGTCACTTGATAGAAGGCTTGCGAATATATTAGTGGTAATCGCTGATGGAACTGGAGGAGGTGTTCGATGTTTTGGTTCTGGAAATTGTGGGAATGGAGGAAAAGAGGGGATGATGGAAATGGGAGAGAGGAATGGGGTGAGAGTGCTGGAGTAGATCGGATGAAGAGTAGGTGCAAGGATATTTGTTTTGAAAGATTATATTAGAAATTTGTTTTTGAGCAGCGGGTCACTTGATAGGAGGAGAATATATTAGTGGTAATCGCTGAGGGAACTGCAGGAGGTGTTCAATGTTTTGGTTCTGGAAATTGTGGGAATGGAGGAAAAAGAGGGATGATGGAAATGGGAGAGAGGAAATGTGGTGAGTGCTGGGGAGAAAGCGGATGAAGAGTAGGTGCAAGGATATTTGTTTTGAAAGATTATATTAGAAATTTGTTTTTAAGCAGCGGGTCACTTGATAGGAGGCTTGCGAATATATTAGTGGTAATCGCTGATGGAACTGCAGGTGGTGTTCAATGTTTTGGTTCTGGAAATTGTGGGAATGGAGAAAGAGAGGGGATGGTGGAAATGGGAGAGAGGAATGTGAATGAGTAGATCGATGTGACGGGCAGGAGAAAATGCGGTGAGAGTGCTGGGGGAAAGCGGATGAAGAGTAGGTGCAAGGATATTTGTTTTGGAAGATTATATTAGAAATTTGTTTTTAAGCAGCGGGTCACTTGATAGGAGGCTTGGGAATGTATTAGTCGTAATCGCTGGTGGAACTGCAGGAGGTGTTCAATGTTTTGGTTCTGGAAATTGTGGGAATGGAGGAAAAGAGGGGATGATGGAAATGGGAGAGAGGAATGTGAATGAGTAGATCGATGGGATGGGCAGGAGGAAATGCGGTGAGAGTGCTGGGGGGAAAGCGGATGAAGAGTAGGTGCAAGGATATTTGTTTTGAAAGATTTTATTAGAAATTTGTTTTTAAGCAGCGGGTCACTTGATAGGAGGCTTGCGAATATATTAGTGGTAATCGCTGATGGAACTGCAGGAGGTGTTCAATATTTTGGTTCTGGAAATTGTGGGAGTGGAGGAAAAGTGGGTATGATGGAAATGGGAGAGAGGAATGTGAATGAGTAGATCGATGGGATGGGCAGGAGGAAATGCGGTGGGAGTGCTGGGGGGAAAGCGGATGAAGAGTAGGTGCAAGGATATTAGTTTTGAAAAACTATATTAGAAATTTGTTTTTAAGCAGCGGGTCACTTGATAGGAGGCTTGGGAGTATATTAGTGGTAATCGCTGATAGAACCGCAGGAGGTGTTCAATGTTTTGGTTCTGGAAATTGTGGGAATGGAGGAAGAGAGGGGATGATGGAAATGGGAGAGAGCAATGTGAATGGGTAGATCGATGGGATGGGCAGGAGGAAATGCGGTGAGAGTGCTGGGGGGAAAGCGGATGAAGAGTAGGTGCAAGGATATTTGTTTTGAAAGATTATATTAGAAATTTGTTTTTAAGCAGCGGGTCACTTGATAGGAGGCTTGCGAATATATTAGTGGTAATCGCTGATGGAACTGCAGGGGGTGTTCAATGTTTTGGTTCTGGAAATTGTGGGAATGGAGAAAGAGAGGGGATGATGGAAATGGGAGAGAGAAATGTGAATGAGTAGATCGATGGGATGGGCAGGAGGAATTGCGGTGAGAGTACTGGGGGGAACCCGGATGAAAAGTAGGTGCAAGGATTCTTGTTTTCAAAGATTATATTAGAAATTTGTTTTTAAGCAGCGGGTCACTTAATAGGAGGCTTGCGAATATATTAGTGGTAATCGCTGATGGAACTGCAAGAGGTGTTCAATGTTTTAGTTCTGGAAATTGCGGGAATGGAGGAAAAGAGGGGATAATGAAAATGGGAGAGAGGAATGTGAATGAGTAGATCGATGGGATGGGCAGGAGGAATTGCGGTGAGAGTACTGGGGGGAAACCGGATGAAAAGTAGGTGCAAGGATATTTGTTTTGAAAGATTATATTAGAAATTTGTTTTTAAGCAGCGGGTCACTTGATAGGAGGCTTGCGAATATATTAGTGGTAATCGCTGATGGAACTGGAGGAGGTGTTCATTGTTTTGGTTCTGGAAATTGTGGGAATGGAGGAAAAGAGGGGATGATGGAAATGGGAGAGAGGAATGTGAATGAGTAGATCGATGTGACGGCTAGGAGGAAATGCGGTGAGAGTGCTGGGGGAAAGAGAATGAAGAGTAGCAGCAGAAATATTTGTTTTGGAAGATTCTCTTGGAAATTCGTGATATTGGGAATCTGTACATATGCATCTGGGCATTTGATAGTAGGCTTGCGAATATTTTGATGGTAATCACTAATGGAACTGAAGGCAGTGTTAAACGTGTTGGTGCGGAGAATTGTGGCGATGGAAGAGAAGAAGGAGGATGAGCTGCAGAGTGATGGAGATGAGAGAGGAATGTGAATTAGTAGATCGATGGAATGGGGAGGAGGAAATGCCGCGAGAGTGGCTGGAGGCAAGAGAGTGAAGAGCAGGAGCAGGGATGTTTGTTTTGGAATTGTTATATTAGAAATTTTTATTTTTTAATCGGATCATTTGATAAGAGGCTTGCAAATATTCTGGTATTAATTACGGATGAAGCTGAAGGTAATGTTAAATGTTTTAGTGCTGTTATGTTGGAAATTGGGTCTTTCACGTGAAGCCTTCCTAGAGAATGTTTACAAATATTTTAGTTTCAAGTATTGGGACAGTTGAAACAAGTCATTGTATTCACTTGATGTTTCAATGAGATCAGCATACAAGTGGCCATGTTATTAAAAAATTTTCATTTTGTATACCTCTTGGATTCCGCATTATTTATATAGTGATTAAAAACTATCTCTGATAATACCCATTAACGTTAATGCACACTAGCATGATGGAGATGAAAGAGTTAAAGAAAAGCGAACAGCAGAATAACAACGATCAATGGAAAATGTAGATAAAGAGAAAAAAGTGGTACGAACGGTTGAACGATAGGAATGCAAGAGAACAGAACGAACGTATGACACGACAACATCGTTGTACAGAGAGGAAAAAAAACAACCAAACAACACGTTCGCAAGATTAGAATGACAGCGACCAGCGGACCAACGGCAATGGAAAACAAGAAAGAGAACGACCTGCAGAACAATAGCGATGTAAAGCAAAAAGTAGCAGGAGCCATAGAATCACAGAGATATACATACCAACAAAACAAATGAACGGAAAAATAATGCACCTACAGTAAAGGAACATCAAGACAGATATGCAATTAAGCAAATTGAACAATCATCACAGCACCGAAGATTCAGCAGAAAATGTAACAAACAACGGAATAACCGAAGCATCGGCAAGAAAAGCAATAAAACGACGGAAATCAAAAAATGAATCCACGGCTTGGAAGACCAAATGACAGAAATTAAAAACGGTCAAACCGGAAATCGGATGGCTGCGAACGAATCTATTCGCAAACTACGAGAAGGAAATTGTTCAAAAGGTGGAAACGGGGCGCAAAAATAATTAAAAACGGAAGCAGAATGCGGGTCTCGATTCCATGAATCCTTTCAAAGAGTCTCTTTTTGCTCGTGCTCTGTGAACACATAGATCAACACGGATTTCGATAAAGAAAAATACAACAAACAATGGAACATTCCAGGCGTGACGAGCAGAGAAATCCAAACGGCCGGAATGGGGGAATGAACCGAATCAATGCCCGGAAGACCAAGAACAGAGGCACGCACAGGCTAGAAGCAGGAAATTGTGCGGAGGGTTGAAAGGTCGTAGGAAATCTAGCAGAAACGATACAGGGGTGCATAACTCGACCTCATGGGTTTGTTCAGAGAAAACCACTCTCTGCTTATGCCCTTTGAATCGACCATTCATTGTCTTGCTTTTTCACACTTAATATAAGAGTAAAGTTTTCAAGAACAAAACACGACAAACTGTAATGATTAACTAAGAAAACACACCAATCGACGGAAATAGCCCGGAAGAACAAGAACAGATGCATATGATTTAGAAAAAGGAAAACGTGGTACGGCTGAGAACGGGTGGAAAAGCTACCGGAAACAATAGAAGGGTGCATAATGCTGCCTCATGAGTTCATTCAGAGAAAACCACTCTCTATTTATGTTCTTCGGATCGACCACTCATTGTCCTGCATTCTCATGCTCAATATAACAAGACAGCTTCCAACAATAAAATACCTGAATTCTCAGTCATTAACCGAGGAAACAAACCAGGCGACGCAAATTGCAAAATCAGCCGAATCGAAGTTCAGAAGATCACGAACAGAGGCATCCGATTTAGAAAGAGGAAAACGTGGGAATTACTGCGAAGGGATCGGAAAGGTGCTGGAAACAATAGAAGAGTGCATAACGCTGTTTCATGAGTTCGTTTAGAAAAAACCACTCTCTTATGTGTTCCCCGAATCGACAAGTCATTGCCCTGCTTCTTCATGTACAATATAAGAAGACAGATTCCAACAAAAAAATATGATAAATTCTAGTCTTTAAACGAGAAAACAACCAAACGCCGGAAAAGGGAAATGGACGAGCTGCGAAGGAGTGTATAGCGACTTGAAACCACCAAAGAGTACATAACACTGCCTCACGTGTCCGTTACAAGAAAACCACTCTGCTCGTGTTCCTGGAATCGACCACTCATTGTCCTGCATTCTCATACTCAATATACCAAGCCAGCTTTCCACAACAAACCACAACAAACGCCAGTCATTACAAAGTAAACACACTCAACGCTGCAAACGCAAAATCAGCCGAATCGTAACCCAGAACATCTCGAGCAAGGCCACGCGAATAGACGTGGACGTAGAAAAACGTAAACGGAAGAACTGCGGTGGGATGCAAAACTCCTGCAACGACAGAAGAGTGCATAACGCCGTCTCATGAGTCCTTTCAAAGAAAGTTACTCCCTACTTCTGCTCCACGGACCGTTCCTTCTGCTTCCACGCGCCCGCTACAACGCAACCTCCACCTCCAAGAAGTCCAACAAACGTCGCGAAAACCATCAATCGTCCGAACCACCCAAACGGGGCATATAAAAAAATACACCACCAAAGATCGAAAGCGCAGAACAGGAGTCACGCGTGTTAGAAGAAGAGAAACGTGCGAAGGGTCGCGCGAGGGTGGGAAAGCTACTAGAAACGATAGAAATTTTTTCGAGTCTCTGCCAACCCTCTTTCATACCATATAGGTGAGCAAGTCAAATGATTTTCAATTGGTCGTTGTTAAAAAACCGGTGGTTTTTAACGTTTTTCTCGATTTTTTCATCTATTTTCAGTCATATCTCGGAAACTATTTGGAATTTTTTAATGCGGTTGCGATTTTTCTGAACCTTTTTGTACCCTCTTTCACTTGGCACAATTACAAGTCGATCGGTACAGTTTTAATTTTTGACCTCATTTTCAGGCTCGTTTTTCGCAATTTTTCCACACATTTTTTGCGATATCTCCGGAACTATTGCGAATTTCGGGGTGCGCCTTGCATTTTTCCGAGTCATTTTGGACCCCCTTTGATATGTTAAAAGGCTAATAAAATCGGTGACCCATCGTTTTTTGGCAAAAATGGCAACCTTAAGATTTTCGCGATTTCTTCGAAGCCTTGTCACGACTAAGCTAGCGGTCGAAACCTATAACTAATACAGGTTTTCTTAAAGCTCTTTGGACGCACTTTCACGTGCGACTAATCGCGATTAGCAATCTTGAAAAAAACTTTTTTGCATTTTCTTAAAATTGTCATATCTCGGAAACTATGAAGAGTTCAGCGCGCGGAAAGTGGTCTATCTTCAGGGCAAATTACCCTCTATCAAGTGGTATCGGTCCGAAACAAAAAAAAATTTGACATTTTTCGCTTCTTTTTTCAGATTTTTAGCTTATTTTTCTTATTTATTCTCTTTATTTTTGCTTATAACTCTTGAACTATTGCAAATTTTGGGGCACGGTTTGAATTTTTTCGAGTCTCTGCCAACACTCTTTCATACCATATAGGTGCGCAAGTCAAATAATTTACTTTCTATTGGTGGTTGTTAAAAAACCTGTCTTTTTCTTACGTTTTTCTCGATTTTTTCATCTGTTTTCAGTCATATCTCGGAAACTATTTGGAGTTTTTCAACGCGGTTGCAATTTTTCCAAGTCTTTTTATACCCCCCTTGATCCTGCACAATTACAAGTCGATCTGTACAGTTTCAATTTTTGGCCCCATTTTCAGGCTCGTTTTTCGTGATTTTTCCACACATTTTTAGCAATATCTCTGAAACTATTGCGAATTTCGGGGTGCGCCTTGCATTTTTCCGAGTCATTTTGGACCCCCTTTCATGTGTTATAAAATCGTAGCGGTCGAAACCTATTATTAATACAGGTTTTCTTAAAGCTCTTTTATCATTTTTTGGCAAAAATGGCAAGGGGTATACCTTAAGATTTTCTCGATTTCTTCAAGGGCCTGTCCCGTTTGAACTAGCAGTTGAAACCTATAAGTAATACAGGTTTTCTTAAAGCTCTTTGGACGCACTTTCACGTGGGACTAATCGCGATTAGCAATTTTGAAAAAAAATTTTTTTTGCTTTCTTAAAATCGTCATATCTCGGAAACTATGAAGAGTTCAGCGCGCGGAAAGTGGTCTATCTTCAGGGTAAATTATCCTCTATCGAATGGTATCAGTCCGAAACCAAAAAAAAATTTGACATTTTTCGCTTATTTTTGTGAATTTTCGGCTTAATTTTCACCATTTTTACATGTATTTTTGTTCATAACTTGGGGTCTGTTACAAATTTTGAAATGCAGTTCGCGTTCAAAACCATCAATCGTCCGAACCACCCAAACGCGGCATATCAAAAAATACCCCACCATAGTTCGAAAGCGCAGAACAGGAGGCACGCGTGCTAGAAGAAGAGAAACGTGCGAAGGGTCGCGCGAGGGTGGGAAAGCTACTAGAAACGGAACCGGGTGCGCAAGTCGCCTCATGAATGGACATTCATTCAAAAAAAGCTCTTTCTGTTCGCGCTCATGGGACCGACTGCTCTCTCACTCTCTCACTCTCTTACTCTCTCCCACTATCCGTGCATCCTCGTGCTCATGCTCGAACTGGTTCAGCAGCACACACTCACGCGCACTCTCTCCTCTCCGCTGGACGATTCCACGGTTTTCGAAAGGGGGTGTTCGCGGTGGTGCGGCAACGGGAACCCCGCTTTATTTCGAATCGATTGCGCCCACGCTCGAGGGCGCTCGGGCTAATTCGGCCTGCATCGGCGATTCAAAACTGTTCGATTCGCGAAGTATCCACATCGCCGGAATCCAACGTCGCGATAAACATGCGGTTCCTCACACGTATTTTCGACCGTCTCTTTTGGCGTGTATAGCGTGAGATGCGGCGAGGCCAGGCATGAGGGTTGAACGGTCGGGGTGACCTAAATGGGGAGAGAGGCTTGTCGCACTTTGTGATGTGGGACTTTTTTGGAGGATTTTTCGACGAAGTTTATGGGTAACGGCGTACTTTTGAATTTGTCAATAGTCGTAAATTTACTTTTCGGAGAAGAAAGGAAAGCGGTATGATTGAGTCAGCTGGAGGGTTAGGTACTGCGGGTAATGAAGTAAATGTGTGTTGTAAAGGGAACAGCGGTTGTGAAGGACGTTATTGGCAGTTGCAAAATCTGTTGACTTTAAAATATGGGTATATCAAATTCTGTAGTTAACAATATACATCAGGTAGAATCGGATCGGTTCCGGATGCTTTCCCGGTTTTCTTTGTTATTACTATTAATTTCCATAACGTCCAGGCCCTGTTTCTTTCTGTGGCTCTTTGTTCTTTTCGTAATTTTAAATGCCGATGATAACGAGATATTTAGTATACCTCTTTTCCCGTTCTCTTTCTCTTTGTTTCTTGCCACGCATAGCAGAAACTGATGGACAGACCGGACAATAGAGAGGAACGCTTGCAGAGTTGCAGTCGGCAAAAAATGTCGACGTCTGTTCCTTCGATCACGCGTTCGCCAATCCGTGCGTTCGCCGGTCTGTGAAAATCGCTGAAAATCGGTGAAAATCGATAGGAGTCGGTGACAGTCCCCGAGAGTAAGTTTGCATAGGCAAACGCGTTCATTGTGCTGTTTTCCACCCGGTATTTTTGCAACCTACTTTTTTCGGCGTGAGAATAATGCGGCGGCGAGTCGCCAAAAATTGAAATATGATACTGGCCGGATGATAGATCAGGGGCAATGCGGACAGTCATACGAATAACGCTGTTTTGATGAATTATTCATAAACTGACGAACCTTAATGTATCAGTTTACCGTATCAATTTTTTTTAGCACCGTGAGTAAACATATTTAGTTGCTGCGCTTCCAAGAGATATCGATAACGCGGACAGTTATGCTCGCGAAACGTCGATAAAACAACATGTCGGAATAAACTGTCAAGCGTATTTCGTTAGGGGATATATGTACTTAACGATTACGGTCTCGTACAGATGTTTTAAATCAATAATGTAAAATTGAGGAGGTTTCAACGTTTATGCACAGACTGCTACAATATCGTTTGAAATTCTATCCAGTTACCGTGTCAGGCAGACCTTGTAAGACAATGAAATGAAACTCGGATGGCTTCTAAGAAGTTTGAATTGTTATGTCTTGAGGGAGGACATTCCATTTCTTCACCGAAAGCGACTCGACTGTCACTGCCTTTGAACTGCGTTAAGTTCAGTCAACGATCGGTAAAAAGAAAATGTATTTGAGGCGGTCGGAAACCAAACCGATCAAGTTGACGAGGTATGTAGATATATTTGTTAGGAAAAAAGATGAGTAGAAAATGTACAGTTGCGTGTTATGGCACCTGTTGAGCAGTATTTGTTCGTATCGTGCTGAAAGAGAAATATAAGCTATCCAATTAAATTCGTGTTTAGTGTAATTTTCTTATCACTATAGGATATGCCTATTATCTGGTTTACATGGAAAATCAGTTCTTTAAAATATCATGTAAATCGGAATCATAGTTTTCGGTATGAAAAGCCATGTAAATAAAAAAGAAAGTAAAATGCACATAATTTAATCAGTCATTTAATTCAATTGCTTTATTTTAACATAAAAAAGTAAAACACATTTGAGAAACAAAAGATATCAGTACTATCAAAAACCATAATTATTTATCACTAAGTATTAAATATAAAGTTTTAAACATGTTCAATTAGGAAAGCCACAACGATGTGCACGCGTCCGCTGTCAAATATTTACTACCCCAAATCATATGAATCATTTCCGGAAATCTGTTACTTTGGAAACCGCCCAAAAGCGAAATCGTGTCGGAAAGTACCGTGTAGATCGGATAACAGGTGCATTACACAATCATTACCTCATTTCTCGCCAAGACCAGAATGTAAAATATCGGAACATAACCCACCGTGATGCTATAATTACGATACCACTTCGCATTATCATCTTTGCACCTCCCAACCTGAAAAACATCGCGGCAAACAGAAGTACCGTACACCTTACACCCTGCCCCCTCGCAGAACAACTGCACCGAATCTCAACAAATGTGGAACCGCAGGAACGCCAGTAAACGTACCACACTCATAATCGACCCCAGGCCAAAGACACGCAAGGGGCTATAATCCGAGCGTGGCAACACGCGACCGAGGCATTCCGAAAACGCATCTTCCCGCGATTTGTCGCACTTTAAAGTCACGCGTCGCCAGATTAAAGCGCGAACACCCGCTCCGTCGTGGGCGCCGAACCGGGTTATCATTTCGTCCGTTTTGTTACTCCCAGAAATTAATCCTCAGCCCCCTGTCCTGGCGTCGCAGGCAAATTGATCGCGCTCAATGGGCTTTAAAGGCTCCGGGCGACGGATTAAAGCGAAAGGAGTGTTTGCGTAGGTCGATATTAGCGGGCAGGTCGACTCCTCGTTTGACGAATCCGTACGTTCTTCTCCCACCCACGTGTCCCGGGCCTCTGACAGATCGTTACTATTCCGCACTAATTGAACGCGTTCATTGTAGCTCTGTAGGGCGTGCGGATTAAACCGAACCTGTGTTTCCATATGTCGACTTTAAACGCCGAACGAGTCGGTACGTTTCGTCGCTAATAAGGACACGCACGAACTTGCTGCGCTTAGCGAACGAGATGCGGTGTGAATGGAGGGACGAGGCAAAATGCGGAAGAGACGTAGCTAGAGATTGCTCGAGGTTGGTATTTAAGTTTGCTGCTGTTGGACAATTTGGCACGTTCATCGCCCAGCATAAATTCAGTCCGTTTCGCGTGAGAATCAAGTCGTCAATGGGCTGGCAGATAAATGGTTGACAATGAAATATCTTTCTTTTTGTTATACGATTAAAACTGTGCGAAGACAAATTATTGTCAGAAAATTAAAACAACTTGTAATTAGAGAGACGGACACGTAATTTGATAGTTTAAATAAGTAGGTAAATGTCTATTTTTTGTGCTAATTTCTTTCCTGTTTTTTTTTCTATTAACACGTTAACTGCCAAGCGTATTTTGCTACGTTAGAACCGCGATGCGATGAAATACTGCAGAGTATGACTAAATCGTGCAAAATGAAGGTAACGCAAAATTGTCGGAAGCCAAAGTATTGAAGTACCGTTCCAATATCAATTTATTTTAGAAAATTGCAAAGAGGCTTCATTTCGAATTTTTTGCATTTTTATTAAAATCTTTTGCGCCGGTGACCACCGTGGCAGTCAGTGTTAAAAGCTCTTCTAAACACGTGGCAATTTGTCCGTCATCTACATTTGGGTAACATGACGTTGAACCTGTTAAATCTTTGCTCTGATGAGGGCAACTGGCGATTATCGGGAGAGTTATCGTTATTTTTGTATATAAAGAGAGAGTTATCGTTATTTTCGAAGAGTCGGCAGTTTAACCCTCTATGGGCCCGCGTGACTTTGAAGTCACATATCGATAAATCGATATTTTATTAAGTAGTTTAATTTTGTTTTACTAGATGGCGCATACATTTTGTTGTATAATGTCTCCTTAGTAACCAATAACATGCTTGATGCGGTTGTCAGCTCTATCCTGAAATGTCAAAGTAAATGCTTTTGAAAGTTGTCTGCCAATAGAAACGAAAGGAACCATCTTGTGCAATTCTCATTATTTCTTCTTCTATCGGTGTTTGTTAAACAAAAAAGCGTACTTAATAGCTTTTAGTTTGTATATCAATAATGTCTTATTTGTTTGCATTTAAAGACTCATTTTATTACTATTTTCACGTGATATAGCATTGTGACTTTCAAGACACAATGGGCTGTAATGGTAGGGTTCGGTGTATTTGCGATAACGTTTGTGTTTTCCTTGCGTTTTAGTTTTATATATCAGAGGCCCAAAATATGGATAGAAATCATATAAAAATAAAAGAGGAATAGGAATAAGAAGCATTTGGAGTAATAAATTCGAAGGTTCTTTATCAGATTCTGATTCTAACGGAGATCATCCGATAGTATTTACCCGACGAGTATAAATATTATTGATAGCAACGATGAATTTAGTAGTAGAAAATTATCAGATATATATATCTATGCTTAATGACGCCAACTGTTTTATGGAATTCCGTACTTAAGCTCTTATACACACAAGATCAAACGTTGTAAGCCGTTGTTACTTCAAAGTTACAAAATGTATTTGTTATAATTAAATTGTTGAAACTGCTGAATTTATTGTTAATATGTATTTCGAGGTTGATATTTGTTGATTTCACGTTACATAGATTTTGTATAGCCACCAAAAAAAATTCGGTCCATAGAGGGTTAAGTCCTTCCTGATACTGCGTGTTTCGATGAAGCAAAAGGCTGGGAAGCACTTAGTTGTCAATAATTAATCTAGTCAACGACCGGTTAACAAATTTAATCGTATCGTACCAGTACTGAAGCTCTCAACATTTTAAACCTTAATTGAAGTAAATACTGTTCGGAATCGGTGTTTGCAGATACGAAAAACTTGTAGATCACGCAATGACTGGCGGATTTACGCTGGAATACATTATCGTGTTAACGTCCAATTCTCTGATACCAGGGAGTATTGACTTTGATTCATGACACATTCGACGTCGCGACGGGGTAATAGGGCAAAAGCGAAATGTCGGATTAGCGATAAGTTATTAACATGTTGCTGCTTCATTACGTCGATTGACCGATTGTAATTCTGATGCTCGTAAAACATTGTCACATTCAGCGTGATGTGACTTATTGAGAACGAACGCGCCGTATGCGCTGATCCGCAAAAATTTTCAGCTCGTTTAGTGACGACATTATTGCATTATTTCTGGGACGATGTCAATGGAATGATTTATGACGCATGCAAACAGCTTAATGGAACGGTAGCGCCTTTTTTGCAGGATCGGGTAGTTAACTCCGGTGCCAACCCTGTTTTAGTCGCCCCTTACGATAAGCAGGATATACTGTGAGTGCAATCTCCCGCACCCAGGGGACAAAGTTGAACCTATGCAGTCTCGCGGTGTTAAGCGAAACGTGCAAAACGGGAAAGAATGAAAGCGTTTCCATAACATCGTTTAGTCGATCGTTATGAAATAAAACCCTTACATTCGATCCGAGCGTTCAAATAAAAGCATACCAAATTCTTGTTTACCCGGGAACGTATACAAACAAAAACTCATGACAGCCCACCGTGCGCCAGTCTGCACGTTCTTTAAATAGTATTCCTGTTCATACCCGATAACAACACAGAATCGTATGGCACGCAAAATAATTTGTCTTCAATAACTAAATTCGACCGCTATTTCTCGCCAATATCATTATTACCCGATCCCCCCGCAAACGGCAGTTCAAAACCACCGACACCTTCATTCTTTCGTTTATTTGTGGAATAACGTTCCTGATTTCACTCGCTCGTCTCTGACACATTTGCACGTATACGCCAGTTGGTATATTACACCGGAATACAGTTACGAAATAATTTCAACAAAGCCCTCGCAGCGACTCTAAATATTCCCACAAGACACGGCGCACCGTGCATTAAATGATAGAAACAACATACGCGCGCGCGCTGCAAGTTCCAACCCGAGCAACTGGGACCCAGTTGTGCCACGCAAAACAATGGAACAATAACGTCATTATAATGCTAATACCCGGACTGTAGCGTAGCTATCAAGATTCATCGCGTCGAGCAATAAGGACGTCCCCAGCGTGAAGGGTCAATAATTCATTGTCTTTTAACACTGCCAATCCCACCGATTACATTTGACTCCCCTTTCTCTGTCAGCCCGCTCGTTCCGCTCGCAGCGCGTTAAACGGGAGGGTAAGAAAGGATGGCCTGGCCGAGAAAATGAAATCTCTTGTCGTTCCGGGGTTGGTCGGATATCGCGGCGACAGGCGACGTCCGGGAAAGCAGGCGTCGGAGGGAACAGTCAAGGTGTCGTGAACCCGAAGCTGCTCTATAAGCGAGGGTAGCCCCATAAGTCAGTCTTGGCCCTGTGAGAAGGTACTGTGTGGCTGATTGCAATGGCTACCGGTGATGCGATTGTGTTTCCGAGGGCTCGCGTGAAGGTGATGGGAGAAATCTGATATGTCCTGTGAATATGGACGCAGACGGTGTTAACATTTTACCGATCGCTATTGAGTGAAGATGCCACGTACTAACGACCGACTCTGTTTTGGATATCGCGCAGGAATTGTGAATCTGCCTATTTGTAAAGCTTTATAACTAAAAACACTGAATGTGGTGTTGAGAATCCTTTGGTTTCAAAGCAGTGTAATTTTATTGTCATTTAGAATTGTCATAATATCATCTGATATTTATGTTATCTAATATAACCGTTGATTATTGAAAAGCCAATTAATCGGCTACCGGTAAATAGCAGTTGGAATCGAAAAGTCAATTAATCGGCTAGCGGTCGTTAAAGTGTTAATATAATTCCGCATCCTGCTTCGACGACACCTAATATCCTATCCTACAATTCCGTCGCACAAAACACAAAGCACACAGAGACATTGGAACACCTTTCGAAATGTATCGTCAAGTTTCCGACCTAGCAGATTAAGATAGGGTGGTAGAGGTCCATATCAAAGCCGGCGCGGTTTGCGACGCGAGTCCAGCATAGATGCGTTTTCTTGCCATTTATCGAGTCGAAGAGTTCAGTTCAGTCTATCCGTCAGAACGAAATATATTTACTTAGCTTCAGTTGTATTCCAAATTACCATAGTCTTACTTTCATTTCATTTTATATTTATATTTGTATATTAGTGCTTTAATTTATCTTCAAATAAAGTTATTCAACTTAACACTTTACCGACCGCTATTGACTGAAGATGCCACTCACTAACGACCGACTCTGTTTTGGATATCGCGCAGGAATTGTGTATCTGCCTGTTTGTAAAGCTTTATAACTAAAAACACTGAATGTGGTGTTGAGAATCCTGTGGTTTCAAAGCAGTGTGATTTTATTGTCATTTAGAATTGTCATAATATCATCTGATATTTATTTTATCTAATATAACCGTTGATCATTGAAAAGCCGATTAATCGGCTACCGGTAAATAGCAGTTGGAACCGAAAAGTCGATTAATCGGCTAGCGGTCGTTAAAGTGTTAATATAATTCCGCATCCTGCTTCGACGACACCTAACATCCTATCCTACAATTCCATCGCACAAAACACAAAGCACACAGAGACATTGGAACACCTTTCGAAATGTATCGTCAAGTTTCCGACCTACCAGATTAAGATAAGGTGGTAGAGGTCCATATAAAAGCCGGCGCGGTTTGCGACGCGAGTCCAGTATAGATGCGTTTTCTTGCCGTTTATCGAGTCGAAGAGTTCAGTTCAGTCTATCCGTCAGAACCAAATATATTTACTTAGCTTCAGTTGTATTCCAAATTGCCATAGTCTTACTTTCATTTCATTTTATATTTATATTTGTATATTAATGCTATAATTTATCTTCAAATAAATTTATTCGACTTAACACTTTACCGACCGCTATTGACTGAAGATGCCACTCACTAACGACCGGCTCTGTTTGGATATCGCGCAGGAATTGTGTATTTGCCTATTTGTAAAGCTTTATAATTGAAAAATACTGAATGTGTTGTTGAGAATCCTTTGGTTTCAAAGCAGTGTAATTTTATTGTCATTTAGAATTGTCATAATATTATCTGATATTTATTTTATCTAATATAACCGTTGATTATTGAAAAGCCGATTAATCGGCTACCGGTAAATAGCAGTTGGAACCGAAAAGTCAATTAATCGGCTAGCGGTCGTTAAAGTGTTAATATAATTCCGCATCCTGCTTCGACGACACCTAACATCCTATCCTACAATTCCATCGCACAAAACACAAAGCACACAGAGACATTGGAACACCTTTCAAAATGTATCGTCAAGTTTCCGACCTACCAGATTAAGATAAGGTGGTAGAGGTCCATATAAAAGCCGGCGCGGTTTGCGACGCGAGTCCAGTATAGATGCGTTTTCTTGCCGTTTATCGAGTCGAAGAGTTCAGTTCAGTCTATCCGTCAGAACGAAATATATTTACTTAGCTTCAGTTGTATTCCAAATTGCCATAGTCTTACTTTCATTTCATTTTATATTTATATTTGTATATTAGTGCTTTAATTTATTTTCAAATAAATTTATTCAACTTAACACTTTACCGACCGCTATTGACTGAAGATGGCACTCACTAACGACCGACTCTGTTTTGGATATCGCGCAGGAATTGTGTATCTGCCTATTTGTAAAGTTTTATAACTAAAAACACTGAATGTGGTATTGAGAATCCTTTGGTTTCAAAGCAGTGTAATTTTATTGTCATTTAGAATTGTCATAATATCATCTGATGTTTATTTTATCTAATATAACCGTTGACCATTGAAAAGCCGATTAATCGGCTACCGGTAAATAGCAGTTGGAACCGAAAAGTCGATTAATCGGCTAGCGGTCGTTAAAGTGTTAATGGGAGAATGTTTAGTGTGGGGTAAGTTGTGCACGGAAGAAGTTGTGAACAATTTTGAAGGAAGATGTAAGATTATAAGGTACTTCGAATGTGTCCTTTTAGAGGGCAGCCTTATAAGCTAGTCTTGGCTGTGTGTAGCTGATTGCCATGGTTACCGGCGATGTCGATCGGATTGCGATTGTGTTTTTGACGGAACGGATGAAGGTGATGGAAGAAATCTTATATCTGCAGTGAATAAGGACGCAGGCGGTGTTGATGGAAGAGTGTTTAGAGTGGTATAAGTTGTAGAGAGTAGAGGTGGCGAGCGGTTTTGAAGGAAGATGTAAGATGGTGAGAATCTTCGGATATGCCCCATAAGTCGTATCATAAGTTGATGATGTCGGTTCGTTACGATTGTATTTCTAAGAGAACTTTTAGACAAAATTTTAAGAGATTTTTTTGTGTTAAAAAATTTAGTGTGGGACAAATAGGGTAAAATGAAGGTTGCCAGCAGTTTTAAAGTATGATGTAATGTAGTGGTAAGAGTCTTCAGATTTGGTATATAAGCCAAGGTAGCCCCATAAGTCAGTGTTGGCCTTGTAAGAAGGTACTGTGTGGTTGAGTGCAATGCTAACCGGCGATGTCGGTTTGTTGTGATTGTGTTTTTGCGAGAACGGATGAATGTCATGAAAACATTCTGGAATTTGTTATGACTAGGAGAGAGGTAAACGTTGTTGATGTTAGAATATTTAGTCTGATATAAGTCGTACAGAGAAGAGGTTGCGGGTACTTTTGAACGAAGATGTAAGGTGTTCTTCGGATGTGTCTCATAACCGAGGGTAGTCTCGTAAGTCAGTCTTGGCTCTGTGAGAAGCTACTACGTGGCTGACTGCAATGAACAAATGAAGGCGATGGAAAAAATCTGGTAATTGTTGTGAATAAGAAACGCAACCCTATAATGTAGCGTGAGTCGTGAAAAGAGGACGTTGGAAGTAGCTTTGAAAGAAAATGTAAGATCCTCCACGTTGCAAACGAATCGTAGAACATTTTCCCGAAGAATATTATTATCGTCATACCAATTTTTCGTCACCAATTTTGAATTTCCAATCATCGCACCATAGATCACCCGGCGCAGACAAAGGATTTCAAAGTAGACAAAGATATGCCGGAAAAAACAGGCCTTCGCGAGCGGTAGGAAGTTCGATAAGCGGCTTTCGCGTGGCAAACAAAGGAGTGCAGCAGATTCTTCGACCCCGTCGATTGGAGACCCAAAACAGCAGCACCCTGCGTACGATATCCCTTTGCATCGACTCCCGCCCGTGCAGCTCCCGAACGAAACGACCGCCCAGAAAAGACTGCCGGAGAAGAATATCCCAGGGGAATCCAATCAGAGCGGGGTGGAGCTTAAATCACCCACCCTTCTCTCCTTTTCTCTCGCTCTGTCTTACTCTCCCTTATACAGGGTGTTCCGCAACTGGTGACACGTTCGCGAACCTGCCAGTTCAACATAAAAAAATTACCCGCAGCACAGAACGCATTTTCTCGCCCACTGCCTCATCTACGAAAAACAGTTTTGATCATTCGCGTCGCATGAGCGCAACGAACACGTTGTTCCGTTGTTAAGGTATCAGGTGTTTTACATCATTCCTGTGTTATACTCGACGTCGCGCAAATGTAATTGCGACATCTTCGGTCGTACGTCAGTTACGGAACACCCTGTATAACTCTCATTCTCCATTCGCCACACTTGGCCCCCCCACGTCGGGACCTCCTGCAGAAATCTCGAGTACTCCGCTCAACGAATTCTGGGCAAGATTTACAACGCTTTCTCGCCAAATTCGGCTATGCCCACGAAATGGAGCTATCGGATGACGCGGGCGCGACGCGAGAGAGAGCTGAAAGAAATTTTATCGCGCCCACATGAATCTCGCTGAAAATGACGTCTCGCGACTTTTCCCACTGCGCCCCATCTTCCGCGCGGGCTTACGTACTGAGAGAACGTTTTATGTCCTCTCGATTCGATTACCGTGCGCATTAAATTACGGGTCGATTGGAATGTATGTGAGGGTGGATGTTGACGTCTGCGTGTTGAAGTACGGAGGTGTGCGATGTACGTGCGTTACGAGTGATTGTATAGGAAGGATATGCGCGTGCATGGAGTGTATGTTGACGATTGATTTCCACGTGTAATATAAACGCAGAGGGTAAGGCTGTGTGCACACGTTAAATTTATATAGCGACTGAGATTCACGTGTGCACGTTGAAATGAGGATATGTGCATGCACGTAGCCGTTTGTTACGACCGTGCGTAAGTTAATGCACGCACCGGTATGAAATCTAGATGAGAATCGTACGGATATTCAGGCACATAGATGCATTCAGCTATAATTATATTCGCGCGAATTTAATTTATTAAATCAAAGTTAAAACGCTAGACGTGTAATATAAACGCAGAGGATAAGGCTGTGTGCACACGTTAAATTTATATAGCGACTGAGATTCACGTGTGCACGTTGAAATGAGGATATGTGCATGCACGTAGCCGTTTGTTACGACCGTGCGTAAGTTAATGCACGCACCGTATGAAATCTAGATGAGAATCGTTGTACGGATATTCGGGCACATAGATGCATTCGGCTATAATTATATTCGCGCGAATTTAATTTATTAAATCAAAGTTAAAACGCTAGACATGTAATATAACTGTGGAGGGTAAGCCTGTGTGCACTCGTTAAATTTATATAGCGACTGAGATTCACGTGTGCACGTTGAAATGAGGATATGTGCATGCACGTAGCCGTTTGTTACGACCGTGCGTAAGTTAATGCACGCACCGTATGAAATCTAGATGAGAATCGTTGTACGGATATTCGGGCACATAGATGCATTCGGCTATAATTATTATATGTTCCCGCGAATTTAATTTATTGAATCAAAGTTAAAACGCTAGACATGTAATATAACTGTGGAGGGTAAGCCTGTGTGCACACGTTAAATTTATATAGCGACTGAGATTCACGTGTGCACGTTGAAATGAGGATATGTGCATGCACGTAGCCGTTTGTTACGACCGTGCGTAAGTTAATGCACGCACCGGTATGAAATCTAGATGAGAATCGTTGTACGGATATTCGGGCACATAGATGCATTCGGCTATAATTATATTCGCGCGAATTTAATTTATTAAATCAAAGTTAAAACGCTAGACATGTAATATAACTGTGGAGGGTAAGCCTGTGTGCACTCGTTAAATTTATATAGCGACTGAGATTCACGTGTGCACGTTGAAATGAGGATATGTGCATGCACGTAGCCGTTTGTTACGACCGTGCGTAAGTTAATGCACGCACCGTATGAAATCTAGATGAGAATCGTTGTACGGATATTCGGGCACATAGATGCATTCGGCTATAATTATATTCGCGCGAATTTAATTTATTAAATCAAAGTTAAAACGTTAGACGTGTAATATAACTGTGGAGGGTAAGCCTGTGTGCACACGTTAAATTTATATAGCGACTGAGATTCACGTGTGCACGTTGAAATGAGGATATGTGCATGCACGTAGCCGTTTGTTACGACCGTGCGTAAGTTAATGCACGCACCGTATGAAATCTAGATGAGAATCGTTGTATGGATATTCGTGCACATATACGCAGTCGGCTATAATTATATTCGCGCGAATTTAATTTATTAAGGGGTTATGCCTACTTGGGTTGGTGAAAAAAATCTACTTTTTTTATTGCATTTTCTTAATGTACATCATTTTAAGAATATTTCCTCAAAAGTACATAAGAATCGGAGCACACGTTCAAAAATTATAATCGTTTATCTGGAGCGCTACTATGTATGATTAGTAAAGAGCTCGAAACTTTAAACGCGATTATCTCGAAACTGTGTTTCTTAAAACATACGGTTGCGGTGACCACGATTTCTCAAAAACTATTTCATCGATCGGACTCTAATTTTATATACTTATTTGTCATTACAATAGGCAGGGCCTGAACGAAGGATTTTTTATTTCGGTAATAAAAAAAAAGTTACAACATAAAAACGACAGTTAGACCACCTAAAAAGACGGATTTTTTTCGTAAAATTGCTGCCATTCTTGTAAAAATTAAAATTTTTCAAAATCCTTCCTTCAAGCCCTGCCTATTGTAATGACAAACAAGTATATAAAATTAGAGTCCGATCGGTGAAGTGGTTTTTAAGAAATCGTGGTCACCGCAAGTGATGAAAATAAACGGAAGCTCTAGGGAAGAGCTACATTTCCTCGATTTTTTAATATTTTCTTATAAAAAAATGTATACAAGTACCACTAAATACGTACTTTTTGGTAGTATTTTGCGAATTTTAATTAGTACTCACTAAAATGGCAAAAAAAAAATGTTGAAAATCATGTAATTTCGCCGATCCCAAGTAGGCATAACCCGTTAAATCAAAGTTAAAACGCTAGACATGTAATATTACCGTGGAGGGTAAGCCTGTGTGCACACGTTAAATTTATATAGCGACTGAGATTCACGTGTGTACGTTGAAATGAGGATATGTGCATGCACGTAACCGTTTGTTATGGCCGTGCGTAAGTTAATGCACGCACCGATATGAAATCTAGATGAGAATCGTTGTATGGATATTCGTGCACATAGATGCATTCAGCTATAATTATATTCGCGCGAATTTAATTTATTAAATCAAAGTTAAAACGCTAGACGTGTAATATAACCATGGAGGGTAAGCCTGTGTGCACACGGAAAATGTATGTGGCGATTGGGGTTCACGTGCGCACGTTGAAATGAAGAGATGTGCATGCACGTAGCCGTTTGTTACGGCCGTGCATAAGTTAATGCACCCACATGTACGACATTTACATGAGAATCGTTGTACATATATTCGGGGACATAGATACATTCAGCTATACTTATATTCGCTCGAATTTAAGCCAGAAAACACTAAGTTAAAACGCCAAACGTGGAACGTAAGCGTGGAGGATAAGCCTGTGTGCACACCTGAAAAGTATATGGCGACTGAGGTTCACGTGTGCACGTTGAAACGAGGATATGTGCATGCAAGTAGCCATTTGTTACGGCCGTGCATAAGTTAATGCACCCGCACATACGAAATCTACATGAAAATCGTTGCGCACACATTCCTAAACATAGATACATTCAGCTATCTTTATATTCGCGCGTATTTAAGCTAGCAAACGCACACGCAAATGCAACGTACATGACGATTGGTACTGCTATCTATTCGAGTCGCAGACATATGCACGCACACGTTCGTTATTAGCAAGTATAACCCACCACGCGCACCTCCGCGCTCTGCATATTATACAGATATCAACCTAGTTGCCAGGTATGCCATCCATGCACTTTGCACGCCACGATTCGCCGATTGCCGGCAATCGCCCATCGAGCATCAATATTTGCCGTGCCAAGGTCTCATTAAAATTACCGATCAGCCGAAAGCGCCCGAGGCAAATACATTCACCCTCGCGTAGGTGCAACTTGTAGCTCAACATTCTACATCCATATTTCCCAATTGCATTCCGGTAGCTGTAAGCGGGGCTTGAGCAAGGGCAAACGTGTAGGCGCGCCAGAGAATTGAGCGAAGTGAACGGAGAGGTGGGCAATCCTTTATCATCAATGGAACCGCTGTGATTAGCACGCGTTCAAGACGTTCAGGGTAGATTGAGGGAGACAGTAAGCGTGAGATCGATTGGGATGCGCTAACGAAGGTGGCCATCGGCAGAAGACAGTGTCGGGTCGTCATCGAGGTAACGTAGAAGAAGGCCAAAAAGAAATCAATACCCTCTCTTCCCCATCCGCTGACCCTAACTTTGGAGAGCATCAGCATAAAGGGGGCAGGCGGTAATATTTGGTGGGAGTTGAAGCGGTAATTCGCTAGTAGTGGTGGGCGGTACGTGAGATGTATACAGGGTGCGGACAAAATCGTGGTACAACCGGGAATACGCTGATTCGCTGGACGAAAATAAGTCTGCGCTCCTGAATAAATTCTTTCGATATATGCTTCGCGGGAAAATCGCCTTTGGCAATCGTTCTTTTGTACGTTGTTATTCGTTTTTTCGGTAATTTTAAATGCTTCGTATTCTGTTTACTTTACTGTCAACGCAAAAATGTAATAATGGCAAGAAAAAGTCGTCTCTCTTGAAAACGTAGCATCCTAAAAAAATTGTGATTTGAAAATAAGTCTGAACTATTGAATAATTTCGGTGTCGGTCGAAAATATGTCTGAACTATTAACCCTTCTTTGCATGATGGTGGAAATTTCCATCATAACATTGTATGCCCAAAAATTATATAAAAGAACAAGTTCACTTTAATCTAACTTTGCATGATGATGGAAATTTCCATCATATTGTTTTTTGCTAAATTTACACTATAAATATATACTAAGATTTTTTTAACCATTTTTCCTTTAAGTTTGAACATGAATGATATCATCTTGATTTATTTCACCAATAAAGAAAAAATCATGCAAAGAAGGGTTAAATAAATTCTTTCATCTTATATATGGTTTATAGGAAATTGCATCTGGCAATCTTTCTACAACCCACTGTTATTTCTTATCGCAATTCTAAATGCTCCGTATTCTGTTTATTTTAGGTTTAACACGTGTCTTTATTTGTGACAAAAATACCACCCAACCACATAAATTCATCTTTCTAGAAAACAGAGCGTGCAACAAAAAAAAACTGTACTAAACTTTTTCGAACTATTTTTATTCAACGTATCAACCTACCTTCGATGTATCGCGATTTCGTCCGCACCCCGTATATGTCCGTGTCTGGTTCACTGGTGTTGGTGTAGTGATTTTCCCGAACTAACAATAGCAGTTGACGACAACGACGTCACTTAACCGTATTAGCGCTGGACGTACAGCAGTGTTAGCTATTTGCGGAGGAACGTTTGATCGTGCTGCTGCGGGAGGAGGTTTGCACCGGCGGTGGTCATTTTCGTGCATCGACTGTGACGATATGTCTTAACAGCGAGTTCCTTGAATCGTACAAATTGACAACCAACCGTGCCAAATGTTTGATCCCGATAAGGGCAACGCTAATCGTTTCGGTTGACAATGATAACAATGGCGTGCATGTAGTAACAACGATGTAGGGTGACGACGACAGGTTGCGGGAAGTAGCGACGCCGGCAATGGTAATTTTCTGCGCTAATAACAACGATCGGCCGCGATGACATCGCTTAGCCATAATCGTAACGGTAGCTGACAAAAATGTTCTTCGTAAACGACGGACGTGACGAGTGGTAAGTGGTGAGCCGATATCGTGGCTGATCATGAAAGGGTGCTATCAACACTGGCTCCTTTCGAGGATCGTTTTACGCACGCACCCCCTTAGCGCCCTCGCGTCGTGTAAAGAGCTTGAAAAAGGGAGACGGGCCAAAAGAGATCCCTTCGCGTGTGCAGGGCCGCTTTAAGATTTTCATAGGCCCCGGCCATTTTCTATTAGAATACTTTGTTCGAAATATTTATATAGCATCGCATTAATTTCATCGCTATCAAACACCAATTGCAATTTTTTCTGTTTCTGTTAGTGGAATATATAAAATGAATTTGATGTCTTTTGTAAATAATTATTTGAAGGTAAAGAAATGCTGACCGGTATATAGCTGCGTGCTTATACTTTTTCATATTAAATTCAGAAATGGTCGTAAACCTTTATGACATTCATATTGCAATTTTTTCTGTTTCTGCTAGTGGAATATATAAAATGAATTTGATGTCTTTTCTAAATAATTATTTGAAGGTAAAGAAATGCTGACCGGTACATAGCTGCGCGCTTATACTTTTTTATATTAAATTCAGAAATGGTCGTAAACCTTTATGACATTCATATTGCAATGTTTTGTTTCTGCTAGTGGAATATATAAAAGGAATTCGATATCTTTTCTAAATAATTATTTGAAGGTAAAGAAATGCTGACCGGTATATAGCTGCGCGCTTATACTTTTTCATATTAAATTCAGAAATGGTCGTAAACCTTTATGATATTCATATTGCAATGTTTTGTTTCTGCTAGTGGAATATATAAAAGGAATTCGATATATTTTCTAAATAATTATTTGAAGCTGAAGAAATGCTGACCGGTATACAGCTGCGCGCTTATACTTTTTTATATTAAATTCAGAAATGGTCGTAAACCTTTATGACATTCATATTGCAATTTTTTGTTTCTGCTAGTGGAATATATAAAAGGAATTCGATATCTTTTCTAAGTAATTATTTGAAGGTGAAGAAATGCTGACCGGTATACAGCTGCGCGCTTATACTTTTTTATATTAAATTCAGAAATAGTCGTAAACCTTTATGCCATTCATATTGCAATTTTTTGTTTCTGCTAGTGGAATATATAAAAGGAATTCGATATCTTTTCTAAATAATTATTTGAAGGTGAAGAAATGCTGACCGGTATATAGCTGCGCGCTTATACTTTTTTATATTAAATTCAGAAATGGTCGTAAACCTTCATGACATTCATATTGCAATTTTTTCTGTTTCTGCTAGTGGAATATATAAAAGGAATTCGATATCTTTTCTAAATAATTATTTGAAGGTGAAGAAATGCTGACCGGTATATAGCTGCGCGCTTATACTTTTTTATATTAAATTCAGAAATGGTCGTAAACCTTTATGACATTCATATTGCAATTTTTTCTGTTTCTGCTAGTGGAATATATAAAAGGAATTCGATATCTTTTCTAAATAATTATTTGAAGGTGAAGAAATGCTGACCGGTATATAGCTGCGTGCTTATACTTTTTCATATTAAATTCAGAAATGATCGTAAACCTTTATGACATTCATATTGCAATTTTTTCTGTTTCTGCTAGTGGAATATATAAAAGGAATTCGATATCTTTTCTAAATAATTATTTGAAGGTAAAGAAATGCTGACCGGTATATAGCTGCGCGCTTATACTTTTTCATATTAAATTCAGAAATGGTCGTAAACTTTTATCACATTCATATATGCGGGAAGCGTGCAGTGCTTATTTCGGGGTTTGATTTATGTGTTTGCTTTTCGAGCAAAATGCAGGCCCTAAAGGGTTCATAGGCACTAGATGCTTTGTATACTTGGCCTGGTGGGTAAAGCGGCCCTGTGCGTATGGAAAGGCATGTCGAGAAGGAGTGAAGGGGCTTCATCCCACGTGAGTCACGAGACTCGTTTCACTCGCACCCCTGAGTGCTCTCGCGTCGTAGAAAATTGTTGAAAAAAAGGAGACGGGAAGAACATGATCCATTTTGCGTACGAGTTAAAGAGAAAGGAGCATCGTCCCACGCAACTCACGGAACTCGTTTGCCACGCATCGCCTTAGCAAACTTGCATCGTGGATAGAACTTGAAAAGACATGATGGGGGCACATTGTTGTGTATAGAAAAATGGTGTCGCGATGAAAAATGGAAGTTACCCCACGCGAATCATGAGACTCGGTTCACTTGAATTCTTGAGTGCCTTCGGATCGTGGAAAGACATTGAAAAAAGGAGATGGATGGAATATGATCCTTTTTGTGTACGAGAGAAAGAGAGAGAGGCTTCAGTTTACGCGAGGCGTGAAAGTCGTTTGCCTTACATCACTTTAGGAGACTTGAATCGTGCAAAGAGGTTTAAAGGGAATGATGGAGGCGCACTTCGGCTTACAGAAAACTGTTGGCATGGAAAAGGAAATTTCGCCAATGTAGGTTACGGTAGTTGGCCCCGTTCGAAAGTTATAAAACTAACAAATAGTTAAAAAACTGATACACAAAAACTAGAGTTCATTATACCTACGACTTGAATTCAATCCGCCTGATGTGACCCCGTTCTTCATCAGGATAGTCACGACAAGACTTTCGAAATATCCAGAGCTTTATGTGTGGAAAAGAAATGCCAACATGAAAAGGGCTTCTATCAAGCAAAAGGAATCAGTGTCAGCGCCCTCAACGTTCAAAAGAAGGAAGCAGATGAGGAAGGTTAAATCTCTTTCGCTCACAACGTGGAGGCCCGCAGCTTTCATCCCAACCAAGCCACGGGACTCCGTTCCTCTCACAAAACTGGCGATGAAGTTCTCGAAACATAAAAAAAGAGAATAACGCTTTTATGACTATTGACGGAAAGATACCCTTCTAGGAAACCACCCTTATTTTACTACGACCCAATGCTAATCAGCTGCTCCCAAACATATGGTTGACTATGCAGAAAAGGTCTCTCACATTGATCTCTAAAAATCATTGAAAGTCAAATCTCTTTCGCCCTCAACGCAGAGGTCCAGAGCTTTGTAAAACTCGCAACTGGGTTCTCGAAACATAAAAAAAGAAAATAATACTTCTTTGACTATCAGAAAGATAACCTTCTGAAAACCATCCTTGTTTTGTTACGACCCAATGCTAATCAATTGCTATCAAACATATGGTTGGCTACGTAGAAAAGGTATTCCGGATTGACTCTCATAAAATCATAAGAAATCAAATTTCCCTCAGCCACAACATACAGATCCGCAGCTTTCACCCAAACTCGCCGGATTCGGTTCTCCCATAAAATTCGCGATATACTTCTTGAATAAGACTTCTTTGACTATTGGAAAGACACCATCCCAAAAACCACCCTTGTTTTCTTACGACCCACTGCTAACCAGTTACTTTCCAACACATAGCGGGCTACGCAGAAAAGGTCTCCCACAGCATCGCAAAAACAATCTTTTTCGCCTACAACATAAAGATCTGCAGCTTTGATCCCTATCCATGGGACTCTGTCCCTCTGACAAAACTGGCAACACTTGCTCTCCAACCTATGGCGGGCTACGCAGAAAAGTTCTCCCAAATCGACTCCCACAGAATCGCGAAAACTCTTTCGTTCACAACATAAAGATCTGCAGCTTTGTTCCCTATCGACGGGATTCTGTCTCTCTGACAGAACTAGAGACAATTGCTTTCCAACATATGGCGGGTTACGCAGAAAAGGTCTCCCACAGAATCGCGAAAACAATCTTTTTCGCCCACAACATAAAGATCTGCAGCTTTGATCCCTATCCACGGGACTCTGTCCCTCTGACAAAACTGGCGACAGGGTTCTCCAACATATGGCGGGCTACGCAGAAAAGGTCTCCCAAATCGACTCCCACAGAATCGCGAAAACTCTTTCGCCCACAACATAAAGATCTGCAGCTTTGATCCCTATCCACGGGACTCTGTCCCTCTGACAAAACTGGTGACTGTTGCTTTCCAACATATGGCGGGCTACGCAGAAAAGGTCTCCCAAATCGACTCCCACAGAATCGAGAAAACTCTTTCGTTCACAACATAAAGATCTGCAGCTTTGATCCCTATCCACGGGACTCTGTCCCTCTGACAAAACTGGTGACTGTTGCTTTCCAACATATGGCGGGCCACGCAGAAAAGGTCTCCCAAATCGACTCCCACAGAACCGCGAAAACTTTTTCGCCCACAACATAAAGATCTGCAGCTTTAATCCCTATCCACGGGACTCTGTCCCTCTGACAAAACTGGCGACAGGGTTCTCCAACATACGGCGGGCTACGCAGGAAAGGTCTCCCAAATCGACTCCCACAGAATCGCGAAACTTTTTCGCCTACAATATAAAGATCTGCAGCTTTGATCCCTATCGACGGGACTCTGTCCTTCTGACAAAACTGGTGACTGTTGCTTTCCAACATATGGCGGGCCACGCAGAAAAGGTCTCCCTAATCGACTCCCACAGAATCGCGAAAACTTTTTCGCCCACAACATAAAGATCTGCAGCTTTGATCCCTATCGACGGGACCCTGTCCCTCTGACAAAACTGGCGACAGGGCTCTCGAAAGGGAGAGCACTCGCGGTCGTCTGCTGCCTCGTCTCGGCAGGCGCGCGCGACCTCGAGAGAATGAGTGTATCGAATCGAGGATCTTCGCAGATTTTCGGCGAGCTTCGTTCACCCACGGGCTCTCCCGGGCTCCCGGCACGGCTCAGTGTACTGCGTGGCTGCCTGGACCGCAGGCGCCTCCAGCGGAGGACGAGCCAGCAGTAGCAAGTGCTTTCGAGCGCGCAGTGTCGGCAGAGAGCGCGAGACCTGCGTGCGCAAAGTCGCGCTCACCCTCGTCCCACAAAGTGTGCCGGAGACATCCTCACTTTTCCACGCTCTTCGTGCCACGTTCAAACTTTCCGCCAACTCGCTGCGCGCAACGCAAATTGCAATTGCCCGTGCCCGCTAACTTTCACGCGCAACATTCCGCGCTCCGGGTTCTTATACCCGACGTCTTCCGTCTTCGTCGACTTTGGCCAGCCGCGCAATTTCTTTCGCGCTTCGTCGGGATCCCATTGCCGAAGAGCGTGGCGTACGTGTTCGCCGGCCTGAAGAATGGGTCGCGCGTTTGTAGGCGTCCCGTGAACGGGATCGCGAAGTCGGACGAGAAAGGATCCTCTCTGCCGCGCGCCCCGCTCATCTCCCACCATCGTCGAGGACGGGAATTGATCACGCGTCGTCGCCGTGAGCGTGGCGACATGAAGTTGAGGGAAGATCGCCAGGAGGATACGGAGGCAGGATCAGCGAGGCCGAGGACCGGCGAGGGTGCCAAGTTCGTTTCCGGATCGTCGTAAGCGAACGGCGGGGGAAACGTGAAACGTGGATAGAAAGATCGACCTGGCGATCGGCCCGATCGGGAAGATTGGAGCGGGACCTCGTTCCGCTTGTATTCGTGGGAGCTATCGGGTCCCGTGAATCTCTTAACTGTCTCGCGGAGTTCGGGATCGGCAAGGCGCGGTGCGCGATGCTACCAGGGGTAAAAGCGCAAAAGTGAGCGGAATCCTGCGAATTACGGATCGTGGAGAGACTGCGTTTGACGAGGGGGTGGATAGCGACGCGGAGGTGAACTGTCGCGGAACTTGCGAGTTTGAGATCGCTGAGAGGCGGTGATGGGATGATTGCAGGGGAGAAGTGAAATGTCGCGAGTCGTTTAGTTGTGCCGAATCTTTGCGATAGAACGGGATCGCTGGGGTGCTGGTTCGGTGGGGTGAATGGTGCGATGTTGGCACTTGCGGAATTGTAGTAAGTTTTTGGAGTAATTGCGAATTACGGGGTAGCGTGTCAGGTAATAATGGGCGAAATGAGATATCACGAATCAGTCAACTGTATTTGACCATTTTCTCCCATTTCTCGTCTTCCGAATATCTTGAAAACATCCGAGTACCGTGTAAATACGATATTTAGTTCCATAACAGTATAATACGGCGCCTCTCAGCTCTGTCAGATTCATCAAAATTCTTCGCATCACCGTGATATCTGAACAATCAACTCTCGCGAAACTTCCGAAACCCTCAAGTCACTATTTTTCTCATCACACCCCATAAACCTGCGAAACTGTAACGCTCATTTTCCCCCATCTTCTAGCATCGGCAAGTCACCGTTCCCTCCGTCGTCACAACCAACCCCTAAAAAGTGCATCGGCCGTCTCTCGCAGTCTTTAAACCCGCATTCTCGCCGCCGCGACGCGCGACGCCGCAAGAGTGAAACACACGTCCCCCGCGATCGTTAAGCAACTGTCTTCAACGTCGCGCCGCACTACTAAACTACCCCATCGTGCGTCCCTCAAAATCCTCGAAGCTCCTCTGTCATCGCAGCGCGCAGTCCCGCGGAGGTGCGATCCGCGTTATCCAGCGTCATTAAGTCAGCTTTTTCGACGTCCGTGCCGTTTGCTCGCTTCCTCCACGTCGGCATCTTCGACGTCGTGACGAATTGGCCCGCGACTATAAACTATCGCGCAGCTCCCAGGACCCTTAAGGCCTCCGCGTCATCGTGGAAGTGAAATATTAATTTTGTGACTGTCGCTCATCTCTCGGGATCGTTAAGGTGCCGTGTTCGATGGCCGTGCCGTTTGCTCGCCGGTGCCCACTGTGTACGATCTCCGACTCTCCATCTCTGCTACCCCTACCCGACGACATCTGCGGACACGTAGTCGCATATACGCCGGGCCACCTACATACCGTGCACCTACGTACCTACACATAAGCGTGCGCGCACGCACACGGTGCGCGTCAGTGTAGATGTGCAACCGCGTATGTTTATACGCAGCAGCCAGCGGAAGCTGAGGCGGGGGTGGTATGCACCGCGATACGTAGCCCGCTACGTTCGGAGTGCTACGTTTGTCTCGCGCGGTTCTTTACACCAGGTAGTTGCAAGCGTGCACGGCGTTTGTGGCAAAAAGGGACCTCGAGACTGCTGGAAAGAGAGCTCGCGAGGAGAGGGTGGCGGGACTGAGGGGGAGGCGGGGGCGAAAGGCTGGAGAGAGTAATGATCGTGACGACGGTCGTGCGGACAAATGAACACCTCGGCACAGCGTTTGGGATATTCCAAGTAAGTCACCAAACCTTACGCGGATGCGAGTATTGGGTGCTTCTTGTGCTGGATGCTGGGAGTGTGGCTGATGGCTGGAGGATCGACTGGATGAGATGTGAAGCTGAGTGACTGTATGATTAACGGGAGAGTGTGTGGAGGGGTGCGATACGTCGAAAGTTGGGACGCGTTTAAGGAGTTTTGGAAGTAATGCATTTTTTTTCTTTTGAAATGTGGAGTTTGGCTGTTAACTGTACGCGTTTCGGGACTTCAGGCTTCCCGCCTCGGGAGTCTATAAGTGCAGTTATAAATATTATAGACTCCTGAGGGGACAACCTGTGAACCCGAAACATGTTGAATTAGCAAATAAACCACATTTCAACCATAAAATGGCGTGCCATTTCAATTTCTCTAGAAAGACTGAAAAGCGCAGGAAAGAATTGAAGTTAAAAAACTCGCGAAGACACAATACTATGGGGTTGTATCTTAAAAATATCGATACAGCTATTACAGTACCCCATCTACACTTGCCGTCTATAACTCAGCGTCTCGTGCCGTATTTCACAGAATGCCTCGGATGTCAGCGACGCGTCAATATCCGCGAGAATGATGAATTTCGAAGTTTAGCTGCTAATCTCATCGGGTGGCGATGAAGTCGCGCGATCTAAAAAAAGCAAACTTAATCAGGTTGGCTCCTGAGTGCCTCAGTTATCAGATATCGCTCGCAAGACGTCCCGGTGCGTTACGTAAGCGATCGACGAAGAATCTCGATATTGAGAAATTACCGTTCGATCGACGTGCTTTACCGCGTTCCGTCGCGCTTTTACCTTTGCGTTAGCCACGGCAAAGGAGCACGGAAGGAGGTCAGGGAAAATTTCACGCTGAGAGCGGACGGTGAGCAAGTTCGATTGCGCCCGCGCGCTCCGCGGCAAACTTAATTTTGCCAAGGGTCGAGGTAAGAATTTTCTACTCTCCCGACTGTCCTGGGCGACTGTTGAACTCCGGGAGAAGAATCGAGTCGGGGCAACTCGAGATTTTTCCCCGTCGAGCATCGACTGGCAATGGGCAACGCTTGGCAACCCGATCGTGTGAGTGCCGGAGAAATCGGCCCGATAAATTTTCGCGCGCCAGAGGTTAGCGGGCAAAAAGTCCAACTACTTGGGGAAGGTCGGCAATCTTGGAGTGTCTTTTAACTCGGACCGCCCTATTACTTCTAGGTGCAGTGACGTATTTATTTGCTTTGCGGTGTGCGACGCGTCCGTGTAAGCATGCGTAGCATTAGCGCGATTGGCAATTATTTTTTATTTCAATAACGAATTGCCGGAGTTTAGAGAATTTTTCACTGAAAAGTCGCTTTCTTATTTAAGCACATTACAATAATGCGTGATGCTGATTAATTTTGACTTAAATAACAATGTTCTGTAACCAACAGAATTTTTAATTGAAAAAGTGGGTTAATTATTAAAGTAAATTTCAATATGATTGAAATTAAACACATCGTCTGATAGTGATTATTTTTATCGGTCAAAAAAATATTCTGGAGCAATAGAATATTCATTTTATTTAGTTTCTTTAATTCTTACGAAGAGCAGATTATAAGTGGTATAAATAATAATGCACCGTATTATAACATGACAGTATGTACACTATGTACAACACTAATTGTTTTAGTGTCTGCACGCTTTCTACCGCGTCCTATATGGAACTGACAGCATTTATTCATGTCAAGTAGTTCCCATAAATCAGAATTCGTGCTGTCGAAGCAACGATTCACGCGTAGGCGTAAGACCACGTACGGATAGACATTGGAGCCCTCATTCAAAAAATCAATAGGTCAAGACCGCTTTTTTATTTTCCATATTACCTTTATCTTAATGTTTCTCATTCAATTAATACCAACACATAAATAGCTCTTTTCGCATGGAACTGCAGAATACATGTGGTTTACCATAGGAATCCGTCGGTCCAATTTACTACACCATTTTCCTAAATCCGTTCGCACGTGTTTAATTTGTTATCCATTTAACTTCATCTACAAATATTTCATAAAAGTTGTAATATAGATCTAACGTCTGAATGAATACCCGGTGTCATCCATATTTTAGTTTTTGTTAGGTTTGCCATTATCCGTTCGGGGGTAAAATTAGAGCAAACGGTCCAAGATTGTCAACCGTGCCATACTTCGAATTTTCTTGCCG
Organism: Cryptocheilus praepositus; assembly: GCA_033815515.1. Classification (NCBI taxonomy): domain Eukaryota; kingdom Metazoa; phylum Arthropoda; class Insecta; order Hymenoptera; family Pompilidae; genus Cryptocheilus; species Cryptocheilus praepositus. The sequence goes on from JAWWQZ010000190.1 coordinate 1,634,466, forward strand.
TACCGCAATTCTGACGGAAATCGCACGCGTTTAATTTGTTGTTCATTTCACGTCACGTACAAATATTTCATAAAAGTTGTCACATAGATCTGACGTCTGAATGAATACCCTGTGTTATCTATATTTTAGTTTTTGTTAGGTTTGCCATTATCCGTTCGGAGGTAAAATTAGAGCAAACGGTCCAAGATTGTCAACCGTGCCATACTTCGAATTTTCTTGCCGTACCTCAATTCTGACGGAAATCGCACGCGTTTAATTTGTTGTTCATTTCACTTCACCTACAAATGTTTCATAAAAGTTGCCACATATATCTGACGTCTGAACGAATACTCTATGTTATCCATATTTTAGTTTTTGTTAGGTTTGCCATTATCCGTTCGGGGGTAAAGTTAGAGCAAACGGTCCAAGATTGTCAACCGTGCCATACTTCGAATTTTCTTGCCGTACCGCAATTCTAACGGAAATCGCACGCGTTTAATTTGTTGTTCATTTCACTTCACGTACAAATATTTCATAAAAGTTGCCACATAGATCTGGCGTCTGAATGAATACCCTGTGTTATCCATATTTTAGTTTTTGTTAGGTTTGCCATTATCCTTTCAGGGGTAAAATTAGAGCAAACGGTCCAAGATTGTCAACCGTGTCATACTTCGAATTTTTTTGCCGTACCGCAATTCTGAAGGAAATCGCACGCGTTTAATTTGTTGTTCATTTCACTTCACCTACAAATATTTCATAAAAGTTGCCACATAGATCTGACGTCTGAATGAATACCCTGTGTTATCCATATTTTGTTTTTTGTTAGGTTTGCCATTATCCGTTCGGGGGTAAAATTAGAGCAAACGGTCCAAGATTGTCAACCGTGCCATACTTCGAATTTTCTTGCCGTACCGCAATTCTGACGGAAATCGCACGCGTTTAATTTGTTGTCCATTTAACTTCATCTACAAATATTTCATAAAAGTTGCCACATAGATCTGACGTCTGAATGAATACCCGGTGTCATCCATATTTTGTTTTTTGTTAGGTTTGCCATTATCCGTTCGGGGGTAAAATTAGAGCAAACGGTCCAAAATTGTCAACCGTACCATACTTCGAATTTTCTTGCCGTACCGCAATTCTGACGGAAATCGTACGCGTTTAATTTGTTCATTTTACTTCATGTACAAATATTTCATAAATGTTGTCACATGGATCTGACGTCTGAATGAATACCCTGTGTTATCCATATTTTAGTTTTTGTTAGGTTTGCCATTATCCTTTCAGGGGTAAAATTAGAGCAAACGGTCTAAGATTGTCAACCGTGCCATACTTCGAATTTTCTTGCCACACCGCAATTCTGACGGAAATCGCACGCGTTTAATTTGTTGTTCATTTCACTTCACGTACAAATATTTCATAAAAGTTGCCACATAGATCTGACGTCTGAATGAATACCCTGTGTTATCCATATTTTAGTTTTTGTTGGGTTTGCCATTATACTTTCAGGGGTAAAATTAGAGCAAACGGTCCAAGATTGTCAACCGTGCCATACTTCGAATTTTCTTTCCGTACCGCAATTCTGACGGAAATCGCACGCGTTTAATTTGTTGTTCATTTTACTTCAGCTATAAATATTTCATAAAAGTTGCCACCTATATCTGACGTCTGAATGAATACTCTATGTTATCCATATTTTAGTTTTTGTTAGGTTTGCCATTATCCGTTCGGGGGTAAAATTAGAGCAAACGGTCCAAGATTGTCAACCGTGCCATACTTCGAATTTTCTTGCCGTACCGCAATTCTGACGGAAATCGCACGCGTTTAATTTGTTGTTCATTTCACTTCACCTACAAATATTACATAAAAATTGCCACATAGATCTGACGTCTGAATGAACACCCTGTGTTATCAATATTTTTTTTTTGTTAGGTTTGCCATTATCCGTTAGGGGGTAAAAATAGAGCAAACGGTCCAAGATTGTCAACCATGCCATACTTCAAATTTTCTTGCCGTACCGCAATTCTGACGGAAATCGCACGCGTTTAATTTGTTGTTCATTTCACTTCACCTACAAATATTTCATAAAAGTTGTAATATAGATCTGACGTCTGAATGAATACCCTGTGTTATCCATATTTTATTTTTTGTTAGGTTTGCCATTATCCGTCCGGGGGTAAAATTAGAGCAAACGGTCCAAGATTGTCAACTGTGCCATACTTCGAATTTTCTTGCCGCACCGCAATTCTGACGGAAATCGCACGCGTTTAATTTGTTGTTCATTTTACTTCAGCTGCAAATATTTCATAAAAGTTGCCACATAGATCTGACGTCTGAATGAATACCCTGTGTTATCCATATTTTATTTTTTGTTAGGTTTGCCATTATCCGTTCGGAGGTAAAATTAGAGCAAACGGTCCAAGATTGTCAACCGTGCCATACTTCGAATTTTCTTGTCGCACAGCAATTCTGACGGAAATCGCACGCGTTTAATTTGTTGTTCATTTCACTTCACCTACAAATATTTCATAAAAGTTGCCACATAGATCTGACGTCTGAATGAATACCCTGTGTTATCCATATTTTATTTTTTGTTAGGTTTGCCATTATCCGTTCGGGGGTAAAATTAGAGCAAACGGTCCAAGATTGTCAACCGTGCCATACTTCGAATTTTCTTGCCGTACCGCAATTCTGACGGAAATCGCACGCGTTTAATTTGTTGTTCATTTCACTTCACCTACAAATATTTCATAAAAGTTGCCACATAGATCTGACGTCTGAATGAATACCCTGTGTTATCAATATTTTATTTTTTGTTAGGTTTGCCATTATCTGTTAGGGGGTAAAATTAGAGCAAACGGTCCAAGATTGTCAACCGTGCCATACTTCGAATTTTCTTGCGTACCGCAATTCTGCCGGAAATCGCACGCGTTTAATTTGTTGTTCATTTCACTTCATGTACAAATATTTCATAAAAGTTGTCACATGGATCTGACGTCTGAATGAATACCCTGTGTTATCCATATTTTGTTTTTTGTTAGGTTTGCCATTATCCGTTCGGGGGTAAAATTAGAGCAAACGGTCCAAGATTGTCAACCGTGCCATACTTCGAATTTTCTTGCCGCACCGCAATTCTGACGGATATCGCACGCGTTTAATTTGTTGTTCATTTCACTTCACGTACAAATATTTCATAAAAGTTGCCACATAGATCTGACGTCTGAATGAATACCCTGTGTTATCCATATTTTGTTTTTTGTTAGGTTTGCCATTATCCGTTCGGGGGTAAAATTAGAGCAAACGGTCCAAGATTGTCAACCGTGCCATACTTCGAATTTTCTTGCCGCACCGCAATTCTGACGGAAATCGCACGCGTTTAATTTGTTGTTCATTTCACTTCACCTACAAATATTTCATAAAAGTTGTAATATAGATCTGACGTCTGAATGAATACCCTGTGTCATCCATATTTTAGTTTTTGTTAGGTTTGCCATTATCCTTTCAGGGGTAAAATTAAAGCAAACGGTCCAAGATTGTCAACCGTGCCATACTTCGAATTTTCTTGCCGTACCGCAATTCTAACGGAAATCGCACGCGTTTAATTTGTTGTTCATTTCACTTCACCTACAAATATTTCATAAAAGTTGCCGCATAGATCTGACGTCTGAATGAATACCCTGTGTTATCCATATTTTAGTTTTTGTTAGGTTTGCCATTATCCGTTCGGGGGTAAAATTAGAGCAAACGGTCCAAGATTGTCAACCGTGCCATACTTCGAATTTTCTTGCCGTACCGCAATTCTGACGGAAATCGCACACTATCCATTTATCCATTTAACTTCAGCTACAAATATTTCATAAAAGTTGCCACATAGATCTGACGTCTGAATGAATACCCTGTGTTATCCATATTTTAGTTTTTGTTAGGTTTGCCATTATCCGTTCGGGGGTAAAATTAGAGCAAACGGTCCAAGATTGTCAACCGTGCCATACTTCGAATTTTCTTGCCGCACCGCAATTCTGACGGAAATCGTTGGAGCGTGTGGCAGATTCAAGGCGGGGGTGGTCGGACACGTTGTCAGGCGAGACCACCGCATTTGGCGCGAAATCCGACGTGCGGTTGACACTGGACGCGGACCAATGGCGCGTCGTAACACTCGAGCCTGCCGGATCGTGCTTAACGAGAGTTTCTCAGGGTCGAAACTCTCGCAGAAAAAGTTCCGCGCTTCTCTCTCTTTTTATCTCGACACCAACTTGGCCCGCGCCTATTTAAAGCTAAACTCACGGTCCGCCGTTAAATGTGACCTCGGTTTTTGTAGGGTTAATTCCGCGCGGGTCGGCAATATTCGACATGCTTCACTTTTTTATATGTCACTAATATTCGAAGTATAAACCTTGAATGCGATGGCGTCCGAATATCAAATTTCAAAAAGTCTAATATGTGAATCTCGTGCTGCTTCTTATAATTGAGGATTTTAAGGAGCTCGGGTTTAAATGTCATGGACAAACAAGAGCTGAGCTGTTTCCATAATTTAGCAAGTTCTACTCTTTAACCTTTATTTTTGAAGTGTGATACGTTTCGGGGAATTCTTTTCTCCTGGTCGACGTTCGCCATAATTCCTGACGAGCTTAGACACGTTTTCTTCGTTTCTGGGTTCACTTGAAACCACAGCGGTACGGTTACACTTATAAGTAAGCTGATATTTATTTCTAGCGTTGCCGTTTATTAGCGTCGATTCACAAGCGTTGACAGCCAGTGGCTACATGTTCGTACTTTATGGTATAATCCGTTTGGTAATACACTTTTATATCAACTAGAAGTAGAAAAATATTAGTCCAATATGACTGGTGGATATTATAAAACAGTCAGCTACCAAAAATCTTTAACTAGAAGTCGCACTTTGACTTATTAGCACAGATGTTTATGACAGTATAAGTGACATGTCAACGCGCTGAAGAGCGTGCTCATGACACTCCAAGTGGCATTCCACGCTGCCTGCAAGAATGTTCACAGTAACCGGTATCTTTCAAAGTGTAACAACATGAAGCCCTTCACACGTTCATATAAGTTCGCGCGCCACAAAGTTCGCAAAATCTCCAGAAGGACAGTCCCATCTTCTTACACCAACTAGAGCAGATCCCCATCGTTCACTTCCGAATACATGTTAGTTGCACCTTTACCCTTCAAACATCCATGTCATAATTACTTCAATGCATTTGCCGCAGGCGCTCATACACGCATACGATTAACCCTTCTTTGCATGATTTTTTCTTTATTGGTGAAATAAATCAAGGTGATATAGTTCATGTTCAAAATGAAAGGAAAAATGGTTAAGAAAATCTCAGTATATATTTATAGTATAAATGTAGCAAAAAACAATATGATGGAAATTTCCATCATCATGCAAAGTTAGATCAAAGTGAATTTGTTCTTTTATATAATTTTTGGGCATTCAATGTTATGATGGAAATTTCCACCATCATGCAAAGAAGGGTTAAAATAACCCCACACTGCGCCTTCCTCTCTTCCTATAAATTCCATTCTTCGCCACGTTTCGTTTTTCTCTGTCTTCTTTCTTGCATCCTCCTTCACGAAATTTACCCGATCCCCATTGCTTGCTTTCGAACACATGTCCCTTGCACTTTCAACCTCGAAACATCAGTGTCACAATTAGCTCATTGCATTCGCAACAGCGGTTGGCTCAACCATTCAATTAACCAGTTATTTGTTTTAAACGAGTATACTCGTCATGAAGAAATGGTAATATTTTGTGTTACGACGAGTGTCGCGCATGAAATGTTTTAAATTATTTAAATTATTATATATTGAATTATTTAAAATATATTGGTTAGGATAATTATTTTAGGTTCGTTATTGGCTGCAGTAATTTATTACAATGGGTGCCTTTAACAAATTTTAACAAACATTTTTATTTCAAACAAATCTCTTTCACACGCTCTTGCTACAATATTTTTTCTTTTCTTCTGTTTCACATGCTCCCGCCACGATCTTTTCTTCTTCTCTTTTCTCGTCTTCTTATGCCAACTTCATCCAATCACCAAATCAAATCACTCACTTAAATAATTTCCTTAAATAATTAAATTAAAATCATTCCGACATACTTTGTATTCAACGCGTATACTCGCCGTCGCATACTTCTTGCGACAAATTTAAAATACACACTCTTCACAGACGCCGTAGCAGCTAACTAGTTAAAATAATCCCACACTCTACCTTCCTCTCCATCCACTCCCTTCATTCTTCCCCACCTTTCATTTTTCTCTGCCTTCTCACTTGCGACCCCTTACTCCAACCTCACCCCCATCGTTCGCTTCCGAACACATGTTCCTCGCACCTTCACCCTCCCACCATCACTTCCATAATTACCTCATTGCACTCGCAACAGGCGCTCACCCACGCATTCAATTAAAATAATTCCACACTCTGCCTTCCTCTCCATCCACCCTCTTCTTCGCCACCTCGCGGTTTCCTCTACCTTCTTTCCACCTTTCAAGTCCTCACCCCCTGCGCCCGCTTATTTCCTCTCCACCTATTTACCTATCCATAGAACACTCGTGCTTTCATGTTCCCAGCTGACGCTTCAACGTCCTTCCTGGACAACTGCGAGAGGCAGTCCGTTGCGCATAGCTCGGCCGCCATTAGTGTCATTAGCAAACTTTCGTTTGTTACTGCACTCCCACGATTCCACGAGTTTTCATAATCCGTTCGCCGGCCGAAGTACATTCGGATTTAGAGCGGGGGTGGGTTAGGTCTGGGTTAGGTCGATGGGATCGGTCGATCGCAGGTTCTCGGTCAAAAGATGAAAAACGAAGTGCCCGGTTGATCTGCAGTGACGGATAGGCTGGCCGAATTATTAGCGTTGCTACCAGTGATGTTACGGGCGAATTTATTCACGCACCGAACGAGCTAACGAGCGCCTGATGCGATATGTTGATGGCGTCCAACGAAAGGGGAACAGATGGGACGTGATGTGCGAGGGTTGCGCATTCGTAGCGTCCTTAACCGTTTCGGCCAACGTGCGTTTTTTCGGTGTAACATATTATATTTTCAAGAAAAATGGAACGGGTGGATGCACGAAGGTCGGTCAGGATTAGTGATATTCTCCACCGTGTGTTTGAAGATGTCCGTTTGGATGTGAATGTGGATTATCTGTGTTCATTTTTAATTCTCAAAATCAGTACAAAAGGCGTAATATTTTGACAAATACACATCTAGTGTCGGAACCTCAGATTCTTAACACGTTAACCCATTCGAGACGACGATTTTTTTCGAACACGATCCCCAGGAACGAATTTTTTTTTTCTTTATATTGTTCATTTTTAATCAAAAAACATGTTTACTATGGAAATCACCCAATTCGTAAGTGAATTCACATAAATAAGATTATTGCACACCAGGTGTGCAGCTCGCTCGTCGGAAAATTTTTATTGCGAGGAACGGATTGAACACCATGTGTGCAATGTAAGGTAAAATGAAAATACATCATTAAAAAATGTATGAACACTTATTTCAAAAATAGTTAGATAATATAAAATCGTTATTTTGTTTTCAATAATAAAGAACAGAATGTAATGCAAAGAAAATGTTTAAAAAATAGTAAAAAGTTAAAAAAAAGATAAGTTGAATAATGAAAAAAATAACAAACGAGAAATAAATTTTTAGAAAAATGTCTACAGATAACAAAGTAATGTAACTCAGTGATAAAAAAGAAAATATAATTTGTAAATACACTTTTAGCAAATAGTACACTGATCGTAAAGTAATTATACATTAGTTGGTTGATGGTAGCGCTTGAAACATTCTCCCAAACATAATCCAGGATTACCGACACAAGCAGGACAAGAGTAATTATTACGTTTATATTTTCCTTCTTTGTAGGACTGTCGGCAATTCATAGTATTTTACATGTAAGAAAGGCTTCAAATAATTTTTAGATTTTTGGTGCACAGTAAAACCAATGCCAAATTTTGTTTCCCTACACCTTGCAGATTTCATTAGTTCAAGGAAAATCTTATTTCGACGACTAGTTTACTCAGAATAACTGATAATTGCACATTACTGTTATTGCACACACGGTGTGCAATAACTAACCCAGACCTGGCCCATTCGAGACGACGATTTTTTTCGAACACGGTCCCCAGGAGTGAAATTTTTATTTTCTTTACATTGTACATTTTCAATAAAAAAAACAAGTTTACCATGGAAATCACCCAATTCGTAAGTGAATTCACATAAATAAGATCATTGCACACCATGTGTGCAGCTCGCTCGTCGGAAAATTTTTATTGCAAGGAACGGATTGAACACCATGTGTGCAATGTAAGGTAAAATGAAAATACATCATTAAAAAATTTATGAACATTTATTTCAAAAATAGTTAGATAATACAAAATCGTTATTTTGTTTTCAATAATAAAGAACAGAATATAATGCAAAGAAAATGTTTAAAAAGTAGTAAAAAATTAAAAAAAGATAAGTTGAATAATGAAAAAACTAACAAATGAGAAATAAATTTTTAGAAAAATGTCTACAGATAACAAAGTAATGTAACTCAGTAATAAAAAAGAAAATATAATTTGTAAATACACTTTTAGCAAATAGTACACTGATTGTAAAATAATTATACATTAGTTGGTTGACGGTAGCGCTTGAAACATTCTTCGAAACATAATTTAGGATTACCGACACAAGCAGGACAAGAGTAATCATTACGTTTATATTTTCCTTCTTTGTAGGACTGTCGGCAATTCATAGTATTTTACATGTAAGAAAGGCTTCAAATAATTTTTAGATTTTTGGTACACAGTAAAACCAATGCCAAATTTTGTTTTCCTGTACCTTGCAGATTTCATTAGTTCAAGGAAAATCTTATTTCGACGACTAGTTTACTCAGAATAACTGACAATTGCACATTACTGTTATTGCACACACGGTGTGCAAGCCGTCTTATAGCCCCGGAAATCAATTGCACACACGGTGTGCAATCGGTCTCGAATGGGTTAACTGGCGTGGTGGTCATCGGTGAAAGGTCTCACGAAAAATTGAAATAATATCCAAGCGGTAACATTTATAATTTTGTAAATGCAATTAATATTAAATAGTGATTCAATTCCTTGGTTGCCGATACCTTCGCATTATTTTCATTTTGCACAATTCGTTCATATTCTGTAGTACTTCATCATGTTGCGGTTTTAATATAGTAAAATACGCACGGGTCAACGTGTTAATTAACATAATTTGAACAGAATAATTAACCGTATACGCTAAGTAAATTTGAAACGTATGTTTGGATCTTCACGCAGGAAGTAAGACAGGGATCTATATTTGAACAAACGGTGTTATGTTATTTTGTAGCTATGAGCAGTGAGAAGACACGGTCCTAGACAAGGTGTCTGAAATATGATGATGAGACCGTTTCTGCTAGTATGATCGTGTAGATTATATGTGAAAGGGGTACTCACTATTACCAGATCAGAGCAGTAAGCCGATACGGATAGGAAATTCTCTGTCGGAATTCTACAACCCGCAATTACGGCGCGTCGATATTCACACTTGACGCACGCTTACCGAGACTCTCAGTGCTTGAAATCGGCTTTAAACAGGTGCGAGTAGAATTGAGTTCCAGTAATATTTGAAAAATAAGTTAAGAAAATAAAACACGACGGAATTTTGCAAATAAAGTTTCTCCACAAATTGTATCAACTTAAAGATTTTGTTACTTGAAGAAGGATCAAACAATCAATATTATATTTTAAGTATAATACTTAATTTGTATTTCGATTGTTTTTTAACGCAACTTTTTCCAGTTTTTTCAATTGTGTCATTCAATTAGGAATGTAATATAGTTTGTAAAAATGTACCAACAGTTAATAGGTGGAGTGAGTGTGAATTTTTATTGAAGTAGACAACACAATACAACAAATATTTGGATGTATAGAGTGTATTGTTTTTAAGGTACGGTCGATAGAGAGATGTGATTCCAGATAAAGTGTTTCTGAAATATGACGGTTAAAGCATTTCTGTTGGCGCGGTCGTATACATCATACATGAAACGTGTGTTCTCCATTATCAGGTCAGAATAGTAAGCCGATAGTGATAGGAAATTCTCTGTTGGAATTCTGTAACCGGCGAATCGATAATCACACTTAACGTCCGTTTATCGAAGCTCCCACCAATACAAACTGGTACTGCAAACCAGTTCATGTTTATCACTTAGTCCGTAATAATATTTACAATCAACCTGAATTCAGATTGTCAAGTTCAAAGAGACTTGCGGTCTCAGAAAAAGTGGACACCAAGTTGATACTTCAAAGAAACAGAAAACTTAATTACAAGTACCGGTAAAACGGGTTCTAAAGGAAACAAATACTTTGAACGATGAAGTCTATATTTAATTTTCAACGAACAGTTTCCCGTAATTCAAGCCCAAATGATGAGAACCGCATGTAGTTTGCGAGCTTTCTCATTACAATAGCACACGTACGCATAGAATTAACTCGTGCTAATAGACATCTTTATGTAAATTCGTATATAGCGTCCAGTGTTGAAGTATTTGAATTTCCAGCCGAACGGCGCTGTGTGTTGAAGCAAAAAGGAATTTTAACAAGATTAAACCAGTATAATCTCATATACTCGCCCCGGGGGATCACTTCCGGGCCTCATTATATCCGCAAATACGCTAGATAGAAGCTCAGAAACTCGCCGATCGATATGTATAAATTCACTTGGCGCACCAACAAAGCCAATGGACAGCGCAAGAAGGTGACATAAAATTGTATACGCGATTATCCATTCAACGCTTACTTAGGATGGTCGTGTTCACATATTATCGAGATAGCAAAACCAGGCAAATAACGTACCGATTAAAAACGTTGATGATAACGCTGGCATTGTTCATGATTCTGTTGCCTATTTCCATTGTAATCTCATCAAGCCAACAAATTCTGGTTTCCGAACCTGCAAATGGATTACATTCTTGTATGTATCGTACACGTAAGTGTATCAGCCAGGAGTTTGTAAAGGCTTCGACCAGGGAACATAGATTCACTTTGACTGTTAGAAAAGGTGATGGATGACATAAGAGGATTTATCAAGCTGAATATTCGCAAAGTGATTTACATCCGGCGCATTTGAATTGGATAACAAATTTTATTCATTTAGCTTCTCGTATATTATATTCATATGTTTAGCTTCTCATGTTTTGTGTATAGCAAAATGACATGTACAGTAAGCTCCCCATTTACGCGGATTCACTTTAACACGTCTGCATTACCAGATGTCTGGATGGGCGAGAGTGATTTTGAATAAGTAATTTTCTTTATTTAGTTTCTCATATATTATATCTTATGAAACTGCATGCACAGTAATTCTTCCAGTTACGCGGATTCACTTTAATACTATCAGACACCCATGTGAGCGATCGAAGAATCATGTCGAATAATTAACAATTCAGGTGTGGAAATTAATTACAGTTATATTGAAAAATGTATTTTTCGTTGCCAGTAATATTTAAAGCAGCCTCTAGTTAGAATTTCTCTGGCCCAGTAAGAGGTAAATACATATTTTGGCATGTGGATCGGATGCTTATTTTAAACAGCTTTCTCTGGTTCCATTTGGGCGGTCTTAATTTTCATGCTATTTTCGGGCAACAAATTATCCGCGTAAATGGAGGGGTTGCCGCATACACATCAGCACACGGTCGATTATTACACATATATACATTTCCTGCATAATCTTCCTCGATCGTATTTTTATAAAACAAAATAAAATCGACTAAATTTAACCTCCGTACATTGTATCCTTTTTCCTGTGTACATTGACCCATATTTTAAACGGCCCTTTATGGTTTCATTTACACGCTATTTTCGCGGAACCAATTATCCGCTTAAACCGACGGATTAATGTATATACATCGGCATACGGTTGATTATCACACACATATACATTCTCTGCATAATCTTCCACGATCGTATTTTTACGCAACAAGACAAAACTGACTAAATCTGACCTGCACAGCTGCACCTTATAGCGTCGATTATAGCAATTTTCCTGGTGTACATTAGTTTTACTTTAAACGGCTTTGATTGGTTCCATTTACATGCTATATTCATGGAATCAATTACCGCGTATATTGACGGATACTGTATATAAATTGGTACCCAATTGATTATCCCACGCATATAAAATTGCTGCACAATCTTTCTCGACCATATTTTTAATACAAGGCAAACCCGACCAAATTTAACCTCCGTACATTGTATTCATTTTCCTGGTGTACATTGATTCTTACTTTCAATGGCTTTGATTGGTTGCATTTACACGCTATTTTCGTGGAACCCATCACTGCGTAAATGGACGGATTACTGAATATATATCGGTATACGATCGATTACCCCATGCACATAAATTTTCCGCACAATCTTTCTCGACCATATTTTTCATACAAGACAAAACCGACCAAATTTAACCTCCGTGCATTGTATTCATTTTCCTGGTGTACATTGATTCTTACTTTCAACGGCTTTGATTGGTTCCATTTGCACGCTGTTTTCGTGGAACCAATCACCGCGTAAATGTACGGATTATCGCATATACACACACGATCGGTTACCTCACGCATATAAATTTTCCGCACAATCTTTCTCGACCGTATTTTTATATAACAAGACAGAACCGTCTAAATTTAACCTCCGTGCATTGTATTCATTTTCCTGGTGTACATTGATTCTTACTTTCAATGGCTTTGATTGGTTCCATTTACACGCTGTTTTCGTGGAACCAATCACCGCGTAAATGTACGGATTATCGCATATACACACACGATCGATTACCTCACGCATATAAATTTTCCGCACAATCTTTCTCGACCATGTTTTTAATATAAGACAAAACCGACCAAATTTAACCTCCGTGCATTGTATTCATTTTCCTGGTGTACATTGATTCTTACTTTCAACGGCTTTGATTGGTTCCATTTACACGCTGTTTTCGTGGAATCAATCACTGCGTAAATGGACGGATTACTAAATATATATCGGTACACGATCGATTACCGCACGCATATAAATTTTCCGCACAATCTTTGTCGACCATATTTTTAATATAGTACAAAACCGACCAAATTTAACCTCCGTGCATTGTATTCATTTTCCTGGTGTACATTGATTCTTACTTTCAATGGCTTTGATTGGTTCCATTTACACGCTGTTTTCGTGGAACCAATCACTGCGTAAATAGACGGATTACTAAATATATATCGGTATACGATCGATTACCCCATGCATATAAATTTTAGGCACAATCTTTCTCGACCATATTTTTAATATAAGACAAAACCGACCAAATTTAACCTCCGTACATTGTATTCATTTTCCTGGTGTACATTGATTCTTACTTTCAATGGCTTTGATTGGCTCCATTTACAAGGTGTTTTCGTGGAAGCAATCATTGCGTAAATGGACGGATTACTGAATATATATCGGTATAAGATCGATTACCCCACGCACATAAATTTTCCGCACAATCTTTCTCGACCATATTTTTAATACAAGACAAAACCGACCAAATTTAACCTCCGTACATTGTCTTCATTTTCCTGGTGTACATTGATTCTTACTTTCAACGGCTTTTATTGATTCCATTTACACGCTGTTTTCGTGGAACCAATCACCTCGTAAATGTACGGATTATCGCATATACACACACGATCGATTACCTCACGCATATAAATTTTCCGCACAATCTTTCTCGACCGTATTTTTATATAACAAGACAGAACCGACTAAATTTAACCTCCGTGCATTGTATTCATTTTTCTGGTGTACATTGATTCTTACTTTTAATGACTTTGATTGGTTCCATTTACACGCTGTTTTCGTGGAACCAATCACTGCGTAAATGTACGGATTATCGCATATACACACAACGATCGATTACCTCACGCATATACATTTTCCGCACAATCTTTCTCGACCGTATTTTTATATAACAAGACAGAACCGACTAAATTTAACCTCCGTGCATTGTATTCATTTTCCTGGTGTACATTGATTCTTACTTTCAACGGCTTTGATTGGTTCCATTTACACGCTGTTTTCGTGGAACCAATCACTGCGTAAATAGACGGATTACTAAATATATATCGGTATACGATCGATTACCCCATGCATATAAATTTTCCGCACAATCTTTCTCGACCATATTTTTAATACAAGACAAAACCGACCAAATTTACCCTCCGTACATTGTATTCATTTTCCTGGTGTACATTGATTCTTAGTTTCAACGGCTTGGATTGGTTCCATTTACACGCTGTTTTCGTGGAACCAATCACTGCGTAAATAGACGGATTACTAAATATATATCGGTACACGATCGATTACCGCACGCATATAAATTTTCCGCACAAACTTTCTTGACCATATTTTTAATATAAGACAAACCCGACCAAATTTAACCTCCGTACATTGTATTCATTTTCCTGGTGTACATTGATTCTTACTTTCAACGGCTTTGATTGATTCCATTTACACGCTGTTTTCGTGGAACCAATCACTGCGTAAATAGACGGATTACTAAATATATATCGGTATACGATCGATTACCCCATGCATATAAATTTTCCGCACAATCTTTGTCGACCATATTTTTAATATAAAAGAAAACCGACCAAATTTAACCTTCGGGCATTGTATTCATTTTCCTGGTGTACATTGATTCTTACTTTCAACGGCTTTGATTGGTTCCATTTACACGCTGTTTTCGTGGAACCAATCACTGCGTAAATAGACGGATTACTAAATATATATCGGTATACGATCGATTACCCCATGCATATACATTTTCCGCACAATCTTTCTCGATCATATTTTTAATATAAGACAAAACCGACCAAATTTAACCTCCGTACATTGTCTTCATTTTCGTGGTGTACATTGATTCTTACTTTCAACGGCTTTGATTGGCTCCATTTACACGCTGTTTTCGTGGAACCAATCACTGTGTAAATAGACGGATTACTAAATATATATCGGTATACGATCGATTACCCCATGCATATAAATTTTCCGCACAATCTTTCTCGACCATATTTTTAATACAAGACAAAACCGACCAAATTTAACCTCCGTGCATTGTATTCATTTTCCTGGTGTACATTGATTCTTACTTTCAATGGCTTTGATTGGTTCCATTTACACGCTGTTTTCGTGGAAGCAATCATTGCGTAAATGTACGGATTATCGCATATACACACACGATCGATTGCCTCACGCATACAAATTTTCCGCACAATCTTTCTCGACCATATTTTTAATACAAGACAAAACCAACCAAATTTAACATCCGTGCATTGTATTCATTTTCCTGGTGTACATTGATTCTTACTTTCAACGACTTTGATTGGTTCCATTTACACGCTGTTTGCGTGGATGGACGGATTACTGAATATATATCGGTATAAAATCGATTACCCCACGCACATAAATTTTCCACACAATCTTTCTCGACCATATTTTTAATATAAGACAAAACCGACCAAATTTAACCTCCGTGCATTGTATTCATTTTCCTGGTGTACATTGATTCTTACTTTCAACGGCTTTTATTACTTCCCTTTACACGCTGCTTTCGTGGAACCAATCACCGCGTAAATGTACGGATTATCGCATATACACACACGATCGATTACCTCACGCATATAAATTTTCCGCACAATCTTTCTCGACCGTATTTTTATATAGCAAGACAGAACCGACTAAATCTGACCTGCGCCCCTGCACTTCCCCGCGCCCAATGTATCCGCGTATACGTGGGCCAAAAGTTCGGAGGCTCCGATCGACGCGTATAAATTTACTTCGACCGTTAACAAAGCCGATGGATAACGAGGCGAAATGTAGTGCGCCACGAACGTGCGCTGCGAGCCGCAATTAAAAGCTAGCCAAAGTCTAGCCCGGACCCTCGTTCGACTCGCGCGAAACAATACGCGGTTGGTAATTGAGTTGAGTGTGACGAAGGTCGCGATATAGGCGTTAACGGAACGTCGCGCGATAATGGCTGAATTTAATTAAATTGCACGCCGTTCAACGGAAGTGGCATTATCACCAGGATTTTATATGCCCGCCGTCAGAAAATCCTCCCACCGTAACTATGCTCGTCCGTCACTCCGTTCGAGTCGTACGTCGAAGTGGTAATATGCGCGCTATCGCTCAGAATTGTTCGCACGTTTTTTAGAGTCCTGACGAATTGACGAAATGGTTTTGGCCGAGTGACGTACGTGGTCACTTTCAGGTATATTCGTAACACGTTCGATGCCGGACCGATTTGTGGTCATATTCTGTTCAGGTCGTTACGATTACTCGTGTTGCTTCTGACGTGCGCCTTACAATTTTTTTAATAGGGCAAAGAACGTAATTATCACGGAGGTGTACATGTTTTAACACATTGTTGACCGGCAATTTTCGGCAAAACTGTCTCAAGTCACCGGCTATTATTTCGTAATTGAACATGCAAGTGAAACGATGTAAATAACCTTCAATAAAGTTTGTTCGTGCATAATGAATTGACATTGAACTTTGGACATAAATTGTACTAACTTTTAATACTTTTTCGTATGATTAACTGTACAACAGTCATTTATGCGTAGATGTAGACAAGAGGTTTTACACATATATTTTGTGTCGTTGCGCTTTCCTTATAAAGAGCTAGATTATGCCCTTGTTACTTAATTTTCAATAATCATTTCCCATATGACTACAAGTTATTTAAAAATCACTCGGGCAACTATACAAAGCGTTCACGTATAATTGATTGAAAAATGGTACACCGTCACGTTCCGTCGTTTTTGACAATTTCTAATACTAGAATTGTAATAAAAGCCTCAGTACCAAGAAAAGTATACTTTTTTATAATATAGCAGACGCGATTGAGCACAGTGAACAAAATTTTGCTATATTCTATATTGGTCTGCGTTTCAAAAATGGAAATAACCGACGCAAGTACAAACACGAATTAACTCGGGACCGGTCAGCAACGTTTGGCCATGAAAACACGAGTTAACTCGTGACCGGTCAACAATGTGTTAAGATGCATCCGGCAAGAAAACAGTACATTTAATTTTTTAACAATTATTTTAACAAACAGGTGGTTGAGCATTTACTTTCCTGGGCAAGTTGCATGCTCATACATTTTCATTGTGCAATGCCATGCTGATTATAAATAGTGAAGGTTATATAATTTTTCGTTGGTAAAACTATGACAATTTTTAAAGTTAAAATAATGTGGTGTGCATGGATTGAGTGCGGTGCGTATGAGAACATGTGAATGTCGTATGCAATATCACGCGAGGAGCAATGTCAAGGAAAGGTGAAACAAACGCGTGGCCTGGCAACGGGTCAGTGTTGTTTGGGCAACGAAGAGAGTTGCGTCGTGATCGGTGTGGAAATATGTATTGTAGAGGTGCAGCGTAGTAGCGTGTTGAATAAAGAGTTTCATTTCTACAGTTATATCTTTTCACGCTTCCTTACTATCGCGGCGCGTCAAGTAGGGATTATCACAGAATTTCCCTACAATATGCAAATCTATAACACTCAATTAAGTACCATATATATTAGGTTGGAGGGAAAGTTCTGTCTTATTTTTAATAGTGGAAGAAGGTAAGTTTTTTCTTATAAATGGAAATGAAAAAACATTTGGCTAGTGAGTCATTCGATTTTTTTTTTGTGCAGTTTTTTTTACAAGCTGCTGTATAATATAAAATCTCGAATAATTTTTCTTTAATACCGTTCATCACGTACTTGTGATATTTAAGGTGAAAAACATGTCAGTAGATAAAGTTTATTAATAAAACACTGCATTTTGATTACAGATTTTTTTAAAAGGGGAAAACATACGTCTTTGCATGTAAAAATTTATGTGCGGTATTTGGAAAAGATATTGATTAACG
Organism: Cryptocheilus praepositus; assembly: GCA_033815515.1. Classification (NCBI taxonomy): domain Eukaryota; kingdom Metazoa; phylum Arthropoda; class Insecta; order Hymenoptera; family Pompilidae; genus Cryptocheilus; species Cryptocheilus praepositus. The sequence goes on from JAWWQZ010000190.1 coordinate 1,652,407, forward strand.
TTCGTCCTTGTCAAAGATGGTTTAGATTAACATTTTTTACTTTGTGTTGTACATACATTTATATTTTTAATAAAAATCGATTGGACGACCATCCCAGAAAAAATGATGTTTTTAATCATGTTGGAAATAATCCACTTTTTCCCAAGTCGAGAAATGCAGAAGAGTTTGGCATTTTCATCATACAACACATTAAATGTATTATGATTAATATTAAACACATATTTTCATAAATTAACTCACATATTTTCTTTAAAATACGACAGAACTTTCCCTCCAACCCAATACTTATACCCTCCGTTTGATCTTATTTTAGACCACACACTGAATGAAGTGAATATCAGATTTATTGAAGCAGTAATTATTATCATGCCCCACGATATGATACCCCTAGTATTCATGATATTAAAATGACGATGTATGACTTTACAATACATTTTTAAAAATTCTTTACAATGAGAATTCTAAATGGCCTGGACGGAAGGTTCAGCGCGGGGCGTATACGTTGTTAACACTTTGACTGCCATGGTGGACACCGGCACCCGGCGCAAAAGATCTCACTAAAAAGAGGGTGGGTGACCGCCATAAGCGTTGGAAATGAAACTTCAAAGATACAGGAATGGACACATTTATACGGTAAAAGAATATTCTAAACATATGTAATTATGCGCAGAAAACATACCTTTATTCACTAGTGCCCTTGTTTTCACTGGAATCTAAAAATGAAATAAACGATTTATGATAGCTGAAGTATGTTACATAAATTCAGGATTGGAGTTTGTGTCAATATCTAAAAAATACAGCGCGGATATTTTTCTGTTTTATTAGTTCATTCGCTGCTAATAAAATTATAACACTTCAGTAATACATTTAAACAATAAAATATAAAAAAGAAATAAGAAATTATATGATTCCAATAAAGTCTGATTATATTTGCGGTTTATACATAGCTTTATATTCAACTGCCGAAATTTCTTGATTATCGAGAAATGTATATTCTGTGTAACATTACGAGATTTTGGCCCAATTATAGAATTCTATGGAATAATTAATGAGCCTTCACCTGATATTCTCGTTTCATTGATTCTCAAATTTCAGTCATTACTTTATTTATTTCGTCTTTTTCTTTAACTCGGACTCGAAAAGGCTGGAATATCTACGAGCGGATAGTAGGTCTATGACGTTTAAGCAAAAAAGGTAGTTATTCATAAAAGGGTAGTCTGTTTTTGTGTAAACATTGCATCATTTATACCAGAATTGTAGATCAGTTTTACCTCTGGTTTAAATACTGAGGTAATACAGAACTGCGGTTTCACGAACTGTACGCCGCGTATTGCATCGGCATCTAATGGTCACGAAGTTCTACCGAAATCCGATTTAGAATTTTCCCAATCCTCTTATCTCCCCGTTGCCTACGCGTTTCAATAATCAGACCTGATTTTCGATAGATTGACACGGGAAAAAGAACGACACACTGTGGTACTGGGAGTAAAAAAAATTGTCCATCAACTTCCTAGACTTCATGGGCCATTTTTCGGTCATAATTCAACTCGGTACATTACCTTTCAATTATATTTTGGCCTGTACGCTGTTCCGTCATTGGGCTTTCCACGTTATTTCATTCGATGTAATTTCTTGCCCTGCATCACTTTTCGACAGATGAACCGCACCGGCTATTTCTCCTGTGAAACACGCGGTGTTCATTAATTATTATTTGACCGTACATGTACTTTTTTTTTGTTAGAACCTGACCTCAGACGCTGTTTCATTGTTATAATTCCATTCCACGCGGTGTTCTTCCGCTACAATTTGAACTCGCGCACAATTTCTTCGTTATAATTACACCGCATACGGTACTGTTTCGTTATAATTTGATCTTACTGCCCATTTTCTCTGCTTAGTCGAAAGCCTACGTACTGTGCGATGCTTTCGTTCGGGCCGGAAGTGAGAAAAAGAACGACACACCGGCATAGAAAGGCGAAGCACCCCGAGTAACAGTAGTTAATTTAAAGAAACTTCTTTTCAAAGTTGTTTCGGGTTAAAGGCAGAGAATTAAACGGACCGCAAGGGTCTAAGGTAATGGATAATTGGATGGTTTCGCTTACTAAAGTAACCGCTGTTAAAAGCTTTCGTTCAAGGAGTTCGTTCGTTGCAAACGACAGCTGTTCCGGAAGTATGACAGCGACCGTGTCTGCGACAAACGATCAATGACTGCACACTCGCCTACACATATACCGTCGTTAATACAGATACAAACTTCCCGCAGAAAGGATTAGTCGACGATGAATTTCGCGAACTTTCCGAAATGCGCGCGGATTCGCAAACTAGACGTAGTACTTGGCCATTTATTACGGGCGTATATTGTCGCAAATGTATGTATTGGGTTGTTCGGAAGAAATCTCCTTTTAACTCGATACACTTGATCCAGCGATGCTCCAACTTCTTCAATCCGTTGAAAAATCGTTTTTTTTTTGTGAAAATGAAAGACAATTTTCGTATAATGAACAAATATTTTATTAAATTATATATTGGGCATTCTGGTCCAATACCTTTTGCCATCTTTCTGGTAGTAGCTTGATTCTACGCTCATAAAATTGTTGGTCTTTGCTGGCAAAAGAACAGATCGAGGTGGTTTTCGACCTCCTCATTTGAAGTGAAGGTTTTACCGTCTCGAGCAGAAAAAAATATTTGTAGATATAACCGGAACAAATAATAATCGCGCAAGGTCTGCCAATACGAGATCTGACTTTTGAGAATATGGTGGGTGTGGACCACGTTGAAATGTATCCCATTCAAGCTGTAAAATCTTTTGGCGAGTGACCGAACTTGTATGAGGATCAAAACAAAACTACAAATCCGCATTATCTTAGTAATTTTTTTCTACGATAGTGGAACACTACACCTTTTCTGTTGATTAACCCTTTTTGGACGTATTTAATTTGGACATGGGTATCGTACTGGTCGGAATTAATTAATAATAAATCTTTATTTCTGTTTGAATCGCGGCGTCTCGCTCAATCGCGCCGTACGGCGATGGATCTTTGTTTGGGCTGGTCGGTCAGATTACGCGGTTTTTTTTGTAGTTACATCCAGTCCAAACATCAAATTTCTTCCAATAGCAAATTTACGTCTCCTCGCGTCTCCTTAACCCTTTGACTGCTGACTACTTCCGGCCGAAGCACTTGCTGAGGACGAAACATTTTTCGCTATTTCGGAATTCTATTGATCGATTATATAAGGCGCAACTAAGTTCTACTGATAATTCTTTATTTACACCAAATTTAACCCTTTTTGGACGTATTTAATTTGGACATAGGTATCGTACTGGTCGGAATTAATTTCCGCTGAAAGCGCAGTGATAAATAACATGCAGGATTATGAAAAATAAATAAGATTTATTAATTTTTATGATTACCTTATTTATATGTTTATAGAATAATATGTTTTAACGGTTTTTTTTTTGTAAAAATTATATTTTATAGTTCTGCAATGTGTGGAATTTTTCAAAACAGTCTCCAATGTGCAGTCCTGGTTGTCGACTGCAAGTACTGCAAAAATAATTTGTTTGACGTCTTCCGCCCTTAATTTTTCTATTAGAACATACAGCACAATCTTTACTTCTTACGTCTTCGCAATGGCGCATTATGTGCAGTTTTCCAGCTTACCTCAGCGTATTGCATGTCGAGCGAGAAATAACAGCTTTTGTTCGCACTGGATTTCGTTATCTCCAAATGATAAGAATTCTTGAATAGGTCGCATGAGTTGGTGAATAGATCCATTAGATATTTATATTTGTGCAGATAAATTGTAAACTAATACATGGATGAATACAGTATATGATTAGTACGGTTTTATGTTTTGGTGTCTGAGAGCAGACATACGACCGGAACGGTAAAAAGGCTATGGTGTCTGAGAGCAGACATGCGTCCGAAAAGGGTTAATTCTGGCCTTTTCTGTTGAAGCGCATCATTCAGTTTGTCCAGCTGATGACAGTAGACTTCCGAATTAATTGTTGTGTTATCCGGTAAAAGCTAAAAAAAAAACGATTCCTTTATAATCCCACCAAACAGAAAGTATCACCTTTTTTTGATGGATATCGGCTTTGGAAATGCTTTGAGCCGGTTCATTTTTTTTGCTCCATGATCTCTTGCGTTTCACATTGTTATATACAACCCATTTTCCGTCCCCGGTAATGATGCGCTTCAAAAATGGATCGTTTTCATGACGTTTGAGAAGCGAATCACAGGCGTCAACGCGACGACACAAATTTCTCTCTGTGAGAACATGGGGAACCCATATATCGAGCTTCGAGGTTAAACCCAGGCCTTTCAAGTGGTCATAAACAGTTGAATTTGATAAACATAACCTCTCACCTATCTCACGTGTTGTTATTCGCCGGTTTGCATCAACTAGTGCCTTTATCGTGTCTTTATCAACTTCAACCGGCCTTCTAGAACGTGGTGCACCTTCGACATCAAAATTACCGGATCGAAATTTTGTAAACCAGTTCTGGCACTGGCATACTGTCAACACATCTTCTCCATACACATCGGCTAATTTCTTTCTGGCTTGAACAGCATTTTTACCTTTTCTACAGTAAAAGAGTAAAATATGACGAAAATGCTGCTTATTGCTCTCCATATTTAAAAGGGCACCAACCAAAAACCACTGAGTAGAATCAATTGGACTTTTTCACACACAAGCCTTGCTATATCAGCTCTCAAAACATATAATGATTATGCGGCTTAATTGTGAAGTTGGGTGCAAAAAAATACAATTAAATCCTCTGTCGCGAAAAAACGAAATTACTTTCCGAACAACCCAATATATCACAGGAACACCGATAAGTGTGCCCATAATTATGAAAGTGGTCTAAGTCAAAATTTAAAAAAAATGAGTTTATCAGTTATTTCATACCACATTATTTTTAACTAAATTTATTCAATGTAATTTTTACTAAATTGTCAAAAATGAACCATTAGATAGTGGTTGTAATTTCAACATTATATGGAATTCATTTAGTTTTAATTATGAAAGTGGTCTAAGTCAAAAATTTAAATAAATTATATAAACAACTTGAAAATGGCACGTGGCCTTCTTTGACGCGTTTCTGAACTACATAATAAAATAAATGACAATCAAATTTTAATAATAACGACAACTTCATTCTAGAAGAATCAATAACAAGAAGAGTAAAAAATACCGCGGGTGAATCTGTCTCTTGGCTACAAATTCAATGGATGAGATTCTTGAAAAATGAACCTTATAAAATGTTCTATAAAACATCTTTAGATGATTCTAAATTTCACGTTTTGGATCTTTCACCTAAAAAAGGAAGACCAAAAATATACGGAAATATTAAATTACTTCCATTATACACCACCATTAGACCAGTATCGGAAGAAAAACATAAAGATATTATGAGTTTACTACCGTACATCCCTCCAGTTTTTCAGGAACATTTTAAGAATCTTAAATGAAATGATCTCGAAATAATGATAAAAATGGATTACTGTTTAAAAATAATTAATAAATGTAATAAATGTTCACGAATTATTTCAATCAAATTATTGTTTCAAATAAAACTCAAAGTTCTTTATTGCTTTAAGTCATTTATAGGACATTCAGTTAATTTTGAAAATGGTCTAAGTCAATTCAATCTTTAAAAATAATATTATCGTATAAAATTCACACAAAATTTCATATTCATAGTAAATTTCCATTAATTAAGACTAATAAAATTATAAATTAAAATGTCGCATAATGTAAAAATATTTTTTAATTTATTCAAATGCAATTCATTAAATATCTCGAAACAAGAAATATATGACTTAGACGACTTTCATAATTATGGGCACAAGTATACTTTTGGTCGCATAGTTAAGTTTGCTCGGAAAAAAGCAATTGATTGCGGGAATTAAGTTCCACTTAAATATTCCGAAAACTATTGTGACAGTTGCGAGCGGTGCAGTGTGATAAAGTATTCCCCATGTGCCACGGAGCAGACATTAAACAGCTACTGCTGCGGTGAACTTACAAAAGAGTATTATGAATCGTATAGGTGCTGGGAAGCAACGCTGTTTCTCGACGCGGAGATAAATAGTTATTGAGTTTCACAGGTGCTCCTCACGACATCCAACGCGTTATAAATGCAAAATGTATAGTGGCGGATCCGCGCAATACTGGCGAACACGTCGTCAACCGCACTAATGTAATCGTTATCACGAACCAATTTCCCATTGCATATTTTGGAAACGTGGCATGCATTATACAATGGAGTAGTTAATATGATATATGGCGGACTGGTCCATACAAACTCATACTTTGTATGTGTGATACAAAGTAGGAGATTGTTTTATGACGTAGTAGAATACGAATGTATCGTAATTTAGCATCACCAGGTATATCTTTGTTTCAAAAATAGCTTTTATGAATATAAGTATTAATTACATGTATATATTACTTGCAGTAAAATATTTTTACAAAATATAGTATGTGTACTTATATAGAAAATTGATAGCATATATAGTATTTTATGATTATATATGCTATCAATTTTCTATATAAGTATACATACTATATTTTGTAAAAATATTTTAGTGGAAGTAATATATGTATGCAATAAAATATAGTATCTACACTTATATAGAAAATTGATAGCATATGTAATATTTTATGATTATATATGCTATCATTTTTCTATATAAGTATACATACCATATTTTGCAAAAATATTTTAGTGGAAGTAATATACGCATGTAATTAATATTTATTATACACTAAAATACTAAAATATATTTATAAAATATAGTATGTATACTTATATAGAAAATTGATAGCATATATAATATTTTATGATTATATATGCTATCAATTTTCTATATAAGTATACATACTATATTTTGTAAGAATATTTTAGTGGAAGTAATATATGTATGTAATAAAATATAGTATGTACACTTATGTATATAGAAAATTGATAGTATATAAAATATTTTATGATTATATATGCTATCAATTTTTTATATAAGTATACACACTATATTTTATATAAATATTTTAGTGCAAGTAATATATGCATGTAATTAATATTTATATTCATAAAAGCTACTTTTGAAACAAAGTTGTACCTGACAATGCTAAATTACGATACAATCGTATTCTACTACGTTACATACGATATGCAGTAGTCGGTAGACACTAACATGGTACATCAATACTCAACATTTACATTTACCATTTGTTGCACATGATGTGCTTTTTCTGCGTTTCATTTACCACATTTATCGTACGCGTAATCACGCTAAAGAACGTTTCGCGCGTATTAACTCGCAATAACAAAGTAGCAGATTGTTTGATACATAAAGTATTATATATGCTATCAATTTTCTATATAAGTATACATACTATATTTTGTAAAAATATTTTAGTGGAAGCAATATACGTATGTAATTAATATTTATATTTATTTTTGAAACAAAGAATATTTTACGATACAATCGTATTCTACTACGTTGCATACGAATATATGACACTAACATGTAATTAATATTTATATTCGTATTAACTCGCAATAACAAAGTAGCAGATTGTTTGATACATAAAGTATTATATATGCTATCAATTTTCTATATAAGTATACATACTGGAAGCAATATATGTATTTAATTAATATTTATATTCACAAGGGCTATTTTTGAAACAAAGATGTATCTGGCAATGCTAAATTACGATACAATCGTATTCTACTACGTTACATACGATATGCAGTAGTCGGTAGACACTAACACGGACATTAATACTCAACATTTACATTTACCATTTGTTGCACATGATGTGCTTTTTCTGCGTTTCATTTACCACATTTATTGTACGCGTAATCACGCTAAAGAACGTTTCGCGCGTATTAACTCGCAATAACAAAGTAGCAGATTGTTTGATACATAAAGTATTATATATGCTATCAATTTTCTATATAAGTATACATACTATATTTTGTAAAAATATTTTAGTGGAAGCAATATATGTATGTAATTAATATTTATATTCACAAGGGCTATTTTTGAAACAAAGATGTATCTGGCAATGCTAAATTACGATACAATCGTATTCTACTACGTTACATACTATATGCAGTAGTCGGTAGACACTAACATGGTACATCAATACTCAACATTTACATTTACCATTTGTTGCACATGATGTGCTTTTTCTGCGTCTCATTTACCACATTTATTGTACGCGTAATCACGCTAAAGAACGTTTCGCGCGTATTGACTCGCAATAACATATTCACCATTATATACTTCATAGAGGTACTGCAGTGTTGAACTCTTTCACTAAATAAAGAACGTTCTCGAAAGAAACGTTCCGGGCAAGGGAAACGTTGCAGCGAGATCGTATTGTAACCGGACAAAAATGAATGTTCTACCTACGGACTGCGCCGTGCTGGTTAAGTGGAGCCCGGCTTTTTCGTCCTTTTCTTCCGTAGAAAACGGAAATCCGGCCTAGGCAAAACGCGGGGAACGTCACGGGGCACGCGGAAAAAGTCCCCAGCCATGGACGGCAGTGCGCTTTTCTTTAATTAAAAGTCTACATCGCTCGCGAATGGAATCCTATTAAGAGTTTAAGCCCGTCCGGTTCTTCCTGTCTGACCCCACCGGCGCCTCGGCAAAATGTAATTTGACATGCGAGCAATTTGCCCACCTTTACCAATTCAAATCGACGGTCAGGGTTAATGAATGAGCGCGCGAGGATGTTGGCCTAAAACGTTTTGTCAAACCGACTCTTTGACGGTGCGCAAAGTTGCAGGGTTCATCAAATGTGTACTGTGTTAACGGAGTAAAAGTTTTATTCACTTCGGGACTCCAGGCGTGCTAATTTAAGATTCTATTCTCGTTCCTGAACGTTTGCGCAGAGGACATATTTTACGGTTACAAATTCTGTGATGGAAGTATTTGTGGTTTTTTCTTATTTTTTGGGAAGAGGTGGATTCTGCCAATCTTCGATGTAAATAGGAAGAGAGAGGGAGAGAAGGTATGCTTCATTGGTTGACTCTGTTATACTGATATTAGATAAATCGAGTCGTTCTTGAAACATTTGGATTAGGGTTCAATTCGTTTGGCATTGCTATTTTTTAGTATGTCGGACGCTGTTTTATTCCATTTACGATTAACCTCTTCAGGGATATTGATTCATATGAGCACGAAAATTCGTTTCTTTATTTTAAGTATAAGCTGCATTTCTGTTATCATTAAAGCCTGGAATAAATATTGGAAACAGAATATCGTGATAAAAGCAACATAATAACATCACGAAAACAGATTTGATGTGATGTTGTGACGTCAGCTAAGTAAACCTTTTTTAAACGCACTCCAGTTGTCGGAAATCAAAGTTTGTCTCTGAAAGAGTTAAATTCATGCTGTCGGTACCGTGTACGTCTCTGCCAAATAAATGCTTAAATTAATTTTTATTTTTAATTAATCAGCTTCCTCGCAACTATTCGCGGATAAGACAACATTTTTTTTGTAATTTTCTTTAACCTTTCTTCATACTGCGTTTATCACAGAATTCGCCTCAACTAATATAATAGAAAAAAATGACATAAGCCTTCTATCAGACGAACACAGTAAAATCTCTATTTTAGACATTTTTTGTCAAGAGATTTCTTTTTCCCGGTCCATTAGGTGACATTACCCCATCATGTTAAACGATCCGTAAAAATTTTACGGCCGGGAACAAAATTTGCATTACCGAAAAATAAGTGATACGCAAAGTGAACGAATCGTCCTCTTGATATTCTCATCAGAAAGCGTATGTCGTTTCTTGCTGGGGGGAGCTGGTTCTGTCCGCTGCTCGGAACGTCTATATTTTTGAGGCAGTGCCCGTCGAATTTCAAAAATTTGTACCCACGCCGCGTACGCTTTCTTATTCTTCTGACAGGCCATCCACCCCTGCATTAGCACTTTTATGAAATATCCGCCTCAGCGTCGGTGTCAATTTGTTAGTAGACAGTGAGCGGTGCATTCCAGTTCAGGCATGAGCTTGTCTTGCGAGAAGAACGAAGAACTGCAAAGGTGTTATCTGCCGCTCACGAAAAATTCCGCGTTTGTACTCAGACAGGTGTCTTGGTTTATGTGCTGAACCGATGAAAGACACGTACTGTTTCGTTTTGACGTACGTTAGACCTGCACGAATTTGGTGTCTTGACGTTTAGATAAAATGTCAAATATTGATGTAGAAGGTAGATCCGTGTTAGCATTTGCACAGAATAGAATTTGACGGAATAGTAACTGAGGTGATACGAACACGAAGTCAGTTTTATCTTTTCATTTATTTTTAGTGATGTCACGTAAATAACTCAGTTTGGTAGTAATGTCTCTGTTACAAGATGCAACGATTAAAATTTGATAACTATTTTATGTGAAAAAAGTTTGCACATCGTGAATGTTAATTTAGATATCAAATACGTCGGTGAAAGATCGAATATTTCATTATATTGTTGTACATTTGGATTCCCTCTCCGGTGTGTGTCGACAATTCGTTGCATTTTGAATGTCAACATTTACCGGTGTAAGTCAGAAATGAGTGTATTTACCAAATATTTCGGACATACACCAAACGACTATATGAATGTTGACATTCACCGGTGGAAGTCGACATTCTCCAGATTTCGGTGTTTCACTGTAACATTTCTACAAGATGCAATGATTAAAATTTGATAACTATTTAATATGAAAAAAGTTTGCACATCGCAATACTGTTAGTCTGATAGTACTATTTTGAAAATGCGGTTCCGGTTAGAAAAGTATTAAGTTGTAATCTATAAAAGTAGCTCCGATTAATAGTAATTAAAAGAATTGTTAACACTTTGAATGCCGCTGTCACGCTGGCGTGACTTTTGCCCGCCAACGGTTATCAGCCGAAATCACGTACGCGTGACACCGGCTCAGCACAGCGACAATGTTTCCACTATGCTTCTGTTTTAACACGTTGACTGCCATTGTAGTCACTGGTGGCCGTAAAAGATTTTACTAAAAATGCAAAAAATTCGCAATGAAGCCTATTTGCAACCTTTTAAAAGCAATTGATATTGAAATGGTGCTATACTTGATGGTGCAATATTATTGTTCCTTCTAACAACTCTGCGTTACCTTAATTTTGCACGATTTAATCATACTCTGCAGTATTTCATCGCATCGCGGTTCTAACATAGCAAAATACGCGGTGACCGGCGCAAAACATTTGACTGAAAAAATGCAAAAAATTCGCAATGAAGCCTACTTGCAATCTTGTAAAAGCAGTATTTTATCGCATCGCGATTCTAACATAGCAAAATACGCTTGAACGTGTTAAGGATACAAAAATATTCATTAAAATTTGTGTAACACTCATTTTAGTGCCACTTTTAACAATAACCATACCCTATATACAACAGATAGCGTAAATATAGTAGCAGTTTTATAGAATCCGCGCGAAATTCGCCGACATTTCACGCGTAAAGGCGATGCTTATATAAACGTAGAGTGAAGTGTTAAGATACGTTTTGAATAATCAGGTCGAATATCGCGACTCTTCCTTATATCGTTCTCCATGTCGCACAAGCATCCTTTATAAGAAAATGTCGTGCATTAAGTGCGTGCGAAAATGTTCAGTGCATCTAACGGCACACTTTCTTCCCGGCGTTTACACTTGCGACTTTTCCTATTTCCCTGGACTTAAAAATTTCACCGGGGAATGCCATTTTCGCGATGTCGCGCGCATAAAGCGGCAACACGACGGGGCGTCTAAATAACATTTCCGCGAAGGACTCTCACGAAACTGTTGCGACGCGTGTTTAAGCTAACGGGGAGCACTTTGGCCGAAATGTAATATTTGAATTTTACACTTTCTCAATAATGGACGTTTCATTGATGCGATCCCGCTTCAATCCAAACGCAGCCTGTAGAAAGTTCGACATTATTCGAATCGTTTTGAATCAATTTTTATTAGGGATGATCATCCGAAGAAATTTCTCTTGTTCGATCGTCCGATATGGACAGTTATTATTTGTTGCTTGCAAGAAATTTTTTGTCCAGTTATTGAAGTGCATTATTCGGATAACAATCTAGTGCATCAATAAATATTTACTAAATGTCTAAGAAATATAAAGCCCTTTTTGGTGGAAAAGGCTGACTCTAGATTTTTACTACTATAATTACATATCTACAACAAACGACATAACTGCTACAAAGTTCGAGTTTTTGCATTGTACATATTTATTGTAGAAACATGTTTTGTAACACACATCCATTACTGTAGACACCTGAAGATGGATCACCAGAGGCATGTATGAAGTTACAGTAACAAAGTTTTGTAATCACCAGTTTCAACATAAAAAGGGCCTTTTATTCCTTAACAATTTAGTAAATTGCAATAAGGTTAAATTTAACGCACAGTCTAATAAAAAAATGAGCCGTTTATTTTGAAAGTGGCCTAACTCCGTTTTTCAATATTTTCCGGTTACCATGGTTACATGCACGAATTCATGTTATTTATCAGTAAATGTTATTTATCTCGATTTGAAGATAAATGGAGTTAGGCCACTTTTAAAATAAACGGCTGAAATATTGATTGCAAAAATCCTTATTAGGATAAATTCATATCCGCATATTATGCTAGTTCTTCTTTTATTGGATATTTGTATAAAATGTTGTCCAATACTGTACCTGTCTACACTAACGGATGATGCGTACATTTAAACATGATAGCTGACGTGTGATAAGACGAGAAGCTTCAGATTTTTAATATAATTACATATCTATAAACGACATTATTTACAAAGTTCGAGTTTTTGCATTGTACATATTTATGTAGAAACATGTTTTGTAACACACATCCATTACTGTAGACACCTGAAGACGGATCACCAGAGGCATATATGAAGTTACAGTAACAAAGTTACAGTAACAAAGTCTAAGTTACAGTAACAAAGCCTTTTATTCCTTAATAATTTAGAAAATTGCAATAAGGTTAAATTTAACGCACAGTCTAATAAAAAAATGAGCCGTTTATTTTGAAAGTGGCCTAACTCCGTTTTTCAATATTTTCCGGTTACCATGGTTACATGCACAAATTCATGTTATTTATCAGTAAATGTTATTTATCTCGATTTGAAGATAAATGGAGTTAGGCCACTTTTAAAATAAACGGCTGAAATATTGATTGCAAAAATCGTTATTAGAATAAATTCATATCCGCATATTATGCTAGTTCTTCTTTTATTAGATATTCGTATAAAATGTTGTCCAATACCAGGTTGTTCAATAAGTTTTGTCGGTCGATAAGAGAGGGCGTTGCTACTAGCCCAAATTTGTTTTTGTTTTGTTGGTTCACTCTTCTTATCAACGTATGTGAAGGTTCATTTCAATCAGTCAATTCATTCTTTGTTTACAAGCCATTTAGTGTTGCCGTGTCACAGTAATTTCGACAATGGAAAAAATTGAATATCGTGCAGTGATAAAATTCTTATTTTTGGAAGGTGTAGCACCAAAAGAAATTCACGAACGAATGTTAACACTTAGCCGACCGATTGGGGAGATCTCCCCATTTCAATAGAAATCGGTGCACGACCGATCGGGGAGATCTCCCACTTTAATCTTAGCAATGCGTTTCCTTCTTTCTGTTATTATCAGTTGCCTTTATCTGCAGTTGTTCACAATTACTGATGAACTGTTTCCATAAAGCACAGTATATAATAAAATCCACCCATTTAGTGCTGAAAATTAGTTAAAAAGTTACACAATCGTTGGGACTAAATAAAGTTATAGCGGTATGAGTAAATATTAACAAATGCACAATCCACTTTATAAACTGGCATCCTGTGAACGATACCACACTGTAAAAATATATTAAAACGCATTACTATTTTTTTATTTCATGTTCGGGTCGTGCTATTTATCTTTAGTCATCTTTAATGCCCTTAATTTTCAAACTTTATTGCCCATACTTTTTTTTGAACACATTCCGCCGAAAATTGTTGTTATATACTTTTAATTTCATGTTTTGTTTAAACAATATTTGAAATCGTTAAACGAAAGTGTTACTGCAAGATATAATTGACCACTTAAATAATTTTCAGGTTTCTTTGATGGCAAATAGTGAATATCAGTTCGCGTTACTTGTAAAAAATGCGTGGTGGAAACCGTACAGTTCGTTTAGGCGCGCGCCGTCGGCTAAGTGTTAAGAGTGTGTAATGAACGTTCACCTTCAATTAGAACAGTAGAAACATGGGTTGCTGAATTTAAACGTGGTCGTACAAGTTGAAGACGATCCCGTGAAGGACGTCCAAAAACCGCATCAACACCAGAAATCGTAGCCAAAGTACAGGATATGGTTTTGGAAGATCGTCGATTGACTGAGAGGGATTTAGTAGAGGCTCTACATATCTCATTAGGCAGTGTGAGTCATATTTTAAATGAAATTTTGAGTTTTAAAAAGCTGTGTGTACAATGGGTGCCGCAATCGTTTAACAATTGAACAAAAACACATTCGAATTCTGACTTTTGACAACATTTGGAGCGTTTTAAAAAGGATAAAGTGGATTTGTGCGTCGATTCATCACTATGGATGACACTTGTCTCTATCACCATGATCAAAAATCAAAACAAGAGGCTAAAGAGTGGTGTGAACCTGGTTGTTCGGCTTCGAAACGAGTTCGTGTGAAATCGGCCAAGAAGGTTCTGGCATGCTTTTTTGGGATTGCGAAAGGAATTTTATTTGTGGATTACTTGCAAACTGGTCAAAAAATTATTTCTTAATATTTTTGTAACCTTTTGGACCAGTTGAAGGAAAAAATTCGTGAAAAAAGACCCGTTTTGCAGAAGAAAAAAATCCTTTTTCATCAGGACAACGCATGTGTGAGCATTTTGACAATGGCTAAAATCTTGAATTAAAGTTCGAATTGTTGGAGCATCCGCCGTATTAGATTTGGAAATTCAAGCGACTTCCATGTGTGTTCCAGAACTCAACAAATTTATGCGTGGCATCGTTTTTCGTCAAATTCATAACTTATGTGTGGTATTTTAGACCTTCCGGAATCTCATTTAATGGGATCCACAGATTGGAGGATTGTTGGAGCTTAGTGCATTAATGTTTGGAGATTATACTGAATAATAAAGTGTATTTTGAACCATAACATTGTGTTTTTCTTATCGAACGACAAAACTTATTGAACAACCTGGTACTGTACCTGTCTACACTAACGGATGATGCGTACATTTAAACATGATAGGTGACGTGTGATAAGACGACGGGGAAGACACACCTGATACCTGTACTTCGACGCGTGTCATTTTACGCATACATTTTTTATCGTCAACACTGACGGCTAGTAATGCGACTAACAAGAGGAGGCTTTCCAGACTGCATACGATGTCATCTGATAACCGTGTTGAATTGATATTTCAACGGTATCAGCCAGTGCATTTGGAGACCAGTACAGTTCAGTGATATTATGTTTCAAAATTGATGCAGACATCGTTAGGTTTGTTATTGGAAATATCTCGTTACTAACCGTCGAATGTTCAAACGCACAGAATGTTTCGGAATATCGCCGAGGAAGTCAGAAACTGGCTAAACTGAGCGTGCATCCACACGTTTTATAGGACTTTGCTGCACGCTCCGCATCAATAGCATTATTTTATACAGTCGGAAAGTATCCTCCGACAAATTAGCCGTCGTGACCGGTTGAACTTAACGGAAATTAATTCACAGAACGTTCTTTATCAGGCATCCATATTTATCAGCGTATAAAAAAAGGCACCCGTTATCACTTTTCCCATTTTTACGTAACGTTCTGTTGCTCGCTTTAATCAGTGGCCAGCTCATCTTTTTTCTCGGCACATTCCGCGCTGTCGCTAAAATCCGTCGTCTATCAAATTGAATTCGCAGTCAGAATTTCGATTCTCCGCGCAGATATCCGAGGGGTTTCGCACGTTATCCCTGGGACAAGGCCGTCAAATTCAAAAATGTGAAACCGTCCCCTTCGCTCTGCCTCTCTCGACGTTCGTTTTATCCCTGCGCATTAGCACTTTTATGAACCGTATTGCCTAAGGTTTGATCTTCTCCACGGGTCGTCGTTACGTGTCCTGGGGCAGGCCACAAGCACTGTCGGTTCTACAGTCTAGATATTGGCTTGTGTTGAGTGCCGATACTAAGAAGTAGACGACAGGCGTTATCTTATAATAACGTTGAGTTTTTCTTGGGTAACTAGATACCGGTAATAGTTTATTTAGCCTAAATGACTTCATTCTGATTGACAATAGCTGTAGCTTTATTTTGTAGATGCTTTGGTAATACACGTGTTAAAATTGGAATATAGAGAAGATTAGTGTAGGCTCTGTGGAAGAATGACACGCAAAGATCATGCTTTTAATGGTTACAATTGGCCACTAGGCAGCTTATATTTGTTTGGAAATTCAATATAGTAGCTGTGTGTTACCCATCGTCTCGTATCCACCTATTCTTGTGTTATACTTATGTGTGGTTTAGCAATCTCTATTTGCACAACTATCGTTGTTAGGAATCTAAGGCTTCTGCCGGCTATTACACCTTGAATTTTCCTTCACTTTAAAACTAGTATAGCCCCTGGCTAAGAATGAGACACAAAAAACGTACTTTTACTTAACGCAATTTGCCGTTACGCAGCTTATATATATTAGGAAATTCAAAATTATGCTTCTCTGTTAACCGACGCCTCGTGTACACCTTTTGTTTTACAACTATCGTTGTTAGCAATCTAAGACTTTCGCGACTCTTACACCTGGAATGTTCCTTCACTTCAAGATTAGAACCGCGTTCTAAAATTCCGAGGTTCCTCCAACTTCGCACTTCTCTTCACCAGCATTCGTACAAACTCTCGATACTGATGCGTCAATGTTCAGGAATCCCCTACCACCAAACTTTGCACAGAACATCGATACCAATTGTCTCAACACCTTATGCATACACCTTTCTCTCCTGTTTACGCTGCATCGTCATATTTTACCTGCACACCTCTTCAATTAACACTTTGACTGCCAAGCGTATTTTGCTGCATTAGAACGGCGATGCTATGAATACTACAGCGTTTGACTGAATTATGCAAAATGTAAATACTTTATAAGGTATTGGATAAAGGATCGCATCACTATTCTAACAATAACTGCATTTATAAAATAATTATTGCTGCCCATTGCAAATATTTTGGATCTTCGGTAAAATCTTTTGCACCGGACACCGTTGACCACCGTGGCAGTCAAAATGTTAACACATTTATACAATTTATACAATGTATATATGCACTTTCTTAATTCGCATTTGGTAGTAGATATTCACATAAAGTATTCTTAAGTATTACTATATATTTTTTATACATCTTTTACATTTTTACTTCTATACGTCATTTTGCTACTGTTTTAGAATTAGAGCCTGTGTCATAAAATAATTGTTATTATAAATTATTATTAAATAACTGAAAATATAATTGATTTTTGAAAGGCTGCTTCCTTACAAATTAAAACGCGAACTTTGTAATCACAAAATGCTGTACAAGAATAAAACACTTTATAAGGTATGATACACGATCGACACAGAGCTACCGATGTAATGGCTATACTGACCGACTGATTTTTACGCTGTCAGAATGTCGACATTCATTTCTTTCGCTAACTATTTGTTAGGGGATACGCGAAACTTTGTTATACTGGTAACGTAACAAAAAAGTCTATTTTCAGTTCCTTAACACGAAGACTGCCACGCGTATTTTACTATATTAAAACCGCAACGGAATGAAGTACTATATGTAGAATATGATTGAATTGTGCAAAATGAAAATAATGCGAAGATATCGGAGACCAAAGAATTGAATCACTATTTAATATTATCTCTTGCGCCGGTCACCGGTGACCCCCACGGCAGCCAACGTGTTAAAACCGCAACGGGATGAAGTACTACAGGATATGATTGAATTGTGCAAAATGAAAATAATGCGAAGGTATCGGAGACCAAAGAATTGAATCACTATTTAATATTAATTGCGTTTTCAAAATTATAAATGCGACCGATTGGGTATTTTTTGAATTTTTCGTGAGACCTTTTACGCCGGTCACCGATGACCACCATGACAATCAAAGTGTTAAATCGTCGATTGAGTCGAAGAAACCTGAAAACGAGATATCTCGTCGCCCGGCCACAAGGTTCGGCTTGTTAAAGACGAGATATCTCGTTACCCGTACGCAATGTGTTAACAGTTTAACGATCGCTAGCCGATTAATCGACTTTTCGGTTCCAACTGCTATTTACCGGTAGCCGATTAATCGGCTTTTCAGTGGTCAAAAGTTATATTAGATAAAATAAGTATCAGATGATATTATGACAATTCTAAATGACATTAAAATAACGCTGCTTTGAAACCAAAGGATTCTCAATAACATATTTGTAGGATTTAGATTGGAATGATATATTAAACAATTTTAATCACAAAAGTAATGGCTATAATATTACTCGCACTGCACTCTGTATTAAACGCTAACAAAGATTCGCTGAAACTCGCTAACACATTCGCTGATATTCGCTAAGACGCACACACTGTTACTCTTGAAAGATTCGCAAAGACTCACTTATTTTTAATATCGCGCTCAACACTTTTATGCTGTTTGGTTTCCATGATAGTAAATTCTTTCGGGAACATTCCTAATAACAAATATAGACACATGCATTCTTTCTCACTCTTTCACTCTCGCTTTCTCTCTCTTATACGCACACTTTCTCATTGCTCGTGCATACAAAATCACACATCCTACACATTCAGTATTTTTCAGTTATAAAGCTTTGCAAATAGGCACATACACAATTCCTGCGCGATATCCAAAACAGAGTCGGTCGTTAGTGAGTGGCATCTTCAGTCAATAGCGGTCGGTAAAGTGTTAAGTTGAATAAATTTATTTGAAGATAAATTAAAGCACTAATATACAAATATAAATATAAAATGAAATGAAAGTAAAACTATGGCAATTTGGAATACAACTGAAGCTAAGTAAATATATTTCGTTCTGACGGGTAGACTGAACTGAACTCTACGACTCGATAAACGGCAAGAAAACGCATCTATGCTGGACTCGCGTCGCAAACCGCGCCGGCTTTTATATGGACCTCTACCACTTTATCTTAATCTGGTAGGTCGAAAACTTGACGATACATTTCGAAAGGTGTTATTTCCAAGTGTCCAATTGCTATTTACCGGTAGCCGATTAATCGGCTTTTCAATAATCAACGGTTATATTAGATAAAATAAATATCAGATGATATTATGACAATTCTAAATGACAATAAAATTACACTGCTTTGAAACCAAAGGATTCTCAATACCACATTCAGTGTTTTTAGTTATAAAGCTTTACAAATAGGCACATACACAATTCCTGCGCGATATCCAAAACAGAGTCGGTCGTTAGTGAGTGGCATCTTCAGTCAATAGCGGTCGGTAGAGTGTTAACAAACCTTACCGCAGCCTCCCACATTTTTACCTCCACCCCCTTCCGATCTTCCCCATACCGCAATGCCGCATAAATAAACGAAACTCCCGCAGCACCGCGTTCGGCAGCCAAAGTGTCAAGGCGGCCGTAGCAAGCGGCCATACATACGTCGATTCTCACATAACCCGTGTATCTGTGCCGGTGCCGCTAGGCGAAACGAGGGGTGTAGGTCGCAAATGGTAGCGGGGAATCAGGTGGGAAACAATGGATCAGGGAGAAAGGAAACGGCCCGGTGGGTGGCTGCGGTGTGAAGCGAGCGAGCAGCAGGAAGACAGAAATAGACTAACTAGAGACAAAGACGTGCGAGTAAGGCCGGGAGCCTGAGGAAGACAGAGTAGGTTGCTGACGTCGGAGCGACTCGGCGATGAGGAGGGCGGATGTAACTGCTCTTATTTCTTCTCGCTGCCGCCGTGGCCCGGCCCGGAAACAAAAGGCGATCCGACATCAAACATTCAAATTAGAAAACTCCCGGTCGTCCGTTCGTAGGCCGGATTACCCCCGTTCCCGACACCGCAACCCTGCGCGGCTCCGCTAAACCATCATCCTACTTTCGTAAACTCACATACGACCACGTACGCGGTTACGTAGGTGCGCGCGCGCACTCTATGGAGGACCGAGGGATGAAGGGGGAGGGAGTCGCGGTGTGCGGAGATGAAGAGAGACGAGCGGATGGATCGCCGGGTACAAAGCGGGGGTGTGCATGTACGGGGTGTTGCTGAATTATTGGTGCGACCCCTTACGCGCTGCTGGAATTCAGTGGGATAGACGGGCTTGTGTGAAGGCTGAATGGGGCGAAAGTGTTCTTTGGGGAGTTTTTAAGCGGTTAGATGAGTCTGACGAGTATACACGTTGTGGAGAAGTGGCGACGCTTGGGGTTATGACGAGTGTACTCGTCATGCGTAAAAAGTGGGGGTGAGTTGCTGCTAAATTGGAATTTTAGGGGAAAGTAAAATATAGGGAAAGGTTGAGGTGTTTGAATGTTTGGAGGCCAAGACGGAGTAGAACGAATAAATAAAGGGATATTAGTAATTATTCTGAAAAGGGTGTATATGGTGTAGGGGTTGGTTTAGATTTATTGGTGAGGATAATTATGCCGCATATGTCGTCGGTGGGGTAATTTATTGTAATAAGATTCTTTAACGAACTTTGAGAAACAATCTTATCCCAAACAAATCTTTTTTCCACACATTCATTGTATCCGGCCAGTTACCAGAAATGCCTGTTAGCAATAACATTACAAAACGCAACAGACATTTCATGTCAACTTAATTCTATATTTCGCAGCCACGTGTACTCTGTATTTGACGAGTGTACTCATCACTTACTTTTTGAAACACATTTTAGGTACATACTTTTCTGAAAAGGGTGTATATGGTGTAGGGGTTGGTTTAGATTTATTGGTTAGGATAATTATGCCGCATATATCGTCCGTAGGGTAATTTATTATAATAAAACTCTAAGGAGTTTTGAGAAACAATCTTATCCCAAACAAATCTTTTTCCACACATTCATTGTCTCCGACCAGTTACCAACAATTCCTGTTAGCAATTTACAAAATTCAACAGACATTTCATGTCAACTTAATTCTATATATTCGCAGCCACGTGTACTCTGTGTTTGACGAGTATACTCCTCACTTACTTTTTGTGACATATTTTAGGTACACACTTTTCTGAAAAGGGTGTATATGGTGTAGGGGTTGGTTTAGATTTATTAGGTAGGATAATTATGCCGCATATGTCGTCGGTGGGGTAATTTATTATAATAAGACTCTAATGAGTTTTGAGAAACAATCTTATCCCAAACAAATCTTTTTTCCACACATTCATTGTCTCCGGCCAGTTACCAACAATTCCTGTTAGCAATTTACAAAATTCGACAGACATTTCATGTCAACTTAATTCTATTATTCGCAGCCACGTGTACTCTGTGTTTGACGAGTATACTCATCACTTACTTTTTGTGACATATTTTAGGTACACACTTTTCTGAAAAGGGTGTATATGGTGTAGGGGTTGGTTTAGATTTATTGGTTAGGATAATTATGCCGCATATGTCGTCGGTGGGGTAATTTATTGTAATAAGACTCTTTAACGAACTTTGAGAAACAATCTTATCCCAAACAAATCTTTTTTCCACACATTCATTGTCTCCGGCCAGTTACCAACAATTCCTGTTAGCAATTTACAAAATTCGACAGACATTTCATGTCAACTTAATTCTATATTTCGCAGCCACGTGTACTCTGTGTTTGACGAGTGTACTCATCACTTACTTTTTGTGACACATTTTAGGTACACACTTTTCTGAAAAGGGTGTATATGGTGTAGGGGTTGGTTTAGATTTATTGGTTAGGATAATTATGCCGCATATATCGTCGGTGGGGTAATTTATTATAATAAGACTCTAATGAGTTTTGAGAAACAATCTTATCCCAAACAAATCTTTTTCCATACATTCATTGTCTCCGGCCAGTTACCAACAATTCCTGTTAGCAATTTACAAAATTCGACAGACATTTCGTGTCAAGCTAATTCTATATTTTGCAGCCACGTGTACTCTGTGTTTGACGAGTGTACTCATCACTTACTTTTTGTGACACATTTCAGGTACACACTTTTCTGAAAAGGGTGTATATGGTGTAGGGGTCGGTTTAGATTTATTGGTTAGGATAATTATGCCGCATATGTCGTCGGTGGGGTAATTTATTATAATAAGACTCTAATGAGTTTTGAGAAACAATCTTATCCCAAACAAATCTTTTTCCACACATTCATTGTCTCCGGCCAGTTACCAAAAATTCTTGTTAGCAATTTACAAAATTCGACAGACATTTCATGTCAACTTAATTCTATTATTCGCAGCCACGTGTACACTGTGTTTGACGAGTGTATTCATCACTTACTTTTTGTGACACATTTTAGGTACACACTTTTCTGAAAAGGGTGTATATGGTGTAGGGGTTGATTTAGATGTATTAGGTAGGATAATTATGCCGCGTATGTCGACGGTGGAGTAATTTATTATAATAAGACTTTTTAATGAGGTTTGAGAAACAATCTTATCCCAAACAAATCTTTTTTCCACACATTCATTGTCTCCAGCCAGTTACCAAAAATTCTTGTTAGCAATTTACAAAATTCAACAGACATTTCAGGTCAACTTAATTCTATTATTCGCAGCCACGTGTACTCTGTGTTTGACGAGTATACTCCTCACTTACTTTTTGTGACACATTTTAGGTACCCACTTTTCTGAAAAGGGTGTATACGGTGTAGGGGTTGGTTTAGATTTATTGGTTAGGATGCATATATCGTCGGTGGGGTTAAGACTCTAATGACGAAACAATCTTATCCCAAACAAATCTTTTTCCATACATTCATTGTCTCCGGCCAGTTACCAAAAATTCTTGTTAGCAATTTACAAAATTCAATAGACATTTCATGTCAACTTAATTCTATATTTCCCAGCCACGTGTACTCTGTATTTGACGACTTTTTGTGGTGCACACTTTTCTGAAAGAGAGTGTATATGGTGAGGGTTGGTTTAGATTTATTAAGATAATTATGCATATGTCGTCGGTGGGGCAATTTATTATAATAAGACTCTTTAATGAGTTTCGAGAAACAATCTTATCCCAAACAAAACTTGTTAGCAATTTATAAAATTCAACAGACATTTCATGTAATTTGCAGCGACTGGTTTTGCTTTTTGTGACACATTTTAGGTACACACTTTTCACAATAATAGCTGACTGGTTAAGAATGACGAATGGGGAGACGAAGGGAAACGGTGCTGGTCTGACGAGGAGAGATGAGGAAATTAAGATTGATGAAGCGAAAACAGATGTAATTGCAGAGACGGTTTGCTGAAGAGCAGAATGTTGATAGGTTGGACGAATTTTATACTTTAGAAAAACGTGCTATCGTTTGGTGGAGGTTTTTCAATTTTATTCTTCTGAATTCTTATTCGGGATGACATTACCAAATTTGCCTTGGTAACTCAGACTATTATTGCGTGCTAATTCCGGAACCATGTTAGTGGGTTGCATAACAAAACTGATGATATTTGAGGAACTTATCCGTATCTGTATTAATCCAGAAGACGACATTGTATATATTATTTACAGTACTTAGGTTTTGTTTCTTAACAGAACTTCTGAAAGTGTTTATACAATATCCATCGAAGTACCGCAGGTAAGAATCCTACGACGTGCTCATGAATAAAAATACCGAACATTTTCCAATGGGGCACTTAACGGAATCTGCAGTATTGTTAACTCCTATTGCAGAGGTATCGATTTCTTCTTCGGATTACGAAACTCTTCGGTAAAATATTGGCCTCGAGCAGATTCTCTTAATAGAACTCAGTTTTTCTTCTCCTTCCTTCTCTTTTCTCTTCATACAGACTTTTTCAATTTTTGTTTGTTTATGTATCTCATCCAGCCGCAACCACTTTTGGCATTCTCGTTCTTTCCATTATGATCCTGCTCGATTCAGAATGTTCTGTAACTACAAAGTACATTAAGCAAATTTGAAGAGAAGTAGTTACGTGGATCGAAGCTTTTTTAGGTATCAATTTATCGATCAATGTACTCGTGAAAGGAATATGATAGCTGATAGCTTATAGCTAATAGCTCATAAACAAAACGTTCCTGACATTGTTCCAAATATTTTTTCGTCTGTACTGTGCAAGGGATGTTATTGGGACACATTTCATTTTCATTCGTTTCAAAATTCTATTTCGTTTAGCAATTCCGTTTCATTTTATAGAGGCCTGGAAATATAAGACAAAAGTTTTTAGGTAGGTTTCAAGACACTAGTGAGATGCAGAGTATTGGGCTGCGTAGCTTCGAGGGAGTTGTGCGCGCTGAGGAAACTTTAAACATGTTTTTGTTTTTACTTTGAACTTTAAACTCGAAACATCATTTCCGAAGTTGGTTAACGCGATTTTTTCCGGCTGGTTAATCCGATCGTCTTGACAATCTGTATAGACATTGAAGTAAGTTAAAACGTTGAGATTGGCAATTCTTAGGTAGTGCTGCACGTAGTAAAATATATCTACCCTTTAAATCTGTTATTTCTTTGCCTCCGAGTTATTGACTATAGCTGCATTGAGAATAAATGTAGGATACTCTCGACTTTCCATCTCAGCTGACGCAAGTAGTCAAAATTACATTAATCGGCCACAATTCCTCGAATATCGTATCACGCATAGTACATTAGCACACTAAAATCACACATCAGGCCTAATTCTTATATTCTGCACACTTCAGCCCTCCAACTTCAATATACACATACAGAAAATAAACATCTACACAATAAAACACACTACCCCTTTTATGTTCCACACTTAATTCATCCACTATCAGTATATACGTATAGAAAATCAACGTTTGCACATTAAAACACACTAATCCTCATATTCCACACTTAATCCCTTCAAGCTCGGTGTACATGCATACAAAACCAACATCTGGACAATCAAACTCACTAATCCTTATATCCCAGGCACTTCATTCCTCCAGCCTCAGTACACATGCATAGCAAATCAAAATCTCACCATGGAAACGCACTAATCCGTATATTCCACCCTTAGTTCATCTTGCTTCAATATACGCACACAGAAAACCAACATCTACACAGTAAAACGCACTAATTCTTACATTTTTTACGAGCTTGCTTCCTGCAGGTTCACTACACACGCACAAAAAGTCAACGTCTGTATATTAGAACGGACCGGTCGTTATATTCCACACTTAATTCCTCTAATCTCGGTACACGCACATAGGAAATCGAAATTTGCACATTGAAACGCACTAGTCCACATATTCACAACTTCATCCCTCCAAGCCCAGTATACATGCACACAAAACCAACATCTGCATGGCCAAACGCAGTAATCCTTATGCCCTACACCCTTAATTCCTCCAGCTTCAACATACACAACAGAAAATCAACATCTACACAGTAAAACACCTTAATCCGTATATTCCGCCCTTAATTTCTCCAGTCTCCATACACACACCCCGAAAATCAACATCTGTACCTCAACGCACCAATCCTTACATTACACATTTAATTTCTTGAATCTCAGCACACACGTGTTAGCGGAAAATAAATTTGCGACGAAATTCAAAGGGGTCTTAGGTGATTGCCCGGCACTGAAGTAGTCATTGTTATGCGGAATGCGATGAGTCATAATCAAAATACCTGTGATGCGCACCTGTCACGAGAGGCCTCCTTCGCTACGAATTTTTGTTTCGAAAGGGAAGGGGAATGAAGAGGTGTTAGATCATCGCATTCCTTGGTACCTCGGCATTCCACCGGAGAATTGTAAAGAGATCGGACGTATTATTGTAAAATGAAGGTTTCGCAATTTATTGCTTCTCTTAACACGTTGACTGCCGTGCGTATTTTGCTGTATTAGAACGGCAATGCTATAAAATACTACAGCGTTTGACTGAATTGTGCAAAATGTAAATAATGTGCAGGTATTGGAGACCAAAGGATCGAATCATTATTTTACCAACAACTGCATTTATAAAATAATTGCTACCCATTACAAATGCTTTGGATCTTCAGTAAAATCTTTTGCGCCGGTCACCGGTGACCACCATGGCAGTCAAAGTGTTAACCCATTTGCATCATTTGACGGAATAATCCGCAAACAAAAACTGACTATTATCACCGGGAGCGGATAAATCCGCACACAATAATTTTTGTTTTCAGCTTATCAGCAATCGTTAAAGAGTCTGTACGATAAACAAAGAATAAAGAATTTTGTGTGAAATATTATTTTTCTTACTTTTCTGGTTGTAAGTTCAAAATAATAAAATAATAAAAAGAAATAATAGATAATAAAATTTAACAAAATTAGTTTACCATAATGAATTACAGTTCGGATTCAGATTCGAGCATAGAAATGCAAATATCCCATAAGCGTAAACGTGCCATAGCTCTAATAGGTAGTAGTCACGATGACCAGCCTGATCATATTGAAACTGGAGATTTCTTATGGGAAAAACGAAATTGTATGCCAACATTACATGATTTTACAGCCGTAAGTAGTGTAACCATCAACGTCAATGGAATGTCCAGGCGCAATGTTTTCGAATTATTTTTCAACGTGGAACTAGTCCAAAAAATAATTCTGGAAACAAACAAATTTGGATCTAAGGACGTTTGCGCATGCTGCGCAAAGTTTGTCCGGATTTTTGAGTAAGATTGCGGATTTAGAGCGATGATGCAAATGAGTTAATTCTAATCCACGCACAGAAAATCCACAAAATCCCATTCCGTATCTCTGCACTTTTTGAAGACTCCCCTCGTGCGACAGACAAATGGCGAACGCCCCTAAAATTTCTGCCACACTTCTGCACCACCCTGTGCACTTGCATTTTTGTTTTCAGCTTATCAGTAATCGTTAAAGAGTCTGTACGATAAACAAACAATACAGAATTTTGTGTAAAATATTATTTTTCTTACTTTTCTGGTTGTAAGTTCAAAATAATAAAATAATAAAAAGAAATAATAGATAATAAAATTTAACAAAATTAGTTTACCATAATTCGGATTCGGATTCGAGCATAGAAATGCAAATGTCCCATAAGCGTAAACGTGCCATAGCTCTAATAGGTAGTAGTCACGATGACCAGCCTGATCATATTGAAACTGGAGATTTCTTATGGGAAAACCGAAATTGTATGCCAACATTACATGATTTTACAACCGTAAGTAGTGTAACCATCAACGTCAATTGAATGTCCAGGCGCAATGTTTTCGAATTATTTTTCAACTTGAAACTAGTCCAAAAAATAATTCTGGAAACAAACAAATTTGGCAACGTTTAGCTGCGCATGTCGGATTTTTGAGTAAGATTGCGGATTTAGAGCGATGATGCAAATGAGTTAATTCTAATCCACGCACAGAAAATCCACAAAATCCCATTCCGTATCTCTGCACTTTTTGAAGACTCCCCTCGTGCGACAGACAAATGGCGAACGCCCCTAAAATTTCTGCCGCACTTCTGCACCACCCTGTGCACTTGCACCGCAAATGATAGAGCGAAAGAGCCGCTAAGAGAGAGAGGCCGAGATAAAGCCGACGCGAGGCTGGATGGAGTGACGTGCGCGCGCGCGCAAATGCATGGGCCCTTCCCTATACGTGCGCAGGTGTGCGCGGGTGTGTGTGCGAACGCGTTAGCGCGGTAACGGAGGGTTGTGGTTACGCTTGTAAAGCAAGACACACGAGTGCACCTTCGTCGGGCGATCAAACAGAGCCCACGATGTTGGTGCGACGACTGTACACGAAACGACAATGCCACCCTTCTGTCGTCCCTCAATCCCTCTTTCCGTCTTTCTCCGCCACGCAAGCCGAAACCGAGTGCTCAGCGCCAGGGCCGCAGAGTCGGGCGACAGGCAGGGCGAATTAACTGGTGCCTTTCGGAAAGGCGATTTTTCCTGCGCGAATTTCGCTCGGCGGATGGAATGCTGAACTTCCGGAGCCGGATTCGGGGGGTGGGGGTTCGGAGATGCGTTTGGTGGAAAGGTGAATGCGTTGGGAAGAGCTTTGCTGGGGTTTCTTAACACTGGCTTCGGGGAGAAATGCGCGGGTGTACGAGGTTAAGCGGAAAAATGTATGGGTGGATGATAGACAGAATTCGAAAATTTGAAGCGTGAGGAGAGAATGAATTGAATGGGTACTTGGAACGGTGCATTAATAAAAGTCGGTAAAATTGATAGGGATAATAGCCACAGTTTCTGTCATTTTCCGCATGAAAACCGAATCCAGTGGAGTTGACGGTCAATGTTGCCAATCTTGCGTTAAAGGAAGAAATATATCATGTTAATGTAGAGGACGCTAATTAGGAATTTAACTGTTTAGTTATGTTCGTTTTACTCAATTGGTTTTCGATTGGAAACGATTTTTTATTTTATGTGTTTTCTCGATTTTTTAATACATTTTTGGCCTCTGTCGACCCTCTTTCATTTTATACAGGTGAGCAAGTCAGATGATTTACTTTCAGTTCGCGGTCGTCAAAAAACGCGTGTCTTTCTTATGTCTTCCTCGATTTTTCAATCTATTTTTTGTCATATCTCGGAAACTATTTCGAATTTTTCAGCGCGGTTGCAATTTTTCCACGTCTCTTTATACCCCCTTTCATCTCGCACAATTACAAGTCGATCGGTTAGAGTTTTAATTTTTGACCCCATTCTTAGGCTCGTTTTTCACGATTTTTCCACACATTTTTGCCGATATCTCCGGAACTATTGCGAATTTCGGGGTGCGCCTTGCATTTTTCCGAGTCATTTTCGACCCCCTTTGATATATTAAAAGGGCAGTCAAATCGATGACCCATCATTTTTTGGCAAAAATGGCAAGGGGTATACCTTAAGATTTTCGTGATTTCTTCAAGGCTTTCTTACAAATAAACTAGCCGTCGAAACCTCTAACTAATATAGGTTTTCTTAAGGCTCTTTGGATGCACTTTCACGCAGGACTCATCGCAATTAGAAATTTTGAAAAAAATTTTTTTTGCTTTCTTAAAATCGTCATATCTCGGAAACTATGAAGAGTTCAGCGCGCGGAAAATGGTCTATCTTCAGGGCAAATTACCCTCTATCAAATGGTATCGGTCCAAAACAAAGAAAAAATTTGACATTTTTCGCCTATTTTCGCCGATTTTTAGCTTATTTTTCTTATTTATTCTCTTTACTTTTGCTTATAACTCTTGAACTATTGCAAATTTTGGGGCACGGTTTGAATTTTTTCGAGTCTTTGCCAACCCTCTTTCATACCATATAGGTGAGCAAGTCAAATAATTTACTTTCTATTGGTGGTTGTTAAAAAACCTGTGTTTTTCTCGATGTTTTGCACCTGTTTTCAGTCGTATCTCGGAAACTATTTCGAATTTGTCAACGCGGTTGCAATTTTTCCACTCCTCTTTATACCCCCTTTGATCCTGCATAATTGCAAGTCGATCGGTAGAGTTTTAATTTTTTACCCCATTTTCAGGCTCGTTTTTCGTGATTTTTCCACACATTTTTAGCGATATCTCCGGAACTATTGCGAATTCCGGGGTGCGCCTTCTGTTTTTCCGAGTCATTTTCGATCCCCTTTGATATATTAAAAGGGCAGTAAAATCGGTGACCCATCATTTTTTGGCAAAAATAGCAAGGGGTATACCTTAAGATTTTCGCGATTTCTTCAAAGTCTTCTCACGACTAAACTAGTGGTTGAAACCTACAACTAATACAGGTTTTCTTAAAGCTCTTTGGACGCACTTTCACATGGGACTAATCGCGATCAGCAATTTTGAAAACAATTTTTTTTCGCTTTTTTAAAATCGTCATATCTTGGAAACTATGAAGAGTTCAGCGGCCGGAAAGTGGTCTATCTTCAGGGCAAATTACCCTCTATCAAATGGTATCGGTCCGGAACGAAAAAAAAAATTGACATTTTTCGCCTTTTTTCGCATATTTTCATCTTATTTTTTTCATAATTTTTCACGTATATGCTTACATCTCGGAACCGTTTATGAATGTAGGGGTGCGATGTCCTTTTTTAGCGTTATTCCAATTTATTTTTTCTCATACCTTCAAAATATTACGATATTTTTATTTCTTCTTGCCCCATTTTAATTTATTTCTAGCCGTCGTTGACATGCTAAAAAGGCGAACAATTCGGTGAACCTTTAGTTATCCATATACGACGGAGATACAAAAATTGCAGGGTGTTGTAATTGGTAAACAGCCTCTATACATAGATCTTCAACACGTTAACGTGCCACCCTCATATCCTCAACATCTTCTCCACGTTGCACAAAACATCCGCATACCAGGCGACTTCGCCGTAGGTGAATAATGGAGATAACGGCTCTGCCAGCTTCGTTTATCGCCGTCGTGATGTCGATATAATAATGCCTCGGTCGCTCGGGCCGATTTCCCAGCGAGTGCGAAACTCACTCCCCGCGGTCGGAACTACGTGTTTTGCGCGGATGACCCGAGTAGATCTTCGCCGGTGTGTGTGTACGTGTGTAGAAGGGTGCGCGTGGGTGCGTGTATGCATGGGACGAGTACAGACGCTGCCCCGACAGAACAGGACCGGTGCCAATTTGAGACCGGCGTCGGTAGCGGTTCGGATCGATTTAAATTCAGCGCGAAGGACTCCCGGAGAACGCCGTACGGACTACGTGTCGGAAGTTAGGACTCCTTTTTCTGTCGAACGGAACAATCCCGGAATGCACTCAATTCGGTACGCTTTGTAAGAGCGCACAAAAGCGCGCGTCGCCGGGCAAAAACTTTTACATACCCATTTCCATTTGTAATTCCCCCGCAATAAAGTATTCAGCCAGTCCGTACGACGAACGGGCGGACGTAAATAAAATTCATACCAGCGGCGATTTCTTTCGGGAAGTGCGGGGCGGCTGGGAGAGGTTTCACATAATGTTCGGCATGAGTTCGGCGTGGCGGAATATGGAAGCGGTTCGGACAAAAGGGGGCCTCGAAAATCGCTGCATTTCCGCTCGCGACTGTGTTAATGGGGTTGCGTGTTTACAGCGTCGCCTGTTTGCAGGGTGTCACGGGTTGCGCGGGCCAAACTGCGGGAACGTATTCTACAAGTGGAACGAAGAAAAAAAAGTGTTATTCATATAGTAAATGTAAAACGTTATAACTGGATACCAGTAATTGAGCAACTATACGCTGATAATGTAAACGGCAAGGTTTGCGAAACGTCGGCATCAAGCTTAACCCATTCGAGACGACAATTTTTTTCGAACACGGTCCCCAGGAGCGAAATTTTTATTTTCTTTATATTGTACATTTTTAATAAAAAAACATGTTTACTATGGAAATCACCCAATTCGTAAGTGAATTCACATAAATAAGATCATTGTACACCAGGTGTGCAGCTCGCTCCTCGGAACATTTTTATTGCGAGGAACGGATTAAACACCATGTGTGCAATGTAAGGTAAAATAAAAATACATCATTAAAAATGTATGAACATTTATTTCAAAAATAGATAATATAAGATCGTTATTTTGTTTTCAATAATAAAGAACAGAATATAGTGCAAAGAAAATGTTTAAAAAATAGTAAAAAGTTGAAAAAAGATAATTTGAATAATGAAAAAAATAACAAACGAGAAATAAATTTTTAGAAAAATGTCTAAAGATAATAAAGTAATGTAACTCAGTAATAAAAAAGAAAATATAATTTGTAAATACACTTTTAGCAAACAGTACACTGATCGTAAAGTAATTATACATTAGTTGGTTGATGGTAGCGCTTGAAACATTCTCCCAAACATAATCCAGGATTACCGACACAAGCAGGACAAGAGTAATTATTACGTTTATATTTTCCTTCTTTGTAGGACTGTCGGCAATTCATAGTATTTTACATGTAAGAAAGGCTTCAAATAATTTTTAGATTTTTGGTACACAATAAAATCAATGCCAAATTTTGTTTTCCTGTACCTTGCAGATTTTATTAGTTCAAGGAAAATCTTATTTCGACGACTAGTTTACTCAGAATAACTGATAATTGCACATTACTGTTATTGCACACACGGTGTGCAATAACTAACCCAGACCTAACCCATTCGAGACGACGATTTTTTTCGAACACGGTCTCCAGGAGTGAAATGTTTATTTGCTTTATATTGTACATTTTTAATAAAAAAAACATGTTTACTATGGAAATCACCTAATTCGTAAGTGAATTCACATAAATAAGATCATTGCACACCAGGTGTGCAGCTCGCTCCTCGGAAAATTTTTATTGCGAGGAACGGATTGAACACCGGTGTGTGTGCAATGTAAGGTAAAATGAAAATACATCATTAAAAAATTTATGAACATTTATTTCAAAAATAGTTAGATAATATAAAATCGTTATTTTGTTTTCAATAATAAAGAACAGAATATAATGCAAAGAAAATGTTTAAAAAGTAGTAAAAAGTTAAAAAAAAGTTGAATAATAAAAAAAATAACATAAACGAGAAATAAATTTTTAGAAAAATATTTAAAGATAATAAAGTATGGTAACTTAGTAATAAAAAAGAAAATATAATTTGTAAATACACATTTAGCAAATGGTACACTGATCGTAAAGTAATTATACATTAGTTGGTTGATGGTAGCGCTTGAAACATTCTCCCAAACATAATCCAGGATTACCTACACAAGCAGGACAAGAGTAATTATTACGTTTATACTTTCCTTCTTTGTAGGACTGTCGGCAATTCATAGTATTTTACATGTAAGAAAGGCTTGAAATAATTTTTAGATTTTTGGTACACAGTAAAACCAATGCCAAATTTTGTTTTCCTGTACCTTGCAGATTTCATTAGTTCAAGGAAAATTTTATTTCGACGACTAGTTTACTCAGAATAACTGATATTTGCACATTACTGTTATTGCACACACGGTGTGAAATAACTAACTCAGATCTAACCCATTCGAGACTATGATTTTTTTCGAACACGGTCCCCAGGAGCGAATTTTTTTTTTCTTTATATTGTTCATTTTCTATAAAAAACATGTTTACTATGGAAATCACCCAATTAATTCGTAAGTGAATTCACATAAATAAGATCATTGCACACCAGGTGTGCAGCTCGCTCCTCGGAAAATTTTTATTGCGAGGAACGGATTGAACCCCATGTGTGCAATGTGAGGTAAAATGAAAACACATCATTAAAAATTTATGAACATTTATTTCAAAAATAGTTAGATAATATAAAATCGTTATTTTGTTTTTAATAATAAAGAACAGAATATAGTGCAAAGAAAATGTTTAAAAAATAGTAAAAAGTTAAAAAAAGATAATTTGAATAATGAAAAAAATAACAAACGAGAAATAAATTTTTAGAAAAATGTCTACAGATAACAAAGTAATGTAACTCAGTAATAAAAAAGAAAATATAATTTGTAAATACATTTTTAGCAAATAGTACACTGATCGTAAAGTAATTATACATTAGTTGGTTGATGGTATCGCTTGAAACGTTCTCCCAAACATAATCCAGGATTACCGATACAAGCAGGACAAGAGTAATTATGACGTTTATATTTTCCTTCTTTGTTCCACTGTCGGCAATTCATAGTATTTTACAAGTAAGAAAGGCTTCAAATAATTTTTAGATTTTTGGTACACAGTAAAACCAATGCCATTAAAAATTTATGAACATTTATTTTAAAAATAGTTAAATAATATAAAATTGTTATTTTGTTTTCAATAATAAGGAACAGAATATAATGCAAAGAAAATGTTTAAAAAATAGTAAAAAGTTAAGAAAAGATAAGTTGAATAATGAAAAAAATAACAAACGAGAAATAAATTTTTAGAAAAATGTCTGCAGATAACAAAGTAATGTAACTCAGTAATAAAAAAGAAAATATAATTTGTAAATACACATTTAGCAAGTAGTACACTGATCGTAAAGTAATTATACATTAGTTGGTTGATGGTAGCGCTTGAAACATTCTCCCAAACATAATCCAGGATTACCGACACAAGCAGGACAAGAATAATTATTACGTTTATATTTTCCTTCTTTGCAGGACTGTCGGCAATTCATAGTATTTTACATGTAAGAAAGGCTTCAAATAATTTTTAGATTTTTGGTACACAGTAAAACCAATGCCAAATTTTGTTTTCCTGTGCCTTAGATTTTATTAGTTCAAGGAAAATCTTATTTCGACGACTAGTTTACTCAGAATAACTGATAATTGCACATTACTGTTATTGCACACACGGTGTGCAAGCCGTCTTATAGCCTCGGAAATCAATTGCATACACGGTGTGCAATCGGTCTCGAATGGGTTAAAAGAGACGCGACAACGATCCGGAAGCCAACAATTTGAATACCCATGGCCGGGAAAGCCACAAATCTGAAATTATTATAGTATATTAATATACACAAATATGGACACAGTACCGTAGTAAAAGTATAGTATTATGTCTCGTCCCAATCTAGTTATTATTTAGTTCACTGAAGCGGATCAAAAAATAAAGGCCGAAAAGCTGAAATGAAGAGAATGAAATTTCATTGGCCTGAATGCGTTGGAAGAATTGTAGCATCGATAGCATAGAGCTTATCATAACGGAAATAATACAAGTGACCCATGCATAATTAAATTGATAAAAACGGTTTGCTTTTCCTTATCTCACATCAATAAATTACGGTTCACTGCTCTTATTCGTTCAAAATGCAATAAAACTTATCTCGCTATTCGTCGCTGGAATAAAACCGCACCGAACTCTCGTGCCTCGTGTCACATCGACAGAATTAGCGTGAAAATGCGAAAACCGCGAAAGTGCGGGCAATTGATCGGTCGGTTTTCCATTTTTGCCACTCTTTAGCGCAATTCCCGGTAAACGACCGATGAAATATAATTTGGCATTCGGCGCGCATCCGCGGGAACATACGCGGATGGTGGCTTAAATCGATTTGAATTCGGCGCGAAGGGCGCAAAAGGCAATTCCACTGTTCCGGAACAGTGTAACAACTACGTGTCGGAAGTTAGTCATGTAGTTTCTGCATGGCCAGAATGAATGTAAATGTCTGCACTTTGAAGCCTTGCTAAATACCTCAGGCACTCCCAAAGCTAACGTTTCGAGGATTTTGCGGAAAGACGCAGGACGGTAGTAACCGAATATTAATTACTTATTTATGTTCTCTGCTTGCGAGACATGCTCATTAAAATGTACGGTAAAAGACAGAGTTGTTAAAGTGCTTGTAAATAATGAACTGATCGAAATTCGATGCGATTATACCACAAAACATAGTAGTTGAACATTTTGTATAGTTTGAACATTAGAAATTTTATAATTATTATTAATATCCCTAATAATGGAATATTAAATTTTTTGTGTAATATTGCTAATAATTCTCCTGAATTCTTAATAACGGTCAATATGTGTGATGACTCATAATTGAAAAGATTCAACACTAAATCAGTGCATTCTTGTAAGCGATTAATTCTATAGAAAATCATAGATTCGGCTGCAAAATATAAAAATATACTGTAATGAAAGAGAAAAATATAAAAAATGAAAGGTCAATACACGTTTGTCATGGAACTCTAAAAACAGCGTTAAGAATATCGTTGGACTCCTGCAATTTAAATTTATCACGTAGCTTCCAGTTTTGTATATACGGCTGAGTTATGAGTCGTAACGAGTCGATAATTCAACGTAATTTAACGTTCCGCATCACGTTTGTCGTAAGGTACAAACCCCGAGCGGGCGATGGTTTCAATCGAATTAAATTGAACACAAAGGGAGCAAAGGGTAATTCAGACCTTCAGAGAACATCGCACCGAATCGATGTCGAGAGTTGATCAGCTCGTTTCTAATTACGTGAACAAGGACTAATCTCCGTGAATTGAGCAGCGGTTTCTGTTTCTTCAATGTTTAACGCGAGAATAAAACGTGAACTTCAATAGTCTGCAATATTGTAGCACAATAAATTATACCAAGCGCAATGCACTCAAAAGATAGAGAAGAATTTTATTGGTATATATACGTGAACAAGGACTAATCTCCGTGAATTGAGCAGCGGTTTCTGTTTCTTCGATGTTTAACGCGAGAATAAAACGTGAACTTCAATAGTCTGCAAAAGATAGAGAAGAATTTTATTGGTATATATGTAGCTAACGTGAATTAAGCGGTTTCTGTTTCTTCGATGTTTAACGCGAGAATAAAACGTGAACTTCAATGGTCTGCAATATTGTAGCACAATAAATTATACCAAGCGCAATGCACTCGAAAGATAGAGAAGAATTTTATTTGATCGTTTAATGTAATTTTCTTTCAAATCGTGAAAGGCGATTTTGTGTATGCATTTAATCTGTAGTATTCAAAATCGTACGCGTAGGTTGTAAGGGAAATTGGAAAAACCATTACAGAGTTGACTATTACCGTGTAGCTGAATCAATTCGTGTATACGCGTAACGTGTAGTCTGTGAAATATATGTAGGCGCGTTAGTTCAATAGCGCTCTCGTTATTCATTTAAAAACCTTTTCATGAAAACAAACACACGTACGCATAAAGAGTATTTGCATATTCCACTTCACCGGAACGATTACACCTCAACAAAAGTACATTTCAACACTGTCCTACGTCTTCGAAGTCGTACCGAAAGTGCATAAACATTTTTCTTCATCCGCTGAATGCGCGCATATAAATTTATTCGCGCTGTTTAATCCTTCCCGACTGTGTACCTCTTCTTGCATTAAATCATCTAAAAAACAACACTGCACACATATAAAAAATTCGCCGTATGCGGGAGCTAAAAAATGCGCGAAATATGTATTGTCCAAACAAACAGCAATTATTCCGTGCAACCCCGCGTCGTCGACATCTCGTGAAAACAATCTACGGCACCGCGTCAAGATTCTACAATCAAACGTTCAATACACCAACGACCGTCCATTTTCATTAATCGTCCGGCGCATTCGAAGAAAAATTTGGGTCACGAGACAATTCACTGGATTCATCTCGAAAGCGTTCCGAAGGCGAATACGACCGAGAAACCGTTCGCCTAGAAAGTGCGAGTTTTAATTGACGCTATATTATGTCGCGCGAGATGGAAGAGGTTTGTTTAGTGGTTTTTGGTTGAGAGCTTCCCAACAACTTCCAGCGTTGTGCATCAATCAATTAAATGTTAAATATACTTGATCGATTACAACTAACGATTGAAGTTACTTGTTCCAATTAATTGTTCCGACACGTCGAGATTGTCGCAGGCACTGCAATGTACGTGTACAAAAAAGTTTAGTCAGTGATTTGTTTTAAATTTCTCGACAAATGCCCGGAGTTTGTGAATATTAGCGCAATGCTAATTCTGGAGTTGCACAAGTTAATCGCAAAAATACATATTAATCTGGTTGATTTAGAAAATCGGGTGTCAGTGGTTGACTAAAATGGGTAATGTTAATTATTCATTGTTAATTGTTTTTATTGGAATGTATTTGAAGTTATGTTTGATATATCTGATGGCACTATACGTATCGATGAATTATCGATGGTAATTTCATGGGATTGTACGATTAGCTTTAGACTGATTGAAAATTGAAGAGTTAATAGTGTTTAATAATTAGACGTGTTAATTACAGGCTTTGTAATTGTGAGAAGGCCCTTGTGGCTAGTTGGTACAGTGCCGCTCACTTATTCACAGCAAATATGTCTAAAATTTCCCTGAAGTTTAAAGATAGTTCTACCCAGTACCGCAAGCGATAAAAAATGTTAATTTGTTAAAATCAATATTTTTCAAATAACAGCATTTTCCGACTTTATATTGCATTTTATTAAATTTATGAAATTTACAAAGTGTATCAAATTCAACCATTTTTTAAGTTTTAATATCACAAAATTTTTTTAGATATCCAAGTGCTGAATTTAAGAGGAAGATTCTTTATTGGCCAAAATCTGCTAAACAGATTTGCAACGTCTTAAATATCAAAATATTGATTTACGTGAAGTAGCAGTTCAAGCTGTACATTGTCCACATATATCTAAATAGAATTAATCGATCATATCAAAATATTTAAAAAATATGCAAACGTTGAAATTAATAGAATAAAATTGGCCCGAACCCGACGAAAAGAAAAATATGAATGTATGCGAAGCAGAAGTTCTACACACATTTCACACGCATTCAATCATAATTAACCGCTTGCATCAAAATATTGCCAAAATACCAAAATGTTTGAAATACTACAACTTTGTAATTAACAAAATGATCTTCTATTATCCCGAATCTGCCGAAAACCATTGGAACATCCTAAGAAACAATACATTAATTTACACGAAGTAGAAGTGCCATATACCTTCCACACGTGTTAGCGGAAAATAAATTTGTGGCGAAATTCTTTTTTATGCCAAATTTTGTTTTCTTGTACCTTGCAGATTTCATTAGTTCAAGGAAAATCTTATTTCGACGACTAGTTTACTCAGAATAACCGATAATTGCGCATTACTGTTATTGCACACACGGTGTGCAAGCCGTCTTATAACCTCGGAAATCAATTGCACACACGGTGTGCAATCGGTCTCGAATGGGTTAATTCTAACACACGCGTCTAAATACAAAACATCGATGAGTAGAAATCGCGTCAGCCAGCTTCTCAAGACGCGATTCAACAATTACACCTCAAAGCTCCCGGGAAGCTTCGCACGGGCGCATCTCTTCTCGAAATCCTCCTCGAACACGAGCAAAAGCGTCGTTTTTGGTACACAGTAAAACCAATGCCAAATTTTGTTTTCCTGTGCCTTGCAGATTTCATTAGTTCGAGGAAAATCTTATTTCGACGACTAGTTTACTCAGAATAACTGATAATTGCACATTACTGTTATTGCACACACGGTGTGTAAGCCGTCTTATAGGCTCGGAAATCAATTGCACACACGGTGTGCAATCGGTCTCGAATGGATTAATTCTAACACACGCGTCTAAATACAAAACATCGATGAGTAGAAATCGCGTCAGCCAGCTTCTCAAGACGCGATTCAACAAAAGCACCTCAAAGTTCCGGGAAGCTTCGCACGGGCGCATCTCTTCTCGAAATTCTCCTCGAACACGAGCAAAAGCGTCGTTTTTGGTACACAGTAAAACCAATGTAAATTTTGTTTTCCTGTGCCTTGCAGATTTCATTAGTTCGAGGAAAATCTTATTTCGACGACTAGTTTACTCAGAATAACTGATAATTGCACATTACTGTTATTGCACACACGGTGTGCAAGCCGTCTTATAGCCTCGGAAATCAATTGCACACACGGTGTGCAATCGGTCTCGAATGGGTTAATTCTAACACACGCGTCTAAATACAAAACATCGATGAGCAGAAATCGCGTCAGCCAGCTTCTCAAGACGCGATTCAACAAAAACACCTCAAAGCTCCCGGGAAGCTTCGCACGGGCGCATCTCTTTTTGAAATCCTCCTCGAACACGAGCAAAAGCGTCGTTTTTGGTACACAGTGAAACCAATGCCAAATTCTGTTTTCCTGTGCCTTGCAGATTTCATTAGTTCAAGGAAAATCTTATTTCGACGAAATCAATTGCACACACCAGTTTACTCAGAATAACTGATAATTGCACATTACTGTTATTGCACACACGGTGTGCAAGTAAAACCAATGCCAAATTTTGTTTTCCTGTACCTTGTACATTTCATTAGTTCGAGGAAAATCTTATTTCGACGACTTGTTTACTCAGAATAACTGATAATTGCACATTACTGTTATTGCACACACGGTGTGCAAGCCGTCTTATAGCCTCGGAAATCAATTGCACACACGGTGTGCAATCGGTCTCGAATGGGTTAATTCTAACACACGCGTCTAAATACAAAACATCGATGAGCAGAAATCGCGTCAGCCAGCTTCTCAAGACGCGATTCAACAAAAACACCTCAAAGCCCCCAGGAAGCTTCGCATGAGAACATCTCTTCTCGAAATCCTCCCCGAACGCGAGCAAAAGCGTCGATTGTCCGAGCGGGAAAGCGACGAGCATCTGCAGAGTGTGTCGCGCGACATTCTGCGTGGATGCAAATTGGCGCGACATTTTCCATTTACCGAGCGGTCGTTTGTCGCAGTCCGCCGTGCGCGCGATGAAATACAATTTAACATTCCGCTCGGCTGCCGCGAAGGTCGGCGGCAAACGAAACATTTCTCAAAACAACTCCCGTCAGGATGTCTCTCCGCGCCTGTCCCGCTACGCGAACGGCGAGCGTTCAACGTCGACAGGATAAATGTTCCGCCGCGCACGACGCGAGTGGCTTTGCCGTTTCGCGCGCCGGGCACGTCGGTAATTAGTTCCGTCGAGTCTAACGTTTGGCGAACGCGAAACAGCGGCGACGTCGACACACAGGGTGGCACGGTAATAGCGCCGAAGTAGGGTGGACTCATTGCTGGCGTGGGAATAAGTGGAGGGTGCGGAATTTCGTGTGTTTTTGTGCCAGCGTGCTTAAGAACAATTGATCCGGGCCATTTGGAGATTTTTCATTCGCGCGGGAGTGGGTTAAACGGTGTAGAGGAATAATCTTATTTATATACTAGGTTGCTCAATAAGTTTTGTCGTTCGATAAGAAAAACACAATGTTATGGTTCAAAATACACTTTATTATTCAGTATAATCTCCCTGAACATTAATGCACTTGCTCCAACGATCCTCCAATCTGTGGATCCCATCCCTGAAGTGCGATTCCGGAAGGTCTGCAAAATACGCTTCAACAGCCGTTATGACCTCTTCATTTGACGAAAAACGCTTGCCACGCATAAATTTTTTGAGTTCTGGAAACAAATGGAAGTCGCTGGGGGCCAAATCTGTTGAATACGGCGGATGCTCCAACAATTCGAACTTTAATTCATGGATTTTAGCCATTGTCAAAATGCTCTTGTGACACGGTGCGTTGTCCTGATGAAAAAGGATTTTTTTCTTCTGCAAACCGGGTCTTTTTTCACGAATTTTTT
This sequence comes from Cryptocheilus praepositus, assembly GCA_033815515.1. Lineage (NCBI taxonomy): Eukaryota > Metazoa > Arthropoda > Insecta > Hymenoptera > Pompilidae > Cryptocheilus > Cryptocheilus praepositus. The sequence goes on from JAWWQZ010000190.1 coordinate 1,693,442, forward strand.
CCTTCAACTGGTCCAAAAGGTTGCAATAATATTCAGAATTAATTGTTTTACCAGTTTGCAAGTAATCCACAAATAAAATTCTTTTCGCATCCCAAAAAACTGATGCCAGAACCTTCTTGGCCGATTTCTGGACACGAACTCGTTTCGAAGCCGAACAACCAGGTTCACACCACTCTTTAGCCTCTTGTTTTGATTTAGGATCATGGTGATAGACCCAAGTCTCATCCATAGTGATGAATCGACGCACAAAATCCACTTTATCCTTTTTAAAACGCTCCAAATGTTGTTGAGAAAGTCGCATTCGAACGTGTTTTTGTTCAATTGTTAGCGAATGCGGCACCCATTGTGCACACAGCTTTTTAAAACTCAAAATTTCATTTAAAATATGACTCACACTGCCTAATGAGATGTGTAGAGCCTCTACTAAATCCCTCTCAGTCAATCGACGATCTTCCAAAACCATATCCTGTACTTTGGCTACGATTTCTGGTGTTGATGCGGTTTTTGGACGTCCTTCACGTGGATCGTCTTCAAGGCTTGTAAGACCACGTTTAAATTCAGTAACTCATCTTTCTGCTGTTCTAATTGAAGGTGAACGTTCATTATACACTCTTAACATTCGTTCGTGAATTTCTTTTGGTGCTACACCTTCCAAAAATAAGAATTCTATCACTGCACGATATTCAATTTTTTCCATTGTCGAAAATACTGTGACACGGCGACACTAAATGGCTTGTAAACAAAGAATGGATTGACTGATTGAAATGAACCTTCACATCCGTTGATAAGAAGAGTGAACCAACAAAACAAAAACAAATTTGGACTAGTAGCAACGCCCTCAACAAAACAAAACAAAACTTATTGAACAATCTGGTATATATATGTAGAATCGAAATTTCGCGAAAGAATAGTGCGTATCGAATGCGCGTAAGCGAGAGTGTGGTGCGTGGCGTGAGCGACGACGCATATAACAAAAGATGGTCAAAGATGTTGTTTTCATATTGGTCAGTCGAATCCCGACGATCAAAGACGAAAGATGTACTTAACACTTTGCGGACCGAGCATTCTATTGCTAATCGTACCCGGTGGCCGGGTATTTTTTTGCGTCAAATATTTTTAAATCAGTGATGATTTGTTAGTAGTTAACACGTTGACTGCCACGGTGGTCACCGGTGACCGGTGCAAAACATTTGACTAAAAATGCAAAAAATTTGCAATGAAGCCTGTTTAGAATCTTGTAAAAGCAATTTATATTGGAACGGTGCATTCTAATAGAGCAAAATACGTTTGGCAGTCAACGTATTAAAAATCATTGTCCCGTGAAATATTTATTTTTAACAACTTTAAAAATGAATGTTTTTTTAATATTTTTCAATAGGTAAAAATGCGTTAAAACTAAACATTTTTTAAAGTATGATATTTCGTGCAACATGACACTAAGTGAAGTGATATGACACTAATATTCTGGCCATCATTTGATGTGTCCGATAAACTGCCCGCAAATATTTCTGTAATATTGTCAATTGTTTTATCGCTATCCATATTTCAGGGCTTCAAATAATTAATTCGTAATACAAATTACGAAAAACTGCCGCTGACAATTACGTAGGAACAGTGTGATATCTCGTCACCTGTCCCGAACGACAGAATATGCAAGACGATGTATCTCGTCAACGGCCCCGAACGACGAAATAGCAATGACGAGATATCTCGTCATCCGTCCGCAATGTGTTAACACTTTGACCGCCATGATGGTCATCGGTGACCGGCGCAAGAGATTTTACTGAAGATCCAAAATATTCGCAATGAGTAGCAGTAATTATTTTATAAATGCAGTTATTGTTAGAATAGTGATGCGATCATTTGGTCTCCGATATCTGCGCATTATTTAAATTTTGCACAATTCAGTCAAACGCTGCAGTATTTCATAGCATCGCCGTTCTAATACAGCAAAATCCGCTCGGCAGTCAACGTGTTAAAGAATCGAAGTCCGTCGAGCAAAGACGCACTTAAAGACGTAAAAGACGCGAACAATTCGAAAGACGTATTTCAATGTTTTCTTAATTTCTCCCGTGTGTGCGAAATTTGTGTTATGTTTACATTTCTTATAATAAACTATTTTGTTTCTTTTTTCTATTATAAAAGGGAAAATCATTTTTACTGTAACCTTTCAATGTTTTTCTCTACATACATATCGGTAAGATAAATTGTTGGAGAAAATTGGGTGCGAGAACGGGAGTTGAGACGCACAGACACTGTATACTCGGTTATAACTAAGAGATGCTTTATTACAGTACGCAATGTGTTCACACAAAAGTTCGACAGACGGCTACCGGCCATTTACATATGCATCAATACCGGACTCTTTGTCCTGCGCGCATCACATTATGGAGACTGAAGAGTTAGACTCCTAACCTACTATGGGCCGCGTTTAATGCGCTCTTCCGACATAAATTATTACAAGAAAGTTCACTGGTCATTGACAGATGTTCGATTGAAAAGGGGTAATTGCCTGTCTGAGAATAAGTGGAAGGCACCGAATTTTTATTGTGTGGAATTCCTGTTTGCTTCATCGTCAATAAGATAAATGATTTAAATGGCCGCCCTTGATTATTGACAGATGCACAACTGATAAAAGGTGATTGTCACTTTGACAATAAATTGAAGGCGCAGAATTTTTCTCGTGTTTAATTTCTGCTTGCTTCATCGTCAGTAAGATAAATGATTTAAACGGCTGCCCTTGACCATTGACAGATGCTCAACTGAAAAAAGGTCATTGTCACTTTGACAATAAGTTGAAGGCGCCGAATTTTTCTTGTGTTTAATTGTGTTTAATGTTTGCTCGGTCGTCAGTAAGATAAATCATTAAAAGGAAACGTCGCTGATCGTTGATAGATGCCGCGCCTAAAAGAAGGGGAGATTGCTGGCGTGGGAATAAGTGGAGGGCGTGGAATTGTGTGCTTTTTGTGTCAGCGTGCTTTCGAAGAATTGATTGGGGGCATTTGGGGATTTTTTTTATTCACGTGGGCGTTAGTAGGTTAAAGGGTGTAAAGTAAGTGAGGTCATTGATCAGTGGGATGTGGGAAGGGGTGAATTTTGGTGTGGAGATAAATTGGCAGCGTGGAATTGCGGAATTTTTAGTCATAAGTATCGATAAGATAAACTATTAAAAGGAAACGTCACGGAAAATAAATACAAAGAATAAGTGGAACGTGAGAAACTTTCGTATGGTAGAATTTCTATTTGCTTCGTCGATAACAATATAAATAATAAAAAAGAAATGTCATTGAAAATTGTGGAAGGCGTAAAATCGTGGGATTTTTCGTTACCTACATGTGGATAAGATAAATTATTAAATGGAAACGTAGCTGATCGTTGATAGACCCTCCACTGAAAAGGGGTGATTGCTGGCCTGGGAATAAGTGGAGGGCGTGGAATCGTGTATTCTTGTGCCAGGGTGCTTTGAAAGAATCGATTACGGGCATTTGGGGATTTTTTATTCACGCGAGCGTTAGTGGATTAAACGGTGTAAAGGAGATGTGATCATTGATCAATGGGAGGCCAGAAGAGGTTATGGTTGGCGTACGAATAGGTTGAGAGCGTGGAATTTTCATTTTGTGAAATTTCTATTTATTTCATTGTCAGTAAAATAAATTATAAAAAGGCAGCGTCATTGATCATTGACAGATGCTTCACTGAAAAGGCGTAATTACTAGCTTGAAAACAAATAGACAATAGGGAACTTTCGTTTTGTGGAGTTATGCCCACGTCGGCCCAATTATACGGTTACTCCCCTTACATATTCTAATATGTGCCCATAATTATGAAAATGGTCTAACTCATATATTTCTTGTTTCGAGATATTTAATGAATTGCATTTGAATAAATTAAAAAATATTTTTACATTATGCGACATTTTAATTTATAATTTTATTAGTCTTAATTAATGGAAATTTACTATGAATATGAAATTTTGTGTGAATTTTATACGATAATATTATTTTTAAAGATTGAATTGACTTAGACCATTTTCAAAATTAACTGAATGTCCTATAAATGACTTAAAGCAATAAAGAACTTTGAGTTTTATTTGAAACAATAATTTGATTGAAATAATTCGTGAACATTTATTACATTTATTAATTATTTTTAAACAGTAATCCATTTTTATCATTATTTCGAGTATTTAAGATTCTTAAAATGTTCCTGAAAAACTGGAGGGATGTACGGTAGTAAACTCATAATATCTTTATGTTTTTCTTCCGATACTGGTCTAATGGTGGTGTATAATGGAAGTAATTTAATATTTCCGTATATTTTTGGTCTTCCTTTTTTAGGTGAAAGATCCAAAACGTGAAATTTAGAATCATCTAAAGATGTTTTATAGAACATTTTATAAGGTTCATTTTTCAAGAATCTCATCCATTGAATTTGTAGCCAAGAGACAGATTCACCCGCGGTATTTTTTATTCTTCTTGTTATTGATTCTTCTAGTAATGAAGTTGTCGTTATTATTAAAATTTGATTGTCATTTATTTTATTATGTAGTTCAGAAACGCGTCAAAGAAGGCCACGTGCCATTTTCAAGTTGTTTATATAATTTATTTAAATTTTTGACTTAGACCACTTTCATAATTAGAACTAAATGAATTCCATATAATGTTGAAATTACAACCACTATCTAATGGTTCATTTTTGACAATTTCGTAAAAATTACATTGAATAAATTTAGTTAAAAATAATGTGGTATGAAATAACTGATAAACTAATTTTTTTTAAATTTTGACTTAGACCACTTTCATAATTATGGGCACATATATCGTCATCCTTATCTATCAGTAACCAACAGCGCGCAGTTTTAAATCTTTATTCCAACAACACCGGTAACTCGACCAATATTCAAAATCCTCTTTCCAGAGGGCACAAGTCTCGCAAAAAAATATAACTCGGTTTATTCCGGCAAGAAAAATCATCCTCATTCCGGCTGTACCACGATCGTCGGTCAACCGTGCGCCCTGGACGTGTGGGCCTTCAAAGCCCTAAATGAGACCCTGCCAAGGGGAAAAACAGAATGGCGCGACGTTCAGAAAGAACGAGGGGAAGATAGAGAAGGAGAGAAATCGCGGGCTCTTCGTGGCAGGTGCTGAGGAAACTATCGAATTCGCGCGGAAAAAGGAGGACAATCCGTTTGACGTCGCCGCAGAACGACTCGATGGTTATTCTTCGTCTGTAGGTCCTTTCACCCTGCCGGCAAGGATAACATTTCTTCGTCTTTCACCCTGTCAGTCTTCACTCGGTCGCCGCGAAATTACACGACGATTGTCGCTTGCTATTTTTCGGCCGCGTTTAAATGGGCTGCCGGAGCAATGCTTGAGATTCCGATTTTCGCTCCAATTCTAAGTTCAACGTGTCGTCTCACTCTATCGCGAAATAAGAAGTTTCACTTCAATAATATTGGCTTGCTAACTAAGTGATTGCCGATTTGAAATAAAAAGGAAAATTCTTAATTTTTGTTTAACCGTTTGAGTGCCAAGCGGCGCGATCGCACTTCTTCTGTCTGTCCTCAAAACTGCAGCGTTCTGGGCTGCGAAGCCCATAATCACAGCAGGCTCGGTTTCTCTCGATGCACAACTTTACGGTGACCTTTCAATCTTAACTAAAAAAAGATAAAAATTGGAATTATTTTAGACTTTATAGGTCTACATGCTTTTATTCATATAAAAAATTCATATAAAAATTGCTATAATATAATCTCGCTTTTATCGCGCCGTTTAGCAAGTCTTCGACACGGAATATAAGGCTTTTCAAGCGCTATCGCGCCCTCAAAAGAATTTCTTTAAGCTGGTGAGGGATCCATAAATCGAGTTTCTTGACATAACCAAGCATTTTTAATTTTTTTTCAATGCATGTATGCGATACATTGAGTTTCTCCGCAATATCACGTGTTGTACTATGACGATCTGAATCGATAATGGCCTTGATATGGATCTCATCGACTTCAACTGGACGGCCAGATCGTTGAGCATTTTTCAGTGAAAAATCACCAGAACGAAATCTGGCAAACCATCTTTGACACTGCCTTTTTTCAAGGCTTTATTTCCATATACCGCACATAACTTCTTTTGTGCTTGCGATGCGTTCTTGCCTTTTCGAAAGTAATACAATAAAATATGTCTAAAGTGCACGTCTTGTTCTTCCATTTTTAAATGGGGATAAAAACAAAACTAAAGCATTAATCGATATCATTTTTTTGCTAAATTAAAGGTAGAAGTCCAAGTAATAAGAAAGTCCAATTAATAAAAGAAAGTGTAAAGTCCATCTATCGACAAAATGCGCAATCACTTAGTTGCCAACCCAATACATTATACCAAAAAGCTGAACAAAGCAAACACGAAAACAAACGCCCGACATCATAATTACGCAACCACGACACATGTCTCAAATTAAACCAGAAAGATCCGGCCATCATCTCGAATGTCCTCCGCAGCAAATCTTACGGCACCCTCGAGCGTGACGTCACGAACGCTAAAAGCGTCGATTTGTTTGCTACCGAAACGGCGTCTAATGAGCAGTACTTATTAGACGAGTTAAACTTGAAAAGCGCCTGATTAACAGTGATACAAGGTAGAGGTATTAAGCGCAGCAGATCGCGTTAAGCAGTACGGAATGTACGCTGAATACCCTTAAGCTCGCTAAATTTAAGAGCCGAACTGCGGAACTTCCAGGTTTCGGGGTGAACTGGATGCGATGCCGTGACAAGAATATATTGCGAGAATTCGCAGGGAAATTAATTTGTTGCTCTCCTTTCTTAAGTTGGCGCACGGCAAACCGGCGTGCGGGCGAATAATTATTTTCTGAAGAAAAACGGAAGCGGGGACCGTACAAATTGTATGAGGCACGACTGCATGCGTGTCGTATGCAATATAATTAACACTAGATTGCCCAAGGCAGTCATTTTGACTGTTTTTTAATTTCAATTAGAAAAAGAATTATGAAATTGATGACACAATTTCTTAGAATTTGGTGACTTTTTCTATGACATATAAATGGGTTTATGAATAATTGTAGTTACTTCCGCCCTCCTTTATTTCCGTATATATATATGTGTTATACCTATATTGCACAGAAGCAGTCATTTTGACTGCTTGGTAAATTTTAAATAATCAAAAGATTTTTATTTATTGAATTGAGTAAATTTCTTATATGACCTGTCCGGCTTTGTATTGAAATATGATGCATGATAAATTGTCGATTTGGGCGTATACTTGATAAGTGTCAGTTGCTCAATAAGCTAAAGTAGTACTAGTTATTCGAATCTTTATAAAGTGTTGTTCTAACAAGTTGTTTATTTTATTTCTTTTGCGCCCTAACTTTATGAAAAAAATGTCGAACAGAAATGAGTTCTTGGAAAAGCTAACGAACATAAGTGAAGAGTGCTCCGATATAGAATCAAATGCAACAAATTCTGAACTATCATCTGAAGATGAAGCGGATTATATTCAAAGTGAAACATTTGACGCTGAAGATAGTGATGAAGAGTCGATCACCAATGATGAAAATGAAAGTGTCATCAATATGCCCAGGAAAAGGTGTAGGGTGCTAACTAGTTCAGATTCTGATGAAAAAACTGAAAATACGTTTCAGGAGGTCGAAACAGCTGCTGATGGTACTGTGTGGACAAAAATTGACGAAGGTGGTATTCCTGGAAGGATACCATCTGCTTGTATTGTCAAGAGAAAGGGCCAACAAGCTACGCAAAAAGGAACTTTGTGGCAGATAATCTTATCAGTGCATTATCGTCGATAAGAGATAACTATATTATCAAACATATAAGAAAGTGCACAGAAGAATGTTGCCGAATTTTGCGGAACGGTTGGACAATATCATTACCGGAAATACGTGCATTTATTGGGTTTCTATATGCTCGTGGAGCTTACGAGGCAACAAATTTTAAATTGAGTTATTTATAGTCAGCGAAGTGGGATCACGAATCTTTTAGAAAAAATATGGCCAGAGAAAAGTTCAAGCAAATCCTACGATTCATTCATTTTGACAAAAGAACCGAATGCAGTAGGCGCCTACAATCAAATAAATTTGCCTTGCTTTCGGAAATATGGGTTAAGTTCATTGAAAACAGTCAATATGTACAGTTAATATTTACTAATAACCTGTTATATAACTATAAATAACATAAAAAATATTAAAAATTAATTTTAAACAAATTTCTTTACATATTTGTTATTTTTTCACAATGCAGTCATTTTGACTGTTTTTGGGCAATATAGGTATACAAGAAATCTCGGGCAATCTAGTGTTAAACGGTGGTATCTGACTTCGTCGAACGTCAAGGAGGATAAACGGTACGAGTGAGATGCGAAGGTTCGCTGGCGTGGTAAAAATGTTGAGAGAGCATAAATATTTTATTGGTAAGCAGGTAACTGTATTGGCGTGCACGGATTTATTGCGAAATTAGACCTAAGTATGATGTAAATGGCTGGGAAGAATATTGGCGCGGAAGGACGTTGTGCAAATTATACAAGGTTCATTAAAACGGAAATATCTGTACTAACGATTAATGGGGATAATAAAATTGCGCTGAAGTCTTTGATGTAGGTGTGCGCTATGTAATTATGACAGAGATAAAGTTAAATTATACAGGACCGGAAAGTCATACCGGGAAACGGCTGCTGATACGGAGAAATAAATGTATAACGCTTCCATTAAAATGCGAAAACTTTTATTTGCATGTAATAGGTTTATGGCGAAATTAGGTTTGGCAGAGCAATTTTCATTCAAATTAAAATGTACACGAGGCCACGGAAAGGTCAGTTATAATGTTTGATGTAGATTCCATGTAGCGAAGCCAAGAACAGTTTCATATAAGCAAGTGCCCGTAAAGCTTTACTTACGTTACTAACTTCTTTTCATATTCTTACACACGAAACAAACTACAAATATAATTTTTTTAGTTTTATTTAGATTTATTACTTATCGTGGCGAAAATGATATCTTTTTACAGAAAGTATAATGTAGAGTAGATTTTCTTACATATAATGTATAATTACATACAATAATCATACATAAAAATACAATTAGGCATCAGTCACCTCTAATATTGGTTTCTTGCTTGCAATGCAGTGACACAAATTACGTAATATAATAAAGAAAATGCTTTTCTATAGGAAGCATGAAACCGTGGACTTTCTTACATATAACGTACATCCGTGCTCCTGATTAACGCGAAAAGCAAAAATCACCGAAGACAATAGCCGTATGCACACATGAGGAATTACGAACTGATTGCACTGAAACGCTAAAGCACACGAAGCTTGTTCTGTGCAGTGCAGTGGCCCGCTGATATGGAAAAACGAGCGTAAGGGGTCCTGGGAAGCCTGCAATTGCCGGAATTAGGTCGGAAAGCCATGAAATTTTCATTAAAACGAACGGATCCGCTTAACGTCGTCTCACTGCCGCTAAATGGTTGTTTCATTTGTCCCGCTCACGCTGGCCCGTGAACTTTTCATCCACCCCGACCATCCACGTCCAGTTTCCCATTCGCGCCCGGACCCTGCGCCACGCCATGCCGCTGTATTCTCCATCGGTCACCATTATGCATTATCTCCGGCACAGATGCAACCCTCAATGAAAGGGAATTCATTCCCGACCAAAGTCGGTAACTAAGGGAGTCCATTTGCAACGCGTGGAATACGAATTTATGAGGCCGTTTATGGACGCAAAAATAATTGATAGATGAACGTGCAGTTTGTTGAGATGTTGATGTTGACTTTTGAAGACTATTTGTGAAGTGCTGTAAATTCGTGTCATGTTGAAGTCGTGCGTTCTTTATAAAAATACATATTTTCTGCACATGAACATAAAGAACTCGGAGGGAACAAATGGAGAGCAAAGTAATTAACCCTTTTCGGACGTATTAAAGTTGGTCATGGGTGTCGTACTGGTCGGAATTAATTTCCGTTGAAAAAGCAGTGATACACAACATGCAAGATTATGAAAAATAAACAAGATTTATGAACTTTTTTTGTCAACTTTAGTCATATGTTTACACAATAATGTTTTAATGTCATGTTTTCATGTAAAAATTATATTTTATGGCTCTCCATTGTGTGGTACTTTTAAAAACAGTAAACTTTTGTCGTTAACTTTCTTTTGACCATATTGGAATATTATTTTGAAATATTGTAAGAAGCGGGAATGACTAATTACAGTTAAATACAATTTGGGAAATGTTATTTGGAATTTTACGAAGTACCTTTGAACTGTGTCCATACCTTTACGTACAAGAGGCGTCTTGCACGACGAGCGAGAGGTAACAGCTATTTTTCGCACTGGATTTCGTTATCTCTGATTGATAAGAGCACCGCATAAGTTCGTCAATAGGTCCATTAGATATTTATGATTGTACAGATAAATTGTAAACTGATACATGGATGAATACAGTATAAGATTAGTACGGTTTCTGTTGTGGTGGCTGAGAGCAGACATACGACCGGAACGGTAAAAAGGCTTTGGTGTCTGAGAGTAGACATACGACCGCAAAGGGTTAATAGATGAACGTGCAGTTTGTTGGATGTATTTGAAGCATTTGAAGTATTTAACACTAGGTTTACGGGCGTTTCTTATCCGTTTGAGTACGGGAGCATTTTCTTATGCATATGCTAAAAGTCCGGGATGAAATGCGTAGTATTTTTTTTTTGGGAAACAATGAAAATGGTTATAATTAACACTAATTGTTATGTAACAAGTAATTATGATAAAAAAAAAATTTTATTTTCACTTATTACAAAAATGTTTTGCTGCACAAATTCCATGAATTCCTTCTTTACATATAGCGCAAATTAGGTTGGATCGTTTAATTCCATTACCATTTTTATTACTGCATACATCACACTGTCGCAAATTTCGCCCAGGCAATTTTTCTAAAGAAAACTTTTTACTTATCGGTGATGTGTGCATTTTGTGCTTGCTAATATATATCCTCCTCTATAGTGTCATTAATTCTTATATTGTTAATATCACAACTGAGTTAAATGCATAAAAACTGCTACTGATATTACTGCAACTGCTCTCAATAATTGCGTAAAGTATACTACCAACAGCAGCGTCTTCGCATTCTCGATACAAAACAAGAGAAGCGCTATCGCGCAGCGCCGTATTTTTGGCATACCACAAGTGTAGCGCGATAGCGTTTCCCCGTACTCAAACGGTTATATACCTATCTCTACGAGCACCCGTCAAATTGACGGGTAGGTGAAAATACGTATTTACATTAAAAAATCAATTTATTCAAACTAAGTCTGAGTTGAACGGTATAAGGCTTCATGTAAAAATGAAATATTAATAAGTCATGATTTTTTTTCCGAATATCTTTTCGATACGACATTTAGTCTGCTGCATGCTTTGAGTTTCGAATACTCTAGTAAGCGAATTCGTTCAATATGAAGTAACATGACACCCGGACCACACAATTTGCTTTGTCACATTATCGAGACGCTATTGAGATAATGAGTTGGGGGCATCTTAGACTTTTCTTTCACTCTTATATTTACTATTGGAGGAATAATTTTACAAACGAAGCAAATATATAAGGATTGTTTACGTAATCAGCTAACGCGTCGATTTGACGGGTTTCGTAGAAATAGGTATACCACGTACAAATTTCAAAATTTAGAAAGCTTAAGGAAATAATAATTGTGTTTATAAACTCTTTTAACACATTGCGGACGGATGACGAGATATCTCGTCATTCCTATTTCGTCGCTCGGGGCCGTTGACGAGATATATCGTCTTGCATATTCTGTCGTTCGGGACAGGTGACGAAATATCACACAGTTGCTACGTAATTGTCAGCGGCAGTTTTTCGTAATTTTTATTACGAATTTATTATTTGAAGCCCTGAAATATGGATAGCGACAAAACGATTGGCAATATTACAGAAATATTTGCGGGCAGTCTATCGGACACATCAAATTTAGGCCCGAATATTAGTGTCATGTCACTTCACTTAGTGTCATGTTTTACGAAATATCATACTTTGGAAAATGTTTAGTTTGTACAAAATTTATTTTATTGAAAAATACTAAAACCTCATTCATTTATAAAGTTGTTGTTAAACATAAATATTTCACGCGACAATGATTTTTAACTACTAACAAATCGTCACTAATTTAAAAATATTTGACGCAAAAAAATACCCGGTCACTGGTTATCGTTAGCAATAGAATGTCCAGTCCGCAATGTGTTAATCAAATTGTGAATTTACGATACAAAGTAGTTAAGATTATTGCTATGGTTTTTTGCGTGTTTCATTTCAAAGTTTGAAAACCGTCAAATTGACGGATCCCGTAAACCTAGTGTTAAAGCAAATCACGTAGCCCACGAAATAGTTTACTAATCTAATGTCGTCGTTCTTATTTATTGTAATAATGTAGAGTCGTTTAAATAATTCGACTGTACCATTTTTCAGATGAATTGCCGAGTTTCAAATTGATGTAGAACGATATATTGAACTGCCGCTTTGAGAAAAACGCGTTTGAAGTTGCTTCGAGTTTCTTGAAACTTCTTTCCAAGTTCATAAAACTTTGTTGCATAGTATCTATATTAAAATTAGTAAATTAAGAAAGCCGATTTTTTTTTAGTTTAACGGGTAAATACTCTTTTAAAGGGGATCTATCTAAAGCATGTGTCACGAGGATCTTACAGATCATTTCTCTTGCTCTGTTGTCGGTGTCTCTACAAATGGGGACACCAAAGATACGGGTCGTTATGTTGTACTAATGACGGAAGTGAGGAAGGGAAAATATGGATGACGCAATGCATATATCACGAAAAAGGGGCAACGATGGGAAACGGTAAAAAAGAAGGTGTTCAATTTCTGTAAACTGGTGATAAATGTTAATAGAATAAAAATAAAAATATTACTGCCGTAAAGTTGTTAAGGTTTAAGAATGTTGGTGAAATATGAATGAACCGAATTTATAAGTGTTGTTTAACACAAGAATGCACCAGTTTCTCTATTCTTTATGCTTTGGTGCTAAGTAATATTTGTTCTTAATAGTGATTAAAAAAATTTCGATTGATATAATTCGGAATTGTGCCATATAAAAGTAAAAAATTAATTAACTACAAGATTTCATCCAATAGCTGTTTACAATGCATCCACTCATTCCTGCTTCAATTAACCAATTATTTTATTTCTCCCAATCCACACCAAATTGTTTATTTCAGTAAAGTATAACGGACATTAAAAAACAAATGTATCACAGTTCCTCTATTTTTGTATTATTATTTTTGAAACCAAATACCTTTTGATCAGGTATGGAAACTCAAATTTCACAAACTCACTTCAATTGTCACATAATACCAGACATTCTCGAATCGCATGACAGAAAATTACAAAATAAACCATCGTGTCCAAAAAATATATTGAAGCATGAAGGATATTGGGAAGCAAACGTACCAGACTTCCTCTATTTTCATATTATAACTTCCCATAGTAAGTAGCATTTGGCAATCATAACAGTTACAAATATTCAAATTTGACAAGCTTTTTCCAATTATCATTCAATCCACAGATCTCCATGTGGCTTAACATAAAATTGCAAATACTGCGTCGCGTCCAGCACACCTCCGTTAACCCTTCTTTGCATGATTTTTTCTTTATTGGTGAAATAAATCAAGGTGATATAATTCATCTTCAAAATTAAAGGAAAAATGGTTAAAAAAATCTTAGTATATATTTATAGTATAAATTTAGGAAAAAACAATAGGATAGAAATTTCCATCATCATGCAAAGTTAGATCAAAGTAAACTTGTTCTTTTATATAATTTTTGGGCATCCAATGTTATGATGGAAATTTCCACCATCATGCAAAGAAGGGTTAACCTTTCGCTACGGCGGTCTTTTCCACAATTTGACTTTATGCTCACTCTTAAAAATGTCACGATTGTTAATTTTTTAGGAAAAGAACATTTCTGACGAGAGCTACGGCCGATTGAGAATATACACATGCAACAATGCTGTGCTTTCTAACAAAAAAATGCAACACACGGAACAAGAGGTCCATGATAAATGTGCCAAGATGGACTGTGGTCGGGCGACTATAGTCGTACACAAGTAGCGTATCGTGGAGGGCAACTATAGTCGCCCGTCGTAGCGAAAGGGTTAACTCGTTCAATTACATTGTCACATTATCAAAACGTATTATCCCCCTATCCGAGCTTATTCACACCCACTTCCGCTAACGTTATCCAGCAGCTCATTCCCGCGCCACATATACTATTCACTTCCAGCATCCAACGTTGGTCGTTCATCGACGAGAACTCAGCCAGGAAGTTCCTTCCCGAAGCGAAATAAATGTAGGTCGTAAAGAATTAAGTGGGAGCAAAAAGAGGAGAGAGACGGCGAGAGCGACAGGGTGACAAAGTGCGTCGGAAGGAGAGACGGGAGAAAAAATGTATGCGCTCCGAGCGGAACGGAAGATGGAACGCGTCAAGGGTTGGGAGGGGGGAACGTCGTAAAGGGAAAAATGAAAATGGCTCGGCTGCCGGGTGGCGGCGAGGAAAAAGCATCCACTTGACATTCCGTTCGGGAATGCGTACCGGTTATCCGCCATATGAGCATCTCGCCATGCCTGTATGCGTTTTCCGACGTCTTTCTTTCGACGTTTTCTTGCACGTGCCGACTCGCTCTCGTGGATGGGAAGCGGCGGGACGTGTGCAGGCCGATTCGAGTGTCGGGATATTGTAGGTCGGAAACTTGACGATGCATTTCGAAGGGTGTTCCGATGTCTCTGTGTGCTTTGCGTTCTAATGCGTTTGTGGACTTTGTGTTTTGGGGGATGGAATTGTAGGATAGGATGTTAGGTGCCGTCGAAGCGGGATGCGGAATTATATTGAGTTGAATACATTTATTTGAAGATAAATTAAAGCACTAATATACAAATATAAATATGAAATGAAATGAAAGTAAGACTATGGCGATTCGGAATGCAACTGACGCTGAGTAAATATTATATATTTCGTTCAGATGGACATATGAATTGAACTCTTCGACTCGGTAATCGGCAAGAAAACGCATCTATACTGGACTCGCGTCGCAAACCGTGCCGATTTTTATACGGATCTTTACCGCCTTATCTTAATCGGATAGGTCGGAAACTTGATGATGCATTTCGAAAGGTGTTCCGATGTCTCTGTGTGCTTTGTGTTCTAATGCGTTTGTGGACTTTGTGTTTTGTGGGATGGAATTGTAGGATAGGATGTTAGGTGTCGTCGAAGCGGGATGCGGAATTATATTAACACTTTAACGACAGCTAGCCGATTAACACTTTGATTGCCATAATTGTCACCGGTGACTGGCGTAAGAGATTTTACTGAAGATCCAAAATATTTGCAATTGGCAGCAATAATTATATTATAAATGCAGTTATTATTAGAATAGTGACGCGATTCTTTGGTCTCCAATACCTGCACATTATTTACATTTTGCATAATTTAGTCAAACGCTATAGTATTTCATAGCAACACCGTTCTAATACAGCAAAATACGTACGGCACTCAACGTGTTAATCGACTTTTCAGTTCCAACTGCTATTTACCGGTAGCCGATTAATCGGCTTTTCAGTGGTCAACGGTTATGTTAGATAAAATAAATATGAGATGGTATTATGACAATTCTAAATGACAATAAAATTACGCTGCTTTGAAATCAAAGGATTCTCAACAACACATTCAGTATTTTTCAGTTATAAAGCTTTACAAATAGGCACATACACAATTCCTGCGCGATATCCAAAACAGAGTCGGTCGCATCATGAGTGGCATCTTCAGTCAATAGCGTTTGGTAAAGTGTTAAGTTGAATAAATTTATTTGAAGATACATTAAAGCAGTAATATACAAATATAAATATAAAATGAAATAAAAGTAAGACTATGGCGATTCGGAATACAACTGACGCTAAGTAAATATATTTCGTTCAGACGGACAAACTGAACTGAAATCTTCGACTCGGTCAACGGCAAGAAAACGCATCTATACTGGACTCGCGTCGCAAATCGCGTCGGCTTTTATACGAACCTCTACCGCTTTATCTTAATCCAGTAGGTCGGAAACTTGACGATGCATTTCGAAAGGTGTTCCGATGTCTCTGTGTGCTTTGCGTTCTAATGCGTTTGTGGACTTTGTGTTTTGGGGGATGGAATTGTAGGATAGGATGTTAGGTGTCGTCGAAGCGGGATGCGGAATTATATTGAGTTGAATACATTTATTTGAAGATTAATTAAAGCACTAATATACAAATATAAATATAAAATGAAAGCAAAATTATGGCAATTCGACTACGATTCGGTAAACGGCAAGAAAACGCATCTATACTGGACTCGCGTCGCAAATCGCGTCGGCTTTTATACGGACCTCTACCGCTTTATCTTAATCCGGTAGGTCGGAAACTTGACGATGCATTTCGAAAGGTGTTCCGATGTCTCTGTGTGCTTTGCGTTCTAATGCGTTTGTGGACTTTGTGTTTTGGGGGATGGAATTGTAGGATAGGATGTTAGGTGTCGTCGAAGCGGGATGCGGAATTATATTGAGCTGAATACATTTATTTGAAGATAAATTAAAGCACTAATATACAAATATAAATATAAAACGAAAGCAAAATTATGGCAATTCGACTACGATTCGGTAAACGGCAAGAAAACGCATCTATACTGGACTCGCGTCGCAAATCGCGTCGGCTTTTATACGGACCTCTACCGCTTTATCTTAATCCGGTAGGTCGGAAACTTGACGATGCATTTCGAAAGGTGTTCCAATGTCACTGTGTGCTTTGCGTTCTAATGCGTTTGTGGACTTTGTGTTTTGGGGGATGGAATTGTAGGGTAGGATGTTAGGTGTCGTCGAAGCGGGATGCGGAATTATATTAACGCTTTAACGACCGCTAGCCGATTAACACTTTGATTGCCATAATGGTCACCGGTGACTGGCGTAAGAGATTTTACTGAAGATCCAAAATATTCGCAATTGGCAGCAATAATTATATTATAAATGCAGTTATTATTAGAACAGTGACGCGATTCTTTGGTCTCCAATACCTGCACATTATTTACATTTTGCATAATTCAGTCAAACGCTATAGCATTTCATAGCATCACCGTTCTAATACAGCAAAATACACACGGCACTCAACGTGTTAATTGACTTTTCAGTTCCAACTGCTATTTACCGGTAGCCGATTAATCGGCTTTTCAGTGGTCAACGGTTATGTTAGATAAAATAAATATCAGATGGTATTATGACAATTCTAAATGACAATAAAATTACGCTGCTTTGAAATCACAGGATTCTCAACAACACATTCAGTATTTTTCAGTTATAAAGCTTTACAAATAGGCACATACACAATTCCTGCGCGATATCCAAAACAGAGTCGGTCGCATCATGAGTGGCATCTTCAGTCAATAGCGTTTGGTAAAGTGTTAAGTTGAATAAATTTATTTGAAGATACATTAAAGCAGTAATATACAAATATAAATATAAAATGAAATGGAAGTAAGACTATGGCGATTCGGAATACAACTGACGCTAAGTAAATATATTTCGTTCAGACGGACAAACTGAACTGAAATCTTCGACTCGGTCAACGGCAAGAAAACGCATCTATACTGGACTCGCGTCGAAAATCGCGTCGGCTTTTATACGGACCTCTACTGCTTTATCTTAATCCGGTAGGTCGGAAACTTGACGATGCATTTCGAAAGGTGTTCCAATGTCACTGTGTGCTTTGTGTTCTAATGCGTTTGTGGACTTTGTGTTTTGGGGGATGGAATTGTAGGATAGGACGTTAGGTGTCGTTGAAGCGGGATGCGGAATTATATTGAGTTGAATACAAAGATGAATTAAAGCACTAATATACAAACATAAAAATAAAATGAAATGAAAGTAAGACTATGGTGATTTAAGACAGCACCGATTTGGTTCATCTGTGACTTTTAAATTGTAACAAAATGACACCAATATGGTATCACCGGACGGCAAAGTGTTAAGTTGAATAAATTTATTTGAAGAATGCAACTGACGCTAAGTACATAAATTTATTTCGTTCAAATGGGCAAACTGAATTGAACTCTTCGACTCGGTAATCGGCAAGAAAACGCATCTATACTGGACTCGCGTCGCAAACCACGTCGGCTGTTATACGGACCTCTACTATTTTATCTTAATCCGGTAGGACCCGATTGCCCCGCGACATTTTTTTTCCGACGCGTCTACGGTCGTTTTCCTGATACTACAGAATTAACGCAGAGTCACATTTTAGGCTTGTGTCAGAAATAATATATTATATATCATATGTCATGCATCATGTATCATGTATTATTGATATAGACCAATTTTATTGATATGTTTCATTCAGACAATTAAAAGAAAACGTTAGCAAGATTCCAAATGTCAAATAAGAAAATAATACTTTTAATTAATCTTCGCACTAGGTCTTATAAATTGTAATAAATCAATTATGTTGCATTATGAATATACTTTACCGTAATTGCACGATAAATCACAGCAGATATTCGAAATGGTTGCAATTTGCTATGCGAAAGCACACCGAGATTTAGGCGTCACTTTAATTGTCGTCTTACGCGTCGCATAGTAGTCGCCATATTCCTAATCATACTACAGACATCTTGGACGAGTATTCGTAATTCCCTGCATTGTTCACGGACCTCGCATTCACGACAGATTCCAAATAACCTCACAAATAGAAATTCTGCGGATTTCAAATCAAGTGACCGACACGTCCATTCATTTGGTCCATCACCATGTGTTTACCGACTTCTCACGAAATTGATCATTAAGCATTCTCAGATCACAAGGTTATGTACTATTATTACGATTAATTTAGCGTACTATTAAGATGCTGATTTCAATTTTACATCATTTTGAGAAGATGATTTTGGGCTAACTGAAAAATTAAAAATTGGGAACCAAATTTTATCTTATCCAATGTTTCGGTAGTAGGTACGTGTACTCTTCAGAAGATAGAGTAATTTTAACTAATATCAACTGTAGTATTGAATTTTAAGTGTCGAATTATGTCAATTGAATTTTAACTTTTGAATTACGTCAGTTCAACTATTGAATTTTAATGTTTAAATTATGTCAAATGAACTATTGAATTGAAGTTAGTGCCGAAATTCCGGATAAGATAAAATTTGGTTTATAACTTCCAACTTTTATTTACTAACTTCTTTAATTTTCATTCTTTCATTCTCGTCTTGCATCATTTCACATACTTCTTATTATGTGCATGTTTTCAGTATGTGCGTTGCACAAATAAGCCTATCAATTTCGTGAAAATTGCTTAGTATCATCCTGTATCGTGCCTCCACACGCGCAGATGCCGATATTTCCATGTTTACGAGGACATGCCACCGTAAATTCTCTCGGTGCCGTTCCTTTTCTGTTTTTCACGTCGTGATACTCTTGTCGCTGCCATCAATGAGCGCACGATGTCGCGCTAAAGTAACCCCGATCGATACGGGAGGAGATACTTCCGCTGGAAACGTGTCGCGAATACGCGGGCGGAGATAAATGAACGAAACACGAAATCCGAAAACGTTTCGCCGGATCCATGCATTCGAATTCGGTGCTTCGTGCGCATACGTATTCGTATATTAGACGGGAGTAATTACTTTATGTGACGTGGCTATAGGAATCGCTATGTGCTAGGTTATATTATTTTTTTACACAAATTTAAAATAAGCCGAGTGCTTTTGGCGCCTGATCGGTGCAGATTGAATTGATTTGGTGCAATCGTTTTTTGAATGGTGTTAATCGTATTGATTTAATGTTGGAGATTCAGGGGTTTTTATGTTTTATGTGGTAGTGGAGAATTGAATTGATCGGATGCAATAATTTTTCGATTGGTATTAATCGTATTGATTTAATATTGAGGATTCAGGCGGTTTTATGTTTTATGTGGTAGTTGAGAATTGAATTGATGTGATGCAATAATTTTTCGATTGGTATTAATCGTATTGATTTAATATCGAGGATTCAGGCGTTTTTATGTTTTATGTGGTAGTTGAGAATTGAATTGATGTGATGCAATAATTTTTCGATTGGTATTAATCGTATTGATTTAATATTGAGGATTCAGGCGTTTTTATGTTTTATGTGGTAGTTGAGAATTGAATTGATGTGATGCAATCATTTTTCGAATGGTGTTAATCGTATTGATTTAATGTAGCGGATTCGGGCGTTTTTATGTGGTAGTTTAGAATTGAATTGATGTGATGCAATCATTTTTCGATTGGTGTTAATCGTATTGATTTAATGTAGCGGATTCAGGCGTTTTTATGTTTTATGGGGTAGTGGAGAATTGAATTGATGTGATGCAATCATTTTTCGAATGGTGTTAATCGTATTGATTTAATGTAGCGGATTCGGGCGTTTTTATGTGGTAGTTTAGAATTGAATTGGTGTGATGCAATCATTTTTCGATTGGTGTTAATCGTATTGATTTAATGTTGAGGATTCAGGCGTTTTTATGTTTTATGTGGTAGTGGAGAATTGAATTGATGTGATGCAATCATTTTTCGAATGGTGTTAATCGTATTGATTTAATATTGGGGATTCAGGGGTTTTTATGTTTTATGTGGTAGTTGAGAATTGAATTGATGTGATGCAATCATTTTTCAAATAATGTTAATCTTATTGATTTAATGTCGAGGATTCAGGCGTTTTTATGTTTTATGTAGTAGTCGAGAATTGAATTGATGTGATGCAATCATTTTTCGAATGGTATTAATCTTATTGATTTAATGTCGAGGATTCAGGCGTTTTTATGTTTTATGTGGTAGTTGTTGAGAATTGAATTGATGTGATGCAATAATTTTTCGATTGGTGTTAATCGTATTGATTTAATGTTGATTATTCAGGCGTTTTTATGTTTTATGCGGTAGTTGAGAATTCAATTGATGTGATGCAATCATTTTTCGAATGGTGTTAATCGTATTGATTTAATGTTGAAGATTCAGGAGTTTTTATGTTTTATGTGGTAGTCGAGAATTTAATTGATGTGATGCAATAATTTTTCGATTGGTATTAATCGTATTGATTTAATATTGAGGATTCAGGCGTTTTTATGTTTTATGTGGTAGCTGAGAATTTAATTGATGTGATGCAATCATATTTCGATTGCTGTTAATCGTATTGA
Organism: Cryptocheilus praepositus; assembly: GCA_033815515.1. Lineage (NCBI taxonomy): Eukaryota > Metazoa > Arthropoda > Insecta > Hymenoptera > Pompilidae > Cryptocheilus > Cryptocheilus praepositus. Next base: position 1,714,679 of record JAWWQZ010000190.1, read on the forward strand.
TTTAATATCGAGGATTTAGGCGTTTTTACGTTTTATTTGGTAGTTCAGAATTGAATTGATGTGATGCAATCATTTTTCAAATAGTGTTAATCTTATTGATTTAATGTCGAGGATTCAGGCGTTTTTATGTTTTATGTGGTAGTTGAGAATTGAATTGATGTGATGCAATCATTTTTCGAATGGTGTTAATCGTATTGATTTAATATTGAGGATTCAGGCGTTTTTATGTTTTATGTGGTAGTTGAGAATTGAATTGATGTGATGCAATAATTTTTCGATTGGTATTAATCGTATTGATTTAATATTGAGGATTCAGGCGGTTTTATGTTTTATGTGGTAGTTGAGAATTTAATTGATGTGATGCAATCATTTTTCGAATGGTGTTAATCGTATTGATTTAATGTCGTGGATTCAGGCATTTTTATGTTTTATGTGGTAGTTGAGAATTGAATTGATGTGATGCAATCATTTTTCGAATGGTGTTAATCGTATTGATTTAATGTAGCGGATTCGGGCATTTTTATGTGGTAGTTGAGAATTGAATTGATGTGAGGCAATCATTTTTCGAATGGTGTTAATCGCATTGATTTAATGTTGAGGATTCAGGCGTTTTTATGTTTTATGTGGTAGTCGAGAATTGAATTTATGGGATGCAAACATTTTTCGATTGGTCTCAATTGTATTGATTTAATATTGAGGATTCAGGCGTTTTTATGTTTTATGTGGTAGTTCAGAATTGAATTTATGTGATGCAAACATTTTTCGATTGGTCTCAATTGTATTGATTTAATATTGAGGATTCAGGCGTTTTTATGTTATATGTGGTAGTTGAGAATTTAATTGATGTGATGCAATCATTTTTCGATTGGTGTTAATCGTATTGATTTAGGAATCGCTATGTGCTAGGTTATATTATTTTTTTTTTAGACAAATTTAAAATAAGCCGAGTGCTTTTGACACCTGATCGGTGCAGATTGAATTGATGTGATGCAATCATTTTTCGAATGGTGTTAATCGTATTGATTTAATGTTGTGGATTCAGGCGTTTTTATGTTTTATGTGGTAGTTGAGAATTGAATTGATGTGATGCAATCATTTTTCGGTTGGTATTAGTCGTATTGATTTAATGTTGACGATTCAGGCGTTTTTATGTTTTATGTGCTAGTCGAGAACAAAGAGATGTAGATGTCGAACAGCACATTTGTACTAATATTACGCGTATTCGAAAATTGCTAATATTTGAGTGTATGCATTCAAATAAAAATATACTATTTAATAGATCGTAAACAGTCCTTTACATGAAATTAGATCACTAGACGGAGCGTCAATTATTTAAAACAGCACTGCACGACAACATGCGTACATAATAACACATCTTTGACAGCACAGGGAGCTACATTAAATTAATAGCCCCTCACCAGGTGCACGTCTCTGACGATCTAATTAGCAAACATCGTCGACTCGAACGACTCAACGTTCCCAGCACAATCCGTGCGGTCCGTCAGAAATTCAATCGCGAACGTATTTATCGTAAGGATGAAATTTTCCCGCACAATGCGGCATATTCTTTGAATCGTCAATGCTCTCCGTTCGCATCGGTCGCGCTGGCGTTGAAAGAAAGAACGAAGAATGACGATCCCGAGCGCATTAATTGCACAGAGAATTCAAAGGCGGATTCACGTCGCAACGGCGAACCGTGTTCAAAAGTCCGCCCTATATTTCTACACTTGTGGAGCGTCCAATTGACCTTCCGTCTTCCCTGACCTTCTTGTCATCGGCGGCCGACGAAGTGGTCCGTCTTCCCACCTTAATGCCAAACAAAGAGAAAAAATGCGCCACTCGTTTTCCTTCACTTTCCTGCTTCTCGCATTTTCCTGTTTTTCTACCGCCTTCGTGAGATGCAGCTAAGATACGCGACCAATCGAGATATCACCGCATTTCTTCCCCTTATATTTTTTCAATAAAATTACAATCTCAACGCTTCTTTCCTTTTTGTTTCCATATGTGATTAATTTGAAAGGTAGAAAACGCATTTAACGCGGTCCATCAAATTTTTGAAGTTACCGGTAATAATTCGTATAATAAGTCGTATGATGTCCAATGAAGAGAAGAAATGCGGGCACTCGTTTTTAATCAGTTTTCTCTCAATTGCAGGTATAATGCAACCAAGATACGCACCCAATTCAAATGTGACCTTTTTTTTTATATTTCAACATTCAAATTATAATTTCCACGCTTTCTTCCTGTTTGTTTTTACATATAATTAATTCATTCCAACTTGCAAGATATTGGATATTTTGAGGGTTGGAAATTCCAATGACGGAAAACTCAGGTATCGAATTTTTGAAGGTGTAGGTAATAATTCGTATAATAATTCGAATGATGACTCCCGCTTCTCACCTTAATGCTAAACAAATATAAAATATGCGGGCATTCGTTTTCCTTCACTATCCTGTTCTCTGTATTTTTCTGATTTCTATTAAATCCCGATAACACCATATTTCTTTCTCTTATACTTCTTCATTGAAATTACAGTTTCCACGCTTTTATGCTTTTTATTTCCACATATAACTGACCACGTCTTGCAAGACATCGGATGTTTTGAATGTTCGACATTCGAATGGAAGAAAATTCTGCTGCTATTAATGATTTTTTTGCAAACTTGTATCCTATAATAATTCAAATGGCGACTCCGTCTTTTCACTTTAATGCCAAACGAAGAAGAAAATGCGCCACTCGTTTTCCTTCACTTTCCTGCTTCTCGCATTTTTTCCTTATTTCTTTCTCTTATGTTTTTCTACCGCCTTCGTTTTCTGGAGATGCAGAAATAAGATACGCGACCAATCGAGATATCACCGCATTTCTTCCCCTTATATTTTTTCAATAAAATTACAATCTCAACGCTTCTTTCTTCTTTTTGTTTCCATATGCTTTTGATTAATTTGAAAGTCTTAGCAAAACGCATTTAACGCGGTCCATCAAATTTTTGAAGTTACCGGTAATAATTCGTATAATAGGTCATATGATGTCGTTTTCTATTATAATGTCGAATGAAGAGAAGAAATGCGGGCACTCGTTTTTAATCAGGTTTCTCTCAATTGCAGGTACAATGCAACGAAGATACGCATCCAATTCAGATAAAACCTTTTTTTATATTTCTACATTGAAATTATAATTTCCACGCTTTCTACCTGTTTGTTTTTACATATAATTGACCACGTCTTGCAAGATATTGGATGTTTTGAGGGTTCGAAATTCGAATGGAAAAAAACTCTGCTATTAATGATTTTTTTGCAAACTTGTATTCCTATAATAATTCAAATGGCGACTCCGTCTTTTCACCTTAATGCTAAACAAATATAAAATATGCGGGCATTCGTTTTCCTTCACTTTTCTGTTTTCTGCATTTTTCTGTTTTCTATTCAATCCAAATAACACCTTATTTCTTTCTCTTATACTTCTTCATTGAAATGACAGTTTCCACGCTTTTATGCTTTTTATTTCCACATATAACTGACCACGTTTTGCAAGATATTGGATATTTTGAGGGTTGGAAATTCCAATGACGGAAAACTCTGCTATTAATGATTTTTTTGCAAATAATTCGTATATTAATTCGAATTATGACTCCATCTCTTCATCTTAATGCTAAACAAATATAAAATATGCGGGCATTCGTTTTCCTTCACTTTCCTGTTTTCTGCATTTTTCTGTTTTAATAACAACAATTCTCCAATAACACATTTCTTTCTCTTATACTTCTTCATTGAAATTACAGTTTCCACGCTTTTATGCTTTTTATTTCCACATATAACTGACCACGTCTTGCAAGACATCGGATGTTTTGAATGTTCGACATTCGAATGGAAAAAATTCTGCTGCTATTAATGATTTTTTTGCAAACTTGTATCCTATAATAATTCAAATAGCGACTCCGTCTTTTCACTTTAATGCCAAACAAAGAAATAAAATGCAGGCACTCGTTTTCTTACACCACCCCGTTTTCTCCCTTTTCTCCGTAAGCTCTGTTTTTCTACCATCTTCCCTTTCTTCGTTTCTCAATTGCAAGTAAAATACAGCCAAGATATGCGCCTAATTAAGATTTTTACCACATTTCTTTCTCTTACATTTCTTCATTAAAATTACTGCTTCCACGATTTACAAGATATTTGATATTAGGTGTGTTCGAAATTCGCGTGGAAGAAGACTCAGTTGCTGAGTCGCGTCAAATTGTTGAAGGTACTGGAAATTTTTCGAAAGAGTATGATGAAATATTTGATTCCAGTCGTTGTTATTAATGACATTACAAAATTAATTTGTATGACTAGTCAAATGATAATTACGTCTTCCATCGTAATGTCGAAAGAAGCGGAAAGGTGCGGGCACTAGTTTTCCTTCACTCCTCTGTTTTTTCTTTCACTTTTCTCTACATTTCCTGTTTTACGATCTTCGTCTCTCGGTTGCTGGCAAAATGCAGCCAAGATATACGCCCAACCGAGATATTATCACCGCATTTCTTTCTCTATTATTTCTTCATTGAAATTACAGTTCCCACGCTTTATCTTTTCTGTTTTAACGTACAGTTTAACCTGGCTCACATTATACTGATAATTCGAGTAACTGGAGTATTTCTGTGAGATCGACAAAATTCGATTTATTTGATATTCTTGTCTTACAACTATTCGAAAAGGGAAGTTTCTACAGCGTACCACAAAAAATTTGAAATTTTTCTTTCGGTTCGAGCATATTGAGTTTAAGTAATCAACACGAAATATTCAAGTACTCGAGCATCTCGTTATTTTCAAGTACTCAAGGAGCTTTAAAAAATTCGGTCACGTTTAATTCTATTTTTTCGTGGGAACTGTGACGATTCGAGAAATAAGACAGACTAAAAATTAACGTTCCAGGGAAGACAAATTACTGCCGACGTTCGTTTTTGAGGCCGAGCCAGTGGACGCTATGGGTTTGGTTAAATATAGAAACGAGTCTTAATATTTTATGGAAAATCCAGACGTTTGCTGTTTGTTGGGTACATTTTGAACGTGCCCGCGATTGACTTATTCACTAGCGTCGGGCTTTTAAAGGCTTTGTCTATTTTTGGGTGATGGGATGGTCATAATAATTTTGGAAGGCGACATCAAACTAAAAGCTGTTTTTGTAAATGGTCGTCCGAAATTCGTTTATAGTCAAAACGTTATTTATTTTGGGTGAGTTGCCATAGTGAGGAACACAAAAAAAAGATTTGACAGTTTGCGGATATTTTGGCGTGTGTTACATTTTAAAAAATATATGATAGTCATACATATACATTTTTTTTTATCTTTACAACTAATGGTAATGTGATCATAATTGAATATACATAAACGTTATTTTTTTACGTATCCAGTTCACTAATCTATGTCAAATTATAATCTTTGTTACTTTTGTCAGTTATCAGTTATCAATCAGCATAGGAAGTTTATTCCTTTGTTAAGGGTACACATATAATGCCGAAACTTTAGAGCACCAAAATAATGATATATTTACCAAACATATACATATATGATTCTTAATTTACAAGAAAAAATTGTTCTGTAACAAAGCGACTAAATAATAAGTAAAAATAACCTTCAGTTTATAATACACTATCACACATAAGGTCGTTTTCAACGCAATTTACAATTTAAGTCCAAAATCACATCTCACGAACACAAACACTACGAATAATTCAACCGGCGCATAAATTCGCAGTAGGCGGAAGCCAACAAACACCACAAAGGGACACCCTTAGACCGAATTCAGCTTTCCGCATCTGCCCCGCAAAACAGCCGCGCACTACGCGTACGTCAGAACGCTTCACTTTGATAAATAGGTACTTCGGCAACAAATACCTCAGATATTACATAGCTCATTCGACGTAATCCCCAGCCAAATTCATCTTCGATTCCATTCTCGCTGACGTGCGCTCTCCCACGATTTCGCCGTTTATTGGCTCTGCGCTACAATTGGCAGCACGCACTTCGTCGCACCCACTTTCAGCTCTTGCAGGAAGTTGAAAATGCAAGAATTCGTATTCCCTAGTCAAACATGGCCAAACCAGGTTGTTAAAGAAACCCTGCCGTCGCGCCCCTTTTGGTTTTCGGTTCGCTTCGCGAAAAGAATGGAAGGCGTGATTTAGCGAACGAATTGCAGGATGACTCCAGCTTGCGACGAAAATGCTGCCTCGCGTTATGCCTGTCCAATCATTTAACCGATTATTTAATCATTTAATACTTGAGTACTGCTGTCCACGGACGCATGAGGCGTTCGGTACTTTGTAATTCTAATACCGCTTCTTTTGGTTTTCGGTTCGGTGCGCGGAAAGAATAAAAGCTGGCAAAGAGTTCCCGCAAAATTACTGACGGATAAAATTTTGCGAACGAATCGCGGGATGAGTCCACCTCCCGTCGAGAATGTTGCCTTGCGTTATACCGGTTCGACCATTTAACTGTGAATACTTCAGCACTGCTACTCGCGGGCACACGGTCCGCTACTTTGTAATTCTAATATCGCTTCTTTTGGTTTTCGGTTTGGTGGGCGAAAAGAATAGTAGCTGGCAAAGAGTTCCCGCGAAATTACCGACGGATAAAATTTTGCGAACAAACCGCGGGATGCGTCCAGCTCGCGTTATGTCGGTTCGACCATTTAGCGGGGAATACTTGAGCAATGATGTCCACGGACGCACTAGGCGTCCGGTACTTTGTAATCCTAATATCGCTTCTTTTGGGTTTCGGTTTGATGTGCGAAAAGAATAGTAGCTGGCAAAGAGTTCCCGCGAAATTCCCGACGGATAAAATTTTGCGAACGAACCGCGGAATGAGTCTAGCTCGCAGCGGGAATGTTGTCTTGCGTTATGCCGGTTTGACCATTTAGCGGAGAATACTTGAGCATTGCTACTCGCGGACACACGGTCCGGTACTTTGTAATTCTAATATCGCTTCTTTTGATTTTCGGTTTGGTGTGCGAAAAGAATGGAAGCTAGCAAAGTGTTCTCGTGGAATTGCTAAGGAACAATATTTTGGGAATGAATTGAAAAATGAGTCCAGGTTGCGTTGAGAATGTTGCCTCGCGTTATGCCGGTTCGACTATTTAGCGGGGAATACTTGAGCACTGCTACTCGCGGACACACGGTCCGGTACTTTGTAATTCTAATAGCGCTCCTTTTGATTTTCGATTTGGTGTGCGAAAAGAATAGTAACTCGGAAAGAGTTCCCGCGAAATTACTGACGGATAAAATTTTGCGAACGAACCGCGGGTTGAGTTCACCTCCCGCCGAGAATGTTGCCCCGCGTTTTATCAGTTCGACTCTTTAGCGGGGAATACTTGAGCACTGCTGTCCGCGAACGCACGAGCCGTCCGGTACTTTGTAATTCTAATATCGCTTCTTTTGGTTTTCGGTTTGGTGTGCGAAAAGAATAGTAGCTGGCAAAGAGTTCTCGCGAAATTACCGACAGATAAAATTTTGCGAACGAACCGCGGGATGAGTCCAGCTCGCGTTATGTCGTTATGGTTTTTCGACCATTTAGCGGGGAATACTTGAGCACTGTTGTCCGAGATCGCACGAAGCGTCCGGTACTTTGTAATTCTAATGTCACTTCTTTTGGTTGCCGGCTCGGTGTGCGAAAAGAATGGAAACTGACGAAGTGTTTCCGTGGAATTGTTAAGGAACAAGATTTTGGGAATGAATTGCGAAATGAGTCCAGGTCGCGTCGACAACGTTGCCTCGCGTTATGGTTGTTCGATCATTCAATCGGGAATACTTGAGCACTGTTGTTCACGGACACACGGGACGTCCGGCACTTTGTAATTCTAATATCGCTTCTTTTGGTTTTCAGTTTGGTGTGCGAAAAGAATGGTAGCTGGCAAAGAGTTCCCGCGAAATTACTGACGGATAAAATTTTGCGAACGCACCGCGGGATGAGTCCAGCTCGCGTTGGGTTGTTGCCTTGCGTTATGCCCGTTCGAACATTTAACCGGGAATACTTGAGCACTGCTGTCCACGGACGCATGAGGCGTTCGGTAGTTTGTAATTCTAAAACCGCTTCTTTTGGTTTTCGGTTCGGTGCGCGGAAACAATAAAAGCTGGCAAAGAGTTCCCGCGAAATTACCGACGGATAAAATTTTGCGAACGAACCGCGGGATGAGTCCAGCTCGCGTTATGTCGGTTCGACCATTTAGCGGGGAATACTTGAGCACTGTTGTCCGAGAACGCACGAAGCGTCCGGTACTTTGTAATTCTAATATCGCTTCTTTTGGTTGCCGGTTCGGTGTGCGAAAAGAATGGAAGCTAGCGAAGTGTTCCCGCGGAATTGCTAAGGAACAAGATTTTGGGAATGAATTGCGAAATGAGTCCAGCTCGCGTTATGCCGGTTCGACTATTTAGCGGGGAATACTTGAGCACGGCTGTCCGCGGACGCACGGGCGTCCGGTACTTTGTAATTCTAATATTCGCGCTCTGCCGGGATCCCTTTGGCGCGCGCGTTGTTTCGGGCAGAAGAAAAAGCGGAAGAATGTTGGCTGCCAAGATTTTCTCGCTTTTTCGACGGAAGCGGGCGAAAGGGAGCGTGAAGCAAAATAGAGTTTCTTGATGCTGTGCGTACCTTGCTGGTCTTCCGTAACTTCGTGCCGAAGTTAATTTCCTCTTAGTTTTTCAAGTTAGCAGGCTAGTTGCGTTCGGCAGGGATTTAATTGCCTGCGAATTCATCGGTGGCGGCCAATCAATTTTTGAAGCTGCATTTCGCGTGAAACGTACTTGTACAGGGACGAATCTAAAATGAAACGTCGTATGTTTGTGTCTGTTAAAAATTTTGACAATCCCCCATTATTAAGATATTAAATACTTTATTTATTGTCATAGTCATCTGACATATTAAATACTTTATTAAATATTAGATATTAAATACTTTATTTATTGTCATCTGTAAATTTCGAATATGATTTCTGTATATTTATGAATATTTCTGTATACATTCTGAATATTTCTGTATACATTCTGTATATTTCTGCCAATATTTTCGTAAATGTCAACAACAATACAATTTTGTTTGCAGAAAATATATTCTGCGAGATCACAATATTCGATTTTAATCTGAGTACGGTACGAAAATGTTCCACACCAGCTGTATCCGTATACGGATCTTTCTCAGTGGAATTTTGTACAAGAAAATTTCTCTAAGGCAAAACCCTGACTGCCTCACAATGTAACGTAACAGTCCCCATCTAGTCATTCTGTGTATGTGTGTGTGTAGGTAGTTGTGTTATGCTTATTAAACGTTTAAATATAATAAAAGGAAAGAGGTTGGTACAGAAAGATTCATAAAGAACTATTAAATTTATTCAAAAAAGTAAAACTTATGAAAGTAAAAAATATGTGACGCAATGAATTCAGAATTCAGATTTTAATAAATAATTCCTAATTTAAGAAGTTGAATAATATGCGATGCGATGAATATAAAATGTGTAGATTTAAATAGGTAATTGCTAACTTTAGAAGGTAAACAATAGAGAATGCGATCATATAGAATTTAGATTTACATAAATAATTTTCTACTTACGAAGATGAACAATACAGCTCAACAGTGACGACGATATTTCGACGCTTTCGTCGAAAGTGTACCACAGACAGTCAATATTTTTTTCTTCGTCCAATCGCAACTTCAAAATCCGCGGTCCGATTGCGGGCGAAGTTAATTTCGAGTGCACCGTGGAACCCGTAAATTTAATTGGTGTAAGGAAAAGTTAGGTTAACTCAGTTCATTGGCCCTCGAGTCCTCACTCGATCTTAAAGCCGCGCAGCACGTTTCATCTCATTACTTCGCTGGATCCGAACAATTGAGATGAACGTAAATAGGTTCCGCCTAACGAAATATTGAGGAGGGGAAAATAACCAAGATTTAATCAGACATTACGTCTATACAGAAAAGAACTAAGAGAAATTGATGGTAGTTGCGGTCGACAATGATGGTGGGGGTGTATAATGTGAAATAGAACTTTACGGTGATGGCGTCGGTAATGGTGAGAATGATGGTAATAATTGCGGTGGGTACGATTGTAATGGCATAGTGAATTAGATGAAGTCATTACACGAAGGAGAAAATTATAACGATGATGGTGGTGATGGTGATTGTAACCGCGTTAAAGATGATGGTTGTCGTTTTGATGGAAATTATGACAATATGGCCGAATGTTATTATTATGTGGTCTTGATTATTGAAAAAGTCGATGGTGCATTTCGGCGAGATATAATGTTGTTAGTTATGAAAGTAACTACAAAGTATGTTATATGTTATTGGTTACCGAACATCGTTATAATTACCGAACATGTTACCGATTATTGAACAGTATTGCATTTTCAGACGATATAAAATTATCAGTTACGAAATTACCGGCAGCAACGCTAATGTTGTTAAAGATAGTAACATTGTCGCTAAGAACGGCAAAGTATGTCATATGTTATTAAGACGTTGACTGCCACGCGTGTTTTACTATATTAGAACGGCGATGCTATGAAATACTACAGCGTTCGACTGAATTATGCAAAATGTAAATAGTGTGCAGGTATTGGAGACCAAAGGATCACATCACTATTTCAATAACAACTGCATTTATAAAATAATAATTGCTACTCATTGCGAATATTTTAATATATTATTATAATATATATATTTTAGGTATACAAATGAATAATCCAAATTGATTTCATAATCGCTCAAAATAATTTGGATGATTCATTTCTACACCTAATAGATCCTCAGTAAAATCTCGTGCGTCGGTCACCGGTGACCATCATGGCAGTCAAAGTGTTAATTATCGATTATCGAATTATATTATTATAAGTTTTGGGTAAATACAAAAATGGCGGCAAAAACCCAAACTCCATTGTTTGTCGATCTATATTACGTTCCGTGACGATACAAAATTACCACTCACGCAGCCGCCGGCATCAATGATAATATTCTCGAAGATCATAATGCCGGCCGCAAAAAGAAGAGCGCCCAAACATAACTGGCTCGCCCATAAAAATGTTACGGCCGCTAAACGTAACTCTGCCGCATGTTCGAAACGATAACAGCGTCAACAACAATAGCAGCCAACTCGATGATAACCACGCGGTCGACGCTGATGACACGAGTGAAAAAAAGCGCGACACAGCCGCCCACGCCGCCGCTGAAACGATAACAATGCGCAAGACAACTATGACAACGACAATAACGTACACGTCTACAATGGCGACCACAAAGACTGTACCGACGGTAACGAGCGTGTTAAAGATAATGACGCCCATAATGATCCTCACAACGACATCCACGAACTCGCACGTATTCCCGAGGATGACCCACTTTCCGACGAAAACCTTCGCGCCGCGGCTTTCGTTCGCTTCCAGTGTTCGACCTTCTTCCCCCCTTGTCTACCCCGTTCCTCTCCGCGCTCAAATCGCAAACTTTGATCTCCCAACAGGAAGCACGGCTGTCGCGCATCCCGCGTCTCCTACGTTCGTAATCTTCGGCAAACTCTTGCTCCGCCGCTGCCAGGAAACCGCGCTTTACTGCGGGATCGCTCTCGTGTCGGTCCAAACGAAAAGCTCCGATGTGAAGACTGAAAATGCGCACGCGACCCGCTGCCGCCATTGATCGAACGTGACAATCTAACAATCCACTGCGGAAGTCGAGGATAAGCGCACTGACGTGCTTCCTGCTTTCGTGTGCGTGCAAGCACCGATGCTTGGCGGCGGGGGCTCGCAGACGAAATTGCCAGGCGAAATTGGCAAGTGTGGAAAGAGGAATTGTGGAGAATGATCAATTTCAATATGTTAACAATGAGGCGGAGTTATTTAATTGCGGAATTGAAGTTGAATTGTTCGTATTTCTTTGCAATGTAACAATCTAATAATCAACTGTAGAAGCCGAAGATAATTGCATTTATGTGATTCTTGGTTGTAGGGGTTATCAAGCAAAATTGGCTAGTGTGGAAGGAGGAATTGTGGAGAATGATCAATTTCAATATGTTAACAATGAGGCGGAGTTATTTAATTGCAGAATTGAAGTTGGATTGTTCGTATTTCTTTGCAATGTAACAATCTACTAATCCACTGTAGAAGCCGAAGATAATTGCACTGATGTGGTTCTTGCTTTCTTTGCGCACAGAAGCAGGGATTCTCTTCATTGTAGGGGTTATCCAGCAAAATTGGTTAGTGTGGAAGGAGGAATTGTGTGGAATGATCAATTTCAATATGTTAACAATGAGGCGGAGTTATTTAATTGCAGAATTGAAGTTGGATTACTCGTATTTCTTTGCCTATGTAACAATGTAACAATCTACAGTAGAAGCCGAAGAAAATTGCATTCATGTGATTCTTGCTGTTTTTACGGGCAGAAGCAGGGATTCTTCATTGTAGGGGTTATCAAGCAAAATTGGCTAGTGTGGAAGGAGGAATTGTGTAGAATGATCAATTTCAATATGTTACCAATGAGGCGGATTTACTTAATTGCAGAATTGAAGTTGGATTGTTTGTATTTCTTTGCCTATGTAATAATGTAATAATCCACTGTAGAAGCCGAAGATAATTGCATTTATGTGATTCTTGCTTTCTTTGCGCACAGAAGCAGGGATTCTCTTCATTGGAGGGGTTATCAAGCAAAATTGCCTAGTGTGGAAGGAGGAATTGTGGAGAATGATCAATTTCAATATGTTAACAATGAGGCGGAGTTATTTAATTGCGGAATTGAAGTTGGATTGTTCGTATTTCTTTGCAATGTAACAATCTAATAATCCACTGTAGAAGCCGAAGATAATTGCATTTATATGATTCTTGCTTTCTTTGCGCACAGAAGAAGGGATTCTTCATTGTAGGGGTTATCAAGCAAAATTGGCTAGTGTGGAAGGAGGAATTGTGTAGAATGATCAATTTCAATATGTTACCAATGAGGCGGAGTTATTTAATTGCAGAATTGAAGTTGGATTGTTCGTATTTCTTTGCAATGTAACAATCTAATAATCCACTGTAGAAGCCGAAGATAATTGCATTTATGTGATTCTTGCTTTCTTTGCGCACAGAAGCAGGGATTCTTCATTGTAGGGGTTATCAAGCAAAATTGGCTAGTGTGGAAGGAGGAATTGTGTAGAATGATCAATTTCAATATGTTAACAATGAGGCGGAGTTATTTAATTGCAGAATTGAAGTTGGATTGTTCGTGTTTCTTTGTGTATGTAACGATCTAAGAATCCACGGTAGAAGCCGAAGATAATTGCATTGATGTGATTCGTGCTTTCTTTGCGGGCAGAAGCAGTGATTCTTCATTGTAGGGGTTATCAGGCAAAATTGGCTAGTTTGGAAGGAGGAATTGTGTAGAATGATAAATTTCAATATGTTACCAATGAGGCGGAGTTATTTAATTGCGGAATTGAAGTTGGATTATTCGTATTTCTTTGCGTATAGAACAATCTAATAATCCACTGTAGAACCCGAAGATAATTGCATTTATCTGATTCTTGCTTTCTTTGCGCACAGAACAAGGGATTCTTCATTGTAGGGGTTATCAAGCAAAATTGGCTAGTGTTGAAAGAGGAATGGTGGAGAATGATCAATTTCAATATGGTACCAATGAGGCGGAGTTATTTAATTGCAGAATTAAAGTTGGTTTTTGGGTGTTTCTTTGCATATGTAACAATCTAAGAATCCACGGTAGAAGCCGAAGATAATTGCATTTATGTGATTCTTGCTTTCTTTGCGCACAGAGGCAGGGATTCTTCATTGTAGGGGTTATCAAGCAAAATTGCCTAGTGTGGAAGGAGGAATTGTGGAGAATGATCAATTTCAATATGTTAACAATGAGGCGGAGTTATTTAATTGCGGAATTGAAGTTGGATTACTCGTATTTCTTTGCCTATGTAACAATGTAACAATCTACAGTAGAAGCCGAAGATAATTGCATTCATGTGATTCTTGCTTTTTTTACGGGCAGAAGCAGTGATTCTTCATTGTAGGGGTTACCAAGCAAAATTGGCTAGTGTGGAAGGAGGAATTGATAAATTTCAATGTGTTACCAATGAGGTGGAGTTATTTAATTGCAGAATTGAAGTTGGATTGTTTGTATTTCTTTGCCTATGTAATAATGTAATAATCCACTGTAGAAGCCGAAGATAATTGCATAGATGGGATTCTTGCTTTCTTTGCGCACAGAAGGAGGGATTCTTCATTGTAGGGGTTATCAAGCAAAATTGGCTAGTGTGGAAGGAGGAATTGTGTAGAGTGATAAAATTCAATATGTTACCAATGAGGCGGAGTTATTTAATTGCAAAATTGAAGTTGGATTGTTCGTATTTCTTTGCGTACGTAACAATGTAACAATCCACGGTAGAACCCGAAGACAATTGCATTGGTGTGATTCTTGCTTTCTTTGTGCACAGAAGCAGTGATTCTTTATTGTAGGGGTTATGAAGCAAAATTAGCCAGCGTGGAAAAAGAAATTATGTAGAACAACAAACTTGAATACCCTTAGCAATAAGGAGAAATTATTTCATTGTAAAATCGTATTCGAATATTTTTTGTTACTTTGTCCATCGATGTAATTTGGGTACCTGGTTGAAAGAGTGGATGATAGATTGTCATGGATCTTAGTTTCACTGCAGCATCAGTCTCGTGTCACTTGAAACGAAAAGATTGAATGCGCAGATTGAAAATGCGCACACGGCCAGATATCAGTTGCCATTGATCGAACATGCCAATCAAGCAATGCACTATTGGAGTCAAGGGTAACCGTGCTGACGTAGATATTGTATCGTCATGGTGTGAGACGGTTCCATATGAACAAAACTGACGATTCTTAGTTTTACCACTTTCACGTAAAATCGACAAGCAATTATAATGTTCCGATAAATTTTAGTTATGTTTCAATATTGAGTCATTGAAAATCGTCATGGTGTGAGACGGTTTCATATGAACAAAACCGACGATTCTTAGTTATACGACTTTCACATAAAATCGACAAGCAATTATAATGATTCAGCAAAGTTCGATTATATTTTAATATTGGGTCATTGAAAATTTGGCCCCAATTTGTGTGTATATACTCTGGGTACCTTGATGGAAAAATAAATTATGTTTAATATTTGTATGAGACCTCCGGACACTACCTTTCAAAAGGCTTCAAAAATACTAGAAGCAATAAACAGTTTCATTTTCGACGTCTCTGCATTTCACGAGTTTCGGAATGGAATTGCAGCGGTGATGGCTGCAACAATTATTTATTCCATTTACGAAGAAGATACCGTCTCATTCCGTGCCTGCAGAAAATGGTTAGGTAAACGTCCTTTGCGCGTAGATGATGATAATATTTGAACTTTCTTTGCAGAAAATTGAAGTCCGTCATTCCGTGAGATGTTCTCTGTAAACGTTCTGGAATCAACATTTTATGCTCGTTTAGAAATAAATGGTACAATGTCACAGTTACAAGAGTGTAGCACCCTGAAGTTCAAACCGTAGCAACTTTTTCCCCAACGTAATTACACAGCGGAAGAATTAAAAGTGGGTTTATTTGTTGCATTAATACTGTGGGTTTATACGTTGTTGTTGGGAAAAAGTAGAAGTCCTATACAGTGCAGAAAAAATAGAACGCAAAGAAATTTTTTACACTCGGCTTGCATGTCGGATTTGTTCATAATGTATCCTATTACTGCGTGTTTTATAAAACGTCGTGCATCAATTTAATTTTACGCGACTAGTGTAGGTTGGGTTTGTTGGTGAGCTATATGCGCGCGTTTATTGATATTTGCATACATACATTTTACAAGATATTTATAGATATATTTACACGGCAAACTTTAAAACGATGTGCAAAATATTATGTAATACATCGTGTTGATCTTGGTCGACTATCCACGTTTAAGCCTAATAATAATAATAATAAATTTTTTCTAATACATTTCAACCGTAATTAATTTCGGTCCTTAATAACTTCTATAATATTATAAAACCGAATATAATAATAATTAACAGTATTATATTATACACTCCCTTTCCACAAGGTTATTAACGATTATTATATTCTATTTTATAATATTATTTCGATTGATAAGGACCGAAATATATTGTGGTCGAAACATACTCTATAATATGGTATACTATATTTTCTTACTCTTTTTTGATTGTGTATTGTTTCTTTTAAAATAGTTGTAGTTGTAGGAAGGTTTATGTCGAAGGAGGGCAATTGTGGATATGGTGTGATTAGTGATTGTTGGGAAAGGGTGCTGTGATTGGTACCCGGGAAATTTGATAAAAAACTTAAATTGCAGGAACTTCGTGGGGATAATGGTTGAAACGGACCGTTGGGACTAATTGAAGTTTTACGACAGTAGGGGAAGGTGGTAATAATACAAATTTTGGGTTTTATGGCAGAGATTAGCAAAGGATGCATGGATGGTCGGAATGGGTCGTATTGAAACAGCAGTAGTTAACTGCTCATCGCATTTTTAACCAGTTAGCTGTCTTTGATGTTCATACTCGTCAAGAAGAAATCGAGATATTTTGTCTTATGATGAGTATACCCATCATGCGTAAAATGTAGTTAGAAGTAGCTGTTCAATTTGCAATTTAAGTGAAAACAAAATATATTCGTACATTGAAAATAGTGTACGAATTGAAATAGACTTATCAATAATCCAATTAAAACATGAAACCTCACTACAATTTAATTTTTCAATTCTCTCTCACTCTTTCTATTACAACAGCCACAATACTCTGCATTTGACGAGTATACTCGTCATCACTTACTTCTTGCGACACGTTTTAGGTACACACTTTCCACAGAGGTTCCAGCAGCTAACTGATTAACCCATTCGAGACGACGATTTTTTTCGAACACGGTCCCCAGGAGCGACATTTTTTTTTCTTTATATTGTTAATTTTTAATAAAAAAAAACATGTTTACTATGGAAATCACCCAATTCGTAAGTGAATTCACATAAATAAGATCATTGCACACCAGGTGTGCAACTCGCTCCTCGGAAAATTTTTATTGCTAGGAACGGATTGAACACCATGGGTGCAATGTAAGGTAAAATAAAAATACATTATTAAAAAATGTATGAACATTTATTTCAAAAATAGTTAGATAATATAAAATCGTTATTTTGCTTTCAATAATAAAGAACAAAATATAATGCAAAGAAAATTTTTAAAAAGTAGTAAAAAGTTAAAAAAAATAAGTTGAATAATGAAAAAAATAACATAAACGAGAAATAAATTTTTAGAAAAATGTCTAAAGATAATAAAGTAACGTAACTCAGTAATAAAAAAGAAAATATAATTTGTGAATACATTTTTAGGAAATAGTACACTGATCGTAAAGTAATTATACATTATTTGGTTGATGGTAGCGCTTGAAACATTCTCCCAAACATAATCCAGGATTACCGACACAAGCAGGACAAGAGTAATTATTACGTTTATATTTTCCTTCTTTGTAACACTGTCGGCAATTCATAGTATTTTACATGTAAGAAAGGCTTCAAATACTTTTTAGATTTTTGGTACACAGTAAAACCAATGCCAAATTTTGTTTTCCTGTACCTTGCAGATTTCATTAATTCAAGGAAAATCTTATTTCGACGACGAGTTTACTCAGAATAACTGATAATTGTACATTACTGTTATTGCACACACGGTGTGCAAGCCGTCTTATTGCCTCGGAAATCAATTGCACACGCGGTGTGCAATCGGTCTCGAATGGGTTAATAAATTACAAATTAAGTGAAAACAAAATATATTCGTACATAATTATATACATATTTTTTTTTAAAATAGTGTACGAATTGAATTAGACTTATCAATAATCGAATTAAAAAATGAAGCTTCACTACGATTTCATTTTTCAATTCACTCTCACTCTTTCTATTACAATAGCCACAATACTCTGCATTTAACGAGTATAATCGTCATCGCTTACTTCTTGCGACACGTTTTAGGTACACACTTTCCACAGAGGTTCCAGCAACTAACTGATTAACCCATTCGAGACGACGATTTTTTTCGAACACGGTCCCCAGGAGCGACATTTTCTTTTCTTTATATTGTTCATTTTTAATAAAAGACATGTTTACTATGGAAATCACCCAATTCGTAAGTGAATTCACATAAATAAGATCATTGCACACCAGGTGTGCAACTCGCTCCTCGGAAAATTTTTATTGCTAGGAGCGGATTGAACACCATGTGTGCAATGTAAGGTAAAATGAAAATACGTCATTAAAAAATGTAGAAACATTTATTTCAAAAATATTTACGTAACATAAAATCGTTATTTTGCTTTCAATAATAAAGAACAGAATATAATGCAAAGAAAATGTTTAAAAAGTAGTAAAAAGTTAAAAAAAATAAGTTGAATAATGAAAAAAATAACATGAACGAGAAATAAAATTTTAGAAAAATGTCTAAAGATAATAAAGTAACGTAACTCAGTAATAAAAAAGAAAATATAATTTGTGAATACATTTTTAGGAAATAGTACACTGATCGTAAAGTAATTATACATTAGTTGGTTGATGGTAGCACTTGAAACATTCTCCCAAACATAAACCAGGTTTACCGACACAAGCAGGGCAAGAGTAATTATTACGTTTATATTTTCCTTCTTTGGAGGACTGTCGGTAATTCATAGTATTTTACATGTAAGAAAGGCTTCAAATACTTTTTAGATTTTTGGTACACAGTAAAACCAATGCCAAATTTTGTTTTCCTGTACCTTGCAGATTTCATTAGTTCAAGGAAAATCTTATTTCAACGACGAGATTACTCAGAATAACTGATAATTGCACATTACTGTTATTGCACACACGGTGTGCAAGCCGTCTTATTGCCTCGGAAATCAATTGCACACACGGTGTGCAATCGGTCTCGAATGGGTTAAATTGCAAATTAACTGAAAACAAAATATATTCGTACATAATTATACACATAATTTTTTTGAAAATAGTGTAGGAATTGAATTAGACTTATCAATAATCAAATTAAAAAATGAAACCCACTACAATTTAATTTTTCAATCCGCTCTTACTCTCTGTATTACAACAGCCACCATACTCTGCATATTGACGAATATACTCGTCATCACTTACTTCTTACGACACGGTTTAGGTACACACTTTCCACAGAGGTTCCAGCAGCTAACTGATTAACCCATTCGAGACGACGATTTTTTTCGAACTCGGTCCCCAGGAGCGAATTTTTTTTTTTTGCTTTATATTGTTCCTTTTTAATAAAAACAAAGAAACATGTTTACTATGGAAATCACCCAATTCGTAAGTGAATTCACATAAATAAGATCATTGCACACCAGGTGTGCAACTCGCTCCTCGGAAAATTTTTATTGCTAGGAACGGATTGAACACCATGGGTGCAATGTAAGGTAAAATGGAAATACATCATTAAAAAATTTATGAACATTTATTTCAAAAATAGTTAGATAATATAAAATCGTTATTTTGCTTTCAATAATAAAGAACAAAATATAATGCAAAAAAAAATTTTGAAAAGTAGTTATAATAAAAAGTTAAAAAAATAAGTTGAATAATGAAAAAAATAACATAAACGAGAAATAAATTTTTAGAAAAATGTCTAAAGATAATAAAGTAATGTAACTCAGTAATAAAAAAGAAAATATAATTTGTAAATACATTTTTAGGAAATAGTACACTGATCGTAAAGTAATTATACATTAGTTGGTTGATGGTAGCGCTTGAAACATTTTCCCAAACATAATCCAGGATTACCGACACAAGCAGGACAAGAGTAATTACTACGTTTATATTTTCCTTCTTTGGAGGACTGTCGGTAATTCATAGTATTCTACATGTAAGAAAGGCTTCAAATACTTTTTAGATTTTTGGTACACAGTAAAACCAATGCCAAATTTTGTTTTCCTGTACCTTGCAGATTTCATTAGCTCAAGGAAAATCTTATTTCGACGACTAGTTTACTCAGAATAACTGATAATTGCACATTACTGTTATTGCACACACGGTGTGCAAGCCGTCTTATTGCCTCGGAAATCAATTGCACACACGGTGTGCAATCGGTCTCGAATGGGTTAAATGACAAATTAAGTGAAAACAAAATATATTCGTACATAATTATATACATAATTTTTTTGAGAATAGTGTAGGAATTGAATTAGACTTATCAATAATCAAATTAAAAAATGAAACCCACTACACATTAATTTTTCAATCCGCTCTTACTCTCTGTATTACAACAGCCACAATACTCTGCATTTGACGAATATACTCGTCATCGCTTACTTCTTACGGCACGTTTTAGGTACACACTTTTCACAGAGATCCCAGCAGCTAACTGATTAACACTAGATTGCCCAAGGCAGTCATTTTGACTGTTTTTTAATTTCAATTAGAAAAACAATTATGAAATTGTTGACACAATTTCTTAGAATTTGGTGACTTTTTCTATAACATATAAATGGGTTTATGAATAATTGTAGTTACTTCCGCCCTCCTTTATTTCCGTATATATATATGTGTTATACCTATATTGCCCAGAAGCAGTCACTTTGACTGCTTGGTAAATTTTAAATAATCAAAAGATTTTTATTTATTGAATTGAGTAAATTTCTTATATGACCTGTCCGGCTTTGTATTGAAATATGATGCATGATAAATTGTCGGTTTGGGCGTATACTTGATAAGTGTCAGTTGCTCAATAAGCTAAAGTAGTACTAGTTATTCGAATCTTTATAAAGTGTTGTTCTAACAAGTTGTTTATTTTATTTCTTTTGCGCCCTAACTTTATGAAAAAAATGTCGAACAGAAATGAGTTCTTGGAAAAGCTAACGAACATAAGTGAAGAGTGCTCCGATATAGAATCAAATGCAACAAATTCTGAACTATCATCTGAAGATGAAGCGGATTATATTCAAAGTGAAACATCTGACGCTGAAGATAGTGATGAAGAGTCGATCACCAATGATGAAAATGAAAGTGTCATCAATATGCCCAGGAAAAGGTGTAGGGTGGTAACTAGTTCAGATTTTGATGAAGAAACTGAAAATACGTTTCAGGAGGTCGAAACAGCTGCTGATGGTACTGTGTGGACAAAAATTGACGAAGGTGGTATTCCTGGAAGGATACCATCTTTATTTGATAATTATATTATCAAACATATAAGAAAGTGCACAGAAGAAGAAGGCCGCCGAATTTTCAGGAACGATTGGACAACAACATTACCGGAAATACATGCATTTATTGGGATTTTATATGCTCGTGGAGCTTACTAGGCAACAAATTTTAAATTGAGTTATTTATAGTCAGCGAAGTGGGGTCCCGAATCTTTTAGAAAAACTATGGCCAGAGAAAAGTTCAAGCAAATCCTACGATTTATTCATTTTGACAAAAGAACCGAATGCAGTAATAATAATATAATAATGTGTGCCTTGCTTTCGGAAATATGGGTTAAGTTCATTGAAAACAGTCAATATGTACAGTTAATATTTACTAATAACCTGTTATATAACTGTAAATAACATTCAAAATATTAAAAATTAATTTTAAACAAATTTCTTTACATATTTGTTATTTTTTCACAATGCAGTCATTTTGACTGTTTTTGGGCAATATAGGTATACAAGAAATCTCGGGCAATCTAGTGTTAAGAAAGGAATGGCCGTTTTGTAATAGCGTACGCCGTACCAGTTAACATTGTTGAAATTCGAAACGTCACTCCGACCATCGTAATAACTCGCAGGACTTCGAAACCTCTCATTAGGGATTTTTGGAATTCGCAGCCTTCGCGTTCGCCAGCGTTGATTGCATACCGCCCGGTAATTCGTACATGCTGTATAATATGCATGTCAGTCTCCGCGCTGACGGTATACATGTATTTCATTACGCGCGGGCTGCGACGGGAGACGCGGAAAGGCTTTAAAATTGAATCGGTGATGTGATTACGCTCATCTAATTTCACCAGTCCAATTCTCTTTTCCGCGCTTATCAAATGAGAATTCTCGCGTCTCCTGCGTTCGCTTAAACTCGTGATACTGTAATTCGTCAGTGATTGTGCGTTCAGTTAATTTCGCCAATCGCATTATATTTTTTAGCTCGCCTGACGAGAAATTTTGTGCCGTGCGCACTGGCAGGAACTGATTTTGTGATACTGTAACTGGTTATTTATTAGTACAGTGTCAAGTGAGTGCGGTGGTCAGATTAAATGTTTCGTTTAACAAATTATAATTCTCGTGACGTTTTTATTCTTTCAGAGCGATTTTTCGATACGGTAATTCGTTGGTTATTTGGTTGTAGGTAATTGCACGGACAGACACGTGTTTGCGTTTGTCAAATAAAAATTTTCGGAGGTGCACTCACTCAGGTTTAAATCCCATTACCTTAATGTTTTAATTGTTGCGGATATTTAATCAGGCCAGTCGCTCCATTCCTCTCTCGTCATATGATAAAAGTTCTCTTATAAGCTGCATTTATTGAAATTGATTTTAAATATTGGAACTCATTAGTTATACCATGACATACACTTCGACAAACACAGATACTTTTACTTTATTAAATAAAAATATCCATATCATCCAACACCCACACAAATTGATCTGACGATATCCTCATTTTTCGGCTATGGCACATATCTAATTCCATCAACCGCCTCATCCTCATTCTCTGATACATTGAGAATTCTCGCATCAGCCAGCGAAACTCATCTCTACCGATCTCCTGATTCATTCGATTTCCGACAGAGAATTGACTACCAAAAAGTTGCCCGCACATCGGGAATGGTCGGATGCAGGTGTAGAGGCGGCGAAACTTTCTGCATCCGCAGACGGATGTTTTCTAGTTCGCATCCGTCGAATGATGCGCAGATACCGCAAATAGAATCCGAGCGATATTAAGTTCGCTAACAAATTCCGTACATTCGTGCTGCCTGCTTTGGCGCTCGAAGCCAATCACGGTGCACCTCGCCGTCTTCCCTTGTATTTTCCCATTTGGTGGGACGTTTTTGCTTCCAGCCCCCATCCACACCGCCCCCGCCCACCGACCTCCTCCGTTCGATCTATTCCCTCGACCGGCGCGGTCCGCGTTTAATTTCATTTGCTCGTGAAACTTCGAGAGTTAAAAGCAATAAAATGCCGCGAAGAAATACTCTCGGCGTAGTTACTATCGACGCCGCTTTCTTTATTGTCTCGCCCCCGATCGTCCAACGCTCCGCACCCAACCTCCTACCATTTCATGCTCTTCGAATTTAACGGATTGCCAACGACACCAGAGGAGTTCCGCTTAAAATCGACGTCCCCGACTTTCGTTGCTTTCATGTAAACGTATCGCATTAGGTTGTCGCGTACATCCCTCCCGTTTTTTTTCTTCTGAGGTTCTTGGAGCTGTTACTAACTTCACGGTTGTAAATCTAATCGAACTTTGTTAGTCTAGTGAGTTCTGGCGTTTTTGATGGTCTTTTCGACGGGTCAGGAAAAAATTGCCTCTTGCCCCGTCAAGTTGTTTTCCTGCGTCAAAACCAAAAATGCGTCATTTTCTTTACTATTTCGTCTTTGAGCTTCTAACACCCCGCATTCAAACTCTTACTATTTCATGCTCTTCGAATTTAACGGATTGCCAACGACACCAGAGGAGTTCCGCTTAAAATCGACGTCCCCGACTTTCGTTGCTTTCATGTAAACGTATCGCATTAGGTTGTCGCGTACATTCGTCCCGTTTTCTTTTCTTCTGAGGGTCTTGGAGCTGTTACTAACTTCACGGTTGTAAATCTAATCGAACTTTGTTAGTCTAGTGAGTTCTTGCGTTTTTGATGGATTTTTCGACGGGTCAGAAGAAAATTGCTTCTTGCCCCGTCAAGTTGTTTTCCTACGTAGAATATAAAAATACGTCATTTTCTTTATTGTTTCGTCTTTGATCTTCCAACGCGCTGGATCTAACCTCTTACTATTTCATGCTCTTCGAATTTAACGGATTGCCAACGACACCAGAGGAGTTCCGCTTAAAATCGACGTCCCCGACTTTCGTTGCTTTCATGTAAACGTATCGCATTAGGTTGTCGCGTACATCCCTCCCGTTTTTTTTGCTTCTATCTTCGAGCTGTTACTAACTTCACGGTTGTAAATCTAATCGAACTTTGTTAGTCTAGTGAGTTCTTGCGTTTTTGATGGATTTTTCGACGGGTCAGAAGAAAATTGCTTCTTGCCCCGTCAAGTTGTTTTCCTACGTAAGGAACAAAAATGCGTCATTTTCTTTATTGTTTCGTCTTTGATCTTCCAACGTGTTGAATCTAACTTCCTACTATTTCATGCTCTTCGAATTTAACGGATTGCCAACGACACCGGAGGAGTTCCGCTTAAAATCGAACGTCCCCGACTTTCGTTGCTTTCATGTAAACGTATCGCATTAGGTTGTCGCGTACATCCCTCCCGTTTTTTTTTTGCTTCTGTCTTCGAGCTGTTACTAACTTCACGGTTGTAAATCTAATCGAACTTTGTTAGTCTAGTGAGTTCTTGCGTTTTTGATGGATTTTTCGACGGGTCAGGAAAAAATTGCCTCTTGCCCCTTCAAGTTGTTTTCCTACGTAAAATACAAAAATACGTCATTTTCTTTATTGTTTCGTCTTTGATCTTCCAACGTGTTGAATCTAACTTCCTACTATTTCATGCTCTTCGAATTTAACGGATTGCCAACGACACCAGAGGAGTTCCGCTTAAAATCGACGTCCCCGACTTTCGTTGCTTTCATGTAAACGTATCGCATTAGGTTGTCGCGTACATCCGTCCCATTTTTTTGCTTCTGAGTGTCTTGGAGCTATTACTAACTTCACGGTTGTAAATCTAATCGAACTTTGTTAGTCTAGTGAGTTCTTGCGTTTTTGATGGATTTTTCGACGGGTCAGAAGAAAATTGCTTCTTGCCCCGTCAAGTTGTTTTCCTACGTAAGGAACAAAAATACGTCATTTTCTTTATTGTTTCGTCTTTGATTTTCCAATGCGCTGGATCTAACCTCTTACTATTTCATGCTCTTCGAATTTAACGGATTGCCAACGACACCAGAGGAGTTCCGCTTAAAATCGACGACCCCGACTTTCGTTGCTTTCATGTAAACGTATCGCATTAGGTTGTCACGTACATCCCTCCCGTTTTTTTTTGCTTCTGTCTTCGAGCTGTTACTAACTTCACGGTTGTAAATCTAATCGAACTTTGTTATTCTAGTGAGTTCTGGCATTTTTGATGGTCTTTTCGACGGGTCAGGAAAAAATTGCCTCTTGCCCCGTCAAGTTGTTTTCCTACCTAAAGAATAAAAATGCGTCATTTTCTTTATTGTTTCGTCTTTGATCTTCCAACGCGCTGGAGCTAACCTCTTCCTATTTCTTGGTTTTCGAATTTAGCGGATTGCCAAAGACACCGCAAGATTTCCACTTAACTTTCGTTGCTTTCATGTGAGTGCATCGTATTATGTTGGTGCAAACATTTCTCCCGTTTTTTTTTTACTTCATAGAGTCTGCGTGCTGTTGCTAACTACACGAACGTAAATCTCACTGTGTGTTACCCTGGTTTAAGAGATATTTTTATGACTAGTGAGTTCTGGCATTTTCGCTGAAATTTTGGACATGTCAGCAAAAAAAAAAACTTTCATCATGTCAAAGTGTTTTTCTACCGAAATGGCAAAAATGCATCGCGAGTTTGTAAAACAATTGTGCGCGTTACAAGTCTGAACATTTAGAGACAAATACAGTGCCATAAAATTCATTAGAAGTAACGCATTTAAGTTGTTTCGGGCAGATATTGATTTTAACTAACTAGTCCTCATAAAACATATACCCCAAAATTGTTAGGTGCCTTAGTGAATAATTTGATAGGTGCTTGTGGTCGTATGCGTATCAGGTATTCAAAAAAGTTCGTGCGATTTTTTCTAACGAAAATGATAAAATGCGTAGAAACTCGCACAGCGCGGTGCATTCGTTGAAAATAATCACTTTCATAATGTACAGTTATTTTCTAACACGAATACTTGGCGAGTTAAAAAACGTAACTTTCACAAAAGATGTTTTTTTTTCATAGGAAAAAATTGAGCCGGGAGCGAAATTTTTTAACCATTTCTGGCTGGTGCGTTTGCCAACTGTATCTTCCCAGAAGCCAGACGAATTTTGCGTGACGCGTGCATGGCTTTTGAAACGGATTTAAATTCATACTTTGAACAAGCGCGAATTACATTCTAGTTGATGCGGAGTTTAGGAGGATTCAATTTGACTAAAGAGCAGTGCTTGTCATGTGGCAGTGCATTGCTTAACTAACGGATGTTTGCGCGTTTTGACGAAAGAAGGAACCTGCCCTTTGCGACTCGCTGTGCTAAACCACCCGGATTGTTTTGCATGGATAAACACAGGAATTTGTTGGTCATTTAAAGTGGACACACCATTTCCAATGAGAACTTTCTCGACTTCGGAACACGTCGTGTATAATGTGGTATTTGTAATGTACTTACGTTATTTAGTTATTTTAATGATAGCTTAGTACTTTTTATATCGAAGTATTATTTTTGGAGAACAAGGATTTAATTGAGCTTATACTTTAAAAGTGGCAATAGTAAAAGTAGCTTATAGTTTAAACGTGGCAATAGTTGAAAAAAGTGTTGGGTACGAAAATCGTTACTTCGACAACAAATTAATTTTTTGTTTTTGTAATTGGCAAGGTTTGACTGTCTGTCCTTTATTTTAACACGTTGGCTGCCGCGGGGATCACCGGTGACCGACGCAAGAGATTTTACTGAAGATCCAAAATATTCGCAATGGGTAGTAATCATTATTTTATAAATGCAGTTATTGTTAGAATAGTGATGCGATTCTTTGGTCTCCAATACTTGCACATTATTTACGTTTTGCGTAATTCAGTCAAACGCTGTAGCATTTCATAGCATCGCCGTTCTAATACGGCAAAATACGCACGGAAGTCAACGTGTTAATATAAGGCGAATCCTCAATTGTTCCACGATATAGTTACTGCGACAGAAAATTAATCTAATACCGTCCTTACGACAACAAACTCTCTCAAATATCAAATCATCAAATATCTTAACACTTTGCGGACCGAGCATTCTATTGCTAATCGTACCCAGTGGCCGGTTATTTTTTTGCGTCAAATATCTTTAAATTAGTGATGATTTGTTAGTAGTTAACACGTTGACTGCCATGGTGGTCATCGGTGACCGGTGCAAAAGATTGTACTCAAAATGCAAAAAATTCGCAATGAATCCTATTTGCAATTTTGTAAAAGCAATTGATCGCGTATCGCAACTTTATTGGAACGGCGCTTCAATACTTTGGCTTCTAACAACTGTGCATTACTTTCATTTTGCACGATTTAATCATACTCTGCAGTATTTTATCGCATCGCGGTTCCAACAGCAAGAAACGCTTGGCACTCAAAGTGTTAAACTGTCCACAAATATTTCTGTAGTATTGCTAATCGTTTTGCCGCTATCCATATTTCAGGGTTTCAAATAATTCATTTGCAATACAAATTATGAAAAACTGCCGCTGACAATCATGTAGCAACGTGATATCTCGTCACCTGTCCCGAACGACAAAATATGCAAGACGATATATCTCGCCAGTGTTCTAAAATGACGAAATACGCAAGACGATATATCTCGTCAACGGCCCCGAACGACGAAATAGGAATGACGAGATATCTCGTCATCCGTCCGCAAAGTGTTAATAATTAAAATTCTCAGCAGGTCCGTCGAAGCATATACACACATGTAGCTGGACTTTCTAATATTTCGCGTACATCAAGCTACAATTATTTTGCAACACAACAACAGACAATTATTTCCCGTAAAGAGCGTTCCGCGCGAGTTGCCGTTTGCACGTTTAATAACGTCTGCCATTCAAACCGTTCCGATTCCTTTGCATGCACTTTCCACCCTCGGGCAGCTCACTACATATATTTTTTGCGATTTGCGCTCATCAAATTTATTGTTATCCACCGCGCATAATTTAATCCACCTAGCGGCAGAGGTTGCTGTCGTGTTTCGTGGCCGGTAATTAACGATGTTATTTCATCGATCGTTCCTCATTGTTAGGAGCAAACATTAGCCATACACAGCGAGGATGGGGGGCTCTGTGATCAGAGGGTGATCAG
Organism: Cryptocheilus praepositus; assembly: GCA_033815515.1. Lineage (NCBI taxonomy): Eukaryota > Metazoa > Arthropoda > Insecta > Hymenoptera > Pompilidae > Cryptocheilus > Cryptocheilus praepositus. Next base: position 1,742,842 of record JAWWQZ010000190.1, read on the forward strand.
CGCCGATGTTGAAATGCAGAAAGCGAGCCGGGCCATAAATTTGGAAACAAATTACGAAGTTTGCCACCCCAGTCGCGCAACTGTGTAAACTCGTCGGTGTTCGGTTGCCCTTTTTAGCATAACGGCGACGATGCATTAGCAGACAGACTTCGGCATTATTCGAATTGTTCCGGATAAATATTTGGTTAAGATAAGCAGGGAAGTGCTGGGCTAATTGGCACGAGTTAGTTGTCATATAAGTTATGTCCCGAAATTGATTAGTGCTGCTAGTGAATAATTTACGATAATTGGACTACTTTAATCTGTTTTAACCCTTTGACTGCGGCGCACTCTTGGACGAATCCATCAATATGGACGGCGCGTTTTTCGCATGGTTGTCGACTGACTAGTGACCGAAACAGTACCCGGAAATTTGATAACATTCTTATATTTTAAAAAATAATAATAGCAAAAATATTAAAAATATCAATTTTTTTATTTATCTTTAGTAACTTTGTGAACTATTCTAATTTACTTGACTTAATTTGTGCATTCCTTCAATAATAATCGGTAATTAAAAAAATGACGAATGGATAAATTCAAACACTAACCACAAAATGAAATAAATAAATACTTACATATACAGTGAAGAAGCAGGTTTGCAGGAATCAATGCACGAAGCGATCATACGTGAGCGTACGTACAAGGGCAGTGTAATATGAAGGCAATTGACTGAATGATATTGAAACAATTGTCGATATTTAGTTGCTATGTTACATAGGACGATAAACTGAATGTTGAATCAATCAGTAAAACAGTAACAAAGGTGTCATAGTACAAAAATACAGAGGGCGTATATTTACGCCTTTCGTATATATTGATGGATTTCTGAGAGCGTATATATATGCCTTTCGCAGTCAAAGGGTTAATCCACGTTCATTCATATGCCCTCAAATAGCAGTCAAAAGATGTCTTCCCAATATTGCCGGGAAAAGTTAACCGACGAATGAATTTCGTTCAAAAATATTTTCGTAAATTCACTGGTACCATCAAATTCATTTCAACACCCGAATTTGACGCGTTTCTGGCGAATGTTTATTTAAGTTATATATGAAGGGTCCGAGCAAACTTTGTTGTTACATGTACTGTAATGCGCAAATAGATTCCCGCCCGCTAAATGGTCATACTCTTATACTATAACATTAATTTGAGCATGTAATCACACATCACGTGCTTCAGTGATCACAGCGCTGATAACTCCTCCTCCATATAGTAGTAATCTTCGCAAAAAATTCCACTGACCATTCATCCGCATATTCATGATCCTTTTTTTACCAACAACTCTATGAATTCGCCACTATTTCCGTGCCACTAATTTATTCCGCGAACACGTACAAATAACGAGCACCCATAGCACTCTACTCTATCCAAAAATAAGTGCTGAGTCATATTTTTGCATGCCACCTACTTCCATGAAACGCCATCCAATTCTGTAGACCGAATCAAACTTTATTGGAATCAGTTCGCATTCATTACAACACCCGAATTTGACGCGTTTCCGGCGAATGTTTATTTAAGTTGTATATGAAGGGTCCGAGCAAATTTAGTTGTTACATGTACTGTAACGCGCAAATAGATTCCCGCCCGCGAAATGGTCATATTCTTATACTGTAACATTAATTTGAGCATGTAATCACACATCACGTGCTTCAGTGATCACACCGCTGATATCTCGTCCTCCATATAGTAGTAATACTCGCAAAAAATTCCACTGACCATTCATCCGCATATTCATGATCCTTTTTTTACCAACAACTCTATGAATTCGCCACTATTTCCGTGCCACTAATTAATTCCGCGAACACGTACAAATAACGAGCACCCATAGCACTCTGCTGTATCCAAAAATAAGTGCTGAGTCATATTTTTGCATGCCACCTACTTCCATGAAACGCCATCCAATTCTGTAGACCGAATCAAACTTTATTGGAATCAATTCGCATTCATTACAACACCCGAATTTGACGCGTTTCCGGCGAGTGTTTATTTAAGTTATATGTGGAGGATCCGAGCGAATTTAATTGTTACATGTACTGTAATGCGCAAATAGATTTCCGCCCGCTAAATGGTCATACTCTTATACTGTAACATTAATTTGAGCATGTAATCACACATCACGTGCTTCAGTGATCACACCGCTGATATCTCCTCCTCCATATAGTAGTAATATTCGCAAAAAATTCCACTGACCATTCATCCGCATATTCATGATCCTTTTTTTACCAACAACTCTATGAATTCGCCACTATTTCCGTGCCACTAATTTATTCCGTGAACACGCACAAATAACGAGTACTCATAGTACTCTACTCTATCCAAAAATAAGTGCTGAGTCATATTTTTGCATGCCACCTACTTCCGTGAAACGCCATCCAATTCTGTAGACCGAATCAAACTTTATTGGAATCAATTCGCATTCATTACAACACCCGAATTTGACGCGTTTAAGGCGGAAGTTTATTTAAGTTATATATGAAGGGTCCGAGCAAATTTTGTTGTTACATGTACCGTAATGCGTAAATAGATTCCCGCCCACTAAATGGTGATACTCTTATACTATAACATCAATTTGAGCATGTAATCACACATCACGTGCTTCAGTGATCACACCGCTGATAACTCCTCCTCCATATAGTAGTAATCTTCGCAAAAAATTCCACTGACCATTCATCCGCATATTCATGATCCTTTTTTTACCAACAACTCTATGAATTCGCCACTATTTCCGTGCCACTAATTTATTCCATGAACACGTACAAATAACAAGTACCCATAGCACTCTACTCTATCCAAAAATAAGTGCTGAGTCATATTTTTGCATGCCACCTACTTCCATGAAACGCCATCCAATTCTGTAGACCGAATCAAACTTTATTGGAATCAATTCGCGTTCATTACAACACCCGAATTTGACGCGTTTCCGGCGAATGTTTATTTAAGTTATATATGAAGGGTCCGAGCAAATTTTGTTGTTACATGTACTGTAATACGCAAATAGATTCCCGCCCGCTAAATGGTGATACTCTTATACTGTAACATTAATTTGAGCATGGAATCACACATCACGTGCTTCAGTGATCACAGCGCTGATATCTCGTCCTCCATATAGTAGTAATATTCGCAAAAAATTCCACTGACCATTCATCCGCATATTCATGATCCTTTTTTTACCAACAACTCTATGAATTCGCCACTATTTCCGTGCCACTAATTTATTCCGCGAACACGTACAAATAACGAGCACCCATAGCACTCTGCTCTATCCAAAAATAAGTGCTGGGTCATATTTTTGCATGGCACCTACTTCTATGAAACGCCATCCAATTCTGTAGACCGAATCAAACTTTATTGGAATCAATTCGCGTTCATTACAACACCCGAATTTGACGCGTTTCCGGCGAATGTTTATTTAAGTTATATATGAAGGGTCCGAGCAAATTTAGTTGTTACATGTACTGTAATGCGCAAATAGATTCCCGCCCGCTAAATGGTCATACTCTTATACTGTAACATTAATTTGAGCATGTAATCACACATCACGTGCTTCAGTGATCACAGCGCTGATAACTCCTCCTCCATATAGTAGTAATCTTCGCAAAAAATTGCACTGACCATTCATCCGCATATTCATGATCCTTTTTTTACCAACAACTCTATGAATTCGTCACTATTTCCGTGCCACTAATTTATTCCGCGAACACGTACAAATAACGAGCACCCATAGCACTCTGCTCTATCCAAAAATAAGTGCTGAGTCATATTTTTGCATGCCACCTACTTCCATGAAACGCCATCCAATTCTGAAGACCGAATCAAACTTTATTGGAATCAATTCGCATTCATTACAACACCCGAATTTGACGCGTTTCCGGCAAATGTTTATTTAAGTTATATATGAAGGGTCCGAGGGAATTTATTTGTTACGTGTACTGTGATGCGCAAATAGATTCCCGCCCGCGAAATGGTCATACTCTTATACTGTAACATTAATTTGAGCATGTAATCACACATCACGTGCTTCAGTGATCACATCGCTGATATCTCGTCCTCCATATAGTAGTAATACTGGCAAAAAATTCCACTGACCATTCATCCGCATATTCATGATCCTTTTTTTACCAACAACTCTATGAATTCGCCACTATTTCCGCGCCACTAATTTATTCCGCGAACACGTACAAATAATGAGCACCCATAGCACTCTGCTCTATCCAAAAATAAGTGCTGAGTCATATTTTTGCATGCCACCTACTTCCATGAAACGCCATCCAATTCTGTAGACAGAATCAAACTTTATTGGAATCAATTCGCATTCATTACAACACCCGAATTTGACGCGTTTCCGGCGAATGTTTATTTAAGTTATATATGGAGGGTCCGAGCGAATTTAGTTGTTACATGTAGTGTAATGCGCAAATAGATTCCCGCCCGCTAAATGGTCATACTCTTATACTATAACATTAATTTGAGCATGTAATCATACATCACGTGCTTCAGTGATCATAGCGCTGATATCTCGTCCTCCATATAGTAGTAATCTTCGCAAAAAATTCCACTGACCATTCATCCGCATATTCATGATCCTTTTTTTACCAACAACTCTATGAATTCGCCACTATTTCCGTGCCACTAATTTATTCCGCGAACACGTACAAATAACGAGCACCCATAGCACTCTGCTCTATCCAAAAATAAGTGCTGAGTCATATTTTTGCATGCCACCTACTTCCATGAAACGCCATCCAATTCTGTAGACAGAATCAAACTTTATTGGAATCAATTCGCATTCATTACAACACCCGAATTTGACGCGTTTCCGGCGAGTGTTTATTTAAGTTATATATGAAGGGTCCGAGCAAATTTTGTTGTTACATGTACTGTAATGCGCAAATAGATTCCCGCCCGCTAAATGGTGATACTCTTATACTGTAACATTAATTTGAGCATGTAATCACACATCACGTGTTTCAGTGATCACAGCGCTGATATGTCCTCCTCCATATAGTAGTAATACTCGCAAAAAATTCCACTGACCATTCATCCGCATATTCATGATCCTTTTTTTACCAACAACTCTATGAATTCGCCACTATTTCCGTGCCACTAATTTATTCCGCGAACACGTACAAATAACGAGCACCCATAGCACTCTACTCTATCCAAAAATAAGTGCTGAGTCATATTTTTGCATGCCACCTACTTCCATGAAACGCCATCCAATTCTGTAGACCGAATCAAACTTTATTGGAATCAATTCGCATTCATTACAACACCCGAATTTGACGCGTTTCTGGCGAAAGTTTATTTAAGTTATATATGAAGGGTCCGAGCAAATTTTGTTGTTACATGTACTGTAATGCGCAAATAGATTCCCGCCCGCTAAATGGTCATACTCTTATACTGTAACATTAATTTGAGCATGTAATCACACATCACGTGCTTCAGTGATCACACCGCTGATATCTCGTCCTCCATATAGTAGTAATATTCGCAAAAAATTCCACTGACCATTCATCCGCATATTCATGATCCTTTTTTTACCAACAACTCTATGAATTCGCCACTATTGCCATGCCACTAATTTATTCCGCGAACACGTACAAATAACGAGCACCCATAGCACTCTGCTCTATCCAAAAATAAGTGCTGAGTCATATTTTTGCATGCCACCTTCTTCCGTGAAACGCCATCCAATTCTGTAGACCGAATCAAACTTTATTGGAATCAATTCGCATTCATTACAACACCCGAATTTGACGCGTTTCCGGCGAATGTTTATTTAAGTTATATATGAAGGGTCCGAGCAAATTTTGTTGTTACATGTACTATAATACGTAAATAGATTCCCGCCCGCTAAATGGTCATACTCTTATACTGTAACATTAATTTGAGCCTGTAATCACACATTACCTGCTTCAGTGATCACAGCGCTGATAACTCCTCCTCCATATAGTAGTAATACTCGCAAAAAATTCCACTGACCATTCATCCGCATATTCATGATCCTTTTTTACCAACAACTCTATGAATTCGCCACTATTTCCGTGCCACTAATTTATTCCACGAACACGTACAAATAACGAGCACCCATAGCACTCTACTCTATCCAAAAATAAGTGCTGAGTCATATTTTTGCATGCCACCTACTTCCATGAAACGCCATCCAATTCTGTAGACCGAATCAAACTTTATTGGAATCAATTCGCATTCATTACAACACCCGAATTTGACGCGTTTCCGGCGAAAGTTTATTTAAGTTATATATGAAGAGTCCGAGCAAATTTTGTTGTTACATGTACTGTAATGCGCAAATAGATCCTCGCCCGCTAAATGGTCATACTCTTATACTGTAACATTAATTTGAGCATGTAATCACACATCACGTGCTTCAGTGATCACAGCACTGATATCTCGTCCTCCATATAGTAGTAATACTCGCAAAAAATTCCACTGACCATTCATTCGCATATTCATGATCCTTTTTTTACCAACAACTCTATGAATTCGCCACTATTTCCGTGCCACTAATTTATTCCGCGAACACGTACAAATAACGAGCACCCATAGCACTCTGCTCTATCGAAAAATAAGTGCTGAGTCATATTTTTGCATGCCACCTACTTCCGTGAAACGCCATCCAATTCTGTAGACCGAATCAAACTTTATTGGAATCAATTCGCGTTCATTACAACACCCGAATTTGACGCGTTTCCGGCGAATGTTTATTTAAGCTATATATGGAGGGTCCGAGCAAATTTTGTTGTTACATGTACTGTAATGCGCAAATAGATTCCCGCCCGCTAAATGGTGATACTCTTATACTATAACATTAATTTGAGCATGTAATGACACATCACGTGTTTCAGTGATCACAGCGCTGATATCTCGTCCTCCATATAGTAGTAATATTCGCAAAAAATTCCACTGACCATTCATCCGCATATTCATGATCCTTTTTTTACCAACAACTCTATGAATTCGCCACTATTTCCGTGCCACTAATTTATTCCGCGAACACGTACAAATAACGAGCACCCATAGAACTCTGCTCTATCCAAAAATAAGTGCTGAGTCATATTTTTGCATGCCACCTACTTCCGTGAAACGCCATCCAATTCTGTAGACCGAATCAAACTTTATTGGAATCAATTCGCATTGGTCCGAATATTTTTTCGCGCGCACCGTCCGCACTTTTATTCGCATAACGTCGCGCCCACGATCCTTATCTGTTATCCGTTATCGGGAATGCTTGTTGTCCGACACTGGGCGGACAGTGGCCTGCGGTCGAAATAACAAGAGAGAGCGCAGGGTAGGTAGACTCTTCCATTTCTTTGTGCCCTGCCGTAACAAGGTTGAAAGCCGTAGTTAATACATTTGACGTTTTTCAGATATACGGGGCAATTAAATTAGCGCTTTTCCCGTCGTGCGCCGCGCGACGGCGCTTTTTTGCAGAATTTATCTCGCCGCGCGAAGTATCCGGCCGGCAGGAGCGGGGCTTTAATTTATTAGACGGTTCGAATGAGTAATCGAGGACTTCGTTTCAAGTTTTTCGTATATGCGTAAATCTTCGAATAAATTGAGGCGCGCTCTGTTCCGCGTGTTTTGCGTCTGCGTAGGTAAATCTTCCGGCTAATTGAGGAGCACTTCGCGCCGGATCTTTCACGTGCAACGTAAATCTTTGTACAAAGCGGCGAGTGTTTTGTTCGACGGTTTTCGTATATGCGCGCGAATTCGAATGAAACGGATTTACTGGCTTTTTTGCGCGTGCGTAGATCCGCGGATTAATTCAGGAGCGTCTTGTTTTACATTCTCAGGTGCGCGTGAGTCTTTAAATCAATGCGGGAGTGCTGCTGTTTTCAATGTGTACGTGCATCGATCTTCGATTGAATTGGAAGGTGTTTGATTCGATCTCCTTTGTGTACGTGTAAATCGTCGAGTAAATCGAGAACTTCGTTTCAAGTTTTTCGTATATGCGTAAATCTTCGAATAAATTGAGGCGCGCTCTGTTCCGCGTGTTTTGCGTCTGCGTAGGTAAATCTTCCGGCTAATTGAGGAGTACTTCGCGCCGGATCTTTCACGTGCAACGTAAATCTTTGTACAAAGCGGCGAGTGTTTTGTTCGACGGTTTTCGTATATGCGCGCGAATTCGAATGAAACGGATTTACTGGCTTTTTTGCGCGTGCGTAGATCTGCGGATTAAGGGGTTATGCCTACTTGGGTTGGTGAAAAAAATCGACTTTTTTTATTGCATTTTCTTAATGTACATCATTTTAAGAATATTTACTCAAAAGTACATAAGAATCGGCGCACACGTTCAAAAATTATAAGCGTTTATCTGGAGCGGTACTATGTATGATTAGTAAAGAACTTGAAACTTTAAACGCGATTATCTCGAAAGTGTGGTTTTTAAAACATACGGTTGCGGTGACCACGATTTCTCAAAAACTACTTCACCGATCGGACTCTAATTTTATATACTTATTTGTCATTACAATAGGCAGGGCCTGAACGAAGGGTTTTTTATTTCGGTAATAAAAAAAAAGTTACAACATAAAAACGACAGTTAGACCACCTCAAAAGACGGATTTTTTCGTAAAATTGCTGTCATTCTTGTAAAAATTAAAATTTTTCAAAATCCTTCGTTCAGGCCCTGCCTATTGTAATTACAAATAAGTATATAAAATTAGAGTCCGATCGGTGAAGTAGTTTTTGAGAAATCGTGGTCACCGCAAGTGATGAAAATAAACAGAAGCTCTAGGAGAAGGGCTATATTTCCTCCATTTTTTAATATTTTCTTATAAAAAAATGTATACAAATACCATTAAATACGTACTTTTTGGTAGTGTTTTGCGAATTTTAATTAGTACTCACTAGAACGGCAAAAAAAAATCTTGAAAATCATGTCATTTCTCCGATCACAAGTAGGCATAACCCCTTAATTCAGGAGCGTCTTGTTTTACATTCTCAGGTGCGCGTGAGTCTTTAAATCAATGCGGGAGTGCTGCTGTTTTCAATGTGTACGTGCATCCATCTTCGATTGAATTGGAAGGTGTTTGATTCGATCTCCTTCGTGTACGTGTAAATCTTCGAGTAAATCGAGAAGTGTCGCTTTTTACATTTTCCGCGTACGTCTGAACGTCGGAACGGTTTATTGAATACCTCGTTCCACGGTCTGGCGCGAGAAAATTAAATCGTCAAAGTAAACGGCGAAGTAGGTTATATTTAAGGCTCTACCTAATTACGCTTTCTGACTAACTGCGCGAAATTGACTACGTCAAAAGAGCCGTAGCGATATACAGGTTATCCGGGCGGTTATTGCGCAAACTTTATTAGTACGTTCTGTGATTAGAAATAAAAAAAAAACATACCGTACAAACATTGGCCGAAAATACTTTATTAAAAAGTTGTATCGGAAATATAATATGCACATTCCAATATAGGCTTTCCGATTTAATATTGAACTTCTCTGTATAAATATGCGCGTATTCTGTGTACGAGAAAAACTCGGCGCAATTTGGGACGATATTTTACGAAGTCCTGTCCGCCGCTGGTATTCAAACACATTTTCGTGATCATGCTGAATCCTCTCACATAATGAACCCAACTGAAAGAGACGGGCAAGATAAATACTGACAAAATCCATTTCACTTAACCACCATAAGATTGTTTTTACTTATTCGCCGCAATATTTCAGCCTATCTTCCAACTTTTTAATAAAATGTTCTGGACCGATATTTACACAACGTTTTTTCGTGTAAAATATTTTTTCGTATCTCAGCGACAAACGCACTCGCCTTGAACATATTTCATAAACAACACGTTTCGTAATAAACTGTACTGAAAGAGAATAAACCGAAATCCCTTGCAATACGTTATTACAAAGGGAATACGTTACCTACATTGTATTTCATTGTTTGTACACATAAAATATTTTATTTTTCCGTAGAATGTTCTGCAACTACCGTACCGAACATTTGATTTGTGTTTGCATAGCAATTTATCATGGGAAAACGTGTGTATTTCGACGTCACTGTGTTTGCGGACAACCATCAACGAAAGCACCGTACCATTGATAACACCTCAGCCTTATTTAGTCATACGCTAGCGACTACACTAATTTCTCACTATTCGCTCATAACGACAAGAATTTGCCTATGACCCCAGGGTATAGCGTACCGCGTACGCATGTCAAAATTTGCACGACAAACAGCAGAACACTGTGCAGGTTGCTTCACTCAGCATGTCATCGCGGCGCTTAACAAACCGGCAGAATATATGAGCCGTTTATTTTGAAAGTAACTCCGTTTTTCAATATTTTCCGATTACCATGGTTACATGTACAAATTCATGTTATTTATTAGTAAATGTTATTTATCTCGATTTGAAGATAAATTGAGTTAGGCCACTTTCAAAATAAACGGCTCATATATCGCTTATGAACGTCAAGTGCACTTGAATCGAAATCATGCAAGTGGTATTTTAACTTGTGTTCTCTTTTCTTTTTCTCTGAGGCGTACAAAATCTAAATAATCAGTGCTTCAAAATATAAGTAATAATACCTTAAATATTATATAAGGGAATGCGAATAACAGCTGTAAAACTACGGTCGATATGTAAATAACACTTTATAAAAGTTATGCCTTCGAAAAAAATTGTAGTTGTAGGAGAATATATCGAGAACTCTCAAGATTGCGTAGGTGTTAGCCACTAACTGATCAGGAGTCAAGCTCGTGACGTTCATGTTTAGCCCGAAATCAATTTTACGAGGCAGGCTTGTGATCTTTATTTTAGGCCCGAAATCAATTTTACGAGTAGTTGTAGGAGAATATGTCGAGAAATTTCGAGATTGCGTAGGTGTTAGCCACTAATTGATCAGGAGTCAAGCTCGTGACGTTCATGTTTGACCCGAAATCAATTTTACAATGTAGGCTTGTGATTTTTATTTTAGGCCCGAAATCAATTTTACGAGGCAGGCTTGTAAACTTTATTTTAGACCCGAAATCAATTTTACGAGTAGTTGTAGAAGAATATGTCGAGAACTCCTGAGATTGTGTAGGTGTTAGCCACTAACTGATCAGAAATCAAGCTTGTGACGTTCATGTTTGACCTGAAATCAATTTTACGAGGCAGGCTTGTGATCTTTATTTTAGGCCCGAAATCAATTTTACGAGGCAGGCTTGTGATCTTTATTTTAGGCCCGAAATCAATTTTACGAGTAGTTGCAGGAGAATATGTCGAGAACTCTCGAGATTGCGTAGGTGCTAGCCACTAACTGATCAGGATTCAAGCTCGTGACGTTCATGTTTGACCCGAAATCAATTTTACAAGGCAGGCTTGTGATCTTTATTTTAGGCCCGAAATCAATTTTACGAGACAGGGTTGTGATCTTTATTTTAGGCCCGAAATCAATTTTACGAGTAGTTGTAGGAGAATATGTCGAGAACTCTCGAGATTCCATAGGTGTTAGCCTCTAACTGATCAGGAGTCAAGCTTGTGACGTTCATGTTTGGCCCGAAATCAATTTTACGAGGCAGGCTTGTGATCTTTATTTTAGGCCCGAAATCAATTTTACGAGGCAGGCTTGTGATCTTTATTTTAGGCCCGAAATCAATTTTACGAGTAGTTGTAGGGGAATATGTCGAGAACTCTCGAGATTGCGTAGGTGTTAGCTACTAACTGATCAGGAGTCAAGCTTGTGACGTTCATGTTTGGCCCGAAATCAATTTTACGAGGCAGGCTTGTGATCTTTATTTTAGGCCCGAAATCAATTTTACGAGGCTCGCTCGTGTTCTTAATTTTTGGCCCAAAAGCAATTCTACAATTCAGATTCCTAATGTTTATGTTTGTTGCGAAATCAATTCCACGAATCAGACTTCTGATGTTAATTTTTAGCCCCACATTCTGATCACCAATCAGAGCCGTCAAAGTGCGGCGAGCGGTTGAGAAAATAAATGTCGAAGGACCGTCGGCTCGCAGCATCAACGCAACTCCTCATCCGGGCATTCCTCCTTGGCAAAAGTTTCCATTCGTCGTCGCGACTGTGATACTGCTTTCAACAGTAAACGGGCGTTAGTCGTCGCGCGAACCTTTGAACCGTTCGTCGCCCGTAATGTCATTTAACTTTCTGCGAGCTTTGACGTCCCGAAAGCACTGAAACCACGCCGGGTGTCGAGTATCTTACTTCCTCGTGCTGCGACCCCGCGCAATCGTGCACCTCTCGCTTTGCTCAGATCACGCGGGCGCAGACATCAATGGCCGACCTTTAAATGCTGCCGTCGTCGTCGCGGCGGGACGAAAAAAGAGAACCCGGCGATGCGATTTCCGCGCAATCAAACACGACGGAGAATATAGGACGCCGTGACAACAGGGGTTCTTAGGTGGTGTTTGCTGGAATGTGCTAGGACACAATTTCGACTACTCAACGTTCGAGCTGTGTGAAATTTTGTGTTGAACGGCGCCAACGTAAATTTATAGTAGAGCGCAAAACATGTATAAGAATTCAAAATTCGAATGGCGTCATGCTTTGCGTCGAATCGAAGGAGAGCAAGTTTCTGGCAAAAGTACAAATAATATACCAGTAGAAATTCGAGTAGTGTGAAACTTTATGTTGAACGGTCAATTAGATTTTCCCTCTGTGATAGGGGGAACCTATCGTCGTTTGCTATCTAGTACGAGAATACATGTTAATATACTGTGACAATAGGTGCTCTTGCGAGCTGTTTACTGAAAGTGGCAGAGTACATTTTCGAGCACTCGAAATTCGAGTGGTGTAAAACTTTATGTTGAACGGTCAATTAAATTTTCTCGAGATCAAGCACATCAAACAAATCTCTTGAAATGGAGAAACTATCGTCGTTTGGTCTCTGATGTTACCAGGATATAGTGAGTTCTTAAGGAGTGTTTACTGAAAATGGTGGAGGACGGGTAATATTCGAGTAGTTCAATTTTAAGTAGTGTTAAGCTTTGTATTGAATGGAGCCAACGTGATTTGCTACTAAAGTGCAAATAGTACACCTGCATTCGAAATTCGAGGGGAGTAAAACTTTATGTTCGGAGTCAATGATTTTGCATGCAATCAAGCACACCGAAGACGTGCTGCAAAACGAGAGTTTACCATTGTTTGCTGTCTAGAGCGGCGACGACATAGTATGCCGTGAGAACAGGGGTTCTTAGGTGGTGTTTGCTGGAATGTGCTAGGACACAATTTCGACTACTCAACGTTCGAGCTGCGTAAAATTTTGTGTTGAACGGGGCCAACGTGATTTTATAGTAGAGCGCAAAACGTATATAAGAATTCGAAATTCGAATGGCGTGATGCTTTGCGTCAAATCGAAGGAGAACGAGTTTCTAGCAAAAGTACCAATAATATATGAGTAGAAATTCGAGTGGTTGAACGGTCAATTAGATTTTTTGGCAATCAAACGCACGAAAGAAATGCTGTGATAGGGGGAATCGTCCTTTGCTATCTAGTGCGAGGATATATGTTATTATACTGTGACAATAGGGGCTCTTACGAGCTGTTTACTGAAAGGGGCAGAGTACATTTTCGAGCACCCGAAATTCAAGTGGTGTAAAACTTTATGTTAAACGGTCAATTAAATTTTCTCGAGATCAAGCACATCAAACAAATCTCTCGAAATGGAGAAACTATCGTCGTTTGGTCTCTGATGTTGCCAGGATATAGTGAGTTCTTAAGGAGTATTTACTGAAAATGGTGGAGGATGGGTAATATTCGAGTAGTTCAATTTCAAGTAGTGTTAAGCTTTGTATTGAATGGAGCCAATGCGATTTGCTATTAAAGTGCAAATAGTACACCTGCATTCGAAATTCGAGAGGAGTAAAACTTTATGTTCGAAGTCTATGATTTTGCATGCAATCAAGCACACCGAAGAAGTGCTGCAAAACGAGAGTTTACCATTGTTTGCTGTCTAGCGCGGCGACGACATAGTATGCCGTAACAACAGGGGTTCTTAGGTGGTGTTTGCTGGAATGTGCTAAGACACAATTTCGACTACTCAACGTTCGAGCTGTGTAAAATTTTGTGTTGAACGGGGCCAACGTGATTTTATAGTAGAGCGCAAAACGTATATAAGAATTCGAAATTCGAATGGCGTGATGTTTTGCGTCGAATCGAAAGAGAGCGAGTTTCTAGCAAAAGTACCAATAATATATGAGTAGAAATTCGAGTGATTGAACGGTCAATTAGATTTTTTGGCAATCAAACGCACGAAAGAAATGCTGTGATAGGGGGAATCGTCCTTTGCTATCTAGTGCGAGGATATATGTTAGTATACTGTGACAATAGGGGCTCCTAAGAGCTGTTTACTGAAAGTGGCAGAGTACATTTTCGAGCACTCGAAATTCGAGTGGTGTAAAACTTTATCTTGAACGGTCAATTAAATTTTCTGGAGATCAAGCACATCAAACAAATCTCTCGAAATGGAGAAACTATCGTCGTTTGGTCTCTGATGTTGCCAGGATATAGTGAGTTCTTAAGGAGTGTTTACTGAAAATGGTGGAGGATGGGTAATATTCGAGTAGTTCAATTTCAAGTAGTGTTAAGCTTTGAATTGAATGGATCCAACGCGATTTGCTACTAAAGTGCAAATAGCACACCTGCATTCGAAATTTGGTGGGAGTAAAACTTTATGTTTAAAGTCAATGATTTTGCACGCAATCAAGCACACCGAAAACGTGCTGCAAAACGAGAGTTTACCATCGTTTGCTGTCTAGCGCGGCGACGACATAGTATCCCGTGACAATAGGAGTTCTTAGGTGGTGTTTGCTGGAATATGCTAGAGCACAATTTCGACTATTCAACGTTCGAGCTGTGTAAAATTTTGTGTTAAACGGCGCCAACCTGATTTTATAGTAGAGCGCAAAACGTATATAAGAATTCGAAATTCGAACGGCGTGATGCTTTGCGTCGAGTTTCTGGTAAAAGTACAAATAATATACGAGTAGAAATTCGAGTCGTGTGAAATTTTATGTCAATTAGATTTTTTGGCAATCAAACGCACGAAAGAAATGCTGTGATAGGGGAAACCTATCGTCCTTTGCTATCTAGTGCGAGGATATATGTTAGTATACTGTGACAATAGGGGCTCTTACGAGCTGTTTACTTAAAGTGGCAGAGTAAATTTTCGAGCACTCGAAATTCGAGTGGTGTAAAACTTTATGTTGAACGGCCAATTAAATTTTCTCGAGATCAAGCACATCAAACAAATCCCTTGAAATGGAGAAACTATCGTCGTTTGTTCTCTAATGTTGCCAGGATATAGCATGTCGTGACGTGAGTTCTTAAGGAGTGTTTACTGAAAATGGTGGAGGACGGGTAATATTCGAGTAGTTCAATTTCAAGTAGTGTTAAGCTTTGCATTGAATGGAGCCAACGCGATTTGCTACTAAAGTGCAAATAGTACACTTGCATTCGAAATTTGATGGGAGTAAAACTTTATGTTGTACGGCCAATTACATTTTCTCGAGATCAAGCACATCAAACAAATCCCTTGAAAGAGAGAAACTATCGTCGTTTGTTCTCTGATGTTGTGAGGATATAGCATGTCGTGACGTGAGTTCTTAAGGAGTGTTTACTGAAAATGGTGGAGGGCGGGTAATGTTCGAGTAGTTCAATTTCAAGAAATGTTAACACTTTGACTGTCATGCGTATTTTACTATATTAAAACTGCAACCGGATGAAGTACTATAGAATACGATTGAATTGTGCAAAGTGAAAATAATGCAAAACGCTATCGAATATTGATTGCATTTACAAAATTATAAATGCGACCGATTTGGTATTGTTCGAGTTTTTCGTGAGACTTTTTTCCCCGGTCACTGATGACCACCATGGCAGTCAACGTGTTAAGCTTTGTATTGAATGGAACCAACGCGATTTTCTATTAAAGTGCAAATAGTACACCTGCATTCAAAATTCGATGGGAGTAAAACTTTACGTTCGAAGTCAATGATTTTGCATTACGCAATCAAGCACACCGAAAACGTGCTGCGAAACGAGAGTTTACCATCGTTTGCTGTCTACCTAGCGCGGCGACGACATAGTATGCCGTGACAATAGGGGTTCTTAGCGGTACTTACCGAAAGTCGCAGACTACAAGTTACTCATAAAACTTTGTGCCGAACGAAGCCAACGTGATTTCGCGCCAGACTACAATTCACATATGAGAATTCGAAATTCGTTCGGCGGCAAGCTTTATATCAAACAGCAGCAACGCGGTTTTCTGGCCAAGTACAAATAATACCCGAGTACCCGAAATTCGAGTGGTAAAGCTTTATATCGGTCGGAGCCAATGAGATTGCCCGGCAATGAAATAGACCAAAGAAGCGGTGCGGAACGAGAATTTGCCATCGCTTGCTATCAAGCGCCCCGGGGATACGGTGCGTCAGAACAGTGGATGCTCTTAGAGGGTGTTTGCTGAAGGTGGTAAAGCACAAGTAATATTCGAGTATTCGAAATTCGAGTGGTAAAGCTTTATATTGAGCGGACCCAATGAGATTTCCTCGCCGTCAAGCACGCCAAAGAGGCGCTGTGGAACGAGAGTTTATCGTCGTTCACTATCTAGCGCCCCGAGGATACGGTGCGTCACGAAGCTAGGGGTTCTTAGAAGGGTGTTTGCCCAAGGTAGTAAAGTACAAGCAATATTCGAGTATTCGAAATTCGCGCACGGTAAAACTGTACATTAAGGGGACATTCTACTTTCGCGGGTCGAAAAAATCGGTTTTTTTTTATTGCCTTATTCGAAAGTATATACTTTCGAGATTATGTCCTTAAATTTGCAGCGATAAATTCCAAAAATTGGGAAAGTTATAGGCCTCGCATTTATTTATTCTAAGAAATTAAGAAACAGTCGAAGTATGATCAGGCGACAGGTTACTTAACACTTTGTCGGCCGCTTATTTCTCGCATCACCTTTACGCTGCCGCCGGCGAATTTCGTGCGGATTCCACTGCTACTATATTTACGCTATCCGTCGTACATAGGGTATGGTTATTATTGAAAATGGCACTAAAATTAGTGTTACATAAATTTGATTGCATATTTTTATATCCTTCGAATAAAAGCATAGTGGAAACATTGTCGCTGCCCTGAGCCGGTGTCACTTGGTGTTTTTGAAAAATCGGAAATCACCTCAACGCGTACGTGACCCATCGGCTGATAACCGTTGGCGAGCAAAAGTCACGCCAGCGTGACAGCGGCCGGCAAAGTATTAAGGGGACATTCTACTTTCTCGGGTCTAAAAATCGATTTTTTTTTATTGCCTTATTCGAAAGTATATACTTTCGAGATTATGTTCTTAAATTTGCAACGATAAATTCCAAAAATTGGGAAAAGTTATAGGCCTCGCATCTAACCCACCTCGCGCAGATAGAAGGGTAACGTCGCTTGACCGGTCGGGCCGTTTTTCTCTTTCGGCGATTTTTATTTATTCTAAGAAATTATCTAATTCTGGAAACGATTTAAAAGAGAAGATCACCCAAATGTAAACATTGCATTGGTAAACATTACGAAGGAGTGTGTTTCGCGCACCAAAATAACATCTAAATATCATCTTACCCTTGACCTTGACGATGTCTGTTATGTTTATTGCTTTCTGAACATGCATTCAGTATTCAAAGAGTTTTCAAAAGAGACGTATCGTTTTAACACATTGTTGACCGGTCACGAGTTAACTCGTGTTTTCATGGCCAAACGTTGTTGACCGGTCACCAGTTAATTCGTGTTTGCACTTGCGTCGGCTATTTTAATTTTTGAAATACAGGGCAATATTGAATATAGCAACATTTAGTTCATTGTGTTAGCGTCTGCTTTATTATAAAAAAGTATACATACTTTTATAGGTACTGAGGCTTTTATTATAATTCTAGTATTAGAAAGTGTCAAGAACGACGGAACGTGACGGTGAAGCATTTTTCAATAAATTATACGTGAATGCTTTATATAGTTGCTCAAGTGATTTTTGAATAAGTTGTAGTCACTTGGAACTGATTATTGAAAATGAAATAACAAGGACATAATCTAGCTCTTTAAAAGGAAAGCGCAACGAAACAAGATATATGTGCAAAACCTTTTGTCTACATCTACGCGTAAATGACTGCTGTACAGTTAGTCATACGAGGAAATATTAAAAGTTACATAAAATTTATATCCAAAGTTCAATTTGAATTCATTATGCACGAACAAACTTTATTGAAAGTTATTTACATCGTTTCACTTCCATATTTAATTACGAAATAATAGCCGGTGACTTGAGACAGCTTTTGTCGAAAATTGCCGGTCAACAATGTGTTAATATGGATCGAAAACAAAGTAAATTTGTCAATTCGAGACCCTGTCGTTCGCGAAAAAGAGAGTTTATTGGAAATCAGCATACAAGTGAAGGCAGTTTAGAGTACGCTAGTACATCGGCAGAAAAATTAAAAGAAAATGCTGATCTGCATGTAAACATTGATCCGGCTATCAATTATTGTATATTACAATTTACTGCGTAAGAATCTTTTATGTACAAAAATTCGATATGCAAAACTTTAAATGCGTTTTTCTCAGTACTATATTTTTTCAATTGGCGTGTACGATTCCAAAAAAACTATTCGATCAATCGGTCCGCGATTTTAATATATTATTCTACATACTTATGCCTATCGTATGAACTACGAGTGTGTTAATTAATCAACATTTTCTCATTTTTTTTCCATCATAAAAAGACGGAAAAAATGCCATTTTCGTGAACCTAATTTTGGAAAGTCAGTCATTTTGAAAGTTTTCATACAAACTCTTTCTCCGTGGTTCATGCGATAGTGGTTAGTATGTAAATTAAGATTCCTGATCTGTTTTTTTTTCTGATTATCCCGACGACCGCAATCACGCACGCCAGTGAGTATGAATTTTTGGAGGTGCTCCAGCAATCAAGAAGAATTTATATGAAAAAATTTGAAAAAACATAAAAAAAAATATTTTTGTATAAATAAAGGTCGATATAATACAATGTGAAAGTTTCAAATTGCTGCGTTTCTATTTTCGATAAGAAAAAAATTATTGAAAATCAGTAAAATTTGTTGATGAGAAAGTAGAATGTCCCCTTAAACAGAGCCAATGAGATTTTCTCGCATTCGGGGGCGCCAAAGAACTGCCGCGGAACGAGGAGTCTATCGGCGCTGGCAATTTAGCGCCCCGAGGTGCTTGCCAGAGGTGTGAAAGGGCAAGTAATATTCGAGTGGAGTCAAACTTGTTATGTCGAACGGATCTAACGCGATTTCCTCGCAATTAAACACACCGAAGGAAAGCTGCGAGACGTGGAACTTATCGTCGTTTCCACGTAGCGCCCCGAGGGTACCCGTCGCGATAACAGCGATTCTTCGGAAGTCTTCACTAGACATGGTCAAGTAGAAATAATATTTGAGTGGTGTAAAACTTGTTAGGTCGGACGCTGCCGATGTGATTTTCTCGCAATCGACACACCTAAGCAACGCCGGGAAACGCGGAGCCGAGAATCGCTTTCTATCCAGTGCCCTGAGGATTCGGTTTACCGCGACAACAACGCTTCTTAAGGGTATGTTTACTTCATCTCTGAAAAGACAAGCGATTTGAAGAGCTAGAAACTTTGTATTAAACGGAACCGACGTATATATTATGAAACTACTAGATTGCCTTTTCGATATTACAAATTAAGTTGCTGAAAGATCCCAACGTTTCAGCACTAAATTTATTATTGAAGAATTGATTCTTCCTTCAATTTAATATTTTGGGTGGTATGTATAGCCGAATAAATTTCTTAATTTAATAATTTCACAATGACATTCAGTGCCGAAAAGTTATATCGCATACTGCGTTTTCGTGTTCTACGACAAAAACATACAGCAAAAATGTCTGCTTCTAATCCCTAAAGAAATCGCATTTATTGTTTCCATTGTCGCAGATCGAATACAGTTCTAACAAGGAATATTCGCTCACCGTTTAATTGTTTCAATATATAACCGTTTCTCTCGTCGCAGTGTATATGTGCACGAACTTCCCGGAAGTTCACTCAATAGTTAGCATACAACTTCTTCGTCGAGTTATATTTCGAAGCAACCGGGAAAAGACGAACACGCTCTTAAACGGGTAATATAAAAATAACGCGATAAAAGGGGGTCGCTTTGTGAAAAAGGTTGGGAAACACTGTTCCCGAGACTTTTCCATCTTTTCTCTTCTCGAAGCTCCACCGCGATTGTTCGCCACCGAAGCCCACTTCAGTCGAATTATCGGTCTCCGATCGTCCTTTTTCTCTTACCCGATTCCCTCGAATTATCGGGGCTTCTTTCTTGGAATACTTCTCTCGGCCAGGCCGCTCTTTACCATACGTTTAATTTAATTCCGCCGAGGCTGGCCGCAGTTCGAATTCTGCCGGCGAGTGAATCGACTATCGGTTGAATGTATCAAATAACATTATTTTGTTGAGAGTCCCCACGCGGAAGAATTCAACGGGCGCTGTTCAAGTATTCGTAAATGACGGAGCGGTCTAAACGGACCTGATTATTAGAATCACACAGTGGATTGCATGCTCGAAAACGGGTTGCATTCGATATTATTAAATCGCAGTAATGAACTCTAATTCCTTTGTTTTGTCGAGAAGGTGAAACATTGGTATTTCGAAAAATTTCGGTGATATATTTGGGATGCACAATTGTAAATGACAATCGGCCTGAAATCAGCATAATTATACGAACAGCACTGTAGTTTGAGTACTTGGAAATTGCTTGTATCGGATACACACAATTCGAAATAATAACTTTGTTTGGAAGGAAATGTAAAAAATTATTTTTTTTTTAAAAGCTTTTCAGTGTATGATTTTAAATGGTGAAGCGATCTAAACGGACCTGATTATTAGAATCGCACAGTGGATTGCATGCTCGAAAACGGCTTGCATTCGATATTATTAAATCGCAGTAATGAACTCTAATTCCTTTGTTTTGTCGAGAAGGGGAAACATTGGTATTTCGGAAAATTTCGGTGATATATTTGGGATGCATAATTGTAAATGACAATGGGGCTGAAATCAGCATAATTATACGAACCGCACTGTAGTTTGAGTACTTGGAAATTGCTTGTATTGGATACACACAATTCGAAATAATAACTTTGTTTGGAAGGAAATGTAAAAAATTATTTTTTTTTGAAAAGCTTTTCAGTGTATGATTTTAAATGGTGAAGCGATCTAAACGGACCTGATTATTAGAATCGCACAGTGGATTGCATGCTCGAAAACGGCTTGCATTCGATATTATTCAATCGCAATAATGAACTCTAATTCCTTTGCTTCGTCGAGAAGGTGAAACATTGGTATTTCGGAAAATTTCGGTGATATATTTGGGATGCATAATTGTAAATGACAATGGGGTTGAAATCGGCATAATTATACAAACCGCACTGTAGTTTGAACACTTGGAAATTGCTTGTATTGGATACACACAATTCGAAATAATAACTTTGTTTGGAAGGAAATGTAAAAAATTTTTTTTTTTTTTAAAGCTTTTCAGTGTATGATTTTAAATGGTGAAGCGATCTAAATGGACCTGATTATTAGAATCGCACAGTGGATTGCATGCTCGAAAACGGCTTGCATTCGATATTATTAAATCGCAGTAATGAACTCTAATTCCTTTGTTTTGTCGAGAAGGGGAAACGTTGGTATTTCGGAAAATTTCGGTGATATATTTGGGATGCATAATTGTAAATGACAATGGGGCTGAAATCGGCATAATTATACGAACCGCACTGTAGTTTGAGTACTTGGAAATTGCTTGTATTGGATACACACAATTCGAAATAATAAATTTTAGCTTTGTTTGGAAGGAAATGTAAAAAATTATTTTTTTTGAAAAGCTTTTCAGTGTATGATTTTAAATGGTGAAGCGATCTAAACGGACCTGATTATTAGAATCGCACAGTGGATTGCATGCTCGAAAACGGCTTGCATTCGATATTATTCAATCGCAATAATGAACTCTAATTCCTTTGCTTCGTCGAGAAGGTGAAACATTGGTATTTCGGAAAATTTCGGTGATATATTTGGGATGCATAATTGTAAATGACAATGGGGTTGAAATCGGCATAATTATACGAACCGCACTGTAGTTTGAGTACTTGGAAATTGCTTGTATTGGATACACACAATTCGAAATAATAACTTTGTTTGGAAGGAAATGTAAAAAATTATTTTTTTTTGAAAAGCTTTTCAGTGTATGATTTTAAATGGTGAAGCGATCTAAACGGACCTGATTATTAGAATCGCACAGTGGATTGCATGCTCGAAAACGGCTTGCATTCGATATTATTAAATCGCAGTAATGAACTCTAATTCCTTTGTTTTGTCGAGAAGGGGAAACATTGGTATTTCGGAAAATTTCGGTGATATATTTGGGATGCATAATTGTAAATGACAATGGGGCTGAAATCGGCATAATTATACGAACCGCACTGTAGTTTGAATACTTGGAAATTGCTTGTATTGGATACACACAATTCGAAATAATAAATTTTAACTTTGTTTGGAAGGAAATGTAAAAAATTATTTTTTTTTGAAAAGCTTTTCAGTGTATGATTTTAAATGGTGGAGCGATCTAAATAGACATGATTATTCGGACCGAACTGTAATTTGATTAGTCGGGAATTGCTCGCAACCGTTTTAATCAAATTGCAATAATGAACTCTAATTTCCCTGTTCTGGCAGGAAATAACGAACTATAATTGTTTCATTTTGTCAGGGAAAGTGAAAACTGGTATTTCAAACAATTTCTGGGATATATTTATGGTGCATGTTTATGGCTAACGAAGTGATCGGAATAAACATGATTATTTGAACCACATTACAATTCAAATACTCGAAAATTACTTGCATTCACTATAATCAAATCGCGACGATAAACTTGAATTCTCTTCTTTTGCCAGAATGTGTAAAAACGTTTTTGTTAAAAAAAGCTTTATGATATATTTGTAATGTATGACTGTAATCAGCGGAGCGTTTTAAATGGACACCATTATTCGAGCCGCAGTTAGTCTAAACACTCAAAAAAGTGAAAAATAAATTCTAAATTCCCTGTTTGGTCACAAAGCGTAAGGATTGTTTTATCCAAAAAAGTTCCCTGGCACATTTGTGATATATGGCTGCAAAGATCGAAGCATTCTACACAACCATGATCATTCGAACCGAATTGTAGTTTGATTACTCCGAACCTGCTTGCATTCGCTACAATCAAATCGCAATAACGTACTCTACGTCCTCTGTTCTCTCGGAAGAGGAAAAAGCTGCTTTTTCGAAAAAGCTCCACGATATACGCGTCCGTTGACATTAAGGGGTTATGCCTACTTGGGTTGGTGAAAAAAATCGATTCTTTTTATTGCATTTTCTTAATGTACATCATTTTAAGAATATTTCCTCAAAAGTACATAAGAATCGGAGCACATGTTCAAAAATTATAAGCGTTTATCTAGAGCGCTACTATGTATGATTAGTAAAGAGCTTGAAACTTTAAACGCGATTATCTCGAAACGGTGTTTTTAAAAACATACGGTTGCAGTGACCACGATTTCTCAAAAACTACTTCACCGATCGGACTCTAATTTTATATACTTATTTGTCATTACAATAGGCAGGGCCTGAACGAAGGATTTTTTATTTCGATAATAAAAAAAAAGTTACAACATAAAAACGACAGTTAGACCACCTCAAAAGACGGATTTTTTCGTAAAATTGCTGCCATTCTTGTAAAAATTAAAATTTGTCAAAATCCTTCGTTCAGGCCCTGCCTTTTGTAATGACAAATAATTATATAAAATTAGAGTCCGATCGGTGATGTAGTTTTTGAGAAATCGTGGTCACCGCAAGTGATGAAAATTAACGGAACCTCTAGGAGAAGAGCTATATTTCCTCCATTTGTAATATTTTCTTATAAAAAAATGTATACAAATACCACTAAATACGTACTTGTTGGTAGTATTTTGCGAATTTTAATTAGTACTCACTAAAACGGCAAAAAGAAATCTTGAAAATCATGTCATTTCGCCGATCCCAAGTAGGCATAAGCCCTTAATCCAGCAGTTACGGAGAATACTAACTTGCTCCGTTTGAAACAGACCAACCAATCCAAATCTACACTCCCTTTCCGCGCTTTTATAACATTACCCATAAATCAACCTTCCCTCCACCTCTCTGCACTCGCATAGATCGACTTCGTCGCATTTGCTCGCATAACCGCGCGCATAAGATTTGTCAAACTTATTCGCCTACTCCACTAGATCGAAACCCTCCCGAACTTACCTGATCGCAACGAGCACCTTTCGGACACCTTCGCCTTCCACTTCGCCTCTTATTTTTTCTTTTCCGCAACCCCTTTCCTTCCTTCTCGAGAATCCCATCTGCGTCTCGCTTATTTATTCCTCGCCATCTTTCTCCACTCTTTCCTCCTTCTTTCCGTGCTGCCTGCCTCTTTCGAACCCCTCGCTCAGAACAGGCGAGAGCGTCGAAGGTGGAGTCGCGGAAAGTCCGCAGGAAAATATACGAGCCTCTGTTGCCCGGATGTTGCACGCGCGTACATAGATGCATGCTCGATACGTACACCTCGATCAAAAAGTTTCAGGACTTTATTCATAAAATCGAAAATACAAGTTTATCCATTATAATTGATATCGTCCCCTTCAAAGTATTCCCCATCGACTGTAACGCACTTATACCAGCGCTTGATTCAATCATCGAAACATCGCTGGTATTCAATTTTTGGTATGTCCATCAGAGCCGTTTTCGATTTTTCCATGGCACGGTAGTAAACTTCTTAACATTCTCAACTTCTTAATTCTATTGCTAACCCTTCCCAGTGGCCGGGTATTTTTTTGCGTCAAATATTTTTAAATTAGTGATGATTTGTTAGTAGTTCAAAATCATTGTCGCATGAAATATTTATTTTCAACAAGAACTTTAAAAATAAACGATTGATTTTAGTGATATTCAATTGAATTGAATTGAATTCAAATGATAATCAATTCAAAGTATGACATTTCGTAAAACATAACACTAAGTGAAGTGGAACACTACAAAGTCCTCACAAATATTCATATTCTCGTCATCACTTGATGTATCCGATAAACTGTCCGCAAATATTTCTGTAACATTGCTAATCGTTTTGTCGCTATCCATATTTCAGAGGTTCAAATAGTTAATTCGCAATACAAATTACGATAAATTGCCGCTGACAATCACATAGCAACTGTGTGATATCTCGAACGATAGAATATGAAAGACGATGTACCACCTTGATCAAAAAGTTTTAGGACTTTATTCATAAAATCGAAAATACAAGTTTATCCATTATAATTGATATCGTCCCCTTCAAAGTATTCCCCATCGACTGTAACGCACTTATACCAGCGCTTGATTCAATCATCGAAACATCGCTGGTATACAATTTTTGGTATGTCCATCAGAGCCGTTTTCGATTTTTCCATGGCATGGTAGTAAACTTCTTAACATTCTCAACTTCTTAATTCTATTGCTAACCCTTCCCAGTGGCCGGGTATTTTTTTGCGTCAAATATTTTTAAATTAGTGATGATTTGTTAGTAGTTCAAAATCATTGTCGCATGAAATATTTATTTTCAACAAGAACTTTAAAAATAAACGATTGATTTTAGTGATATTCAATTGAATTGAATTGAATTCAAATGATAATCAATTCAAAGTATGACATTTCGTAAAACATAACACTAAGTGAAGGGGAACACTACAAAGTCCTCACAAATATTCATATTCTCGTCATCACTTGATGTATCCGATAAACTGTCCGCAAATATTTCTGTAACATTGCTAATCGTTTTGTCGCTATCCATATTTCAGAGGTTCAAATAGTTAATTCGCAATACAAATTACGATAAATTACCGCTGACAATCACATAGCAACTGTGTGATATCTCGAACGATAGAATATGAAAGACGATGTACCACCTCGATCAAAAAGTTTCAGGACTTTATTCATAAAATCGAAAATACAAGTTTATCCATTATAATTGATATCGTCCCCTTCAAAGTATTCCCCATCGACTGTAACGCACTTATACCAGCGCTTGATTCAATCATCGAAACATCGCTGGTATTCAATTTTTGGTATGTCCATCAGAGTCGTTTTCGATTTTTCCATGGCACGGTAGTAAACTTCTTAACATTCTCAACTTCTTAATTCTATTGCTAACCCTTCCCAGTGGCCGGGTATTTTTTTGCGTCAAATATTTTTAAATTAGTGATGATTTGTTAGTAGTTCAAAATCATTGTCGCGTGAAATATTTATTTTCAACAAGAACTTTAAAAATAAACGATTGATTTTAGTGATATTCAATTGAATTGAATTGAATTCAAATGATAATCAATTCAAAGTATGACATTTCGTAAAACATAACACTAAGTGAAGTGGAACACTACAGAGTCCTCACAAATATTCATATTCTCGTCATCACTTGATGTATCTGATAAACTGTCCGCAAATATTTCTGTAACATTGCTAATCGTTTTGTCGCTATCCATATTTCAGAGGTTCAAATAGTTAATGCGCAATACAAATTACGATAAATTGCCGCTGATAATCACATAGCAACTGTGTGATATCTCGAACGATAGAATATGAAAGACGATGTACCACCTCGATCAAAAAGTTTTAGGGCTTTATTCATAAAATCGAAAATACAAGTTTATCCATTATAATTGATATCGTCCCCTTCAAAGTATTCCCCATCGACTGTAACGCACTTATACCAGCGCTTGATTCAATCATCGAAACATCGCTGGTATTCAATTTTTGGTATGTCCATCAGAGCCGTCTTCGATTTTTCCATAAGATCCTTTTCCGAGTGCTGTAACCCTTTCCGTGGCCGGGTATTTTTTTGAGTTAAATATTTTTAAAAAGTTGATTTGGTAGTTCTAAATCATTGTCGCATGATTTATTTTCAACAAGAACTTTGAAAAATATTCGATTATTTTTGGTCAAAAACTCGCGAATAAGGATTGCATTGTGCGACGGTGCGTTATCGTGGTGCAAAATCCACGAGTTGTTTGCCCACAAATTGGGTCTTTTTTGGCGAATTGCTTCAGGAAAACGTGTCATAATGCCCAAATAATACATTTTGTTGACTGTCTGTTGCTACAAATGGCATAAATTCGTGACAATCACAACACTGTTGTAATAGCATGAAGACGATGTACCCGTCAGCATCAGTTTTTCTTTTTCTGACTGAAAACAACGTGGTTTCTTAATTGATAGCGTTCGTGCCACCGAAAAACGTTTGATCTCGAAACATCGCTGGTATCGTTGCCGAAACACTTCTCCAACATTTCCAAGGTCTGCGTAACCGTTAAATCCGTTTTTTTCACGCAAAATTGTATGCAAATTCGTTGATCCAAAGTTGATGCCATTTTCCGTATTATTTGTAAAAAATCGAAAACACGCACAAAGGTAGATGTACTCAACACGGTTAATTCGGTCTTTTTTACAAATATCAAGCTATGACGCTGAAATTTTGGGAACGTTATTGACAGATGATGGCAAACCGTATTAAAAAAAAACAAGTTCAATTTTCCAACTGAAAACAACGTGGTTTCTGCCATACGTTTGTGCCGATCCAAAAACTTTTTGATCAAGGTAGTATGTTCGAAACACTTCTCAAACATTTTGTTCTCCTTAAAGGTTGCATATACACTTGCAAACGTAGCATATTGTAATAAAGAAACTATGTAGTTTCGCTAGTTTGATCAAATAAAACATTACTTACGCGCAAAATGATTATAACGGAAATAAAAGGAGATCAGATATCTGCTTCCTTACAACGTGGTTTCTCGGAAGCGTTCGTTCCCCAAAAAATGTTTGACAGTTCACTTCTCCAACATTTCCAAGGTCTGCGGACCGTTAAATCCATTTTTCACGCAAAATTGTATGCAAATTCGTTGATCCAAAGTTGATGCCATTTTCCAATATGTAAAAAATCGAAAACACGCACAAAGGTAGATGTACTCAACACGGTATAACTTTTACAAATATCAAGCTATGACGCTGAAATTTGGTGGGAACGTTAATGACAGATGTGGCAACCTATCAAAAAAAAGAAAAAACAATTTCAATGGAGTGACAGAGAGTGCCATACGGCGGCCGGTCCTAAAACTTTTTGATCAAGGTAGTATGTCTCCCCAAACTTATTTTGTTCTCCTTAAAGGTTGCATATACACTTGCAATCGTAGCATATTGTAATAAAGAAACTATGTAGTTTCGCTAGTTTGATCAAATAAAACATTACTTAAGCGCAAAATGATTATAACGGAAATAAAAGGAGATCAGATATCTGCTTCCTTAAACTCGCTTCGTTCCCCTTACAGTTCACCCAACATTTCCAAGGTCTGCGGACCGCTAAATCCGTTTTTCACGCAAAATTGTATGCAAATTCGTTGATCCAAAGTTGATGCCATTTTCCAATATGTAAAAAATCGAAAACACGCACAAAGGTAGATGTACTCAACACGGTATAACTTTTACAAATATCAAGCTATGACGCTGAAATTTGGTGGGAACGTTAATGACAGATGTGGCAATCTATCAAAAAAAAAAAGAAAAAACAATTTCAATGGAGTGACTGAGAGTGCCATACGGCGGCCGGTCCTAAAACTTTTTGATCAAGGTGTATGTATCTAGCCTGTAGCCTTATACAGTTTCGTACATATGTAGCACGCCGTTTTCCGTGTAAGAGAACTTCGCCAGGAGTCTCACTCTTCGTGACGCGCTCGCCAAAGGTATCCTTCGTTGTAAACACATCTGGGAACCTAATTGTGGAAGTAGTTAAGCAGAAATTAGGGGCAGGCCAGGGAGTACGGCGAAGCAGGCGAATGCATCTTGATTCTAGCGGTCAGTTGGCGTTGTTGGAGGCATGAGAACGTCAATGGATGAAGTCGGGCAAATGCGGTAGATTCGGTCGTGAATAAATTTGTTCGAGCGTAAGGTAATTGTTGAGGATGCGGCAAAGCTGTGTACGCGTGCATTGTTAGGATTATGCCAAGAAATTAGGGAGTTTAGATACGCGCTTGGTGCAGTGGCAAGCTGGACCGTCGGGGTGTATGCGTTACGAAATGAAGTGCGTGTGTTAGGATTAACCGTTTGAGTGCCAAGGAGCGATTTTGCGCTTCTTCTGTTTCGCTCGAAAAGTCCCAGCGCTCTAGGCTTCGAAGCCGACAACCGGCACACGCTCGGTTTCTGCCGATGCGGATTTTACGGCTACCATTCCGTTTTAGGTAAAAATAAAATAAGGAGACAATTGATAAAAAAACGAATTTTAACACTAGGTTTACGGGCGTTTCTTATATACCTATCTCTACGAGCACCCGTCAAATTGACGGGTAGGCGAAAATGCGTATTTACATTAAAAAATCAATTTATTCAAACGAAGTCTGAGTTGAACAATATAAGGCTTCACGTAAAAATAAAACATTAATAAGTCAAGTTTGTTTTTCCGAGTATCTTTTCGATACGACATTTAGTCTGCTGCATGCTTTGAATTTGGAATGACGCGGAGATCACTCTGGTAAGCGAGTTCGTTCAATACGAAGTAACATGACACCCGGGCCACACAATTTGCTTTGTCACATTATCGAGACGCTATTGAGATAATGAGTTGGGGGCATCTTAGACTTTTCTTTCACTCTTATATTTACTATTGGAGGAATAATTTTACAAACGAAGCAAATATATAAGGATTGTTTACGTAATCAGCTAACGCGTCGATTTGACGGGTTTTGTAGAGATAGGTATACCACGTACAAATTTCAAAATTTAGAAAGCTTAAGGAAATAATAATTGTGTGTGTAAACTCTTTTAATGAAATTATGAATGTGCAATGCAAAGTGGTTAAGATTATTGCTATGGTTTTTTGCGTGTTTCATTTCAAAGTTTGAATTCCGTAAGATTGACGGGTCCCGTAAACGTAGTGTTAATTGCAATCTAATATTTGGATGCAAATGTTATTAATCGGAGAACAAGACAAGCGCTATCGCGCCGTTTAGCATTTTTAGATGGGGAATAAGACAAGCGCAAAAGCAGTCCTTGGCACATTTGGACGGGGAAACAGCAGAGACGCGTGGCACTCAAACGGTCAAGCGAAGCAATCAATTGGGAAATCTTTATTTTACAATAATACGTCCGATCTCTTTACAATTCTCCGGTAGAATGCCCAGGTTCCAGGGAATGCAACACTCTACCACCCCTTCATTCCCCTTCCGTTTTCCAAACAAAAATCCGTAGCGAAGGAGGCCTCTCGTCACAGATGCGTATTACAGGTATTTTGATTATGACTCCTCGCATTCTGCACAATAATGACTACTTCAGTGCCGGACAATCACCTAGGACCCCTTTGAATTTCGCCGCAAACTTATTTTCCGCTAACACGTGCGATTAAGTACGCTTTTTAGGCGGCGGGTAAACCGTAGAAAATATGAGATTTGATGATAGGTTATTTACGAAGGGGGTGCTTGGCCGTCAAGAGCGTTGGATGTAAACCTTCAAAGATTCGGAACCAGAAGATTTGTGGGGTAAGAGAATATTTGAAATACTTCGAATTATGCGTTGAAAATATGTATTTATTCACTAGTATTCATGGTTCGTTGGAATATAAAAATGAGATAATCGATTCGTGATAGCTAAAGTATGATACGTCAAGTCGGGATTGGATTTTATCTAAATATCTACAATATACTGCGTCGATATTTTTCTTTTGAATTATTTTGTTCACCGTCAATAAAATGATAACATTCAAATAATGTTCAAATGCATTTAAACAATAAAATTAAAAAAAAAAAAAAAAGATGGGTCCAATAAAGTCACATTACGTTCGTGTTTCATACATAATTTTATATTGCACGGGCAAAATTTTCTCGTTATTGAAACAATGAAGTGTATAATTTTGACATTTAATCTCTTTCGAAAAAAATCTCATAATATTAGCAGAATGTGAATTCATCCCTAGTATACATGACGAAACGCCGTATTCGCTTTTCAATATGTACAACATCCTGATCCAACGTCGTCCTTAGGAGCACCCAGAGTGAAACATCCGTCGTCTAGTTATCGTCGAACAAACTCTTGCGCACGCCTTATACATAAAGCACGAAATCACGAGAGGCACAGCCGTTACAACTTTCAAAATGTTCCGCATTCGTTTACGACATACGTTCGTCCACGGTGGGCTTCATTTAACATTCCGTAATAACCGGGGCTCGTAAATCGGTTGAAACGCGAGCGGTCCGCCGTCGTGATATAAAAAATGTCGGAGACAATAATAAAAATTCAATAAACCCGCCTTTGTGCGCGGACAGCGTACGGTTAAAGCGCGTAAAGTTCGATCCGCGCTCGTTTATGTCATACTTCGGACCTACGAACGTCCCTTACACGGGTAAGCAAAAAGACGAGCCGATGGCCGTGTGCGTTGCCCGTGTATGCGGCCAATCCTATTGCGGCTTCCATTCCGTAACGAGGATCGACGATGACAGCGGGGTCACTGATTTTGTTCAAATGGCGAAAGATGCTCGCGGAGAAAAAAGTAGAACCGCACGTGGCTCGGGGTTGAGTCGGATAGAAGTAACTTGCAGAGAACGGTGAAGTTGCTGGAGTTCGTGAAGTTCTTTACTTGTAGTTTTGTGAAATGAAGGATGGTGAGGTAATGTCAAGATGATAGCGGTGATTCAGTAATTAGTTTAGTGTAGATACAAGGATGTATTTTCGAAAGTTCAAATATGCGACACGCATTTAGGTAATCAGTAGAACGAAGTTTTTTATCATTTTTGTGGCAGTATGTTCGGAGTACTAAACCATCGGGAGGGTCACTGATTTTGTTCAAATGGCGAAAGATGCTCGCGGAGAAAAAAAGTAGAACCGCACGTGGCTCGGGGTTGAGTTGGATAGAAGTAACTTGCAGAGAACGGTGAAGTTGCTGGAGTTCGTGAAGTTCTTTACTTGTAGTTTTGTGAAATGAAGGATGGTGAGGTAATGTCAAGATGATAGCGGTGATTCAGTAATTAGTTTAGTGTAGATACAAGGATGTATTTTCGAAAGTTCAAATATACGACACGCATTTGGGTAATCAGTAGGACGAAGTTTTTTATCATTTTTGTGGCATTATGTTCGGAGTACTAAACCATCGGGAGGGTCACTGATTTTGTTTAAATGGCGAAAGATGCTCGCGGAGAAAAAAGTAGAAGCGCACATGGCTCGGGGTTGAGTTGGATAGAAGTAACTTGCAGAGAACGGTGAAGTTGCTGGAGTTCGTGAAGTTCTTTACTTGTAGTTTTGTGAAATGAAGGATGGTGAGGTAATGTCAAGATGATAGCGGTGATTCAGTAATTAGTTTAGTGTAGATACAAGGATGTATTTTCGAAAGTTCAAATATGCGACACGCATTTAGGTAATCAGTAGAACGAAGTTTTTTTATCATTTTTGTGGCAGTATGTTCGGAGTACTAAACCATCAGGAGGGTCATTGATTTTGTTCAAATGGCGAAAGATGCTCGCGGAGAAAAAAGTAGAAGCGCACATGGCTCGGGGTTGAGTTGGATAGAAGTAACTTGCAGAGAACGGTGAAGTTGCTGGAGTTCGTGAAGTTCTTTACTTGTAGTTTTGTGAAATGAAGGATGGTGAGGTAATGTCAAGATGATAGCGGTGATTCAGTAATTAGTTTAGTGTAGATACAAGGATGTATTTTCGAAAGTTCAAATATGCGACACGCATTTAGGTAATCAGTAGGACGAAGTTTTTTATCATTTTTGTGGCATTATGTTCGGAGTACTAAACCATCGGGAGGGTCACTGATTTTGTTCAAATGGCGAAAGATGCTCGCGGAGAAAAAAGTAGAAGCGCACTTGGCTCGGGGTTGAGTTGGATAGAAGTAACTTGCAGAGAACGGTGAAGTTGCTGGAGTTCGTGAAGTTCTTTACTTGTAGTTTTGTGAAATGAAGGATGGTGAGGTAATGTCAAGATGATAGCGGTGATTCAGTAATTAGTTTAGTGTAGATACAAGGATGTATTTCCGAAAGTTCAAATATGCGACACGCATTTAGGTAATCAGTAGGACGAAGTTTTTTATCATTTTTGTGGCATTATGTTCGGAGTACTAAACCATCGGGAGGGTCACTGATTTTGTTCAAATGGCGAAAGATGCTCGCGGAGAAAAAAGTAGAAGCGCACGTGGCTCGGGGTTGAGTTGGATAGAAGTAACTTGCAGAGAACGGTGAAGTTGCTGGAGTTGGTGAAGTTCTTCACTTGTAGTTTTGTGAAATGAAGGATGGTGAGGTAATGTCAAGTTAATAGCGGTGATTCAGTAATTAGTTTAGTGTAGATACAAGGATGTATTTTCGAAAGTTCAAATATTCGACACGCATTTAGGTAATCAGTAGAACGAAGTTTTTTTTCATTTTTGAGGCAGTATGTTCGGAGTACTAAACCATCGGGAGGGTCACTGATTTTGTTTAAATGGCGAAAGATGCTCGCGGAGAAAAAAGTAGAACCGCACGTGGCTCGGGGTTGAGTTGGATAGAAGTAACTTGCAGAGAACGGTGAAGTTGCTGGAGTTCGTGAAGTTCTTTACTTGTAGTTTTGTGAAATGAAGGATGGTGAGGTAATGTCAAGATGATAGCGGTGATTCAGTAATTAGTTTAGTGTAGATACAAGGATGTATTTCCGAAAGTTCAAATATGCGACACGCATTTAGGTAATCAGTAGGACGAAGTTTTTTATTATTTTTGTGGCATTATGTTCGGAGTACTAAACCATCGGGAGGGTCACTGATTTTGTTCAAATGGCGAAAGATGCTCGCGGAGAAAAAAGTAGAAGCGCACATGGCTCGGGGTTGAGTTGGATAGAAGTAACTTGCAGAGAACGGTGAAGTTGCTGGAGTTCGTGAAGTTCTTTACTTGTAGTTTTGTGAAATGAAGGATGGTGAGGTAATGTCAAGATGATAGCGGTGATTCAGTAATTAGTTTAGTGTAGATACAAGGATGTATTTTCGAAAGTTCAAATATGCGACACGCATTTAGGTAATCAGTAGGACGAAGTTTTTTATCATTTTTGTGGCATTATGTTCGGAGTACTAAACCATCGGGAGGGTCACTGATTTTGTTCAAATGGCGAAAGATGCTCGCGGAGAAAAAAGTAGAACCGCACGTGGCTCGGGGTTGAGTTGGATAGAAGTAACTTGCAGAGAACGGTGAAGTTGCTGGAGTTCGTGAAGTTCTTTACTTGTAGTTTTGTGAAATGAAGGATGGTGAGGTAATGTCAAGATGATAGCGGTGATTCAGTAATTAGTTTAGTGTAGATACAAGGATGTATATTCGAAAGTTCAAATATGCGACTCGCATTTAGGTAATCAGTAGGACGAAGTTTTTTATCATTTTTGTGGCATTATGTTCGGAGTACTAAACCATCGGGAGGGTCACTGATTTTGTTCAAATGGCGAAAGATGCTCGCGGAGAAAAAAGTAGAAGCGCACATGGCTCGGGGTTGAGTTGGATAGAAGTAACTTGCAGAGAACGGTGAAGTTGCTGGAGTTTGTGAAGTTCTTTACTTGTAGTTTTGTGAAATGAAGGATGGTGAGGTAATGTCAAGATGATAGCGGTGATTCAGTAATTAGTTTAGTGTAGATACAAGGATGTATTTTCGAAAGTTCAAATATGCGACACGCATTTAGGTAATCAGTAGGACGAAGTTTTTTATCATTTTTGTGGCATTATGTTCGGAGTACTAAACCATTGGGAGGGTCATTGATTTTGTTCAAATGGCGAAACATTGTTCGCGGAGAAAAAAAGTAGAAGCGCAAGTGGCTGGGGACTGGGTTGGGTGGAGGTAAGTTGCAGAGAACGGTGAAGTTGGTGGAGTTGTTCACTTGTAGTTTTGTGAAATGAAGAATGGTGAGGTAATGCAAAGTTGAATATCCTTGATTCAGTAATTAGTGGAGCGTTGATACAAGGATGCATTTTGAAAATTTGAATATGGGATATCTATTCCAAGGGATTCTTTTATATTTTTCTGATACATACAATATTCTACAAGAAACCTCAAACTTACCAGCGCTCAAATTTGATCGAACGCCTACACAAAAGAACTTTCATTGTACACTCAAGTGAGACAGATGCCCACCGACCCCATCACTAGCTTAAATCACATTTCGCCAATCATGAAATCACACATGAATTGAATTCCTTAAATACTCAGATGTAATGCAATATTCCATAAGAAAGCTCAAATCTATCAGCCCTCAATTTTGACCGCACGACTACACAAAAGAACTTCCACCGTACACT
Source organism: Cryptocheilus praepositus (assembly GCA_033815515.1). NCBI lineage: Eukaryota > Metazoa > Arthropoda > Insecta > Hymenoptera > Pompilidae > Cryptocheilus > Cryptocheilus praepositus. The sequence goes on from JAWWQZ010000190.1 coordinate 1,778,239, forward strand.
CAAGTGGGGCAGTTACACACGGACTCCATCACTAGCTTATATAACATTTAGCCAATCATGAAACCACACATATATCGAATTACTTAAACAATCAGATGTAACAGAATATTCCGTAAGAAAATTCAAACTTACCAGCCCTCAATTTTGACCGCACGACTACACAAAAGAACTTTTATCGTACACTCATGTGGGACAGGTGCACTCCGACCCCATCACTGGCTTAAATCACATTTCGCCAATCATGAAACCACACATATATCGAATTCCTTAACACGGGTACTGCCGTGGTGGTCATCGGTGACCGGCGCAAAAGGTTTCACGAAAAATTAAAAAAATACCCAATCTGTGGCATTTATAATTTTGTAATTGCAATTAATTTGAAATAGTGATTCAATTCTTTATCATCGATATCAATTCTTTTCGCATTATTTTCATTTTGCACAATTCAATCATATTCTGTACTACTTCATCACGTTGCGGTACTAATGTAGTAAAATACGCACGGCAGTCAACGTGTTAAACCCTCAGATGTAAAGAAATATTCCATAAGAAAGCTCAAACTTACCAGCTCTCAATTTTGACCGCACGACTTCACACCGTAAATTTCACCGTACACTCAAGTGGGGCAGGCGTACACCAACTCCATCACTAGTTTAAATCACATTTCGCCAATCATGAAACCACACACATATACAAATTTCTCAAACACTCAGACGTAACGGAATATTCTATAAGAAAGCTCAAACTTGCCAGCCCTCAAATTTAACCGCACGACTACACAACGTAAATTTCCCCGTACACTGAAATGGGACAGGCGCACACCGACAGACTGGGACCCCGTCACCTGTTCAGATCACATTTCGCCACTCATCAAACGGCCACCCGCCGAGCGAAGATTTTTATTATTTCCCCGATATCCTGGCGGAGCCCGGACGTTCGGCCAAAGTGGCCGAGCTGGTGCCGTTAATCCAATTTCTCGGATTAATTAAACGGCGGACGAGGATGGCAAACGACGGGCCCGGGGTGGGAGTCGGTTCTCGTTAAACTACTTCGGGTCGGGAATCGAGGGTGTCGGTTTCGGTTATACACCTCGTTCCGGAGCGGCAGCGCGATCGTTTCATTTACGACGACGCAACCATGTGGCCACCGCGAGAGGAGGAGGATATAATGGTGCGAGACTAACTCTGCGATCGGCCACCGATGTGCACACTTCTAACCTCGATACGGAACAGAGTTAACGGTAAACTGTTCCAGGGTTACGCGCGCACATCAACCGTTTCCGGTTCATGCCGGTCCATTCGGCGGCTAGTTTGAGGGAACCGTTGTTGGAGAAGATGCTGAGCGAGGGAGACAAGATTATCCGATCAAATGTCGACTTTATGCGCTGTTGCAGGATGTTTAGTGGCGGATTGATTGGTTTAACTGTTTGGTTACGCTGGACATTGTTGTTGGTGGGTAGTCAAGCGGTGGACACTTATCGGCGAATAAAACGGAACGTTTTGTATTTAGCTTGGTGGTGTAATCGGTCGCAATCAAGAAGGGGGTAGAGTATCCACGTTGAGTGATACAGATGCAGGGATGCAAACGCATACTGCATAATACTAAGTTTAAATGGATGAAAAAGAATTCATATACACTTTTGTCCGAAAATGCGTTATTGGAAACATATGAGCATTCATAGAATTACAGGGAAAGTTTGTCTTATGATTCGTTGTACAAATTTGTGTACATATTATAATTCTCCATCAGTCTATTCGGCGGCTAGTTTGAGGGAACCGTTGTTGGAGAAGATGCTGAGCGAGAGAGACAAGATTATCCGATCAAATGTCGACTTTATGCGCTGTTGCAGGATGTTTAGTGGCGGATTGATTGGTTTAACTGTTTGGTTACGCGGGACATTATTGTTGGTGGGTAGTCAAGCGGTGGACACTTATCGGCGAATAAAACGGAACGTTTTGTATTTCGCTTGGTGGTGTAATCGGTCTCAATCAAGAAGAGGGTAGAGTATCCACGTTGAATAATACAGATGCAGGGATGCAAACGCATACTGCATAATACTAAGTTTAAATGGATGAAAAAGAATTCATATACACTTTTGTCCGAAAATGCGTTATTGGAAACATATGAGCATTAATAGAATTACAGGGAAAGTTTGTCTTATGATTCATTGTACAAATTTGTGTACATATTATAATTCTCGATCAGTCCACTCGGTGGCTAGTTTGAGGGATCCGTTGTTGGAGAAGATGCTGAGCGAGGGAGACAAGATTATCCGATCAAATGTCGACTTTATGCGCTGTTGCAGGATGTTTAGTGGCGGATTGATTGGTTTAACTGTTTGGTTACGCGGGACATTGTTGCTGGTGGGTAGACAAGCGGTGGACACTTATCGGCGAATAAAACGGAACGTTTTGTATTTAGCTTGGTGGTGTAATCGGTCGCAATCAAGAAGAGGGTAGAGTATCCACGTTGAGTGATACAGATGCAGGGATGCAAATGCATACTGCATAATACTGAGCTTAAATGGATTATTGGATATTTATTGGAAACATATGAGCATTCATAGAATTACAGGGAAAGTTTGTCTTATGATTCGTTGTACAAATTTGTGTACATATTATAATTCTCGATCAGTCCATTCGGCGGCTAGTTTGAGGGAACCGTTGTTGGAGAAGATGCTGAGCGAGAGAGACAAGATTATCCGATCAAATGTCGACTTTATGCGCTGTTGCAGGATGTTTAGTGGCGGATTGATTGGTTTAACTGTTTGGTTACGCGGGACATTGTTGCTGGTGGGTAGTTAAGCGGTGGATACTTATCGGCGAATAAAACGGAACGTTTTGTATTTCGCTTGGTGGTGCAATCGGTCGCAATCAAGAAGGGGGTAGAGTATCCACGTTGAGTGATACAGATGCAGGGATGCAAACGCATACTGCATAATACTAAGTTTAAATGGATGAAAAAGAATTCATATACACTTTTGTCAGAAAATGCGTTATCGAAAACATATGAGTCTTCAGAGAATTACAGAGAAAGTTAGTCTTAAGATTCGTTGTACAAATTTATGTACGTATTATAATTTTCCATCAGTCCATTCGGCGGCTAGTTTGAGGGAACCGTTGTTGGAGAAGATGCTGAGCGAGAGAGACAAGATTATCCGATCAAATGTCGACTTTATGCGCTGTTGCAGGATGTTTAGTGGCGGATTGATTGGTTTAACTGTTTGGTTACGCGGGACATTGTTGTTGGTGGGTAGTCAAGCGGTGGACACTTATCGGCGAATAAAACGGAACGTTTTGTATTTAGCTTGGTGGTGTAATCGGTCTCAATCAAGAAGAGGGTAGAGTATCCACGTTGAGTAATACAGATGCAGGGATGCAAATGCATACTGCATCATACTGAGCTTAAATGGATGAAAAAGATTTCATATACACTTTTGTCCGAAAATGCGTTATTGGAAACATATGAGCATTCATAGAATTACAGGGAAACGATCCGTTGTACAAATTTGTGTACGTATTATAATTTTCCATCAGTCCATTCGGCGGCTAGTTTGAGGGAACCGTTGTTGGAGAAGATGCTGAGCGAGAGAGACAAGATTATCCGATCAAATGTCGACTTTATGCGCTGTTGCAGGATGTTTAGTGGCGGATTGATTGGTTTAACTGTTTGGTTACGCGGGACATTGTTGTTCGTGGGTAGTCAAGCGGTGGACACTTATCGGCGAATAAAACGGAACGTTTTGTATTTAGCTTGGTGGTGTAATCGGTCGCAATCAAGAAGAGGGTAGAGTATCCACGTTGAGTAATACAGATTAAGCAAACAGATGCAGGGATGCAAATGCATACTGCATAATACTGGGCTTAAATGGATGAAACACTTTTATCCGAAAATGCGTTATTGGAAACATATGAGCATTCATAGAATTAGAGGGAACGATTCGTTGTACAAATTTGTGTACATATTATAATTCTCGATCAGTCCACTCGGTGGCTAGTTTGAGGGATCCGTTGTTGGAGAAGGTGCTGAGGGAGAGAGACAAGATTGTGCAATCCAATATTGGTGTTATGCGCTGTTGCAGGATGTTTAGTGATGGATTGATTGGTTTAACAGTTTGTTAGGTTGGACATTGTTGCTGTTGAGTAATCGAGTCTAGGAGACTTGTCCACGAATAAAACGGAACATGTTATATTTTGTATGGTAGCGCAGTCAAGTTCCGTTGAGCAGAAGAGAAAGTATCAAGTAATACAGGGTATCCAAAATGTAAAAAGTTAAAAATAGAAAATTGTTTCATTTTTTTCGGTAGTCAAGTTTGTCAATTTTAAATTTTCGAGGGCTGTTGTTATAGTGATGTTCAACTATGTGTGATAAATGTGCTTAGAAACAAATTAGATCTATATCATTGACATTACTTCATAATAATCTTGTTTTGGACCCGAATTCAATGTAATTATCTCCTATCCAAAATCTAATAATCTGATAATCTGTCCTACCATGAATCTATTAACTCAACGATGACCTAAGATTATACGGGTATCTGCTGCTGGATCAAATTGAACACAAACGTCTCCTAATTAATCTGTTATCATTCCAAATTGCCAGCAAATTCACGGTTCAACCACTAATCGTTTCCCAAACACTTGCAAAAACAGTCCAGCATAATTTCACCAAAATCCATCACATCGGTTAAAATTTCACGAGACGGTAAAAAATCCCATCATATTCAGTGTATCTTTATGTAATGACTTAATGTAATGAGTGCTTTTGAAGTCTAATGTGAATAAATGTCTGTCTGTGACTATATACAAATCGGAATTTGTCGATAACAGACGACGCGACTGATAGCTATTCTTAAATTATATTCCCGATAGTTGACTATCTTACATTTTACATTTTTATTGTTGAAACCCCCGAAATGTTTCGGGGCCAATGGTGCCGGTAACAAAATGGTTGTAACACTAAAATTCTAAAGTCAATATTTTCCACCTTAAGACGGCTTGATACATTCCTTACTTAATCAATTAAAATCATAATAAAATTGAAATCCAGTGCATCGCTCCTGAGGATGACACGCATTTATATCGAAACGTCGACGTCGATTTTTCCTAAATAAATTTTTTGAAGACAAAGGAATGTTGACTGGTACATAGCCATAGATATATTTCTGATAGCTATTCTTAAATTATATTCTCGATAGTCGACTATCTTACATTTTACATTTTTATTGTTGAAACCCTCGAAATGTTTCGGGGCCAATGGTGCCGGTAACAAAATGGTTTTAACACTAAAATTCTAAAGTCAATATTTTCAACCTTAAGACGGCTTGATACATTCCTTACTTAATCAATTAAAATCATAATAAAATTGAAATCCAGTGCATCGCTCCTGAGGATGACACGCATTTATATCGGAACGTCGACGTCGATTTTTCTTAAATAAATTTTTTGAAGACAAAGGAATGTTGACTGGTACATAGCCATAGATATATTTCTGATAGCTATTCTTAAATTATATTCTCGATAGTCGACTATCTTACATTTTACATTTTTATTGTTGAAACCCTCGAAATGTTTCGGAACCAATGGTGCCGATAACAAAATGGTTTTAACACTAAAATTCTAAAGTCAATATTTTCAACCTTAAGACGGCTTGATACATTCCTTACTTAATCAATTAAAATCATAATAAAATTGAAATCCAGCGCATCGCTCCTGAGAATGACACGCATTTATATCGAAACGTCGACGTCGATTTTTCCTAAATAAATTTTTTGAAGACAAAGGAATGTTGACTGGTACATAGCCATAGATATATTTCTGATAGCTATTCTTAAATTATATTCTCGATAGTCGACTATCTTACATTTTACATTTTTATTGTTGAAACCCTCGAAATGTTTCGGGGCCAATGGTGCCGGTAACAAAATGGTTTTAACACTAAAATTCTAAAGTCAATATTTTCAACCTTAAGACGGCTTGATACATTCCTTACTTAATCAATTAAAATCATAATAAAATTGAAATCCAGTGCATCGCTCCTGAGGATGAGACGCATTTATATCGAAACGTCGACGTCGATTTTTCCTAAATAAATTTTTTGAAGATAAAGGAATGTTGACTGGTACATAGCCATAGATATATTTCTGATAGCTATTCTTAAATTATATTCTCGATAGTCGACTATCTTACATTTTACATTTTTATTGTTGAAACCCTCGAAACGTTTCGGGGCCAATGGTGCCGGTAACAAAATGGTTTTAACACTAAAATTCTAAAGTCAATATTTTCAACCTTAAGACGGCTTGATACATTCCTTACTTAATCAATTAAAATCATAATAAAATTGAAATCCAGTGCATCGCTCCTGAGGATGACACGCATTTATATCGAAACGTCGACGTCGATTTTTCCTAAATAAATTTTTTGAAGACAAAAGAATGCTGACTGGTACATAGCCATAGATGTATTTCCTCACAGCAATTGCTTCACGTCAACTTTTAATCGCACGCCGCCGAATCACAAGCGAGTGAAATTTGGTTACGAAACTTGTTAGCGATACCTATGCGGCCAAATTTGACGCTCACAAAACATTATACGCTCGATAGTCGCCTATTCGCGGAGCTTAGATTTTACATTTTTAGATTTGTTTAAAAGATATGATAAACGCGCGCGAAATAAACGTTTCGGGGATTAATCTGTTTCAATTGTGCCTTCGACATAACTACATATCGAAGAATTGACATTTTTGGAATGATTTTGGTAACAAAATGGTTTTAACACTAAAATTAAAAATATTTTCAAGTGCATCTTAAGACGATAAATTGAATCAATGCGCAATTAAATAGGCGCAGAAGTGTTGACAGAAAAGTTATTATTCATGTTGTCAAGTAAATTGACGTATACGGTCTATTAATCTGTTTCAATTGTGTTGCTTAAAACCTAACGTTTCGGTGCCTAGTATGTGCTCTTATCGAAGAATTGACATGGAATGATTTTGCAAAATTGTTTTTAAACGATGTAATTGAATCGATTTTATACGCCAATTAAATTTGTAATATTGCTATTTAACGAAGCGTCGAATCAATGCGCAAGTACTGTTGACAGAAGAGTTATTATTCATGTTGTCAAGTAAATTGACGTATACGGTCTATTAATCTGTTTCAATTGCGTTGCTTAGAAACCTAACGTTTCGGTGCCTAGTATGTGCTCTTATCGAAGAATTGACATTTTTGGAATGATTTTGCAAAATTGTTTTTAAACGATGTAATTCGAAGAAATTACTCGATTTTATACGCCAATTAAATTTGTAATATTGCTATTTAACGAAGCGTCGAATCAATGCGCAAGTACTGTTGACAGAAGAGTTATTATTCATGTTGTCAAGTAAATTGACGTATACGGTCTATTAATCTGTTTCAATTGTGTTGCTTAGAAACCTAACGTTTCGGTGCCTAGTATGTGCTCTTATCGAAGAATTGACATTTTTGGAATGATTTTGCAAAATTGTTTTTAAACGATGTAATTCGAAGAAATGACTCGATTTTATACGCCAATTAAATTTGTAATATTGCTATTTAACGAAGCGTCGAATCAATGCGCAAGTACTGTTGACAGAAGAGTTATTATTCATGTTGTCAAGTAAATTGACGTATACGGTCTATTAATCTGTTTCAATTGTGTTGCTTAGAAACCTAACGTTTCGGTGCCTAGTATGTGCTCTTATCGAAGAATTGACATTTTTGGAATGATTTTGCAAAATTGTTTTTAAACGATGTAATTCGAAGAAATTACTCGATTTTATACGCCAATTAAATTTGTAATATTGCTATTTAACGAAGCGTCGAATCAATGCGCAAGTACTGTTGGCCGAAGAGTTATTATTCATGTTGTCAATATTGAAACGGTCTATTAATCTGTTTCAATTTTTGCTTAGAAATAACGTTTCGGTGCCTAGTATGTTTTATCGAAGAATTGACATTTTTGGAATGATTTTGCAAAATTGTTTTTAAACGATGTAATTCGAAGGTACTCGATTTTATACGCCAATTAAATTTGTAATATGTATTTTCGAATCAATGCGCACTGTTGACAGAAGAGTTATTATTCCAAGTAAATTCGTATACGTCTATTAACTGTTTAATTCGCACGCCGCCGAATATGTGCTCTTATCGAAGAATTGACATTTTTGGAATGATTTTGCAAAATTGTTTTTAAACGATGTAATTCGAAGAAATTTGATTTTATACGCCAATTAAATTTGTAATATTGCTATTTAACGAAAACTTGTTATTGCGATACCTATTAATGTTTCGTTGCCAATTCTTATCGACATTGACACCTGACGCTCACAAATACGAGCCGCAGTCAAATTAACATTTCCGAGTGATGCGCCGACTATCGCCGGTTTATTCGTATACGGTCTATTAATCTGTTTCAATTGTGCTGCATAGAAACCTAACGTTTCGGTGCCTAATGTGCTCTTATCGAAGAATTGACATTTTTGGAATGATTTTGCAAAATTGTTTTTAAACGATGCATTAGAAATAACCGATTCGAGATAAACGCGCGCGAAATAATAATCCCCATCGTGGAACGGAGTAATACCGGATGATTACATTGTGGTAAGCCTTCGACATAACTACATATGAAGCGCTGAAGTCCAATTAACAAATACTGCGTTAGATGCGGGGAACAATTAATGCAGAAGCGTGTCGCGAACATGCGGAAAAGATTAAAAGGCTAATGGTAAGTGCATCTAAAAGATATGATAAATTGAATCAGAGTGAATAGGCGCAAAGTGGTGACAGAAGAGTTATTATTCATGTTGTCAAGTAAATTGACGTATACGGTCTATTAATCTGTTTCAATTGTGTTGCTTAGAAACCTAACGTTTCGGTGCCTAGTATATTTTTGGAATGATTTTGCAAAATTGTTTTTAAACGATGTAATTCGAAGAAATGACTCGATTTTATACGCCAATTAAATTTGTAATATTGCTATTTAACGAAGCGTCGAATCAATGCGCGAGTACTGTTGACAGAATTATTATCAATGTTGTTGCAAATTAAATTGGCGTATACGGCTAATTAAGCTGTTTGAATTGTGCTATTTATTAACTTGTGAAAGAATTAAACATTTTGACCTAATTTTGGAAAATACAGTTGGAAAGTTTTGTAATTAAACTGATACAGTATCGGGTATATATCGGGTAGGTGTAAAATAACCAAATGAATGAATTATTTAATGCAGCAAATTGATGATTCAGATTTCGAATTGAGATCTTTTGTATTTACGCACACGATTAATGATATGATTACTCCGAGTTTGAGTGCAGACAGTTTGCTTCAGTAGAGCTATGTGAAAGCTTTCATAATATCGCAGGTGACTTCAAATGAAGTTAACTATAGTATTAGCAGAATATGAGCAAGGCTTTGCACGCGTTAGTGGTCGACGCCTAAAAGCCCTATTAAATATCATTCTTGTGTATCAAAGTTTTATTAAACTTTGCAATATCGCTTGTCTAAGGTAACCCAAGTTTTTCTGCATTCAAACTCTGACAAACATAACTATGTAATGTAAAACTACGTGAAATCAAACGGCAATGCCGAATGTTGGGTTTTAAGAAACTTTGATGAACTTTACGTAAAACTTCCTTATGTAACGATTGGGTGCGAATGCTTTGCTATGGATGATAATTCTAATCCATTCTTTCTCGTAACTATGGACATTCTGATGTACATCTTGCGCAAAATGTTGTTGGTTATGTCTTTAGAAATGGGGAGTGAAATAGGAGAATGTGCAAGAGAAAGGGAGAGAAGGACAAGTAGAATATTTTGAGGTTAGAACATGAAAGGGATTGTAAACTTAACAGGATACAGATGATACCATAATTCTAATCCATTCTTTCTCGTAACTATGGACATTCTGATGTACATCTTGCGCAAAATGTTGTTGGTTATGTCTTTAGAAATGGGGAGTGAAATAGGAGAATGTGCAAGAGAAAGGGAGAGAAGGACAAGTAGAATATTTTGAGGTTAGAACATGAAAGGGATTGTAAACTTAACAGGATACAGATGATACCATAATTCTAATCCATTCTTTCTCGTAACTATGGACATTCTGATGTACATCTTGCGCAAAATGTTGTTGGTTATGTCTTTAGAAATGGGGAGTGAAATAGGAGAATGTGCAAGAGAAAGGGAGAGAAGGGCAAGTAGAATATTTTGAGGTTAGAACATGAAAGGGATTGTAAACTTAACAGGATACTATTGTGTGGACATAGAAGAGAATGTGTGGCACTCTTGTTATCAAACTAGACTATTAAAGGAAGACTGCGTTATCTCTGATTACGGTGGTAACAACAACGTTAACAACACATATAAGGTATATTACTGAAGAAATAATTGCTTCCACCACTTAATCGTCGTCGGATCCCAAATCAACTAACATTAATGTTCCTTTAACATTGGCAACATTCAAGCGCCTGAGTCACTGCAAAAATTCGATAGCAATCTTTCGCAAACTCTTTAAATTTCCCATAAATTCAAATTATTTGCTCGTCAAACAAATATCTCAAAGGTTATTGAACTCGCTAAGGGTAGTGAAGGTATTTCATCCGTATCAAGACTTCTTCAGTTTGGCAACGAAAGTGTACGGAAGGAATTTTAGACGGAGATTTGAAAAATGCGCTTGCTTCTTGAGAGGTTGAACGTCATGAAACTGTTGCTTGTGGAAAATACTTGAATGAGCAGAGTTGTGAAGAATTATTAGATACTTAATGTTTTCGATCCAAACACGTACGTCGTTGAAGAGTAAACGTAGAGAGTATATATGCATGTACTGTGCATACAATATATTAGTACGGTGGTTTCGAACTTTGCAAGTAATACAAGGTTTGCAAGAACATATTGAGCTAAGTAACGTTTACCTGAAAATATTGTTATAATTATTGCAATTAGTTCCACACGGTATATACGCAATATATTATTTCGTTTGCTTCAAACTTTGCGGGTAATACAACGTGTAGAACATATTAACACTTTAATGACCGCTAGCCGATTAATCGGCTTTTCAGTGGTCAACGGTTATATTAGATAAAATAAATATCACATGATATTATGACAATTCTAAATGACAATAAAATGACACTACTTTGAAACCAAAGGATTCTCAACGACACATTCAGTATTTTTCAGTTATAAAGGCTCAGTTATAAAAGCTCACATACACAATTCCTGCGCGATATCCAAAACAGAGTCGGTCGTTAGTGAGTGGAATTCTTCAGTCAATAGCTGTCGGTAAAGTGTTAAAACAAATTACCTTTATCTAACAAACTAGCCAATCACTACAATCAATTTCATATTGAAACCAATCATACTTTCTCACACGCTGAGTGAAATTTGCAGGTGACCGCAAGAAAACTCTCCCATTACACACGCGTCCGCACCATCAAAATCGCAACCACCCTGACAGCTTCATGACACATCGCATTACTTGCATAGGAATTCTTACATGGTGCAAACTGACAATATTGTTTACCTGAAAATATTGTTATAATTATTACAATTAGTTCCACACGGTATATATGCAATATATTATTTCGTTTGCTTCAAACTTTGCGGGTAATACAACGTGTAGAACATATTAACACTTTAATGACCGCTAGCCGATTAATCGGCTTTTCAGTGGTCAACGGTTATATTAGATAAAATAAATATCACATGATATTATGACAATTCTAAATGACAATAAAATTACACTACTTTGAAACCAAAGGATTCTCAACGACACATTCAGTATTTTTCAGTTATAAAGGCTCAGTTATAAAAGCTCACATACACAATTCCTGCGCGATATCCAAAACAGAGTCGGTCGTTAGTGAGTGGAATTCTTCAGTCAATAGCTGTCGGTAAAGTGTTAAAACAAATTACCTTTATCTAACAAACTAGCCAATCACTACAATCAATTTCATATTGAAACCAATCATACTTTCTCACACGCTGAGTGAAATTTGCAGGTGACCGCAAGAAAACTATCCCATTACACACGCGTCCGCACCACCAAAATCGCAACCACCCCGACAGCTTCATGACACATCGCATTACTTGCATAGGAATTCTTACATGGTGCAAACTGACAATATTGTTTACCTGAAAATATTGTTATAATTATTACAATTAGTTCCACACGGTATATATGCAATATATTATTTCGTTTGCTTCAAACTTTGCGGGTAATACAACGTGTAGAACATATTAACACTTTAATGACCGCTAGCCCATTAATCGGCTTTTCAGTGGTCAACGGTTATATTAGATAAAATAAATATCACATGATATTATGACAATTCTAAATGACAATAAAATTACACTACTTTGAAACCAAAGGATTCTCAACGACACATTCAGTATTTTTCAGTTATAAAGGCTCAGTTATAAAAGCTCACATACACAATTCCTGCGCGATATCCAAAACAGTCAATAGTCGGTAAAGTGGTTTATTTATTGAAACCAATCACTCACACGCTTAATGACCGCAATAGCCGATTAATCGGCTTTTCAGTGGTCAACGCTAACCGTTATATGGTCAACGGTTATATTAGATAAAATAAACATCACATGATATTATGACAATTCTAAATGACAATAAAATTACACTACTTTGAAACCAAAGGATTCTCAACGACACATTCAGTATTTTTCAGTTATAAAGGCTCAGTTATAAAAGCTCACATACACAATTCCTGCGCGATATCCAAAACAGAGTCGGTCGTTAGTGAGTGGAATTCTTCAGTCAATAGCTGTCGGTAAAGTGTTAAAACAAATTACCTTTATCTAACAAACTAGCCAATCACTACAATCAATTTCATATTGAAACCAATCATACTTTCTCACACGCTGAGTGAAATTTGCAGGTGACCGCAAGAAAACTATCCCATTACACACGCGTCCGCACCACCAAAATCGCAACCACCCTGACAGCTTCATGACACATCGCATTACTTGCATAGGAATTCTTACATGGTGCAAACTCGCAGACAGCGCATGTGCACAGTATTACGTTATCCGACATAATGTTATCCGGCAACTTGGTCACGGAAGGCCAAAGTCTCCGCGGTGCCGTTTAGTTTCGAACTCAAACCCAGTCAAAACTCTGTGCAGCTGATTTGTTTGACGTTTGCAAGCGAGCGTCTTGGGGTCCCATCGCTGGCCGGTTGGATCGGGTTAACGGCAGACGTTCGGCGAGTTAGCGGAAAACAAATTTATGGCGAAATTCAAAGGGGTCTTAGGTGATGTCCGGCACTGAAGTAGTCATTGTTTTGCGGAATGCGATGAGTCATAATCAAAATACGTAAATATTATTATAAATATATGTGACGAGAGGACTCCTTCGCTACGGATTTTTGTTTGGAAAATGGAAGGGGAATGAAGGGGTGGTAGATTATCGCATTCCTTGACACTTCGGCATTCCACCGGAAAATTGTAAAGAGTTCAGACTGGTTATTGTAAAATAAAGATTTCGCAATTTATCTCTTCTCTTGATTCTAACGCGCGTGTTGGCGGAAAATAAATTCGCGGCAAAATTCAAAGGGGTCTTAACTGATGTCCGGCACTGAAGTAGTCATTGTGATGCGGAATGCGATAAGTTATAATCAAAATACCTGTGATGCGCACTTGTAACGAGAAGCCTCCTTCGCTACGGATTTTTGTTTGGAAAATGGAAGGGGAATGAAGGGGTGGTAGATTATCGCATTCCTTGACACTTCGGCATACCACTGGAAAATTGTAAAAAGTTCAGACTGGTTATTGTAAAATAAAGATTTCGCAATTTATCTCTTCTCTGTATTCTAACACGCGTGTTGGCGGAAAATAAATTCGCGGCGAAATTCAAAGGGGTCTTAACTGATGTCCGGCACTGAAGTAGTCATTGTTTTGCGGAATGCGATGAGTCATAATCAAAATACGTAAATATTAATATAAATATATGTCACGAGAGGCCTCCTTCGCTACGGATTTTTGTTTGAAAAAGGGAAGGGGAATGAAGGGGTGGTAGAGTGTTACATTCCTTGGAACCTGGGCATTCCACCGGAGAATTGTAAAGAGTTCAGACTGGTTATTGTAAAATAAAGATTTCGCAATTTATCTCTTCTCTTGATTCTAACACGCGTGTTAGCGGAAAATAAATTCGCGGCGAATTTCAAAGGGGTCTTAACTGATGTCCGGCACTGAAGTAGTCATTGTTTTGCGGAATGCGATGAGTCATAATCAAAATACGTAAATATTAATATAAATATATGTGACGAGAGGCCTCTTTCGCTACGGATTTTTGTTTGGAAAAGGGAAAGGGAATGAAGGGGTGGTGGAGTGTTGCATTCCCTGGAACCTGGGCATTCCACCGGAGAATTGTAAAGAGTTCGGACTGGTTATTGTAAAATAAAGATTTCGCAATTTATCTCTTCTCTTGATTCTAACACGCGTGTTGGCGGAAAATAAATTCGCGGCGAAATTCAAAGGGGTCTTAACTGATGTCCGGCACTGAAGTAGTCATTGTTTTGCGGAATGCGATGAGTCATAATCAAAATACGTAAATATTAATATAAATATATGTCGCGAGAGGCCTCCTTCGCTACGGATTTTTGTTTGGAAAAGGGAAAGGGAATGAAGGGGTGGTAGAGTGTTGCATTCCCTGGAACCTGGGCATTCCACCGGAGAATTGTAAAGAGTTCGGACTGGTTATTGTAAAATAAAGATTTTGCAATTTATCTCTTCTCTGGATTCTAACACGCGTGTTAGTGGAAAATAAATTTGCGGCGAAATTCAAAGGGGTCTTAACTGGTGTCCGGCACTGAAGTAGTCATTGTTTTGCGGAATGCGATGAGTCATAATCAAAATACCTGTGATGCGCACCTATCACGAGAGGCTTCCTTCTCTACGGATTTTTGTTTGGAAAAGGGAAAGGGAATGAAGGGGTGGTAGAATGTTGCATTCCCTGGAATCTGAGCATTCCACCTGAGAATTGTAAAGAGATCGGACGAATTATTGTATAATAAAGATTTCCCAATTGATTCCTTCGCTTAATTCTAACATGCTCGAACGGATCATTTCCAAGCCGTTTCAGGCGGCGAGAGTTTGACTCGAGCGAACGCAATTCGATGAGTTAGGGCGTGCGTGCGTGGCGAGTACATTACGATCGTTTCCGTGGCCGTGCGATATCGCGTCGGGAGTTAATGACGGTCCTCGACAACTTACGCGTGTCGACGCCACGGGCGAAAGACCGTCGCCGATCAATTTCGCCGACGTAACCGTCAATTTCTGCATTTGCTACGAACCATTTAACCGATTGATGCGGTGGTGATTCTCTGTGTCTGCGCGATGTGCGATTCCGGAATTTCATTGTTGTAGTCGGGTGACGCTGTTGCGACTAACAGAACATCGAAAATTGGAGATTATATCGTTTTTGCATTCCGTGTTAATTCTTGACGGCAGAATATCGGAAATCATGGAGTTCTTGCATTTCGTCGTAATTCTTGAAAGAAATGGCGAAAATCATGTAATTCTTACATATCGTCTTAACCGTTTGAACTCCGAATTTTATTTCAATTTCGTTACCAGCAACTCCCCACGCTTTTAAGTGTTTTATTTGAAATTTACTTTAAGTAAAAAATAAGGCAATTTAAATAAATAAAGAAAGAAAGAAATTCGCTTAAGTACCAGTTTCATTTACACTATTGTCGTATTTAGAAGTTTTCAAGCGTACGATATCTTTTTTTCAAGATACAACCCTGGTTTTCTTTCGCACGTTTCACAAAAATAGGTGGTTTCTCTTCTTCCTCAATGTATTTTTCTTTACTTCTTTACTACTTGGTTCTTTGTTTTTTCTTTGTATAAAATATACGCATTTACTATGGAGATTTCTAATCCCCAAAAGAAAGGTTTCCTCCACCACTTGAGAAACGCGCGACGTAAAAAACAATAAGATGTCGCGTATTGGTTCACTACATCCACACCATCCATATTTTTATTACAATTTGTGATCACATTTGGATCATTTCATTTATCGATTCGTGCGTGCGTGGCAGTACATTACGATCGTTTCCGTGGCCGTTCGATTACCTCAATGTCTAACCCTTCTAGTGACATTGCGAGAACGTCGATAACGTGTGTGCATCTATTTATTTGGACATGAAAAAATGTCGAGTGGGACTCGACAAAGGAGCTCCTGAGATGAAAACTGCATTCGCGTTAATTCTTGTCACAGAATACTCGACATATTCTTGAAAGAAAGCGAAAAAGGGTTAATTCTTGAAGGAAATACCGAAAACCTTGCATGTAATTCTTGCATTTCTTCTTAATTCTTGTAATCGGTTAAAGCTGTTGCGACTATCAATGTCCGTACAATATGCACAAACGTGTGAAATTAAGGTGTTCTAAAAATCATACATCTTTGCGTTTTTTTCTTGACTTTTGTTATCTATTCGTGTTGCCAGTATTAGTTCTACAGTTAAACGTTTCTATAGTTAAACAGTTCTGCATTTACGTCTTTTGTAATATTTTTGTAAATGAAGCAAATCATGTACATTTTCATCTTGGCCAAATTATTTATTACTATTTGCCATGAGTGTGGTGTAAAAAATACAGAATTTTGCATCTGACACGTTTACGGCGTAAAACATTGTCTAATCTGAAGGGAATACTTCCTCATATTTTGCATATGCCATGTGTGACATGCGTTAAGTTATTTCCACGTTTTTCGTCACGTCTCATAAAATATCTGACTAAAACACACCTGCTGTACGCTATTTAAAATTATTTATGACTACTGCTTTCGTTCCGTGACTATAAAATGTGAATCATTTCTCGAAAAGTGCAAGATATTCACATAAAATATTTGTAATTCTCAAAATACAATAAACGTTGATTATTAAACACGGAATTAATAGCAGAATGAGATTTTTCCATGAAAATGAATCATATTTATACGTCGTATAGACATGTTCCAATTTTACAAAAACTGCGAAGAAAACAAGCCAACACTTTTCCTAACATTCACCCTAAATAAGGATATGCGTATTTCCTGAATAGACATGAATACTGATGCATCACACTGAATCCAAGTTCTGACGTAAGCATTTGAATATTACGATTGCTCAAACGAAATGCCCCATTTTCCAGCATTCACGTAATTTTCTTCCGATCGTTCATACGCAAAGCTTTGTACAAACATATTACACATTGTTGACCGGAAATTTTACGCAGAAGCTGTCTCGCGCCACCGGCTATTATTTCATAATTGAATGTGAATCTGACATAATTCAAATAAACTTCCATAAGCTTTATTTATACATAATAAATTCGAATTAAACTTTCAACATACCCTTTATATAACTCTTAATACATCTAAGAACTCATGACCGGTTAACAACATGTTAATATACATCGTTCTAATGCAATGAAACCAAATCCCAACCACCAAAACGGGTAGTTACCCTTTAATTAGCGTATCGCATCAACGGATTCAATCGCGATTAAAGTAAACGACACCCAAGACAAATCCTAACACTATCTGCGGCCATTACCACTTGGCGCGTTTCCGCAAAAGTCACAACATCCCACGCCGCAATGGTGTCTAAAGCTTATAAGGAGGGAACGCACTGGTGTAAACGAGTTTCGGATTGTAAAGCTGATATTATTCCTCCGGTGCATGTAGAAACCTAAAATATTTGTTTTTAACCCTTTGCACTCCGAATTTTATTTCAATTTCGTTACCAGCAGCTCCCAACGCTTTTAAGTGTTTTATTTGAAATTTACTTTAACTAAAAATATAAAGCAATTTAAATAAATAAAGGAAGAAACAAATTCACTTAAATACCAATTTTATTTACAGTATTGTCGTATATTGAAATTTTCAAGGGTATGATTTTTTTGAAAGAACTTGCAAGATGTAACCCTGATTTTCTTTCACACGTTTCACAAAAATAGGTGGTTTCTCTTTTTCCTCCAGATGTTTTTCTATTTGAGTAAACTGCACAGTCTTTGTGTTTTCCTTCGGGATGTAGGAAGATTAAATGAGGCTTTCCATCTAAGCGATCGTGTTTATCATGTGTTCCAGGCCTCCCCAATTTCATATTTGGATGACGACAATCACGAATTAGCATTGACAAAATCTTTTCGCGAAATTTTTTGTGGGCTATAGGTTCTGTTCCTTGGTTTTTTGTTTTTTCTTTGTATAAAATATACGCATTTACCATGGAGATTTCTAATCCCCAAAAGAAATATTCCCTCCACCACTTGAGTGCTCGACGTAAAAAACAGTAAGATGTCGCGTATTGGTTCGCCATATCGACACCATCTATATTTTTATTATAATCTGTGATCACATCCAGTTCTTTTATTTCTCTTCGATTACCTGAATGTGTAACCCTTCTAGTGACATTGCGAGAGCGTCGATAACGTGTGAACGATATCTATTTATTTAGACATGAAAAAATGTCGAGTGGAGCTCGACAAAGGAGCTCCTGCCATAAAAACTGATGTCGACTCACACTCGACATAGGAGTGCAAAGGGTTAATGGCCGGAATTTTTCAGATAATTCGATGAAATGTTTACCATACATATAATCTTCTTGTAACGTAACATGTCAGTTTATCCAGTTCTCTAACTTGAGCGGCACGGCGAACTATGGTGATGCGAAATCTCGAGTTCAGAAATCTCTTGACTGCGAGTCTTTCCAACTTTACTTTTTTTCAATTTCGAGTATAAAAATGATTTTTATATTCGAAACTGCTTTGACTAGAAAATGAAATACAGTTGTGCTGTTAACTATATTGGGAGAGTTATGCGCCCATAAACACGTCTTCGTATTCCAAAATCTTTTTCCCAATGCTTGACTTGACTTTTCCCAAAACTTGAGCGGCACGGCGAACTATGGTGATGCGAAATCTCGAGTTCAGAAATCTCTTGACTGCGAGTCTTTCGAACTTTACTTTTTTTCAATTTCGAGTATAAAAATAATTTTTATATTCGAAACTGCTTTCTAGAAAATGAAATACAGTGGTGCTGTTAACTATATTGGGAGAGTTATGCGCCCATAAACACGTCTTCGTAATCCAAAATCTTTTTCCCAATGCTTGACTTGACTTTTCACAAAACTTGAGCGGCACGGCGAACTATGGTGATGCGAAATCTCGAGTTCAGAAATCTCTTGACTGCGAGTCTTTCCAACTTTACTTTTTTTCAATTTCGAGTATAAAAATGATTTTTATATTCGAAACTGCTTTGACTAGAAATTGAAATACAGTTGTGCTGTTAACTACATTGGGAGAGTTATGCGCCCATAAACACGTCTTCGTAATCCAAAATCTTTTTCCCAATGCTTCTTCATTAATTTGTCATAATGAAATCAGTTGTCTTGATAGTTAGGTCGCTGCAAGAGAATCGCGGACAAACGGTAAACAGCTCCCGTCGTTCATCAGTACGTTAATCTTCTCATTAACACTTTAACGACCGCACGTCTACGCTGTCAAACGTCGCCAGGGGCCGGTAGTATTTTTGAAGAATTAATTTTAAAGAACTTTATTAAATTCACGAAAAAGTGAACATAAAACAAAAAATAACAACAATTCAACGACAAATTTAATATTTTTCCTTTGTATAATAATTATTAAAGCACTCACCTACATGTAATGGTATTTTACATGTCTTACATATAAAATATGTAGGTTCTCTAATTTTATTTGCATAGCAAACATGGCAATCCCTTCGTACACCCTTTTTTGTTGCCGATATTTGAACTAATTGATGTTTTATTTCCTCCAGTTAATCTTTCTTTAGCGTACTACACCAACGTCGACCGCCGATATTTGCTCCATAATTTACGTGGTACACCACTGTAGTTTAAAATCAAAAATTAGAAATAGGCAATAATTACCTAAAATCGAAGACGTGGCGATGAAATACGAAGCCAATAGCAATATCCGCACTTGTTTACACTCATAAATTATCACACAAAGAGTGTGGTACTGGCCAACAACCTTCGGCGGTAGCATCACACACATGTTGTGTGAGCGATCGTTAAAGTGTTAAAAGATTGCAAAACAGTATCACTTCAACCGAAGAAAAGTGCTGCCCGGGTTAGAGCACTGATTCAAACGAGGTGTTACGTTATGTAGGGATATAGGATGTTAGGTGATGTCGAAGGGTGATGCGGAATTATATTGAGTAGAATAATTTATTTAAAGATAAATAGAAACACTAATTATACATATAAATACAAAATGAAAGTAAAACTATGGCAATCCGACTACGATTCGGTAAACGGCAAGAAAACGTATCAATACTGGACTGAACTACACTCTGGACTTGACTGACTGACAACTCAACTTAAACTGAACGACAACTTAAAACTCTGACCTATTACTGAAGTATAACTGAGGCATAATTGAACTAAGACCGAGCTGGACTGAGACTAAGACTGAACATAATTGAACTCGCGTCCCAAACCGGGCTGCCTTTTATACGGACCTCTTTGTCTTATCTTAATCCGGTAGGGCCCGATGGCCAACGACAGTTTTACGCGACGCATGTACGGCAGTTTTTCTGATGCTACATTTTTATGAAAACCATGCGCATGGTAAAATCGTTTTCAAATAACGGAATGAGGAGACAGCATGTAGGTAACATAACAGACTATATTTATTAGACCTATTTTATCATAACGACGAACTAACAAACTCAAGACCAACAGATCACACAAAAGACCTTAAGACTAACAGGTGACAAATGCATGTTCCGCAGGCGATTTGCATCAAGACTGGAAACTGAATATTTTGTCACCAAACATGGGACTATTGTGCATGTGCGATGATAATGTTTTTTAGATGTTAACCGTCAAATACGCCGCAAAGATAAAAGATAACAGTAATTTTCATGCAATTTTCTAATAAATGACCATTCATTGGAAAATAGTGTAGGGATATAAGATGTTAGGTGATGTCGAAGTGTGATGCAGAATTATATTGAGTCGAATAATTTATTTAAAGATAAATAGAAACACTAATTATGCATATAAATACAAAATGAAAGTAAAACTATGGCAATAAAATTTACGATTTTAAAAAGAAAACGCATCAATACTGGACTTCTACATCTGAACTTGACTGACTGACAACTTAACTTAAACTGAACGACAACTTAAAACTCTGATCTATTACTGAAGTATAACTGAGGCATAATTGAACTAAGACCGAGCTGGACTGAGACTAAGACTGAACATAACTGAACTCGCGTCCCAAACCGGGTTGCCTTTTATATTGACCTCTACCGTCTTATCTTAATCCGGTAGGGCCCGATGGCCCAACGACAGTTTTACGCGACGCATGTACGGCAGTTTTTCTGATGCTACAGTTATATGAAAACCATGCGAATGGTAAAATCGTGCGGGTTTCAAATAACGGAATAAGGAGACAGCATGTAAGTAACATAACAGACTATGTTTATTAGACCTATTTTATTATAACGACGAACTAACAAACTCAAGACCAACAGATCACACAAAAGACCTTAAGACTAACAGGTGACAAATGCATGTTCCGCAGGCGATTTGCGGGTGGGCCAAGGCTGGAAACTGAATATTTTGTCACCAAACATGGGACTATTGTGCATGTAGCCGTTGTTTCTTGCAGACCGCGGCGGTCATCCTCGCTCTCTTTCATAGTGTCAAATACGCCGCAAAGATAAAGATACCACAGTAATTTCATGCAATTTTCTAATAAATGACCATTCATTGGAAAATAGTGTAGGGATATAAGATGTTAGGTGATGTCGAAGTGTGATACGGAATTATATTGAGTCGAATAATTTATTTAAAGATAAATAGAAACACTAATTATACATATAAATACAAAATGAAAGTAAAACTATGGCAATCCAACTACGATTCGGTAAACGGCAAGAAAACGTTTCAATACTGGACTGAACTACACTCTGAACTTGACTGACTGACAACTCAACTTAAACTGAACGACAACTTAAAACTCTGATCTATTACTGAAGTATAACTGAGGCATAACTGAACTAAGACCGAGCTGGACTGAGACTAAGACTGAACATAACTGAACTCGCGTCCCAAATCGGGCTGCCTTTTATACGGACCTCTACCATCTTATCTTAATCCGGTAGGGCCCGATGGCCCAACGGCAGTTTTTCTGATGCTACAGTTATATGAAAACCATGCGCATGGTAAAATCGTGCGGGTTTCAAATAACGGAATGAGGAGACAGCATGTAGGTAACATAACAGACTATATTTATTAGACCTATTTTATTATAACGACGAACTAACAAACTCAAGATCAAGAGATCACACAAAAGACCTTAAGACTAACAGGTGACAAATGCATGTTCCGCAGGCGATTTGCGGGTGGGCCAAGACTGGAAACTGAATATTTTGTCACCAAACATGGGACTATTGTGCATGTAGCCGTTGTTTCTTGCAGACCGCAGCGGTCGGCCTCGCTTTCTTTCATAGTGTCAAATACGCCGCAAAGATAAAGATACCACAGTGTAGCATCAGAAAAACGGCCGTACATGCGTCGCGTAAAACTGTCGTTGGGCCATCGGGCCCTACCGGATTAAGATAAGGCGGTAGAGGTCCTTATAAAAGGCGGCCCGGTTTGGGACGCAGTTATGTTCAGTTTGAGTTCAGTAATAGATCAGAGTTTTAAGTTGTCGTTCAGTTTAAGTTGAGTTGTCAGTCAGTCAAGTTGAGAGTGTAGTTCAGTCCAGTATAGATACGTTTTCTTGCCGTTTACCGAATAGAAGTCGGATTGCCATAGTTTTACTTTCATTTTGTATTCATATGTATATATTAGTGCTTTTATTTATCTTTAAATAAATGATTCGACTCAATATAATTCCGCATCACACTTCGACATCACCTAACATCTTATATCCCTACAACAGTAATTTTATGCAATTTTCTAATAAATTACCATTCATTGGAAAATAGTATTTTAGGATCTCACATGCCTGGGAGGGTGGAACATCTGGGCACTTCAGCCTAAAACTCGTTTACACCACCGCGTCTTCTATTTGTTCGAGGCACGCGCAGGTAGCTGGCGTGAACACATTAATGCGCAACTCATTCTGCAATACAACAGTGCACGGTGTTATTCCCTTACCGAATGCCGGCCGCACCCAGCGACGGAGACTGTACCTCTCCAAGTTTGTGCCGCACCGAACACCGGGCACAGTTTTAACGATAGGCAGCACCCAAGTTTGCGCTTGCACCCCAGCGTTTCGGTTCGAGTTAACAATAGGCGAGCAGAGAGTTACGCCGCGAACACGCTATTTCCGGCGCGTCGGCGGTGGCTACGTGAACCGAATTTCACCCCGCCGGGTTATACAGAAAGTTGCCATATGGTTACCGGTCAGCTAAATCATCGCTGATCAGTTAGCAGGAATTTTGTTTGGCTGATGAGGGGAGAAATTATAAGAGAATATCGAGAAAGGCGAAATCATACGAAAATATTACATTATTTGAAAAGTTGCCATATGCGTACTGGTCAACTAAAATATCGCTGATTAATTAGCAGGAATTTTGTTTGGCTGATGAGGGGAGAAATTATAAGAGATTATCACCGTATGCATACGCGTACCGGACAAGTAAATCATTGTAGATCAGTTAGCGGAAATTTTGTTTGGGCTGATAAGATGCGAAAGTATAAGAGAATATGACGTTACATGGAAGTTGCCGTATGCGTGCTGGACAACTAAATCATCGATAATCAGTTACCGGGAATTTTGTTAGGGTGGTGAGAGGCGAATCACACAAATATATTACGTTATTCGAAAAGTTGCCATATGGTTACTGGTCAGCTAAATCATCGCTGATCAGTTAGCGGGAATTTTGTTTGGCTGATGCGGGGAGAAATTATAAGAGAATATCACCGTATGCGTACGCGTACTGGACAAGTAAATCATTGTAGACTAGTTAGCGGAAATTTTGTTTAGGCTGATGAGATGCGAAGTTGTAAGAGAATATGACGTTACACGGAAGTCATTATGTGTGTGCATGACAATTAAAACATCGCTGATTAATTAGCAGGAATTTTGTTTGGCTGATGAGGGGAGAAATTATAAGAGATTATCACCGTATGCATACGCGTACCGGACAAGTAAATCATTGTAGATGAGTTAGAGGAAATTTTGTTTAGGCTGATGAGATGCGAAAATATAAGAGAATATGACGTTACACGGAAGTTGCCGTATGCGTGCTGGACAACTAAATCATCGATAATCAGTTAGCGGGAATTTTGATAGGATGGTGAGAGGCGAAATCATACGAAAATATAGCATTATTTGAAAAGTTGCCATATGCGTATTGGTCAACTAAAACATCGCTGATTAATTAGCAGGAATTTTGTTTGGCTGCTGAGTTGCAAAATTATACGAATATATTACGTTATTCGAAAAGTTGCCATATGGTTACTGGTCAGCTAAATCATCGCCGATCAGTTAGCGGGAATTTTGTTTAGGCTGGTGAGATGGGAAATAATCCGGTGACGTGTGTGTATTGCGCGCGTGCGGGTACAGGACTGATGACGAGTGGCCGAAGCGGAGAAAGACAATTATTAGTATTTGTGTCAGTTAATCTACGTAAATGGAGGGTGATATTACAGTAGCGACGTTAAACTGCGAATTTTAAATTTAACGTGCGCGCAGCACACCGTGAAATATGAGATAAAATGGAAAATATCTTATGTGATGCGCTTACGGCGACATACCTTTAATTTAAAGCAAAGAATATTTCGTGCCGTAAGCGATCACCACAATTAGAGGTTAGCACCAGAAATACGGGAATTTATCTTTGCTTTCTTACAGTAAAGAATATTTTGTGACATAACCAATCGGAATAATTAGAGTTCAGCATTAAAAATTATTGATTTACCCAGATAAAAAAAAGTTAATTGGAAATTATTGGTAACTCACACGCATCGGCATCAAAAATTTGCGAATTCTATAATTCGGGCAAAATGAATATTTCATTGTAAATGATAGGTAATTTACCGTACGGTGTCATACCAAATATATACAGTTTACAATCTGTGTAATAAAATATTCAATTCTAAATTACAGGTAATTTGCTTTACGCTTCAACACCAGATATTGTCAAAGTATATAATCTGCATAAAAGCAAACAGTTTAATTGCAGATCATAAATAATTTGCCCTACGCTTCAACACCACAAAAACACGCTTAACTGCAAATGATTGATAAACCACCCTACACTTAGACGCCACATATTTACCCCTGTAAAATAAGGGCCGTTCGTAAATTTTTGGCAATTCGCCTTAGACCCGATACCGGTCATGCTCAAACTCTGAACTGTGCGTGAAAAAAGTTGTAACTGCCAGTGAATCTGGGATTGAAAGTATCCGGAAAATAAAAGCAAACGAAGACACCATTCCTTATCTTAGCTCCGCGATAAACAAAAAAAGAAACGAGTTTAGCTTCGCAGGGCCGCAATCGAATTGCGCCCGACGCGCCGGAAGTAGTCATAGATCGTTCGTCTCGTTCGCATTTCGATCGTTTGCCGTTATGGAACATTGAGTTGATTTCGGGTCGCTTCTTATTTCGAAACGCGCTTTTACGAGGTCTCTTATTGCGACGCTGTTTATTCGTTGTTTATGGAAACGATCGCGCGACGGTTCTTTCTTCGAGATTTACGCGCGGTGCTTAAGTTCTTAGAGATCGCAGTTTGGATGTTTGAAATTGATAACGCGCGACTATAATAAATTAGGGGGGAGTGCCTCGCGGAAAGTCCTCTAATTTGGAATTTGCGGCTTTCACGGCGATTGACGCGACTGAATCTTCTGAAGCCGACGTTTCAACGACGTTCTTGGTCTCTTCAAATTCAGCGATGTCACTGATTCTGTCGGAGTTCGCTGACGCAGATTATAGAACACTGTAACTTAGAATTTCAAGCTTACGCAATCATTGATGCGATGGAAAGCTCCTGATTGCGAGCTTTGAATCGTATTCTAGGCTTTGGACATTTAACATTCGCTCCTAGCTTCGTTGGGGTTCGATGATGGAAAAGATTCAGAGATAGATCGTTTTAGTATTTGAAGCTTCCGAAGTCGCTTGAACGGTATTCTTGGATTTTGAAATTTAACGATGCAGCTGGTTCTATTAGAGTTCGCTGGCGTAGGTTAAAGAATCTTGTAACTCAGAAGTTCACGATTACATAGTTATCGGGGCGACTAGAATCTTCTTAATGCGACCTTCGAATCCTATTCTTGATTGTTGGAATTTAATGTTTGTTCCTAGCTTCGTTAGAGTGACGCAGAAGATTTCAGAGTTAAATCGTTTCGTATTTGAGGCTTCTGCAATTGTTTGAACGACGTTCTCGGTATTTGAAATTTAACCACGCAGCTGGTTCTATCAGAATTCCCTGGCGTAAATTAAAGAATCTGCTAACTTAGAATTTCAGGCTTGCGCACTCATTGGCGCGACTAAAATATTCTGACTGCGACCTCTGAATTAGGTTCTTGGCTGCGGGGATTTAATGTTTGCTTCTGACTTCGTTAAAGTGATGCAGAAAATTTCCGGATTAAATCGTATAGTATTTGAGGCTTTCGCAGTCATTTATGCGGCTGAATCTTTGAACGCAAACGTTTAAATGGTGTTTTCGGTTTCTTAAATTTTTGCTTAAAAATGTGCTTAACACTTTGACTGCCATGATGGTCACTGGTGACCGACGCAAGAGATTTTACTGAAGATCCAAAATATCCGCAATGGGTACCAATTATTATTTTATAAATGCAGTTGGTATTAGAATAGTGATGCGATCCTTTGGTCTCCAATACCTGCACATTATTTATAATACATTTTGCATAATTCAGTCGAACGCTGTAGTATTCCATAGCATCGCCATTCTAATATAGTAAAATACGCTTGGCAGTCAACGTGTTAAAGTAGCGGTACTGAAAATAATTATGTGCTATGCTTAGTTGATGGAATCGAAGTCAATGAATACTTTAACACTTTGACTGCCGTGGTGGTTACCAGTGACCGACGCAAGAGATTTTACTGAAGATCCAAAATATCCGCAATGGGTACCAATTGTTATTTTATAAATGCAGTTGGTATTAGAATAGTGATGCGATCCTTTGGTCTCCAATACCTGCACATTATTTATAATACATTTTGCATAATTCAGTCGAACGCTGTAGTATTCCATAGCATCGCCATTCTAATATGATAAAATACGCTTGGCAGTCAACGTGTTAAAGGTTTGAAAGTACTATTGTTATGTATTGTTAAACCGCAATATATAGTGTGAATATTGGAGTCGAACTGTTACCTATCGATCATGAAACCGTATTGATTATATGATTCAAAAACACACATGCCTTGTGCGCGGTAGCATGTAATGTGCAATTTTCATCTCCACATTGAATTGTCTACGCTTGGATAGCATTTTTTTCCACAGTGCAGAATGTGAAAAATTGACGTCCCCTGCAACCCCTGCACCTCTCGTCAGCTCCGAATATGCACTGTCGTTGGTATGACAGAAAATATTCTTAACTCTTTGCACTCCGAATTTTATTTCAATTTCGTTACCAGCAGCTCCCAACGCTTTTAAGTGTTTTATTTGAAATTTACTTTAACTAAAAATATAAAGCAATTTAAATAAATAAAGGAAGAAACAAATTCACTTAAATACCAATTTTATTTACAGTATTGTCGTATATTGAAATTTTCAAGGGTATGATATCTTTTGAAAGAACTTGCAAGATGTAACCCTGATTTTCTTTCACACGTTTCACAAAAATAAGTGGTTTCTCTTTTTCCTCCAGATGTTTTTCTATTTGAGTAAACTGCACAGTCTTTGTGTTTTCCTTTGGGACGTAGGAAGATTAAATGAGGCTTTCCATCTAAGCGATCGTGTTTATCATGTGTTCCAGGCCTCCCCAATTTCATATTTGGATGACGACAATCACGAATTAGCATTGACAAAATCTTTTCGCGAATTTTTTTGTGGGCTATAGGTTCTGTTCCTTGGTTTTTTGTTTTTTCTTTGTATAAAATATACGCATTTACCATGGAGATTTCTAATCCCCAAAAGAAATATTCCCTCCACCACTTGAGTGCTCGACGTAAAAAACAGTAAGATGTCGCGTATTGGTTCGCCATATCGACACCATCTATATTTTTATTATAATCTGTGATCACATCCAGTTCTTTTATTTCTCTTCGATTACCTGAATGTCTAACCCTTCTAGTGACATTGCGAGAGCGTCGATAACATGTGCACGATATCTATTTATTTAGACATGAAAAAATGTCGAGTGGAGCTCGACAAAGGAGCTCCTGCCATAAAAACTGATGTCGAGTCACACTCGACATAGGAGTGCAAAGGGTTAATACACATTAGTGCTAACGTTACGAGTAGCTACATTGACAGCGTGGTTGGAAAAAATACAGGTAGATCTCAAATGAGAGAAAACGTCGACTAATGAGCAGGGTTCAGCACGCAACAATCTTCTGGCTCTGGTGGGTCTTGTATTTTAGGCTCCGGGAAACCAAATTTATGTAACCGCGTGTGGTTAAGTCCGACTTCCCGCGTGTCTCTATGTTTCTACCCAGAGTTGGGACAAATTAACCGTAGTCTCCTAGTAAAAACACCTGGACTTAAAAGTTGTGCGTTTATTGCGTGTTGGAGTGCGTGGTGTCTTGTACATTAACCCTTTGCGTCGTATGTCTACTCTCAACCACCAAAGCCTTTTTACCGTTCCGATCGTATGTCTGCTCTCAGTCACCACAACAAGAAACCGTACTAATCTTATACTGTATTCATCCATGTATCAGTTTACAATTTATCTGCACAATCATAAATATCTAATGGACCTATTCACGAACTTATGTGGTGCTCTTATCAATTGGAGATAACGAAATCCAGTGCGAACAATAACTGTTACCTCTTGTGCGTAAAGATATGGACACAGTTCGAAGGTACTTCGTAAAATTCTAAATAATATTTCCCAAATTGTATTTAACTGTAATTAGTCATTCCCGCTTCGTAAAATATTTCAAAATAATATTCCAATATGGCCAAAAGAAAGCTACCGACAGAAGTTTACTGTTTTGAAAAATACCACACAATGGAGAACTATAAAATATAATCTTTACATGAAAACATGACATTAAAACATATTATTGTATAAACATATAACTAAAGTTGTCAAAAGAATTAATAAATCTTGTTTATTTTTCATAATCTTGCATGTTATGCATCACTGCTTTTTCAATGGAAATTAATTCCGACCAGTACGACACCCATGACCAACTTTAATACGTCCGAAAAGGGTTAAGTCTACCAAGAGTGCCTAAAAATGTGCTTGTCCATATTTAGGAAAACTGTTGGCTAAGGAGTAGTAATATTTGAGGTTAGGGGCTGAGTTAGAAGGAAAGTGATGGTGAAATGGTGAAGGGAACGTAGGGACAATGAGGTGTGCTTAGGGAAGGAACACGTGTGCAGATTTGAATCTATTTTTGGATCAGATAGCAGTAGAGAGAAGGAACCAACGTATCTTTGCGTAGCAACAGGCTCCGACCGTTAAATCGCGCTCTTGGTTTTTGCAAATTGAACGTTGCAGCTGGCTTGGTCGGGGTTCGGTGACACAGAAACTTCAAGAGTTTTGTAAGTTTCAAACATTTGCGGTTCATGTGCGCGATCCGGGGCTATTCGATGGGAGCGTAACGGATCAAAGCGAACGCGGACATGCGTGATATTTATGCAACGGTGGAACGTTGACTGTAAGAGGGTGGTATAATATGATGTGAAGGGCGTAATAATAAAGCTACGTGCAGACAGACAGGATCAAATAAAGTAGAAAATTATGTAATGCGACGAGGCGCACAGTGCCGAACGTATAAAATACGGCTGTAATAACATGTCAAATATTTGGATAACAACATTATTCGGTAATGGGGGCTGTCTTTTCATTGGATCCTAAATTGTGTCAATCTTCAGAACTTTAAATTTTATGCGAACGTATGTATCTCGATTTAAAATGAAGGAGAAGACATAATGCTTGAAGTTTTCCCTGGCATTATTGTCTTATTTTGGGAACTGTTAACATAATCTCTGATGATAATAACTGAGATTTCGAAAAATATATAGTTCATTCAACATGCTTCCTTATTATATTACTCAGATGCATTGATATTATAAGTCTGCGTATAGATATCTGCATGCAAATATTTTCTTACTACTAGTGAAACATAATTTAAGACGAAATTTGCGTCTTCGAGAATAGTGACTACACCTAGGTACCTTAACTATTGATAAACCAAGGCACAAGAAAATACTTGGTACAACCACGTGTGTTATCCAAGGGAACTATAACAAGATTATTACAACGCACGAACAATTCTCTGACACTTCCTCCAACGTTAGTAGGCGATCTGAAACTTGCAAGCTTTAAGTTTGAGGTACGCAAATACCTTTTGAATTATAATTATGGAGGATATAAAGCACTTATTACTTTTCCGCTTGTATTTTTGAATTGTAATATCAGAAATCGGTACTAAAATTATTAATTAAATTTTTGACACATCGCGTGGTATCGTTCAATTATCATTACAATAAATACGCCTGTACCATTTCCTAGTTTATGTAATTAACATGATTATAATGTACTACTTTTACAGATTTTAGTTAAATATATTTTCTAACTTTGTTATTGATAAAAATATGGAGGATGGATGAGGATTTAGGGTTAAATGGGTGAAAATGTATGTGATATTGGAATTTTCTAAGATAATTGAAATGGTTAAAAAGAGGATTGCATTGCACGTTATAAATGCAAGAAAAAGGTGGGAAACGACAGATGATCCAATAATCCGATACCTCCCCAAATAAAACAAGAATTCATATTGCACAATGTTTCGCAGGATATCATACTAAAGCAAACTACAAAACTTGACTCGGATTTACACTAAAACGCATCGTATTCATAAGATCAGTACACCTCTATTTTCACTAAACCCCTCTTTTCCGCATTCAAAAACACATACCGAAGGCTTAGCATTAAATATCAGACCCAACACACGCTATCGCCCGCCCATTATCAAACCTCCCCCAAAACATTCACCTCGCCTCCCCCCATCTCCCTTTATCCCAATCCGCCCACTCAGCATTCCGCTACTCCGTCCATCAACTTTTTCTCCAAACGCCTGCATCAAGCCGCTATCTTCCTCCGAGCTCGCACACAACCCCATTACCACTTCCGCCCGCTACAACAATGCCCTCATCCAGTACTCCGAAGTACCAATAAAGCGGGCGCGCAAGCCGCGTCTGCCAAATAAAGCAGAAAACGCCCCGCACCCCCTCACCGCCCACCCACGACAACTCTAACAAGATTACAACAACGCACGAACGATTCCCCGCCACCGCCGACGCTTCTATCGCCGACGTTTCTATCGCCGGCAGGCGATCTGAAAGCTACGCGGGCCAACGGTCCCATTTCCGGCCTGTTTCGCGGGCGCCCCGCGCTGCGAATTTGACCCGACCCCGTGTAATTCGGTTTCGAGTTAAGGAGAACACGCCCGCGTGCACGAACGCACGCACACACGCGTCGGCTAATGCGAGTGCCGCGCACAATCGCGAGCGAGGACGGAATTACCAGCGACGACAACTTCGAAGTGGTGACGGCGGTCGGTGGGAAGGGTTGCGCGGGACACTTTTGGCGGGCAACTTTGCCCGTATATTATAGAATGCAGGCCGGAGCGGGTGGGAGGCGGCGCGGTAATTGATTTTACGCAATCGCGTTAAACTGCAAGTGGGTTTCGGCCGGGGAGCGGCGTATTATGGGCGACGTTGCTCGTTATACGCCGTGTCTTTCTTAGCGGCGGCGCCGGGAGTACAATTTCCGGCGGGCGGGCCGACGAGCGGCAGCGGGCGCCGAAAATCTCCTCGGGTTGCCCTGGCGACGCCGAGGCGTTATCGTGCGATTGCAGAATAGCGTCGTCGAGGAAGTCCTGGCCATGCGTCTCCGGGACCTTCGGCTGCAAGGCACGAATTTCGCCGGTCAAATAATTCGCGGAATTTTTCTTTGCCTTTTTTGCGGCGTCTGCCAGGGGGTAAAAGAGGCGGAGGGCGGTGGGATCGTGGCATAAATTAACACTTTACCGACCGCTATTGACTGAAGATGCCACGTACTAACGACCGACTCTGTTTTGGATATCGCGCAGGAATTGTGTATCTGCCTATTTGTAAAGCTTTATAACTAAAAACACTGAATGTGGTGTTGAGAATCCTTTGGTTTCAAAGCAGTGTAATTTTATTGTCATTTAGAATTGTCATAATATCATCTGATATTTATTTTATCTAATATAACCGTTGATTATTGAAAAGCCGATTAATCGGCTACCGGTAAATAGCAGTTGGAACCGAAAAGTCAACTAATCGGCTAGCGGTCGTTAAAGTGTTAATATAATTCCGCATCCTGCTTCGACGACACCTAACATCCTATCCTACAATTCCATCGCACAAAACACAAAGCACACAGAGACACTGGAACACCTTTCGAAATGTATCGTTAAGTTTCCGACCTACCAGATTAAGATAAGGTAGTAGAGGTCCATATAAAAGCCGGCGCGGTTTGCGACGCGAGTCCAGTATAGATGCGTTTTCTTGCCGTTTATCGAGTCGAAGAGTTCAGTTCAGTCTATCGGTCAGAACGAAATATACTTACTTAGCTTCAGTTGTATTCCAAATTGCCATAGTCATACTTTCATTTAATTTTATATTTATATCTGTATATTAGTGCTTTAATTTATCTTCAAATAAATTTATTGAACTTAACACTTTACCGACCGCTATTGACTGAAGATGCCACTAACTAACGACCGACTCTGTTTTGGATATCGCGCAGGAATTGTGTATGTGCTTGTTTGTAAAGCTTTATAACTGAAAAATACTGAATGTAATTTTATTGCCATTTAGAATTGTTATAATATCATCTGATATTTACTTTATCTAATATTACCGTTGACCACCGAAAAGCCGATTAATCGCCTAACCCGTGAATAGCAGTTGGAACCGAAAAGTCGATTAATCGGCTGGCGGTCGTTAAAGTGTTAATAGACTGACGGTTATAGGCACGTGTGTGGGACCGGTGAAAATAATTAGTGAGCATTAGCACATATATTTGTTTCTCAACTTTTCGGTGTTCCACATATATAAGTTAATTAATAATCAAATAAAATGCATAATTTAAGATCTTCCACAATAATAAGTATTGTATGCAATCATAAGTAGCGTATCATAAGTACTATCGCAAAAAGAAGCGGGAGGAGACGAAACAGTATGTGGCTGGATAGCGAGTGGGGGATTGTGGTGCTTTATGGCACAAATTAACCATTGGATTGCTACGGACATATACACCCGTGTATACCTGCCCGGCAGGAAGTACGACTATAAGTTGTGGTCCCCATACATGTGACCGGTGACAGTGATGAACAAGCACTATGAACACATATTTTTATTTCCCACTTTGTCCATCTTCCACCTATTGCAATTATACGTGTAATGTGCAATCATAAGTAATATATGAGCCGTTTATTTTGAAAGTGGCCTAACTCCGTTTTTCAATATCTTCCGGTTACCATGGTTACATGTACAAATTCATGTTATTTATCAGTAAATGTTATTTATCTCGATATGAAGATAAATGGAGTTAGGCCACTTTCAAAATAAACGGCTCATATCATAAGTATTATCGCGGAATTGCAAAGGAACATTATTGAGGTGTTATCGTGCGATTGCAGAATAGCGTCGTCGAGGAAGTCCTGGCCATGCGTCTCCGGGACCTTCGGCTGTGAGGCACGAATTTCGCCGGTCAAATAATTCGCGGGATTTTTCTTTGCTTTTTTTCGGCGTCTGCCAGGGGGTAAAAGAGGCGGAGGGCGGTGGGATCGTGGCATAAATTAACACTTTACCGACCGCTATTGACTGAAGATGCCACTAACTGACGACCGACTCTCTTTTAGATATCGCGCAGGAATTGTGTATGTGCCTGTTTGTAAAGCTTTATAACTGAAAAATACTGTATGTAATTTTATTGTCATTTAGAATTGTTATAATATCATCTGATATTTATTTTATCTAATATTACCGTTGACCATTGAAAAGCCGATTAATCGCCTAACCGGTGAATAGCAGTTGGAACCGAAAAGTCGATTAATCGGCTGGCGGTCGTTAAAGTGTTAATAGACTGGCGGCTATAGGCACGTATGTGGGACCGGTGAAAGTAATTAGTGAGCATTAGCACATATATTTGTTTCTCAACTTTTCGGTGTTCCACATATATAAGTTAATTAATAATCAAATAAAATACATAATTTAAGATCTTCCACAATAATAAGTATTGTATGCAATCATAAGTAGCGTATCATAAGTACTATCGCAAAAAGAAGCGGGAAGAGACGAAACAGTATGTGGCTGGATAGCGAGTGGGGGATTGTGGTGCTTTATGGCACAAATTAACCATCGGATTGCTACGGACATATACACCCGTGTATACCTGCCCGGCAGGAAGTACGACTATGAGTTGTGGTCACATACATGTGACCGGTGACAGTGATGAACAAGCAGTATGAACACATATTTTTATTTCCCACTTTGTCCATCTTCCACCTATTGCAATTATACGTGTAATGTGCAATCATAAGTAATATATGAGCCGTTTATTTTGAAAGTGGCCTAACTCCGTTTTTCAATATCTTCCGGTTACCATGGTTACATGTACAAATTCATGTTATTTGTCAGTAAATGTTATTTATCTCGATTTGAAGATAAATGGAGTTAGGCCACTTTCAAAATAAACGGCTCATATCATAAGTATTATCGCGGAATTGCAAAGGACATACATGTGACCGGTGACAGTGATGAACAAGCACTATGAACACATATTTTTATTTCCCACTTTGTCCATCTTCCACCAATTGCAATTATACGTGTAATGTGCAATCATAAGTAATATATGAGCCGTTTATTTTGAAAGTGGCCTAACTCCGTTTTTCAATATCTTCCGGTTACCATGGTTACATGTACAAATTCATGTTATTTATCAGTAAATGTTGTTTATCTCGATTTGAAGATAAATGGAGTTAGGCCACTTTCAAAATAAACGGCTCATATCATAAGTATTATCGCGAAATTGCAAAGGAACATTATTGAGGAAGTCATATCCATGCATCTCCGAGACTTTCGGCCATGACGCACGAATTTGTCTGGCCAAATAATTGGCGCTGCGTGTCACGCGGAAGATGCAGTCGTGTGTTTGGCGCGAGGTTTTTTGGCAGCTTCCGGTGACTGAAAGAAGCGGAATGGAATGTGTGGCTGGGCGGCAAGCGAGGGAATGCAGTGTTTTTATGGCACAAGTTAACCAGCCGAGTTCTATGAGCACACACAGGGCATTCGAAAATGTTGGGACCAAATTTACGCGCCGTATTACCGACGACAAATAAATGAAAAAAGTTCATATAAACTTATGTTCGAAAATACCTTATTGCGAAGGCACAGGTGTTCACGGATTTACGGACAAAATTCGAGTTACAATCCTTTCTACGAAATTATATAAGTACGCATTATAATTCTCACTGACAGTATTTGTTTGTAGCGGATGTCTTGATGTTCTACAATTCCTACTGTGTTAAATCATATTTTATTCGTCCACTTAGCAAAGTTTGCGAACGGTCCGCTTTAATTTATTTCCGCGCGCGCAGTTTTATTTTGCCGATGTTTTTTATTCCCTCCGTCAAACCGTGCTTCCCAAATTGATTGACAACGACATTTGTACCTTTCCGCACCATTCCCAAATTCCCGTTTCATGCTCATGAATTACGCCGCGCAGTATCGTTCCTCCCAATTACCGACACCACGAAATATTTGAAGACTAACCGAGAAGCACTTAACACGTCCAATATATCACGTCTCCGCTGTTTCCGCGTTTTTCCCGTAAACCTGAGACATTCGCCTCGTAATTGCTATCAGAACGGCTCTTCCGCGTTGTAACAGAATTCACTTCCCGCCCGTTACAACCTTCTCTCTTCGCAGTAACCCGGCACTCACTTATCGCGTAACGACTTTAAACGGATCTTCGTATCAGTTTCTCGACCACCGCGAAATTCGAGTTCCACTTAACACGTTCATGTGTCACAGCGACACTCATGCATACGTGTCATTATGCCGCCCGTGTGCAGATCTATGCTACAGTATCTTTTCCCGTATACGTTAGCATTGCGACATTTAATTAATCGAAGAGATAACGTCTTAAGGGCTTTCGAGATTTTAAGGAAACGCAAACAGTGAACGCGTTTGCCGAAGGGAGGATTTTATAGTATATATGTATGTGTGTTTTGCTATAACACGATTCGCGTTGACTCCTACAACACGGCATCCTTAACACGGTTGTTCCTCTTATCGGGCGTGTGTCCCCCGACATTTATATATCCTTGTCTCTGAAAGAAAAAAAAAACATCAACCTTAAATGCGTGTTGGAAGAAGATTGCCCTCGGGTTGAAACAGAAAACATGCGTGAAACATCAGAAAATGAAATTTGCGATATTAAAGTCGCTAAATCAATCGGAGGCGAAGGTTTTGTGGATATGGCTACCAAAGACATTCAAGATTTATTAGTGGAAGAAGAGTTGACGAAGCGGATTTTATGGAAATATAATGCAAATCAAATCGATTTTGAGGACGTAGCTCTGATGAAAATAAAATATTAACATTAAAAAAATACAAGGTCCTATGCTTGGAAAATTCAGTCATTTTTCTTGAATATAGACCCTTCCACGGAAAGAAGTCGAAAATTAGCTGCAAAACTGTTCCATCGAAATTTAATGATAGTTAGAACCGAAAAATCGATTCAGATTTTTTTATTAGAGGGGAATAACATTTTAAATAGAGAAAAAAGTTCTGAAAGTGAAGGTAATATCGTTCCACTGAAAAAACGTTTTTGATTATACTGAGCAGTGACGACCAATAAATTCATTAAATTATGGTGGCGTTATTATTTACTTTGTGTTAAAATAATTATTTTTAATAAAAATTAAGTTGTTTATTCGAATTAAAAAAAATATTTGTTTTCAATAAGTTTTTGAATAACCCCCCTTTTTGTACCAGCTCAGGGTCTCATGCAACACGGTTTCACACAACACGGCATTTTCTAGGAACCTAACTACCGTGTTATAGGAGGGTTATCTGTATATATGTATGTATGTTTGGGGTAGCAGTGGCGTTGATACGGTTTAACCTTTTAGGTACGACGCGCCACTATAGTGGTTTTCGCGGATATCATTTCCAGGACGACACGCCACTATAGTGGCTTTCGCGAATATCATCTTTCAAAACGACACGCCACTATAGTGACTTTCGCGAATATCATCTTTCAAAACGACACTCCACTATAGTAGCTTTCGCTGATGTCATCTTTCACGTTAGCTGCAATAAATATATCGTTGATTAGCCGCTTAGACTAAACAAAAAACATTTTCAATCGTATTGTAAATCCATAAAGTCTAATAAACCGTTACGAAATTGTATCGTATGTTGAAAAAAACGATGTAGACGAAAATCAAGCTATGAGTGTGAAGATTGTGACGTGGGTCCATTTGTTGTACCATATTTTAAAATATACAATACCCAATTGTACTATTAATTATTAACCTCTTAGGCACGGCTGAACTTTACGTGGGGGTGTTTCTCGGTACTGCAGATTTCAACGCGATTTACGTGTAAATGATACGGCGCTGCAATGTGTGACGGATAATGCTGTTCTTTACATAAATACATTGGTATTTATAAAAACATTTATTTAAAAATTTTTTAAAAAGAATCATTTTTAAAAAGAAAGATACATCCGCGTAAGCCACTATAGTGGTGCGCCGTACAGAAAGATGATATTCGTGAAAGCCACTATAGTGGTGCTCAGTGCCTAAGAGGTTAAAGTGAACTGTTAGAGTTGGAGTATGTGCAATATATATTTAAGAAAAATTATAATTTAATCATGAAATACTTCTTTCCAATGTACTCGTGTAGAGAACGGCATTGTCCGTCAGATATTGCAGTGCTGTAGCGTATAAAAAAGAAAATGTTTAACTTAGTTCACGTTAGATTCTGCCGTCCAGGGAAATAGCCACACGCAGAATTCAGCCGTATCTAAAAGGTTAACACTAGGTTTACGGACGTTTCTTATATACCTATCTCTACGAGCACCCGTCAAATTGACGGGTAGGTGAAAATACGTATTTACATTAAAAAATAAATTTATTCCAACTAAGTCTGAGTTGAACAATATAAGGCTTCACGTAAAAATAAAATATTAATAAGTCAAGATTTTTTTTCCGAATATCTTTTCGATACGATATTTAGGCTGCTGCATGCTTTGAGTTTCGAATGACGCGAAGATCACTCTTGAAAGCGAGTTCGTTCAATACGAAGTAACATGACACCCGGGCCACACAATTCGCTTCGTGTCAATTATCGAGGCGGTATTGAGATAATGAGTTGGGGGCATCTTAGACTTTTGTTTCACTCTTATATTTACTATTGGAGGAATAATTTTACTAACGAAGCAAATATATAAGGATTGTTTACGTAATCAGCTAACCCGTAAATTTGACGGGTTTCGTAGAGATAGGTATACTACATACAAATTTCAAAATTTAAAAAGCTTAAGGAAATAATAATTGTGTGTATAAACTCTTTTAATGAAATTATGAATTTACGATGCAAAGTAATTAACACTTTGACGTCCGCAAACTTCAGCTAAATTTTTATGTTTGGCGCCGGCGAAATTGCCAAGAGATTTTTAATTTTTATAGACGTTTTTTAGAAATCAAATGCAATATAGGTTCTAAGTATAATAAAAAAAACCATTTAAGCACCCAAGTTTTATATTGTTATAAAAACGAAAGGCTCAAAAGGTGTTTTTTATGGGTTTTTGGCCTTAAAGACAGCACAGATTTGGTTCATCTGTTACTTTTCAATTATAACAAAATGACACCAATGTGGTGCCACCGGCCGTCAAGCGATATTTTTCAAATGACACCAATGTGGTGTCGTCGGACGGCAAAGTGTTAAGATTATTGCTATGGTTTTTTGCGTGTTTCATTTCAAAGTTTGAAATCCGTCAAATTGACGGGTCCCGTAAACCTAGTGTTAAAAATGGTATTAGATATTTGGTCACATAATATAGGGAAAAGATGATCATGGCTGTTTTATTTATTTTTCTGTGATAATGCAATATTGAGGTTGGTTCTGTAATATAGACGTATTCTTATTGTAAACCACAGAGATTATTATTATTTTATTTATTTCTCGTGATCATTTGATATTAGGGTTGTTTCATAGAAACCAACGTAAGAATTAGCTTATTACAACACTGTTGTCCTAGCACATCAACGTGAAACGTTATGTACCCTACCTGCATATTCGCCTGACATACATTTATATACGCATACACATTTGTGTAGGTATACGTATTCGCTTCATTAGGCACGGGTCCCGTAAACCTAGTGTTAAAAATGATATTAAATATTTGGTCACATAATATAGGAAAAGATGATTATGGCTGTTTTATTTATTTTTCTGTGATAATGCGATATTGAGGTTGTTTGTGTAATATAGACGTATTCTTATTGTAAACCACAGAGATTATTATTATTTTATTTATTTCTCGTAATAATTTGATATTAGGGTTGTTTCATAGAAACCAACGTAAGAATTAGCTTATTACAACACTGTTGTCCTAGCACATCAACGTGAAACGTTATGTACCCTACCTGCATATTCGCCTGACATACATTTATATACGCATACAAATTCGTGTAGGTATACGTATTCGCTTCATTAGGCACATCATGCGGTTCGTTCACCGGGCACTAACAAATCAACGTAAACCATCATCTATCCTACCTTCAGATTCGTGTAACGTACGTTTACGTGCGTACACGTGTTCATTTTATTAAGCACACCATCCAATTGGTTCACCAAGTACTAACAAATCAACATGAAATGTTATGTACCTACCGTCACATTCGTCTGACATACATTTACGTACGTACACGTGTTCGTTTGATTAAGCACATCACCCGATTCGTTCACCAGGCACTAACAAGTCAACGAGAAACGTTATGTGGCCTACCTACGTACTCGTCTAACGTACAAGAATACGATGGGTTGCAACGATACCTGTAATCAACAGTGACGCATTAACACGATGACGACCTGCAGAATCCAGGCAGGTTCACAGTAAATAAACGCTGTTTTGGAAATGCCGCGCACTATCACCGTCCCCTTAAAGTCCCATTAACAAGTGAGATAGGCGAGGCGACGATAAATTTCCGCGGGTACACCTTGTATATGTCGCACTTAATTAAACTACGAATTCGTGCCGGTACCCAGGCAACGCACTGTCCTAACCTGGTAAAGCTCTCTCAGCCAGTTTCCTGTCTGACCGGGGCTCATTCACTCGAAGGCTCGCAGAAAGATATTGACTAGTGAACTAAATGCGTCGCGAGAGCGCAGGAAAATACTAACTACGAACGCAAACGATATCTGTTAAAACACGCTTTTGTCATATTTTGTTTTGTCACTTACCATTTTTTGTCAGCTAGTTTTCTCAACTAGTTTCTTGCCTGGCCAGAACTCATTCATTCGAAGTCTCGCAGAATTATTGATTGGTGAGTCAAGGTAACGTAGGAAAATACTAACTAACAATGCAATAATACTTGTTAAAACACAGTTTTCTCATATTTTGTTCTTTCACTTGACATACTTGGTCAGGAAGTTTTGCCAGCCAGTTTACTGTCTGATCGGGGCTCATTCACTCGAAGGCTCGCAGAAAGATATTGACTAGTGAACTAAATGCGTCGCGAGAGCGCGGGAAAAGACTAACTACGAACGCAAACGATATCTGTTAAAACACGGTTTTGTCATATTCTGTTTTGTCACTTACCATTTTCTGTCAGCTAGTTTTCTCAACTAGTTTCTTGCCTGGCCGGGACTCATTCATTCGAAGTCTTGCAGAAAGGTATTGATTGGTGAGTCAAGGTAACGTAGGAAAATACTAACTAACAATGCAATAATACTTGTTAAAACACAGTTTTCTCATATTTTGTTCTTTCACTTGACATACTTTGTCAGGAAGTTTTGCCAGCTAGTTTCTTACCTGACCGGGGCTCATTCACTCGAAGGCTCGCAGAAAGATATTGACTAGTGAACTAAATGCGTCACGAGAGCGCAGGAAAAGACTAACTACGAACGCAAACGATATCTGTTAAAACACGGTTTTGTCATATTTTGTTTTGTCACTTACCATTTTCTGTCAGCTAGTTTTCTCAACTAGTTTCTTGCCTGGCCGGAACTCATTTATTCGAAGTCTTGCAGAAAGATATTGATTGGTGAGTCAGGGGAATGCAGGAAAATATTAACACTTTGACTGCCAAGCGTATTTTGCTATGTTAGAATCGCGATGCGATGAAATACTGCAGCATATAATTAAATTGTGCAAAATAAAGGTAACGCAGAGTTGTTAGAAGCCAAAGTATTGACGCACCGTCCCAATATGTTATATATATGTTATATATATTTGTTTGTAAAATCTTTCGCACCAGTCACCGGTGACCACCGTGGCAGTCAAAGTGTTAACCCATTTGCATCATTTGGCGAAATAATCCGCAAACAAAAACTGACCATTATCACCGGGAGCGGATAAAGCCGCACACAATAATTTTTGTTTTCAGCTCATCAGCAATCGTTAAAGAGTCTGTACGATAAACAAACAAAGAATTTTGTGTAAAATATTATTTTTCTTACTTTTCTGGTTGTAAGTTCAAAATAATAAAATAATAAAAATAATAATAGATAATAAAATTTAACAAAATTAGGTTACCATAATGAATTACAGTTCGGATTCGGATTCAAGCATAGAAATTCAAATATCCCATAAGCGTAAACGTGCCATAGCTCTAATAGATAGTAGTGAAGATGACCAGCCCGATAATATTGAAACTGGAGATTTCTTATGGGAAAAACGAAATTGTATGTCAACATTACATGATTTTACTACCGTAAGTGGTGTAACGATCAGCGTCAATGGAATGTTCAGGCGCGATGTTTTCGAATTATTTTTCAACGTGGAACTAGTCCAAAAAATAGTTCTGGAAAATACGAGGAATATACAATCATTTGAGTAACCCTACAACACTATTTCTAATGAGACTAAACACTAAAAGTGTTCCTTCCGCATGCTGGTATCGGCAACGTTTAATTGCGCATGTCGGATTTTTAAGTAAGATTGCGGATTTAGAGCGATGATGCAAATGGGTTAACTAAGAATGCAAGTGATATTTGTTAAAACACAGTTTTGTCATATTTTTTTCTTTCACTTGACATGTTTTGTCAAGAAGTTTTGCCAGCTAGTTTCTTACCTGACCGGAACTCATTCACTCGAAGTCTTGCAGAAAGATATTGATTCGTGAGTCAGGGGAACGCAGGAAAATATTAACCCATTTGCATTATTTGGCGGAATAATCCGCAAACAAAAACTGACCATTATCACCGGGAGCGGATAAATCCGCACAAAATAATTTTTGTTTTCAGCTTATCAGCAATCGTTAAAGAGTCTGTACGATAAACAAACAATAAAGAATTTTGTGTAAAATATTATTTTTCTTACTTTTCTGGTTGTAAGTTCAAAATAATAAAATATTAAAAA
Organism: Cryptocheilus praepositus; assembly: GCA_033815515.1. Lineage (NCBI taxonomy): Eukaryota > Metazoa > Arthropoda > Insecta > Hymenoptera > Pompilidae > Cryptocheilus > Cryptocheilus praepositus. The sequence continues at coordinate 1,821,031 of JAWWQZ010000190.1, forward strand.
AATAATAGATAATAAAATTTAACAAAATTAGGTTACCATAATGAATTATAGTTCGGATTCGGATTCAAGCATAGAAATGCAAATATCCCATAAGCGTAAACATGCCATGGCTCTAATAGATAGTAGTAAAGATGACCAGCCCGATAATATTGAAACTGGAGATTTCTTATGGGAAAAACGAAATTGTATGTCAACATTACAGGATTTTACTGCCGTAAGTGGTTTAACCATCAACGTCAATGGAATGTCCAGGCGCGATGTTTTCCAATTATTTTTCAACGTGGAACTAGTCCAAAAAATAGTTCTGGAAAATGCGAGGAATATACAATAATTTGAGTAACCCTATAACACTATTTCTAATGAGAATAAACACTAAAAGTCTTCCTTGCCCATGCTGGTATCGGCAACGTTTAGTTGCGCATGTCGGATTTTTAAGTAAGATTGCGGATTTAGAGCGATGATGCAAATGGGTTAACTAAAAATGCAAGTGATATTTGTTAAAACACAGTTTTGTCATATTTTGTTCTTTCACTTGACATGTTTTGTCAAGAAGTTTTGCCAGCTGGTTTTTCACCTGACCGGAATTCATTCATACGAAGTCTCGCAGAAAGATGTTGACCATTGAACAAAATGCGTCAAAGGAACGCAGGAAAAACTGATAGTTTCTTCGATGACCGGGGCAGACCCAGGCGTAACATGAACGAAAACGATATCTTGTTAAAAGACAGTTTCGTCATATTTTGTTTTTCCACTTGACATATTTCGTCGAAAAGCTCTCTCAGCTAGTTTCTTGCCTCGCCGGAACTCATTCACTCGAAGTCTCGCAGAAAGATATTGACCAGTGAGGTAAATGCATCAAGGGAACGCAGGAAAAAAAATACGAAATTTCTTTGATGATCGCGTCAGAGCTACGCGTAATATGAACGTAAAAGATATTTTGTTAAAACACAGTAACAAGGTGTATGTAATATGATATTTTATTCCAATCGTTGTTATTAATGATGTAGCAATTTTAATTGGAGTATACGGTCAATTTGTCTGCTTCAATTGCATTGTTTAAAAATATAACTAAAGCTCAGTGCGAAAAGTTTAATCTTTGACAAGGGCATACATCCACTGCCGAAACGCTAGGTTTTTAAACAATACATTTTTCACAGATTAATCGATCGTATAAACCAATTAAAATTGTTACATCACTGCCAACGTGTTTATAGCATTTGCAAAAGTGATTGTGCTACATTTTTGTTGGTCTGCCACCCTAGAGACAGCATCAACATTTTGTTACAATTGGCACTTGGGCAAATTGATGTCTGAGAATCTGTTGTCCTAAGTGAAGGTACTAGACTCTGATACGTGAGGGTGTATATAGGTGAATACGAAACAGTACCGATGTGTGTGCCATGGGGTCAGACGATTATATTGGAAATTAGAGAACAGAACCGAATGTGTTCGTTACGGAGTTAGATGATTGTATCCGAAGATAGTTGTTATCGTTTAACTTGTAGGATTAAACGCCAATTCCCTGCAGCTATTTTCCGTGTGTGTAAATCCTCGATATTCGGTACTATTATCCGGTTGAGAGATTTAAGACTGCTGCGATCGATTTTATATTGGGAATTTTTTGTACATCGGTTCCGCACTGTGGTTTATATTTGAAAGTTTTATTGTTTTAAAATAGTTTCAAATCGTAGATGTCTATGCAATTTTTATGCATGAAAATCAAAGTAAAAATGTTAGTACTTCTACATATTATTTTCTGTTTCGGAATTTCTTCCACATTTGGCCTTATACCGTCATTTTATATTATACCGTTTATATTTCAAAGTTTTATTGTTTTAAAATTGTTTCAAATCGTACATGTATATGCAATTTTTATGCATGAAAATCAAAGTAAAAATGTTAGTACTTATACATATTATTTGCTGTTTCGGAATTTCTTCCAAATTTGGCCTTATACCGTCATTTTATATTATACCGTTTATATTTGAAAGTTTTATTGTTTTAAAATTGTTTCAAATCGTACATGTTTATGCAATTTTTATGCATGAAAATCAAAGTAAAAATGTTAGTACTTCTACATATTATTTGCTGTTTCGGAATTTCTTCCAAATTTGGCCTTATACCGTCATTTTATATTATACCGTTTATATTTGAAAGGTTTATTGTTTTAAAATTGTTTCAAATCGTAGATGTCTATGCAATTTTTATGCATGAAAATCAAAGTAAAAATGTTAGTACTTCTACATATTATTTTCTGTTTCGGAATTTCTTCCACATTTGGCCTTATCCCGTCATTTTATATTATACCGTTTATATTTGAAAGTTTTATTGTTTTAAAATTGTTTCAAATCGTACATGTCTATGCAATTTTTATGCATGAAAATCAAAGTAAAAATGTTAGTACTTCTACATATTATTTTCTGTTTCGGAATTTCTTCCACATTTGGCCTTATACCGTCATTTTATATTATACCGTTTATATTTGAAAGTTTTATTGTTTCAAAATTGTTTCAAATCGCACATGTCTATGCATTTTTTATGTATGAAAATCAAAGTAAAAATATTCGTACTTATATATATTATTTTCTGTTTCGGAATTTCTTCCACATTTGGCCTTATACCGTCATTTTATATTATACCGTTTATATTTGAAAGTTTTATTGTTTTAAAATTGTTTCAAATCGTAAATGTCTATGCAATTTTCATGCATGAAAATCAAAGTAAAAATATTCGTACTTATATATATTATTTTCTGTTTCGAAATTTCTTCCACATTTGGCCTTATACCGTCATTTTATATTATACCGTTTATATTTGAAAGTTTTATTGTTTTAAAATTGTTTCAAATCGTACATGTCTATGCAATTTTTATGCATGAAAATCAAAGTAAAAATGTTAGTACTTCTACATATTATTTTCTGTTTCGGAATTTCTTCCACATTTGACCTTATCCCATCATTTTATATTATACCGTTTATATTTGAAAGTTTTATCGTTTCAAAATAGTTTCAAATTGTAGATGTCTATGCAATTTTTATGCATGAAAATCAAAGTGAAAATGTTAGTACTTCTACATATTATTTTCTGTTTCGGAATTTCTTCCACATTTGGCCTTATACCGTCATTTTATAATATACCGTTTATATTTGAAAGTTTTGTTGTTTTAAAATTGTTTCAAATCGTACATGTCTATGCAATTTTTATGCATGAAAATCAAAGTAAAAATGTTAGTACTTCTACATATTATTTTCTGTTTCGGAATTTCTTCCACATTTGGCCTTATACCGTCATTTTATATTATACCGTTTATATTTGGAAGTTTTATTGTTTTAAAATTGTTTCAAATCGTACATGTCTATGCAATTTTTATGTATGAAAATCAAAGTAAAAATGTTCGTACTTACATGTATTATTTTCTGTTTCGGAATTTCTTCCACATTTGGCCTTATACCGTCATTTTATATTATACCGTTTATATTTGAAAGATTTATTGTTTTAAAATTGTTTCAAATCGTACATGTCTATGCAATTTTTATGCATGAAAATCAAAGTAAAAATGTTAGTACTTCTACATATTATTTTCTGTTTCGGAATTTCTTCCACATTTGGCCTTATACCGTCATTTTATATTATACCGTTTATATTTGAAAGTTTTGTTGTTTTAAAATTGTTTCAAATCGTACATGTCTATGCAATTTTTATGTATGAAAATCAAAGTAAAAATGTTAGTACTTCTACATATTATTTTCTGTTTCGGAATTTCTTCTGCATTTGGCCTTATACCGTCATTTTATATTATACCGTTTATATTTGAAAGTTTTGTTGTTTTAAAACTGTTTCAAATCGTACATGTCTATGCAATTTTTATGTATGAAAATCAAAGTAAAAATATTCGTACTTATATATATTATTTTCTGTTTCGGAATTTCTTCCACATTTGGCCTTATACCGTCATTTTATATTATACCGTTTATATTTGAAAGTTTTATTGTTTTAAGATTGTTTCAAATCGTACATGTCTATGCAATTTTTATGTATAAAAATCAAAGTAAAAATATTCGTACTTATATATATTCTTTTCTGTTTCGGAATTTCTTCCACATTCGGCCTTATACCGTAATTTACCGCAGCATGAAATATATCTATACAAGTATTTCATATCTACTACACATATATATGTAGGGTTTGAAAAATATTTCTACGGAATTTATTGAATTTATGTCTATGCGTATATACCGCGTAATCTCCTTCCATATCAAATTACTTTGAAACAATGTATCGTACAGAGACAAATGAGGGTTGTTCGTGCCTAAGAGGGCCAAGCGTGCCTCGTGTGTCACTGCCGAAGTCAGTGCCGAGGATTTTCAAGTGTTTTTACGAAAGGGGCCGAGACTGTCCGAATCGGGAAGGCACCTATGCACTTAATGCATTGCGTCGTCAGTCCGCCTAGAGCTGCACGCCGTATAATAGTAAAGTCCGCCTAGAGCTGCACGCCGTATAATAGTAAAGTCCGCCTAGAGCTGCACGCCGTATAATAGTAAAGTCCGCCTTGAGCTGCACGCTGCATAGTAGTAAAGAGTCGTTCCTAGAAATTAGTATTTGGTTACCTAACCCTTAAACAGACCCTTCCCAGAACCAAATTTGTGACGGGTCGCCGTGAAATTGATCACGGACTGAGTCGTGTGAGTCCTACAAATTCGCACGGCTAAACAAGGGTGTAAGGCCAAACTTGAAAGAAATTTCCAGTTAGAAAATTGGCGGCGAAAACCTTCGTCTCTGTAAGCGAACACCACATGAACGAAGAACGTGAAGCGACCAACGGAATATGATACTTTAATCACACCGTCTGCTTGGATATTTGGTTTGCTCTTGTATTATTAGCTTTACTCCACGGTTGCCTTATGCATACAGCTTTCGTTACTTAGACGTTCAGATCCGGCGAAATGCAAATCAATCGGGAAAGAGAGAAGTTCGGGCGGTAGTCGTGTGAAATTGCACAACTGCTGTTTGCGTTTTTGGTTGCCAGGGTGGTTTATCTTAATGTTCTCAGGCATATCGATGTAGTCTGATTATAAGTTTCATACACTCGGTGGTTCTTGCATACATTTTCTTAATGATTGACTGTCAACTTTTACCATATGTTGCACATACGTAATGTGTTTAGCATGATCGAAGATGGCCAAATAATTACATGCATCGTTTATTTTTTTTTAAATAAAAAAGGTGCTTGTGCACTTAAAAATTAAACGCGTACCTTCAGACCTAGACTTCTGGGATCTTGGCACTGTGTCCAGCATAAGGTAAAAGATACGAATCAAATCGATTTAATACTTACAATACAACACAGTACAGTCCAATGCACTAATGAAAGTATGTATTGTACTTATAACGTAAGTAATGTATTTGTTTGTATTGTATTATATTACACTGCAATGCAGTCTAATGCAATACAATACAATACAATACAATAAGTAATGTATTTGTTTGTATTGTATTGTATTGTATTAAATTATTGTATTGTTGTAAATGCAATATTTGATGCAATGCAATCTAATGCAATACAATACAATACAATACAATACAAACAAATACATTACAATACAATAAGTATGACAATACGAACGAAGATATATATTCTGTTGTATTGTATTTGAAATGTAATTGTGAAGTAATTCTAAGTAATGTATTTGTTTGTATTGTATTGTATTGTATTGTATTGTATTGCATTAGATTGCATTGCATCAAACATATTATTGTATTTTAATGCAATCTAATGCAATATTACACTGCAATGCAATCTAATGCAATATTTGATGCAATGCAATCTAATGCAATACGATACAATACAATATGTTTGTATTGTATTGTATTATGTTTGTATTGTGTACAATGTTTGTATTGTATTGTATTGTATTAAATTATTATATTGTTGTAAATGCAATATTTGATGCAATGCAATCTAATGCAATACAATACAATACAATACAATACAATACAATACAATACAAACAAATACATTACAATACAATAAGCAATGTATTGTATTGTATTAAATTATTGTATTGTTGTAAATGCAATATTTGATGCAATGCAATCTAATGCAATACAATACAATACAATACAATACAATACAATACAAACAAATACATTACAATACAATAAGTAATGTATTTGTTTGTATTGTATTGTATTGTATTGTATTGTATTGTATTAGATTGCATTGCATCAAATATTGCATTTACAACAATACAATAATTTAATACAATACAATACAATACAAACATTGTACACAATACAAACATAATACAATACAATACAAACATATTGTATTGTATTGTATTGCATTAGATTGCATTGCATCAAATATTGCATTAGATTGCATTGCAGTGTAATATGTTTGATGCAATGCAATCTAATACAATACAATACAATACAATACAATACAATACAAACAAATACATTACTTAGAATTACTTCACAATTACATTTCAAATACAATACAACACAATATATATCTTCGTTCGTATTGTCATTTACAAAAAAACCAACGTACTTATGAATTTGCGCAAAACGTCGGCGGAGTTAGTATTTGCCATTTAAATGGCATGCATCGACTATCGTACTGATCTTCTGGCGGTCGAATTTCAATTAACAATTAGTCGATTTCCGATCTTTAGGAGGTGACGTTCAATTTGTGCTTTTCCGCGATATGAGCGAGATGTTATCTGAGATCTGACGACCTCGATGGCGTGAAAACAGGGTGCCAGGGTACGTGGTAAGCTGCAGATAACGGTCGCACCTAAAAACAGCGAATATTCGGTGACCTGCAGATAACGTGTGAACGAAACGAAAATCGACAAAGCGCACAATCTCCAGGTTCCCTTTAATACATTCCCGGATACCTGCACGTAACTAGAACACCGTGATGTGACAGGTATTAGATGTTGCTTAAAGCCGTTCTGTATATTGTGGTACATTTGGTTAAATACAAAATGTATTACGTAATGTTCTAATATTATAAAATTACGCCCTTTTATTGGTTGTTCCTGTTCTTTTATGGAAAAACTATTTTGGGGTATTTACTGTATTTATTATAGATTACTTAAAAAAACAATTGTTATAACATCGCCATTTTGGTCAAATTGGGAGAGCACCGGAATTTGACATCAGGAAACAAATTAGTTCCCGAAGAAGAAACTCTATATCACTCCAAATACGTACAGCAAATGTTGTAGTTTTCTTAAATAAACTAAACGAACAATAAAAGTCCGTAGTATACTATCACACAACAGGTTGATTTTAACGTAATTTGCAATTTAATCATTCAAAAAAAAACATTTATACATATTTATCATATTAATTTGGTTCGCCGTAAATTTCTGATTCAAAAATATATTGACCAGTAAGGGAAGGTAGCCTTATTTGGACCGCTATGATATACAAAGACTGATGATATCTGCGAGATTTGAGATAGGCATTTTGTTATACGTAGATGTAGATGAGGTTAATGCAATTGGGTTTTTAAAGAAACGCCTCGTGGTTACATTGAGAGAAATGTTATTCGTTTGGCTAAGAAGAAAATCTGTTATTTCGACATAAGTGTGAAAGCAGTTAATTCGTATAAACGTAAGTAATTACCTGTCTTATTATACCATCACAAAACTTGCTTATTTATCTACAATTTGCAATTCTAATTTTGCGAAGTTATGTTAGTTTGACGATTCTGTACAATATCAAGCATTAAATATTCAAGTTTCCCAAGTTGGACCGAAAACAGTTGCCGAAATTGAACCGGTCCAATTTCGGCAACGACATTTTTTTCATGGATAAATTATAATTAAAAAAATATCTTCTAGTAGTGATGGTGATGAAGATAGAAGCGATAACGAAAATAAACGATTTAGGACAGTTCTTGAAAAAATATCACCGCGAGCAAAGAAAAATCAGAAAGCAGTGAAAATAACAAGCAGCCCTTACAAATCGCGGTAATACCAAAACTTAAAAAAAAAGATCAGTTCACCAAAGTTTAACAAAATGCAGAAACATAAAAAAGAAACTGGTGATTCATGGTTTTGTATATTATGTGAAGAAACCAAGGAAGAAGAAATGATACAATGCATGAAATGTCACGCTTGGATACATACTCGGTGTGTTGGAGTTAGTGCTGCAATTAAAAGGTTCTTTTGTTGTAATTGCCGTTAAGAATAGCTCATGATCCAATATAGGAAACTAGCGGTCCAAATAAGGAAACTTGTTTCCTAAACTGAACCGATGACACGATTTTTTTTAATTTATTTTTCACTGTTGTAAATAATTTTTAAAATTTAATAAATGGTTCTATTTTGAAGGTACACTTAGTGAGTTTATTTTCTACTACTTCATTTTTATTGGCACTTCTTCCGTCCTTCTATATTTGAAAAAATACAAAATTGGTCCAAATTAGGCTACTCTCCCCTATATGGCCACAAGGTATATATTTTGTCATAATAAAAAATTGTACCAGCTATATGAGCTGTCTCTTGTCGCATCGATTTTCTTTTCTGGTATCCACTGAACTTTTCACGTGGTAGTTTATATCGAGATTATTTTAAAACGATTTACCATAAGTTATTCATACATGCCCGCGTTGTATCCATCATTCGCACGTACTGCTTTCGCGACAACCACGTGTCGTGTTAAGACAAATCTAATTCGGCCACATAAATTCAACGTTCACAAACGTCAGCATCAATAAACATTCCGGCGTGCCATATAAATTGACACCGTTAGCATTCTGGCCACAAGCGCATCACTGTCCGTCCGAATCCCAGAAGCGTCGTGAAACAAGCTTCTCTTCGAAGCACGAGCTGACCAAACATAAATCAACCGCTGGAAGACGCTCCCCGAAAACAACGAAACGAAAGCAACGACGGCAAGAGAACCATAGAAATATCCGCGAAAAGGTCGACACAGCGTTCTTCGACATCGCATTAAAGATCCCAATCCCGCTAACTCCTGGGGGATAGTGGGATAAAAAGCCTCGCCTTTTATTACTCGGACGGGGTGGCCAGAAAGGTCGGGGTGAAACTTACACTGTGTGTTAATGAAGTTGGGTGAAAAAAAGTTCATATAAACTTATGCCCGGAAATGCTTTATTGAAAATTCATGAGCGCGTGGCGTAAGTTCGGTCCCGAAGTTTTCGGAGATCGTATATATGCATAGTGGAATGTTTTCCATTGTGTATTGGAATATTAAATTTTGCGTACAGAGCGGTGTATGAATTAAGTGTCTGTCGTGCCAGGTCGTTGTGACGATGGTCATTTGAAATTGTCAGCAGACATATGAGTATATTGTACTTTAAGAACGTTCTTATTTGTGCCCATAATTATGAAAGTGGTCTAAGTCATATATTTCTTGTTTCGAGATATTTAATGAATTGCATTTGAATAAATTAAAAAATATTTTTACATTATGCGACATTTTAATTTATAATTTTATTAGTCTTAATTAATGGAAATTTACTATGAATATGAAATTTTGTGTGAATTTTATACGATAATATTATTTTTAAAGATTGAATTGACTTAGACCATTTTCAAAATTAACTGAATGTCCTATAAATGACTTAAAGCATTAAAGAACTTTGAGTTTTATTTGAAACAATAATTTGATTGAAATAATTCGTGAACATTTATTACATTTATTAATTATTTTTAAACAGTAATCCATTTTTATCATTATTTCGAGTATTTAAGATTCTTAAAATGTTCCTGAAAAACTGGAGGGATGTACGGTAGTAAACTCATAATATCTTTATGTTTTTCTTCCGATACTGGTCTAATGGTGGTGTATAATGGAAGTAATTTAATATTTCCGTATATTTTTGGTCTTCCTTTTTTAGGTGAAAGATCCAAAACGTGAAATTTAGAATCATCTAAAGATGTTTTATAGAACATTTTATAAGGTTCATTTTTCAAGAATCTCGTCCATTGAATTTGTAGCCAAGAGACAGATTCACCCGCGGTATTTTTTACTCTTCTTGTTATTGATTATAAACCGGAATGAAGTTGTCGTTATTATTAAAATTTGATTGTCATTTATTTTATTATGTAGTTCAGAAACGCGTCAAAGAAGGCCACGTGCCATTTTCAAGTTGTTTATATAATTTATTTAAATTTTTGACTTAGACCACTTTCATAATTAAAACTAAATGAATTCCATATAATGTTGAAATTACAACCACTATCTAATGGTTCATATATATATATACAATTTCGTAAAATTTACATTGAATAAATTTAGTTAAAAATAATGTGGTATGAAATAACTGATAAACTCATTTTTTTTAAATTTTGACTTAGACCACTTTCATAATTATGGGCACATTTATAGTTGTCTCACAGCTAAGGAATTTGATCCTGGTTTATACTCAATGCACCTTTGTAAATGAAACTTAATTGTCTGTGTTATCCATGTAGAAAATAATACCGTAGCTGTGCCAGTTTATTGCCATCTGTATTATGCACTTGTTATTTTATGAGCACTTTCCATTCAGTCCCTACCTATTTTTGGCCATATCTCCGGAACTATTGCGAATTTCGGGGCACGGTTTGAATATTTTCGAGTCTCTGCCAACCCCTTTTCATACCATGTAGGTGAGTAAGTCAAATGATTTACTTTCAGTTCGTGGTTATTAAAAAAACCTGTGTTTTTTTACGTTTCTCTCGATTTTTTCACCTGTTTTCAGTCATATCTCCGAAACTATTCGGAATTTTTCAACGCGGTTGCAAGTTTTCCAAGTCTCTTTATACCTCCTTTCATCTGACACAATTACAAGTTGATCTGTAGAGTTTTAATATTTGACCCCATTCTCAGGGTCGTTTTTCACGATTTTTCCACACATTTTTGACGATATCTCGCGAACTGTTGCGAATTTCGGCGTGCGCCTTGCATTTTTCGAGTGATTTTCGACCACCTTTGATATAGTAAAAGGGCAGTCAAATCGGTCACCCATCATTTTTTGGCAAAAATACCTAAAGATTTTCGCGATTTCTTCAGTCTTCTCACGACTAAAGTAGCGGTCGAAACCTATTATTAATACAGGTTTTCTTAAAGCTCTTTGAACGCACTTTCACGTGGGACTAATCGCGATCAGCAATTTTGAAAAAAAATTTTTTTTGCTTTCTTAAAATCGTTATATCTCGGAAACTGTGAAGAGTTCAGCGTGCGGAAAGTAGTCTATCTTCAGGGCAAATTACCCTCTATCAAATTGTATCGGGCCGAAACAGAAAAAAAATTTGACATTTTTCGCGTATTTTCACGTATTTTCGGCTTATTTATTGTCGTTTTTTGTATATTTCTGCTCATAACTCCGAAACTATTGCGAATTTTGGAATGCGGTTTGCGTTTTTTTGAACCTGGTTCCATCCTCTTTCACTCGAGCAACTCGAATAATTTAATTTCAGTTCGCGGTTATAAAAAAAAACGCATTTTTTTCTCGTGTTTTTGTCAATTTTTTAATACATTTTTGGCTTCATGACTAAATCTTTGCATTTGACACCACAGAAACGAACGAGATTCTTTTTTTAATAATATTTCTGTGCAACTAGAATCTTCTCACCCTCGAAGACGATGCTATTTTCCTTCGTATCTAAATCATTGCATTCGTCGCCCCAGAAACAAGCGAACTTTTTTCCTTAACCAAATTTCTGTGCAACTAGAGTCTTCTTTCGTCATAAAATCCCGTGCCCCCAAGAGTTAAGAAAGTTCCGACTAAACTGAGGCCAGGTGGGCGACGTAGAGCAAAGTTCGAGCAGCCGAGAACTCCCCGACATTAAAGAAAATTAACAAATATGCATGAGACATCGGGATGCTAAGCGCCGTCGAAGAAGTCGGCCAACAAAATCGCGAAGATTTTCCTGGGAACTTCCCACTTGACAGTTTCTGCGCCTCTCCCCACGGCGACTAACTGAATCCGTCAGGAAGATTTTCTTCAGCATCGACACGTTCCGCTGACCGTGACCGTGTCGTTGTATACGACGAACATCAAATTGTCCCAACTTGGAGGACGGAAAGTAGCGCGCGCCGATAAAAGCGTCGGAGTGTAACGAAGTTTCGCGTGACGGACGAGCAATTACTTCGCTGTTTCTTCCTACATAATGACGGAAGGTGCCGAAAGTTAGAGCACGCGAAACAGTTTACACGTCCTGTCGATGTCGGTTTATTGGACAAAATGGCGGTGGTGTTATTGAACAAGTCTGTCTACATTTGATACTGCATAGTGTAGGTGTTGAATCGTGTGATTTTGTATGAACGCGCAATGAGAAAGTGCTGGTTCGTGAGAGAGTACGAGAAGTTTGAAGTGGACTGTATGTTTAAAACCGGATATATTTACTTATGTTACAGGAATGAATACTGATTGAATTTCTCTATCATGGAAACCAAACAATATAAAAGTGTTGAGCGCGATATTAAAATGTGAGACCAACCAAATATCTGGAAATATTCAATAGAGGTAAGAAAAAGTAACACATGTTCCCAATAAGCCTTAAACAAATCTTCTGGTGCTTTGGTGGTACAATTGGGCTAATGTCGCGACTGGTCGTCGATAAAGTCATGTGTTTGATTGTCCTGTTAGTGAATGTATATGAATATGTATATATTTGTATGAAAAAAAAAGTGTGCAAGAGAGAGAACACGAGAGTGAGAGAAGAATAGAAATGAGTCTATAAGATAAATGTTCTAAACGAAACTATCATGGAAAGCAAACAGTATAAAAGTGTTGAGCGCGATATTAACACAATAAACGGAACAAAACGTAAATGATCTATTGACGAGATATATCGTCTTGCGTATTTCGTCATTCTAGGCCACTGAGATATATCGTCTTGCATGTTCTGTCGTTCGAGGCAGGTGACAAGATATCACACAGTTGCTACGTGATTGTCAGCCGCAGTTTTTCGTAATTTGTGTCGCGTTAATTATTTGAAGCTCTGAAATATGGATAGCAAAAAACGATTAGCAATATTCGAAATATTTGTGGACAGTTTAACACTTTGACTGCCAAGCGTTTCTTTATGTTCACGATGCGATTAAATATATAATTGTGCCCATGATTTATTTAAGTCAAAAAACAAAAAATATTTTATCGTTATTTCAATCATTATTTTTAACTAAATTTATTCAATGTAATTTTTATGAAATTGTCAAAAATGAACCATTAGATAGTGGTTGTAATTTCAACATTATATGGAATTCATTTAGGTTTAATTATGAAAGTGGTCTAATTCAAAAATTTTAATAAATTATATAAACAACTTGAAAATGGCACGTGGCCTCTTTGACGCGTTTCTGATCAATAAAATAAATGACAATCAAATTTTAATAATAACGACAACTTCATTCCGGTTTATATCAATAACAAGAAGAGTAAAAAATACCGCGGGTGAATCTGTCTCTTGGCTACAAATTCAATTGATGAGATTCTTGAAAAATGAACCTTATAAAATGTTCTATAAAACATCTTTAGATGATTCTAAATTTCACGTTTTGGATCTTTCACCTAAAAAAGGAAGACCAAAAATATACGGAAATGTTAAATTACTTCCATTATCACCATTAGACCAGTATCGGAAGAAAAACATAAAGATATTATAATGTCACACAGTTTTTCAGGAACATTTTAAGAATCTTAAATACGAAATAATGATAAAAATGGATTACTGTTTAAAAATAATTAATAAATGTAATAAATGTTCACGAATTATTTCAATCAAATTATTGTTTCAAATAAAACTCAAAGTTCTTTATTGCTTTAAGCCATTTATAGGACATTCAGTTAATTTTGAAAATGGTCTAAGTCAATTCAATCTTTAAAAATAATATTATCGTATAAAATTCACACAAAATTTCATATTCATAGTAAATTTCCATTAATTAAGACTAATAAAATTATAAATTAAAATGTCGCATAATGTAAAAATATTTTTTAATTTATTCAAATGCAATTCATTAAATATCTCGAAACAAGAAATATATGACTTAGACCACTTTCATAATTATGGGCACAATTAAAACTAAATGAAAGTAATGCAGTTGGCCCACCCAATAAATTGCTTTTACAAGATTCCAACCACACGCTTCATTGCGTCTTGAGCATTTTTAGTCAAATGTTTTGCACCGGTCCGGTGACCAACAACATATATATATATATATATATATATATATATATATATATATATATATATATATATATATATCTTACAAAAATAAGTGAGTCTTTGCAAATTTTTCAAGAGTAACAGTGTGTGCGTCTTAGCGAATCTTTAGAGAATATCAGCGAATGTATTTAGCGAGTTTTGGCGAACCTTTATCAGCGTTTAATACAGAGTGCAGTGCGAGTAATATTATAGCCATCACTTTTGTGATTAAAACCGTTTAATATATCATTCCAATCTAAATCCTACAATAGTATAAAGTGTATTTTATTGTGGAATGTTTGGCAGTTGATTTTTGTCCCTGCGTAGAAGGCTGTGGCAGTGGAAAAATTAGAAACCCTGCGGATGATAGTTTATTAGAGAAAATTACGACGGTGTGATGAAACGTCCCATAAATCAATAACAGGTCAATGGAGAGAAGAAGGGTGCCTGCGTACATTAATTACAGAGTTATGGTTAAAAGAAAAGTGTATTTTATTTTTTTTTGTTACTATTTTCTACATACAATTCAGTAGAAAGTTACGGGAAGCGAAACAGTTTACACACCCTGTTCATTTTGGTTTATAAAAAAAAAATAGGAACAGTGCTGTGGAAGAAACTTATATACATTTGCCACTGGGTAGTGATTAAAATGTTTTTTTTTTTTTGATCGCTTGGTGAAGATTTTAGTAGATTTATATAAAGTTGATGGGAATGAAATAATTTTTTTCTTTGTTGATCCAAGGAAAATAGGGGTAGATTTATGGAAAATAGCTGTGTATTCTTTTACCGGGTAACATTTAAGTGGAATGCATATTTTATTTCGACTTTTTATATTTTTAATTTTTATAAATTGGTAGAAGATCGGGGACGTGGAATGGTATACATAAGTTATCGATTTCTTGATAAAATAGGAACGGTGCTATGAAAGATGTCTGAACATATTTTTTACTGGATTAATATATTTTGTTTTAGAGCACTCTGCGATGGATTTTGATAGATTCATAGAAAATTCAAGTTAATGGAATAATTTACCTGTCCTGTCAATGTTGACTTGGTAGAGAAAATGGGGGTCATTTAAAATATTTTCACATTTCCCGTGACTTTATCCTTTGGATTTAATGAAAGTAACGCATGACACGAAAACTGTCATTTCATGTGACAATTTCCTCGAGTTCTTTATTTCACGTAACTGCACCTACATTACCGCGCACTCAGATGACACTCTGAAAAACATCGCGGAAAATATTACCTGGGACCGTCTGTTTTAAGACTGTCTCCGTTATAAAGCCGTCACATTTCAAACGAATGTACAAGAAGATAATTGCTCGACCGTCGAAAATTTCCTTTTAACGGCAAAACGACGCTTTTCAACAGCGCTTTGATAATATGTAAAGTACCGAAACCCGAGTTGGAACCAAATATTCTACATGATGTATGCGATATTTTTAGCAGCCTTTGCTTTAGCAATTTTATCATTGTGGGATGTGAGATGACGATGGCTGGAGTATTTTTATTTAAATATTAAAAGAATACTCAAATATTTACAGAAAATATATTTAATTAAATAACATATATTATTAAAAAGAATAATATAAATAATTAATAATTAAAAATATTGTAATTAAAATAATTACGCAGACACAGAACACACGTACAATTATTGCTACTCGACACTTTCTAACAGAAAAGCTGACACAAACTCGACACTTGTTGAGACGTCACATACAGCAAGAAGGTCAACACAAAAACCCTCGCGTTTTCCTTAGCGCATCCCTCATATTCTACTTTTCCTCTATTCATTCACTCGTTCATTACTCACTTGGTTACTTCATTCTAAGAATTCGCTAACAAAAACTCAGACGTCGCGTGCGTCGCACGTATTTTGTGGTATATCACACAATACTTTACTGTGTTACATGTATATCGACACCGACACTAATATTATTATTTAACCCCTTAACCTATAACTACGGGCATAGCCCGTAGTAGATGATCGGGACAAATATAAATATTAGCGGCGGCGCCTTGCTAAAGTTATAAATATTTGTGGAATATATGATAAGTAATTTCAACCTGATATAATAATTGTGGTAGATGTAAGCATAAAAGAAATTAAAAAATGATCGACAATTTTATAAATTCTTACATATAATAAACAATTTTGTGCGATATAACGTAAAAATATTTTTTATGCGTAGTGGATAAGGACCAAATATAAAAAAGTCGGACTAAGAAAATACATCAATGATTTATGAAATAGATGAGAGAATGCTTTCAATTAAATTAAATAATTAAATTAGACATATAGAAATGGTAAAAATATTTAATTCTTCATTGTACATATACATGGAGAAGTTTTTACATTGTACATTAAATAGTTTGCTGCTACTCGTCGTAATTCAAAACGCGCATCTTCTTGTGACGACATGGTTGAAAATCGCTTCCGTCGCTTGAAGATAGGACAAATATAAATATTGATTTGTTTTTTGGTACCATAAACTCATAAATATTTTTGTGACGATGGTCGACTGGTCAATTGCTTGTAAACGTAACGATAGTGAGACATTAATGATCTCAGCTCTTTTTCGAATATTAAGCGTCTTTCCACTTTGGTATCTACTTTAAGAAAATGCGTTTCCAATTTTTTCGAAATTTGGATCCTGCATATATTTTATCTGCTGTAATAGATTCGGAACAAATATAAATATTCTTGTCCATTTTCATAATCTATCAAACTATTGAATATATGTCACTATCATCAAGTTTGATATAATAATCTCGTCTAGATGTCATTATCGAAAAGAATCAATGATCCGCCGATGTTATTGTGCAAGCGCACTAATTTCAGATAATAACGTTGAAATATTACAGGCATAACGTTTCGATTAATGACGGGCACATTCATATATTTCGTCCACAACATGTATATGTACATGATCGGGCGAAATATAAATATTGGTGCTAACGCCGCTAAGTTATAAATATTTGTGGAATATATGATAAGTAATTACAATCTGATATAATAATTGTGGTAGATGTAAGTAATACAAAATTAATTAATGATCGCACAAAAAATCGTAAAAAACAAAATCGGATCAAAAAATATTACGGCATAGCCCAAAAACAGGCTTTACTGAATATTACGGGATATGCCCGTAATACGATGATCGGGACAAATATAAATATTAGCGGCGGCGCCCTCCTAAAGTTATAAATATTTGTGGAAAATGTGATAAGTAATTACAACCTGATGCAATAATTGTGGTAAATGCAAGTACTACAAAGAGTTTATTTATACAAAAATCAGTAATACAAAATTAATAATCTGCAATGGTGTGATACAATCCGTCACCGTACTAAACAAATTGTGCGAATGGCTCGAAGGCTGCGGGAGCTTGTTTACGTTTTCGGTCCAAAATTGTCAAACGTGAATCGTAGGTTAAGGGGTTAACCTTCTTAGTAGCGGTTTAACCCTTATCGGTCGCTAGCTTTTTATACGTGATTATTACTAGGTTGTAGCTGGTTTTAGTAAATATGCGAAAAATTTCAGTATTATAAGAATAATATTTTTATTAAAAATTACTTCTTTTTTGAAGATGTATTACAAATATATGAGTTGAAAATAATTATTTATAAGTTTTTAACGTATGATATTTTTTTAAACAATCTCCAATATGAAGGAATGGTTTTCTGTTGCACGTTCCACGGAAATATATTGTTGTTTTTCTTCCTCCAGGCAATTTGCGATTAGAACCTACTAAGCAATCGTTATGTTTTCCTTTAGCGTCAGGTTGCAAGATATGTAGTTTTCTTACCTTCACGGAAATTCCCAATTAGGGACATAACTAATTCCCGAATAAATTTTATGTGAGATTTTATGTTATATGTTGATTTACTGTTATTATGCTTCCAATCAGCTTTGTACAGAATATAAGACTTAATTCACAAGTCAATCGTACCCGCATTTCATAAAACGTGAATTTTGACTGTTTCACCCGTTGTCACCTCCCACGTGACGTACGACAGCAGCGATAAAGTACTGTTGTCACGTGAGAGGTGACTTACGACCGTTAAGGGTTAAGAAGTTGTACTTATGGTGTGTTAAGTGTATGGTGTGAACACTGAAATACTAATTGTATGATTCAAAAAATGAAATACTAATTATATGATTCAAAAAGACACTAACACACAAATTGCCGATGCTTGGGTCCGATTTTTTTCCATGGAAATGAAAGCGTAAAATTGCTGTCTTCGGAAATTCCTGATCATCGACTGTCCTCGGTATAACAGCAACTGCGCTGTTACTCGACGAGTGACTGTGCTGACAGCGTGCTCGACAAAAATGCACAAAAAATGAAATACTAATTATATGATTCAAAAAGACACTAACACACAAATTGCCGATGCTAGGGTCCGATTTTTTTCCATGGAAATGAAAGCGTAAAGTTGCTGTCTTCGGAAATTCTTGATCATCGACTGTCCTCGGTATAACAGCAACTGCGCTGTTACTCGACGAGTGACTGCGCTGACAGCGTGCTCGGCAAAAATGCACGTAGTTCCCAAACGAGAGAAAGCGTCGGCGAAAGAGCGGGCTTTGGCACACAGCTATCTCCGGTTTCCGTTATTAACAGAAACGTAGACGGAAGATTCTCCGCCAGTGGCGGTCGCTCGTTACTCGCGAAGCCGATACTTTTGCCTTTTGACGGCCGTTAATGAATCAAGGGACTTTCTCGCGAACAGTTCATCCCGTCTTCTTGGCCATTTTCCGGTCAGAGACGAACGATTAAGACGGAGATCCGACAATCAGCAGGAAACGCGCGCAGAACTCTTCGGACGATTATAGACGATGACATTCTTTACACGACGGGACTCGGAATAATTTCATCGTCGGCGGTAAATTATCGTCGCGCGAGACTGTTTGGAATTATTCATGGAAAGCATCGTACGAGATCTACGAGCGGCTCGCCTGGAAATGATAAACTTGGAAATAGGTTGTGCTAGAAGCGGAGGGTTTTAATTGAAGACAATTGCGTCGGGTTTAGTTAGAGTCGTTTAATGAACGTGGTCACTTCTAGGACGAATGTCACTCCGGTTAATGCTGCGCGGAAAGTTAATTGTGTGGAGAGATGCGAGGGAAAGGATGCTTTGTGAAGCGAGTGTTCAAAGATTAAGAGGGATCTAGGGAAAGGTAATGAGCGCTTGTTGAGGGAAGTAATGTATTTTTGGTGAGAGGTTTTCAGATCTACGCGCGATTTAAAGTGGAGCAACACGTTTCCGGTCAGCCATGCTCGGAACCACGCACGATTTAAAGTGAAGGAACGCGTTTTCGGTCAGACATTTTCAGATCCACAGGGGATTTAAAACGAATTAACGCATTTTCAGTCAGCCGTTTTGGGATCCACACGCGATTTAAAGTAAATTTACGGATGAGAAAATAGATCGCGACGAAAATGTAAACTTTGTGCGGTTGATACTTGCCACATATTCCAGGTGAGCTAAATATTAACATGCTTTTAAAGCAATATACACATACTAACATACTAAATTAATGTATATATTAGGTGTATCACCCGCCTTCTATTTGCAACATCCGTCATGCACGAGGTGAAAAATTACAGCACTTCCGTACTAAATAACTCGTTTCACGGGCAGGGGTAGTTCGAAACATTTAACACTAGGTTTTCGAATTACAGGAAGAAAATTGCAAACACCATTACAGCCGTATTCTAGCAAAATCCGTTGACTCACTAATGAGATATTATGATCATGTATCTCTCTACCTTTTATAGTATCAATCTATAAGTCGTTCCACCCGTTTTCTTTGCGCAACATTTGTCATGTATATTAGTTTGACCATTACTCCGTCCATTCACTGACATACCCGTTACAACAGCAGCAACGTCACGCGAAAAGTTAGAGCCCTTCCGTGCTAAATAACTCGTTTCACGGGTAGGGGTAGTTCGAAACATTTAACACTATATTTTCGAATTGGACGAAGAAAATTACAAACACTATTACAGCCGTATTCTAGCAACATTCGTTGATATTCATTAAAGAGATATTACGATCATGTATCTTTTATAGTACCAATATCGACCTTGTATAGTATCAATCTATAAGTCGTTCCAACGGTCTTCTTTACTTAACCCTTTGACTGCCACGGTGGTCACCAGTGACCGGTGCAAAAGATTTGATTAAAAATGCAAAAAATTCGCAATGAAGCCTATTTGCAATTTTGTAAAAGCAATTGATATTGGACGGCGCTTCAATACTTTGGCTTCTAACAACTCTGCGTTACCTTCGTTTTGAACGATTTAATTATACTCTGCAGTATTTCATCGCATCGCAGTTCTAACGTAGCAAAATACGCTTGGCAGTCAACATGTTAACATTTGCCATGCATATTAGTTCGACCATTAATCCGTTCATTCACTGACATACCCGTTACAACAGCAGCAACGTCACGCGAATAGTTAGAGTCCTTCCGTGCTAAATAACTCGTTTCACGGGCAGGGGTAGTTCGAAATATTTAACACTAGATTTTCGAATTGGACGAAGAAAATTACAAACACCATTACAGCCGTATTCTAGCAACATTCGTTGATATTCATTAAAGAGATATTACGATCATGTATCTTTTATAGTACCAATATCGACCTTGTATAGTATCAATCTATAAGTCGTTCCAACGGTCTTCTTTACTTAACACTTTGACTGCCACGGTGGTCACCAGTGACCGGTGCAAAAGATTTGATTAAAAATGCAAAAAATTCGCAATGAAGCCTATTTGCAATTTTGTAAAAGCAATTGATATTGGAACAGCGCTTCAATACTTTGGCTTCTAACAACTCTGCGTTACCTTCGTTTTGAACGATTTAATTATACTCTGCAGTATTTCATCGCATCGCAGTTCTTGAATTTTTTCTATTCGCATTTGCCATTTATGTTGACCATTAATCTTCATTCGCTGACACCTTTTACGGAGGTGAAAAGTGTAAATTCCGTGTTAAATGACTCGTTTCAAGTGTTCAACGGAATAACAAATAATATATATTTCAAACAAACTTAATAAGGTTCACAAAATTAATAAGAATCACAAAAACAGAAAATATGTTGTACTCGTGGTGAGTTTATCGAAAAAGTTCGTGCTGCGTTGTTGTTACTTTGGCTTGAAGGTGCTCAACTCTGCGTTAAGTTTTGAAGTTAATTAGACCAGTATTTCTTGCTTCAGTATATGAAAATGTCTTTCTGCATATTAGTTCGACCTCCAGCTCATCTTTTTCCTCGTGCGTTCGTTTGTGGATTTTCCGAAATTGGACGAAGAAAGGAAGTGGGGACATACGGAGATTGGTGCCGTGTGTATGGGATCATTAAGGAGGTATCATGATCTTTTAAACAAAGAACTGCAGGTTCGGCATGTGTGAAGATAGAGGGGTATGACCAGACAGGACAGGAAGGATTTGGCGATATTTGGTTGAGCGATAAAATTGAACGTGGACGTTGATTACTTTTTCGGGATCTATTGAAATGCGAAGGACAATGGGAGACTAAACGGTGTTGGCTAACGCTGGTCGATGAGCTGGAGGTGAAGCTTCCGGTTTTCGTTCGTCTTGCGAACGAACAGTTCTAACGTAGCAAAATACGCTTGGCAGTCAACATGTTAACATTTGCCATGCATATTAGTTCGACCATTAATCCGTTCATTCGCTGACATGCCCCTTACAACAGTAGCAACGTCACGCGAAAAGTTAGAACCCTTCCGTGCTAAATGACTCGTTCCGCGGGCAGTCGCGTCTCGAAACATTTAATCTATAAGTCGAGCCACCTGCGCTGCCTTTTTTCGCCCAACATTCATCATGCGGCGTTCGCTATCGCGGGAATTCTCGGGTCGTGGGATTCTTCTGGCGCAGTGCGCGCGATATACGAGCCTCGGAAGGAAGGAAGGATGCGTTCCGTCACGTTTCGCCCACACCGCGTCTCGTGTTCTCACCAGCTCGCACACTTGCCCGCCCCCGCCCCGGACACGCCTGGCTCGACACGACCAGTGCGCATCCATATTTGATAAGGCGACGTGTCCCCGTATAAATTCTCAACGCCAGAACTCCGCGACGGGCCTTTGGCGTCAGCCTTTCTAACGTCCGACGCTCCGTTACTTGTTTTTACGAATCGAACGTTTTGGGCTTCGCTGTCTTTTTCCAGGGGAGTTTTTGAAAGACGAAGGAGTGACCTATGAAGCCTTCATTTGAGGGCAGGTTCATTTGAGGAAAGCGTTAGTGTAAAGTGATGAAAGACGACGGTGTAACAAATGTGGATTTTTATGGTGGTGTAATTATGGCAGGGTATTTATACAATTAGGTAGTGTAGTTATGGTACTGTAAATATGGTAATGGATTGGTACAATTGTGGTACTGTAGTTATGGTAATATATTAGTACAATTCGGGTACTGTAATTATGGTAATATATTGGTATAACTATGTACTGTAAATATGGTACTGCATTGGTATAATTTGGTACTGTAATATATTGATATATTGTACAAGTGTAATTTATTACTGTATTCATATAATTATGTACGGGAATTATCGTAATGTATTGGTACAATTGTGTTATTGTAATTATGGTAATATATTGGTATAACTATGTACTGTAAATATGGTACTATATTGGTATAATTGTGGTACTGTAATTACGATGGTGTTTTGGTATGTATGTCAATTAAAATTGAACGTGGATTTTTGTGGTAGTGTAATTATGGCAATGTATTTGTATAATTAGGTAGTGTAGTTATGGTACTGTAAATATGGTAATGTATTGGTACAATTGTGGTACTGTAGTTATGATAATATATTGGTATAAGTCGGGTACTGTAATTATGGTAATATACTGGTATAACTATGTACTGTAAATATGGTACTGCATTGGTATAATTGTGGTACTGTAATTATTGTAATATATTCGTACAAGTGTAGTATTGTAATTACTGTATTCATATAATTATGTACGGGAATTATCGTAATGTATTGGTACAATTGTGGTATTGTAATTATGGTAATATATTGGTATAACTATGTACTGTAAATATGGTACTATATTGGCATAATTGTGGTACTGTAATTACGATGGTGTTTTGGTATGTATGTAAATTAAAATTGAATGCCAAGACAGACGTTTGGCATCTTTTTTCGGCGGTCCAGAAAAGAAATGTTGAGTTGTTTATTTTGAACAAAGGTTAATATGGATTCGGAAGAGAAATTTCGGTCTCAATGATGATACTGTACTGGCGAATATTATGGGTCACTGTGTAAATTCGCTACACCAGAATTTGTAGCTGAACTCTAGAATTCATGTTTTTTAACGTTCGACAGTCCAGCACCTGTTTCCTCGGATCGAACGTTTCTACCTCCAGCATCTTTTTTTTCGATCATTTTGAAAGGAAACGCACCCTCATTGCGATGTTGAGCTGTTAGTTAAATATTTAGGTTCATATGAACTCGTAGGGGAAGGCGAGGGTAGAAGAAATGCGATGACTCTCATAGTAGTTTATTGACAAGCAACATAGGTTCATGTATAAATTTTGTATGTCAGAATTTAAGACCGTGCCTTCAATATGAATTTTTTTCGGATCAAAGGTTCCTGCGTTTAAAATATTCCTTTTATACGCATATCAAGTATCCTCCATTACAGTCTTGAGTTGTTTAATGCCCATATTAATACTTAGCCAACCGAATGGAAAGATCTCCCCGCTTTGAAGTAAGTCGCTACATAATCGAAGGGGCAGATCTCCCACTATTTCCTTAACACTTTGACTGCCATGATGGTCACCGGTGACCGACGCAAGAGATTTTACTGAAGATCCAAAATATTCGCAATGGGTAGCAATTATTATTTTATAAATGCAGTTGTTATTAGAATAGTGATGCGATCCTTTGGTCTCCAATATCTGCACATTATTTACATTTTCCATAATTCAATCGAACGCTGTAGTACTTTATAGCATCGCCGTTCTAATATAGTAAAATACGCTTGGCAGTCAACGTGTTAACGACGCGTTACCTTTTAGTGTTACATTTATACCTTCTTCCCGGCTATGAAGTATTTAAGATCAGTCTGCGCTCCTTACGAAAAATACGCGGTGGGAATGATACAGTTCGAAATTACGTGCGTGGTTGGCTATTAATATAGGCGCATGCCTGAACAGTTGAAGGTAATGAGAATTTCGACCAATGTTTCATCTCGATTATACTATGAGATCTGTGAACACACATAGCTTCTTATATAAATACTCCACGTGGAAATTCCGCGATGAACCTTTGGCACCGACGTTTCTACCACCCAATGCCCATACTCTTTTTTCCGCACCGATCGTCTTTACGTTTGCGTCCGATATCCGTTTCCGCTTTCAAAAGGAAGTGCACCCCATTTCGATCTTTAACTATTAGTTTCGCAGTTAGGTCGATACAGACTCCTTCGGCAACAATGCGATCGAAGAATCGAGGTTTCCATCGAATTTTGATCACGATTATGGTATTTCGTAGGTAAACGCTTACAGTGCCTAGTATAACACAGTGCACACGATTACATTATAAATAACGTTCTATGGTTACATGGGTACAATATTGGTTAAATCACAGTATGCACAGTATACCGCAACGTGTGCCATTACAAATAACTCCGCGTGACGCTACATTAATAAACGATTAGAACTAAATTCTAGGAAAATTTAACACAAGCGCCTCATGTTCCTGCAGATGCCTCTCTGACCCATTATTTCACGATCTAGTCGTAAATGCAATATAAGTGGAATAAAGATAAGATATAATGCGGAAACGAGATACTATAGGGGCACATGTTTATATCAATTTTTTTTTCTTGCTATAGCATACTGAACATATCACCTAATTTATGCCTATATTTTCGGAAGCATGTTATATATGCAATAAGATATATATAAGATATATATTTATGCCTATAGAATTTATGCCTATATTTTCGGAAGCATGTTATATATGCAATAAGATATATATACGATATACGTGGGTAGTCCGATAAGTACTTAGCCTACAAACGAAAAACGAAAATTTTTGAAAATTGACGATTTGTTTTTCAACATAGTCTTTACGTTTAACTCGATATCCTTCCGATCCAGCGGTGCTCCCCTTCTTCATCCCGTCTGAAAAATACGTTTTCGCAGAGATCGATACAGGCTTCCTTGGCAACAATGCGATAACCTCCTCATTCCATCAAATTTTGCCCAACGATTACTTTTTCAAGTTTGGGAGTATAAAAGAACGATCACATTATAAATAAATCTGAGAATACATGGATGGGGGTTGTTCGTAGCCTAATTCAAGTATACCGCAACGTGTGCCATTACAAATGAGCCGGTGACTAGATCGTTGAAAGAAAACTTTTTTCTTCGCCAAATGGGCCGTTTTTTCCTTAATTCGGCGTCGAAAAATTCGGCATAATACAGCCTCTGTGACTGTTCTCTTGCCCATTATTTCACGATCTAGTCGTGAATGCAATAAACGGTGGTCATCAATAAAGATAAGATATAATACGGAAACGAGATACTATCGCCGGGCACATGTTCATATCACTGTTCCTTGGTCTTTTTTTTATTTCTCGACATACAAAATATCACCAAATTTATGCCTTATATTTTCAAACATGCTTATATATGCAATAAGATATATATACGATATATATTTATGCCATATAGAATTTATGCCCAATATTTTCAGGATATGCCGATGTTATATATGCAATGGATCATATATAAGATATATAGACTGTGTTGAAAAATAAATCGTATATTTTCCAAAATTTTCGTTATATATGCAATAAGATATATATACGATATATATAACATTTTTCGAAGTGGTACTTTTTGTATTAATTCCTAAAATTTCTATTGAATCTAAATTTATCTCCTACCTAAAAGCAGTTTTCGTTTACGTCTTTGCATTGATTAGTAGTTAACTACCACTGCGTCTCCTTCGATATTCTGTGCACCTACGCATCATCATCGATATGCAAGACGTTGCTATCAAAAGAAGTAATAAACTAAGTAATTCCTATCATTCAAACTCTAAAGTATTGACGCCTCAGTCTTGAATGTAAAGCTTCCATAATCATCGACAGACACAGTCGCTACGCATAGGAATCTTGCGATAAATTGGTTTAAAGAATAAAAATGATGTTCTTTTGACGTCGACAGAAATTCTCGTGACCATAATTTAATAAACGATAAAAATATACCAGCAACCCAGATTTCACGGTATATCTTTATTTTTAATAAGATGCAGCTAACGTGCATTTAATACAGAGTTAATATACGGCTAATATTTCGCTACTATAAACTCGAGTACCGTGTGAAAGGAATATGTGTACTGTGTGCATAGGACTCTTGTGATAAATTGGTTTAAAGAATAAAAATGATGTTCGTTTGACGTCAACAGAAATTCTCGTGACCATAATTTAATAAACGATAAAATTATACTAGCAACCCGGATTTCACGGTATATCTTTATTTTTAATAAGATGCAGCTAACGTGCATTTAATACAGAGTTAATATACGGCTAATATTTCGCTATTATAAACTCGAGTACCGTGTGAAAGGAATATGTGTACTGTATGCATAGGAATCTTGCGATAAATTGGTTTAAAGAATAAAAATGATGTTCGTTTGACGTCAACAGAAATTCTCGTGACCATAATTTAATAAACGATAAAAATATACCAGCAACCCAGATTTCACGGTATATCTTTATTTTTAATAAGATGCAGCTAACGTGCATTTAATACAGAGTTAATATACGGCTAATATTTCGCTACTATAAACTCGAGTACCGTGTGAAAGGAATATGTGTACTGTATGCATAGGAATCTTGCGATAAATTGGTTTAAAGAATAAAAATGATGTTCGTTTGACGTCAACAGAAATTCTCGTGACCATAATTTAATAAACGATAAAAATATACCAGTAATCCAGATTTCGCGGTATATATTTATTTTTAATAAGATGCAGCTAACGTGCATTTAATACAGAGTTAATATACGGCTAATATTTCGCTACTATAAACTCGAGTACCGTGTGAAAGGAATATGTGTACTGTATGCATAGGAATCTTGCGATAAATTGGTTTAAAGAATAAAAATGATGTTCGTTTGACGTCAACAGAAATTCTCGTGACCATAATTTAATAAACGATAAAAATATACCAGCAACCCAGATTTCACGGTATATCTTTATTTTTAATAAGATGCAGCTAACGTGCATTTAATACAGAGTTAATATACGGCTAATATTTCGCCACTATAAACTCGAGTACCGTGTGAAAGGAATATGTGTACTGTATGCATAGGAATCTTGCGATAAATTGGTTTAAAGAATAAAAATTATGTTCTTTTGACGTCAACAGAAATTCTCGTGACCATAATTTAATAAACGATAAAATTATACTAGCAACCCAGATTTCACGGTATATCTTTATTTTTAATAAGATGCAGCTAACGTGCATTTAATACAGAGTTAATATACGGCTAATATTTCGCTACTATAAACTCGAGTACCGTGTGAAAGGAATATGTGTACTGTATGCTCGGCGGTTTGCTTACTTAAGCTCCTAACGTGCAATTGTTTTCTCATATCAAGTAGGGTCTCTTCACAAAGTTATGGAAATTGCTGGATTTCGCGAGAGAAACTGACGGGGAGCTGTGCTGAGAAGATTAACAAACAAAGTTATTTTTAAGCTTGAAAATGGGGTTTACGATGAAGAATTCTAAGGCTCTCAAGTTGTCTGCATGTAAAACGTTTCTGATTGCGTTGAATGCAATGCATTATAATTCCTGAATTTTATATAAGCATTACAATGATGTAAACTGAAATAGGTTTTTCGTGGGACAGGTGTTTGCGGTGCATAAATTGCAAATACAATTGATTAAAAACAGAACATTCGTGTAGAACATGCGGAAAATCAATCAGTTTACACATATATATTGCAGGCGTCGATGCATACATTTTTAGCATCAAAGGTTTAAAAAACCGAATAATTTACATTCGTGCTCTAACACAAAAAACCAAATGAATGTTTCTGAACAAATTCCGGGCACCGACACATTAATATTGGTATTCAAACCTATAAAATATCAAATCAATTATTATCACCTGTAAGAGCATGAAGCTCCGATCCATTAATTTTCATTTTTCGACCATAAAAATTACCAGCACCGATGCATTCATTTTCGCATACTAACCCGTTAAATACCAAGCCAATTATTTTTAACCATGAAAGCATCAAGCGCCGGTATATTAATTTTCATCGGTCGAAATTCTAAAAACGAAATCTTTTCGAATACTTTTCGACCAACCCAATATTTTCCGACCACAAACATTTCCAGCACCGACGCATTCATTTTCGTCTTCTAACTTGTCTGCTACCAAGTCAAATATTGTCAATCAAAAAAGTATCAAGCATCATCGACACATTAATTTTCACGTTCAGAAATACAAAAAGCCGAATCATTAATTTTCACATTTCAACCCCTTAAATGCCGAGCCAATTATTTTCACCGTTAAAATCATCAAGCGCCGATATATTCATTTTCATCGGCCGAAATTCTCAAAACGAAATCTTTTCGAATGCTTTTCGACCACAAAAGTTGCCAACCTAATATTTTTCGATTACAAAAATTGCCAACGCCGACGCATTCATTTTTATCTTCTAACTTGTTTGCTACCAAGTTAACTATTGTCAATTAAAAAAGCGTCAAGCATCGACACATTAATTTTTGCATTTCAACCCCTTAAATGCCGAGCCAATTATTTTCAACCATAAAAGCATCAAGCGCCGATATATTCATTTCCATCGGCCGAAATTCTCAAAACGGAATCTTTTCGAATATTTTCCGACCACAAAAATGTCCAGCGTCGACGCATTCATTTTCATCTTCTAACTTGTCTGCTACCAAGTCAACTATTGTCAATAAAAAAAAGCATCAAGCATCGACACATTAATTTTCACGTTTAAAGATACAAACAGCCGAATCATTAATTTTCGCATTTCAACCCCTTAAATGCCGAGCCAATTATTTTCAACCATAAAAGCATCAAGCGCCGATATATTCATTTTCATCGGCCGAAATTCTCAAAACGAAATCTTTTCGAATATTTTCCGACCACAAAAATTTCCAGCGTCGACGCATTAATTTTCGTCTTCTAACTTGTCTGCCACCAAGTCAACTATTGTCAATAAAAAAAGCATGAAGCATCGACACATTAATTTTCACGTTTAGAAATACAAAAAGCCGAATCATTAATTTTCGCATTTCAACCCCTTAAATACCGAACCAATTATTTTCAACCATAAAAGCATCAAGCACCGATATATTCATTTCCATCGGCCGAAATTCTCAAAACGGAATCTTTTCGAATATTTTCCGACCACAAAAATTTCCAGCGTCGACGCATTCATTTTCGTCTTCTAACTTGTCTGCTACGAAGTCAAATATTGTCAATCAAAAAAAGTATCAAGCATCGACACATTAATTTTCACGTTTAGAGATACAAAAAGCCGAATCATTAATTTTCGCATTTCAACGCCTTAAATACCGAGCCAATTATTTTCACCGTTAAAATCATCAAGCACCGATATATTCATTTTCATCGGCCGAAATTCTCAAAACGGAATCTTTTCGAATACTTTTCGACCACAAAAATTTCCAGCATCGACGCATTCATTTTCGTCTTCTAACTTGTCTGCTACCAAGTCAAATATTGTCAATCAAAAAAGCATCAAGCATCGACACATTAATTTTCACGTTTAGAAATACAAAAAGCCGAATCATTAATTTTCGCATTTCAACCCCTTAAATGCCGAGCCAATTATTTTCAACCATAAAAGCATTAAGCGCCGATATATTCATTTTCATCGGCCGAAATTCTCAAAAAGAAATCTTTTCGAATATTTTCCGACCACAAAAATTTCCAGCGTCGACGCATTAATTTTCGTCTTCTAACTTGTCTGCTACCAAGTCAAATATTGTCAATCAAAAAAGCATCAAGCATCGACACATTAATTTTCACGTTTAGAAAGACAAAAAGTCGCATCATTAATTTTCGCATTTCAACGCCTTAAATACCGAGCCAATTATTTTCAACCACAAAAGCATCAAGCGCCGATATATTAATTTTCATCGGCCGAAATTCTCAAAACGAAATCTTTTCGAATATTTTCCGACCACAAAAATTTCCAGCGTCGACGCATTCACTTTCGTCTTCTAACTTGTCTGCTACCAAGTGAAATATTGTCAATCAAACAAGCATCAAGCATCGACACATTAATTTTCACGTTTAGAAATACAAAAAGCCGAATCATTAATTTTCGCATTTCAACCCCTTAAATGCCGAGCAAATTATTTTCAACCATAAAAGCATCAAGCGCCGATATATTCATTTCCATCGGCCGAAATTCTCAAAACGGAATCTTTTCGAATACTTTTCGACCACAAAAGTGGCCAACCTAATATTTTTCGATTACAAAAATTGCCAACGCCGACGCATTCATTTTTATCTTCTAACCTGTTTGCTACCAAGTTAACTATTGTCAATTAAAAAAGCGTCAAGCATCGACACATTCATTTTCATGTTTAGAAATACAAAAACCCGAATCATTGATTTTCGCATTTCAACGCCTCAAATACCGAGCCAATTATTTTCAACCATAAAAGCATCAAGCGCCGATATATTCATTTTCATCGGCCGAAATTCTCAAAACGAAATCTTTTCGAATATTTTCCGACCACAAAAATTTCCAGCGTCGACGCATTCATTTTCGTCTTCTAACTTGTCTGCTACCAAGTCAAATATTGTCAATAAAAAAAGCATCAAGCATCGACACATTAATTTTCACGTTTAGAAATACAAAAAGCCGAATCATTAATTTTCGCATTTCAACCCCTTAAATACCGAGCCAATTATTTTCAACCATAAAAGCATCAAGCGCCGATATATTCATTTTCATCGGCCGAAATTCTCAAAACGAAATCTTTTCGAATATTTTCCGACCACAAAAATTTCCAGCGTCGACGCATTCATTTTCGTCTTCTAACTTGTCTGCTACCAAGTCAAATATTGTCAATCAAAAAAGCATCAAGCATCGACACATTAATTTTCACGTTTAGAAATACAAAAAGTCGCATCATTAATTTTCGCATTTCAACCCCTTAAATGCCGAGCCAATTATTTTCAACCATAAAAGCATCAAGCGCCGATATATTCATTTTCATCGGCCGAAATTCTCAAAACGAAATCTTTTCGAATATTTTCTGACCACAAAAATTTCCAGCGTCGACGCATTCATTTTCGTTTTCTAACTTGTCTGCTACCAAGTCAAATATTGTCAATCAAAAAAGCATCAAGCATCAACACATTAATTTTCACGTTTAGAGATACAAACAGCCGAATCATTAATTTTCGCATTTCAACCCCTTAAATACCGAGCCAATTATTTTCACCGTTAAAATTATCAAGCGCCGATATATTCATTTTCATCGGCCGAAATTCTCAAAACGGAATCTTTTCGAATATTTTCCGACCACAAAAATTTCCAGCGTCGACGCATTCATTTTCGTCTTCTATCTTGTCTGCTACTAAGTCAAATATTGTCAATCAAAAAAGTATCAAGCATCGACACATTAATTTTCACGTTTAGAAATACAAAAAGTCGCATCATTAATTTTCGCATTTCAACCCCTTAAATACCGAGCCAATTATTTTCAACCATAAAAGCAACAAGCGCCGATATATTCATTTTCATCGGCCGAAATTCTCAAAACGAAATCTTTTCGAATATTTTCCGACCACAAAAATGTCCAGCGTCGACCCATTCATTTTTATCTTCTAACTTGTCTACCACCGAGTCAAATATTGTCAATCAAAAAAGTATCAAGCATCGACACATTAATTTTCACGTTTAGAAATAGGAAAAGTCGAATCATTAATGTTCGCATTTCAACCCCTTAAATGCCGAGCAAATTATTTTCAACCATAAAAGCATCAAGCGCCGATATATTCATTTTCATCGGCCGAAATTCTCAAAACGAAATCTTTTCGAATATTTTCCGACCACAAAAATTTCCAGCGGCAACGCATTAATTTTCGTCTTCTAACTTGTCTGCTACCAAGTCAAATATTGTCAATCAAAAAAGCATCAAGCATCGACACATTAATTTTCACGTTTAGAGATACAAACAGCCGAATCATTAATTTTCGCATTTCAACCCCTTAAATGCCGAGCCAATTATTTTCAACCATAAAAGCATCAAGCGCCGATATATTCATTTTCATCGGCCGAAATTCTCAAAACGAAATCTTTTCGAATATTTTCCGACCACAAAAATTTCCAGCGTCGACGCATTCATTTTCATCTTCTAACGTCTCTGCTACTAAGTCAAATATTGTCGATCAAAAAAAGTATCAAGCATCGACACATTAATTTTCACGTTTAGAAATACAAAAAGCCGAATCATTAATTTTCGCATTTCAACCCCTTAAATATCGAGCCAATTATTTTCAACCATAAAAGCATCAAGCGCCGATATATTCATTTTCATCGGCCGAAATTCTCAAAACGAAATCTTTTCGAATATTTTCCGACCACAAAAATTTCCAGCGTCGACGCATCCATTTTCGTCTTCTAACTTGTCTGCTACCAAGTCAAATATTTTCAATCAAAAAAGCATCGACACATTAATTTTCACGTTTAGAAATACAAAGAGCCGAATCATTAATTTTCGCATTTCAACCCCTTAAATGCCGAGCCAATTATTTTCACCCATAAAAGCATCACGTACCGACGCATTCATTTTCATCCACGGCATTTCGAGAAGCCGAGGCATTAGTTCTTATTATCGGCCCCAAACGCTCCGGAGGCTTTCGTTTTCGTAAGTAGAAGAAATGAGACCACTTTCCGCCTCGATTAACACGTTTTCCTTGAAACTTTTACTTTCGCACGCCACGTCGGCGGAAGTGAAATCCAGGCGAAGCTCAAGTTCTCCGCTATCAGAGCGGAATATTCGCAGGGCAACGTGACGCGTTTGACAAATACCGAGCGCTATCCGCGTGACGTATGGCTACCATAACTTTTACACTCGTACAACGTCGTCGTCCATTAATGAACGCGGCTTTCCAGTTATGATATTCGCGCCACGACATTCTTGTTTACGACGAATGCGCGTTGCCAATTCTAAGTGGCTGCGATCGTTAGCTGATTAACTGCGGGTGACGTGCTTTTAACGTACGCGTACCCGTGTCAATCGAGTTTCATATTGGCAGCAGAGGTGTGCTTATCGACGAGCGTTGCGCAATAACAGTAAATTGGTGACATTTTTATGCCGGTTTTTTTTTTTATTGTGTCGGGGTTCATAGTGCAGTATAGTGTATCGAGACAGAAATTATACAAATATTACATATATTTGCTTCTCCGTTTATACGTTTTGTGCGTTTCCTATGATCTTATCCAAATAATGATGAAGAAAAATAATTACTCGCAAATATATATTTATATGAATATTTTTCTTTGCTTTATATAAAATAGTATACCAAAAGTTATGTGTAGATTAGCTCTGTCATAGTTCACGGGGCAATATAGTGCATCGAAAAAGAAATCATGCAAATATATATTTACTTCTGCGTTTATACGTTTTGTGCGTTTGCTATGATCTAATGCAAATAATAATGAAGAAAAGTAATTATTCGCAAATATATATTTATATGAATACTTTTCTTTGCTTTATATAAAATAGTATACCAAAAGTTATCTGTAGATTAGCTCTGTCATAGTTTATGGGGGAATATTTTGTACCGAGAAAGAAATTATACAAATATATATTTACTTCTCTTGCTATAATCTCTACTTTGCTATAATCTCATGCAAATAATAATGAAAACAAAAAATTATTCGTAGATATATATTTATATGAATATTTTTCATTGCTTTATATAAAAATGGTATACCAAATGTTATCTGTACTTTAGCTCGGTCATAGTTCATGGGGCAATATAGTGTACCGAGAAGAAATTATACAAATATATATTTACTTCTCCGTTTATACGTTTTGTGCATTTGCTATGATCTCATGCAAATAGTAATGAAGAAAAATAATTATTCGAAAATATATATTTATATGAATATTTTTCTTCGCTTTATATAAAATAGTATACCAAAAGTTATCTGTACATTAGCTCGGTCATAGTTCATGGGGCAATATAGTGTATCGACAAAGAAATTATACAAATATATATTTACTTCTCCGTTTATACGTTTTGTGCGTTTGCTATGATCTCATGCAAATAATAATGAAGAAAAATAACTATTCGCAAATATATATTTGTATGAATATTTTTCTTTGCTTTATATAAAAATGGTATACCAAAAGTGATCTGTAGATTAGCTCTGTCATAGTTCATGTGGCAATATAGTGTACCGAGAAAGAAATTATGCAAATATATATTTACTTCTCCGTGTATACGTTTTGAGCGTTTGCTATGATCTCATGCAAATAATAATGAAGAAAAATAATTATTCGAAAATATATATTTATATGAATATTTTTCTTTGCTTTATATAAAATAGTATACCAAAAGTTATCTGTAGATTAGCTCTGTCATAGTTCATGGGGCAATATAGTGCACCGAAAAAGAAATCATGCAAATGTATATTTACTTCTGCGTTTATACGTTTTGTGCGTTTGCTATGATCTCATGCAAATAATAATGAAGAAAAATAATTATTCGAAAATATATATTTATATGAATATTTTTCTTTGCTTTATATAAAAATAGTATACCAAAAGTTATCTGTAGATTAGCTCTGTCATAGTTCATGGGGAAATATAGTGTATCGACAAAGAAATTATACAAATATATATTTACTTCTCCGTTTATACGTTTTGCGCGCCTGCTATGATCTCATGCAAATAATAATGAAGACAAAAAATTATTCGTAAATATATATTTATATGAATATTTTTCATTGCTTTATATAAAAATGGTATACCAAAAGTTATCTGTAGATTAGCTCTGTCATAGTTTATGGGGGAATATTTTGTACCGAGAAATAAATTACGCAAATATATATTTATTTCTCCATTTATACGCTTTGTGCGTTTGCTATGATCTCATGCAAATAATAAAGAAGAAAAATAATTATTCGCAAATATATATTTATATCAATATTTTTCTTTGCTTTATATAAAATAGTATATCTGTAGATTAGCGACGCACTTTTAATGTCCATTTTATTATTTTGGTGTGGTTCATGGTAGTATTAGGAAATAAATTATACAAATGTATATCTGCTTTTGCGCTTATACGTTTCTGCGCCTGCCGTAATCTCATTCAAGTAATGATTTAAAAATTGATGAAAAAGATTATTCGTAAATATATGATCATGTGATCATTTTCCTTTATTTTATATCCGGGAAACATATAGAAAGTTATCTGTAAATTAACGATACACTTTTTATGTCGATATTTTTATATGCAATGATTCACGATTTAATATGTCATACCACGAGAAAGATTATTTAAATGTATATTTGCCTTTTCCGCGCACACGTTACTAGCGGTTGCTACAAAATTATTAAAATAATAATTAAAACTGTCTTCCTTGTTTTCACATGTAGAACACATACACGCGAATGAATATAAAAAGTTACCCATCTAAAGTTACACATAAATAAATTACTGATATGTTCGTATTAGTAATTTTAAGTGACATGTGATGGTTAGCTGATTAACTGCGGGTGGCGTGCTTTTAACATGCACCTACCCTTGTCAATCGAGTTTCATATTGAAAGCGGGAGTGTGGTTATCGATGAGCGAGGCACAATATCAGTAAATTGGCAACAAAGTTTTTATGCCGATTTTTTAGAGACGTAATGATTCATGGTTTAATACGTCATATCACGAAAACGAGTATACAAACGTATGTTTGCTTTTCTGCGCATACGTTGCGAGCGTCTGCTATGAAGTCATTAATATCATAATTAACACGTTGACTGCCACGGGGCTATTCAGAATTTCGGTGTAAAAAGCCAATTTAATTTAATCATATTATATTATTAAAAACTCTAGTTATAGTATATATAATAGTAAACATTGGAAAGAATATAATATGTTTTTTTTTTAAAGATCTTAGGAATTATCTCGTAGTTGGCGTCGTAAGCAATAATGTAAATTACGAGTTATCTCGTAGTTGCCACTCAACGTGTTAAAAAGTAATGATTTGCGAATGTGTGTTTATACAAACTTTCTTCTTTTTTTCCACAAGTGTAACGCATACACAAAAATATTTATAAAAAGTCATCTATCGGAAGTTACATATGTATAAGCACTAGATATGCACACAGATATGCACTATTACTAATTTTAAGTGGCTGTGATTGTTGACTGATTAACCCGGGGTGACGTGCTTTTAACTTGCATGTACCCGTGTTGATCAAGTTTCACGTTGGAAGCAGACTATGCTTATCGATGAGCGATGCACAATGTGAATAAATTGATGACATACCCTCCACGTCAAATTTTCAATTGTATAATGGTTGGTGGTTCGATATAATCATATTATATTATTAAAAACTTTAGTTATAGTATATATAATAGTAAACTTTGCGCCCGCCGTTTTTTGCATTGGACGAAAGGGAAAAACGGCGGGAGCAAAGTTGTGTACCTATTAATATGTTATTTTTTTAAAGATCTTAGGAATTATCTCGTAGTTGGCGTCGTAAGCAATAATGTAAATTACGAGTTATCTCGTAGTTGCCACTCAACGTGTTAAAAAGTAATGATTTGCGAATGTGTGTTTATACAAACTTTCTTCTTTTTTTCCACAAGTGTAACGCATACACAAAAATATTTATAAAAAGTCATCTATCGGAAGTTACATATGTATAAGCACTAGATATGCACACAGATATGCACTATTACTAATTTTAAGTGGCTGTGATTGTTAACTGATTAACCCGGGGTGACGTGCTTTTAACTTGCATGTACCCGTGTTGATCAAGTTTCATGTTGGAAGCAGACTATGCTCATCGATGAGCGATGCACAATGTGAATAAATTGATGACATACCCTCCACGTCAAATTTTCAATTGTATAATGGTTGGTGGTTCGATATATACGATACTGCAAAAAAAAATTCAACCGATACAAATCGATATTTTCGTTTACCTACTATTAACTCATTCATGCTACGATTAAAAAATCAGCTCCTCGCGAATGCGTGTTTATACGATGGCTTTTCTTCCTTCAAAGGATAGAACGCATACACAAAAGTGTACATAAAAAGTTATCGACAAATTGTTCACATGTTCGAATTACTCATTCTAAGTGGCTGTGATTGTTAACTGATTAACCCGGGGTGACGTGCTTTTAACTTGCATGTACCCGTGTTGATCAAGTTTCATGTTGGAAGCAGACTATGCTTATCGACGAGCGATGCACAATGTGAATAAATTGATGACATACCCTCCACGTCAAATTTTCAATTGTATAATGGTTGGTGGTTCGATATATACGATGCTGCAAAAAAAGATTCAACCGATACAAATCGATATTTTCGTTTACCTGCTATTAACTCATTCATGCTACGATTAAAAAATCAGCTCCTCGCGAATGCATGTTTATACGATGGCTTTCCTTCCTTCAAAGGATAGAACGCATACACAAAAGTGTACATAAAAAGTTATCGACAAATTGTTCACATGTTCGAATTACTCATTCTAAGTGGCTGTGATTGTTAACTGATTAACCCGGGGTGACGTGCTTTTAACTTGCATGTACCCGTGTTGATCAAATTTCATGTTGGAAGCAGACTATGCTTATCGATGAGCGATGCACAATGTGAATGAATTGATGACATACCCTCTACGTCAAATTTTCAATTGTATAATGGCTGGTGGTTCGATATATACGATGCTGCAAAAAAAAAATTCAACCGATACAAATCGATATTTTCGTTTACCTGCTATTAACTCATTCATGCTACGATTAAAAAATCAGCTCCTCGCGAATGCATGTTTATACGATGGCTTTCCTTCCTTCAAAGGATGGAACGCATACACAAAAGTGTACATAAAAAGTTATCGACAAATTGTTCACATGTTCGAATTACTCATTCTAAGTGGCTGTGATGGTTAGCTGATTAACGGTGGCTGACGTGCTTTTAACATGCGCGTACTCGTCTCAAACGAGCTTTATATTCGAAGTGGCCAATAAGCGACGGACAACATCAATAAATTAACGGCACAGTTTGTGTGTCGATTTTTTTAGATGTGCAATGATTCATGATTTAATGTTAGCTACCGTTATAAAAAAAAATTATGCAGACATATATTTGAGTTTCCGTTTATGCGTTTCGAGCGTCTGCTACAAACTCACTGGTGCAATAAAAAGGCAATGGTTCGTAAATGCATGTTTATTTGAACTCTTCATTGCGTCGATAGGGCGTACGCATACACAAAATTGTGTGTAAAACGTTATCTGTACGAAATTACCTGAAGTTATATGTATGAATTATTGACATGTTCGCGTTACTAATTCTAAAGGGCTCTGATCGTTAGCTGATTAACTGCGGGTGACGTGCTTTTAACATGCGCGTACTCGTCTCAAACGAGCTTCATATTCGAAGTGGCCGTGCGGCCGACAATAAGCGACGGACAACATCAATAAATTAACGGCACAGTTTGTGTGTCGATTTTTTAGATGTGCAATGATTCATGATTTAATGTCAGGTACCGTTATAAAAAAAATTATGCAGACATATATTTGCGTTTCCGTTTATGCGTTTCGAGCGTCTGCTGCAAACTCACTCGTGCAATAAAAAGGCAATGGTTCGTAAATGCATGTTTATTTGAACTCTTCATTGCGTCGATAGGGCGTACGCATACACAAAATTGTGTGTAAAGCGTTATCTGTACGAAATTACCTGAAGTTATATGTATGAATTATTGACATGTTCGCGTTACTAATTCTAAAGGGCTCTGATCGTTAGCTGATTAACTGCGGGTGACGTGCGTTTAACGTGCGCGTACCCGTGTCAATCAAGTTTCATATTGAAAGCGGAGGTGTGCTTATCGCTGAGCGACGCACAATATCAGTCAATTGGCGACAAACTTTTTATGTCGATTATTCAATCATGGAATGCTTAATAGCTCTATATGAAAGCAAGAGAAAAATTGAACCGATGCAGATATATATTTTTGTTTACGTATATACGTTTAGAGCGCCTGCTCTCATTCATGCAATAATTAAAAATTTAACGGTCCGCGAATGCGCGTTTATATGAATGTTCCTTGCTTCCGAAAATTTATACAAAGGCAGCGATCGATATGCTCCCATTATTCATTTTAAGTAGCCGTATTTGTTACGTAACTAACTGCAGGTAACGTGCGATTAACATGCATATTATTATATTATATAAAAAATTATGCAGACATATATTTGCGTTTCCGTTTATACGTTTAGAGCGCCTTCTACCTACTCATTCATGCAATAATTAAAAATTTAACGGTCCGCGAATGCGCGTTTATATGAATGTTCCTTGCTTCCGAAAATTTATACAGAAGCAGCGATCGATATGCTCCCATTATTAATTTCAAGTAGCCGTATTTGTTACGTAACTAACTGCAGGTAACATGCGATTAACATGCATATTATTATATTATATAAAAAATTATGCAGACATATATTTGCGTTTCCGTTTATACGTTTAGAGCGCCTTTTACCTACTCATTCATGCAATAATTAAAAATGTAACGGTCCGCGAATGCGCGTTTGTATGAATGTTCCTTGCTTCCGAAAATTTATACAGAAGCAGCGATCGATATGCTCCCATTATTCATTTCAAGTAGCCGTATTTGTTACGTAACTAACTGCAGGTAACGTGCGATTAACATGCATATTATTATATTATATAAAAAATTATGCAGACATATATTTGCGTTTCCGTTTATACGTTTAGAGCGCCTTTTACCTACTCATTCATGCAATAATTAAAAATTTAACAGTTCGCGAATGCGCGTTTATATGAATGTTCCTTGCTTCCGAAAATTTATACAAAAGCAGCGATCGATATGCTCCCATTATTCATTTCAAGTAGCCGTATTTGTTACGTAACTAACTGCAGGTAACGTGCGATTAACATGCATATTATTATATTATATAAAAAATTATGCAGACATATATTTGCGTTTCCGTTTATACGTTTAGAGCGCCTTTTACCTACTCATTCATGCAATAATTAAAAATTTAACGGTCCGCGAATGCGCGTTTATATGAATGTTCCTTGCTTCCGAAAATGTATACAAAAGTAGCGATCGATATGCTCCCATTATTGATTTCAAGTAGCCGTATTTGTTACGTAACTAACTGCAGGTAACGTGCGATTAACATGCATATTATTATATTATATAAAAAATTATGCAGACATATATTTGCGTTTCCGTTTATACGTTTAGAGCGCCTTTTACCTACTCATTCATGCAATAATTAAAAATTTAACTGTCCGCGAATGCGCGTTTATATGAATGTTCCTTGCTTCCGAAAATTTATACAAAAGCAGCGATCGATATGCTCCCATTATTCATTTCAAGTAGCCGTATTTGTTACGTAACTAACTGCAGGTAACGTGCGATTAACATGCATATTATTATATTATATAAAAAATTATGCAGACATATATTTGCGTTTCCGTTTATACGTTTAGAGCGCCTTTTACCTACTCATTCATGCAATAATTAAAAATTCAACGGTCCGCGAATGCGCGTTTATATGAATGTTCCTTGCTTCCGAAAATTTATACAAAAGCAGCGATCGATATGCTCCCATTATTCATTTCAAGTAGCCGTATTTGTTACGTAACTAACTGCAGGTAACGTGCGATTAACATGCATATTATTATATTATATAAAAAATTATGCAGACATATATTTGCGTTTCCGTTTATACGTTTAGAGCGCCTTTTACCTACTCATTCATGCAATAATTAAAAATTCAACGGTCCCTGAATGCGCGTTTATATGAATGTTCGTTGCTTCCGAAAATTTATACAAAGGCAGCGATCGATATGCTCCCATTATTCAATTCAAGTAGCCGTATTTGTTACGTAACTAACTGCAGGTAACGTGCGATTAACATGCATATTATTATATTATATAAAAAATTATGCAGACATATATTTGCGTTTCCGTTTATACGTTTAGAGCGCCTTTTACGTACTCATTCATGCAATAATTAAAAATTTAACGGTCCGCGAATGCGCGTTTATATGAATGTTCCTTGCTTCCGAAAATTTATACAAAAGCAGCGATCGATATGCTCCCATTATTCATTTCAAGTAGCCGTATTTGTTACGTAACTAACTGCAGGTAACGTGCGATTAACATGCATATTATTATATTATATAAAAAACTATGCAGACATATATTTGCGTTTCCGTTTATACGTTTAGAGCGCCTTTTACCTACTCATTCATGCAATAATTAAAAATTTAACGGTCCGCGAATGCGCGTTTATATGAATGTTCCTTGCTTCCGAAAATTTATACAAAAGCAGCAATCGATATGCTACCATTATTCATTTCAAGTAGCCGTATTTGTTACGTAACTAACTACAGGTAACGTGCGATTAACATGCATATTATTATATTATATAAAAAATTATGCAGACATATATTTGCGTTTCCGTTTATACGTTTAGAGCGCCTTTTACGTACTCATTCATGCAATAATTAAAAATTTAACGATCCGCGAATGCGCGTTTATATGAATGTTCCTTGCTTCCGAAAATTTATACAAAAGCAGCGATCGATATGCTCCCATTATTCATTTCAAGTAGCCGTATTTGTTACGTAACTAACTGCAGGTAACGTGCGATTAACATGCATATTATTATATTATATAAAAAATTATGCAGACATATATTTGCGTTTCCGTTTATTCCTTTAGAGCGCCTTTTACCTACTCATTCATGCAATAATTTAAAATTCAACGCTTCGCGAATGCGCGTTTATATAAATGTTCCTTGCTTCCGAAAATGTATACAAAGGCAGCGATCGATATGCTCCCATTATTCATTTCAAGTAGCCGTATTTGTTACGTAACTAACTGCAGCTAACGTGCGATTAACATGCATATTATTATATCATATAAAAAATTATGCAGACATATATTTGCGTTTCCGTTTATACGTTTAGAGCGCCTTTTACCTACTCATTCATGCAATAATTAAAAATTCAACACTCCGCGAATGCGCGTTTATATGAATGTTCCTTGCTTCCGAAAATTTATACAAAGGCAGCGATCGATATGCTCCCATTATTCATTTCAAGTAGCCGTATTTGTTACGTAACTAACTGCAGGTGACGTGCGATTAACATGCACATTATTGAAAAGTTATGTAAACAGGTGACGGCAAATCTTTGAGTGCCCCGAATGTTTCGCCCTGTTCCAATAATGTCAACGAAATTAAATCTGACGCTGATATACGTCATTCGTGTTATTAAGTGAGATTGGCATGTCGGACGCTTCATAGAACACGTAATACCGTTAAAATATGAGTGTCCACCAAAAATCAGTGTCCAGATACTCGGTTATCGGACATAAAAAATTGAAACAGTATTCTGCAGACATTCAAATACGTACATTTTTATCGTTAAAAGTTCCAAAAATTAAATCATTCACTTTTGCGTTCTAACACGATAAAAATGAACCAACCCTTTTCGACCTTAAAAATTGCAAGGCCGACCTATTCATTCTTCTATTTTAACCCATGCTATTTCAAGTCAATTACTTTCACCCATAAAAGCATACGTCATTCATGTTATTACCTAAAACTGTCATGTCGGCCGATTCGTGATACATACAGTACCGTTAAAATATACGCATCCACTAAAAAACAGTGTCCAGCTACTCGGTGATCGGACATAAAAAATTGAAACAGTATTCTGCAGACATTCAAATACGTACATTTTTATCGTTGAAAGTTCCAAATATCAAATCATTCACTTTTGCGTTCTAACGCGATAAAAATGAACCAACCCTTTTCGACCTTAAAAATTGCAAGGTCGACCTATTCATTCTTGCATTCTACCCATGCAATATCAAGTCAATTACTTTCACCCATAAAAGCATACGTCATTCACATTATTACCTAAAACTGTCATGCCGGCCGATTCGTGATACATACAATAACGTTAAAATATACGCATCCACTAAAAAACAGTGTCCAGACACTCGGTTATCGGACATAAAAAATTGAAACAATATTCTGCAGACATTCAAACACATACATTTTCATCGTTAAAAGTTCCAAAAATCAAATCATTCACTTTCGGGTTCTAACACGATAAAAATGAACCAGCCCTTTTCGACCTTAAAAATTGCAAGGCCGACCTATTTATTCTTCCATTCTAACCCAAGCAATATCAAGTCAATTACTTTCACCCATAAAAGCATACGTCATTCATGTTATTACCTAAAACTGTCATGTCGGCCGATTCGTGATACATACAATACCGTTAAAATATATGCATCCACTAAAAAACAG
This sequence comes from Cryptocheilus praepositus, assembly GCA_033815515.1. Classification (NCBI taxonomy): domain Eukaryota; kingdom Metazoa; phylum Arthropoda; class Insecta; order Hymenoptera; family Pompilidae; genus Cryptocheilus; species Cryptocheilus praepositus. Next base: position 1,864,821 of record JAWWQZ010000190.1, read on the forward strand.
TGTCCAGACACTCGGTTATTGGACATAAAAAATTGAAACAGTATTCTGCAGACATTCAAATACGTACATTTTTATCATTAAAAGTTCCAAAAATTAAATCATTCACTTTTGCGTTCTAACACGATAAAAATGAACCAACCCTTTTCGACCTTAAAAATTGCAAGGCCGACCTATTTATTCTTCCATTCTAACCCAAGCAATATGAAGTCAATTACTTTCACCCATAAAAGCATACGTCATTCATGTTATTACCTAAAACTGTCATGTCGGACGATTCGTGATATATACAATACCGTTAAAATATACGCATCCACTAAAAAACAGTGTCCAGACACTCGGTTATCGGACATAAAAAATTGAAACAGTATTCTGCAGACATTCAAACACATACATTTTCATCGTTAAAAGTTCCAAAAATTAAATCATTCACTTTTGCGTTCTAACACGATAAAAATGAACCAACCCTTTTCGACCTTAAACATTGCAAGGCCGACCTATTCATTCTTGCATTCTAACCTATGCAATATCAAGTAAATTACTTTCACCCATAAAAGCATACGTCATTCATGTTATTACCTAAAACTGTCATGTCGGACGATTCGTGATACATACAATACCGTTAAAATATATGCATCCACTAAAAAACAGTGTCCAACTACTCGGTGATCGGACATAAAAAATTGAAACAGTATTCTGCAGACATTCAAACACATACATTTTCAACGTTGAAAGTTTCAAAAATCAAATCATTCACTTTCGCGTTCTAACGCGATAAAAATCAACCATCCCTTTTCGACCTTAAAAATTGCAAGGCCGACGTATTTATTCTTCCATTCTAACCCAAGCAATATCAAGTCAATTATTTTCACCCATAAAAGCATACGTAATTCATGTTATTACCTAAAACTGTCATGTCGGGCGATTCGTGATACATACAATACGGTTAAAATATACGCATCCACTAAAAAACAGTGTCCAGACACTCGGTTATCGCACATAAAAAATTGATACAGTATTCTGCAGACATTCAAACACATACATTTTCATCGTTGAAAGTTCCAAAAATCAAATTATTCACTTTCGTGCTCTAACGCGATAAAAATGAACCAACCCTTTTCGACCTTAAAAATGGCAAGGCCGACCTATTCATTCTTGCATTCTACCCATGCAATATCAAGTCAATTACTTTCACCCATAAAAGCATACGTCATTCATGTTATCACCTAAAACTGTCATGTCGGGCGATTCGTGATACATACAATACCGTTAAAATATATGCATCCACTAAAAAACAGTGTCCAGATACTCGGTGATCGGACATAAAAAATTGAAACAGTATTCTGCAGACATTCAAACACATACATTTTCATCGTTGAAAGTTCCAAAAATCAAATTATTCACTTTCGCGCTCTAACGCGATAAAAATGAACCAACCCTTTTCGACCTTAAAAATTGCAAGGCCGACCTATTTATTATTCCATTCTAACCCAAGCAATATCAAGTCAATTACTTTCACCCATAAAAGCATACGTCATTTATGTTATTACCTAAAACTGTCATGTCGGACGATTCGTGATGCATACAATACCGTTAAAATATACGCATCCACTAAAAAACAGTGTCCAGACATTCGGTTATCGGACATAAAAAGTTGAAACAGTATTCTGCAGACATTCAAACACATACATTTTTGTCGTTAAAAGTTTCAAAAATGAAATCATTCACTTTCGGGTTCTAACACGATAAAAATGAACCAACCCTTTTCGACCTTAAAAATTGCAAGGCCGCCCTATTCATTCTTGTGTTCTAACCCATGCAATATCAAGTCAATTACTTTCACCCATAAAAGCATACGTCATTCATGTTATTACCTAAAACTGTCATGTCGGCCGATCCGTGATACATACAATACCGTTAAAATATACGCATCCACTAAAAAACAGTGTCCAGACACTCGGTTATCGGACATAAAAAATTGAAACAGTATTCTGCAGACATTCAAACACATACATTTTCAACGTTGAAAGTTCCAAAAATGAAATCATTCACTTTCGCGTTCTAACGCGATAAAAATGAACCAACCCTTTTCAACCTTAAAAATTGCAAGGCCGACCTATTCATTCTTGTGTTCTAACCCATGCAATATCAAGTCAATTACTTTCACCCATAAAAGCATACGTCATTCATGTTATTACCTAAAACTGTCATGTCGGACGATTCGTGATACATACAATAACGTTAAAATATACGCATCCCCTAAAAAACAGTGTCCAGACACTCGGTTATCGGATATAAAAAATTGAAACAGTATTCTGCAGACATTCAAACACATACATTTTCATCGTTAAAAGTTCCAAAAATCAAATCATTCACTTTCGCGTTCTAACGCGATAAAAATGAACCAACCCTTTTCGACCTTAAAAATTGCAAGGCCTACCTATTCATTCTTGCATTCTAACCCGTGCAATATCAAGTCAATTACTTTCACCCATAAAAGCATACGTCATTGATGTTATTACCTAAAACTGTCAGGTCGGACGATTCGTGATACATACAATACCGTTAAAATATACGCATCCACTAAAAAACAGTGTCCAGACACTCGGTTATCGGACATAAAAAATTGAAACAGTATTCTGCAGACATTCAAACACATACATTTTCATCGTTAAAAGTTCCAAAAATTAAATCATTCACTTTTGCGTTCTAACACGATAAAAATGAACCAACCCTTTTCGACCTTAAACATTGCAAGGCCGACCTATTCATTCTTGCATTCTAACCTATGCAATATCAAGTAAATTACTTTCACCCATAAAAGCATACGTCATTCATGTTATTACCTAAAACTGTCATGTCGGACGATTCGTGATACATACAATACCGTTAAAATATATGCATCCACTAAAAAACAGTGTCCAACTACTCGGTGATCGGACATAAAAAATTGAAACAGTATTCTGCAGACATTCAAACACATACATTTTCAACGTTGAAAGTTTCAAAAATCAAATCATTCACTTTCGCGTTCTAACGCGATAAAAATCAACCATCCCTTTTCGACCTTAAAAATTGCAAGGCCGACGTATTTATTCTTCCATTCTAACCCAAGCAATATCAAGTCAATTATTTTCACCCATAAAAGCATACGTAATTCATGTTATTACCTAAAACTGTCATGTCGGGCGATTCGTGATACATACAATACGGTTAAAATATACGCATCCACTAAAAAACAGTGTCCAGACACTCGGTTATCGCACATAAAAAATTGATACAGTATTCTGCAGACATTCAAACACATACATTTTCATCGTTGAAAGTTCCAAAAATCAAATTATTCACTTTCGTGCTCTAACGCGATAAAAATGAACCAACCCTTTTCGACCTTAAAAATGGCAAGGCCGACCTATTCATTCTTGCATTCTACCCATGCAATATCAAGTCAATTACTTTCACCCATAAAAGCATACGTCATTCATGTTATCACCTAAAACTGTCATGTCGGGCGATTCGTGATACATACAATACCGTTAAAATATATGCATCCACTAAAAAACAGTGTCCAGATACTCGGTGATCGGACATAAAAAATTGAAACAGTATTCTGCAGACATTCAAACACATACATTTTCATCGTTGAAAGTTCCAAAAATCAAATTATTCACTTTCGCGCTCTAACGCGATAAAAATGAACCAACCCTTTTCGACCTTAAAAATTGCAAGGCCGACCTATTTATTATTCCATTCTAACCCAAGCAATATCAAGTCAATTACTTTCACCCATAAAAGCATACGTCATTTATGTTATTACCTAAAACTGTCATGTCGGACGATTCGTGATGCATACAATACCGTTAAAATATACGCATCCACTAAAAAACAGTGTCCAGACATTCGGTTATCGGACATAAAAAGTTGAAACAGTATTCTGCAGACATTCAAACACATACATTTTTGTCGTTAAAAGTTTCAAAAATGAAATCATTCACTTTCGGGTTCTAACACGATAAAAATGAACCAACCCTTTTCGACCTTAAAAATTGCAAGGCCGCCCTATTCATTCTTGTGTTCTAACCCATGCAATATCAAGTCAATTACTTTCACCCATAAAAGCATACGTCATTCATGTTATTACCTAAAACTGTCATGTCGGCCGATCCGTGATACATACAATACCGTTAAAATATACGCATCCACTAAAAAACAGTGTCCAGACACTCGGTTATCGGACATAAAAAATTGAAACAGTATTCTGCAGACATTCAAACACATACATTTTCAACGTTGAAAGTTCCAAAAATGAAATCATTCACTTTCGCGTTCTAACGCGATAAAAATGAACCAACCCTTTTCAACCTTAAAAATTGCAAGGCCGACCTATTCATTCTTGTGTTCTAACCCATGCAATATCAAGTCAATTACTTTCACCCATAAAAGCATACGTCATTCATGTTATTACCTAAAACTGTCATGTCGGACGATTCGTGATACATACAATAACGTTAAAATATACGCATCCCCTAAAAAACAGTGTCCAGACACTCGGTTATCGGATATAAAAAATTGAAACAGTATTCTGCAGACATTCAAACACATACATTTTCATCGTTAAAAGTTCCAAAAATCAAATCATTCACTTTCGCGTTCTAACGCGATAAAAATGAACCAACCCTTTTCGACCTTAAAAATTGCAAGGCCTACCTATTCATTCTTGCATTCTAACCCGTGCAATATCAAGTCAATTACTTTCACCCATAAAAGCATACGTCATTGATGTTATTACCTAAAACTGTCAGGTCGGACGATTCGTGATACATACAATACCGTTAAAATATACGCATCCACTAAAAAACAGTGTCCAGACACTCGGTTATCGGACATAAAAAATTGAAACAGTATTCTGCAGACATTCAAACACATACATTTTCATCGTTAAAAGTTACAAAATTAAATCATTCACTTTTGCGTTCTAACACGATAAAAATGAACCAACCCTTTTCGACCTTAAACATTGCAAGGCCGACCTATTCATTCTTGCATTCTAACCTATGCAATATCAAGTAAATTACTTTCACCCATAAAAGCATACGTCATTCATGTTATTACCTAAAACTGTCATGTCGGACGATTCGTGATACATACAATACCGTTAAAATATATGCATCCACTAAAAAACAGTGTCCAACTACTCGGTGATCGGACATAAAAAATTGAAACAGTATTCTGCAGACATTCAAACACATACATTTTCAACGTTGAAAGTTTCAAAAATCAAATCATTCACTTTCGCGTTCTAACGCGATAAAAATCAACCATCCCTTTTCGACCTTAAAAATTGCAAGGCCGACGTATTTATTCTTCCATTCTAACCCAAGCAATATCAAGTCAATTATTTTCACCCATAAAAGCATACGTAATTCATGTTATTACCTAAAACTGTCATGTCGGGCGATTCGTGATACATACAATACGGTTAAAATATACGCATCCACTAAAAAACAGTGTCCAGACACTCGGTTATCGCACATAAAAAATTGATACAGTATTCTGCAGACATTCAAACACATACATTTTCATCGTTGAAAGTTCCAAAAATCAAATTATTCACTTTCGTGCTCTAACGCGATAAAAATGAACCAACCCTTTTCGACCTTAAAAATGGCAAGGCCGACCTATTCATTCTTGCATTCTACCCATGCAATATCAAGTCAATTACTTTCACCCATAAAAGCATACGTCATTCATGTTATCACCTAAAACTGTCATGTCGGGCGATTCGTGATACATACAATACCGTTAAAATATATGCATCCACTAAAAAACAGTGTCCAGATACTCGGTGATCGGACATAAAAAATTGAAACAGTATTCTGCAGACATTCAAACACATACATTTTCATCGTTGAAAGTTCCAAAAATCAAATTATTCACTTTCGCGCTCTAACGCGATAAAAATGAACCAACCCTTTTCGACCTTAAAAATTGCAAGGCCGACCTATTTATTATTCCATTCTAACCCAAGCAATATCAAGTCAATTACTTTCACCCATAAAAGCATACGTCATTTATGTTATTACCTAAAACTGTCATGTCGGACGATTCGTGATGCATACAATACCGTTAAAATATACGCATCCACTAAAAAACAGTGTCCAGACATTCGGTTATCGGACATAAAAAGTTGAAACAGTATTCTGCAGACATTCAAACACATACATTTTTGTCGTTAAAAGTTTCAAAAATGAAATCATTCACTTTCGGGTTCTAACACGATAAAAATGAACCAACCCTTTTCGACCTTAAAAATTGCAAGGCCGCCCTATTCATTCTTGTGTTCTAACCCATGCAATATCAAGTCAATTACTTTCACCCATAAAAGCATACGTCATTCATGTTATTACCTAAAACTGTCATGTCGGCCGATACGTGATACATACAATACCGTTAAAATATACGCATCCACTAAAAAACAGTGTCCAGACACTCGGTTATCGGACATAAAAAATTGAAACAGTATTCTGCAGACATTCAAACACATACATTTTCAACGTTGAAAGTTCCAAAAATGAAATCATTCACTTTCGCGTTCTAACGCGATAAAAATGAACCAACCCTTTTCAACCTTAAAAATTGCAAGGCCGACCTATTCATTCTTGTGTTCTAACCCATGCAATATCAAGTCAATTACTTTCACCCATAAAAGCATACGTCATTCATGTTATTACCTAAAACTGTCATGTCGGACGATTCGTGATACATACAATAACGTTAAAATATACGCATCCCCTAAAAAACAGTGTCCAGACACTCGGTTATCGGATATAAAAAATTGAAACAGTATTCTGCAGACATTCAAACACATACATTTTCATCGTTAAAAGTTCCAAAAATCAAATCATTCACTTTCGCGTTCTAACGCGATAAAAATGAACCAACCCTTTTCGACCTTAAAAATTGCAAGGCCTACCTATTCATTCTTGCATTCTAACCCGTGCAATATCAAGTCAATTACTTTCACCCATAAAAGCATACGTCATTGATGTTATTACCTAAAACTGTCAGGTCGGACGATTCGTGATACATACAATACCGTTAAAATATACGCATCCACTAAAAAACAGTGTCCAGACACTCGGTTATCGGACATAAAAAATTGAAACAGTATTCTGCAGACATTCAAACACATACATTTTCATCGTTAAAAGTTCCAAAAATTAAATCATTCACTTTTGCGTTCTAACACGATAAAAATGAACCAACCCTTTTCGACCTTAAACATTGCAAGGCCGACCTATTCATTCTTGCATTCTAACCTATGCAATATCAAGTAAATTACTTTCACCCATAAAAGCATACGTCATTCATGTTATTACCTAAAACTGTCATGTCGGACGATTCGTGATACATACAATACCGTTAAAATATATGCATCCACTAAAAAACAGTGTCCAACTACTCGGTGATCGGACATAAAAAATTGAAACAGTATTCTGCAGACATTCAAACACATACATTTTCAACGTTGAAAGTTTCAAAAATCAAATCATTCACTTTCGCGTTCTAACGCGATAAAAATCAACCATCCCTTTTCGACCTTAAAAATTGCAAGGCCGACGTATTTATTCTTCCATTCTAACCCAAGCAATATCAAGTCAATTATTTTCACCCATAAAAGCATACGTAATTCATGTTATTACCTAAAACTGTCATGTCGGGCGATTCGTGATACATACAATACGGTTAAAATATACGCATCCACTAAAAAACAGTGTCCAGACACTCGGTTATCGCACATAAAAAATTGATACAGTATTCTGCAGACATTCAAACACATACATTTTCATCGTTGAAAGTTCCAAAAATCAAATTATTCACTTTCGTGCTCTAACGCGATAAAAATGAACCAACCCTTTTCGACCTTAAAAATGGCAAGGCCGACCTATTCTTTCTAGCATTCTACCCATGCAATATCAAGTCAATTACTTTCACCCATAAAAGCATACGTCATTCATGTTATCACCTAAAACTGTCATGTCGGGCGATTCGTGATACATACAATACCGTTAAAATATATGCATCCACTAAAAAACAGTGTCCAGATACTCGGTGATCGGACATAAAAAATTGAAACAGTATTCTGCAGACATTCAAACACATACATTTTCATCGTTGAAAGTTCCAAAAATCAAATTATTCACTTTCGCGCTCTAACGCGATAAAAATGAACCAACCCTTTTCGACCTTAAAAATTGCAAGGCCGACCTATTTATTATTCCATTCTAACCCAAGCAATATCAAGTCAATTACTTTCACCCATAAAAGCATACGTCATTTATGTTATTACCTAAAACTGTCATGTCGGACGATTCGTGATGCATACAATACCGTTAAAATATACGCATCCACTAAAAAACAGTGTCCAGACATTCGGTTATCGGACATAAAAAGTTGAAACAGTATTCTGCAGACATTCAAACACATACATTTTTGTCGTTAAAAGTTTCAAAAATGAAATCATTCACTTTCGGGTTCTAACACGATAAAAATGAACCAACCCTTTTCGACCTTAAAAATTGCAAGGCCGCCCTATTCATTCTTGTGTTCTAACCCATGCAATATCAAGTCAATTACTTTCACCCATAAAAGCATACGTCATTCATGTTATTACCTAAAACTGTCATGTCGGCCGATCCGTGATACATACAATACCGTTAAAATATACGCATCCACTAAAAAACAGTGTCCAGACACTCGGTTATCGGACATAAAAAATTGAAACAGTATTCTGCAGACATTCAAACACATACATTTTCAACGTTGAAAGTTCCAAAAATGAAATCATTCACTTTCGCGTTCTAACGCGATAAAAATGAACCAACCCTTTTCAACCTTAAAAATTGCAAGGCCGACCTATTCATTCTTGTGTTCTAACCCATGCAATATCAAGTCAATTACTTTCACCCATAAAAGCATACGTCATTCATGTTATTACCTAAAACTGTCATGTCGGACGATTCGTGATACATACAATAACGTTAAAATATACGCATCCCCTAAAAAACAGTGTCCAGACACTCGGTTATCGGATATAAAAAATTGAAACAGTATTCTGCAGACATTCAAACACATACATTTTCATCGTTAAAAGTTCCAAAAATCAAATCATTCACTTTCGCGTTCTAACGCGATAAAAATGAACCAACCCTTTTCGACCTTAAAAATTGCAAGGCCTACCTATTCATTCTTGCATTCTAACCCGTGCAATATCAAGTCAATTACTTTCACCCATAAAAGCATACGTCATTGATGTTATTACCTAAAACTGTCAGGTCGGACGATTCGTGATACATACAATACCGTTAAAATATACGCATCCACTAAAAAACAGTGTCCAGACACTCGGTTATCGGACATAAAAAATTGAAACAGTATTCTGCAGACATTCAAACACATACATTTTCATCGTTAAAAGTTCCAAAAATTAAATCATTCACTTTTGCGTTCTAACACGATAAAAATGAACCAACCCTTTTCGACCTTAAACATTGCAAGGCCGACCTATTCATTCTTGCATTCTAACCTATGCAATATCAAGTAAATTACTTTCACCCATAAAAGCATACGTCATTCATGTTATTACCTAAAACTGTCATGTCGGACGATTCGTGATACATACAATACCGTTAAAATATATGCATCCACTAAAAAACAGTGTCCAACTACTCGGTGATCGGACATAAAAAATTGAAACAGTATTCTGCAGACATTCAAACACATACATTTTCAACGTTGAAAGTTTCAAAAATCAAATCATTCACTTTCGCGTTCTAACGCGATAAAAATCAACCATCCCTTTTCGACCTTAAAAATTGCAAGGCCGACGTATTTATTCTTCCATTCTAACCCAAGCAATATCAAGTCAATTATTTTCACCCATAAAAGCATACGTAATTCATGTTATTACCTAAAACTGTCATGTCGGGCGATTCGTGATACATACAATACGGTTAAAATATACGCATCCACTAAAAAACAGTGTCCAGACACTCGGTTATCGCACATAAAAAATTGATACAGTATTCTGCAGACATTCAAACACATACATTTTCATCGTTGAAAGTTCCAAAAATCAAATTATTCACTTTCGTGCTCTAACGCGATAAAAATGAACCAACCCTTTTCGACCTTAAAAATGGCAAGGCCGACCTATTCATTCTTGCATTCTACCCATGCAATATCAAGTCAATTACTTTCACCCATAAAAGCATACGTCATTCATGTTATCACCTAAAACTGTCATGTCGGGCGATTCGTGATACATACAATACCGTTAAAATATATGCATCCACTAAAAAACAGTGTCCAGATACTCGGTGATCGGACATAAAAAATTGAAACAGTATTCTGCAGACATTCAAACACATACATTTTCATCGTTGAAAGTTCCAAAAATCAAATTATTCACTTTCGCGCTCTAACGCGATAAAAATGAACCAACCCTTTTCGACCTTAAAAATTGCAAGGCCGACCTATTTATTATTCCATTCTAACCCAAGCAATATCAAGTCAATTAAAACTGTCATGTCATTCCCAATATAAAAAAGCATACGTCATTATATGTTATTCTGCACCATTACAAATTTTTGTCGTTAAAAGTTTCAAAAATGAAATCATTCACTTTCGGGTTCTAACACGATAAAAATGAACCAACCCTTTTCGACCATGCCCTATTCATTCTTGTGTTCTAACCCATGCAATATCAAGTCAATTACTTTCACCCATAAAAGCATACGTCATTCATGTTATTACCTAAAACTGTCATGTCGGCCGATCCGTGATACATACAATACCGTTAAAATATAAGCATCCACTAAAAAACAGTGTCCAGACTCGGTGATCGGACATAAAAAATTGAAACAGTATTCTGCAGACATTCAAACACATACATTTTCAACGTTGAAAGTTCCAAAAATGAAATCATTCACTTTCGCGTTCTAACGCGATAAAAATGAACCAACCCTTTTCAACCTTAAAAATTGCAAGGCCGACCTATTCATTCTTGTGTTCTAACCCATGCAATATCAAGTCAATTACTTTCACCCATAAAAGCATACGTCATTCATGTTATTACCTAAAACTGTCATGTCGGACGATTCGTGATACATACAATAACGTTAAAATATACGCATCCCCTAAAAAACAGTGTCCAGACACTCGGTTATCGGATATAAAAAATTGAAACAGTATTCTGCAGACATTCAAACACATACATTTTCATCGTTAAAAGTTCCAAAAATCAAATCATTCACTTTCGCGTTCTAACGCGATAAAAATGAACCAACCCTTTTCGACCTTAAAAATTGCAAGGCCTACCTATTCATTCTTGCATTCTAACCCGTGCAATATCAAGTCAATTACTTTCACCCATAAAAGCATACGTCATTGATGTTATTACCTAAAACTGTCAGGTCGGACGATTCGTGATACATACAATACCGTTAAAATATACGCATCCACTTGTCCAGACAAACATAAAAAATTGAAACAGTATTCTGCAGACATTCAAACACATACATTTTCATCGTTAAAAGTTCCAAAAATTAAATCATTCACTTTTGCGTTCTAACACGATAAAAATGAACCAACCCTTTTCGACCTTAAACATTGCAAGGCCGACCTATTCATTCTTGCATTCTAACCTATGCAATATCAAGTAAATTACTTTCACCCATAAAAGCATACGTCATTCATGTTATTACCTAAAACTGTCATGTCGGACGATTCGTGATACATACAATACCGTTAAAATATATGCATCCACTAAAAAACAGTGTCCAACTACTCGGTGATCGGACATAAAAAATTGAAACAGTATTCTGCAGACATTCAAACACATACATTTTCAACGTTGAAAGTTTCAAAAATCAAATCATTCACTTTCGCGTTCTAACGCGATAAAAATCAACCATCCCTTTTCGACCTTAAAAATTGCAAGGCCGACGTATTTATTCTTCCATTCTAACCCAAGCAATATCAAGTCAATTATTTTCACCCATAAAAGCATACGTAATTCATGTTATTACCTAAAACTGTCATGTCGGGCGATTCGTGATACATACAATACGGTTAAAATATACGCATCCACTAAAAAACAGTGTCCAGACACTCGGTTATCGCACATAAAAAATTGATACAGTATTCTGCAGACATTCAAACACATACATTTTCATCGTTGAAAGTTCCAAAAATCAAATTATTCACTTTCGTGCTCTAACGCGATAAAAATGAACCAACCCTTTTCGACCTTAAAAATGGCAAGGCCGACCTATTCATTCTTGCATTCTACCCATGCAATATCAAGTCAATTACTTTCACCCATAAAAGCATACGTCATTCATGTTATCACCTAAAACTGTCATGTCGGGCGATTCGTGATACATACAATACCGTTAAAATATATGCATCCACTAAAAAACAGTGTCCAGATACTCGGTGATCGGACATAAAAAATTGAAACAGTATTCTGCAGACATTCAAACACATACATTTTCATCGTTGAAAGTTCCAAAAATCAAATAATTCACTTTCGCGATCTAACGCGATAAAAATGAACCAACCCTTTTCGACCTTAAAAATTGCAAGGCCGACCTATTTATTATTCCATTCTAACCCAAGCAATATCAAGTCAATTACTTTCACCCATAAAAGCATACGTCATTTATGTTATTACCTAAAACTGTCATGTCGGGTGATTCGTGATACATACAATAACGTTAAAATATACGCATCCACTAAAAAACAGTGTCCAGACACTTGGTTATCGGACATAAAAAATTGAAACAGTATTCTGCAGACATTCAAACACATACATTTTCATCGTTAAAAGTTCCAAAAATCAAATCATTCACTTTCGCGTTCTAACGCGATAAAAAGAACCAACCCTTTTCGACCTTAAAAATTGCAAGGCCGACCTATTCATTCTTGCATTCTAACCCGTGCAATATCAAGTCAATTACTTTCACCCATAAAAGCATACGTCATTCATGTTATTACCTAAAACTGTCATATCGGACGATTCGTGATACATACAATAACGTTAAAATACACGCATCCACTAAAAAACAGTGTCCAGCTACTCGGTGATCGGACATAAAAAATTGAAACAGTATTCTGCAGACATTCAAACACATACATTTTCATCGTTGAAAGTTCCAAAAATCAAATCATTCACTTTCGCGTTCTAACGCGATAAAAATGAACCAACCCTTTTCGACCTTAAAAATTGCAAGGCCGACCTATTTATTCTTCCATTCTAACCCAAGCAATATCAAGTCAATTACTTTCACCCATAAAAGCATACGTCATTCATGTTATTACCTAAAACTGTCATGTCGGACGATTCGTGATGCATACAATACGGTTAAAATATACGCATCCACTAAAAAACAGTGTCGAGACACTCGGTTATCGGACATAAAAAATTGAAACAGTATTCTGCAGACATTCAAACACATACATTTTCATCGTTAAAAGTTCTAAAAATCAAATCATTCACTTTCGCGTTCTAACGCGATAAAAATGAACCGACCCTTTTCGACCTTAAAAATTGCAAGGCCGACCTATTTATTCTTGCATTCTAACCCATGCAATATCAAGTCAATTACTTTCACCCATAAAAGCATACGTCATTCATGTTATTACCTAAAACTCTCATGTCGGCCGATTCGTGATACATACAATACCGTTAAAATATACGCATCCACTAAAAAACAGTGTCCAGACACTCGGTTATCGGACATAAAATATTGGAACGGCGTTCTGTGAATATTCGAGAGCAGGAAAACGAAATATTCGTCGCAGCCGACGAAATGATTGAATTCTCACTGTCTCACAAATTGTCAATTTTCACCAACGCATCGACGCTGACAATTGACGGATAAAGTCTTCAACAGGTTTCATGCCGCAATGGCGCGGAGATAATTTTATAAGCGGCGAAACGCGAGTGTAAGATGAGAAATTGCGAAGAGATCGGATAAAGGTCGTTGACGTTCCGAAGATTAATACTTCGATTCGGCGATTCGCGTTTTCGGTCGCACCGCCATTTCGTGACGCGTTCAAATAAACAAAATGTGTTCCCGTAAACAGGCGCGTTGTTTATCTGCGCGGGCGCGCGATAAATCGCGGATTCGACGCGGACTTATCGCGAATTTGTCAGAGGTTTGTCAAGTTCGCGTGGACAGCACAAACTGGACCAATGGTCGAAGGACATATTTTACGCGGAAAAGCGACACCTGAAATATTTCGGTCTTTTCGGAGTTGGCAGTGTGGGGAATTGTTTATGAGGTTTCTGTGGCGATTAGTTATGGCTGGAGTTAGTTTAAACAATGGTGCTATTGTATTCATATGTGCATTTTTACTTTTCCGTTCATATATAAATAATACAGTATAATTTATCCGTGAGATCTGTGAAAATGTATATTTGGTCTTAGTTTAAACAATGGTACCATTATTATTATGATGTTGATTTAATGTGTAAATGTACGTTCTTTGCCATTTGTATTCATATACAAGTAATACTCCCTAATTTATCACTGAGATCTATGAGAAAAATGTATTTTTCACGGAGGAGCGGCACTTAAAATATTTTGGAATTTTTGAAGTCGACAGTATGGTAAATGGCTTGAATTCTATTTATAGCTGACTACAATTTTTGGCGATGATAGCACAATACTGCTGTGTTAATACAATGTATTGCCCAACGCATTAAAACCTTTTTTTATAACGTATTTTTCCCACTCTGTAACACCTGATCATTTATGATCGATAATTAACTAATTGTAGAAATTAGATCGGCTCCTATCTTCAGTTCATTACTTGAACGCGCGGACTTCATTTCTGCATTTTTTTCGCTTATTTCCACATCAATTGTACCAACGAATTTACCACTCACATCGGATTCGCTGTAAATCTGAAATACAGTACGCAGCTCGCTTTTTGACAAAGCACTTGTTTTTTGAAAAGTACCTTTTCCACTTTTCAACACTTGATCATTTATACCCGGCTAGTAAATTACGAATCAATTAAACCGACCAACATTTTCAGTTAATTATTTGATTGCCCACACTCCGTTCATTTTCTTCCATTTAATTTCACACGAATAACACTACATAATATATCACTCAGATCGAATCCATTGAAATTCGGAAATAAAGCAAAATCGTACGCAGTTCACTTTTGACAAAGTATTCCATTTGAACATGTACTTTTCCACTTTTTGGCACTTTCTCACATATTCATAACTCCATTTTCTCCAATTTATTTCCACACGAAGTGCATCGTCGAATCTATTACTCAGATCGAATCCGCTGTAAATCTGAAATAAGGCAAGCACATACGCCGTTCACTTCTTAGCGAGGCATTCCAAATTTAATAAGTACTTTCCTAGTTTCTGACAGTTTTTAACAAGTACTTTTCTAGTTTCTTACAGTATCTCATACATTTATAACTGGACAGTAAATGATCGATCATTTAAATTGAACTACGTCTTCAGTTAACTATTTGCATCTCCACTCTCTCTTTCTGCATTTTGTTCAATTTATTTCCACACGAAGTGCACCATCGAATTTATTACCCAGATCTGATCCGCTGTAAATCTGAAATAAAGCAAACACGTATGCAGTTCGTTTATTAGCGAAGCATTCCAATTTCAATAAGTACTTTCCTAGTTTCCGACAGTTTTTAACAAGTACTTTTCTAGTTTCTTACAGTATCTCATACATTTATAACTGGACAGTAAACGATTGATCATTTAAATCGAACTACGTCTTCAGTTAACTATTTGCATCTCCACTCTCTCTTTCTGCATTTTCTTCAATTTCTTTCCACACGAAGTGCACGATCGAATTTATTATTCAGATCTAATTCGCAGTAAATCTAAAATAAAGCAAGCACGTACGCCGTTCGCTTCTTAGCGAAGCATTCCAAATTTAATAAGTACTTTCCTAGTTTCTGACAGTTTTTAACAAGTACTTTTCTAGTTTCTTACAGTATCTCATACATTTATAACTGGGCAGCAAATGATCGATCAATTAAATCGAACTGCGTCTTCAGTTAACTATTTGCATCTCCACTCTCTTTTTCCGCATTTTCTTCAATTTATTTCCACACGAAGTGCACCATCGAATTTATTATCCAGATCTGATCCGCAGTAAATCTGAAATAAAGCAAGCACATACACTGTTCGCTTCTTAGCGAAGCATTCCAAATTTAATAAGTACTTTCTTAGTTTCCGACAGTTTTTAACCAGTACTTTTCTAGCTTCTTACAGTATCTCATACATTTATAACTGGACAGTAAATGATCGATGAATTAAATCATCCTACGTCTTCAGTTAACTATTTGCATCTCCACTCTCTCTTTCTGCATTTTCTTCCATTTATTTCCACACGAAGTGCACCATCGAATTTATTATCCAGATCTGATCCGCAGTAAATCTGAAATAAAGCAAGCACATACGCCGTTCGCTTCTCAGCGAGGCATTCCAAATTTAATAAGTTCTTTCCTAGTTTCTGACTGTTTTTAACAAATACTTTTCTAGTTTGTGACAGTTTTTAACAAATACTTTTCTCGTTTCTTACAGTATCTCATATATTTATAACTGAACAGTAAATGATCGATCATTTAAATCAAACTACGTCTTCAGTTAACGTTTTGCACGTCCCCGCCCTCTTTCTGCGTTACCTCCAATTTATTTCCGCACGAAATGCACCGTCGAACCTATCACCCAGATCGGATCGGCTGGAAATCTGAAATAAAGTAAACACGTATTTTACTGAAGATCCAAAATATTCGCAATGGGTAGTAATAATTATTTTATAAATGCAGTTATTGTTAGAATAGTGATGCGATTCTTTGGTCTCCAATACATGCACATTATTTACATTTTGCATAATTCAGTCAAACGCTGTAGATTTCATAGCATCGCCGTTCTAATACGGCAAAATACGCACGGCAGTCAATGTGTTAATAAGTACCTTCGTAGTTTCTAAGAGTTTTTAACAAATACTTTTCTAGTTTCTTAAGTACCTCATAATTTATAACTGGACAGTAAAAGATCGATCAATTAAATCATCCTACGTCTTCAGTTAACTATTTGCACGTCCACGCCCTCTTTCTGCGTTACCTCCAATTTATTTCCGCACGAAATGCACCGTCGAATCTATCACCCAGATCGGATCGGCTGGAAATCTGAAATAAAGCAAACACGTATGCAGTTCGCTGTTTCACGAGACGTTTTTCCGCGAAGCATCCTTTCGTTCCGTTCAGCATTCAACAGTTGACATAACGGTTGGCTATTGACGGATGTGACACGAGGGAGCATGTCACAAAGCCTGTTTCGCGCCTGAGAGAAATACGGCACGCGTTCGGGGGAGTGTCGAATAAATCGAGCGTCGTGCAGGGTAAGCGGCGTCTGCGAGACACGAATGTCGAATAAATCGATCGTCTTGACTAGAGTAAACGTCCCCGTCTGCTGGCAGACGACTTAGCGTGGCCTGTCTACTTTCCGACAGCCTCGTGACGAAAGGCATGTTGTTGATCGCGATCGACCAACGGTAGGCAAGCGTTAGAAACCAATTTTATTTTTCCTTCAACATTGTAAGGGTGGAAATGTAAAAATTGCATTTTGCACCGGTGATATTAACACTAAAAGTACCGGAACTTCACACCTACTTATTCTTATCATGAGGGTTTATTTGACCACTTATGAAATAAACGTTGATTTTCAGAAAGAATTTCCTAATTTATTAAAGCGAGAAATTGAATAATCAGATGACATAAGAATTTACAGGAAGTCGACTGAGCAAAAGAAGTAACAATAAATGTATGGTACCGGTAGTGTCAATGGTTAAGAACGAAAGGGTAAGAGGTACGTGTCGTTTTTGACGACAATTTAGAGATTGGCGGTGTGAAATATTTATTTCAGCGGTAGAATGTTTGGTACAAATGTTACTACAAATGTATTTGGTACCAAATGATGGTAAAAATTTTATCATTTTGATAAAATTATCAAAAATCAATCTTATCAAAAATTATCAAAATTTATCATTATCAAAAATATTAAAATTAAAATTTTAATTATCAAAAATGATCAAAAATCAATTTTATCAAAAATTCTATCACCAGTGTCAATAGTACCAGCAATATCAATGATTAAGAACGAATGTATAAGAGACAGGTATTCTTTATAACAGCCATAAGAGACTGAAGGTAAGAAACATTGTTTTATTGCTAGAATATTTGGTACAAGACTGCCAATAGTAACTATTAGTGCCAGTAGTATGAATGCATAACAACTAAAGTATAAGAGACGCAAATTGTTTCTAGCACCCATTTAGAGGTTCAAAGTATTAAACATTTTTTTATTGCCAGAACGTTTATAGAGAATATACATAAAATTACAACTTTAACAGTGATTAAGGCCAAATTCAGTTATAAGACAAAGTTTTACACACAGTTTTCATTATTAAACTGAGGCTATGAAACATTTTTTTATCGCTAGAACTTTGGTACAGAGGTCCCAATGGTAAAAATGCCGCACGCAGTATCAACAGTGTCAACAATACTAACAACATTTGCAGCATCAATATTACTAACATAAACATTGCAACTTCCGCACAAGCAGTGCATCGAAGGCACAGTATTCAGTTCCGTTATTATTCCTTGGAGTTAACACAGACTTCACTGCAGTCAGTATTGATTTAAAATGACCGAACAATAAATATCGGAGCAGCATCCAGAAAAATGCTGCGTCGCAGATCGATCATTCAGAATAGCGAAGTAAGGGACCAGCGGTAAAGCGACCGAGTAGTAGAGATTACTAACATAAACATTGCAACTTCCGCACAAGCAGTGCATCGAAGGCACAGTATTCAGTTCCGTTATTATTCTTTAGAGTTAACACAGACTTCACTGCAGTCAGTATTGATTTAAAATGACCGAACAATAAATATCGGAGCAGCATCCAGAAAAATGCTGCGTCGCAGATCGATCATTCAGAATAGCGAAGTAAGGGACCAGCGGTAAAGCGACCGAGTAGTAGAGATTACTAACATAAACATTGCAACTTCCGCACAAGCAGTGCATCGAAGGCACAGTATTCAGTTCCGTTATTATTCCTTGGAGTTAACACAGACTTCACTGCAGTCAGTATTGATTTAAAATGACCGAACAATAAATATCGGAGCAGCATCCAGAAAAATGCTGCGTCGCAGATCGATCATTCAGAATAGCGAAGTAAGGGACCAGCGGTAAAGCGACCGAGTAGTAGAGATTACTAACATAAACATTGCAACTTCCGCACAAGCAGTGCATCGAAGGCACAGTATTCAGTTCCGTTATTATTATTTGGAGTTAACACAGACTTCACTGCAGTCAGTATTGATTTAAAATGACCGAACAATAAATATCGGAGCAGCATCCAGAAAAATGCTGCGTCGCAGATCGATCATTCAGAATAGCGAAGTAAGGGACCAGCGGTGAAGCGACCGAGTAGTAGAGATTACTAACATAAACATTGCAACTTCCGCACAAGCAGTGCATCGAAGGCACAGTATTCAGTTCCGTTATTATTCCTTGGAGTTAACACAGACTTCACTGCAGTCAGTATTGATTTAAAATGACCGAACAATAAATATCGGAGCAGCATCCAGAAAAATGCTGCGTCGCAGATCGATCATTCAGAATAGCGAAGTAAGGGACCAGCGGTAAAGCGACCGAGTAGTAGAGATTACTAACATAAACATTGCAACTTCCGCACAAGCAGTGCATCGAAGGCACAGTATTCAGTTCCGTTATTATTCTTTAGAGTTAACACAGACTTCACTGCAGTCAGTATTGATTTAAAATGACCGAACAATAAATATCGGAGCAGCATCCAGAAAAATGCTGCGTCGCAGATTGATCATTCAGAATAGCGAAGTAAGGGACCAGCGGTAAAGCGACCGAGTAGTAGAGATTATTAACATAAACATTGCAACTTCCGCACAAGCAGTGCATCGAAGGCACAGTATTCAGTTCCGTTATTATTCCTTGGAGTTAACACAGACTTCACTGCAGTCAGTATTGGTTTAAAATGACCGAACAATAAATATCGGAGCAGCATCCAGAAAAATGCTGCGTCGCAGATCGATCATTCAGAATAGCGAAGTAAGGGACCAGCGGTAAAGCGACCGAGTAGTAGAGATTACTAACATAAACATTGCAACTTCCGCACAAGCAGTGCATCGAAAATATTCAGTTCCGTTATTATTCATTTAGGTAATAAACACAGACTTTGCAGATCAGTATTGATTTAAAATGACCGAACAATAAATATCGGAACAGCATCCAGTATATATTAATTAAAATAGGCAGTCGCAGATCGAAAATTCAGAATAGCGAATAAGGGACCATAAAGTACAACCGACAGTAGAGATTCTACTTATCAACAATAAACATTGCAACTTCCCACA
Source organism: Cryptocheilus praepositus (assembly GCA_033815515.1). Lineage (NCBI taxonomy): Eukaryota > Metazoa > Arthropoda > Insecta > Hymenoptera > Pompilidae > Cryptocheilus > Cryptocheilus praepositus. The sequence continues at coordinate 1,885,334 of JAWWQZ010000190.1, forward strand.
AGCAGTGCATCGAAGAGCACGTTTATTTTGAAAGTTCAGTTCCGTTATTATTCTTTAGAGTTAACACAGACTTCAGTGCAGCCAGTATTGATTTAAAATGACCGAACAATAAATATCGGAGCAGCATCCAGAAAAATGCTGCGTCGCAGATCGATCATTCAGAATAATATATAATAAGGGACCATTTTGAATTGAATATAATATGTATAAAGATGAACTAACATAAACATTACAACTTCCGATTAAACAAGCAGTGCAAAGGCACAGTATTCAGTTCCGTTATTATTCGTCAACGAACGAAATTACCCCAAACACACAGACTTCACTGCATTTCAGTATTGATTTAAAATGACCGAACAATAAATATCGGAGTAGCATCCAGAAAAATGCTGCGTCGCAGATCGATCATTCAGAATAGCGAAGTAAGGGACCAGCGGTAAAGCGACCGAGTAGTAGAGATCGATATGTTTACGGACGAAAGTGGAACTAATCAACGTATAAGTAGGACGCTTAGCAACGCGGACTGAAAAGTGTCGCAGCGAAGAGATGAAGGTCTCCGAATAACAGAGAACTGATCGTAATGCGTAGAGTAATAAGCAGTGAAGCCGGCAGAGATGCGAGTGATCGATGTATCCGTAATAAAATTAGTAACACGTGCATGAGCAGTGCGTCGATGAGACAGATAGCGGCACAGCTAATATTGATTCAAACCAACTAGGTAATCAGCGTCGAGCAGTCACCAGCCACGATGAAATCAATTGACGTTTAATTAAAAAACAACGTTTAAATAAATGCACTATAGCGAAGATATCAAGACTTCAAAACTTTAATTATAAGTCAGTGTGTTACTAACATTGTAATGGCAAACAAATGTGAGTATGTACAAAATTGTTTCAGTGGCATGTTATTGTGAAATAATGAAACATTCATTTAAGGGATCGAGTTACAGTTATCGAAACATTAGCAGTAATAAGCTCTCTCAAATTTATTAATGCGAGGGCCAAATGCGAGAAAATCAATGAACGAAATATCCAAAAAACGTATACTTCAGTTACACTATTTATGACTTTATTTATTAACATTTGAAACGTCAAGTATTTGTCAGTCTTGAAAATATTCATTCTGACCGAGTACGTAATAAATATTTAGGTAATAACAAACAATTGCAGATCAACTCAAAGTGTGGTTAAAACTAGTTATGAAGTGAAATAAACTACTGGAATGAAGTATTGATTGCAATAGCCCGAGTATATATTAATTAAAATAGGCAGAAACAACAAAAATAGCAACGAACAAAATAAATCCATAAAGTACATACTCGCCGACACTACTTATGATTCTACTTATCAACAATTGAAACATGATTTATCCCACTTGAGAGTATTAATTGAGCCGTTTATTTTGAAAGTGGTCTAACTCCGTTTTTCAATATTTTCCGGTTACCATAGTTGCATGTACAAATTCATGTTATTTATCAGTATATGTTATTTATCTCGATTTGAAGATAAATGGAGTTAGGCCACTTTCAAAATAAACGGCTCAATTATCTAATATACTTCAACATAAATAATAATATATAATAATAATAAATATTCTGAATGAATTAAGTAGTAATGATTGGTTTAGTGATAATGATTAAACAAATAAGTAACAGCCAAATTAACTAAAGCAGGCACACGCAATGACGTCAACGAACGAAATTACCCCAAACACACATACTTCGCCTGCACCATTTACGATTACACTTGCTAACAATGGAAGCATCAACGTCAACTTATTTGTGTCGACGCGTTATGCTGTCGACAATATCGCTTATATTATATTACGGAACGTTTGTGAAAGTACGAGCGTACCAATTTATAACTAGTCAAAATATTTTGAATAGTTTTTTTTTTCAATAACAGAGTTATGGTATGAATGCGCATAACAAAATGCGACGGTTGTCGTTATATATAGCTAGTCCCATTTGTCATTGGGATATGAATCTCGACAAAGTTTCAAGATGGATTCTTAATTTACATATTTGTATCGTCTTTACATAAGTCGTGACAAATATAGAAAGACCGATTAACCCTTTCTACGAACCAGCATTTAATCTTTTCCGGCTAGAATTTTCGTTATAAAAAGTAATTATGTACTACGAATGTTTATTGATGTTATGTGGAATTAGCTCGCATTCCATATTTTTAATGCGTTTGCGTCATGCCAAAAAATATGAATGTCCGTTTAGATGTTAGCATGGGAGCTGTAGCCTATATATGACGCGACGCGCAGTAGAATGGATCAAGGAATAAGTAGACATGCCTTTCTTTTCGCTTATGTACAATTGACTTCGGTCCAACGCGATTAGTTCTTCACGCTTTGTATAAAATTGCGTTACAGGAAGTTACGAATTAAAATAAATCGCGAATACCTGCAACGGAAATTCTTATAACGCAGTCAAAATATTGTGATTAATTTTTTTTTTCATATAACGAGATTTTCGTATTATGCGCCATAACAAAATGCGGGTTGCCGTTATATATGGCTACTGAATGTATGACACGGCGCACAGTGAAACAGATCGCGAAATAAGTAGACACATCTTTCTTTTTCCTTACATATTTCGTATCAGCTTTACATAAGTGTGACAAATATAATACAATGCTCAGTAGACACCGGTCTAACGCGATTAGTACTTCACGCTTTGTATAAAATTGCGTTACAGGAAGTTACGAATTAAAAGAAATCGCGAATACCTGCAACCCAAATTCTTATAACGTAGTCAAAATATTTTGAATAGCTTTTTTTCATATAACGAGATTTTCGTATAATGTGGTATAACAAAACGCGGGTTGTCGTTATATATGGTTACTGAATGTATGACACGGCGCACAGTGAAACAGATCGCGAAATAAGTAGACACATCTTTCTTTTTCCTTACATATTTCGTATCAGCTTTACATAAGTGTGACAAATATAATACAATGCTCAGTAGACACCGGTCTAACGCGATTAGTACTTCACGCTTTGTATAAAATTGCATTACAAGAAGTTATGAATTAAAAGAAATCGTGAATACCTGCAACGCAAATTCTTATAAGCAGACAAAATATTTTGACTAGTTTTTTTTTTCATATACTGAGATTTTCGTATAATGTACCATAACGAAATGCGGGTTTCCATTATATATGGCTACTGAATGTATGACACGGCGCACAGTGAAACAGATCGCGAAATAAGTAGACACATCTTTCTTTTTCCTTACATATTTCGTATCGTCTTTACATAAGTGTGACAAATATAATACAATGCTCAGTAGACTCCCGTATAACGCGAATTCCTGCAATGCGAATTCTTGTAACGTGCTAAAGATATTGCAGCGACATTTTTTCGTATAATGCGATTCTCGTAGAACACGCTGTAATAAAATGCGGGATTTCACAGATTATTCTAGTCGGCCATAGCATAGCACACGTTTCTCTACACAATGCGTAACGTATTAGTCGTGTTATCCGAGAGTTTACTGTACATAAAAAATGCGATAATCATAGGCAAATTTTATTGAAATTTTTCTTCTCAAGCATCACAGTAGTTTTCCAATTGTCATATTATTGTAAATCTGACATAGAATCAAATATTGTAATCCTAAACCATATTTTTTCAATGAACCTTGTGTTTCTCTCGTTTACCCATAAAAACTACGTTTCACACTATCACCACTGGTCCAACAATACCCGCCAAAATTGGAATCAGTCATTCAACCACAAACTAATTCTGAGTAAAGAATTTGCACACATGACTTCATATGGCAAATAAATCAAATGCTGATTCCCAAAAATCCACAAGGGTTGAAAATCGTTAAAATGATTGATACACGCGTTGCTTTCAACGTACCATCGTAGGTGTCAGATTATTATCGTCCAAATTAAGCTCCCACGTGCAGTCTTTCTGTTATCTGAACAATGAATCGTGCAAAACAATCCATATAAAAAGAACGTGATTTTATTGGCGGCAGAGAATTTATACTAACTGGTTCATTATATATACGTCAAATTAAAAGTAGTTTGTCGCTACATGCATGCGTATTGCGTCAAATTAATTAGAGGTTAATTGCGGCGTGCGTTGATGAACTTTATACTGACGCACATGCGGGCTTAATTTTCAGCGAATGTATTGTTGTTCTGAAGCTAACAACAGCGAGGTGGTCAAATATATAGTTCCGGCTTCATTATTCATACGGGTTAATAGTTCATTCAAGCGTGTGTCGGCCGATGCAAAATAGAAGGCAAATCGAAGTATGACCAATCTGGTGGGAAATGTAACGTATGCCGCGGCGGAGGAAAAATATTGCTGCCGGGTATTATTAATACTCCAATTATCTACGAAGGAAAACGCGGAATTGAACATAAATTGTAACGCAACCAGTCATAACGGAAAAGTGTGGGGCAGCATATGCGGCATTTCAACAATAATGTTTCTACCGCATGTGATTAATGTTGCAATTATTTATTCCGACTAATGCAAATTTAAACAGTGCACAAGTGAAAACCGGTTAGAAATATTAAAAATTACCTTTTTATCGCGTAATATAAAACTGGATGTAAATTAAAACATAGCCAAGAAGTGTATATATATATTTATATATGACGGTCAATAAAAATGTACCTTTGATAACGCACATAGAACTGACCATAAAGGAACTCTTGACACATTCGTTAAAAATACCTACGGCAAGCAATACACATTTATAGCAAATCGAAGTAGGAAGAAATCGATTAAATAAAATCGTTGGCGTTTAACAAAAAACACATTGAGTTCACATCGAACTATGAGCGATCAGTAAAAAGCACCTACACAAGCAATACACGCTGATCCTCCATCGACATCTCCCGGATCAGCAAAAAGCAGCTACATCAAAGAATACACATTTCCGGGAAATCAAACTATGACGAATCAGCCAGCACAGTACCATCGCCACATAAAATCAGACCCAGACCGCAATATGGCCAATCCGCCAAAAACTACTTAGATCCCGAAACACAACGCCATGTCAAAATAAGCTCAATCAACTTACAAGGGAATCTTCCACGAGCAACATAAAATCACAGAAAAAGACTCCATTTCTTCAGATAAACAATACGTAGATGGAGCAATACCGATTAATCTTCAAGTGCCATTTTCCAACAAAAAATAACCAGTATCTCATTTTTTAGAAAAGACACGAATATAACACAACATGAAAGGAAAGAAATATTCTTCAATCAAGGCAATACCGATCAAAAGCATACCATCACTTTATACACAAAATACGTATATCAGAGAGTTCATATTAATTCGTAACTATCACCCCACAAAAAAAAAACCAAACCCGCACTTGCATATCAACCGCACGTTAGCCTTTGTCAGCATACCATCACTCAACAAACAACACCATTATCAAACCACCACCACGTTCGCGGTCGTTAAAACATATTTTCCCCAGTCATAATCAATTCGGCAAAAACTACCCGCGTCTATCAATTAAAATTGGCCATAAATCAACTGCTTGATGATGATCAAATCGCTAGCAGCTTCGTCAAACATAACCATTTCGCCAAAAACTACCTGCATCGAGCAATATTTTTATACAATATATAATATTTATTAATAAATAAATATAATATAAGTAAATATAATTATATTATTAGATAATTGATTTTATTTAAAAAAAATAAAACCAACCCGCCGAAAACCACCCGCATCCAACAATGCTACATTGGTAAAAAACCTACTGCTTGGTGATGAAACCACAAACAATCCGCCGAAAAGCAGCTGCATCTAGCAATACTAGATTGATAAAAAACCTACTGCTTGGTGATGAAACCACAAGCAATTCGCCGAAAACTAGCTATCGTTCCGTAAATCGACTGTTTGGCGATAATCAAACCATCAGCACATTTGTCAAACACGAGGAATCCGCCGAAAAGCAGCTGTATCTAGCAATATTAAATTGGCTATAAATCGACTGCTTTGCCATCCGCCGAAAAGCAGTTGTATCTAGCAATATTAAATTGGCTATAAATCGACTGCTTTGCCATAATAAAACCAACCCGCCGAAAACCACCCGCATCCAACAATGCTACATTGGTAAAAAAACCTACTGCTTGGTGATGAAACCACAAGTAATCCACCGAAAACTAGCTACCAATACTAAACGTTCCGTAAATCGCACTGTTTGGCGATAATCAAACCATCGGCACATTCGTCAAACACTAGGAATCCGCCGAAAAGCAGCTGCATCTAGCAATTCTATATTGGTAAAAAACCTATTGCTCGGTGATGAAACCACAAGTAATCCACCGAAAACTAGCTACCAATACTAAACGTTCCGTAAATCGACTGTTTGGCGATAATCAAACCATCAGCACATTTGTCAAACACGAGGAATCCGCCGAAAAGCAGGTGCATCTAGCAATGCTACATTGGTAAAAAACCTACTGCTCGGTGATGAAACCACAAGCAATTCGCCGAAAAGTAGCTATCGTTCCGTAAATCGACTGTTTGGCGATAATCAAACCATCAGCACATTTGTCAAACACGAGGAATCCGCCGAAAAGCAGCTGCATCGAGTAATATTAAATTGGCTATAAATCGACTGCTTGGCCATAATAAAACCAACCCGCCGAAAACCGTCTGCATCCAACAATGCTACATTGGTAAAAATCTTCTGCTTGGTGATGAAACCACAAGCAATTCGCCGAAAACTAGCTATCGTTCCGTAAATCGACTGTTTGGCGATAATCAAACCATCAGCACATTTGTCAAACACGAGGAATCCGCCGAAAAGCAGCTGCATCTAGCAATCCAGAATTGGCCATAAATCGGGTAGTATGCGATGCGGCAAGGAAGAAGTACGACATGCATCTGGCAAAGAAAAATCCGGCTGCCTCGGTGGCAACTTGCGATCTCAGCCTTTTGTAAAAGTTTCTATAGACGGGCAGCGGTCGTTCCGACGGAGTGGACTCTCCGGTCATGACTCTCCTTGCCCTCGCCCTCACTCTCACCCTCGCCCTCAACCTCAGCCTCACCCTCCATTCTCACTGGCCGTCATCGTGCCGCGTGCCTACGTGCGCGGTATGGTCGGGATTACCGCAAAACTCCGGGAACGTCTCCAACTCGCCTCGAATAAATAACAGGAGAAATCCGGGCGACTCTTGACCCGAAACTCCATATCCCATCCCGGTGAAAACCTCGGCAATGGAGGAGGAGGAAAGCCACGGCTGACTGAATAAGGAAACAACGACGGTGTACGGGGTGTTGCAGAAATACGCCCGGGTTGCGCAAGGATCGCGTAGATGTGCGACTGCTCGAGAAAGTAACCAGTTGGGCGAAGGGTATCAGAAAGTATTGAAACCGTGCTTGCTGGAGCGGCAGGAGACGAATAGCAGGGAAGTCTTGCACTAGAATTCGAGTGACGAAGTTTGCTTTTGCTTTTCTCGCTGTCAAATAATCAGATTCGCGGGTTGCTTCATGACACGTGAATGCATTGACGTTGCGAGGCGGGGAGTGAGTAAATTGTGCAACTGTGAGGTACACGAATTGGAATAATGAAATTTGTTTTTGGTTTGGGGGATGGTGAAGTTCGTTAGTTGAGAGTTATTTTATGGGACGTGAATGAATTTATATTTTGTTATATATTTGCCGGATCGATTACTCTGACGGCGAAACGGAATCTGAAAGAATTAAAATTATGCGGGTAGGTGGTTTTGGGAGAAGGATTCTTGAGAAAGTAACCAGTTGGGCGAAAGGTATCAGAAGGTATTGAAACCGTGCCTGCTGGAGTGGCAGGAGACGAATAGCAGGGAAGTCTTGCACTAGAATTCGAGTGACGAAGTTTGCTTTTGCTTTTCTCCGTGTCAAATAATCAGATTCGCGGCTTGCTTCATGACACGTGAATGCATTGACGTTGCGTGGCGGGGACTGAGTAAATTGTGCAAATGTGAGGTCGACGAATTGGAATAATGAAATTTGTTTTTGGTTTGGGGAATGGTGAAGTTCGTTAGTTGAGAGTTGCTTTATGGGACGTGAATGAATTTATATTTTGTAACGTGCCAGATAGATTGCAGTGACGGCGAGATGGAATCTGAAAGAATTAAAATTATGCGGGTAGGTGGTTTTGGGAGAAGGATTCTTGAGAAAGTAACCAGTTGGGCGAAGGGTATCAGAAAGTATTGAAACCGTGCCTGCTGGAGCGGCAGGAGACGAATGCAAGGGAAGTCTAGCGCTAGAATTCGAGAGACGAAGTTTGTTTTTGCTTTTCTCGCTGTCAAATAATCAGATTCGCGGGTTGCTTCATGACACGTGAATGCATTGACGTTGCACAGTGGGGAGAGAGTAAATTGTGCAAATGTGAGGTAGACGAATTGGAATAATGAAATTTGTTTTTGGTTTGGGGAATGATAAAGTTCGTTAGTCGCGAGTTGCTTTATGGGATGTGAATGAATTTATATTTTGTTATGTACGTGTCGGATAGATTACGGTGACGGCGAGATGGAATTTGAAAGTATTTAAATTATGCGGGTTGGTGGTTTTGGAATAGGATTCTTGATCTCGAATTGGAATAATAGAGTCGGTTCTTTATTTGTTTCAAAATGGCAAAATTCGTAAACCACGAATTGCTTTATAATATGTGAATAAAGTGGCATTTTATGGTGTACGTTTTCAGTAGATTGCGCAGATTATATGAATAAATTTACGTTGCCGAGGGCTGAGTAAATTAGGCTGAGGCAGAGTAAATTACGCATTCTGTTAAATATAAATGCTACATGAAGCAATTCACAGATGAAAAACTTTGACATTACTGTCAAATTCCACAAATATGTACATTACATAAGTAATATATATTCATTACCAATTTACTAGTTTATTACTCATTTATTCTAATATATACTTTAATTTTAGTAATTTCAGAGTTTTTCAGTATTATGATTAATTTCAAATATTTGAACAAGAATGAATTCTTACTGAACATTATATAAATATATATTACACAAGTAACAAATGCGCATAGGTGGTTTTGGGAGAAGGATTCTTGATCTCGAATTGGAATAATAGAGTCGGTTCTTTATTTGTTTCAAAATGGCAAAATTCGTAAACCACGAATTGCTTTATAATATGTGAATAAAGTGGCATTTTATGGTGTACGTTTTCAGTAGATTGCGCAGATATATGAATACATTTACGTTGCCGAGGGCTGAGTAAATTATGCATTCTGTTAAATACAAATGCTACATGAAGTAGTTCACAGATGAAAAACTTTGACCTTACTGTCAAATTCGATAAATATGTACATTACATAAGTAATATATATTCATTACCAATTTACTAGTTTACTACTCATTTATTCTAATATATACTTTAATTTTAGTAATTTCAGAGTTTTTCAGTATTATGATTCATTTCAAATATTTGAACAAAAACGAATTCTTACTGAACACGATATAAATTATATAATAGGTACACAACTTTGCTCCCGCCGTTTTTCCCCTTTCGTCCAATGCAAAAAACGGCGGGTGCAAAGTTGTACACCTAATATTACACAAGTAACAAATGTGCGTACCATCACTTTTTACCTACACGTTCGCAGGTCTCTCTGACACAAATGTTCGTGCGCAAAGAATCGGGTCGCATCTTTGCAACACTCTTTCCATTCTAACGTTTAACAAGACAAGCTTCTTAGGTTTCGTCGCGTTTTTCTAAAACACCCTTTGTAACACGAGGAACAACGTGCTCCGTCCGAGAATCCCATCTCCCGTGTCGTATTGTCCGTTTCTTTCTCTACATCCCTTTCCCTTAAGTCCGCAACTATTGTTTTTCTCTTAACTCGGCGCTCCACCCCCGCATCCATGCGATAGTCGCCGGAATCACGTTTGGCAAGTCGGTTTAACGAATTGTCGGGAGTTGGCGAGAAACGAAATTTACTCCCACTCTGCAGTACTGATTCTTCCTACTTTATGTGAGCCCCCCGGGGTTTCACATCGTGTTGGACACGACATTAAAACTTTTACTCCGCAATTTTATTTTACTTATTCATTTGTACGTCAACGAGACAAGTTTTATTTTGCGTTTATTTGTGCATATGCAAACGTTCTCCGCTAAAAAAAAATGCAATAGCGTTTGCAATTACGAGTAACGTTGATTATAAAATTTTGATTAGAACCGATCCAAAAATGCTGTGTGCGCGATAGTTTATGTACAGTCGGTTTTTCGTTTGCAACGCCGTACGATTTTCCGAATTTAATATAGTGCAAAAGCGATACCCATTTGATAGGAGCCGTATCGCGGGTTTGAAATTTTGATGTTTTCGCGGATTGGCGGCGCGTGATACGATACTCCAGTGTGTTTGTGCTTTGCGAAGTGGTTTGCCAAAGGGCTCGTCACAATTATACTGTAGATACAAGCGTCAAACTATGATGTTTCGTTGGCTAGATGTGTGATAGTGCTTGATATTTTCGAATTACACCGTAAGTTAGTAAGCACATCTATTTCATACCGTGTCATGCACATCATGTGCTGTAATAGGATTTTGTCAACAATTCGTTAGCAACGATAATAGTTGACTTATTGGAAACGTTCAAGTACTAAGTGTGGTTAGAATAATCGGATTGACTTTCAATCTGCCCATTATTTTCGAATTACTGCTTGATATTTTCGAATTACACCGTAAGTTAGTAAGCACATCTATTTCATACCGTGTCATGCACATCATGTGCTGTAATAGGATTTTGTCAACAATTCGTTAGCAACGATAATAGTTGACTTATTGGAAACGTTCAAGTACTCAGTGTGGTTAGAATAATCGGATTGACTTTCAATCTGCCCATTATTTTCGAGTACTCGATCAATTTTGTCTGTAGTACGCTGACCATTGTACGGTGAATCGATGCAAAAACAGAATCACCCCCTTTACGATCGAATCTCAATGCAGTGGTTACAGATACGGAGTAAAAAAAAGAAGAATAAATTTCTGCTGCTTCGGATCAAAGGTTAACTAAAAAATTACGCATTTTACCTTCTGTTTATTATACGAATCGGATTGCCATTTTTCAGTACTCGTACGGCTATGAGTATAAATAACTATTGGAATAAAAAACAATACATTTCTGAACATACAAACAGTGGACTGAGTGTCCCAATACATACATTAACCCTTTTTTGCATGATGGTGGAAATTTCCATCATAACATTGAACGCCCAAAATTATATAAAAGAACAAGTTCACTTTAATCTAACTTTGTATGATATACTATAAATATATACTAAGATTTTTTTAACCATTTTTCCTTTAATTTTGAACATGAATTATATCACCTTGATTTATTTCACCAATAAAGAAAAAATCATGCAAAGAAGGGTTAACACTAAACGTACCGGTACTTTACACCAACGTATTCCTTACGACGAGGGGTTCTTTGACACCTTATGAAATAAACGTTGATTTTCAGATAGAAATTCCTAATTTGTTAAAACGTGGCATTGAATAATCAGATGTTATAAGAATGTATAAGAAACTCAAATAAGCGGAAGAAATAGCAATGAATGTACGATTTTAAAGTAAATTTTGGAAGAGTTCATTCGGTCCCGCTTAGTACGTTTAGTGTTAAACTAAATGCCACCACACTAATCACACACTAAGACCCAACTGCATTCTTACAAAGCGCAATGTTCCCTGAACACGTACAAATGAACTGACACCGCTCGGAACTAACACTAAACGTAGCGGTACTTTACACCAACGTATTCCTTACGACGAGGGGTTCTTTGACACCTTATGAAATGAACGTTGATTTTCAGATAGAAATTCCTAATTTGTTAAAACGTGGCATTGAATAATCAGATGTTATAAGAATTTACAGAAACTCAAATAAGCGGAAGAAATAACAATGAATGTACGATTTTAAAGTAAATTTTGGAAGAGGTCGTTCGGCCCCGCTTAGTACGTTTAGTGTTAAACTCAATGTCACCACACTAATCACACACTAAGACCCAAATGCATTCTTACAAAGCGCAATGTTCCCTGAACACGTACAAATGAACTGACACTGCTCGGAACTAACACTAAACGTACCGGTACTTTACACCAACGTATTCCTTACGACGAGGGGTTCTTTGACACCGTATGAAATAAACGTTGATTTTCAGATAGAAATTCCTAATTTGTTAAAACGTGGCATTGAATAATCAGATGTTATAAGAATTTACAGAAACTCAAATAAGCGGAACAAATAACAATGAATGTACGATTTTAAAGTAAATTTTGGAAGAGGTGATTCGGCCCCGCTTAGTACGTTTAGTGTTAAACTAAATGTCACCACACTAATCACACACTAAGACCCAAATGCATTCTTACAAAGCGCAATGTTCCCTGAACACGTACAAATGAACTGACACCGCTCGGAACTAACACTAAACGTACCGGTACTTTACACCAACGTATTCCTTACGACGAGGGGTTCTTTGACACCGTATGAAATAAACGTTGATTTTCAGATAGAAATTCCTAATTTGTTAAAACGTGGCATTGAAAAATCAGATGTTATAAGAATTTACAGAAACTCAAATAAGCGGAAGAAATAACAATGAATGTACGATTTTAAAGTAAATTTTGAAAGCGGTCATTCGGCCCCGCTTAGTACGTTTAGTGTTAAACTAAATGTCACCACACTAATCACACACTAAAACCCAAATGCATTCTTACAAAGCGCAATATTCCCTGAACACGTACAAATGAACTGACACCGCTCGGAACTAACACTAAACGTGGCGGTACTTTACACCAACGTATTCCTCACGACGAGGGGTTCTTTGACACCTTATGAAATAAACGTTGATTTTCAGATAGAAATTCCTAATTTGTTAAAACGTGGCATTGAATAATCAGATGTTATAAGAATTTACAGAAACTCAAATAAGTGGAAGAAATAACAATGAATGTACGATTTTAAAGTAAATTTTGGAAGAGGTCATTCGGCCCCGCTTAGTACGTTTAGTGTTAAACTAAATGTCACCACACTAATCACACACTAAGACCCAAATGCATTCTTACAAAGCGCAATGTTCCCTGAACACATACAAATGAACTGACACCGCTCGGAACTAACACTAAACGTACCGGTACTTTACACCAACGTATTCCTTACGACGAGGGGTTCTTTGACACCTTATGAAATAAACGTTGATTTTCAGACAGAAATTCCTAATTTGTTAAAACGTGGCATTGAATAATCAGATGTTATAAGAATTTACAGAAACTCAAATAAGCGGAAGAAATAACAATGAATGTACGATTTTAAAGTAAATTTTGGAAGTGGTCATTCGGCCCCGCTTAGTACGTTTAGTGTTAACACATTGCGGACGGATGACGAGATATCTCGTCACTGCTATTTCGTCGTTCGGGGCCATTGACGAGATATATCGTCTTGCATATTCTGTCGTTTGAGGCATGTGACGAGATATCACACAGTTGCTACGTAATTGTCAGCGGCAGTTTTTCGTAATTTGTATTGCGAATTAATTATTTGAAGCTCTGAAATATGGATAGCGACAAAACGATTAGCAATGTTACAGAAATATTTGCGGACAGTTTACCGGATACATCAAGTGATGACGAGAATATGAATATTTGTGAGGACTTTGTCGTGTTCCACTTCACTTAGTGTCATGTTTTACGAAATATCATACTTTAAAAAATGTTTAGTTTTAACACATTTTTACCTATTCAAAAATATTAAAAAAAAAAACATTTATTTTTAAAGTTGTTAAAAATAAATATTTCACGGGACAATAATTTTTAACACGTTGACTGCCAAACGTATTTTGCTCTATTAGAATGCATCGTTCCAATAGAAATTGTTTTTACAAGATTCCAAACAGGCTTCATTGCGAATTTTTTGCATTTTTAGTCAAATGTGTTGCACCGGTCACCGGTGAACACCGTGGCAGTCAACGTGTTAACTACTAACAAATCATCACTAATTTAAAGATATTTGACGTAAAAAAATACCCGGCCACTGGGTGCGATTAGCAATAGAATGCCCGGTCCGCAAAGTGTTAAACTAAATGTCACCACACTAATCACATACTAAGACCCAACTGCATTCTTACAAAACGCAATGTTCCCTGAACACGTACAAATGAACTGACACCGCTCGGAACAAAAGATCGCGAATAATTTGCGCCGTGTAGAGTCGAAGGTTACTCGGACGATTGCACATTTTACGTCCTGCCTATTACCGAGGCCACGGATGTGAATTCGTAATCGGAGCCTGGCTGCGAATAGAACGCGCCGTGGGGTTCATGGTGATTCCGTCTGATCGCTCGAGGTTAAATGGCCAGGGGGAATTTGAGGTGAACAATGGCCCACCGATGGCGGAAAGTAATTTTCTTATCGATGCTACGTTTAAGACGACGTGACGGCCTTTTAGCGTCGTGGCGGGTTAATGCGAGAAACTTTCCGAAACTATGGATCCTCCGACGTCGGCGGCGGTCAATAAAACTTGACCTGTCGCTGGGAAATGATTTAAGACGTATGAGCGGTGTGACCCTAATTTCACGTTGTACGAATAATTGCAGTTAAGCGTTCCACTGACTTTCTAACTACGTCTAGAATGGTATGACAATTTTTCATTTGCATGTGAACGTGTTTTACATTTTGAATATTTTTATGTGGTACAATTTTAAACGAATGTAATATTGTTCTCGAAGTGCAAGCGTAACTGCTCGCTCCAGTTCGGAGAACCATTCCAAGTAGCATGCAATAATGTTTCCGAAATGTAATGGTTACTGCGTGCTCCTACTCGAAATGTGGAATATTAATCGAAAATAGCCGTGTTCGTTGTTCCTATGAGATTGCAAGAAACCACTAAGTCAGGTAGTATGTGTAATTATTTGTCTTGAATATCTCAAGCATTGTACTCCGACACCAGCCATATATGACTAGTTGAAGTTGTTTTCATTCCAAACAAACAAGGATCTTGAAAAATTGACAATGAAAGAACACGTCGCTATATCCAGAGTAAGAATCGGCCACATGAAAGCAATTTCTTGAGAGACAGTATCAAGGAACCCGGCCACTAATTATAACTACTACAATTCAACAATCCCAATAAAACCTCTTATTCTGAACTTCCTGAAGTACAGAAACCAATGTAATCAATCGGCATATCACAAAAGGACAACCTTAACGAAGCCACAATAGAAAACGTCATTAAGTTCCTGAGAGCTACAGAACTGCTGACTATATAATAATATAGGTAGCAATCACGATATTGATTGACTAAAAATTTCGACGAAAAAAAATGGTAAAACCACAGTATATGGTATAAACGTTGAAACCGAACTGTTTTCCGTAGATTATACAACTGTACTAATTTTATGATTTCATAAGAGACTGCGTAACATCATACTTTAACCCATTCGAGACCGATTGCACGCCGTGTGTGCAATTGATTTCCGAGGTTATAAGACGGCTTGCACACCGTGTGTGCAATAACAGTAATGTGCAATTATCAGTTATTCTGAGTAAACTAGTCGCCGAAATAAGATTTTCCTTGAAATAATGAAATCTGCAAGCTACAGGAAAACAAAATTTGGCATTGGTTTTACTGTGTACCAAAAATCTAAAAATTATTTGAAGCCTTTCTTACATGTAAAATACTATGAATTGCCGACAGTCCTACAAAGAAGGAAAATATAAAAGTAATAATTACTTTTGTCCTGCTTGTGTCGGTAATCCTGGATTATGTTTGGGAGAATATTTCAAGCGACCAACTAATGTATAATTACTTTACGATCAGTGTCCTATTTGCTAAAAGTGTATTTACAAATTATATTTTCTTTTTTATTACTGAGTTACATTACTTTGTTATCTGTAGACATTTTTCTAAAAATTTATTTCTCGTTTGTTATTTTTTTCATTATTCAACTTATCTTTTTTTAACTTTTTACTACTTTTTAAACATTTTCTTTGCATTATATTCTGTTCTTTATTATTGAAAACAAAATAACGATTTTATATTATCTAACTATTTTTGAAATAAATGTTCATAATTTTTTTAATAATGTGTTTTCATTTTACCTTACATTGCACACATGGTTTTAAATCCGTTCCTCGCAATAAAAATTTTATTGGTGTGCAATGATCTTATTTATGTGAATTCACTTACGAATTGGGTGATTTCCATAGTAAACATGTTTTTTTTTATTAAAAATGAACAATACAAAGAAAAAAAATGTTCGCTCCTGGGGGCCGTGTTCGAAAAAAATAGTCGTCTCGAATGGGATAATGGATTATTGTACAGCGGTCGAGTTACGTTCCGTTGATTTTGCATCTGCAGACACGCAATATACATCTGTTGCAGTGCAGAAATATTTGATCATGCATTTCATTGGTCAGCCAAAAGAGATACTTTGATTAACCAAACTTTCAATCAACACGGAAAACCGTATCAGTCGAAATGTGTCCTTAACCCATTCGAGACCGATTGCACATCGTGTGTGCAATTGATTTCCGAGGCTATAAGACGGCTTGCACACCGTGTGTGCAATAACAGTAATGTGCAATTATCAGTTATTCTGAGTAAACTAGTCGCCGAAATAAGATTTTCCTTGAACTAATGAAATCTGCAAGCTACAGGAAAACAAAATTTGGCATTGGTTTTACTGTGTACCAAACATCTAAAAATTATTTGGAGCCTTTCTTACATGTAAAATACTATGAATTGCCGACAGTCCTACAGAGAAGGAAAATATAAACGTAATAATTACTTTTGTCCTGCTTGTGTAGGTAATCCTGGATTATGTTTGGGAGAATGTTTCAAGCGCTACCATCAACCAACTAATGTATAATTACTTTACGATCAGTGTACTATTTGCTAAAAGTGTATTTACAAATTATATTTCCTTTTTTATTACTGAGTTACATTACTTTGTTATCTGTAGACATTTTTCTAAAAATTTATTCCTCGTTTGTTATTTTTTTCATTATTCAACTTATCTTTTTTTAACTTTCTACTACTTTTTAAACATTTTCTTTGCATTATATTCTGTTCTTTATTATTGAAAACAAAATAACGATTTTATATTATCTAACTATTTTTGAAATAAATGTTCATAAATTTTTTAATGATGTATTTTCATTTTACCTTACATTGCACACATGGTGTTAAATCCGTTCCTCGCAATAAAAATTTTCCGAGGAGCGAGCTGCATACCTGGTGTGCAATGATCTTATTTATGTGAATTCACTTACGAATTGGGTGATTTCCGTAGTAAACATGTTTTTTTATTAAAAATGAACAACATAAAGAAAAAAAAAATTCGCTCCTGGGGACCGTGTTTGAAAAAAATCGTCGTCTCGAATGGGTTAACAGTGAAAAATCGCTATTTTGGCGTAGCAACTGACTTAAACCCGCTCAACAGCAATTACACACTCAAATATTCTGCACTCCACTTCTACCCAACACGATTCCACACACACAATAGCATTCTACTCGAGTGGCCCGTAATTCACCAACTTTTAAATTCGACGTTTCGAAAACCAAACTATTATCCACACAGTCCGCATTCTACGTGATAAACGTCCGTTCATCTTTTACCAAATTAGCATTCTGTCATTGCCATTTATCTTTTCCACGCTTTCGCCGCCGCGCCGCGAATTGCCGCTTTGCATTTTCGCTTAAAACTCGGAACGCGTCCGCCTCATTGGTCAGCGCGTTACATGACGTATCAAAGTCTTGTCGCGATAATTTGCATTCGAGCGCGCTCGCCGAAGTTTCCCGGGCGGGACAATAATGTCTGCCTATAAGAGGATTGACAGGGACTAATTGGACGAGTCGATTTGGAGCGCTGCTCAGGAAATATTTTCGGAAGCGGCGTCTATGTCCGATCGTGGATTATCGCTTCGGTAATTACGGAACGGAAAGGGAAGAGCGCAGGACGCGCGAATAATTCAAAACAACGGATAATCCGCCGGGCCGGACTATGTACATGAGCCCATTGTCGTATTCAATCCGGCGAATAATTTAAATTCTGCTTTCGTATTCGCGCGAAACGCGACACCGGGGCGCATTAACATTTTATTACAGACGCACGCCATGACGCGATGGCGTTAGCGCTCGCGATTTCAGCAAAAGAGCGAAAAGTCTTTGTGCGCTAACGCGCTCGGTAACAGTCGCTTTCGTACACTTTGTTTCCCTGGCATACGAACATGTTTTAATTTATGTCGAAAGAATTTTCGGCGTAACAGACTCTTTATGTGTTACGCAGACATGTAGTATTTTATCTCTGGTGTACGTTGTGATGAGAAAAATTGTCTTGATTTGCGCGAAAGAGCTTTTTATAGCTAAATATGAAATATAGTGTAGCATCAGAAAAACGGCCGTAGATGCGTCGCGTAAAATTGTCGTTGGGCCATCGGGCCCTACCGGATTAAGATAAGGCGGTAGAGGTCCGTATGGCGGACGATTTGCGGCGCGGTGTCTGATCAGTTCAGTTATAAGATATACCTCGAAAGAGCTTTTTATAGCTAGTTCAGTAATAGGTCAGAGTTTTAAGTTGTCGTGCAGTTTAAGTTGAGTTGTCTGTCAGTCCAGTTCAAAGTGTAATTCAGTCCAGTGTAGATTCGTTTTCTTACCGTTTACCGAATCAAAGTCGAATTGCCATAGATTTACTTTCATTTTGTATTTATATGTATATATTAGTGTTTCTATTTATCTTTAAATAAATTATTCTACTCAATATAATTCCGCATTACACTTCGACATCACCTAACATCTTATATCCCTACAATAGTGTGTACGTGTAAAAATGTATAACGACTTGTCAGTACTCGTGACGTAAGGCAGAAAGGCGGGATATTGTAATTGACGGCGACGAGGAAAGTACGACGTAACTATTGACCGGGTGGAAAAAAGTTTTCACTCCAAAATCTGGAGGACCGGCCGCGGACAGGGCGGAAGAAACGGAAAGAGCAGAAGAACCTCACTCGAGGTTGGAGACTCGGGAGAAAAAGTCTGCAAGAAGATTGTCAGTCTTCGACAGACACCGGAGCAAAGAAGAATTACTTGGAAAGAGCTTTAGTCGCGTCGCCAGAACTGTTTCTTCTGAGTCTTTCGATCGTCCGCTGCCGTTTCTCATTTCGCGCAAATAATTCCATTCACGTCGCCATTCAATATTGTCAAAGACATCCCTGGTTAAATACAAACTACGCTGATACCGCTATTATTACGATCGCTGCATCTATATTGTGAAGCCGTCATTTATTAAAGCGCTATCAACGTTATTAATTTGATGGGGTTGTAATAGACACATTCTGACTGACAAGTCACTGATGGATACCGGAAAAAGGGCGGCAAAGTTAAAGGCACGCGTCGCCAAGGAAAGAAATGGGAGATCGTCCCGTTTGGTTGGCTCACCTGAATTCAGAGTTATACTTCACAACATTTACATCATTTGGCTATAGCCGAAAATGAGTTTATTTCGTGGAGTTTCTTTTTTGTGGAAAAATTCTAAATGCCCTCAGAACTATTAAAACAAATCATAAAATAAATCTGCTCAGGTCAATCGCTATGAAGATAATTTGTATATTTTAGCCATTCATGGCATGGACTAAGGGAATGTGGTGGAATATTCCATTATTTGATGCAAATGAATTAAGACAATGTGGGTTAATAAACACTGAAGAGTCATAAAAATCCTTCTGCTCCAAGAGGGTTCGTTACGACAACTCACCTTATAGTGGGTTAATAAACACTTTCAAAGACCATAAAATCTCTCCATCCTGAGAGCCTCGGTTAAGATAATTAGCGGGTTAATAAACACTTCTGAAAATAATAAAAACTCCTTTGCTCTAGCTGGGTTGGTTAAGAAAAGTTAAATTTTAGCGGGTTAATAAAGACTTTTAACCAGTTAACTGGGATTGACGAGAATACTCGTCATGGAGAAGCGACACGATTTCGTGTTTTGACGAGTATACTCGTCATGCGTATAAAGCAGTGACCATTGGCTATTTAAATTGCAATTTTTGAGAAAAACAAAACATATTCTCAAATTTCAAGATGTTTAGAATATTTTGAGGCTATGCCGGAATAAAATAAACAAATAAAAAGCATAAACAGTTTGAGATGAACTCATGCGTCCCCGTATGCACCGGTTGAAACAGTTTACCAGTTCGCATAATGAATTTATTTATGTGCGATGATAATGTTTTTTAGATGTTAACCTAAAAGGAGCAAAGGCAAAAATCAAAAAGTTGATTTATAATAGGATTCCTTCAGGTATGGTCCGTCATGGGAGAAATACGTGACGCCGACCAGGCGCTGAGCCTATTGACAGTTGCTGGCCCGAAGTTTATTTTATTGCGTTGTTAGTTTAATGTGTATGTAATATATGCTTATGTTAACCAAATAAGTAAATATTAGTAATAACATTTTTAATTGGCTATTTAAATTGCAATTTTTGAGAAAAGCAAAACATATTCTCAAATTTCAAGATGTTTAGAATATTTTGAGGCTCTGTCGGAATAAAATAAACAAATAAAAACATAAACAGTTTGAGATGAACTCATGCGTCCCCGTATGCACCGGTTGAAACAGTTTACCAGTTCGCATAATGAATTTATTTATGTGCGGTGATAATGTTTTTTAGATGTTAACCGAAAAGGAGCAAAGGCAAAAACCAAAAAGTTGATTTATAATAGGATTCCTTCAGGTTTGGTCCGTCATGGGAGAAATACGTGACGCCGACCAGGCGCTGAGCCTATTGACAGTTGCTGGCCCGAAGTTTCTTTTATTGCGTTGTTAGTTTAACACGTTCACGCCGGGGCCGATTTTCATACTTTTCGTTTATTTTCATTTGGTGGCGTACGTTGTTTGTTCAATTATTTAAATTTCAATTATCTTTCATTTATGCGGCAATTTTGTCCACTTACTAAACGAACTATATTTTTGATGGTGAGCGACGTCTAAACAAATGTTTACGCGCGATGGGACAGTTGAGCGCGAGCCACCGGTGGTACACGCCGGCGTGAACGTGTTAATGTGTATGTAATATATGCTTATGTTAACCAAATAAGTAAATATTAGTAATAACATTTTTAATTTTATAAAATAAACCCATCTTTCTCATCCAATTTCTTACCAGCGCAACTTACTCTGTGATTGACGAATATACTCGTCATGGCTCAATTCTGGCGACACAAAACGGTGCGCACTCTTAAACGAGGGCGCCACAGTTAACTGGTTAAAAAATATAAATATCCCTCTGCCCCGTGAGTGTTGTTTCAAACAACTCGCGTGATAGCGAATAATCAAACACTTTGAGAATTGATAAAAATCCCTCTAGCCCCACGCCACCGCCGCCCATTATCTATTCTCGCCCGTCCATCTCAGCGGAAAGCACTGAGCACCGAACGCTTCTTAAATACCTTCTCAGACGGGCGATCGAAGTAATCTGCGCGGATTGGTCAAAGAGGCTCGAGGAAACGATCAAAGGAAGTCATCGATGGACTTCCTTCCCGGCCGACAATTCTCGCCGAATATCTCAGATCGCCCCGTCCAATTGACGAGCGAGTAATCCCGCGGATGAGCCGTGCAAAGAGGCGGGGGTGGGCAGGAAAAACACGACGGCGCTTTGTCCTTTGTGAAAGAAACGCGCCGCCGTAAAGGGCAGAATGCCGTCAACCGTGCAAACGGTATTGGCAGCCGATGTTAGAGCCAATATCTTCACGGACAGCGGGATAAATGTTCAAGATGCCCGGAAAGCCTCGGATGAGGCGTCAGTGTCTGGCCGCCTGATGCAATGATGCGCGGTCCTTGAGGGCAAATGCGGTTGTTTGGTCGCTGCGTGCGATCGGTGATTTTATGGGGTACCTTTTGTAAAGATGTCTTCCCGTATGTTCCGAGGGTCGTTCGGGAAACGAACGGATCATTAAACGGCTTTATTTGCTTGTTGCGGGTGATAGGTGGTTTGGTGGAATTGGTTCTGTAAATATGTTTTTCGGTATGCTCTATGTGGTGTTCCAGAAAAGAGGGCTAATTAAACGAATTTTTTGGCTGTTGCGTGTTATCGGTAATTTTGTAGGATCGCTTTTGTAACGATGTGTTTTCGGATGTTGCGGGTGTTGTTGCGTGTTATGGGTCGTTGCGTTTTGTAATTTGATGGAATCGCTTTTGTAAAGATGTGTTTTCTCCATGTGGTGTTTAAGAAAGAAGGGCTAATTAAACGAATTGTTTGGCAGTTGCGTGTTATCGAATTTTGGAATCATTAAACGGTTTTATTTGCTTGTTGAAACGGGTGATGGTTTGATTTGGTGTGATTGGTAATTTGATAAATATGTTTTTTCGGTATGCTCTATGTGGTGTAAAAAAAGCGCTAAAAAAAGTTGTGTGTTATCTAATTTTTAAACGAATTTTTTGGCTGTTCGGGAAACGCGTGTTATCGGTAATTTTGTGGAATTGCTTTTGTAAATATGTGTTTTCGGATGCTTTTTGCTAATTAAACGTGTTATCGGTAATTTTGTAGAATCGCTTTTGTAACGATGTGTTTTCGGATGTTGCGGGTGTTATTCTGGAAACGGAGGGGTGGTTATATGGTTTTATTTGTTCGTTGCGTGTGATTGGTAATTTGATGGAATAGGTTTTGTAAAGATGTGGTTCGGTATGCTCTATGCGTTGCTAAAAAAAGGGCTAATTAATCGAAATTGTTTGGCAGTTGCGTGTTATCGGTAATTTTATAGGATCGCTTTTGTAACGAAGTCTTCCCGTATGTTTCGAGTATCTTTCGGGAAACGAACGGATCATTAAACGGCTTTATTTGCTTGTTGCTGGTGATAGGTGGTTTGGTGGAATTGGTTCTGTAAATATGTGTTTCGGTATGCTCTATGTGCTTTTTAAGAAAGAAGGGCTAATTAAACGAATTGTTTGGCTGTTGCGTGTTATCGGTAATTTTGTAGAATCGCTTTTGTAACGATGTTTTGTTTGTAACAAAGTCATTCTTTATTTGCCGGGTGATAGGTGGTTTGGTGGAATTGGTTCTGTAAATATGTGTTTCGGTATGCTCCATGTGGTGTGTAAGAAAGAAGGGCTAATTAAACGAATTGTTTGGCCGTTGCGTGTTATCGTTAATTTTGTAGGATCGCTTTTGTAAAGATGTTTTGTCGTATGTTCCGAGTATCGTTCGGGAAACGAAGGGATCATTAAACGGCTTTATTTGCTTGTTGCTGGTGATAAGTGGTTTGGTGGAATTGGTTCTGTAATTATGTGTTCCGGTATGCTCTATGTGTTGTTAAAAGAAAGGGCTAATTAAACGAATTGTTTGACTGTTGCGTGTTATCGGTCATTTTGTAGGATCGCTTTTGTAACGATGTGTTTTCGGATGTTGCGGGTGTTGCGTGTTATCGGTAATTTTGTAGGATCGCTTTTGTAAAGATGTTTTCTCGTATGTTCCGAGTATCGTTCGGGAAACGAAGGGATCATTAAACGGCTTTATTTGCTTGTTGCGGGTGATAGGTGGTTTGGTGGAATTGGTTCTGTAAATATGTGTTTCGGTATGTTATCGGACTAATTAAACGAATTTTTTGGCTGTTGCGTGTTATCGGTAATTTTGTAGAATCGCTTTTGTAACGATGTGTTTTCGGATGTTGCGGGTGTTATTCTGGAAACGGAGGGGTGGTTATATGGTTTTATTTGTTCGTTGCGTGTGATTGGTAATTTGATGGAATACGTTTTGTAAAGATGTGGTTCGGTATGCTCTATGCGTTGCTAAAAAAAGGGCTAATTAAGCGAATTGTTTGGCAGT
The DNA here is from genome assembly GCA_033815515.1 of Cryptocheilus praepositus. Lineage (NCBI taxonomy): Eukaryota > Metazoa > Arthropoda > Insecta > Hymenoptera > Pompilidae > Cryptocheilus > Cryptocheilus praepositus. Next base: position 1,909,148 of record JAWWQZ010000190.1, read on the forward strand.
TGCGTGTTATCGGTAATTTTATAGGATCGCTTTTGTAACGAAGTCTTCCCGTATGTTCCGAGTATCTTTCGGGAAACGAATGGATCATTAAACGGCTTTATTTGCTTGTTGCTGGTGATAGGTGGTTTAGTGGAACTGGTTCTATAAATATGGGTTCCGGTATGCTCTATGTGTTGTTAAAAAAAGGGCTAATTAAATGAATTGTTTGGCTGTTGCGTGTTATCGGTAATTTTGTAGGATCGCTTTTGTAACGATGTGTTTTCAGATGTTGCGGGTGTTGTTCTGAAAACGGAGGGGTGGTAAAATGGTTTTATTTGTTCATTGCGTGCGATCGGTAATTTGATGGAATGGGTTTTACAAAGATGTGGTTCGGTATGCTATAAGTGTACTTCCAGAAAAAAGAGTAATTAGACGAATCGTTTGCTCGTTGTGTGTGTTTGATCGACGCGTCGAATCAGTGATTTAATAGGATCACTTTTCAAAATATGTATTCGGTACGCTACAAGTTTTATACAAGGAAAGCACCTTACAAAAAAAAAAAAGGATTAAACGATTTGCGTATCACGGTATTGAACTGATGGCGTGACAAGATGCACAAAGGAATGACTGTCTGACAACGATGTAGGAAATCAATAGCCTGAGAGGTCGGAGTCATATACTTTTACCCACTTGTTCAGTCGCATCTGATCAGTAATTCGATCGAATCAGTTTACTAGATACATTTGAGCGTGTATCGTTCTGAAACAGTTTTCTAGTGAACTGTTTGCAGAGTGCGCTGCCCCAAACAAATAATCCCTTTTAATCGTTGCGTTCAACTCTTTCCCATTTTACGCATTTTGCCGCGTATAAACTTCGAATCACTCTATTTGTCTATGGGTAGAAATGAAATATGATCGCGATAAAGAATGCAAAGTGACTGAATATGCATAGGCAGATAGAGATCGCAGATTTGTTTCAATCCTTTCCGGCGCGGCAAAATCGCATCGACTGCCATTGGCATACAGCGACCAATAAAATTTACATGCATACATGACGCGGCATTTCAATAACTAAAAATTGGAAAAATAGCAAGCAGCCGCTTTCAATTTTTCAATCGTCCTCCCTGCCGCGAAAAAAATGGCCGCCGAGTTTGTGCGATAACGCGACGTCCGCGGCGATAAATCTCACGTCGGTTCGAATTTGCGGTAATTTTCAATCTGACATTCATGACTCTGTACGGGCATCTCATGATTGCGATACCGTCTCTTATAAATAAGGAGTAATACATCTTTCGCCGTACTCTGCGGAAACTTGAATAACAGATTCAGTCGCAAACAAGATTATACGTCGGCTACTTTCATTGTGCGAACGCGCGATATTAAAACTGTATAAAATGAATTTACGAAGACCGGCTGCGCGATGAACCATAAAAATCCTTTTTCTTTCGTGAAAACCCAGGTCCGCATAAATGACGCCGGTAAAAGAAAAAGCGGTGCGGTACAGATGTCTCTCAATTTACACGGAGTATCCGTTCCACGTGGATTCCTTTTGTGCAATTGATACGTTGAATTCAGGATTTGTGTCAATCTGATATATAATAAATACCATGAAAAAAATTGAAAAATTATCTGTACACATATTTTTGAAAAAAATTATAGATATACAACGAAACCTACCTGACCGCATAAATATAATACCACGTAAATTGAGGTACACGTTGCCGTGTGGAAAAGTCGCGTAAATAAAGCGCCGCGAAATTTCATGAGTTGGTGTATTTCTGTAATTTTGTCGTCTGTTGCATAAAACGTAAACAGCAACGTGTTTGTGCAATGGCGCGACGTAAAAAAAAAATACGAAATTTTCCTACGTTTGCAACCAAACGTTCGTTAATACAAACGACTTCGTCTTACATTCCGACGCTCGTGCATTCGAGAAGGCAATTCGACTGTAACTGACAAATAAATTCGGCCATAAACAGGATTATACTTCAGCCATTCGCATTGTGTAAACGCGCGATATTAAACTGAAATTACGCGGGAGGCTTTCAAGACGCATCGCGAAATATCTCCCCATTTAGTCAAAACGAGATTTAAGTCGGCGTTGTCTCAACACGTCGACTATTTAATAGGACTCCTGAAATTGGTTTCCCGATTCCATCCTTCTCCGACTTTCATTCGTCGAGCGTTACAACGTTCAAATGAAATTACGAGACGTCTCGGAGGCCGTTCCCGAGAAAATGCAAAATACTGTAAATCCCGAACGAGTCTGTATTCTTGGTACTCGAACTTTCTCTGGTTTCCGAAACAGAAACGTGTACACGGCTGTGCAAATAATTTCGTTGGCGTTTCACCAGTATTGCAGTCGAATCGATTAGTTGTCGAAGAGAATACGGATAGTGAACTATAGCTGCGAAGTATATGTTATAAGTGATCAGCTGGTGGATTAATCATAACAATTGAAAACTTGTCGATTAAAATTAAAAATTGGTAAAATAATGTAGTATCTGGAATATGGCCGTAGATGCGTCGCATAAAACTGTCGCCGAGCCATCGGGCCCTACCGCATTAAAATAAAGCAGTAGAGGTCCGTGTAAAGCCGGCCCGATTTGCGACGCGAGCTCAGTTTTAGTTTAACGTCAGTCTTGTCTCAGTTTTAGGTCAGAGTTTTAAGATCAGTCTTAGTCTCAGTTTAGATCAGTCAAGTTCGGAGTGAAATTCAGTCCAGTATAGATGCGTTTTCTTGCCGTTTACTGAATCGAAGTCGAATTGCCATAGTTTTACCTTTATTTTATATTTATATTTATATATTAGTGCTTTCATTTATCTTTAACACGTTCCCTGCCAGACAGTTTTTCGAAGACTTTTCGTTCAGGCCGCGTGGGGCGTATGCACCCCACGTTTTACAATTGTATTATTTTATTTCTGGCGTATGCCTTACAATAATTAAAATAGTGCAAAAATCATAATTATCAACAAAATGGTATATAGTTTAATATGCATAATACAAGAAACCAATAAATTTATTTTTCTAGGGATTAGTTTAACAAATACCTGACTGAACATTACTATGCCAAGCGAGTCGCATCCAACATAAGTTTAAAATATAATATTTTAAGTAAATTCAAGTTTGTATGAAATTATAAAGGGATGTTACAGTGAACTTTGTTAAAATATGGCAAACATAAGCGTGGTTTATCTACATAACTATCGCAGAATGTTGCAACTTTTACAGTACAGTTTCTTGCCGATTGGGAACCAAAATTTTTAACATTACTTTCGTAACAAATTTTGCAACGCCTTCTTATCGAATTAATGTTGCCTTCCTTTTTTTTAATTTCGTGTCGATTTTTTCTTGGTCCGATTCGTGGAGAATTATTACTATTATTACACATCAGATTCATTGATAATTTTTTTCGGAATTCGATGCTTGTTATTTTTCGGTTTGTAAGACTGTTATATATAATCCATGAATTCACTACAGCTGTGTTCAGGCAAAGTTCAAATACAATTTTTTTATACCACTTTACTGATTTTCGTAGCGGACTGCAATATGAAGCCATTTGATCGGAGATATCTACAGAAGATTTCCCTTCATTATAATCCACAATAACCTTCGGTTTTGTAACAATATTCCCCCTTTTCTGCATAGCCAAAGTTTCATTAGAGTGTTTCGTTGATAATAGAAGTACATCACGTTTGTCCTTCCATTTCAGTATTGTCAAACCATCATTGCTTCCCTCAGCAATATATTCATATCGCTGTCATTTTTTTGAAAGTAGGTCTTTTGGAATTCCACGGCGATTTGACCGTATTGTTCCAACCAAATGAGTGTTTTGAGCAACCAGCTTTTTGGGTAATTGACTGATCGAAATACGAGGAATGCAGTTAAAACAAGTTACGGTGAAAAAAATTGCCCATCACATCGCGTGGGGCGTATACGCCCCACGATTAAATGAGGGCACCCGCAATAGTATTAAGATGCCCATAATTGACTGCATCATGAATTTTTTTTAAATTCTTCATTTTACAATGATAATACCAAATGGCTTGGACGGAAAGGACAGCGTGGGGCGCGTACGCCGCACGCGGCAGGGAACGTGTTAAATAAATTTATTCAACTTAATATAATTCCGCATCCCGCTTCGACGACACCTAACATCTTATCCACTACAATAATTTTATGTTACTCATGGACTTATTCTTGAATGTAAGGTTTGCCGTGTAATATACAGGGGTGTCGGTTAATTAGGACAACGCATGTCCCCGTCACAGCATTCATACAGCATCGTCTCATATTATTCATAAATAAAAATTAGCCAACCGGAAAAACGCAGTTTACACGCATAACGACTTCCTCGGAAACCTAAGGTTTATCGTGTGATACTCGCGGTACGCCAGTTAATAAGATTTCCTCCTTCCCCCCATCCTTTCGCACTGCCGTTAATTAGGACAACGCATGTCCCCATCACAGCATTCATACAGCATCGTCCCATATTGTTCTAAAATAAAAATTAGCCAACCGGAAAAACGCAGTTTACACGCATAACGACTTCCTCTGAAACCTAAGGTTTATCGTGTGATACTCGCGGTGCGCCAGTTAATAAGATTTGCTCCTTCCCCCCGTTCCTTTCGCACTGCCGTTAATTAGGACAACGCATGTCCCCATCACAGCATTCATACAGCATCGTCTCATATTATTCATAAATAAAAATTAGCCAACTGGAAAAACGCAGTTTACACGCATAACGACTTCCTCTGAAACCTAAGGTTTATCGCGTGATACTCGCGGTGCGCCAGTTAATAAGATTTCCTCCTTCCCCCCGTTCCTTTCGCACTGCCGTTAATTAGGACAACGCATGTCCCCATCACAGTATTCATACAGCATCGTCTCATATTATTCGTAAATAAAAATTAGCCAACCGGGAAAACGCAGTTTACACGCATAACGACTTCCTCTGAAACCTAAGGTTTATCGTGTGATACTCGCGGTGCGCCAGTTAATAAGATTTCCTCCTTCCCCCCGTTCTTTCGCACTGCCGTTAATAAGGACAACGCATGTCCCCATCACAGCATTCATACAGCATCGTCTCATATTATTTGTAAATAAAAATTAGCCAACCGGAAAAACGCAGTTTACACGCATAACGACTTCCTCTGAAACCTAAGGTTTATCGTGTGATACTCGCGGTGCGCCAGTTAATAAGATTTCCTCCTTCCCCCCATCCTTTCGCACTGCCGTTGATAAGGACAATGCATGTCCCCATCACAGCATTCATACAGCATCGTCTCATATTATTCGTAAATAAAAATTAGCCAACCGGAAAAACGCAGTTTACACGCATAACGACTTCCTCTGAAACCTAAGGTTTATCGTGTGATACTCGCGGTGCGCCAGTTAATAAGATTTGCACCTTCCCCCCGTTCCTTTCGCACTGCCGTTGATAAGGACAACGCATGTCCCCATCACAGCATTCATACAGCATCGTCTCATATTATTCGTAAATAAAAATTAGCCAACCGGAAAAACGCAGTTTACACGCATAACGACTTGCTCTGAAACCTAAGGTTTATCGTGTGATACTCGCGGTGCGCCAGTTAATAAGATTTCCTCCTTCCCCCCATCCTTTCGCACTGCCCTTCCGCCTTCGCGGAAGGTGTCGCGTTAAAACGGAGTTACGAAAAACCTCGTTAGGCGAGCTCGCGATCGAGCCGGCGCGTTTCAGAGAAAATGCAAAACAATGCAAATGGCGGGCACGAAGGGCCGTCGCGGCAGGTTGCCTCGTTTGCATGCGGCGAGCGTTGTTAAAACCAGACAGCAGATAGCGACGTATGTACGTGCATGCATAGATGGGCTCGCTCGTCCTCGAATAAAACTCCACCAATTGATTTCTCCATTCCGTAACATGTACCGTACGCTGCCAAGCAATGCGTATGCGTAGACGAATTTTTCTGATTGCAAACTTGTGCGCGCATCGTCCACTGCAGCGTTTCCGAATCAATGATGGATACCTAATTGTTGCGCGCTGATAGAGAAGACACGGTGGTAGTATACAATTCGGAGCATTGCTTCAGTGCGTTTTTATTTTGGACTGATGTAAATGATTTAGTAAAGGATATCATGCGTTGCTGTTCTTTGAACGAATAGTAGCTGATCAGTGTGCTTCAATACAGAAAATATGGCTTTGCGTAAGTGCAATGGGATTATTCATTACCTTTTTACTGGGAAATGTAGTGTTGATGTTATTAATGTAATGAAAGATTATGTTATATTTTAGACGAATTTTTCTGATTGCAAACTTGTGCGCGCATCGTCCACTGCAGCGTTTCCGAATCAATGATGGATACCTAATTGCTGCGCGCTGATAGAGAAGACACGGTGGTAGTATACAATTCGGAGCATTGCTTCAGTGCGTTTTTATTTTGGACTGATGTAAATGATTTAGTAAAGGATATCATGCGTTGCTGTTCTTTGAACGAATAGTAGCTAATCAGGGTGCTTGAATACAGAAAATATGGCTTTGCATAAGTGTAATGGGATTATTCATTACCTTTTTACTGGGAAATGTGGTATTGATGTTATTAATGTAATGAAAGATTATGTTATATTTTAGACGAATTTTTCTGATTTCAAACTTGTGCGCGCATCGTCCACTGCAGCGTTTCCGAATCAATGATGGATACCTAATTGTTGCGCGCTGATAGAGAAGACACGGTGGTAGTATACAATTCGGAGCATTGCTTCAGTGCGTTTTTATTTTGGACTGATGTAAATGATCCAGTAAAGGATATCATGCGTTGCTGTTCTTTGAACGAATAGTAGCTGATCAGTGTGCTTCTATACAGAAAATATGGCTTTGCGTAAGTGCAATGGGATTATTCATTACCTTTTTACTGGGAAAGGTGGTATTGATGTTATTAATGTAATGAAAGATTATGTTATATTTTAGACGAATTTTTCTGATTGCAAACTTGTGCGCGCATCGTCCACTGCAGCGTTTCCGAATCAATGATGGATACCTAATTGTTGCGCGCTGATAGAGAAGACACGGTGGTAGTATACAATTCGGAGCATTGCTTCAGTGCGTTTTTATTTTGGACTGATGTAAATGATTTAGTAAAGGATAGCAGGCGTTGCTGTTCTTTGAACGAATAGTAGCTGATCAGTATGCTTCAATACAGAAAATATGGCTTTGCGTAAGTGCAATGGGATTATTTATTACTTTTTTACTGGGAAATGTGGTATTGATGTTATTAATGTAATGAAAGATTATGTTATATTTTAGACGAATTTTTCTGATTGCAAACTTGTGCGCGCATCGTCCACTGCAGCGTTTCCGAATCAATGATGGATACCTAATTGTTGCGCGCTGATAGAGAAGAGACGGTGGTAGTATACAATTCGGAGCATTGCTTCAGTGCGTTTTTATTTTGGACTGATGTAAATGATTTAGTAAAGGATATCATGCGTTGCTGTTCTTTGAACGAATAGTAGCTGATCAGTGTGCTTCAATACAGAAAATATGGCTTTGCGTAAGTGCAATGGGATTATTCATTACCTTTTTACTGGGAAATGTGGTATTGATGTTATTGATGTAATGAAAGATTATGTTATATTTTAGACGAATTTTTCTGATTGCAAACTTGTGCGCGCATCGTCCACTGCAGCGTTTCCGAATCAATGATGGATACCTAATTGTTGCGCGCTGATAGAGAAGACACGGTGGTAGTATACAATTCGGAGCATTGCTTCAGTGCGTTTTTATTTTGGACTGATGTAAATGATTTAGTAAAGGATATCATGCGTTGCTGTTCTTTGAACGAATAGTAGCTGATCAGTGTGCTTCAATACAGAAAATATGGCTTTGCGTAAGTGCAATGGGATTATTCATTACCTTTTTACTGGGAAATGTGGTATTGATGTTATTAATGTAATGAAAGATTATGTTATATTTTAGACGAATTTTTCTGATTGCAAACTTGTGCGCGCATCGTCCACTGCAGCGTTTCCGAATCAATGATGGATACCTAATTGTTGCGCGCTGATAGAGAAGACACGGTGGTAGTATACAATTCGGAGCATTGCTTCAGTGCGTTTTTATTTTGGACTGATGTAAATGATTTAGTAAAGGATATCATGCGTTGCTGTTCTTTGAACGAATAGTAGCTGATCAGTGTGCTTCAATACAGAAAATATGGTTTTGCGTAAGTGTAATGGGATTATTCATTACCTTTTTACTGGGAAATGTGGTATTGATGTTATTAATGTAATGAAAGATTATGTTATATTTTAGACGAATTTTTCTGATTGCAAACTTGTGCGCGCATCGTCCACTGCAGCGTTTCCGAATCAATGATGGATACCTAATTGTTGCGCGCTGATAGAGAAGGCACGGTGGTAGTATACAATTCGGAGCATTGCTTCAGTGCGTTTTTATTTTGGACTGATGTAAATGATTTAGTAAAGAATATCACGCGTTGCTGTTCTTTGAACAAATAGTAGCTGATCAGTGTGCCTCAATACAGAAAATATGGCTTTGCGTAAGTGTAATGGGATTATTCATTACCTTTTTACTGGGAAATGTGGTGTTGATGTTATTAATGTAATGAAAGATTATGTTATATTTTAGACGAATTTTTCTGATTGCAAACTTGTGCGCGCATCGTCCACTGCAGCGTTTCCGAATCAATGATGGATACCTAATTGTTGCGCGCTGATAGAGAAGACACGGTGGTTGTATACAATTCGGAGCATTGCTTCAGTGCGTTTTTATTTTGGACTGATGTAAATGATTTAGTAAAGGATATCATGCGTTGCTGTTCTTTGAACGAATAGTAGCTGATCAGTGTGCTTCAATACAGAAAATATGGCTTTGCGTAAGTGCAATGGGATTATTCATTACCTTTTTACTGGGAAATGTGGTATTGATGTTATTAATGTAATGAAAGATTATGTTATATTTTAGACGAATTTTTCTGATTGCAAACTTGTGCGCGCATCGTCCACTGCAGCGTTTCCGAATCAATGATGGATACCTAATTGTTGCGCGCTGATAGAGAAGACACGGTGGTAGTATACAATTCGGAGCATTGCTTCAGTGCGTTTTTATTTTGGACTGATGTAAATGATTTAGTAAAGGATATCATGCGTTGCTGTTCTTTGAACGAATAGTAGCTGATCAGTGTGCTTCAATACAGAAAATATGGCTTTGCGTAAGTGTAATGGGATTATTCATTACCTTTTTACTGGGAAATGCGGTATTGATGTTATTAATGTAATGAAAGATTATGTTATATTTTAGACGAATTTTTCTGATTGCAAACTTATGCGCGCATCGTCCACTGCAGCGTTTCCGAATCAATGATGGATACCTAATTGTTGCGCGCTGATAGAGAAGACACGGTGGTAGTATACAATTCGGAGCATTGATTCAGTGCGTTTTTATTTTGGACTGGTGTAAATGATTTAGTAAAGGATATCATGCGTTGCTGTTCTTTGAACGAATAGTAGCTGAACAGTGTGCTTCAATACAGAAAATATGGTTTTGCGTAAGTGTAATGGGATTACTCATTACCTTTTTACTGGGAAATGTGGTATTGATGTTATTAATGTAATGAAAGATTATGTTATATTTTAGACGAATTTTTCTGATTGCAAACTTGTGCGCGCATCGTCCACTGCAGCGTTTCCGAATCAATGATGGATACCTAATCGTTGCGCGCTGATAGAGAAGACACGGTGGTAGTATACAATTCGGAGCATTGCTTCAGTGCGTTTTTATTTTGGACTGATGTAAATGATTTAGTAAAGGATATCATGCGTTGCTGTTCTTTGAACGAATAGTAGCTGATCAGTGTGCTTCAATACAGAAAATATGGCTTTGCGTAAGTGTAATGGGATTATTCATTACCTTTTTACTGGGAAATGTGGTATTGATGTTATTAATGTAATGAAAGATTATGTTATATTTTAGACGAATTTTTCTGATTGCAAACTTGTGCGCGCATCGTCCACTGCAGCGTTTCCGAATCAATGATGGATACCTAATTGTTGCGCGCTGATAGAGAAGACACGGTGGTAGTATACAATTCGGAGCATTGCTTCAGTGCGTTTTTATTTTGGACTGATGTAAATGATCTAGTAAAGGATATCATGCGTTGCTGTTCTTTGAACGAATAGTAGCTGATCAGTGTGCTTCAATACAGAAAATATGGCCTTGCGTAAGTGTAATGGGATTATTCATTACCTTTTTACTGGGAAATGTGGTATTGATGTTATTAATGTAATGAAAGATTATGTTATATTTTAGACGAATTTTTCTGATTGCAAACTTGTGCGCGCATCGTCCACTGCAGCGTTTCTGAATCAATGATGGATACCTAATTGTTGCGCGCTGATAGAAAAGACACGGTGGTAGCATACAATTCGGAGCATTGCTTCAGTGCGTTTTTATTTTGGACTGATGTAAATGATTTAGTAAAGGATATCATGCGTTGCTGTTCTTTGAACGAATAGTAGCTGATCAGTGTGCTTCAATACAGAAAATACGGCTTTGCGTAAGTGCAATGGGATTATTCATTACCTTTTTACTGGGAAATGTGGTATTGATGTTATTAATGTAATGAAAGATTATGTTATATTTTAGACGAATTTTTCTGATTGCAAACTTGTGCGCGCATCGTCCACTGCAGCGTTTCCGAATCAATGATGGATACCTAATTGTTGTGCGCTGATAGAAAAGACACGGTGGTAGTATACAGTTCGGAACATTGCTTCAGTGCGTTTTTATTTTGGACTGATGTAAATGATTTAGTAAAGGATATCATGCGTTGCTGTTCTTTGAACGAATAGTAGCTGATCAGTCTGCTTCAATACAGAAAATATGGCTTTGCGTAAGTGCAATGGGATTATTCATTACCTTTTTACTGGGAAACGTGGTATTGATGTTATTAATGTAATGAAAGATTATGTTTTATGTTGGATCGTATGCTGCGAAGCAATGCGAATACGCAAATGATTTTTTTTTCAACATATCCGGGCATCGTTTCAAATCAACAGAGTAGCTAATTATAACGCTTCAATAGAGAAAATGCAGTTTACGTTCTATATAGAAACCTCATTTATTGTCCTTGCACGGTGAAATATTGTTGACATATTGTAATATAAAATTATCTTTAACCCTTTTTTGCATGATTTTTTCTTTACTGGTGAAATAAATCAAGGTGATATAATTCATGTTCAAAATTAAAGGAAAAATGCTTAAAAAAATCTTAGTATATATCTATAGTATAAATTTAGCAAAAAACAATATGATGGAAATTTCCATCATCATGCAAAGAAGGGTTAAAGTAAACCCTGACGAAGAACTAACATTCATCAGTTCATGCGATTTTTCCAAAATCGAATGCAATACTGAATGGAACTCAAGCGGCACACGCACAGAAAGAAACACAGGCTGCCAGAAAAAAAAACGAAGTTGTAGACGTACGCATTGCGCCAGACCGGACCAATGAACTTTAAGCACCAACGAGCCCGTGATATAACGAAAGAAAGAAGACATTTTTTGTGAACATTAATATTTCCTTTCAACGGAAAATTAAAACTTTGGTAGAAAAAGAAGGAAGCCTTTTTGAAAGGTTCATGGAGACGATGCAAAAGCGATGTAAATTGCCCTCATAATGTGTTTCCACCCTCTTTCGTTGGTCCGTGCTTTGTTTAAAAGCGCGCCGTGAATGGAGAACGCACGCACTTTGACCCTTTATTGCTGGCGCAACGAAGAATGACTGTTATTGCTTTATTGTGCGATAATGATATTACGGGCTTGTCCGTAATGGCATCATATTATATGAGATAATCGTTATAATTATTTTGTTACTAATTGATCCGCTGAAATGCCGTGAGCTATTATGGAAAATCAGTGTCTCTGAAAAACATATTAGGAATATGTTTGTAAAAACGCTTCACAGATTAATCGTATTCGCAAGATTTAATGCTTTGATTCGTTAATGCCGACCTATAAAATATTAACAATCGAAAGAAATGCAATTATTTGAAAGGTTTGAAAGTAAAGAAAGAAAGGAAGATTGAAAAATTGTTCCGATTACGACGTAAAAATGGTTTCCTTCAAGAAACGAAATTAAATTACTTAAAACGTTTTAAAGCAAAGATAAACTAAAAATTGATTCCGCCGTTTCGGTACTCTGTCAGTAGTCAAACATGTTTCCCAACGTTTACACAGGACACTGACATTATACCAAAGCGTTTTAACACTTTGACCGCCACGGTGGTCACCGGTGCAAAAGATTTTACTAAAAATGCAAAGAATTCGCAATGAAGCCAGTTTGCAACCTTGTAAAAGCAATTGATATTGAACCGGTGCTTCAATAATTTGGCTTCTGATAAGTCTGCATTGCTTTCATTTTGCACGATTTAATTATACTCTGCAGTATTTCATCGCAACGTGGTTCTAGCATAGCAAAATACGCGGTGACCGGTGCAAAAATTTTACTAGAAATGCAAAAAATTCGCAATGAAGCCTATTTGCAATCTTGTAAAAGCAATTGATATTGGAACGGTGCTTCAATACTTATTAGAAATACAAAGAATTCGAAATGAAGCCAATTTTCAATCTTGTAAAAGCAATTGATATTGAACCGGTGCTTCAATAATTTGGCTTCTGATAAGTCTGCATTGCTTTCATTTTGCACGATTTAATTTTACTCTGCAGTATTTCATCGCATCGCGGTTCTAATATAGCAAAATACGCGGTGACCGGTGCAAAAATTTTACTAGAAATGCAAAAAATTCGCAATGTAGCCTATTTGCAATCTTGTAAAAGCAATTGATATTGGAACGGTGCTTCAATACTTATTAGAAATACAAAGAATTCGAAATGAAGCCAATTTGCAATCTTGTAAAAGCAATTGATATTGAACCGGTGCTTCAATAATTTGGCTTCTGATAAGTCTGCATTGCTTTCATTTTGGACGATTTAATTATACTCTGCAGTATTTCATCGCATCGTGGTTCTAGCATAGCAAAATACGCGGTGACCGGTGCAAAAATTTTACTAGAAATGCAAAAAATTCGCAATGAAGCCTATTTGCAATCTTGTAAAAGCAATTGATATTGGAACGGTGCTTCAATACTTATTAGAAATACAAAGAATTCGAAATTAAGCCAATTTGCAATCTTGTAAAAGCAATTGATATTGAACCGGTACTTCAATAATTTGGCTTCTGATAAGTCTGCATTGCTTTCATTTTGCACGATTTAATTATACTCTGCAGTATTTCATCGCATCGTGGTTCTAGCATAGCAAAATACGCGGTGACCGGTGCAAAAATTTTACTAGAAATGCAAAAAATTCGCAATGAAGCCTATTTGCAATCTTGTAAAAGCAATTGATATTGGAACGGTGCTTCAATACTTATTAGAAATACAAAGAATTCGAAATGAAGCCAATTTGCAATCTTGTAAAAGCAATTGATATTGGACCGGTGCTTCAATAATTTGGCTTCTGATAAGTCTGCATTGCTTTCATTTTGCACGATTTAATTATACTCTGCAGTATTTCATCGCATCGCAGTTCTAATATAGCAAAATACGCGGTGACCGGTGTAAAAATTTTGCTAGTAATGCAAAAAATTCGCAATGAAGCCTATTTGCAATCTTGTAAAAGCAATTGATATTGGAACGGTGCTTCAATACTTATTAGAAATCAAAGAATTCGAAATGAAGCCAATTTGCAATCTTGTGAAAGCAATTGATATTGAACCGGTGCTTCAATAATTTGGCTTCTGATAAGTCTGCATTGCTTTCATTTTGGACGATTTAATTATACTCTGCAGTATTTCATCGCATCGTGGTTCTAGCATAGCAAAATACGCGGTGACCGGTGCAAAAATTTTACTAGAAATGCAAAAAATTCGCAATGAAACCTATTTGCAATCTTGTAAAAGCAATTGATATTGGAACGGTGCTTCAATACTTATTAGAAATACAAAGAATTCGAAATGAAGCCAATTTGCAATCTTGTAAAAGCAATTGATATTGAACCGGTGCTTCAATAATTTGGCTTCTGATAAGTCTGCATTGCTTTCATTTTGCACGATTTAATTATACTCTGCAGTATTTCATCGCATCGTGGTTCTAGCATAGCAAAATACGCGGTGACCGGTGCAAACATTTTACTAGAAATCCAAAAAATTCGCAATGAAGCCTATTTGCAATCTTGTAAAAGCAATTGATATTGGAACGGTGCTTCAATACTTATTAGAAATACAAAGAATTCGAAATAAAGCCAATTTGCAATCTAGTAAAAGCAATTGATATTGAACCGGTGCTTCAATAATTTGGCTTCTGATAAGTCTGCATTGCTTTCATTCTGCACGATTTAATTATACTCTGCAGTATTCCATCGCATCGCAGTTCTAATATAGTAAAATACGCTTGGCAGTCACCGTGTTAATCAGTTTTCAGTTTTTTTTCTCTTTCCTTTCGAAACTTTCAAATAACTTCTGATGATCTACATTTTAAGATGAAAAGATATGCTTGCGAAAATTCTTTATGCAACCATATTTTCGACCGTTCAACATTTACTTTTGCGTCATTTGCACTTGAAAACGTATTGCCACTTCGTCGTGTGACAATGGCTCGTAATTGCACACGTGTTCGTTATTACGTCTTCACTCCGACGGAAAACGCCTCGTGCCGCGACAAAGTATATTTGATTCACACCGACAACATTCCAAACCCCTGGAAACTTCCGCATGCATCATTAGTCTAATAAGCGTCGTGCCGTCGCCTTAGCAATTAAACTCGACAAAATAGTCAGTTTCCATCGCAGCGCGTACCCGCCAGCACTATTAATTGACTAAGAGCCACCGTTCGCAATTAGTCTAGCCGAGCAATCGAGCCTTCCCTCAACCGCATGTCAACGTGTTGCACGGCGAAATTCCCTTCTTCGACGTTCCAAGTCGGTCATGAGGAAACGGGAGGCCTTCGTCAGAAACCGCGACCTCCTTGTGAACGCTTTGCTCTTCTCGTCATCTTGTAAGCGCGGTCCCTGCCAAATCGAAATTACGTTAACCGGCGCGACGGAGGTGTTAGCTAAAATCGTTTGCGGATAAGGACTGATGGATAGGAAGAAGAAACAGGGTGGCGTTCCAGGGTTGTATGTGGGAAACGAATTGTTCGGGTATGCAAAGGAAGATACAATAATGTCGCGTGCTGTTTTTGAAAAGTATTGCTGCCCTTATTAACCCTTAACGGATGACGACTTTTTCGACCGGGTGAGGTAGCAGGACGAAGCGATTTTTGCGAATGCGTTGAGTGACTTACATGATATAATAAAATGATCTTACATATAAATTATCTCATAAAAACGTTATATTTCGATTGTTTATCTATATTTACACCTTTAAAACTTTATTTTTACAAAAATTATGTAGGATTTTTTATTGGAATGATATATTAAACGGTTTTAATCACAAAAGTAATGGTTATAATATTACTCGCACTGCATTCTGCATTAAATGCTGACAAAGGTTCGCTCAAAACTCGCTAAACACATTCGCTGATATTCTCTGAAAATTCGCTAAGACGCACACACTGTTACTCTTGAATGATTCGCAAAGACTCACTTATTTTAATATCGTGCTCAACACTTTTATACTGTTTGGTTTCCATGATAGTAAATTCTTTCGAGACTTTCGTAATAACAAATATAGACACATGCATTCTTTCTCACTCTCGCTTTCTCTCTCTCATACGCACACATTCTCATTGCTTGTTCATACAAAATCACACATCCTACAATTATGTTCTGTACTTCCGCTGTGTGTGATACTTTACGAAGCATTGACCAAGATGCATCCGTGGCTTTTCTGGACATCTATCACAATAATATGGGGTTTCATGTCTTCCACCTGGCTTGTTTCGGGTAGAACAAACTTTACAATCTTTACTACAAACTTTATAAAAAATTTTTCTGATGCTTTTGCCACGCTTGCCAAGTCTCAACTGATGTCGGAACCACTGTCAGAGCTACACTCATCGAAGAATGTTTTAATATCTTATCTCTGTTATGGTAAATCATTTCATACATTGTATAAGAGACCATCGATAGCTAAGGAACCTTTCCCAGAACCAATAGTGCGACCCTGTTGTTTGGAGATAACAAAATCTAACATATACACCGAGTGTCGCCTCTCACTCGCCACTCGTCTTGCCGCGCGGAACACCGTGGCGACTGAGAGTCGCCTCTCGTCCGTTAAGGGTTAACACTAGGTTTACGGGCGTTTCTTAACCCTTTTAGTACCGGGCGAAATAGAGGTGCCGATGCGAAGATAACCGGCCGAATCTCACGATTTTACTAGGGTTTGGAAGAAGGTTCATAAAAACCAAACAAAAACAATATTTATATCATTCAAAAAGCAGTGTATTAAGGACGAAATAGAGAATACGACAATGACATTAATTTTTCTATATTCATTGAAAATGATATAAATAACAAATGTATAAATGATCATATAGAAAATAAAAATTTAGTTCTCTCTTTCGAACCGTATTACCACATTCGAAAAGTCATCTTTTCATCATAACTTTATATAGACCACTTATGACAAAGTGTATACCTTGCATTTCCAAAATATTTTGTAACAAAATAAATAATATTGGATATCAAAAATAAATTTTGCGTGTTTCATTTCAGAGTTGCGTTTTTTGCGTGTTTCATTTCAGAGTTTGAAATCCGTCAAATTGATGGGTCCCGTAAACCTAGTGTTAAAAAGTACTACCGACAATTCTATTACAAAATGGCAACTGGGTGTAATCCAATTAGAATCTGTGCAGAATTATGTTTTGTAATACTGGTGTGCAAAACTAAGATCCAGTAATATCATCTACCGCATTATTATCAATTAGAAGCTGAGCTGGAAATAGATTCTATTATGCCTGACGTAAATTGTTCTCGTCCATTTTGAGAGGATTCTAGTAAATGCTATCGTTTGGATTATTATAAAAGGTATAGCAGACATTTCGCACGATTGTGTTTTCTGATATGGGTGTCCAAAAGTAGGATAAAGTAATATCACATATTGTATAATTGTGTAGCTGGAAGTAGTTTCTATTCTGACGCAAATTTTTCCTTTATATTTGAAAGTATTCTGGCAAGTGATATCGTTTGGATTCTTATAAAAGGTATAGCAGACGTTTCGCACGATTCTGTTTTCTGATATGGATGTCCAAAAGTAGGATACAATAATATCACATATTGTATTGGGTTGGAAGGAAAGTTCTGTCGTATTTTTAATATGCAGGTAATTTTTCTTGTAAATAAAAAAAACATCTGGCTAGTGAGTCATTCGGATTTTTTTTGTTTTTTATAGCTGCTGTATAATATAAAAGGAGTCCTTTTTTACCGTTCATCATTTACTTGTGATATTTAAAGTGAAAAACCTGTCAGTAGATAAAGTGCATTTACGACACTGCATTTTGTATGAATTGCAAAAAAGAAGCAACGCATCGGTTCCATGTAAAAATTTATGTGCGGTATTTGGAAAAGACATTGTAAATGTTCGTACTTGTCAAAGATGGTTTAGCAAATTCCGTTCCGGGGATCTGAGCCTTCAAGAAAGCGATCGATCCGGACGACTATCCAAGATCGATAATGATGTTTTACGATCCATGTTGGAAAATAATCCATATTTAACAAGTCGAGAAATTGCAGAAGAGTTTGGCATTCATCATACAACACATTAAATGTATTATGATTAATATTAAACACATATTTTTATACATGAATTCAAATATTTTCTTTAAAATACGACAGAACTTTCCCTCCAACCCAATATAATTATGTAGCTGGAAGTAGTTTCTATTCTGACGTAAATTTTTCCTCTCTATTTGAAAGTATTCTGGCAAATGCTATCGTTGGAATTAATATAAAGCGTACTGCAGACGTTCCGCACAATTGTGTTTCCTAATACTGGTGTGCAAAAGTAAGATACAGTAATATCACGTATCGTATAATCATGTAGTTGGAAATAATTTCTATTATGTCTGACGTAAAATTTTCTCCTCTATTTAAAAGGATTCTAGGAAATGCTATCATTCGAATTATTATAAAAGATAGTGCAGATGTTCCGCACGATTGTGTCTCGTGATACTGGTGTGCAAGCGTAGGATACAGTAATATCACGTACCGTATTATTATCAGTAGGCCCCGTAGCGGGAAATCATTTCTATTATGTCTGACGTAAAGTTTGTTCGTTTATTTGAAATAATCCTAGCAATTGAGAAGGCACAAAATTTATTCTGGAGCACAATTGGATATTATTAATTGTGTTGTTGCGTATGATTCTTCATCAATTGAAGTATATGACTCTTGAAGTAATATGATTCTTCATAAAGAAGTACGTGAATTATTTGCTTAACAGAGAATCTTTAAGATAATTATGCTGGATAAATATAAATTTAGACGTTATTCTCAACAACCCTTATTAATGACCATTTTTTAATATGAAAGCCACAAATATCTTGCTTTTCTTGTTACTACAGTGATTTATATATATATAGTAATAATGATATGCTATCCATTTCTACATATATACTAGAAAGAATGTTAGCCAGCGTACATGCATCCACTTACACTTCTACCCTGCAATGTCAAATGATTTTTTCCGAGTCATACCTTCGGTGGCGCTATTAAAAATCAATGAATCCACTTTCGTCCGAACGATTGTACCGAAACGCCGAACAACTCATCTCGAATCAAAGCTTCGCAGAGCCACCGACCCCTCCGCCCCGAAACACCTCGCAACGAGCGTTCTCTCGAAATCGCAGCGGCGCAAATAAAAAAGCCCCCAATTAATCCACTTCCGCGCGAATGATCGTGCCGAGACACAGCGTTAACCGTTCCAAACCAAAATGCCGCAACTGCGATAACCGCTCCGCCCTGAAATCCTGTGGGTAAGCCAGGTCCCAGCCCTTCTCCGTTTTCTCTTTTTTCCTTTTTCCCTTTACGCAGTTTACGACGCACCAAATAAAACCCCTTTCGGAGCTATAGGTGCGTCGGTTAACTTTTCATTTTTCCAAGAATTTGGCTAGTAATGGATCAGACCTCCTGGAAACAACTTTCCAAGATCACCTTCTTCAATCATCGCTCCAAATATAAAGTCTCAGTCTTGAAAAAAACCTAACTACAGAAATTCTGCCCGACATTTAACCAATTTGCATCATTTGACGGAATAATCCGCAAACAAAAACTGACCATTATCACCGGGAGCGGATAAATCCGCACACAATAATTTTTGTTTTCAGCTTATCAGTAATCGTTAAAGAGTCTGTACGATAAACAAACAATAAAGAATTTTGTGTAAAATATTATTTTTCTTACTTTTCTAGTTGTAAGTTCAAAATAATAAAATAATAAAAAAATAATAGATAATAAAATTTAACAAAATTAGGTTACCATAATGAATTACAGTTCGGATTCGGATTCAAGCATAGAAATGCAAATATCCCATAAGCGTAAACGTGCCATAGCTCTAATAGATAGTAGTGAAGATGACCAGCCCGATAATATTGAAACTGGACATTTCTTATGGGAAAAACGAAATTGTATGCCAACATTACATGATTTTACTGCCGTAAGTGGTATAACCATCAACATCAATGGAATGTCCAGGTGCCATGTTTTCGAATTATATTTCAACATTAAGCTAGTCCAAAAAATACTTCTGGAAAGTACGAGAAATATGCAAACATTTGAATAACCCTATAACACTATTTCTAATGAGAATAAACACTAAAAGTCTTCCTTGCGCATGTTGGTATCGGCAACGTTTAGCTGCGCATGTCGGATTTTTGAGTAAGATTGCGGATTTAGAGCGATGATGCAAATGGGTTAACAAGTCCCACGGCCGTATTATTAATACTATCAGTAATTTTAACAGTTTTAATCAATTCTTTGTTAATTTCATATCTTTACCGTTTATTCCGCGCAATCAGGTCAACGCAATCCGATAAACGCACCGCCGCGAACGAAACAACCCTCGAACGGCCTCTCCGAAACACAACTCGCCCGGTTTCCGAAAAATATCCGAGGAATATTCAACAAGTCCCGACGACGCGATCGCCCGAAACTCCGATTGCCCGGCCTCCGCCGGCAAACAGCCGGGCCGCAAATTTTTCCGACTCCACTTAATCCCGTTAATGCAAATCCGGTCGTCAGGGGCCGAAAGTCGGCGGGCGCGTGCATATTTAACGGCGCGCGTTTATGCAAAGTCTCACGAGGCCGCGTGCCCGACGAAACGCACGATATCAACGGTGAACACGAGCTGCGTTGGCTGCCTCTTTATACGACCATCTTTCCTGCGCCGATTCATACAAGCTATCGCCCGCACGTTGCGAGCGTTGCATCAAACGTAAACCCTTTGATTCCTGAATTTTCCGACGGTACGCAACCATCCAGCCGCTTGGCTTTCTTTCCGATTTCTCCACAAATCCAATGAAGCACCCTGGCCTGCACTGTTCTCTTCGATAGCATTATATGAAAAAGAAACTGTCAATCAAATATATACATAAAAAATTGTAGGGTAAAATGTTAGGTGTCCTCGAAGCGGGATGCGGAATTATATTAAGTTGAATAAATTTATTTAAAGATAAATGTGGAAAACTTTCGGGTTAGATATATAAATAATTTACCTGTTATAATAGAAAAAGAAATAAAATAGTTTATTATAAGAAATGTAAAGATAACACAAATTTTGGAAAATTGAAAACATTAAAATATTTTTCGAACGCGTCTTTTACGTCTTTAAGTGCTAGTTAGTGCAGATTATTTTAGTTGCCGTTGAGTTCGTGTCATTCTGTTGCGACGCCAAAGTAGGGTTTTCCACGATGGAACTATGATGTTGTGGAGTGAATTTAGTAGTGGAGAATAGCGCGGTCAGTAACCTGGATTCATTAAAGCACCTTTGCTTGCCTGATACATGAGATCGCAACGAACATATATTCTATCTCGCTACTTTTTCTCGCGAATGGCTACCTATCTCTCGAAGGACTTCTTATTCTCACAAACATTTGCCGATGCCACATTATCCAGATACTATTTGTAGTGATATAGATGTTAGGTGTCGTCGAAGTGGTATGCGGAATTATATTAAGTTGAATAATTTTATTTAAAGATAAATGTAGGGGAAAACTTTCGGGTTAGAATAAAAATAATTTCCCCTGTTATAATAGAAAACGAAATAAAATAGTTTATTATAAGAAATGTAAAGATAACACAAATTTTGCACACACGGGAGAAATTAAGAAAACATTAAAATACGTCTTTCGAATTGTTCGCGTCTTTTACGTCTTTAAGTGCTGGTTAGTGCAGATTATTTTAGTTGCCGTTGAGTTCGTGTCATTCTGTTGCGACGCCAAGGTAGGGTTTTTCACGATGAAACTATGATGTTGTGGAGTGAATTTAGTAGTGGAGAATGGCGCGGTCAGTAACCTGGATTCATTAAAACACCTTTGCTTGCCTGATATATGAGATCGCAACGAACATATATTTTATCTCGCTACTTTTTCTCGCGAATGGCTACCTATCTCTCGAAGGACTTCTTATTCTACATTTGCCGATGCCACATTATCCAGATAATTTGTAGTGATATAGATGTTAACAGTGGGATGCGGAATTATAGGGTTGAATACATTTATAAATGGAACTAATATATAAATAGCCGATTCGACGCCGAATTCGATACGATTCGGTAAACGGCAAGAAAAAAAAGGCCGCATTTGGCGAAGACCTCTACCACTTTAAAAAGTGCTCGATTTCACCACGATAGCGCACCGGCTCACACCTCTGATACTACAAAATTAATTTATTTTTTTAAAGTTTTGGGTTGAAGTTCATTTAAATTCCACAAGAACACCATCGCATGAATTAACCCTTTGGCTACGAACAGCTGCCCCATCCACCGTATTATCTAGATTTGGAACCAAGTAACCGTGTCACTTCTTTTTGAGAAATATATACTTGCAAAAAAAAATTTTGTTATAATTTCGCTGGGCAGAAATTTGAGTCGAATGAGGAGGTTATCGCCGCCAAGGACGGCCATCTACTTTGCAGATTTCCAGAAAACGTATTTTTCAGACGGGTTGAGGAAGTGGGAGCATCGTCGGATCAAGTGTATTTATATAAAATTTTAGAGACTATGATTTCTTTGAAAAATAAATCGTCAATTTTCCACAATTTTCGTTTTTGTTTTGTAGGCTAAGTACTTATCGGACTCCCACGTACAAGCTATCGCCCGCACGTTGCGAGCGTTGCATCAAACGTAAACCCTTTGATTCCTGAATTTTCCGACGGTACGCAGTTTTACCATCCAGCCGCTTGGCTTTTTTCCGATTTCTCCACAAATCCATCTGTTTTGAAGAAACCCTGGCCTGCACTGTTCTCTTCGATAGCATTATATGAAAAAGAAACTGTCAATCAAATATATACATAAAAAAATTGTAGGATAAAATGTTAGGTGTCCTCCAAGCGGGATGCGGAATTATATTAAATTGAATAAATTTATTTAAAATAAATTGTTACACACCACACCTTCCCTTTTCATTCGAGTCGTTTCGCCCGGAGTCCTGTCCCATCCCCAAAACAAAGCCTTTATACCTGCTTTCTCTCTCTCGAGACTTTTTCCTCAAAAATACACATTCAGTGCATTCATTATAGTTTCACGACTCCGTTCCCTAATCCTCCGTGAAAGGGACCATTTCAAGTACCTTCCTAACATCTTTATTAAACGGTTTTCAGCGCTGCGCTTGTATTCAATCTTCGGTCAAGTACCAATACGCCGCTGATAATCTCTTTTACTAAAGCACACACTGTTACGCTGCAAAGACTCACTTATTTCAATGTCGCCCCACTCATCAGCGAAAAAGGGGGAACACTGTATTTTCTCTCTATGCTTTCTCTCTGGAGCAAACTTTTCATCCAAAATCACACATTAACAACATCACCAGAAAAAACCGTCCCTGATTGGAAATATCCCACCGATAGGTAAAGAATTTCGGTGGAAAGGGATGGTGTCCGGTAAAAAGTTGCACCGGAGCAGGACAAACTATTCGTGTAGGATTTTTTATTGGAATGATATATTCCAAAACGATGGTTGAATGGTTCTCGCACTGCACTCTGATTCAAACTCTCGCACCAACAACACGCGTCACTAAACAATCCGTTACAACGTTACACAATACTTACACTCAACACTCAACACGCGAACATTACTGTATCACGACAAACTGACTTAGTCACTCTCAAACCCGTTTGTTATATCTTTTAGAGAAAATATACGTTCTTTGTTACCTCATTACATACAACAAAATCATTCTCATCTCCCTAAACGGTCGTGAGAAAACGCGCATAATTCAGGTGGCACAACGCGTCGAGGACTTACAACCCTCGTAGAATCGACGACACAGAACGCGATTCTCGTTTGAACGGTGCGCGTAACACACTGGCTTACACTTTTCACGGATCTTAATATACGTAAATTGCACGTTAGATGTCTCAGAGAAATAAGTTTCTCGTCCATTCGGACTCGCCCTGAAATATCCCACCGATAGGTAAAGAATAGGAGGTTCGGTGGAAAGGGATGGTGTCCGGTGGAAAATTACCACCGGCAGGTCCAGGACAAACTATATGCGTGATATGGCAGCAACGTGCGTTTACGCCACAGGATTTTAAAACTCACTCTAACAAAAAGTCCATGACAGTCTGTGTAACGTTCGAAAAGTTTTGATAGTAAATATCGGTTTTTTTCTGCCGTTTAATACGCGCTATCATGACACGCGCGCATGCTTTGGTGCATTCCGGTGCACGCGTGTCCTTTGGCTTTATCTGTGGCATCTCGTTCATTCGCGTGCAGCAGCACTATCTCGCACGTGCACACGTTCGCTTTCATGTCGCTGTTGCGGGGTGCGCGGGTGATGTGGTAGAATATTTTGCTCATGTGGGTACGCGCAGGGATGCGCTAACATTTTGCAACATTTTGTGGTGGTTTAGTTTTCTTGTTCTGACACGCTGCAATGGTGTGGGGCTCGACCATTTTGTTCATGCGCGGATTGATTCGCTCTCTCGTTTTGTTCTGGCACGCGCGAGTTAACACGTTGACTGCCATGCGTATTTTGCTGTATTAGAACGGTGATGCTATAAAATACTACAGCGTTTAAGTGAATTATGCAAAATGTAAATAATGTGCAGGTATTGGAGACATATTTTGGATCTTCCGTAAAATCTCTTACGGCAGTCAGCAGTGACCATCACGGCAGTCAAAGTGTTAACACTCTCCACTATTTGTACCATTCGTAGACTTTATTGCTGCACAATTTTATTCTGGTACTCGCGCACTATCCCTCACCACCTTTTTATTCTCGCACTCCCGTAATATCCTGTTCCACGATTTTGTTCTTGCAGTCGCTCACTATTTTGCTTCGCAATTTTTTTCTCGCACTCACGCAATACCTACCGCACAATTTATTCTTGCACTCGCGCAATGTCTTACCCCACTATTTTCTGCTTGCAGTCGTTCACTGTTTCGCTGCACCATTTTGCACTCGCACTCGCGCAATATCTTACCCCATTGTTTTCTTCTTCCAGTCGGTCACTGCTTCGCTGCACCATTTTGCACTCGCACTCGCGCGCTACCATAATCCACAATTTTCTGCTGGTTGTCCCTCACCACCATTTTATGATCCCTCTCTCACTCCACCCTTATCTTCTCTTGTTCATACGCTGTCTCGCTTCATCATTTTATTCCCACACTCGCAAACCAGCTCGCTCTACCATTTTATTCTTCGCACTCGCGTCCTGCTTCGCTCCACCATTTTATTCGTACAGTCGTGCAGCGTCGGACTTCACTATTTTGTTCTTGGATTCGTACACTGTATTGTTACACAATTTTATTCTGGCATTCGCGCACTATTCCTCGCCACCTTTTTATTCTCGCATTCGCGCAATATCCTGTTCCACTATTTAATTCTTGTGGTCGCTCACTATTTTGCTTTGCCATTTTTTTCTCGCACTCACACAACATCTTACCCCACTATTTTCTTCTTACAATCATTAACTGTTTCTCTGCACCATTTTGCACTCGCACTCGCGCGCTACCATACTCGACAATTTTATGCTGGTTGTCTCTCACCAACATTTTATGATCCCTCTCTCACTCCACCCTTATCTTCTCTTATTCTTACGCTGCCTCACTCCATCATTTTATTCCCACACTCGCAAACCAGCTCGCTTTACCATTTTATTCTTCGCACTCGCACTCTGCTTCGCTCCACCATTTTATTCGTATAGTCGCGCACTGTTTCGCGGCATCATTTTGTTCTTACATTCGTACACTGTACTGTTACACAATTTTATTCTGGTATTCGCGCACTATTTCTCGCCACCTTTTTATTCTCGCATTCGCGCAATATCCTGTTCCACTATTTTATTCTTGTAGTTGCTGACTATTTTGTTTCGCCATTTTTTTCTTGCACTCACGCAATATCTTACCCCACTATTTTCTTCTTGCAATCATTACCTGTTTCGCTGCACCATTTTGCACTCGCACTCGTGCGCTACCATACTCGACAATTTTATACTGCTTGTCTCTCACCATTTTGTGCTCCTTCTCTCACTTCACCCTTATCTTCTCTTATTCTTACGCTGCCTCACTCCATCATTTTATTCCCACACTCGCAAGCCAGCTCGCTCTACCATTTTATTCTTCGCACTCGCGCCCTGCTTCGCTCCACCATTTTATTCGTACAGTCGCGCACCGTCCGACTTTACTATTTTGTTCTTGGATTCGTACACTGTATTGTTGCACAATTTTATTCTGGTATTCGCGCAGTATCCCTCACTACGTTTTTATTCTCGCATTCGCGCAATATCTTGTTCCACCATTTTGTTCTTGTAGTCGCTGACAATTTTGCTTCGCCATTTTTTTCTCGCACTCACGCAATATCTTACCCCACTATTTTCTTCTTGCAATCATTAACTGTTTCGCTGCACCATTTTGCACTCGCACTCGCGCGCTACCATACTCGACAATTTTATGCTGGTTGTCTCTCACCACCATTTTGTGATCCCTCTCTCACTCCACCCTTATCTTCTCTTGTTCATACGCTGTCTCGCTCCATCATTTTATTCCCACACTCGCAAACCAGCTCGCTCTACCATTTTATTCTTCGCACTCGCACTCTGCTTCGCTCCACCATTTTATTCGTACAGTCGCGCACTGTTTCGCGGCACCATTTTGTGCTCGCACTCGCCTGGTATCTCGCTCCACCATTATGTTCTCGTCGTCGGTCTCCAGCATTTGGCGCGCGCGGGCGCATGAATGGTGTGTTTTGTTAAACCCGGATTTAACACGCGGCGTTCGGGGGCTCAGTGTAGCGGTGTCCTTTAATAAAACATCCGCAATCACCCTCGCCATTCTTCCGTGATCGTCCCAGCGGCCGACGTTCAAACGACGGCAAATATGCGCAACATGTACTTTTGGACGCGCCGACTGAAAACCGGCAGTGTAAGAGCACGGACCATGCGAATCCGCTATGAAAAGGCTCGTGTGACTCTTGGGGCTGCGGTCTGACGATTTCAAAAGCCGTCATTTAGTCGAAACGTTTGTGTCCTGTGTTACTGATGCGCTGGGTCGATGCGTTGGCTCGAGATATTACAAGATAAGGGAGCACAAGCTGATATGCAATAAGTCGACGCTTATGAAATGATGGTAAATGAGAATGTAGAAAATATGCGAATGCGGTATACGTATGAAAAGTCCCGGTATATGTGTGAATTCGAATCCTAAAATTATTAAAAATAATTTCTACTTTTTTAAGATATTACAAGATAAGGGAGCACAAGCTGATATGCAATAAGTCGACGCTTATGAAATGATGGTAAATGAGAATGTAAAAAATATGCCAATGCGGCATACGTATGAAGGGTCCCGATATATGTGTGAATTGGAATCCTAAAGTTGTTAAAAATGATTTGTACTTTTTGAAGATATTACAAGATAAGGGAGCACAAGCTGATATGCAATAAGTCGACGCTTATGAAATGATGGTAAATGAGAATGTAGAAAATATGCGAATGCGGTATACGTATGAAAAGTCCCGGTATATGTGTGAATTGGAATCCTAAAGTTGTTCAAATGATTTGTACTTTTTGAAGATAGTACAAGATAAGGGAGCACCCGCTGATATGCAATAAGTCGACGCTTATGAAATGATGATAAATGAGAATATAGAAAATATGCGAATGCGGTATACGTATGAAAAGTCCCGGTATATGTGTGAATTGGGATCCTAAAGTTGTTAAAAATGATTTGTACTTTTTGAAGATATTACAAGATAAGGGAGCACCCGCTGATATGCAATAAGTCGACGCTTATGAAATGATGGTAAATGAGAATATAGAAAATATGCGAATGCGGTATACGTATGAAAGCTCCTGGTATATGTGTGAATTGGAATCCTAAAATTATTAAAAATAATTTGTACTTTTTGAAGATATTACAAGATAAGGGAGCACAAGCTGATATGCAATAAGTCGACGCTTATGAAATGATGGTAAATGAGAATGTAGAAAATATGCGAATGCGGTATACGTATGAAAAGTCCCGGTATATGTGTGAATTGGAATCCTAAAGTTGTTAAAAATGATTTGTACTTTTTGAAGATATTACAAGATAAGGCAGCACCCGCTGATATGCAATAAGTCGACGCTTATGAAATGATGGTAAATGAGAATGTTGAAAATATGCGAATGCGGTATACGTATGAAAAGTCCCGGTATATGTGTGAATTGGAATCCTAAAGTTGTTAAAAATGATTTGTACTTTTTGAAGATATTACAAGATAAGGGAGCACCCGCTGATATGCAATAAGTCGACGCTTATTGAAATTATGGTAAATGAGAATATAGAAAATATGCGAATGCGGTATATGTATGAAAGCTCCTGGTATATATGTGAATTGGAATCCTAAAATTATTAAAAATAATTTGTACTTTTTGAAGATATTACAAGATAAGGGAGCACAAGCTGATACGCAATAAGTCGACGCTTATGAAATGATGGTAAATGAGAATATAGAAAATATGCGAATGCGGTATACGTATGAAAGCTCCTGGTATATGTGCGAATTGGAATCCTAAAATTATTAAAAATAATTTGTACTTTTTGAAGATATTACAAGATAAGGGAGCACAAGCTGATATGCAATAAGCCGACGCTTATGAAATGATGGTAAATGAGAATGTAAAAAATATGCCAATGCGGCATACGTTCGAAGATTCCCGATATATGTGTGAATTGGAATCCTAAAGTTGTTAAAAATGATTTGTACTTTTTAAAGATATTACAAGATACGGGAGCGCTGATTTTTATAAGCACGTTCAGGTTGGCGCTTATAAAATTACGGCGAATGACGATGCAGAAAATATGTGAACGCGGCATACGTGTGAATGGTTCCGGTGTACGTGTGAATAGAAACCCCAAAGTTGTGAAAAATAATTTATACCTTTGAAGGTATTTCAATATAAAGGAGCATGCGCTGATATGTAATAAATTGACGTTTATAGAGCGATGGTAAATGACAAAGCAGAAAATATATAAATCCGTATGAGTGGTTCGGGTACCGGTATGAATTGGTATGCTAAAGTTGTTCGAAATAATAAATTCTTTTTAAGAGAACGCACATAGTACCGAAATAAATGAATTTAAACAAAACTATCGCCGGCATGATTTTGATTTTGAAAAATACGCTATTGCCGCGCCAAAAAAAAACATTTGTCCACTCACAGGATCAAAATTATTCAAAGGCGTTCGTCAGAAGAAAATCTGCATATTTTTGGCAACACGGTCAGGTACGGTCGAGTTTGTCGCACAATTGCATCGATATGGTTATTTTTCCAACAGGAATTTTAGGATCGCATCAGCGCGTGCTTCTAACTGTAGTTAGAAGAACAAAAAATCCGATGCGTTCCAATCAGTGGAATTTCTCGTATTGTCCCCGGTTGTAGCGGATTATTCGGAAAAGTGTGAGAGATTCCATTCCACGACGAAAGAGTTTCTCTGTTGGGCTTTATGCGCTTAGTGCCTCTTGCGGTTGTGGCCGGTCAATTTTTGCGGGGCCGAATGCGCCATGAGTGAGCGGTTAAATATTTTATTCGTTGCAGCCGCCTGAAATAGTAACGGTTATGATTATGGATTTTTCTCTGCGGACGTAAAACAATTATTTAATAAATAGGATACACGGACGTACGTTTAAATTCAATAAAAGTTGCGCAGGGTGTTGCATCTGACATTTTATAGGCTGTTTTAACTGTCATCGTCAGAGGTATCACGTCAAATTCTTTTTGGAATAAAATTGAACAAGAAGGTTAACTGTTTTGTGGATACAAAAAGAAATATTTGGGGATCGTTCATAGATTCCAGTTTAATTGCTTCAGGTAGATATTTGTACGTGCAAACGTATATTTTTGTTATGTGTTGAATAAGTAATATGGGAATGGACAAAGACTGTTTCGGTGTATAAAGCTTTTATGTAGAAAATAATCGTCTTCTTATTCTACGTGCAGCAAGAAAAATAATTTAAGTTTTCATCGCTAATAATAGTGAATAAGGCAGCCTATATGGTGCGGTAATGTAATTTGCGCAATTCATCGTATATGAATATTCAGGAAAATATTCCTTAACACTTTGACTGCCACGGTGATCACAGGTGACCGGTGCAAAAGATTTTACTAAAAATGCAAAAAATTTCCAATGATGCCTATTTGCAATCTTGTAAAAGCAATTGATATTGTAACGGTGCTTCAATACTTTGGCTTCTTACAATTCTGCGTTATCTTCATTTTGCATGATTTAATTATATTCTGCAGTTTTTCATCGCATTGCGGTTCTAACATAGCAAAATACGCTTGGCAGTCAACGTGTTAACCGCATTAATGCAATCGGTGCATACCAATTAAGAGTGCTTTTACTCACTTCTTACTACAATTCTCGAAAGCTTCACATACTTTATAGTTTACGTAATTTCCGAATACCAGGTTGCTCAATAAGTTTTGGCGTTCGATAAGAAAAACACAATGTTATGGTTCAAAATACACTTTATTATTCAGTATAATCTCCCTGAACATTACTGCACTTGCTCCAACGATCCTCCAATCTGTGGATCCCATCCCTGAAGTGAGATTCCGGAAGGTCTGCAAAATACGCTTCAACAGCCGTTATGACCTCTTCATTTGACGAAAAACGCTTGCCACGCATACATTTTTTGAGTTCTGGAAACAAATGGAAGTCGCTGGGGGCCAAATCTGGTGAATACGGCGGATGCTCCAACAATTCGAACTTTAATTCATTGATTTTAGCCATTGTCAAAATGCTCTTGTGACACGGTGCGTTGTCCTGATGAAATAGGATTTTTTTCTTCTGCAAACCGGGTCTTTTTTCACGAATTTTTTCCTTCAACTGGTCCAAAAGGTTGCTATAATATTCAGAATTAATTGTTTTACCAGTTTGAAAGTAATCCACAAATAAAATTCCTTTCACATCCCAAAAAACTGATGCCAGAACCTTCTTGGCCGATTTCTGGACACGAACTCGTTTCGAAGCCGAACAACCAGGTTCACACCACTCTTTAGCCTCTTGTTTTGATTTAGGATCATGGTGATAGACCCAAGTCTCATCCATAGTGATGAATCGACGCACAAAATCCACTTTATCCTTTTTAAAACGCTCCAAATGTTGTTGAGAAGTCGCATTCGAATGTGTTTTTGTTCAATTGTTAGCGAATGCGGCACCCATTGTGCACACAGCTTTTTAAAACTCAAAATTTCATTTAAAATATGACTCACACTGCCTAATGAGATGTGTAGAGCCTCTACTAAATCCCTCTCAGTCAATCGACGATCTTCCAAAACCATATCCTGTACTTTGGCTACGATTTCTGGTGTTGATGCGGTTTTTGGACGTCCTTCACGTGGATCGTCTTCAATACTTATTGTACGACCACGTTTAAATTCAGCAACCCATCTTTCTACTGTTCTAATTGAAGATGAACGTTCATTATAAACTCTTAACATTCGTTCGTGAATTTCTTTTGGTGCTACACGTTCCAAAAATAAGAATTTTATCACTGCACGATATTCAATTTTTTCCATTGTCGAAAATACTATGACACGGCGACACTAAATGACTTGTAAACAAAGAATCAATTGACCGATTGAAATGAACCTTCACATACGTTGATAAGAAGAGTGAACCAACAAAACAAAAACAAATTTGGACTAGTAGCAACGCCCTCAACAAAACAAAACAAAACTTATTGAACAACCTGGTATATTAATTGCATCATGTCACTGCAACTCTATTTTTTTCTACATTTCTTGAAAGCTTCATCTATTTTACAGTTTACGTAATCTTCAAACATTTTAATTGCACGATCTTACACTTGACATACGCCCACAACCCTTCGGCGTACGACATGCGAACTATCTCAATGCCCATTAACATCAGTACCAACAAATATACCATCTGCTTATTTACCCGTTTGCATTTCCTCGCCGCAAACGCACTGCGCACTCCGCATACCTTGCCCATTGTCATTTGACTCGCCATTATCGGGGCCGCAAAAAGAGTTTCATTGTGTTGCGCGAGGAGCGGCGGGTCAATAAATAATGACAAAAGCGCAAATAATACGCAGAGCGCGGTATGATGGACAATGCGCGCGATCAAATGCAAATATCATAACGCGGCGGGCAGCGAAAGGCAGAGAACGAAAATTAACGGCGATGCGAGGGCCCCGGCGCGCACTTTGTCCGATGGGAAAATGATTTTTCAATGGCCCCATGAATATATGCATTAAAAGTCGAACGCGCATTACGTCGGAATTCAATCTCGCTGCCCGACGGCAAAAATTCACTTCTGCCGCGCGCAGTTGGCCACTTTTCGAAAATTTCAGCCCGGCAAAGTGCCGGTAAGTGTGGCCGACATTTTCGCGCGCAGCCGCGCTCGTAAATCTGCCGTCTTTTTCGATATTAAATCTCGCACCGCGGTGTCTCGAATGCTCGCGAGTGCGCTAATCAAGCTCTTTTATCAGCGATGAAAGACCGTGTTTCATTTCGTTCGCGCCATACTTTTGCGAGAACGGGTATTTAAGGCATGCTTATTTTCCTGATGACGAACTTGCTTTTTACGACAGAAGACGCTGCGACAAGCGTCTTATTTTATGCGAGGCGTATGCCGCGCGACGTGGATGTCGTGTTTAAGTGGAACGAAAAGTATTTGGGGAAACATATGTCTAACTTCATCTTGTAGGGGCGATAACTCTTCTTGGATTCCGATATTTCTTTTTTTGGCATAATTTCGTTAAACAACATTTCACTAATGCGGAGGTAGATGAAGCCCGTAAGTGGAACGAAATGAGTTTAGGGAAACATACGGCTGATTCCTTTTTATTTATGCTGCAATAAATGAGCCGTTTATTTTGAAAGTGGCCTAACGTCATTTATCTTCAAATCGAGATAAATAACATGAATTTGTACATGTAACCATGGTAACCGGAAAATATTGAAAAACGGAGTTAGGCCACTTTCAAAATAAATGGCTCAAATGTTGCGTTCGAGCACTTTTCGGTTTAATAATATTGGTATAGAAGAAGAATATCATATTAAGGAAATTTTCTTTCCAATAAAATGAAGGAGCCGTTGTAGTCTTTTTAGAAGAATATTCTACGCGTACGTAGAGGTGTGACCTTTAAGGGGAACAAAGTAAGTTTAAGGGGACATATATCTTCGCCTTATCTTCGTTATAACAATTTTTATATGAAGGCAATTTCCTTTTCAATGAAATGAGGGAACGGTAGGAGTCTTTTTACAAGAATATTCCACGCGCGCAAGAACAAGTATGAACTGTAAGGGGAACGAAGCGAGTTTAAGGAAGCAGATATCTGATCTCCTTTTATTTCCGTTAGAATCATTTTGCGCTTAAGTAATGTTTTATTTAATCAAACTAGCGAAACCACATAGTTTCTTTATTATAATATGCTACGATTGCAAGTGTATACGCAGCCTTTAAGGAGAACAAAACAAGTTTGGGGAGACATAGGGAGAGTAGCCTAATTTGGACCAATTTTGTTTTTTTTTCAAATATAGAAGGACGGAAGAAGTGCCAATAAAAATTAAGTAGTAGAAAATAAACTTACTAAGTGTACCTTCAAAATAGAACCATTCATTAAATTTTAAAAATTATTTATAACAGTGAAAAATGAATTCAAAAATATTGTGTCATCGGTTCAATTTAGGAAACCGGTTTCCTTATTTGGACCGCTAGTTTCCTAAATTGGATCATGAGCTTTCTTAACGGCAATTACAACAAAAGAACCTTTTAATTGCAGCACTAACTCCAACACACCGAGTATGTATCCAAGCGTGACATTTCATGCATTGTATCATTTCTTCTTCCTTGGTTTCTTCACATAATATACAAAACCATGAATCACCAGTTTCTTTTTTATGTTTCGGCATTTTATTAAACCTTGGTGAACTGATTTTTTTTTAAGTTTTGGTATAACCGCGATTTGTAAGGGCTGCTTGTTATTTCCACTGCTTTATGGGCTATTGGTGCACTGCGAGAAGACGAACGGCCAATTGGATTTGGATTTTTCTTTGCTCGCGGTGATATTTTTTCAAGAACTAAATCGTTTATTTTCGTTATCACTTCTATCTTCATCACCATCACTACTAGAAAATATTTTTTTAATTATAATTTATCCATGAAAAAAATGTCGTTGCCGAAATTGGACCGGTTCAATTTCGGCAACTGTTTTCGGCACAACTTGGGAAATTTGAATATTTAATGCTTCATATTGCACAGAAACGTCAAACTAACATAACTTCGCAAAATTATAATTGCAAATTGTAGATAAATGAGCAAGTTTTATGACGGTGTAATAAGACATGTAATTACTTACGTTTAGACGAATTAACTGCTTTCACACTTTTGTCGAAATAACAGATTTTCTTCTTAGCCAAACGAATAACACTTCTCTCAATGTAACCACGAGGCGTTTCTTTAAAAACACAATTGCATTAACCTCTTCTACATCTACATATAACAAAATGCCTATCTCAAATCTTGCAAATATCATAAGTCTTTGTATATCATAGCGGTCCAAATAAGGCTACGGTCCAAATTAGGCTACGGTCCAAATTAGGCTACCTTCCCTTATACTTGATTCTGTCATATTTTCGTTATAAAAATGTTCATATTGAGACAATTTTCTGTTAAATACAATCAGTGTAGACGTATTTGTTACAACAATATCCTACGAGTAAAAGAACAATCGCGAGCTCCAAGTAGGACACAATAACTTTAGAGAGACCTGCACCTGATATCGTTTCACCTCTGTCTCACTAATTTCCATACCCACGCAATTTACTTTTCAGCAAAATCACTGCGCGCACTTAATTACCTACACCGAAACAGCCGCGCGCGCGTACAAGCGTAATCCATACCAAGAAGAAAGTAACTTCAGCGAAACGTATATCCGATTTCGCCGTGCACCCGTCATCTTCACTTTCACGCTCCGGCGTCCGGAGTATCGCTGACAAAACGACCGAGCATAAGTAGCGGAATAAGAGAACACCGGAAGCAGGCGAATTTTCTTTCCATCTGTTCGAGGTTGAACCGTCCCCACTCGAAATCTCGGAGTTCCCCGGCTCCCATTACAAAAGTTCTCCGCTGCGAGTGCCGACGCGATTGGCTTCGAGGCGACTTTTACGTAACGCGATCCGATTCGCTTACCGTCACGTCCCCGATTACTTCCGTCCGTCGCACAAAGTACAATGGACGATTGCGTAATCCGCCGTCGGGCGGAAACTCAAAACTGACAGCGAACGTTGCGTCAACTTCGTAATTCTAACGGCCATTTTCAAGTTTCCCCGCCGGCGACCCGTCCGTTCGCGCAACGGAAACACGTTGCGACGGCGAAGAATCAAAATCACTTCGGCTCGGAAGTTCGCGGACAACTTCGAGCCGGATTCAACAAATGGCACGCGGCCGTGATAAAGATAGCGGGGGACATTTCAATCGTTGCCTTACATTTGCTCGTTACAGACGGAAAGTTCGCGAAGAAAAGCAATTTCAGTTGTTACCGGCGAATTTAGCTCGTTAGCTTCTTCAATAAAAGACTGCGAAACGTAGCCGGAGCGCTCCGGGGATGGGGAGGTGCGAAACGCTTGCTATAATTCGTGAGGCGTCGGCAAATTTCCGTCGGGGACAAGTCCGGCCGGTGCGGAACTGGAGATTTTCTGGGGTTAAGTGATAATCAACTCTTTTGGTATATATATTTACACCGTTTCTTTTACACGAATTTGTTATTATGCTATTTATATTATGCTATATTATGTTATATTTGGTTTTCAGAATACCGGATTCCAAAAAGTGAAAATGATTGAAAAACAAACATTTGTATAGTATTTTTTCAATATTGTTCCGTTTATGAACAGTAGAAATAAACTTAAAAATACGAATTCCACTTTTTTATATAGAAAAGAATTCATATAAATTAGCATTAATCTTTAGCAGACGAAAGATGCATATCTTTGTGCTTATTCTAATTGGAAAGTTTTTAAACTTCACATTTAACACTTTGACTGTCGTGATGGTCACCGGTGACCAGTGCAAGAGATTTTATTGAGGATCCAAAATATTCGCAATGGGCACCAATAATTATTTTATAAACGCAGTTATTATTAGAATAGTGATACAATCTTTAATAGTGATACAGTCTTTAATACCTGCACATTATTTACATTTTGCATAATTCAGTCAAACGCTGTAGTATTTTATAGCATCGCCGTTCTAATACGGCAAAATGTGCACGGCAGTCAACGTGTTAATGTTATACAAGTCCGCGTATCTTTAAACCCCCAATACAAGTTCCACCAAATATCATTGCCCTATACATATTCATTGATTTTGATATATTACAAGAAAAGAAAAATGAACTTTGACATACCACCTTGATCAAAGAGTTTTAGGACCGGCCGCCGTATGACGCTCTCAGTCACTCGATTGAAATTTTTTTCTTTTTGTTAGGTTGCCACATCTGTCATTAATGTTCCCACCAAATTTCAGCGTCATGGCGTCACATTTGTAAAAGTTATTGAGTACATCTACCTTTAAGCGTGTTTTCGATTTTTTACATATTTGAAAATAGCATCAACTTTGAATCAACGAATTTGCATAAAACTTTACGTGAAAAATGGATTTAACGGTCCGCAGACCTTGGAAATGTTGGAGAAGTGTTTCGGCAAAGATACTTTTTTGAGATCAAACGTTTTTCGGTGGCACGAACGTTTCCGAAGAAACCACGTTGTTTTCAGTCGAAAAAGAAAGTGATGCTCACGGTTTTCATGCATTACAACGGTGTTGTGCATCATGAATTCTTGCCAGAGCAACAGACAGTCAACGAAATGTACTATTTGGGCGTTATGAGACGTTTGCGTGAAGCAATTCACCAAAAAAGACCGAGTTTTTGACCAAAAATAATATGAATACTATTCACCAGCCTCCGAAATCACCTGATTTAGCTACCTGCAACTTTTTTATGTTTAACCGACTTAAAAAACCGCTTCGCGGAACGCGTTACAGCATTCGGAAGGATCTTATGGAAAAATCGAAGACGGCTCTGATGGACATACCAAAAATTGAATACCAGCGATGTTTTGATGAATGGATCAAGCGCTGGTATAAGTGCGTTACAGTCGATGGGGAATACTTTGAAGGGGACGATATCAATTATAATGGATAAACTTGTATTTTCGATTTTATGAATAAAGTCCTAAAACTTTTTGATCAAAGTGGTATTCATAAAATACCGTGCGTCCGTTCTCTGATTTCAAATTTCGACACACCTCGAATCACAGTGCAGCGTGGGTGCACGCGCATCCGTGCACTAGCTGCCAGAACCGTGCTCAATTCTGTTCTACAATACTTCTGTCACCTCCAACTCAGCCACCTCGCACCGCTCCCTACGAGAAAACGTATCCAAATAATCTCTAATATCGCCAATAAAGATGCGCGTACATCTTGCCCGTGACACACGGAAACGCATCCATCAGAGTGTGGCGTAAACGCACGTTGCGGCCAAATCATACATATAGGTTGTCTTGGGCCTGCCGGTGGTAATTTTCCACCGGACACCATCCCTTTCCACCGAACCTCCTATACTTTACCTATCGGTGGCTATTTAAGGGCGAGTCCGAACGGACGAGACACATAGTAATCTCCGAACCAGCAACGTTAAACTTAGATGTATTAAGATCCGTGAAAAGTGTAAGCCAGTGTAAATAAAGTTCCGTACAAAACAGATCCGGCATTACCGATTTTTATATCCAGAACACTCCCAAAGACGAAAGATGCATATCTTTGTGTTTACTCTAATTGGAAAGTTTTTAAACTTCGCAATTAATATTATACAAGTCCGCGTATCTTTAAACCCCCAGTACAAGATGCGCCAAATATCATTATCATCATACGAAAACATTAGACACGTTATAACAAAAGAAAAATGAATTTTTACATATTCATAAAATACCGTGCGTCGGTCCTCTGATTCCAAATTTCGACACACCTCGAGTCTGACTGCAGCTGTATGCACGCGTGTCCACGCACTGGTTGCCAGCACCGTGTTTAATTCTGCTCCACAATAATTCTGTCACCTCAAACTCAGCCACCTCGCACCGCTCCCTACGAGAAAACGTATCCAAATAACCTCTAACATCGCCAATAAAGATGCGCGTACATCTTGTTCATGACACACGGAAACGCATCCATCAGAGCATCTCAGCGCGAATCACCAGCGTCTCGGGAGCCCTACATCATCGCCTTCGAAAAGTCGCCCCGAAAGAGCCTGTTTTTTCCGAGACACGTGGCCGCTCATTTCACCAAGTGTCAAAGTGTTTTATTGCGCGAACGGCCAAGTCGATTCCCGCCGGAAATGTCAACGACGCTCGCTTTTCTCGGCGCCGTCGCGTTTCGGCCGAAACGAACGCGCGTGATCTATGTGAGTAACAAACCGTGTTGTCTGACGAAAACTCGAGCGTCGGGCCTGGGTATGAAATAACGATGAATTATCCTTACTCCGAGGAAAGTTTTTAAACACGCGGAATTAATATTATACAAGGGGCGTATCTTTATGCGGGGCGAACAAGATGCGCCAATAATCATTATCATCACACGAAAACATTATGTCGCGCGAAAAGGAAAGAATTTTTACATATTCGATAATACGCGTCGTCGAGAGCTCTGATTCGCAAATTTCGACACACCTGGAATCACAGTGCAGCGTGTATGCAAGCTGGTGCAATTGAAGGCCAGCTTTGATGTTCAATTCTGCTGATACTTGTGGGATCGCGATGAGCAGGAGCGAAGTGCAGAATATTTGACTAACATCGCCAATAAAGTTACATCTTGTTTGAGCTGGTGCATCCATCAGCGATTGCCACGTCAAACTAGGGTTTTCCGCGATTAAACTATGATGTCGTGAAGTTAATTTAGTAGTTGGAAATACTGGCGGCTAGTAAGATGAATCTATTATATTTAAAAACATTTGCTAGTTAGTGCAGATTATTTTAGTTGCTGTTGAGCTTGTATCATTCGGTGGCGACGCCAAAGTAGGGTTTTTCACGATTAAACTATGATGTTGTAAAGTTAATTTAGTAGTTGGAAATACTGGCGGCTAGTAAGATGAATCTATTTAAAAACATTTACTAGTTAGTGCAGATTATTTTAGTTGCTGTTGAGCTGGTGTCATGCGATTGCCACGTCAAACTAGGGTTTTCCACGATTAAACTATGATGTCATAAAGTTAATTTAGTAATTGGAAATACTGGCGGCTAGTAAGATGAATCTATGTAAAAACATTTGCTAGTTAGTGCAGATTATTTTAGTTGCCGTTGAGTTTGTGTCATTCTGTTGCGACGTCAAACTAGGGTTTTCCGCGATTAAACTATGATGTCGTAAAGTTAATTTAGTAGTTTGAAATACTGGCGGCTAGTAAGATGAATCTATTTAAAAACATTTGCTAGTTAGTGTACATTATTTTAGTTGCCGTTGAGCTGGTGTCATGCGATTGCCACGTCAAACTAGGGTTTTCCGCGATTAAACTATGATGTAAAGTTAATTTAGTAGTTGGAAATACTGGCGGCTAGTAAGAAGAATCTATTTAAAAACATTTGCTAGTTAGTGCAGATTATTTTAGTTGCTGTTGAGTTTGTGTCATTCGGTTGCAACGCCAAAGTAGGGTTTTTCACGATTAAACTATGATGTTGTGGAGTGAATTTAGTAGTTGAAAATAGCGCGGTCAGTAACCTGGATTCATTAAAACACCTTTGTTTGCCTGATACATGAGATTGCAACGAACATATAACGAACACATTATCCAGATACTATTTGTAGTGATATAGATGTTAGGTGTCGTCGAAGTGGGATGCGGAATTATATTAAGTTGAATAAAGTTTATTTAAATATAAATGAAAGCACTAATATATAAATATAAATATAAAATGAAAGTAAAACTATGGCAATTCGACTTCGATTCGGTAAATGGCAAGAAAACGTATCTGTACTGGACTGAACTCGCGTCGCAAACCGTGGCGGCTTTTATACGGACCTCTACCACCTTATCTTAATCCGGTAGGGCCCGATGGCCCCGCGACAGTTTTTTCCGACGCATCCACGGCCGTTTTCCTGATGCTACACTATTGATCGCGGGAAAGAGTCGTGACACCTTCATTCCAGACTTTCGCTTAGTGAAATGCGCAAACTGTTCGGCAACCAACAACGATTTTGTGTGAATGGCTCAGAAATACCACGTCATCCTTGATTACTACATAAAATGACCATAAATGTCCCGTATGTCGCAACCGGAAAAATGGCCAATAACAGCGCATTACATCGGTACCGACCTGTGGCTGCAAAGAGACAAACTGTGTGCGCGCACGCTGAAAAACTGTCCAGGCCAACTGGAAGAGGTCGGCGCGAATTTACTGGCGCGAACGGCGAATAACTTTGAGCGAAGCGCAAAAGGCGGCCTCCGTAATGAACTTCGCCGAGGTTCTTCGCGCAAACGAGAAGTCGTCTCTATCATTTTTCCCCCCTTTTACCCTTTTTTGGCATTATTTAAAGGGAACTCCGAGAACGACGCCGGTAATGAACTTCTCCACTGTTCTCGCTCTGTTCTCCGTATTATTCGAGGAACAGCAGCGTGGCGACGATATTCTTTGAAGTACTTTGTCTTGTTTCCTGCTCCTTGCCTTTTCACGTGCGACACGCTGGACACAAAGCGACTGTGACGGTATCGCGGGGTAAATTGTGGAGGGACGATCAAGGAATAGACTGATTAGTTATGACGGTTGTTGCGTCTTGGCGGTGACGTGAATTTATTCCGAAGTGGAGTGTTTGACTCTTGAGCTACGGGGACAGGAGAGAAATGTTCGAAAATTCAACTGTGGAGGTTTTATTTATAGATATGGCCAAAAACAGTCTAAGTATTCTAGATTTATTCCAAATCGATGTCTTGGTTGATCTAATTTTAATCGGTCTCTGATCCCATTCAACCTGACACCAAATCGGTATCTTCTGTATATATAGTTACAAAGTAGCATATATAGTATATATATATATAGTATATAGTAGTATAAAGTACACAGCGATCGGTATAAATCTGGAACGAATTATCATGAATTTTGTTTTAGCCTGAGTCTTCATGAATATATTACAATCGAAATTTTGTACTATATATACTACTTTATATATATATACGAGTATATATATATATATTTATATTATATATACTACTTTGTATATATATATATACATATAAATAAAGTAGTATATGTAGTACAAAATTTCGACTGTGATATATTCATGAAGACTCACGCTAAAACAAAATTGACGATAATTCGTTCCAGATTTATACCGACCGGTGTCTGCTTTATGTGTATTCCTTACAAAATATTGACTGTTGCACTTCTGCAAAAAGCTGAAAGAAAAATCATGATAATGCAAACCAATTCGTCCAAAATTCACACCAAACCGGTATCTTCTTCACGTATATTCCTCGCGCAATTTCGTCTGTCACCTTTTAGAACAGACTCCCGCTAGAGCCAACTCATTTCGGCTCAGATTTACGCCAGATTCCTGTCACTTTCTAGCCGCCAATTTGGCGCGCGTTTATTTGAAGCGTCGTGTGGCGAGTATTGCGGGTCTCGCGCGGATTGTGGCTTTTCAAAGAAAATGGTAAATGAGCATCAGGGATTCTCGTGATGCGAGCGAGCGGACCTTTGTCAGTGAGCCACTCTGTGCGCGGTATCGGTCGCTTTGCACCGGAGCATAGACAATTACGCTCGTTGCCACGAATTCTCCCCGTGACTGCGATTTAGTCGATCACATGAAATCAATTGATCGCCGAAAAGTGGTGGCTGGTTGTCAATGGACGGACTTAACCTAAGTAATGGCGGTTCGGCGATATTTTCGGAACGGGTATTGTGGAATAGAATATATCGTAGGCTAAGGCTTTTATGTAAAAAGGACTATATACTGACATTGTAAGACGGACCTATAGACACGTGCATAGCGACGGACCTAAGGACAGAACAAAGGAGCGATAACGGCGACGGTTACGAACCATAGGACTGGGACAAGACGCACGAACACGACAGTCTTCTGGCAACCACGAAAGACGAACGACCTACGACCCAAACGACCAACGACCCGACGATTTAGTGATTTCAATATACATTTTTGTTAGTTAAAACGGTTCATTTCATCCTGTCCTTGCCTCTACGCTCTGCCCCAACTACTCAATCCTACAGTATCTTGGAACGATGTTAGAAACGCTGCGAAATCTGCGATACCGAGAAAAGAACGCTCATGTCTGACAATAATTTTATTCTCCTTGAAAAATACCGTGGAGAGCTGATGAAAAAATTGGGCAAAAGCGTGTTTTTTTTAAGGGCCTAAATTTGTACACGCAACGTCAAACGGTGGATCTTGTATTCTGGACATAAGAAACATTTTAACACTAAACCAAGCGGGGTCAAATGACCCCTTTCAAAATTTAGTTCAAAATCGTACCTTCATTGTTATTTCTATTGCTCATTTGACTTTCTGTAAATCCTTATATCATCTAATTTTTCAATTGCTCGCTTTAATAAATTAGGAATTTCTTTCTGGAAATCAACGTTTGTTTCATAAGGGGTCAAATGTTCCCTCATGGTAAAAATAGGTAGGTGTAAAGTACCGGTACGTTTAGTGTTAAACTATTGAACAATATCAATGAGACGATTCAAGACAAAGAAAGATAATATCATAAATTTAAAAAGGTGCCGCTTACTTTTAATTTGATGCAAAACTTTTTAACTCCGTTTCCAGTATTTCAGTAACAAAATTGCGTTATTTTCCAGCCGAGATGTGCGACTTCGCTACTTTGAGATACGGTGGAAAATATGCAGATGGTATTCAAAGCAGAAACGTGCCAGTGTCAAAGAGTTAAA
This sequence comes from Cryptocheilus praepositus, assembly GCA_033815515.1. NCBI lineage: Eukaryota > Metazoa > Arthropoda > Insecta > Hymenoptera > Pompilidae > Cryptocheilus > Cryptocheilus praepositus. Next base: position 1,951,743 of record JAWWQZ010000190.1, read on the forward strand.
GAAACCTCTCGAAAAAGATATTTATAGAACATTTCACGTACACATGTTTGCTTTTACAACAGCACGGGACACACATACTTTGATTTACGGCAACGTCGCAAGCAACATAACTAACAAATTCCGTACGGTCGTATTTCACGTGTTACATATTGTTCGCGATGCTCACCGTACAAATCCCACTCCACCCGATTACCGTTCATTCGAATATATTCTATTTTCAAGACACGATTAAATACACCTCGTATTTTCATTTCTGTGTCACATATGTTCGCAATGAAATAGTGACACCTATGATTGGACTATCCGTCAGAAATTGGCACGATATAAGAAAAATGTTCAAAATTGCATTGCGGTAGTTATTTGTCAAAGATTTGCATAAGGCAATTGATTCTTCACATTAACAAAACTTTTATGGTAACACAGTAAAGAAATAACTGCGTAAACAAATTTAGGCAAACAAGTAGATAAAAATAATCTATTACGATTTAATGGACATAAAACGTAATCTGCAGAAATAACATATATGTATGTATATAAATCCGCTGTTACCCATTTTAACAAAATTTATTAAAACTTTGTCATAAACCATTTATAACGAATTTCAAATAAGAGAAAAATATATATATCTATGTAATCTGGAAGGGAATTTATATATATAACTTTATATAAATAATATCATTTATTTACAATGTAACTTATATTTATAATTTATGTATATAAATTACATTACAAATTATGTAGGTATATACTTTTTTTTTTATTTGAAGTTTGGTTAGAAACGCTTTATTACAAAGTTATAAGGCGAAAGTTTAAATAATATGGGTACCTTGCAAGAGTGACTTCACGTCCAGTATTAGTACGTCGAATTAATAACTGAGTTACTGAAACGCAACAGAATTATCAGGAAATTCGTGCCGTAATAAGTTCCATAAAGCATCGATGACAAGCATGTATTCACGTAGAAGGACGACATTTTCAAATTATAAGATAAACACGTTCGAAAATTTATATTCGGCGAAGTATCCGAGAAGTATCGAAGAAGAAAAATCCGCTGTTAATCACCCGGTATATATGACACGTGTTGATTTGCTTTTCACGTAATTCGTTAATAATAAAACGCTCTGTGTTTGTCATTATCGAGTATTTCAGATCGATTAATATTATATATTCTGACTGAAGTTTACGTTACGATATTACAAAGATGAAATTAGCAAGTTTCGAACTGTCGTTATTCAGCAGAAAATAAATACGATATAACGGCGTAATAGTTGTCGGTGCTATTATCTTGTGCTTCTCATCGTAGCCCATTATTGTCACACGGTGTACATTTCGGCTGAAATTTGCCTTGCAAAACTGTAAAAACAGAATTAGCAAGTCCCCCATTCGTTATGCTTATTTGGTCCAAAGTGAAAAAGGCATGACAGTATGTGCAAAAAACTCTTTTAAATCGTCAAAAATGCTGGAGCCATTATGTTGTTCTTTCCGCCCTGGCCCATTATCACCTCGCGTTGCACATTTCGGCAAAAATTTGCCTTGCAAAATGGCAGAAACAGCATTAACAAATCCTTCCGTCGGTTATGCTTATTCAACCCAAAATACAGAAGATGTAACAGCTTATGCAAAATATCATCTTCAAAAACGACCTGCCGGTGTCATTACCTTATCTTTTCCATTCATCATATGAGCCGTTTATTTTGAAAGCGGCCTAACTCCGTTTTGCAATATTTTCCGGTTACCATGGTTACATGTACAAATTCATGTTATTTATTAGTAAATGTTATTTATCTCGATTTGAAGATAAATGGAGTTAGGCCACTTTCAAAATAAACAGCTCATATCTACACGTTCCACAAGTTTTCAAACGATTTAGTATTCACGTAAAATAATATAATTTCTATAAATAATCAGTTTAATTCCTTCCTTTGAAAAGAGCACACATATAATGCTGAAACGTCGTATTAATTGTTCACTTTTCTCTTTAGTTCTAAACCTAAGTACTGTAGGATAGGATCTTAGGTGTCGTCGAAGCGGGATGCGGAATTATATTGAGTTGAATAAATTTATTTGAAGATAAATTAAAGCAATAATATACAAATATAAATATAAAATGAAATGAAAGTAAGGGTATGGCAATTCGGAATACAACTGACGTTAAGTAAATATATTTCTTCCTGACGGACAAACTGAACTGAAATCTTCGACTCGGTAAACGGCAAGAAAACGCATCTATACTGGACTCGCGTCGCAAACCGCGCCGGCTTTTATACGGACCTCTACCACTTTATCTTGATCTGGTAGGGCCCGATGACCCCGCGACAGTTTTTATCCGACACGTCTACGGCCGTTTTCCTGATACCACAGAATTAGCACGTTGACTGCCAAGCATATTTTGCTATGTTAGAACCGCGATGCGATGAAATACTGCAGAGTATGATTAAATCGTGCAAAATGAAGGTAACGCAGAGTTGTTACAAGCCAAACTATTGAAGCACCATTTCAATATCAATTGCTTTTACAAGATTGCAAATAGGCTTCATTGCGAATTTTTTGCATTTTTAGTCAAATCTTTTGCTCCGGTCACCGGTGACCACCGTGGCAGTCAAAGTTTTAACGCACGACACATTTTAGGCTTGTATCAGAAATAATATATCATATATCATGCATCATGTATCATGTATTATTGATGTAGACCAATTTTAATGATATGTTTCATTCAGACGCTTAAAAGAAAACATTAGGAAGATTCCAAATCTCAAATAAGAGAATAAAAATTTTAAATACTGTAGGATTTAGATTGGAATGATATATTAAACAGCTTTAATCACAAAAATAATAGCTATAATGTTACTCGCACTGCCCTCTGTATTAAACATTGACAAAGATTCGCCAAAACTCGCTAAACACATTCGCTGATATTTTCTAAAGATTCACTAAGACGCCCACACTGTTATTCTTGCAAGGTTCGCAGAGACTCACTTATTTTAACATCGCCCTCAACTCTTTTATACTGTTTGGTTTCCATGATAATAAATTCATTCGAGAACATTCCTAATAACAAATATAGACTCATGCATTCTTTCTCACTCTCTCACTCTCTCTTTTTCTCTCTTATACGCACACTTTCTCATTGCTTGTTCATACAAAATCAGACATCCCACAGATATAATATATCAGATATCATATATCATGCATCATGTATCATGTATTATTGATGTAGACCAATTTTAATATGTTTCATTCAGACGCTTAAAAGGAAAAGTTAGGAAGATTCCAAATCACAAATAAGAGAATAAAAATTTTAATTACTCTTCGCACAAGTACCATAATTTCGTTCGTTCGCCGCTGACCGGCATCCGTCAATAACAAAGCGTTCGCCGACAGAAGCGAGTTCCCGCAAGCACATAACAGTCAACGCAAAGAATCCTCCTGAATAACGAAGCACCGGCGTTATTACCTTTTCCCTTCCCTCGCGGTCCATTATCGTCTCGCGGCGTACAGGTTGTTAGCCCGGCACGCTCAAATTAGTTTCGCACTGGTCGCGCGCGCGCAAATGCACAGGTGGGATTGGAAGTGCGCGGACGGGAGACGTTTGCCGCGGCGAACTTAGCGGCGCTTAATTGCGGTGGATAATTGAAAATGAAGACGTGCCGCGCCGGGAAAGAGAGAACGACGGGTGTCGCTTTAACGCGAAGGGTGCTTCTGGAATTGACTGAAGTGGCGTCTTTTCACGTCAGTGGCGGGACCCTCACCGCTCACATCTTTGGCGAAACATCGCCAATTACCGTCCCGGTACCCCAGGTGCGACGATCGTCACGACTTTAGCCACTGCGGAATTACCTTTAAGTTTACCTCCTTCAAACTCATCCACTCGCAACGCTTTGGAGTCTGTTGCCTTGAAGGCTGGAAGACCCTAACTATTAATCCTGTTTTTCCCAATGCCACCTTATATAAAAAATAAACTCCTAACTACTTGATTTCCTTCTGTAGCATTAGGAAAAACGGCCGTAGACGCGTCGAATAAAACTGTCGCTGGACCATCGGGCCCTACCGGATTAACCCATTCGAGACGACGATTTTTTTCGAACACGGTCCCCAGGAGCGAAATTTTTTTTTTCTTTATATTGTTCATTTTTGATAAAAAAAAACATGTTTACTATGGAAATCACCCAATTCGTACGTGAATTCACATAAATAAGATCATTGCACACCAGGTGTGCAGCTCGCTCATCGGAAAATTTTTATTGCGAGGAACGGATTGAACACCATGTGTGCAATGTAAGGTAAAATGAAAATACATCATTAAAAAATGTATGAGCATTTATTTCAAAAATAGTTACATGATATAAAATCCTTATTTTGTTTTCAATAATAAAGAACAGAACATAATGCAAAGAAAATGTTTAAAAAGTAGTAAAAAGTTAAAAAAAGATAAGTTGAATAATGAAAAAAATAACAAACGAGAAATAAATTTTTAGAAAAATGTCTACAGATAACAAAGTAATGTAACTCTGTAATAAAAAAGAAAATATAATTTGTAAATACACTTTTAGCAAATAGTACACTGATCGTAAAGTAATTATACATTAGGTGGTTGATGGAAACATTCTCCCAAACATAATCCAGGATTACCGACACAAGCAGGACAAGAGTAATTATTACGTTCATATTTTCTTTCTTTGTAGGACTGTCGGCAATTCATAGTATTTTACATGTAAGAAAGGCTTCAAATAATTTTTAGATTTTTGGTACACAGTAAAATCAATGCCAAATTCTGTTTTCCTGTACCTTGCAGATTTCATTAGTTTAAGGAAAATCTTATTTCGACGACTAGTTTACTCAGAATAACTGATAATTGCACATTACTGTTATTGCACACACGGTGTGCAAGCCGTCTTATAGCCTCGGAAATCAATTGCACACACGGTGTGCAATCGGTCTCGAATGGGTTAAGATAAGGCGGTAGAGGCTCGTATAAAAGCCGGCGCGATTTGCGACGCGAGCTCAGTTTTAGATCAGTTTTTAGTTCAATTCAGTTCGATATAGTTCAGTCCGGTATAGATGCGTTTTCTTGCCGTTTACCAAATCGAAGTCGAATTGCTATAGTTTTACCTTAATTATATATTTATATTTATATATTAGTGCTTTCATTTTTCTTTAAATAAACTTATTCAACTTAATATAATTCCGCATCCCGTTCAAGGAAAATCTTATTTCGACGACTAGTTTACTCAGAATAACTGATAATTACACATTACTATTATTGCACACACGGGGTGCAAGCCGTCTTATAGCCTCGGAAATCAATTGCACACACGGTGTGCAATCGGTCTCGAATGGGTTAAGATAAGGCGGTAGAGGCCCGTATAAAAGCTTGCGCGATTTGCAACGCGAGCTCAGTTTTAGATCAGTTTTTAGTTCAATTCAGTTCGATATAGTTCAGTCCGGTATAGATGCGTTTTCTTGCCGTTTACCAAATCGAAGTCGAATTGCCATAGTGATACTTTAATTTTATATTTATATTTATATATTAGTGCTTCCATTTTTCTTTAAATAAACTTATTCAACTTAATATAATTCCGCATCCCGTTCAAGGAAAATCTTATTTCGACGACTAGTTTACTCAGAATAACTGATAATTGCGCATTACTGTTATTGCACACACGGGGTGCAAGCCGTCTTATAGCCTCGGAAATCAATTGCACACACGGTGTGCAATAGGTCTCGAATGGGTTAAGATAAGGCGGTAGAGGCTCCTATAAAAGCCGGCGTGATTTGCAACGCGAGCTCAGTTTTAGATCAGTTCTTAGTTCAATTCAGTTCGATATAGTTCAGTCCAGTATAGATGCGTTTTCTTGCCGTTTACCGAATCGAAGTCGAATTGCCGTAGTTTTACTTTAAAATGTCAACCAATTCATTTAATTCCAATATCACTATAATACATTACTTGGTTCCAAAACTATACTAAATAATACGTGGGGTGCATGGGGAAATGGTTCGGAGTGCAAAGGGTTAACTTCATGCGATGGTGTTCTTGCGGAATTTAAATGAACTTGAACCCAACATTTTAAAAAAATAAGTTAATTTTGTAGTATCAGGAAAACGGCCGTAGACGCGTCAGAAAGAAACTGTCGCGGGGCTATCGGGCCCTACCGGATTAAGATAAAGTGGTAGAGGTCCGTATAAAAGCCGACACGGTCTGCGACGCGAGCCCAGCTCAGTCCAGTATAGATGCGTTTTCTTGCCGTTTACCGAATTGTAGTCGAATTGCCATAGTTTTAATTTCATTTTATATTTATATTTATATATTAGTGCTTCCATTTTTCTTTAAATAAACTTATTCAACTTCATATAATTCCGCATCCCGCTTCGACGACATCTAATATCTTATCCCCTACTCTTTCGATTATTCTAGAAACAAAATGAGTCTTGCTCGTCTACACTCCTGTCTTTGCCGCCAAATACCCTCTTCTACCATCAGTCACTTGTATTTTACATTCGCAAATTTGCACGTTTCGAAATGAAAAAGAAATAAGGATCGCTAACTTTGAACTTGCCGAAATTTGATTTGCTACCATCAAACTTACGAAATTGAATATCGCGCCGTTCGAACTTGCAAAATTGAAGCCTGCAATCTAAAATTACATCGTACGATCTGAACGATTGTAAATTCGTATCATATCTTGCGACGGTAGAATCGTTCGTTCGGCTATAGGAATCGATACGAAGCGCAGATAAGCACGGGTGCCGAATTAAAGATAAAAAAATAAACAAACAGCAAAGTAATACGGTAAAACTAAAAATATCCGCGAATGCCTCACGGAGTTATTTTTTGCCTTCCGGCACAAAAGGTTCCATAAACAAAGGGTATCATAGATTTTTCCAGTTATTTTTCGTCGCGCCTCATCCCGTATTCTGCTACCTCTCGATTTTAGTTTCGTCCACCCTGAAAAAAAAATAAAGCCCCGCCCGAGAAAGGTTCATTGTATCATTTTTGGTTTATTTATTCGCAGCGAAACACTTTCCATCCGGGCGCGCCAGATTTTGCGGGACACCCTCTATTATTCCGAATACGCTGAATATTAATACACCGGTAGTTCGCGACCGTTGATCAATTAAATAATTGCGCAGGTGTGTGCTCGTTGGCGTGAAAAGTTATTTGAAACGGCCACGGAATCCGACATTTTTGAGTGTTTGACTGAATTAGCCAGGGAAACGCTTGAAAATACATCGAGCAAAATGATATTTATAAAAGGATAACACGGCTGCGGAAGCTGAAGTTTTCGTAAAATGCTGGAATGTCATAGTCGAAAAGTGAAAGTAATGTTTTTTTTTGCTGCTAACAGTATTGATTCTCACTATTCTATAGTTCGTCAAGGAACCTACTGTTTCGTTGAATCAGTATATGTAACACGTTGGAAAATGTTCCGTTAAATAAATGGCTAATGGACATTGTTTAGTTCTAAAAGTTTAATTTTTCTCCAAACTAAGCCTTTAATAAATTCGTATATCATTTAACACGTATGAAAAGAAGATGATGCTACTGACTTTATTAAAATGTATAAAAATACTCAGCACTTAAAATCGCTCGTCGTCTTACAATATCTACTTTGTCTCCAACAAGTTTCTGAACAATTTACGAAAGCAGATAATCATGCAACGATAACATTTGCACGCCTTCAAGTTCTTAAAAGCTTCCAAACTCGGATTTTGCAATTGGCTTTCTTCTCAAAAGTTCCACTTCACTTTCAGCGAAATTTCTGAGTAATTTAGCGTTAATGAAAAAGAAACAATGGCGTAAAATCGCCATTCGCATTTCCACAAGTACTCTGCAAGCTATTAGACTCGTAATCCAATACACGCGATTCTTCCAGCACATCAGCTAAACGTTCAACAAGTTTCTCGAACAATTAACTACCCATGGAAAAGCAATCATTACCCGAATTTATTTTTTCTACTTATTAGCGTACTCACTGAATTTACAAACTCAACAAAATAATTGTCCCACTTTCTAGTATAGCGGCTTTAATTCGAATTTTTCTTTCAGTCTAAATAATTTATATTATAATCGCAATTCCAATATATGAGTCGTTTATTTTGAAAGTGGCCTAACTCCGTTTTTCAATATTTTCCGGTTACCATGATTACATGTACAAATTCATGTTATTTATCTCGATTTGAAGATAAATGGAGTTAGGCCACTATCAAAATAAACGGTTCATATTATAAAAGTTATTATTATAATCGTAATTCTAAATTTAGCATACGTCCATCATACCAGATACGCATTCCACAAGTTTCCGAACAATTCAGTAGCCACGAAAAAGCGGTTACCGCAGAAAGATACCATTCGTACTTATCCGCCTACTCACCGAACTCGAAAACTCGGAATCAGTAATCTGCCCTCTTCCGCAGCGTCCACTTCACTTTCCGTGAATTTCTGAAAACCGCAGCGCGCTTCTTCGTTGTTCGACAGTCGCGCACCACTGTTTCGCTCTCACTTCGAAAGTTCGCGCGGAAATTACCCGACCGCCGCTGTCCGGCTCACATTTCGCATGGAAAAGAAGTAAGTCCGCAAAATCCCGCGGGCCGCTCATTTCAAATGAAAATGAGAATCAGCATCGCGCGTATTACCCTAAGCCGTTAGCGTTTCTCGAGAGTTCTACGACGTTCGGAAGTGGCGGGCTCGAGGGTACTTCTTGCAGGAGATTTTACTCGAGTTCGGTGGCAAGATAATCCGCGGACTGTGAGAAAACGACACTCGCCGAAGAGTTCCAGCTTGTACAGGCCGGGTCGCGGGATACTAAATTTACTAGAAATCACACGTTGGAATCGATACGCGACGGTGGCTGTCAGGTTAATGCGCAATGTTAATCATTTTTGTGCCTATTCCAGCAGGGTGGTTTCATTTTATCGTCTTCATCTATCTTAATCCTATTGTTTCTGGGTTTTGATGTTATGTGGTATTTAAAATTGTGACTAGTGTAGCATCAGAAAAACGGCCGTAGATGTGTCGCATAAATGTAGGAAGTGTGTGTGTGTGTGTATGAGTGGCTGCGACCGATTGTTGCGAGTGAAGGTATAATGATAGCGTGGTTTTGTTTGAAGAATGCGTGACGTATGTCTCATTATTGCGCGTGTCGACTGTAACGCATTTAGAGTGAGCGAGAGAGAATGTAGGTAAGAATGAGAGGATGCGTGTTTTTACGAATGATTGGATGCCGAACCCTTGGGGAAGGACGGGGGTGCATAGCAACGGCCCGGCGAGGAGATAGAGTTTTCGTTTAGAGATAGTTGAATAATAGATCAGAGAGTTTTAAGTTGTCGTTTAGTCAAGTTCAGAGAATAGTTCAGTCCAGTATAGATACGTTTTCTTGCCGTTTACCGAATAGTAGTCGGATTGCCATAGTTCTATTTTCATTTTGTATTTATATGTATAATTAGTGTCTTTTATTTATCTTTCAATAAATTATTCTACTCAATATAATTCCGCATCACACTTCGAAATCACCTAACATCATATATCCCTACACTAGAATCTACTTGCACTAAAGATTTTTTCACAACTTTCCTTCGGAAGATACGGATCCTGTGCTTTAGCTTATCTATTGTTTTGACCGAATTCTCTGCCGGTTAAAAATCCTTCCCAGGAAATTGAACTGAAGCAGTGGACAATATAAGTCTGAATTCGCAAACAAGTGAATTTAATTAATGCGTAATGAGGACATTTTAAAGAATCATACAGAGGTAAGAACTAACGTGTCGCGTACCGGTTTTGCCGTATGTGATGGAGCATTGTCATGAAGAAAAATGACTTTGTGTTGCCTCTTTGGTAAAAAATGATAGAAAGCAATGTTGTGCCAAATATTTGAACTAGTCTTATTACCTGAAAGTACTAACATAGCTCTTTTATTTACAGAAAATTCCTGTTATTGACAAGAAACGTCGAGAATCTCACAATCTAAGAAATTATCTTTGTATCAGGTATGTTATTATTTTTATTAAAAAAATAAATTCAGAAATGTATTCCCTAATTTAGTACTTGTGAAAGTTAAATATAATATATCATACGTAAATACATATATATGTAATTTTGCTACAAAGAAAATATTAAAGACCTAAAGATCTTGAAATTCGTAATCTTAAAAGGAATGTCATCATTTCTGAAATTTTATTGTCCACGAAACATTTCTGGTAAACGGAGAACGCTGTTAACACTTCCCATAAAACTATTCCTATATAAACGATACATCAAATAACCAAAAACGGAGTACATTATCTAATTCAATAACCGTCGTACAGACCCTTAACCCATTCGAGACCGATTGCACACTGTGTGTGCAATTGATTTCCGAGGCTATAAGACGGCTTGCACACCGTGTGTGCAATAACAGTAATGTGCAATTATCAGTTATTCTGAGTAAACTAGTCGTCGAAATAAAATTTTCCTTGAACTAATGAGATCTGCGAGGTACAGGAAAACAAAATGTGGCATTGGTTTTACTGTGTACCAAAAATCTATAAATTATTTGAAGCCTTTCTTACATGTAAAATACTATGAATTGCCGACAGTCCTACAAAGAAGGAAAATATAAACGTAATAATTACTCTTGTCCTGCTTGTGTCGGTAATCCTGGATTATGTTTGAGAGAGTGTTTCAAACGCTACCATCAACCAACTAATGTATAATTACTTTACGATCAGTGTACTATTTGCTAAAAGTGTATTTCCAAATTATATTTTCTTTTTTATCACTGAGTTACATTACTTTGTTATCTGTAGACATTTTTCTAAAAATTTATTTCTCGTTTGTTATTTTTTTCATTATTCAACTTATCTTTTTTTAACTTTTTACTACTTTTTAAACATTTTCTTTGCATTATATTCTGTTCTTTATTATTAAAAACAAAATAACAATTTTATATTATCTGATTATTTTTTAAATAAATGTTCATAAATTTTTTAATGATATATTTTCATTTTACCTTACATTGCACACATGGTGTTCAATCCGTTCCTCGCAATAAAAATTTTCCGAGGAGCGAGTTGCACACCTGGTGTGCAATGATCTTATTTATGTGAATTCACTTACGAATTGGATGATTTCCATAGTAAACATGTTTTTTTATTAAAAATGAACAATATAAAGAAAAAAAAACAAATTTCGCTCCTGGGGACCGTGTTCGAAAAAAATCGTCGTCTCGAATGGGTTAAAGTCCCTGCCTACAGCCCATCCACCTTCTGTATTTGACAACGTACTGTAAAGAAAACTATATTCGCACTTCAAACACTAATCGCAAACTTATCTTAACGAATCAACTTACACTCGTGTTACTTCTTACGACATGCATCATATAACCTCAACCCCTAGTTCCGCAGCACTCGAACGCATTGCCACTCATAAGACGACGCGACGAAACGATTGCTCAAGAAACTACGCTTTGAGCACTCCTCTAAACTTAGCTCTCGAAAAGCAATACCTCGTGGCGCATTTTGCAAGCAACTATCTAATTAAAACTTAATTCCCAGACGCGTTATCAAACTAATTATAACTTTTGATACACTTCACATCATATCCACGCTGCTTATGCACCCTTCACAATTTCGCGCCATGTATTTAGCCCGGCGTGTAAGTGCGTTTTTATCGGAAATTCAGTTTACAGTCAACCCGCGAGATTGGCTACCAATTAAACTACGTATCGATTAAATTCTTAATTTGTAGGTATTCGCGGAGCGTGCATTCGATATGAAAGCTGTTGCGCGCGGGCGACACATTTAAACGTACGGTCGTTGACATTAGGGAAAGTTCCTTGTGGCAAGACGTATTTCATCGGCTGCAGAACAGGAATAATTAATTATGTCACCAATAGATATTTGACATTTCAGGCGCTTCAATACAATTTCGTCTTATTTTTTTTAACTGGTAGATAAAATGCAACGGTTAAGCTGAATTTTTGCCAGTCAACTATCTTATCGTATGTAAAATTGATACATGCGTGTTTACGTAGATTTCTCGAAAAGTGACATATTGTACAAAATGACAGACGTATGTTTTTATGCAATGAAGTAATGCTGAAGTGTAATATTTTCACAATTCTATTGTACATCGTAGAGTAGTCATGGAAATATATCTCTGAAATAGCTTAACTACATGCGTATGAATTCCGTCCATTCAAAGCTAGTTGACAAGAAAAAATGCATAAATGTATTAATTATATTAAAAGCATTCTGCCGGTATATATTATCCGCATTGATTTCCATGGACTGCAAAATAATAGTCTTTTAATCCTGCCGTCTTTCATTTCTTCCACACGTACATTATCAGTATTGCTTTCCATGGACTGCAAAATAACAACCTCCCAATCCCACCATCTTTCTTTTCTCCCGCTTATCACCTACCCACCCCTACAAGCAGCCACGTTCTGCTTCACGTCTTCACTTGTGCCCGAACTTCAACACTTCACCCTTCTCAACCCCCATCCCGCCTATCACTCCAAACAAAACTCGCGCACTTCAATTTTTCGTAATTCTCCACCCTTGCGTTTCCCCTCGCTTTATTTTACCTTCCCTAACCACAAATGCCACGTACCTGTCAAATTGTATTGAAGTGAATTAAAAATATTTCAAGCATCCATCAGGCGTATTTCGACATATTTTACGTGTAGTCTAGTTATCAATCAAGCCGAAAAGCGTCGAACGACACGTGTGCTGGCTGAATGCCGTGGTCGAACTACTGCCGTCGGCTATCCTCATTTTTTCCCCGTTCATGGGAAGCCAGCGGCGTTATTTAAGCTCAGACTGGCATGTTAACCCCCTTTTTTTCACTCCTCGTCTCTTTCCGCGGTTCCACTTTCGACTCTGTGTTTGAGTGGGTCTCGGTCTACGTTTCCGTCTGTTCCGCTGTTTCGCTGGTTGGGTCTGTGTCGCTTTGCCTCTCGCAGTTCGTCTATAATTCCGTCTGTGTCTCTCTATTTCTCTCAATTCCTCTGCAGCTTCGTCCGTTTCTGTCTATTTACCGTTGTTCCTTTGTGTTCCGCTGAGTTTCTTTGTGTTTCTGTCCGTTCCGTCTATATCTCGGTTCCTTTGTATCACTTTTTGCTTCACTTTACTTCTCTCCCTGCTCCCTGCTGCATTCTGATTCGGGCGGAATTCTCTGCGGCCCGCTTATTTGACGTGTTTCTCGACGTTTCGCTGAATTCTGGATATTTATCTTTATTTCTGTTTGAACCGCGGCGTCTCGCTCAATCGCGCCGTACGGCGATGGATCTTTGCTTGCGCTGGTCGGTCAGATTACGCGGTTCTTTTTGTAGTTACATCCAGTCCAAACATCAAATTTCTTCCAATAACAAATTTACGTCTCCTCGCGTCTCCTTAACCCTTTGACTGCTGACTACTTCCGGCCGAAGCGCTTGCTGAGGACGAAACATTTTTCGCTATTTCGGAATTCTATTGATCGATTATATAAGGCGCAACTAAGTTCTACTGATAATTCTTCATTTACACCAAATTTAACCCTTTTCGGACGTATTTAATTTGGATGTGGGTATCGTACTGGTCGGAATGAATTTCCGCTGAAAGCGCAATGATACATAACATGCAGGATTATGAAGAATAAATAAGATTTATTAATTCTTATGATAACTTTATTTATATGTTTATAGAATAATATGTTTTAATGTTTTTTTTTTGTAAAAATTATATTTTATAGTTCTGCAATGTGTGGAATTTTTCAAAACAGTCTCCAATGTGCAGTCCTGGTTTTCGACTGCAAGTACTGCAAAAATAATTTGTTTGACGTCTTCCGCCCTTAATTTTTCTATTAGAACATACAGCACAATCTTTACTTCTTACGTCTTCGCAATGGCGCATTATGTGCAGTTTTCCAGCTTACCTCAGCGTATTGCATGTCGAGCGAGAAATAACAGCTTTTGTTCGCACTGGATTTCGTTATCTCCAAATGATAAGAATTCTTGAATAGGTCGCATGAGTTCGTGAATCGATCCATTAGATATTTATATTTGTGCAGATAAATTGTAAACTGATACCTGGATGAATACAGTATATGATTAGTACGGTTTTATGTTTTGGTGTCTGAGAGCAGACATACGACCGGAACGGTAAAAAGGCTATGGTGTCTGAGAGCAGACATGCGTCCGAAAAGGTTTAACCCTTTGCGGTCGTAATCTCAGCCACCAAAGGTTCCTTTTCTGCTTGAAGCAAAGAACCATCATTATATTGTATTTAAAAACTAAGCTGATGACAGTAGACTTCCGAATTAATTGTTGTGTTATCCGATAAAAGCTCAAAAAAAAAACGATTCCTTTATAATCCCACCAAACAGAAAGTATCACCTTTTTTTTATGGATATCGGCTTTGGAAATGCTTTGAGCCGGTTCATTTTTTTTGCTCCATGATCTCTTGCGTTTGACATTGTTATATACAACCCATTTTTCGTCCCCAGTAATGATGCGCTTCAAAAATGGATCGTTTTCATGACGTTTGAGAAGCGAATCACAGGCGTCAACGCGACGACACAAATTTCTCTCTGTCAAGAGAACATGTTGGATAACTTTGAAAGATACCACACAATGGGGAACCCATATATCGAGCTTCGAGGTTAAACCCAGGCCTTTCAAGTGGTCATAAACAGTTGAATTTGATAAACATAACCTCTCACCTATCTCACGTGTTGTTATTCGCCGGTTTGCATCAACTAATGCCCTTATCGTGTCTTTATCAACTTAGTACGGTTTTATGTTTTGGTGTCTGAGAGCAGACATACGACTGGAACGGTAAAAAGGCTATGGTGTCTGAGAGCGGACATGCGTCCGAAAAGGGTTAATAATGCAAGAAAACTATTTGATAAAGAACGCATCTGTATTTGCCTCGTACACTGATAATTGTGACTGCAATAGGTAGAAAATCAAAACGATTGGGAACGCATATACGCGCCCATAGTCTACACAAATGGATTTCGACGGTCGCATATATGCGTCCATAGCAATCAAAGGGTAAAATCTCCCAATTTCCCGCAATCTCTCTTCAGCTCTGACCCGTCGATTCTCATTTCTCCGTTTCTCTGAACCCTCATCCTCCATCCCGTCTTCTCGCAGAACCACCCTCAACACTTTCCAGCCTCCCGTCTCAGCATTCTTCCTCTCACGCGTACGATTCGGCCCGGAAGGAATATTTCGCGATATTTAATTCGCGTTTTGCGGTCAGGCTCTTTTGTTCGGCTCGCATCAGCGGCGTCGGCGTGAAAGGAAAAAACTGCCAAGTCGCGAGGGGCGTGTCGAGGGAAACGAGACGAGGGCAAAAAGGAAGGAAACGAAACTCGACGGTCGAAAAAAGTTTGGCGGCAGAGATAACTCGCTATCTGCGCCGGGAAATTTGCTTCTATGAGGCGGACCGGTTTAATCATCCGCTTCGACATTACTTTTTCTTGTCGTTTACCTCCGTCGCCCTCGCGCTTTATCCGGCCGGCCCGCGGAGAGGCAGAAACGGCGGGTGTCGCGATCTTGCTACACAATTTGCATTTTCCCCCGGCTGCCGTGTCGCAGTAATAATTATGCCGGCTGATGCCCACTTCCAGGCACGTCGTTTGCCGAACCGATGTAATCGCCGGCAGCGGATAAGAGTGCCTGTATTGCGTTTCTCTAAATTGTAATGGGCCGGAGCGAAGGTACGCGGTCGGATGTTTTACGGGTTATTAATCGTTCGCACTGGGACGTGTTTTTGGACGAAGTGGTGTAGCGCGTCATTTCATATAAAATGGTGCAGTTTCCGAAAACAATGCTCTATCAAATGATATTTTGTACAAAACTTTATTTTTTTATGAGGCTCAGCGAAATTGATGTGTTTCATATACAATGGTACAATTTTGGAAAGAGTTGCTCTGTTCAAATTATGTTCAGCATAAAACTTTATTTGATTATTTATGAAGCTGAGCGGAATCAATAGGTTTCATATAAAATGGTAAAATTTCCGAAACAATTACTCTATTTAAATTATAGTCTGCATAAATCTTTGTTTGTATATTGAATAAAATTTAGAATATATAGCTTATACTTTTCGATGGTGGAATAAAGTTCAAAACAATCAATAAAGTTCAAAAAACGTTCGCACTGGGACGTGTTTCCGGATGAAGTGGTGTACAGCGCGTCATTTCATATAAAATTGTGCAGTTTCGGAAAAAAAATGTTCTATCAAATTATATTTTGTACAAAACTTTATTTTTTTTATGAGGCTCAGCGAAATCGGTGGGTTTCATATAAAATGGTACAATTTTGGAAAGAATTGCTCTGTTCAAATTATGTTCAGCATGAAACTTTATTTGATTATTTATGACGTTGAGCGAAATCAATAGGTTTCATATAAAATGGTAAAATTTCGGGAGCAATTACTCTATTTAAATTATAGTCTGCATAAATATTTGTTTGTATATTGAATAAAATTTAGATTTTATAGCTTATACTTTTCGATGGTGGGATAAAGTTCAAAACAATCAGTAAAGTTCAAAAAACGTTCGCACTGGGACGTGTTTCCGGATGAAGTGGTGTACAGCGCGTCATTTCATATAAAATGGTGCAGTTTCAAAAAAAAATGTTCTATCAAATTATATTTTGTACAAAACTTTATTTTTTTTATGAGGTTTAGCGAAATCGATGGGTTTCATATAAAATGGTACAATGTTGGAAAGAGTTACTCTGTTCAAATTATGTTCAGCATAAAATTTTATTTAATTATTTATGAAACTGAGCGGAATCAATAGTTTTCATATAAAATGGTAAAATTTCGGAAACAATTACTTTATTTAAATGATAGTCTGCATAAATCTTTGTTTGTATATTGAATAAAATTTAGAATATATAGCTTATACTTTTCGATGGTGGAATAAAGTTCAAAACAATCAGTAAAGTTCAAAAAACGTTCGCACTGGGACGTGTTTCCGGATGAAGTGGTATACCGCGCGTCATTTCATATAAGATGGTGCAGTTTCGGAAAAAATGTTCTAACAAATTATATTTTGTACAAAACTTTATTTTTTTTTTATGAGGCTCAGCGAAATCGATGTGTTTCATATACAATGGTACAATTTTGGAAAGAATTGCTCTGTTCAAATTATGTTCAGCATAAAACTTTATTTGATTATTTATGAAGCTGAGCGGAATCAATAGGTTTCATATAAAATGGTAAAATTTCGGAAACAATTACTCTATTTAAGTTATAGTCTGCATAAATTTTTGTTTGTATATAGAATAAAATTTAGGTTTTATAGCTTATACGTTTCGATGGTGGGATAAAGTTCAAAACAATCAGTAAAGTTCAAAAAACGTTCGCACTGGGACGTGTTTCCGGATGAAGTGGTGTACAGCGCGTCATTTCATATAAGATGGTGCAGTTTAAAAAAAAAAATGTTGTATCAAATTATATTTTGTACAAAACTTTATTTTTTTTATGAGTCTCAGCAAAATCGATGTGTTTCATATACAATGGTACAATTTTGGAAAGAGTTGTTCTGTTCAAATTATGTTCAGCATAAAATTTTATTTAATTATTTATGAAGCTGAGCGAAATCAATAGGTTTCATATAAAATGGTAAAATTTCGGGAGCAATTACTCTATTTAAATTATAGTCTGCATAAATCTTTGTTTGCAGATTGAATGAAATTTAGAATTTATAGCTTATACTTTTCGATGGTGGGATAAACTTCAAAACAATCAGTAAAGTTCAAAAAACGTTCGCACTAGGACATGTTTCCGGATAAAGTGGTGTACAGCGCGTCATTTCATATAAATTGGTGCAGTTTCAAAAAAAAAAATGTTCTATCAAATTATATTTTGTACAAAATTTTTTTTTTTATGAGGCTCAGCGAAATCGATGGGTTTCATATAAAATAGTACAATTTTGGAAAGACTTACTCTGTTCAAATTATGTTCAGCATAAAACTTTATTTGATTATTTATGAAGCTGAGCGGAATCAATAGTTTTCATATAAAACGGTAAAATTTCGGAAACAATTACTCTATTTAAATTATAGTCTGCATAAATCTTTGTTTGTATATTGAATAAAATTTAGGTTTTATAGCTTATAATTTCCGATGGTGGGATAAAGTTCAAAACAATCAGTAAAGTTCAAAAAACGTTCGCACTGGGACGTGTTTCCGGGTGAAGTGGTGTACAGCGCGTCATTTCATATAAAATGGTGCAGTTTCAAAAAAAAATGTTCTATCAAATAATATTTTGCATAAAACTTTATTTTTTTTATGAGGTTTAGCGAAATCGATGGGTTTCATATAAAATGGTACAATTTTGGAAAGAGTTACTCTGTTCAAATTATGTTCAGCATAAAATTTTATTTAATTATTTATGAAGCTGAGCGGAATCAATAGGTTTCATATAAAATGGTAAAATTTCGGAAACAATTACTCTATTTAAATTATAGTCTGCATAAATCTTTGTTTGTATATTGAATAAAATTTAGATTTTATAGCTTATACTTTCCGATGGTGGGATAAAGTTCAAAACAATCAGTAAAGTTCAAAAAACGTTCGCACTAGGACATGTTTCCGGATGAAGTGGTGTACAGCGCGTCATTTCATATAAAATGGTGCAGTTTCAAAAAAAAATGTTCTATCAAATTATATTTTGTACAAAACTTTATTTTTTTTTATGAGGCTCAGCGAAATCGATGTGTTTCATATACAATGGTACAATTTTGGAAAGAGTTGCTCTGTTCAAATTATGTTCAGCATGAAACTTTATTCGATTATTTATGAAGCTGAGCGGAATCAATAGGTTTCATATAAAATGGTAAAATTTCGGAAACAATTGCTCTATTTAAATTATAGTCTGCATAAATCTTTGTTTGCAGATTGAATAAAATTTAGAATTTATAGCTTATACTTTTCGATGGTGGGATAAAGTTCAAAACAATCAGTAAAGTTCAAAAAACGTTCGCACTGGGACGTGTTTCTGGACGAAGTGGTGTAGCGCGTCATTTCATATAAAATTGTGCAGTTTCGGAAAAAAATGCTCTATCAAATGATATTTTGTAAAAAACTTTATTTTTTTTATGAGGTTCAGCGAAATCGATGGGTTTCATATAAAATGGTACAATTTTGGAAAGAGTTGCTCTGTTCAAATTATGTTCAGCATAAAACTTTATTTGATTATTTATGAAGCTGAGCGGAATCAATAGGTTTCATATAAAATGGTAAAATTTCGGAAACAATTACTCTATTTAAATTATAGTCTGCATAAACCTTTGTTTGTATATTGAATAAAATTTAGGTTTTATAGCTTATAATTTTCGATGGTGGGATAAAGTTCAAAACAATCAGTAAAGTTCAAAAAACATTCGCACTAGGACATGTTTCTGGACGAAGTGGTGTAGCGCGTCATTTCATATAAAATTGTGCAGTTTCGGAAAAAAATGCTCTATCAAATGATATTTTGTAAAAAACTTTATTTTTTTTTATGAGGTTCAGCGAAATCGATGGGATTCATATACAATGGTACAATTTTGGAAAGAGTTGCTCTGTTCAAATTATGTTCAGCATAAAACTTTATTTGATTATTTATGAGGCTGAGCGGAATCAATAGGTTTCATATAAAATGGTAAAATTTCGGAAACAATTACTCTAAATATAGTCTGCATAAATCTTTGTTTGTATATTGAATAAAATGTAGATTTTGTAGCTTATACTTTTCGATGGTCAGTCAAAACAATCAGTAAAGTTCAAAAAACGTTCGCACTTGGACGTGTTTCTGGACGAAGTGGTGTAGCGCGTCATTTCATATAAAATGGTGCAGTTTCAGAAAAAAAATGTTCTATCAAATTATATTTTGTACAAAACTTTATTTTTTTTATGAGGCTCAGCGAAATCGATGGGTTTCATATAAAATGGTACAATTTTGGAAAGAATTGCTCTGTTCAAATTATGTTCAGCATGAAACTTTATTTGATTATTTATGACGTTGAGCGAAATCAATAGGTTTCATATAAAATGGTAAAATTTCGGGAGCAATTACTCTATTTAAATTATAGTCTGCATAAATCTTTGTTATTATATTGAATAAAATGTAGATTTTATAGTTTATCATTTTCGATGGTGGGATAATGTTCAAAACCATCTGTAAGTTATCGTGTTTTGTTAGTTTTACTTGTAATAAATCGGAAATATCTTGAAGAAACGAATATCCGAAGAAATTTTGTGTTTGCTTCTGTTTCTGTCAGTAATAATGGAAGTTTCAAATGCAAAGGGTTAAGCAACCGTGTATTCTGCAACACGCATAGACTTTCGCGTGGAAGGGCGCAATTTCCTAATACGGCCTAGTGAAATCTCATGAAATGTTCAAACTCGGACATTACCATACGTGCTTCGCACGGTCCTTGTCATTGTGCTTTCAGGACCGTCTCTAGCAAATAATTACGCTGAGGTTTCAAAATTCGCAGCCTAGATTTCGCGTGCGATTACATAGTATGACACCCTAAATATCGTTTATTCAATCATAATGTGAAAGTTACGGGAATTTTATTAGCCGGCTATATGCTTAACACTTTGACTGCCATGGTGGTCATCGGTGACCGGCGCAAGAGGTCTCACGAAAAATTAAAAAAATACCTAATCGGTCGCATTTAGAATTTTAAAAATGCAATTAATATTAAGTAGTGATTCAATTCTTTGGTCTCCGATACCTTCGCATTCTTTTCATTTTGCACAATTCAATCATATTCTGTAGTACTTCATCCCGTTGCGGTTTTAATATAGTAAAATACGCCTGGCAGTCAACGTGTTAATATCTTTCAACATATTGACATAGTAATGTACGCTTAATTACTTAAATTATAATTGTTTTTACTGACGCAAGAGTGGCTAATTATTTACTACAACGTAAATGATAATCTTGTGGACGTACTGTTAAAATTTCTTTCTACCATACAGTCGGAAATATGAAAATACCGCTTAACGTTGAGGTATGTCCGAAACTTTTCCACAAAGGACTGTGCATAATACAATATTACGATTTCGCAATTTAGTCTAGAGCATATTCAAACAGAAACCTGCCCATGTATGTTCCAAACTTTTGCTACTATGATTTCAAAATAATTCTGACGGACTGCACAAAATAATTACGTCGATGTTTCCTAAAATGCAATATAATATTCGCCTACCGTGTACTCAGTCAGGACTGTCAATAGACGTTCCGGGACTCTCGTTAGCCATTGGAGATCGAAACTTTTTTTTTAAATAGTTCGCACAATATATCATTACAATTTGATAATTTGGCATAGTGCAATTGTATAAAATTTTCGAACTACAACATACGGGCACGTATTCCAAATTTCACTTTAATTTACGAGTTCAAAATAATTCTGATAATGGGCACAAAATAATGATGCCAAAGTTTGTTAAAACTCAATGTAATACGTTTCTACCATGTCTTCAATCACAATTTAAAAGTTCTGGAACTCTCGTTAGATGTTCAAGTACTTAATGTCAGTGCACGTCTAAAACTTTTTTTATAAGAGCATCCGTAGTATAAAATACTACAATCCCCTAATCCACCCTACTGAATCTGAAAACAGGAACCTATGGGCAGAAGTTTCAAATTTTAATTATTATTAGGATTTCGAAATAATTCCGGCAAACCACACAAAGTAATTATGCTAATGTTTCCTAAAGCGCACCGTAATACGCATATAGAGGGATTTCAATCAGAATGTAAAAGTTCCGGAAATGTCATTATTCGTTTGTGCGCTTAATGCCGAGACACAACCGGAACTTCTCTACAAGCGAGTGCGCACGATAAAATATTACAATTTCGTAATACAACCCGATTAATCTTCAAACAGAAATGACGCACAAACGTTCCAAATTTTCAGTACTATTATGATTTCGAAATAATTCTGGTAGTCCACAGAAAGTAATTACGCCGATGTTTCCTAAAGCGTAATACGACACTCGTGTACTGAGTTTTCAATCAGAATGCAAAATTTCCGGAAATGTCGTTAAGCGCTTGTCTACTTAATGCCGAGGCACGTCCGAAACTTTTCTACCAGGTGTGTCGGTAAGTCCTTTCCGGTTTTTTCGCTAAAGAAAACACGCTACGTACAATGGATAATTAAAATTTATTTATTCAAAGTATTGGTCATTTGAATCTATACATTTTGCCCATCTCTCAGGCAATTTATGGATGCCATTCCAAAAGAACAGTTTCTCCTTTGAGCTAAAACATTCATCGAGCCATTTTTTAACTTCTTCGAAATCGGCGAAGTGCTGCTCTGCAAGCGCGTGCCCCATCGATGCGAAAAGGTGGTAGTCGGATGGAGCCAGGTCTGGAGAGTAAGGCGGGTGCGATAAAACTTCCCATCCAAGTGATTTCAACACTTCTTTGACTGGTTTTGCCGTATGAGACGGCGCGTTGTCATGCTGCAGAATCACCTTATCGTGTCTTTGAGCGTATTGTGGACGTTTTTCGATCAATGCACAGTTCAAATTGATTATTTGTTGTCGGTAGCGGTCAGTATTAACTGTTTCTCCAGGTTTCAACAATTCATAATATACGACACCAACCGGGTCCCACCAGACACAGAGCATGGTCTTGCGACAAAGCGATTTGGCCTTGCAGTCGATGGGCCAGCTTCGCCACGAGATAACCATGATTTGTTTCGCTTGGGATTTTCGAAATAAATCCATTTTTCATCACCCGTTACTATTCGATGCAAAAATGACTTCCTTTCATACCTTTGAAGCAGCATTTCACTGACGATTTTTCGGTTTTTCAATTGCCTGTCATTCAATTCATGTGGCACCCACTTTGCCATCTTTTGGATCTTTCCCATCGCTTGTAATCGTTCACAAATTGCTACTCGGCTCACATTCAACTTTTCTGCCAATTGTTTTTGAGTTTGTGTTGGGTCTTCATCCAATAACTCCTGCAATTCCGCATCTTCAAACATTTTCGGCCTACCAGGACGTTCTTTGTCTTGAACGTTGAAATCACCACATTTGAATTGTCGAAACCACGTTTCACATGTTCTTATGGTTGGAGCATGCTCACCGTAAGTCTCTACCAGCAAACGATGACTTTCAGCGGCTTTTTTCTTTTGATGAAACAAGAAAAGTAATGCGTGCCGCAAATGCACGTTTCCAGGCACAAAACTCGACATTTTCAAAAAATTATAAATCTATAAAACTGTTACTTTGGCGGAATGTAACTTGTGCAGTTTTGAGGTTAATGTTAGTAGAAACAAATGACATATGTATAAAAT
Organism: Cryptocheilus praepositus; assembly: GCA_033815515.1. NCBI lineage: Eukaryota > Metazoa > Arthropoda > Insecta > Hymenoptera > Pompilidae > Cryptocheilus > Cryptocheilus praepositus. The sequence goes on from JAWWQZ010000190.1 coordinate 1,975,019, forward strand.
CATAACATTTCATACTTATGGCTAGTGACATCTGTTACAAAAACCGGAAAGGAATTACCGACACACCTGGTATAAGGGCGATTGTCCAACTCGAAAATTACGCCGCTGGCGAAGGCCGGAAATTTGGCCATTTTTCGCGATTTCTCTTCAAACTTTGAACTCACTTTCCTCGCGAACTAAACGACTTAGAACGGTCCGGGAAGTTGCGTTCGTGATGGTTTTGAGTCTACTAGCACTGGCAAAAAGTCCGGCGCGATTATCGAAAATTTTTTTTTTTTGCCGATTTGGGCCGAAAAGTTGAGGCTGGGGGTATTGACAACTTTCGCGTTTTTCGCCAAAATCTTAAAAGTGCGATATCTCCGATACTGGACAAGCTAGAGAGGTCCGCGAGGGCTCATTTTAAAGCGCTCCGCGCGTACTATAACATCCTATAAGGGCGATTGTCTAACTCGAAAATTACGGCGCTGGCGAAGGCCGGAAATTTGGCGATTTATCGCGATTTCTCTTCAAACTTTGAACTCACTTTCCTCGCGAACTAAACGACTTAGAACGGTCCGGGAAGTTGCGTTCGTGATGGTTTTTATTCTACTAGCACTGGCAAAAAGTCCGGCGCGATTATCGAAAATTTTTTTTTTTCGCCGATTTGGGCCGAAAAGTTGAGGCTGGGGGGTATTGACAACTTTCGCGTTTTTCGCCAAAATCTTAAAAGTGCGATATCTCCGATACTGGACAAGCTAGAGAGGTCCGCGAGGGCTCATTTTAAAGCGCTCCGCGCGTACTATAACATCCTATAAGGGCGATTGTCTAACTCGAAAATTACGGCGCTGGCGAAGGCCGGAAATTTGGCGATTTCTCGCGATTTCTCTTCAAACTTTGAACTCACTTTCCTCGCGAACTAAACGACTTAGAACGGTCCGGGAAGTTGCGTTCGTGATGGTTTTGAGTCTACTAGCACTGGCAAAAAGTCCGGCGCGATTATCGAAAATTTTTTTTTTTTGCCGATTTGGGCCGAAAAGTTGAGGCTGGGGGGTATTGACAACTTTCGCGTTTTTCGCCAAAATCTTAAAAGTGCGATATCTCCGATACTGGACAAGCTAGAGAGGTCCGCGAGGGCTCATTTTAAAGCGCTCCGCGCGTACTATAACATCCTATAAGGGCGATTGTCTAACTCGAAAATTACGGCGCTGGCGAAGGCCGGAAATTTGGCGATTTCTCGCGATTTCTCTTCAAACTTTGAACTCACTTTCCTCGCGAACTAAACGACTTAGAACGGTCCGGGAAGTTGCGTTCGTGATGGTTTTGAGTCTACTAGCACTGGCAAAAAGTCCGGCGCGATTATCGAAAATTTTTTTTTTTTGCCGATTTGGGCCGAAAAGTTGAGGCTGGGGGTATTGACAACTTTCGCGTTTTTCGCCAAAATCTTAAAAGTGCGATATCTCCGATACTGGACAAGCTAGAGAGGTCCGCGAGGGCTCATTTTAAAGCGCTCCGCGCGTACTATAACATCCTATAAGGGCGATTGTCTAACTCGAAAATTACGGCGCTGGCGAAGGCCGGAAATTTGGCGATTTCTCGCGATTTCTCTTCAAACTTTGAACTCACTTTCCTCGCGAACTAAAAAACTTAGAACGGTCCGGGAAGTTGCGTTCGTGATGGTTTTGAGTCTACTAGCACTGGCAAAAAGTCCGGCGCGATTATCGAAAATTTTTTTTTTTTTTGCCGATTTGGGCCGAAAAGTTGAGGCTGGGGGGGTATTGACAACTTTCGCGTTTTTCGCCAAAATCTTAAAAGTGCGATATCTCCGATACTGGACAAGCTAGAGAGGTCCGCGAGGGCTCATTTTAAAGCGCTCCGCGCGTACTATAACATCCTATAAGGGCGATTGTCTAACTCGAAAATTACGGCGCTGGCGAAGGCCGGAAATTTGGCGATTTCTCGCGATTTCTCTTCAAACTTTGAACTCACTTTCCTCGCGAACTAAACGACTTAGAACGGTCCGGGAAGTTGCGTTCGTGATGGTTTTGAGTCTACTAGCACTGGCAAAAAGTCCGGCGCGATTATCGAAAATTTTTTTTTTTTGCCGATTTGGGCCGAAAAGTTGAGGCTGGGGGGGTATTGACAACTTTCGCGTTTTTCGCCAAAATCTTAAAAGTGCGATATCTCCGATACTGGACAAGCTAGAGAGGTCCGCGAGGGCTCATTTTAAAGCGCTCCGCGCGTACTATAACATCCTATAAGGGCGATTGTCTAACTCGAAAATTACGGCGCTGGCGAAGGCCGGAAATTTGGCGATTTCTCGCGATTTCTCTTCAAACTTTGAACTCACTTTCCTCGCGAACTAAACGACTTAGAACGGTCCGGGAAGTTGCGTTCGTGATGGTTTTGAGTCTACTAGCACTGGCAAAAAGTCCGGCGCGATTATCGAAAATTTTTTTTTTTTTTGCCGATTTGGGCCGAAAAGTTGAGGCTGGGGGGGTATTGACAACTTTCGCGTTTTTCGCCAAAATCTTAAAAGTGCGATATCTCCGATACTGGACAAGCTAGAGAGGTCCGCGAGGGCTCATTTTAAAGCGCTCCGCGCGTACTATAACATCCTATAAGGGCGATTGTCTAACTCGAAAATTACGGCGCTGGCGAAGGCCGGAAATTTGGCGATTTCTCGCGATTTCTCTTCAAACTTTGAACTCACTTTCCTCGCGAACTAAACGACTTAGAACGGTCCGGGAAGTTGCGTTCGTGATGGTTTTGAGTCTACTAGCACTGGCAAAAAGTCCGGCGCGATTATCGAAAATTTTTTTTTTTTTTGCCGATTTGGGCCGAAAAGTTGAGGCTGGGGGGTATTGACAACTTTCGCGTTTTTCGCCAAAATCTTAAAAGTGCGATATCTCCGATACTGGACAAGCTAGAGAGTTACTCGAGGGCTCATTTTAAAGCGCTCCGCGCGTACTATAACATCCTATAAGGGCGATTGTCTAACTCGAAAATTACGGCGCTGGCGAAGGCCGGAAATTTGGCGATTTCTCGCGATTTCTCTTCAAACTTTGAACTCACTTTCCTCGCGAACTAAACGACTTAGAACGGTCCGGGAAGTTGCGTTCGTGATGGTTTTGAGTCTACTAGCACTGGCAAAAAGTCCGGCGCGATTATCGAAAATTTTTTTTTTCGCCGATTTGGGCCGAAAAGTTGAGGCTGGGGGGTATTGACAACTTTCGCGTTTTTCGCCAAAATCTTAAAAGTGCGATATCTCCGATACTGGACAAGCTAGAGAGGTCCGCGAGGGCTCATTTTAAAGCGCTCCGCGCGTACTATAACATCCTATAAGGGCGATTGTCTAACTCGAAAATTACGGCGCTGGCGAAGGCCGGAAATTTGGCGATTTCTCGCGATTTCTCTTCAAACTTTGAACTCACTTTCCTCGCGAACTAAACGACTTAGAACGGTCCGGGAAGTTGCGTTCGTGATGGTTTTGAGTCTACTAGCACTGGCAAAAAGTCCGGCGCGATTATCGAAAATTTTTTTTTTGCCGATTTCGGCCGAAAAGTTGAGGCTCGGGGGTATTGACAACTTTCGCGTTTTTCGCCAAAATCTTAAAAGTGCGATATCTCCGATACTGGACAAGCTAGAGAGGTCCGCGAGGGCTCATTTTAAAGCGCTCCGCGCGTACTATAACATCCTATAAGGGCGATTGTCTAACTCGAAAATTACGGCGCTGGCGAAGGCCGGAAATTTGGCGATTTCTCGCGATTTCTCTTCAAACTTTGAACTCACTTTCCTCGCGAACTAAACGACTTAGAACGGTCCGGGAAGTTGCGTTCGTGATGGTTTTGAGTCTACTAGCACTGGCAAAAAGTCCGGCGCGATTATCGAAAATTTTTTTTTTTTTTGCCGATTTGGGCCGAAAAGTTGAGGCTGGGGGTATTGACAACTTTCGCGTTTTTCGCCAAAATCTTAAAAGTGCGATATCTCCGATACTGGACAAGCTAGAGAGGTCCGCGAGGGCTCATTTTAAAGCGCTCCGCGCGTACTATAACATACTATAAGGGCGATTGTCTAACTCGAAAATTACGGCGCTGGCGAAGGCCGGAAATTTGGCGATTTCTCTTCAAACTTTGAACTCACTTTCCTCGCGAACTAAACGACTTAGAACGGTCCGGGAAGTTGCGTTCGTGATGGTTTTGAGTCTACTAGCACTGGCAAAAAGTCCGGTGCGATTATCGAAAATTTTTTTGCCGATTTGGGCCGAAAAGTTGAGGCTGGGGGGTATTGACAACTTTCGCGTTTTTCGCCAAAATCTTAAAAGTGCGATATCTCCGATACTGGACAAGCTAGAGAGGTCCGCGAGGGCTCATTTTAAAGCGCTCCGCGCGTACTATAACATACAATAAGGGCGATTGTCTAACTCGAAAATTACGGCGCTGGCGAAGGCCGGAAATTTGGCGATTTTTCGCGATTTCTCTTCAAACTTTGAACTCACTTTTCTCGCGAACTAAACGACTTAGAACGGTCCGGGAAGTTGCGTTCGTGATGGTTTTGAGTCTACTAGCACTGGCAAAAAGTCCGGTGCGATTATCGAAAATTTTTTTTTTTTTTTTTGCCGATTTGGGCCGAAAAGTTGAGGCTGGGGGGTATTGACAACTTTCGCGTTTTTCGCCAAAATCTTAAAAGTGCGATATCTCCGATACTGGACAAGCTAGAGAGGTCCGCGAGGGCTCATTTTAAAGCGCTCCGCGCGTACTATAACATACAATAAGGGCGATTGTCTAACTCGAAAATTACGGCGCTGGCGAAGGCCGGAAATTTGGCGATTTTTCGCGATTTCTCTTCAAACTTTGAACTCACTTTCCTCGCGAACTAAACGACTTAGAACGGTCCGGGAAGTTGCGTTCGTGATGGTTTTGAGTCTACTAGCACTGGCAAAAAGTCCGGTGCGATTATCGAAAATTTTTTTTTTTTTTGCCGATTTGGGCCGAAAAGTTGAGGCTGGGTGGGTATTGACAACTTTCGCGTTTTTCGCCAAAATCTTAAAAGTGCGATATCTCCGACACTGGACAAGCTAGAGAGGTCCGCGAGGGCTCATTTTAAAGCGCTCCGCGCGTACTATAACATACAATAAGGGCGATTGTCTAACTCGAAAATTACGGCGCTGGCGAAGGCCGGAAATTTGGCGATTTTTCGCGATTTCTCTTCAAACTTTGAACTCACTTTTCTCGCGAACTAAACGACTTAGAACGGTCCGGGAAGTAGCGTTCGTGATGGTTTTGAGTCCACTAGCACTGGCAAAAAGTCCGGTGCGATTATCGAAAATTTTTTTTTTTTGCCCATTTTGGGCCGAAAAGTTGAGGCTGGGGGGGTATTGACAACTTTCGCGTTTTTCGCCAAAATCTTAAAAGTGCGATATCTCCGACACTGGACAAGCTAGAGAGGTCCGCGAGGGCTCATTTTAAAGCGCTCCGCGCGTACTATAACATACAATAAGGGCGATTGTCTAACTCGAAAATTACGGCGCTGGCGAAGGCCGGAAATTTGGCGATTTTTCGCGATTTCTCTTCAAACTTTGAACTCACTTTTCTCGCGAACTAAACGACTTAGAACGGTCCGGGAAGTTGCGTTCGTGATGGTTTTGAGTCCACTAGCACTGGCAAAAAGCCCGGTGCGATTATCGAAATTTTTTTTTTTTGCCGATTTGGGCCGAAAAGTTGAGGCTGGGTTGTCATTTACATCTTTCTCGTTCTTCGCCAAAATCTTAAAAGTGCGATATCTCCGACACTGGACAAGCTAGAGAGGTCCGCGAGGGCTCATTTTAAAGCGCTCCGCGCGTACTATAACATACAATAAGGGCGATTGTCTAACTCGAAAATTACGGCGCTGGCGAAGGCCGGAAATTTGGCGATTTTTCGCGATTTCTCTTCAAACTTTGAACTCACTTTTCTCGCGAACTAAACGACTTAGAACGGTCCGGGAGGTTGCGTTGGTGATGGTTTTGAGTCCACTAGCACTGGCAAAAAGACCGGTGCGATTATCGAAATTTTTTTTTTTTTGCCGATTTGGGCCGAAAAGTTGAGGCTGGGGGGTATTATTGACAACTTTCGCGTTTTTCGCCAAAATCTTTAAAGTGCGATATCTCCGATACTGGACAAGCTAGAGAGGTCCGCGAGGGCTCATTTTAAAGCGCTCCGCGCGTACTATAACATACAATAAGGGCGATTGTCTAACTCGAAAATTACGGCGCTGGCGAAGGCCGGAAATTTGGCGATTTTTCGCGATTTCTCTTCAAACTTTGAACTCACTTTTCTCGCGAACTAAACGACTTAGAACGGTCCGGGAAGTTGCGTTCGTGATGGTTTTGAGTCCACTAGCACTGGCAAAAAGTCCGGTGCGATTATCGAAAATTTTTTTTTTTTGCCGATTTGGGCCGAAAAGTTGAGGCTGGGAGGGTATTGACAACTTTCGCGTTTTTCGCCAAAATCTTAAAAGTGCGATATCTCCGACACTGGACAAGCTAGAGAGGTCCGCGAGGGCTCATTTTAAAGCGCTCCGCGCGTACTATAACATACAATAAGGGCGATTGTCTAACTCGAAAATTACGGCGCTGGCGAAGGCCGGAAATTTGGCGATTTTTCGCGATTTCTCTTCAAACTTTGAACTCACTTTTCTCGCGAACTAAACGACTTAGAACGGTCCGGGAAGTTGCGTTCGTGATGGTTTTGAGTCTACTAGCACTGGCAAAAAGTCCGGTGCGATTATCGAAAATTTTTTTTTTTTTTGCCGATTTGGGCCGAAAAGTTGTTGCTGGGGTTGTATTGACAACTTTCGCGTTTTTCGACAATATCATAAAAGTGCGATATCTCCGATACTGGACAAGCTAGAGAGGTCCGCGAGGGCTCATTTTAAAGCGCTCCGCGCGTACTATAACATACAATAAGGGCGATTGTCTAACTCGAAAATTACGGCGCTGGCGAAGGCCGGAAATTTGGCGATTTTTCGCGATTTCTCTTCAAACTTTGAACTCACTTTTCTCGCGAACTAAACGACTTAGAACGGTCCGGGAAGTTGCGTTCGTGATGGTTTTGAGTCTACTAGCACTGGCAAAAAGTCCGGTGCGATTATCGAAAATTTTTTTTTTTTGCCGATTTGGGCCGAAAAGTTGAGGCTGGGGGTATTGACAACTTTCGCGTTTTTCGCCAAAATCTTAAAAGTGCGATATCTCCGATACTGGACAAGCTAGAGAGGTCCGCGAGGGCTCATTTTAAAGCGCTCCGCGCGTACTATAACATACAATAAGGGCGATTGTCTAACTCGAAAATTACGGCGCTGGCGAAGGCCGGAAATTTGGCGATTTTTCGCGATTTCTCTTCAAACTTTGAACTCACTTTTCTCGCGAACTAAACGACTTAGAACGGTCCGGGAAGTTGCGTTCGTGATGGTTTTGAGTCCACTAGCACTGGCAAAAAGTCCGGTGCGATTATCGAAAATTTTTTTTTTTTTTTTGCCGATTTGGGCCGAAAAGTTGAGGCTGGGGGGTATTGACAACTTTCGCGTTTTTCGCCAAAATCTTAAAAGTGCGATATCTCCGATACTGGACAAGCTAGAGAGGTCCGCGAGGGCTCATTTTAAAGCGCTCCGCGCGTACTATAACATACAATAAGGGCGATTGTCTAACTCGAAAATTACGGCGCTGGCGAAGGCCGGAAATTTGGCGATTTTTCGCGATTTCTCTTCAAACTTTGAACTCACTTTTCTCGCGAACTAAACGACTTAGAACGGTCCGGGAAGTTGCGTTCGTGATGGTTTTGAGTCTACTAGCACTGGCAAAAAGTCCGGTGCGATTATCGAAAATTTTTTTTTTTTTTTTGCCGATTTGGGCCGAAAAGTTGAGGCTGGGGGGTATTGACAACTTTCGCGTTTTTCGCCAAAATCTTAAAAGTGCGATATCTCCGATACTGGACAAGCTAGAGAGGTCCGCGAGGGCTCATTTTAAAGCGCTCCGCGCGTACTATAACATACAATAAGGGCGATTGTCTAACTCGAAAATTACGGCGCTGGCGAAGGCCGGAAATTTGGCGATTTTTCGCGATTTCTCTTCAAACTTTGAACTCACTTTTCTCGCGAACTAAACGACTTAGAACGGTCCGGGAAGTTGCGTTCGTGATGGTTTTGAGTCTACTAGCACTGGCAAAAAGTCCGGTGCGATTATCGAAAATTTTTTTTTTTTTGCCGATTTGGGCCGAAAAGTTGAGGGTGGGGGGGGTATTGACAACTTTCGCGTTTTTCGCCAAAATCTTAAAAGTGCGATATCTCCGATACTGGACAAGCTAGAGAGGTCCGCGAGGGCTCATTTTAAAGCGCTCCGCGCGTACTATAACATACAATAAGGGCGATTGTCTAACTCGAAAATTACGGCGCTGGCGAAGGCCGGAAATTTGGCGATTTTTCGCGATTTCTCTTCAAACTTTGAACTCACTTTCCTCGCGAACTAAACGACTTAGAACGGTCCGGGAAGTTGCGTTCGTGATGGTTTTGAGTCTACTAGCACTGGCAAAAAGTCCGGTGCGATTATCGAAAATTTTTTTTTTTTTTGCCGATTTGGGCCGAAAAGTTGAGGCTGGGGGGTATTGACAACTTTCGCGTTTTTCGCCAAAATCTTAAAAGTGCGATATCTCCGATACTGGACAAGCTAGAGAGGTCCGCGAGGGCTCATTTTAAAGCGCTCCGCGCGTACTATAACATACAATAAGGGCGATTGTCTAACTCGAAAATTACGGCGCTGGCGAAGGCCGGAAATTTGGCGATTTTTCGCGATTTCTCTTCAAACTTTGAACTCACTTTCCTCGCGAACTAAACGACTTAGAACGGTCCGGGAAGTTGCGTTCGTGATGGTTTTGAGTCCACTAGCACTGGCAAAAAGTCCGGTGCGATTATCGAAAATTTTTTTTTTTTGCCGATTTGGGCCGAAAAGTTGAGGCGGGGGGGGTATTGACAACTTTCGCGTTTTTCGCCAAAATCTTAAAAGTGCGATATCTCCGATACTGGACAAGCTAGAGAGGTCCGCGAGGGCTCATTTTAAAGCGCTCCGCGCGTACTATAACATACAATAAGGGCGATTGTCTAACTCGAAAATTACGGCGCTGGCGAAGGCCGGAAATTTGGCGATTTTTCGCGATTTCTCTTCAAACTTTGAACTCACTTTCCTCGCGAACTAAACGACTTAGAACGGTCCGGGAAGTTGCGTTCGTGATGGTTTGAGTCTACTAGCACTGGCAAAAACTCCGGGGCGATTATCTAAAATTTTTTTTTTTTGCCGATTTGGGCCGAAAAGTTGAGGCTGGGGGGTATTGACAACTTTCGCGTTTTTCGCCAAAATCTTAAAAGTGCGATATCTCCGATACTGGACAAGCTAGAGAGGTCCGCGAGGGCTCATTTTAAAGCGCTCCGCGCGTACTATAACATACAATAAGGGCGATTGTCTAACTCGAAAATTACGGCGCTGGCGAAGGCCGGAAATTTGGCGATTTTTCGCGATTTCTCTTCAAACTTTGAACTCACTTTCCTCGCGAACTAAACGACTTAGAACGGTCCGGGAAGTTGCGTTCGTGATGGTTTTGAGTCTACTAGCACTGGCAAAAAGTCCGGTGCGATTATCGAAAATTTTTTTTTTTGGGCGATTTGGGCCGAAAAGTTGCGGCGGGGGGGGTATTGACAACTTTCGCGTTTTTCGCCAAAATCTTAAAAGTGCGATATCTCCGATACTGGACAAGCTAGAGAGGTCCGCGAGGGCTCATTTTAAAGCGCTCCGCGCGTACTATAACATACTATAAGGGCGATTGTCTAACTCGAAAATTACGGCGCTGGCGAAGGCCGGAAATTTGGCGATTTTTCGCGATTTCTCTTCAAACTTTGAACTCACTTTCCTCGCGAACTAAACGACTTAGAACGGTCCGGGAAGTTGCGTTCGTGATGGTTTTGAGTCCACTAGCACTGGCAAAAAGACCGGTGCGATTATCGAAAATTTTTTTTATTCGCCGATTTGGGCCGAAAAGTTGAGGCTTGTGGGGTATTGACAACTTTCGCGTTTTTCGCCAAAATCTTAAAAGTGCGATATCTCCGATACTGGACAAGCTAGAGAGGTCCGCGAGGGCTCATTTTAAAGCGCTCCGCGCGTACTATAACATACAATAAGGGCGATTGTCTAACTCGAAAATTACGGCGCTGGCGAAGGCCGGAAATTTGGCGATTTTTCGCGATTTCTCTTCAAACTTTGAACTCACTTTCCTCGCGAACTAAACGACTTAGAACGGTCCGGGAAGTTGCGTTCGTGATGGTTTTGATTCTACTAGCACTGGCAAAAAGACCGGTGCGATTATCGAATTTTTTTTTTTTTTTTTGCCGATTTGGGCCGAAAAGTTGATGCTGGGGGGGTATTGACAACTTTCGCGTTTTTCGCCAAAATCTTAAAAGTGCGATATCTCCGATACTGGACAAGCTAGAGAGGTCCGCGAGGGCTCATTTTAAAGCGCTCCGCGCGTACTATAACATACAATAAGGGCGATTGTCTAACTCGAAAATTACGGCGCTGGCGAAGGCCGGAAATTTGGCGATTTTTCGCGATTTCTCTTCAAACTTTGAACTCACTTTCCTCGCGAACTAAACGACTTAGAACGGTCCGGGAAGTTGCGTTCGTGATGGTTTTGAGTCTACTAGCACTGGCAAAAAGTCCGGTGCGATTATCGAAAATTTTTTTTTTTGCCGATTTGGGCCGAAAAGTTGAGGCTGGGGGTATTGACAACTTTCGCGTTTTTCGCCAAAATCTTAAAAGTGCGATATCTCCGATACTGGACAAGCTAGAGAGGTCCGCGAGGGCTCATTTTAAAGCGCTCCGCGCGTACTATAACATACAATAAGGGCGATTGAATAACTCGAAAAATACGGCGCAGGCGCAGGCCGGAAATTTGGCGATTTTCGCGATTTCTCTTCAAACTTTGAACTCACTTTCCTCGCGAACTAAACGACTTAGAACGGTCCGGGAAGTTGCGTTCGTGATGGTTTTGAGTCTACTAGCACTGGCAAAAAGTCCGGTGCGATTATCGAAAATTTTTTTTTTTTTTTTTGCCGATTTGGGCCGAAAAGTTGAGGCGGGGGGGGTATTGACAACTTTCGCGTTTTTCGCCAAAATCTTAAAAGTGCGATATCTCCGATACTGGACAAGCTAGAGAGGTCCGCGAGGGCTCATTTTAAAGCGCTCCGCGCGTACTATAACATACAATAAGGGCGATTGTCTAACTCGAAAATTACGGCGCTGGCGAAGGCCGGAAATTTGGCGATTTTTCGCGATTTCTCTTCAAACTTTGAACTCACTTTCCTCGCGAACTAAACGACTTAGAACGGTCCGGGAAGTTGCGTTCGTGATGGTTTTGAGTCTACTAGCACTGGCAAAAAGTCCGGTGCGATTATCGAAAATTTTTTTTTTTTTTTGCCGATTTGGGCCGAAAAGTTGAGGCTGGGGGGGTATTGACAACTTTCGCGTTTTTCGCCAAAATCTTAAAAGTGCGATATCTCCGATACTGGACAAGCTAGAGAGGTCCGCGAGGGCTCATTTTAAAGCGCTCCGCGCGTACTATAACATACAATAAGGGCGATTGTCTAACTCGAAAATTACGGCGCTGGCGAAGGCCGGAAATTTGGCGATTTTTCGCGATTTCTCTTCAAACTTTGAACTCACTTTCCTCGCGAACTAAACGACTTAGAACGGTCCGGGAAGTTGCGTTCGTGATGGTTTTGAGTCTACTAGCACTGGCAAAAAGTCCGGTGCGATTATCGAAAATTTTTTTTTTTTTTTTGCCGATTTGGGCCGAAAAGTTGAGGCTGGGGGTATTGACAACTTTCGCGTTTTTCGCCAAAATCTTAAAAGTGCGATATCTCCGATACTGGACAAGCTAGAGAGGTCCGCGAGGGCTCATTTTAAAGCGCTCCGCGCGTACTATAACATACAATAAGGGCGATTGTCTAACTCGAAAATTACGGCGCTGGCGAAGGCCGGAAATTTGGCGATTTTTCGCGATTTCTCTTCAAACTTTGAACTCACTTTCCTCGCGAACTAAACGACTTAGAACGGTCCGGGAAGTTGCGTTCGTGATGGTTTTGAGTCTACTAGCACTGGCAAAAAGTCCGGTGCGATTATCGAATTTTTTTTTTTTTTGCCGATTTGGGCCGAAAAGTTGAGGGTGGGGGGGTATTGACAACTTTCGCGTTTTTCGCCAAAATCTTAAAAGTGCGATATCTCCGATACTGGACAAGCTAGAGAGGTCCGCGAGGGCTCATTTTAAAGCGCTCCGCGCGTACTATAACATACAATAAGGGCGATTGTCTAACTCGAAAATTACGGCGCTGGCGAAGGCCGGAAATTTGGCGATTTTTCGCGATTTCTCTTCAAACTTTGAACTCACTTTCCTCGCGAACTAAACGACTTAGAACGGTCCGGGAAGTTGCGTTCGTGATGGTTTTGAGTCTACTAGCACTGGCAAAAAGTCCGGTGCGATTATCGAAAATTTTTTTTTTTTTGCCGATTTGGGCCGAAAAGTTGAGGCTGGGGGGTATTGACAACTTTCGCGTTTTTCGCCAAAATCTTAAAAGTGCGATATCTCCGATACTGGACAAGCTAGAGAGGTCCGCGAGGGCTCATTTTAAAGCGCTCCGCGCGTACTATAACATACAATAAGGGCGATTGTCTAACTCGAAAATTACGGCGCTGGCGAAGGCCGGAAATTTGGCGATTTTTCGCGATTTCTCTTCAAACTTTGAACTCACTTTCCTCGCGAACTAAAGACTTAGAACGGTCCGGGAAGTTGCGTTCGTGATGGTTTTGAGTCTACTAGCACTGGCAAAAAGTCCGGTGCGATTATCGAAAATTTTTTTTTTTTTTGCCGATTTGGGCCGAAAAGTTGAGGCTGGGGGTATTGACAACTTTCGCGTTTTTCGCCAAAATCTTAAAAGTGCGATATCTCCGATACTGGACAAGCTAGAGAGGTCCGCGAGGGCTCATTTTAAAGCGCTCCGCGCGTACTATAACATACAATAAGGGCGATTGTCTAACTCGAAAATTACGGCGCTGGCGAAGGCCGGAAATTTGGCGATTTTTCGCGATTTCTCTTCAAACTTTGAACTCACTTTCCTCGCGAACTAAACGACTTAGAACGGTCCGGGAAGTTGCGTTCGTGATGGTTTTGAGTCTACTAGCACTGGCAAAAAGTCCGGTGCGATTATCGAAATTTTTTTTTTTTTTGCCGACATGGGCCGAAAAGTTGAAGGAGGGGTGGTATTATTGACAACTTTCGCGTTTTTCGCCAAAATCTTTAAAGTGCGATATCTCCGATACTGGACAAGCTAGAGAGGTCCGCGAGGGCTCATTTTAAAGCGCTCCGCGCGTACTATAACATACAATAAGGGCGATTGTCTAACTCGAAAATTACGGCGCTGGCGAAGGCCGGAAATTTGGCGATTTTTCGCGATTTCTCTTCAAACTTTGAACTCACTTTCCTCGCGAACTAAACGACTTAGAACGGTCCGGGAAGTTGCGTTCGTGATGGTTTTGAGTCTACTAGCACTGGCAAAAAGTCCGGTGCGATTATCGAAAATTTTTTTTTTTTTGCCGATTTGGGCCGAAAAGTTGAGGCTGGGGGGTATTGACAACTTTCGCGTTTTTCGCCAAAATCTTAAAAGTGCGATATCTCCGATACTGGACAAGCTAGAGAGGTCCGCGAGGGCTCATTTTAAAGCGCTCCGCGCGTACTATAACATACAATAAGGGCGATTGTCTAACTCGAAAATTACGGCGCTGGCGAAGGCCGGAAATTTGGCGATTTTTCGCGATTTCTCTTCAAACTTTGAACTCACTTTCCTCGCGAACTAAACGACTTAGAACGGTCCGGGAAGTTGCGTTCGTGATGGTTTTGAGTCTACTAGCACTGGCAAAAAGTCCGGTGCGATTATCGAAAATTTTTTTTTTTTTTTGCCGATTTGGGCCGAAAAGTTGAGGCTGGGGGGTATTGACAACTTTCGCGTTTTTCGCCAAAATCTTAAAAGTGCGATATCTCCGATACTGGACAAGCTAGAGAGGTCCGCGAGGGCTCATTTTAAAGCGCTCCGCGCGTACTATAACATACAATAAGGGCGATTGTCTAACTCGAAAATTACGGCGCTGGCGAAGGCCGGAAATTTGGCGATTTTTCGCGATTTCTCTTCAAACTTTGAACTCACTTTCCTCGCGAACTAAACGACTTAGAACGGTCCGGGAAGTTGCGTTCGTGATGGTTTTGAGTCTACTAGCACTGGCAAAAAGTCCGGTGCGATTATCGAAAATTTTTTTTTTTTTTTGCCGATTTGGGCCGAAAAGTTGAGGCTGGGGGGTATTGACAACTTTCGCGTTTTTCGCCAAAATCTTAAAAGTGCGATATCTCCGACACTGGACAAGCTAGAGAGGTCCGCGAGGGCTCATTTTAAAGCGCTCCGCGCGTACTATAACATACAATAAGGGCGATTGTCTAACTCGAAAATTACGGCGCTGGCGAAGGCCGGAAATTTGGCGATTTTTCGCGATTTCTCTTCAAACTTTGAACTCACTTTTCTCGCGAACTAAACGACTTAGAACGGTCCGGGAAGTTGCGTTCGTGATGGTTTTGAGTCCACTAGCACTGGCAAAAAGCCCGGTGCGATTATCGAAAATTTTTTTTTTTTTTTGCCGATTTGGGCCGAAAAGTTGAGGCTGGGGGGGTATTGACAACTTTCGCGTTTTTCGCCAAAATCTTAAAAGTGCGATATCTCCGACACTGGACAAGCTAGAGAGGTCCGCGAGGGCTCATTTTAAAGCGCTCCGCGCGTACTATAACATACAATAAGGGCGATTGTCTAACTCGAAAATTACGGCGCTGGCGAAGGCCGGAAATTTGGCGATTTTTCGCGATTTCTCTTCAAACTTTGAACTCACTTTTCTCGCGAACTAAACGACTTAGAACGGTCCGGGAAGTTGCGTTCGTGATGGTTTTGAGTCCACTAGCACTGGCAAAAAGCCCGGTGCGATTATCGAAAATTTTTTTTTTTTTTGCCGATTTGGGCCGAAAAGTTGAGGCTGGGGGAGTATTGACAACTTTCGCGTTTTTCGCCAAAATCTTAAAAGTGCGATATCTCCGACACTGGACAAGCTAGAGAGGTCCGCGAGGGCTCATTTTAAAGCGCTCCGCGCGTACTATAACATACTATAAGGGCGATTGTCTAACTCGAAAATTACGGCGCTGGCGAAGGCCGGAAATTTGGCGATTTTTCGCGATTTCTCTTCAAACTTTGAACTCACTTTTCTCGCGAACTAAACGACTTAGAACGGTCCGGGAAGTTGCGTTCGTGATGGTTTTGAGTCCACTAGCACTGGCAAAAAGCCCGGTGCGATTATCGAAAATTTTTTTTTTTTTGCCGATTTGGGCCGAAAAGTTGAGGCTGGGGGGTATTGACAACTTTCGCGTTTTTCGCCAAAATCTTAAAAGTGCGATATCTCCGACACTGGACAAGCTAGAGAGGTCCGCGAGGGCTCATTTTAAAGCGCTCCGCGCGTACTATAACATACAATAAGGGCGATTGTCTAACTCGAAAATTACGGCGCTGGCGAAGGCCGGAAATTTGGCGATTTTTCGCGATTTCTCTTCAAACTTTGAACTCACTTTTCTCGCGAACTAAACGACTTAGAACGGTCCGGGAAGTTGCGTTCGTGATGGTTTTGAGTCCACTAGCACTGGCAAAAAGCCCGGTGCGATTATCGAAAATTTTTTTTTTTTTTTTTTTGCCGATTTGGGCCGAAAAGTTGAGGCTGGGGTTGTATTGACAACTTTCGCGTTTTTCGCCAAAGTATTAAAAGTGCGATATCTCCGACACTGGACAAGCTAGAGAGGTCCGCGAGGGCTCATTTTAAAGCGCTCCGCGCGTACTATAACATACAATAAGGGCGATTGTCTAACTCGAAAATTACGGCGCTGGCGAAGGCCGGAAATTTGGCGATTTTTCGCGATTTCTCTTCAAACTTTGAACTCACTTTTCTCGCGAACTAAACGACTTAGAACGGTCCGGGAGGTTGCGTTGGTGATGGTTTTGAGTCCACTAGCACTGGCAAAAAGCCCGGTGCGATTATCGAAAATTTTTTTTTTTTTGCCGATTTGGGCCGAAAAGTTGAGGCTGGGGGGTATTGACAACTTTCGCGTTTTTCGCCAAAATCTTAAAAGTGCGATATCTCCGACACTGGACAAGCTAGAGAGGTCCGCGAGGGCTCATTTTAAAGCGCTCCGCGCGTACTATAACATACAATAAGGGCGATTGTCTAACTCGAAAATTACGGCGCTGGCGAAGGCCGGAAATTTGGCGATTTTTCGCGATTTCTCTTCAAACTTTGAACTCACTTTTCTCGCGAACTAAACGACTTAGAACGGTCCGGGAAGTAGCGTTCGTGATGGTTTTGAGTCCACTAGCACTGGCAAAAAGCCCGGTGCGATTATCGAAAATTTTTTTTTTTTTTTTTTGCCGATTTGGGCCGAAAAGTTGAGGCTGGGGGGTATTGACAACTTTCGCGTTTTTCGCCAAAATCTTAAAAGTGCGATATCTCCGACACTGGACAAGCTAGAGAGGTCCGCGAGGGCTCATTTTAAAGCGCTCCGCGCGTACTATAACATACAATAAGGGCGATTGTCTAACTCGAAAATTACGGCGCTGGCGAAGGCCGGAAATTTGGCGATTTTTCGCGATTTCTCTTCAAACTTTGAACTCACTTTTCTCGCGAACTAAACGACTTAGAACGGTCCGGGAAGTTGCGTTCGTGATGGTTTTGAGTCCACTAGCACTGGCAAAAAGCCCGGTGCGATTATCGAAAATTTTTTTTTTTTTGCCGATTTGGGCCGAAAAGTTGAGGCTGGGGGGTATTGACAACTTTCGCGTTTTTCGCCAAAATCTTAAAAGTGCGATATCTCCGACACTGGACAAGCTAGAGAGGTCCGCGAGGGCTCATTTTAAAGCGCTCCGCGCGTACTATAACATACAATAAGGGCGATTGTCTAACTCGAAAATTACGGCGCTGGCGAAGGCCGGAAATTTGGCGATTTTTCGCGATTTCTCTTCAAACTTTGAACTCACTTTTCTCGCGAACTAAACGACTTAGAACGGTCCGGGAAGTTGCGTTCGTGATGGTTTCGTGAGTCCACTAGCACTGGCAAAAAGCCCGGTGCGATTATCGAAAATTTTTTTTTTTTTTGCCTATTTGGGCCGAAATGTTTTGGCTGGGGGGTATTGACAACTTTCGCGTTTTTCGCCAAAATCTTAAAAGTGCGATATCTCCGACACTGGACAAGCTAGAGAGGTCCGCGAGGGCTCATTTTAAAGCGCTCCGCGCGTACTATAACATACAATAAGGGCGATTGTCTAACTCGAAAATTACGGCGCTGGCGAAGGCCGGAAATTTGGCGATTTTTCGCGATTTCTCTTCAAACTTTGAACTCACTTTTCTCGCGAACTAAACGACTTAGAACGGTCCGGGAAGTAGCGTTCGTGATGGTTTTGAGTCCACTAGCACTGGCAAAAAGCCCGGTGCGATTATCGAAAATTTTTTTTTTTTTGCCGATTTGGGCCGAAAAGTTGAGGCTGGGGGGTATTGACAACTTTCGCGTTTTTCGCCAAAATCTTAAAAGTGCGATATCTCCGACACTGGACAAGCTAGAGAGGTCCGCGAGGGCTCATTTTAAAGCGCTCCGCGCGTACTATAACATACAATAAGGGCGATTGTCTAACTCGAAAATTACGGCGCTGGCGAAGGCCGGAAATTTGGCGATTTTTCGCGATTTCTCTTCAAACTTTGAACTCACTTTTCTCGCGAACTAAACGACTTAGAACGGTCCGGGAAGTTGCGTTCGTGATGGTTTTGAGTCCACTAGCACTGGCAAAAAGCCCGGTGCGATTATCGAAAATTTTTTTTTTTTTTGCCGATTTGGGCCGAAAAGTTGAGGCTGGGGGGTATTGACAACTTTCGCGTTTTTCGCCAAAATCTTAAAAGTGCGATATCTCCGACACTGGACAAGCTAGAGAGGTCCGCGAGGGCTCATTTTAAAGCGCTCCGCGCGTACTATAACATACAATAAGGGCGATTGTCTAACTCGAAAATTACGGCGCTGGCGAAGGCCGGAAATTTGGCGATTTTTCGCGATTTCTCTTCAAACTTTGAACTCACTTTCCTCGCGAACTAAACGACTTAGAACGGTCCGGGAAGTAGCGTTCGTGATGGTTTTGAGTCCACTAGCACTGGCAAAAAGCCCGGTGCGATTATCGAAAATTTTTTTTTTTTTTGCCGATTTGGGCCGAAAAGTTGAGGCTGGGGGGGTATTGACAACTTTCGCGTTTTTCGCCAAAATCTTAAAAGTGCGATATCTCCGACACTGGACAAGCTAGAGAGGTCCGCGAGGGCTCATTTTAAAGCGCTCCGCGCGTACTATAACATACAATAAGAGCGATTGTCTAACTCGAAAATTACGGCGCTGGCGAAGGCCGGAAATTTGGCGATTTTTCGCGATTTCTCTTCAAACTTTGAACTCACTTTTCTCGCGAACTAAACGACTTAGAACGGTCCGGGAAGTTGCGTTCGTGATGGTTTTGAGTCCACTAGCACTGGCAAAAAGACCGGTGCGATTATCGAAATTTTTTTTTTTGCCGACTTGGGCCGAAAAGTTGAAGGTGGGGTGTATTATTGACAACTTTCGCGTTTTTCGCCAAAGTCTTAAAAGTGCGATATCTCCGATACTAGACAAGCTAGAGAGGTCCGCGAGGGCTCATTTTAAAGCGCTCCGCGCGTACTATAACATACAATAAGGGCGATTGTCTAACTCGAAAATTACGGCGCTGGCGAAGGCCGGAAATTTGGCGATTTTTCGCGATTTCTCTTCAAACTTTGAACTCACTTTTCTCGCGAACTAAACGACTTAGAACGGTCCGGGAAGTTGCGTTCGTGATGGTTTTGAGTCCACTAGCACTGGCAAAAAGCCCGGTGCGATTATCGAAAATTTTTTTTTTTTGCCGATTTGGGCCGAAAAGTTGAGGCTGGGGGGTATTGACAACTTTCGCGTTTTTCGCCAAAATCTTAAAAGTGCGATATCTCCGACACTGGACAAGCTAGAGAGGTCCGCGAGGGCTCATTTTAAAGCGCTCCGCGCGTACTATAACATACAATAAGGGCGATTGTCTAACTCGAAAATTACGGCGCTGGCGAAGGCCGGAAATTTGGCGATTTTTCGCGATTTCTCTTCAAACTTTGAACTCACTTTTCTCGCGAACTAAACGACTTAGAACGGTCCGGGAAGTTGCGTTCGTGATGGTTTTGAGTCCACTAGCACTGGCAAAAAGCCCGGTGCGATTATCGAAAATTTTTTTTTTTTTTTGCCGATTTGGGCCGAAAAGTTGAGGCTGGGGGGTATTGACAACTTTCGCGTTTTTCGCCAAAATCTTAAAAGTGCGATATCTCCGACACTGGACAAGCTAGAGAGGTCCGCGAGGGCTCATTTTAAAGCGCTCCGCGCGTACTATAACATACAATAAGGGCGATTGTCTAACTCGAAAATTACGGCGCTGGCGAAGGCCGGAAATTTGGCGATTTTTCGCGATTTCTCTTCAAACTTTGAACTCACTTTTCTCGCGAACTAAACGACTTAGAACGGTCCGGGAAGTTGCGTTCGTGATGGTTTTGAGTCCACTAGCACTGGCAAAAAGCCCGGTGCGATTATCGAAAATTTTTTTTTTTTTTTTGCCGATTTGGGCCGAAAAGTTGAGGCTGGGGGGTATTGACAACTTTCGCGTTTTTCGCCAAAATCTTAAAAGTGCGATATCTCCGACACTGGACAAGCTAGAGAGGTCCGCGAGGGCTCATTTTAAAGCGCTCCGCGCGTACTATAACATACAATAAGGGCGATTGTCTAACTCGAAAATTACGGCGCTGGCGAAGGCCGGAAATTTGGCGATTTTTCGCGATTTCTCTTCAAACTTTGAACTCACTTTTCTCGCGAACTAAACGACTTAGAACGGTCCGGGAAGTTGCGTTCGTGATGGTTTTGAGTCCACTAGCACTGGCAAAAAGCCCGGTGCGATTATCGAAAATTTTTTTTTTTTTGCCGATTTGGGCCGAAAAGTTGAGGCTGGGGGGGTATTGACAACTTTCGCGTTTTTCGCCAAAATCTTAAAAGTGCGATATCTCCGACACTGGACAAGCTAGAGAGGTCCGCGAGGGCTCATTTTAAAGCGCTCCGCGCGTACTATAACATACAATAAGGGCGATTGTCTAACTCGAAAATTACGGCGCTGGCGAAGGCCGGAAATTTGGCGATTTTTCGCGATTTCTCTTCAAACTTTGAACTCACTTTTCTCGCGAACTAAACGACTTAGAACGGTCCGGGAAGTTGCGTTCGTGATGGTTTTGAGTCCACTAGCACTGGCAAAAAGCCCGGTGCGATTATCGAAAATTTTTTTTTTTTTTGCCGATTTGGGCCGAAAAGTTGAGGCTGGGGGGTATTGACAACTTTCGCGTTTTTCGCCAAAATCTTAAAAGTGCGATATCTCCGACACTGGACAAGCTAGAGAGGTCCGCGAGGGCTCATTTTAAAGCGCTCCGCGCGTACTATAACATACAATAAGGGCGATTGTCTAACTCGAAAATTACGGCGCTGGCGAAGGCCGGAAATTTGGCGATTTTTCGCGATTTCTCTTCAAACTTTGAACTCACTTTTCTCGCGAACTAAACGACTTAGAACGGTCCGGGAAGTTGCGTTCGTGATGGTTTTGAGTCCACTAGCACTGGCAAAAAGCCCGGTGCGATTATCGAAAATTTTTTTTTTTTTGCCGATTTGGGCCGAAAAGTTGAGGCGGGGGGGGTATTGACAACTTTCGCGTTTTTCGCCAAAATCTTAAAAGTGCGATATCTCCGACACTGGACAAGCTAGAGAGGTCCGCGAGGGCTCATTTTAAAGCGCTCCGCGCGTACTATAACATACAATAAGGGCGATTGTCTAACTCGAAAATTACGGCGCTGGCGAAGGCCGGAAATTTGGCGATTTTTCGCGATTTCTCTTCAAACTTTGAACTCACTTTTCTCGCGAACTAAACGACTTAGAACGGTCCGGGAAGTTGCGTTCGTGATGGTTTTGAGTCCACTAGCACTGGCAAAAAGCCCGGTGCGATTATCGAAAATTTTTTTTTTTTTTTGCCGATTTGGGCCGAAAAGTTGAGGCTGGGGGTATTGACAACTTTCGCGTTTTTCGCCAAAATCTTAAAAGTGCGATATCTCCGACACTGGACAAGCTAGAGAGGTCCGCGAGGGCTCATTTTAAAGCGCTCCGCGCGTACTATAACATACAATAAGGGCGATTGTCTAACTCGAAAATTACGGCGCTGGCGAAGGCCGGAAATTTGGCGATTTTTCGCGATTTCTCTTCAAACTTTGAACTCACTTTTCTCGCGAACTAAACGACTTAGAACGGTCCGGGAAGTTGCGTTCGTGATGGTTTTGAGTCCACTAGCACTGGCAAAAAGCCCGGTGCGATTATCGAAAATTTTTTTTTTTTGCCGATTTTGGCCGAAAAGTTGATGCTGGGGGTGTATTGACAACTTTCGCGTTTTTCGCCAAAATCTTAAAAGTGCGATATCTCCGACACTGGACAAGCTAGAGAGGTCCGCGAGGGCTCATTTTAAAGCGCTCCGCGCGTACTATAACATACAATAAGGGCGATTGTCTAACTCGAAAATTACGGCGCTGGCGAAGGCCGGAAATTTGGCGATTTTTCGCGATTTCTCTTCAAACTTTGAACTCACTTTTCTCGCGAACTAAACGACTTAGAACGGTCCGGGAAGTTGCGTTCGTGATGGTTTTGAGTCCACTAGCACTGGCAAAAAGCCCGGTGCGATTATCGAAAATTTTTTTTTTTTTGCCGATTTGGGCCGAAAAGTTGAGGCGGGGGGGGTATTGACAACTTTCGCGTTTTTCGCCAAAATCTTAAAAGTGCGATATCTCCGACACTGGACAAGCTAGAGAGGTCCGCGAGGGCTCATTTTAAAGCGCTCCGCGCGTACTATAACATACAATAAGGGCGATTGTCTAACTCGAAAATTACGGCGCTGGCGAAGGCCGGAAATTTGGCGATTTTTCGCGATTTCTCTTCAAACTTTGAACTCACTTTTCTCGCGAACTAAACGACTTAGAACGGTCCGGGAAGTTGCGTTCGTGATGGTTTTGAGTCCACTAGCACTGGCAAAAAGCCCGGTGCGATTATCGAAAATTTTTTTTTTTTTTTGCCGATTTGGGCCGAAAAGTTGAGGCGGGGGGGGTATTGACAACTTTCGCGTTTTTCGCCAAAATCTTAAAAGTGCGATATCTCCGACACTGGACAAGCTAGAGAGGTCCGCGAGGGCTCATTTTAAAGCGCTCCGCGCGTACTATAACATACAATAAGGGCGATTGTCTAACTCGAAAATTACGGCGCTGGCGAAGGCCGGAAATTTGGCGATTTTTCGCGATTTCTCTTCAAACTTTGAACTCACTTTTCTCGCGAACTAAACGACTTAGAACGGTCCGGGAAGTTGCGTTCGTGATGGTTTTGAGTCCACTAGCACTGGCAAAAAGCCCGGTGCGATTATCGAAAATTTTTTTTTTTTTTGCCGATTTGGGCCGAAAAGTTGAGGCTGGGGGGTATTGACAACTTTCGCGTTTTTCGCCAAAATCTTAAAAGTGCGATATCTCCGACACTGGACAAGCTAGAGAGGTCCGCGAGGGCTCATTTTAAAGCGCTCCGCGCGTACTATAACATACAATAAGGGCGATTGTCTAACTCGAAAATTACGGCGCTGGCGAAGGCCGGAAATTTGGCGATTTTTCGCGATTTCTCTTCAAACTTTGAACTCACTTTTCTCGCGAACTAAACGACTTAGAACGGTCCGGGAAGTTGCGTTCGTGATGGTTTTGAGTCCACTAGCACTGGCAAAAAGCCCGGTGCGATTATCGAAAATTTTTTTTTTTTTTTGCCGATTTGGGCCGAAAAGTTGAGGCTGGGGGTATTGACAACTTTCGCGTTTTTCGCCAAAATCTTAAAAGTGCGATATCTCCGACACTGGACAAGCTAGAGAGGTCCGCGAGGGCTCATTTTAAAGCGCTCCGCGCGTACTATAACATACAATAAGGGCGATTGTCTAACTCGAAAATTACGGCGCTGGCGAAGGCCGGAAATTTGGCGATTTTTCGCGATTTCTCTTCAAACTTTGAACTCACTTTTCTCGCGAACTAAACGACTTAGAACGGTCCGGGAAGTTGCGTTCGTGATGGTTTTGAGTCCACTAGCACTGGCAAAAAGCCCGGTGCGATTATCGAAAATTTTTTTTTTTTTTTGCCGATTTGGGCCGAAAAGTTGAGGCTGGGGGGGTATTGACAACTTTCGCGTTTTTCGCGAAAATCTTAAAAGTGCGATATCTCCGACACTGGACAAGCTAGAGAGGTCCGCGAGGGCTCATTTTAAAGCGCTCCGCGCGTACTATAACATACAATAAGGGCGATTGTCTAACTCGAAAATTACGGCGCTGGCGAAGGCCGGAAATTTGGCGATTTTTCGCGATTTCTCTTCAAACTTTGAACTCACTTTTCTCGCGAACTAAACGACTTAGAACGGTCCGGGAAGTTGCGTTCGTGATGGTTTTGAGTCCACTAGCACTGGCAAAAAGCCCGGTGCGATTATCGAATTTTTTTTTTTTTTTTGCCGATTTGGGCCGAAAAGTTGAGGCTGGGGGGTATTGACAACTTTCGCGTTTTTCGCCAAAATCTTAAAAGTGCGATATCTCCGATACTGGACAAGCTAGAGAGGTCCGCGAGGGCTCATTTTAAAGCGCTCCGCGCGTACTATAACATACAATAAGGGCGATTGTCTAACTCGAAAATTACGGCGCTGGCGAAGGCCGGAAATTTGGCGATTTTTCGCGATTTCTCTTCAAACTTTGAACTCACTTTTCTCGCGAACTAAACGACTTAGAACGGTCCGGGAAGTTGCGTTCGTGATGGTTTTGAGTCTACTAGCACTGGCAAAAAGTCCGGTGCGATTATCGAAAATTTTTTTTTTTTTTTTTTGCCGATTTGGGCCGAAAAGTTGAGGCTGGGGGGTATTGACAACTTTCGCGTTTTTCGCCAAAATCTTAAAAGTGCGATATCTCCGATACTGGACAAGCTAGAGAGTTACTCTAGTGCACATATAAAAGCGCTCCGCGCGTACTATAACATACAATAAGGGCGATTGTCTAACTCGAAAATTACGGCGCTGGCGAAGGCCGGAAATTTGGCGATTTTTCGCGATTTCTCTTCAAACTTTGAACTCACTTTTCTCGCGAACTAAACGACTTAGAACGGTCCGGGAAGTTGCGTTCGTGATGGTTTTGAGTCTACTAGCACTGGCAAAAAGTCCGGTGCGATTATCGAAAATTTTTTTTTTTTTTTGCCGATTTGGGCCGAAAAGTTGAGGCTGGGGGGGTATTGACAACTTTCGCGTTTTTCGCCAAAATCTTAAAAGTGCGATATCTCCGATACTGGACAAGCTAGAGAGGTCCGCGAGGGCTCATTTTAAAGCGCTCCGCGCGTACTATAACATACTATAAGGGCGATTGTCTAACTCGAAAATTACGGCGCTGGCGAAGGCGGAAATTTGGCGATTTTTCGCGATTTCTCTTCAAACTTTGAACTCACTTTCCTCGCGAACTAAACGACTTAGAACGGTCCGGGAAGTTGCGTTCGTGATGGTTTTGTGTCCACTAGCACTGGCAAAAAGCCCGGGGCGATTATCGAAAATTTTTTTTTTTTTGCCGATTTGGGCCGAAAAGTTGAGGCTGGGGGGTATTGACAACTTTCGCGTTTTTCGCCAAAATCTTAAAAGTGCGATATCTCCGATACTGGACAAGCTAGAGAGGTCCGCGAGGGCTCATTTTAAAGCGCTCCGCGCGTACTATAACATACAATAAGGGCGATTGTCTAACTCGAAAATTACGGCGCTGGCGAAGGCCGGAAATTTGGCGATTTTTCGCGATTTCTCTTCAAACTTTGAACTCACTTTCCTCGCGAACTAAACGACTTAGAACGGTCCGGGAAGTTGCGTTCGTGATGGTTTTGAGTCCACTAGCACTGGCAAAAAGTCCGGTGCGATTATCGAAAATTTTTTTTTTTTTTTTTTGCCGATTTGGGCCGAAAAGTTGAGGCTGGGGGGGTATTGACAACTTTCGCGTTTTTCGCCAAAATCTTAAAAGTGCGATATCTCCGATACTGGACAAGCTAGAGAGGTCCGCGAGGGCTCATTTTAAAGCGCTCCGCGCGTACTATAACATACAATAAGGGCGATTGTCTAACTCGAAAATTACGGCGCTGGCGAAGGCCGGAAATTTGGCGATTTTTCGCGATTTCTCTTCAAACTTTGAACTCACTTTTCTCGCGAACTAAACGACTTAGAACGGTCCGGGAAGTTGCGTTCGTGATGGTTTTGAGTCCACTAGCACTGGCAAAAAGACCGGTGCGATTATCGAAATTTTTTTTTTTTTTGCCGATTTGGGCCGAAAAGTTGAGGCTGGGGGGTATTGACAACTTTCGCGTTTTTCGCCAAAATCTTAAAAGTGCGATATCTCCGACACTGGACAAGCTAGAGAGGTCCGCGAGGGCTCATTTTAAAGCGCTCCGCGCGTACTATAACATACAATAAGGGCGATTGTCTAACTCGAAAATTACGGCGCTGGCGAAGGCCGGAAATTTGGCGATTTTTCGCGATTTCTCTTCAAACTTTGAACTCACTTTCCTCGCGAACTAAACGACTTAGAACGGTCCGGGAAGTTGCGTTCGTGATGGTTTTGAGTCCACTAGCACTGGCAAAAAGTCCGGTGCGAGTATCGAAAATTTTTTTTTTGCCGATTTGGGCCGAAAAGTACGACGTGGTGGGGTATTGACAACTTTCGCGTTTTTCGCCAAAATCTTAAAAGTGCGATATCTCCGACACTGGACAAGCTAGAGAGGTCCGCGAGGGCTCATTTTAAAGCGCTCCGCGCGTACTATAACATACAATAAGGGCGATTGTCTAACTCGAAAATTACGGCGCTGGCGAAGGCCGGAAATTTGGCGATTTTTCGCGATTTCTCTTCAAACTTTGAACTCACTTTTCTCGCGAACTAAACGACTTAGAACGGTCCGGGAAGTTGCGTTCGTGATGGTTTTGAGTCCACTAGCACTGGCAAAAGCCCGGTGCGATTATTGAAAATTTTTTTTTTTTTGCCGATTTGGGCCGAAAAGTTGGACGTGGGGGTGTATTGACAATTTTCGCGTTTTTCGCCAAAATCTTAAAAGTGCGATATCTCCGATACTGGACAAGCTAGAGAGGTCCGCGAGGGCTCATTTTAAAGCGCTCCGCGCGTACTATAACATACAATAAGGGCGATTGTCTAACTCGAAAATTACGGCGCTGGCGAAGGCCGGAAATTTGGCGATTTTTCGCGATTTCTCTTCAAACTTTGAACTCACTTTCCTCGCGAACTAAACGACTTAGAACGGTCCGGGAAGTTGCGTTCGTGATGGTTTTGAGTCCACTAGCACTGGCAAAAAGCCCGGTGCTATTATCTAAAATTTTTTTTTTTTGCCGATTTGGGCCGAAAAGTTGAGGCTGGGGGTATTGACAACTTTCGCGTTTTTCGCCAAAATCTTAAAAGTGCGATATCTCCGACACTGGACAAGCTAGAGAGGTCCGCGAGGGCTCATTTTAAAGCGCTCCGCGCGTACTATAACATACAATAAGGGCGATTGTCTAACTCGAAAATTACGGCGCTGGCGAAGGCCGGAAATTTGGCGATTTTTCGCGATTTCTCTTCAAACTTTGAACTCACTTTTCTCGCGAACTAAACGACTTAGAACGGTCCGGGAAGTTGCGTTCGTGATGGTTTTGAGTCCACTAGCACTGGCAAAAAGCCCGGTGCGATTATCGAAAATTTTTTTTTTTTGCCGATTTGGGCCGAAAAGTTGAGGCGGGGGGGGTATTGACAACTTTCGCGTTTTTCGCCAAAATCTTAAAAGTGCGATATCTCCGACACTGGACAAGCTAGAGAGGTCCGCGAGGGCTCATTTTAAAGCGCTCCGCGCGTACTATAACATACAATAAGGGCGATTGTCTAACTCGAAAATTACGGCGCTGGCGAAGGCCGGAAATTTGGCGATTTTTCGCGATTTCTCTTCAAACTTTGAACTCACTTTTCTCGCGAACTAAACGACTTAGAACGGTCCGGGAAGTTGCGTTCGTGATGGTTTTGAGTCCACTAGCACTGGCAAAAAGTCCGGTGCGATTATCGAAAATTTTTTTTTTTTTTGCCGATTTGGGCCGAAAAGTTGAGGCTGGGGGGTATTGACAACTTTCGCGTTTTTCGCCAAAATCTTAAAAGTGCGATATCTCCGATACTGGACAAGCTAGAGAGGTCCGCGAGGGCTCATTTTAAAGCGCTCCGCGCGTACTATAACATACAATAAGGGCGATTGTCTAACTCGAAAATTACGGCGCTGGCGAAGGCCGGAAATTTGGCGATTTTTCGCGATTTCTCTTCAAACTTTGAACTCACTTTCCTCGCGAACTAAACGACTTAGAACGGTCCGGGAAGTTGCGTTCGTGATGGTTTTGAGTCCACTAGCACTGGCAAAAAGTCCGGTGCGATTATCGAAAATTTTTTTTTTTTTTTGCCGATTTGGGCCGAAAAGTTGAGGCTGGGGGGTATTGACAACTTTCGCGTTTTTCGCCAAAATCTTAAAAGTGCGATATCTCCGATACTGGACAAGCTAGAGAGGTCCGCGAGGGCTCATTTTAAAGCGCTCCGCGCGTACTATAACATACAATAAGGGCGATTGTCTAACTCGAAAATTACGGCGCTGGCGAAGGCCGGAAATTTGGCGATTTTTCGCGATTTCTCTTCAAACTTTGAACTCACTTTTCTCGCGAACTAAACGACTTAGAACGGTCCGGGAAGTTGCGTTCGTGATGGTTTTGAGTCTACTAGCACTGGCAAAAAGTCCGGTGCGATTATCGAAAATTTTTTTTTTTGCCGATTTGGGCCGAAAAGTTGAGGCTGGGGGGTATTGACAACTTTCGCGTTTTTCGCCAAAATCTTAAAAGTGCGATATCTCCGATACTGGACAAGCTAGAGAGGTCCGCGAGGGCTCATTTTAAAGCGCTCCGCGCGTACTATAACATACAATAAGGGCGATTGTCTAACTCGAAAATTACGGCGCTGGCGAAGGCCGGAAATTTGGCGATTTTTCGCGATTTCTCTTCAAACTTTGAACTCACTTTTCTCGCGAACTAAACGACTTAGAACGGTCCGGGAAGTTGCGTTCGTGATGGTTTTGAGTCCACTAGCACTGGCAAAAAGCCCGGTGCGATTATCGAAAATTTTTTTTTTTTTGCCGATTTGGGCCGAAAAGTTGAGGCTGGGGGGGTATTGACAACTTTCGCGTTTTTCGCCAAAATCTTAAAAGTGCGATATCTCCGACACTGGACAAGCTAGAGAGGTCCGCGAGGGCTCATTTTAAAGCGCTCCGCGCGTACTATAACATACAATAAGGGCGATTGTCTAACTCGAAAATTACGGCGCTGGCGAAGGCCGGAAATTTGGCGATTTTTCGCGATTTCTCTTCAAACTTTGAACTCACTTTTCTCGCGAACTAAACGACTTAGAACGGTCCGGGAAGTTGCGTTCGTGATGGTTTTGAGTCCACTAGCACTGGCAAAAAGTCCGGTGCGATTATCGAAAATTTTTTTTTTTGCCGATTTGGGCCGAAAAGTTGTTCGTGGGTGGGTATTGACAACTTTCGCGTTTTTCGCCAAAATCTTAAAAGTGCGATATCTCCGATACTGGACAAGCTAGAGAGGTCCGCGAGGGCTCATTTTAAAGCGCTCCGCGCGTACTATAACATACAATAAGGGCGATTGTCTAACTCGAAAATTACGGCGCTGGCGAAGGCCGGAAATTTGGCGATTTTTCGCGATTTCTCTTCAAACTTTGAACTCACTTTTCTCGCGAACTAAACGACTTAGAACGGTCCGGGAAGTTGCGTTCGTGATGGTTTTGAGTCCACTAGCACTGGCAAAAAGCCCGGTGCGATTATCGAAAATTTTTTTTTTTTTTTTTGCCGATTTGGGCCGAAAAGTTGAGGCGGGGGGGGTATTGACAACTTTCGCGTTTTTCGCCAAAATCTTAAAAGTGCGATATCTCCGACACTGGACAAGCTAGAGAGGTCCGCGAGGGCTCATTTTAAAGCGCTCCGCGCGTACTATAACATACAATAAGGGCGATTGTCTAACTCGAAAATTACGGCGCTGGCGAAGGCCGGAAATTTGGCGATTTTTCGCGATTTCTCTTCAAACTTTGAACTCACTTTTCTCGCGAACTAAACGACTTAGAACGGTCCGGGAAGTTGCGTTCGTGATGGTTTTGAGTCCACTAGCACTGGCAAAAAGTCCGGTGCGATTATCGAAAATTTTTTTTTTTTTTGCCGATTTGGGCCGAAAAGTTGAGGCTGGGGGGTATTGACAACTTTCGCGTTTTTCGCCAAAATCTTAAAAGTGCGATATCTCCGATACTGGACAAGCTAGAGAGGTCCGCGAGGGCTCATTTTAAAGCGCTCCGCGCGTACTATAACATACAATAAGGGCGATTGTCTAACTCGAAAATTACGGCGCTGGCGAAGGCCGGAAATTTGGCGATTTTTCGCGATTTCTCTTCAAACTTTGAACTCACTTTCCTCGCGAACTAAACGACTTAGAACGGTCCGGGAAGTTGCGTTCGTGATGGTTTTGAGTCTACTAGCACTGGCAAAAAGTCCGGTGCGATTATCGAAAATTTTTTTTTTTTTGCCGATTTGGGCCGAAAAGTTGAGGCTGGGGGGTATTGACAACTTTCGCGTTTTTCGCCAAAATCTTAAAAGTGCGATATCTCCGATACTGGACAAGCTAGAGAGGTCCGCGAGGGCTCATTTTAAAGCGCTCCGCGCGTACTATAACATACAATAAGGGCGATTGTCTAACTCGAAAATTACGGCGCTGGCGAAGGCCGGAAATTTGGCGATTTTTCGCGATTTCTCTTCAAACTTTGAACTCACTTTTCTCGCGAACTAAACGACTTAGAACGGTCCGGGAGGTTGCGTTCGTGATGGTTTTGAGTCTACTAGCACTGGCAAAAAGACCGGTGCGATTATCGAAATTTTTTTTTTGCCGACATGAGCCGAAAAGTTGAAGGAGGGGTGGTATTATTGGCAACTTTCGCGTTTTTCGCCAAAATCTTTAAAGTGCGATATCTCCGATACTGTAGAAGCTAGGGAGGTCCGCAAGGGCTCATTTTAAAGCGCTTCGCGCGTACTATAACATACAATAAGGGCGATTGTCTAACTCGAAAATTACGGCGCTGGCGAAGGCCGGAAATTTGGCGATTTTTCGCGATTTCTCTTCAAACTTTGAACTCACTTTTCTCGCGAACTAAACGACTTAGAACGGTCCGGGAAGTTGCGTTCGTGATGGTTTTGAGTATACTAGCACTGGCAAAAAGTCCGGTGCGATTATCGAAAATTTTTTTTTTTTTTTGCCGATTTGGGCCGAAAAGTTGAGGCTGGGGGGTATTGACAACTTTCGCGTTTTTCGCCAAAATCTTAAAAGTGCGATATCTCCGATACTGGACAAGCTAGAGAGGTCCGCGAGGGCTCATTTTAAAGCGCTCCGCGCGTACTATAACATACAATAAGGGCGATTGTCTAACTCGAAAATTACGGCGCTGGCGAAGGCCGGAAATTTGGCGATTTTTCGCGATTTCTCTTCAAACTTTGAACTCACTTTCCTCGCGAACTAAACGACTTAGAACGGTCCGGGAAGTTGCGTTCGTGATGGTTTTGAGTCCACTAGCACTGGCAAAAAGTCCGGTGCGATTATCGAAAATTTTTTTTTTTTTTGCCGATTTGGGCCGAAAAGTTGAGGCTGGGGGGTATTGACAACTTTCGCGTTTTTCGCCAAAATCTTAAAAGTGCGATATCTCAGATACTGGACAAGCTAGAGAGGTCCGCGAGGGCTCATTTTAAAGCGCTCCGCGCGTACTATAACATACAATAAGGGCGATTGTCTAACTCGAAAATTACGGCGCTGGCGAAGGCCGGAAATTTGGCGATTTTTCGCGATTTCTCTTCAAACTTTGAACTCACTTTCCTCGCGAACTAAACGACTTAGAACGGTCCGGGAAGTTGCGTTCGTGATGGTTTTGAGTCTACTAGCACTGGCAAAAAGTCCGGTGCGATTATCGAAAATTTTTTTTTTTTTTGCCGATTTGGGCCGAAAAGTTGAGGCTGGGGGGTATTGACAACTTTCGCGTTTTTCGCCAAAATCTTAAAAGTGCGATATCTCCGATACTGGACAAGCTAGAGAGGTCCGCGAGGGCTCATTTTAAAGCGCTCCGCGCGTACTATAACATACAATAAGGGCGATTGTCTAACTCGAAAATTACGGCGCTGGCGAAGGCCGGAAATTTGGCGATTTTTCGCGATTTCTCTTCAAACTTTGAACTCACTTTCCTCGCGAACTAAACGACTTAGAACGGTCCGGGAAGTTGCGTTCGTGATGGTTTTGAGTCTACTAGCACTGGCAAAAAGTCCGGTGCGATTATCGAAAATTTTTTTTTTTTTTTTTGCCGATTTGGGCCGAAAAGTTGAGGCTGGGGGTATTGACAACTTTCGCGTTTTTCGCCAAAATCTTAAAAGTGCGATATCTCCGATACTGGACAAGCTAGAGAGGTCCGCGAGGGCTCATTTTAAAGCGCTCCGCGCGTACTATAACATACAATAAGGGCGATTGTCTAACTCGAAAATTACGGCGCTGGCGAAGGCCGGAAATTTGGCGATTTTTCGCGATTTCTCTTCAAACTTTGAACTCACTTTCCTCGCGAACTAAACGACTTAGAACGGTCCGGGAAGTTGCGTTCGTGATGGTTTTGAGTCTACTAGCACTGGCAAAAAGTCCGGTGCGATTATCGAAAATTTTTTTTTTTTTGCCGATTTGGGCCGAAAAGTTGAGGCTGGGGGGTATTGACAACTTTCGCGTTTTTCGCCAAAATCTTAAAAGTGCGATATCTCCGATACTGGACAAGCTAGAGAGGTCCGCGAGGGCTCATTTTAAAGCGCTCCGCGCGTACTATAACATACAATAAGGGCGATTGTCTAACTCGAAAATTACGGCGCTGGCGAAGGCCGGAAATTTGGCGATTTTTCGCGATTTCTCTTCAAACTTTGAACTCACTTTCCTCGCGAACTAAACGACTTAGAACGGTCCGGGAAGTTGCGTTCGTGATGGTTTTGAGTCTACTAGCACTGGCAAAAAGTCCGGTGCGATTATCGAAAATTTTTTTTTTTTTGCCGATTTGGGCCGAAAAGTTGAGGCTGGGGGGGTATTGACAACTTTCGCGTTTTTCGCCAAAATCTTAAAAGTGCGAAATCTCCGATACTGGACAAGCTAGAGAGGTCCGCGAGGGCTCATTTTAAAGCGCTCCGCGCGTACTATAACATACAATAAGGGCGATTGTCTAACTCGAAAATTACGGCGCTGGCGAAGGCCGGAAATTTGGCGATTTTTCGCGATTTCTCTTCAAACTTTGAACTCACTTTCCTCGCGAACTAAACGACTTAGAACGGTCCGGGAAGTTGCGTTCGTGATGGTTTTGAGTCTACTAGCACTGGCAAAAAGTCCGGTGCGATTATCGAAAATTTTTTTTTTTTTGCCGATTTGGGCCGAAAAGTTGAGGCTGGGGGGTATTGACAACTTTCGCGTTTTTCGCCAAAATCTTAAAAGTGCGATATCTCCGATACTGGACAAGCTAGAGAGGTCCGCGAGGGCTCATTTTAAAGCGCTCCGCGCGTACTATAACATACAATAAGGGCGATTGTCTAACTCGAAAATTACGGCGCTGGCGAAGGCCGGAAATTTGGCGATTTTTCGCGATTTCTCTTCAAACTTTGAACTCACTTTCCTCGCGAACTAAACGACTTAGAACGGTCCGGGAAGTTGCGTTCGTGATGGTTTTGAGTCCACTAGCACTGGCAAAAAGTCCGGTGCGATTATCGAAAATTTTTTTTTTTTTTTTTTGCCGATTTGGGCCGAAAAGTTGAGGCTGGGGGTATTGACAACTTTCGCGTTTTTCGCCAAAATCTTAAAAGTGCGATATCTCCGATACTGGACAAGCTAGAGAGGTCCGCGAGGGCTCATTTTAAAGCGCTCCGCGCGTACTATAACATACAATAAGGGCGATTGTCTAACTCGAAAATTACGGCGCTGGCGAAGGCCGGAAATTTGGCGATTTTTCGCGATTTCTCTTCAAACTTTGAACTCACTTTCCTCGCGAACTAAACGACTTAGAACGGTCTGGGAGGTTGTGTTCGTGATGGTTTTGAGTCTACTAGCACTGGCAAAAAGCCCGGTGCGATTATCGAAATTTTTTTTTTTTTGCCGATTTGGGCCGAAAAGTTGAAGGAGGGGTGGTATTATTGGCAACTTTCGCGTTTTTCGCCAAAATCTTTAAAGTGCGATATCTCCGATACTGGACAAGCTAGAGAGGTCCGCGAGGGCTCATTTTAAAGCGCTCCGCGCGTACTATAACATACAATAAGGGCGATTGTCTAACTCGAAAATTACGGCGCTGGCGAAGGCCGGAAATTTGGCGATTTTTCGCGATTTCTCTTCAAACTTTGTTCTCTGTTTTCTCGAGAACTCACAGACTTAGAACGGTCCGGGAAGTTGCGTTCGTGATGGTTTTGAGTCCACTAGCACTGGCAAAAAGTCCGGTGCGATTATCGAAAATTTTTTTTTTTTTTGCCGATTTGGGCCGAAAAGTTGAGGCTGGGGGGTATTGACAACTTTCGCGTTTTTCGCCAAAATCTTAAAAGTGCGATATCTCCGATACTGGACAAGCTAGAGAGGTCCGCGAGGGCTCATTTTAAAGCGCTCCGCGCGTACTATAACATACAATAAGGGCGATTGTCTAACTCGAAAATTACGGCGCTGGCGAAGGCCGGAAATTTGGCGATTTTTCGCGATTTCTCTTCAAACTTTGAACTCACTTTCCTCGCGAACTAAACGACTTAGAACGGTCCGGGAAGTTGCGTTCGTGATGGTTTTGAGTCTACTAGCACTGGCAAAAAGTCCGGTGCGATTATCGAAAATTTTTTTTTTTTGCCGATTTGGGCCGAAAAGTTGAGGCTGGGGGGGTATTGACAACTTTCGCGTTTTTCGCCAAAATCTTAAAAGTGCGATATCTCCGATACTGGACAAGCTAGAGAGGTCCGCGAGGGCTCATTTTAAAGCGCTCCGCGCGTACTATAACATACAATAAGGGCGATTGTCTAACTCGAAAATTACGGCGCTGGCGAAGGCCGGAAATTTGGCGATTTTTCGCGATTTCTCTTCAAACTTTGAACTCACTTTCCTCGCGAACTAAACGACTTAGAACGGTCCGGGAAGTTGCGTTCGTGATGGTTTTGAGTCCACTAGCACTGGCAAAAAGTCCGGTGCGATTATCGAAAATTTTTTTTTTTTTTTTTGCCGATTTGGGCCGAAAAGTTGAGGCTGGGGGGTATTGACAACTTTCGCGTTTTTCGCCAAAATCTTAAAAGTGCGATATCTCCGATACTGGACAAGCTAGAGAGGTCCGCGAGGGCTCATTTTAAAGCGCTCCGCGCGTACTATAACATACAATAAGGGCGATTGTCTAACTCGAAAATTACGGCGCTGGCGAAGGCCGGAAATTTGGCGATTTTTCGCGATTTCTCTTCAAACTTTGAACTCACTTTCCTCGCGAACTAAACGACTTAGAACGGTCCGGGAAGTTGCGTTCGTGATGGTTTTGAGTCTACTAGCACTGGCAAAAAGTCCGGTGCGATTATCGAAAATTTTTTTTTTTGCCGATTTGGGCCGAAAAGTTGAGGCTGGGGGGTATTGACAACTTTCGCGTTTTTCGCCAAAATCTTAAAAGTGCGATATCTCCGATACTGGACAAGCTAGAGAGGTCCGCGAGGGCTCATTTTAAAGCGCTCCGCGCGTACTATAACATACAATAAGGGCGATTGTCTAACTCGAAAATTACGGCGCTGGCGAAGGCCGGAAATTTGGCGATTTTTCGCGATTTCTCTTCAAACTTTGAACTCACTTTCCTCGCGAACTAAACGACTTAGAACGGTCCGGGAAGTTGCGTTCGTGATGGTTTTGAGTCCACTAGCACTGGCAAAAAGTCCGGTGCGATTATCGAAAATTTTTTTTTTTTTTGCCGATTTGGGCCGAAAAGTTGAGGCTGGGGGGTATTGACAACTTTCGCGTTTTTCGCCAAAATCTTAAAAGTGCGATATCTCCGATACTGGACAAGCTAGAGAGGTCCGCGAGGGCTCATTTTAAAGCGCTCCGCGCGTACTATAACATACAATAAGGGCGATTGTCTAACTCGAAAATTACGGCGCTGGCGAAGGCCGGAAATTTGGCGATTTTTCGCGATTTCTCTTCAAACTTTGAACTCACTTTCCTCGCGAACTAAACGACTTAGAACGGTCCGGGAAGTTGCGTTCGTGATGGTTTTGAGTCTACTAGCACTGGCAAAAAGTCCGGTGCGATTATCGAAAATTTTTTTTTTTTTGCCGATTTGGGCCGAAAAGTTGAGGCTGGGGGGTATTGACAACTTTCGCGTTTTTCGCCAAAATCTTAAAAGTGCGATATCTCCGATACTGGACAAGCTAGAGAGGTCCGCGAGGGCTCATTTTAAAGCGCTCCGCGCGTACTATAACATACAATAAGGGCGATTGTCTAACTCGAAAATTACGGCGCTGGCGAAGGCCGGAAATTTGGCGATTTTTCGCGATTTCTCTTCAAACTTTGAACTCACTTTCCTCGCGAACTAAACGACTTAGAACGGTCCGGGAAGTTGCGTTCGTGATGGTTTTGAGTCCACTAGCACTGGCAAAAAGTCCGGTGCGATTATCGAAAATTTTTTTTTTTTTTGCCGATTTGGGCCGAAAAGTTGAGGCTGGGGGGTATTGACAACTTTCGCGTTTTTCGCCAAAATCTTAAAAGTGCGATATCTCCGATACTGGACAAGCTAGAGAGGTCCGCGAGGGCTCATTTTAAAGCGCTCCGCGCGTACTATAACATACTATAAGGGCGATTGTCTAACTCGAAAATTACGGCGCTGGCGAAGGCCGGAAATTTGGCGATTTTTCGCGATTTCTCTTCAAACTTTGAACTCACTTTCCTCGCGAACTAAACGACTTAGAACGGTCCGGGAAGTTGCGTTCGTGATGGTTTTGAGTCCACTAGCACTGGCAAAAAGTCCGGTGCGATTATCGAAAATTTTTTTTTTTTTTTGCCGATTTGGGCCGAAAAGTTGAGGCTGGGGGGTATTGACAACTTTCGCGTTTTTCGCCAAAATCTTAAAAGTGCGATATCTCCGATACTGGACAAGCTAGAGAGGTCCGCGAGGGCTCATTTTAAAGCGCTCCGCGCGTACTATAACATACAATAAGGGCGATTGTCTAACTCGAAAATTACGGCGCTGGCGAAGGCCGGAAATTTGGCGATTTTTCGCGATTTCTCTTCAAACTTTGAACTCACTTTTCTCGCGAACTAAACGACTTAGAACGGTCCGGGAAGTTGCGTTCGTGATGGTTTTGAGTCCACTAGCACTGGCAAAAAGTCCGGTGCGATTATCGAAAATTTTTTTTTTTTTTGCCGATTTGGGCCGAAAAGTTGAGGCTGGGGGGTATTGACAACTTTCGCGTTTTTCGCCAAAATCTTAAAAGTGCGATATCTCCGATACTGGACAAGCTAGAGAGGTCCGCGAGGGCTCATTTTAAAGCGCTCCGCGCGTACTATAACATACAATAAGGGCGATTGTCTAACTCGAAAATTACGGCGCTGGCGAAGGCCGGAAATTTGGCGATTTTTCGCGATTTCTCTTCAAACTTTGAACTCACTTTCCTCGCGAACTAAACGACTTAGAACGGTCCGGGAAGTTGCGTTCGTGATGGTTTTGAGTCTACTAGCACTGGCAAAAAGTCCGGTGCGATTATCGAAAATTTTTTTTTTTTTTTGCCGATTTGGGCCGAAAAGTTGAGGCTGGGGGGTATTGACAACTTTCGCGTTTTTCGCCAAAATCTTAAAAGTGCGATATCTCCGATACTGGACAAGCTAGAGAGGTCCGCGAGGGCTCATTTTAAAGCGCTCCGCGCGTACTATAACATACAATAAGGGCGATTGTCTAACTCGAAAATTACGGCGCTGGCGAAGGCCGGAAATTTGGCGATTTTTCGCGATTTCTCTTCAAACTTTGAACTCACTTTCCTCGCGAACTAAACGACTTAGAACGGTCCGGGAAGTTGCGTTCGTGATGGTTTTGAGTCCACTAGCACTGGCAAAAAGCCCGGTGCGATTATCGAAAATTTTTTTTTTTTTGCCGATTTGGGCCGAAAAGTTGAGGCTGGGGGGGTATTGACAACTATCGCGTTTTTCGCCAAAATCTTAAAAGTGCGATATCTCCGACACTGGACAAGCTAGAGAGGTCCGCGAGGGCTCATTTTAAAGCGCTCCGCGCGTACTATAACATACAATAAGGGCGATTGTCTAACTCGAAAATTACGGCGCTGGCGAAGGCCGGAAATTTGGCGATTTTTCGCGATTTCTCTTCAAACTTTGAACTCACTTTCCTCGCGAACTAAACGACTTAGAACGGTCCGGGAAGTTGCGTTCGTGATGGTTTTGAGTCCACTAGCACTGGCAAAAAGCCCGGTGCGATTATCGAAAATTTTTTTTTTTTTGCCGATTTGGGCCGGAAAGTTGGACGTGGGGGTGTATTGACAACTTTCGCGTTTTTCGCCAAAATCTTAAAAGTGCGATATCTCCGATACTGGACAAGCTAGAGAGGTCCGCGAGGGCTCATTTTAAAGCGCTCCGCGCGTACTATAACATACAATAAGGGCGATTGTCTAACTCGAAAATTACGGCGCTGGCGAAGGCCGGAAATTTGGCGATTTTTCGCGATTTCTCTTCAAACTTTGAACTCACTTTCCTCGCGAACTAAACGACTTAGAACGGTCCGGGAAGTTGCGTTCGTGATGGTTTTGAGTCCACTAGCACTGGCAAAAAGTCCGGTGCGATTATCGAAAATTTTTTTTTTTTTGCCGATTTGGGCCGAAAAGTTGCCGCTGGGGGGGTATTGACAACTTTCGCGTTTTTCGCCAAAATCTTAAAAGTGCGATATCTCCGATACTGGACAAGCTAGAGAGGTCCGCGAGGGCTCATTTTAAAGCGCTCCGCGCGTACTATAACATACAATAAGGGCGATTGTCTAACTCGAAAATTACGGCGCTGGCGAAGGCCGGAAATTTGGCGATTTTTCGCGATTTCTCTTCAAACTTTGAACTCACTTTCCTCGCGAACTAAACGACTTAGAACGGTCCGGGAAGTTGCGTTCGTGATGGTTTTGAGTCCACTAGCACTGGCAAAAAGTCCGGTGCGATTATCGAAAATTTTTTTTTTTTTTGCCGATTTGGGCCGAAAAGTTGAGGCTGGGGGGTATTGACAACTTTCGCGTTTTTCGCCAAAATCTTAAAAGTGCGATATCTCCGATACTGGACAAGCTAGAGAGGTCCGCGAGGGCTCATTTTAAAGCGCTCCGCGCGTACTATAACATACAATAAGGGCGATTGTCTAACTCGAAAATTACGGCGCTGGCGAAGGCCGGAAATTTGGCGATTTTTCGCGATTTCTCTTCAAACTTTGAACTCACTTTTCTCGCGAACTAAACGACTTAGAACGGTCCGGGAAGTTGCGTTCGTGATGGTTTTGAGTCCACTAGCACTGGCAAAAAGCCCGGTGCGATTATCGAAAATTTTTTTTTTTTTTGCCGATTTGGGCCGAAAAGTTGAGGCTGGGGGGTATTGACAACTTTCGCGTTTTTCGCCAAAGTATTAAAAGTGCGATATCTCCGACACTGGACAAGCTAGAGAGGTCCGCGAGGGCTCATTTTAAAGCGCTCCGCGCGTACTATAACATACAATAAGGGCGATTGTCTAACTCGAAAATTACGGCGCTGGCGAAGGCCGGAAATTTGGCGATTTTTCGCGATTTCTCTTCAAACTTTGAACTCACTTTTCTCGCGAACTAAACGACTTAGAACGGTCCGGGAAGTTGCGTTCGTGATGGTTTTGAGTCCACTAGCACTGGCAAAAAGCCCGGTGCGATTATCGAAAATTTTTTTTTTTTTTTTGCCGATTTGGGCCGAAAAGTTGAGGCTGGGGGGTATTGACAACTTTCGCGTTTTTCGCCAAAATCTTAAAAGTGCGATATCTCCGATACTGGACAAGCTAGAGAGGTCCGCGAGGGCTCATTTTAAAGCGCTCCGCGCGTACTATAACATACAATAAGGGCGATTGTCTAACTCGAAAATTACGGCGCTGGCGAAGGCCGGAAATTTGGCGATTTTTCGCGATTTCTCTTCAAACTTTGAACTCACTTTTCTCGCGAACTAAACGACTTAGAACGGTCCGGGAAGTTGCGTTCGTGATGGTTTTGAGTCCACTAGCACTGGCAAAAAGTCCGGTGCGATTATCGAAAATTTTTTTTTTTTTGCCGATTTGGGCCGAAAAGTTGAGGCTGGGGGGTATTGACAACTTTCGCGTTTTTCGCCAAAATCTTAAAAGTGCGATATCTCCGATACTGGACAAGCTAGAGAGGTCCGCGAGGGCTCATTTTAAAGCGCTCCGCGCGTACTATAACATACAATAAGGGCGATTGTCTAACTCGAAAATTACGGCGCTGGCGAAGGCCGGAAATTTGGCGATTTTTCGCGATTTCTCTTCAAACTTTGAACTCACTTTCCTCGCGAACTAAACGACTTAGAACGGTCCGGGAAGTTGCGTTCGTGATGGTTTTGAGTCCACTAGCACTGGCAAAAAGCCCGGTGCGATTATCGAAAATTTTTTTTTTTTTGCCGATTTGGGCCGAAAAGTTGAGGCTGGGGGTATTGACAACTTTCGCGTTTTTCGCCAAAATCTTAAAAGTGCGATATCTCCGATACTGGACAAGCTAGAGAGGTCCGCGAGGGCTCATTTTAAAGCGCTCCGCGCGTACTATAACATACAATAAGGGCGATTGTCTAACTCGAAAATTACGGCGCTGGCGAAGGCCGGAAATTTGGCGATTTTTCGCGATTTCTCTTCAAACTTTGAACTCACTTTCCTCGCGAACTAAACGACTTAAAAAGGACCGGGAGGTTGCGTTCGTGATGGTTTTGAGTCCACTAGCACTGGCAAAAAGCCCGGTGCGATTATCGAAAATTTTTTTTTTTTTTGCCGATTTGGGCCGAAAAGTTGAGGCTGGGGGGTATTGACAACTTTCGCGTTTTTCGCCAAAATCTTAAAAGTGCGATATCTCCGATACTGGACAAGCTAGAGAGGTCCGCGAGGGCTCATTTTAAAGCGCTCCGCGCGTACTATAACATACAATAAGGGCGATTGTCTAACTCGAAAATTACGGCGCTGGCGAAGGCCGGAAATTTGGCGATTTTTCGCGATTTCTCTTCAAACTTTGAACTCACTTTTCTCGCGAACTAAACGACTTAGAACGGTCCGGGAGGTTGCGTTGGTGATGGTTTTGAGTCCACTAGCACTGGCAAAAAGCCCGGTGCGATTATCGAAGATTTTTTTTTTTTCGTCGATTTGGGCCGAAAAGTTGAGGCTGGGGGGTATTGACAACTTTCGCGTTTTTCGCCAAAATCTTAAAAGTGCGATATCTCCGATACTGGACAAGCTAGAGAGGTCCGCGAGGGCTCATTTTAAAGCGCTCCGCGCGTACTATAACATACTATAAGGGCGATTGTCTAACTCGAAAATTACGGCGCTGGCGAAGGCCGGAAATTTGGCGATTTTTCGCGATTTCTCATCAAACTTTGAACTCACTTTTCTCGCGAACTAAACGACTTAGAACGGTCCGGGAAGTTGCGTTCGTGATGGTTTTGAGTCCACTAGCACTGGCAAAAAGCCCGGTGCGATTATCGAAAATTTTTTTTTTTTGCCGATTTGGGCCGAAAAGTTGAGGCTGGGGGGGTATTGACAACTTTCGCGTTTTTCGCCAAAATCTTAAAAGTGCGATATCTCCGATACTGGACAAGCTAGAGAGGTCCGCGAGGGCTCATTTTAAAGCGCTCCGCGCGTACTATAACATACAATAAGGGCGATTGTCTAACTCGAAAATTACGGCGCTGGCGAAGGCCGGAAATTTGGCGATTTTTCGCGATTTCTCTTCAAACTTTGAACTCACTTTCCTCGCGAACTAAACGACTTAGAACGGTCCGGGAAGTTGCGTTCGTGATGGTTTTGAGTCCACTAGCACTGGCAAAAAGCCCGGTGCGATTATCGAAAATTTTTTTTTTTTTGCCGATTTGGGCCGAAAAGTTGAGGCTGGGGGGTATTGACAACTTTCGCGTTTTTCGCCAAAATCTTAAAAGTGCGATATCTCCGATACTGGACAAGCTAGAGAGGTCCGCGAGGGCTCATTTTAAAGCGCTCCGCGCGTACTATAACATACAATAAGGGCGATTGTCTAACTCGAAAATTACGGCGCTGGCGAAGGCCGGAAATTTGGCGATTTTTCGCGATTTCTCTTCAAACTTTGAACTCACTTTTCTCGCGAACTAAACGACTTGGAACGGTCCGAGAGGTTGCGTTCGGTGATGGTTTTGAGTCCACTAGCACTGGCAAAAAGACCGGTGCGATTATCGAAAATTTTTTTTTTTCGCCGATTTGGGCCGAAAAGTTGAGGCTGGGGGGTATTGACAACTTTCGCGTTTTTCGCCAAAATCTTAAAAGTGCGATATCTCCGATACTGGACAAGCTAGAGAGGTCCGCGAGGGCTCATTTTAAAGCGCTCCGCGCGTACTATAACATACAATAAGGGCGATTGTCTAACTCGAAAATTACGGCGCTGGCGAAGGCCGGAAATTTGGCGATTTTTCGCGATTTCTCTTCAAACTTTGAACTCACTTTTCTCGCGAACTAAACGACTTAGAACGGTCCGGGAAGTTGCGTTCGTGATGGTTTTGAGTCCACTAGCACTGGCAAAAAGCCCGGTGCGATTATCGAAAATTTTTTTTTTTTTTGCCGATTTGGGCCGAAAAGTTGAGGATGGGGGTGTATTGACAACTTTCGCGTTTTTCGCCAAAATCTTAAAAGTGCGATATCTCCGATACTGGACAAGCTAGAGAGGTCCGCGAGGGCTCATTTTAAAGCGCTCCGCGCGTACTAT
The DNA here is from genome assembly GCA_033815515.1 of Cryptocheilus praepositus. Taxonomy (NCBI): domain Eukaryota; kingdom Metazoa; phylum Arthropoda; class Insecta; order Hymenoptera; family Pompilidae; genus Cryptocheilus; species Cryptocheilus praepositus. The sequence continues at coordinate 2,017,420 of JAWWQZ010000190.1, forward strand.
AACATACAATAAGGGCGATTGTCTAACTCGAAAATTACGGCGCTGGCGAAGGCCGGAAATTTGGCGATTTTTCGCGATTTCTCTTCAAACTTTGAACTCACTTTCCTCGCGAACTAAACGACTTAGAACGGTCCGGGAAGTTGCGTTCGTGATGGTTTTGAGTCTACTAGCACTGGCAAAAAGTCCGGTGTGATTATCGAAAATTTTTTTTTTGCCGATTTGGGCCGAAAAGTTGAGGCTGGGGGGGTATTGACAACTTTCGCGTTTTTCGCCAAAATCTTAAAAGTGCTATATCTCCGATACTGGACAAGCTAGAGAGGTCCGCGAGGGCTCATTTTAAAGCGCTCCGCGCGTACTATAACATACAATAAGGGCGATTGTCTAACTCGAAAATTACGGCGCTGGCGAAGGCCGGAAATTTGGCGATTTTTCGCGATTTCTCTTCAAACTTTGAACTCACTTTCCTCGCGAACTAAACGACTTAGAACGGTCCGGGAAGTTGCGTTCGTGATGGTTTTGAGTCCACTAGCACTGGCAAAAACCCCGGTGCGATTATCGAAAATTTTTTTTTTTTTGCCGATTTGGGCCGAAAAGTTGAGGCTGGGGGGTATTGACAACTTTCGCGTTTGTCGCCAAAAGCTTAAAAGTGAGATATCTCCGATACTGGACAAGCTAGAGAGGTCCGCGAGGGCTCATTTTAAAGCGCTCCGCGCGTACTATAACATACAATAAGGGCGATTGTCTAACTCGAAAATTACGGCGCTGGCGAAGGCCGGAAATTTGGCGATTTTTCGCGATTTCTCTTCAAACTTTGAACTCACTTTCCTCGCGAACTAAACGACTTAGAACGGTCCGGGAAGTTGCGTTCGTGATGGTTTTGAGTCCACTAGCACTGGCAAAAAGCCCGGTGCGATTATCGAAAATTTTTTTTTTTTTTGCCGATTTGGGCCGAAAAGTTGAGGCTGGGGGTATTGACAACTTTCGCGTTTTTCGCCAAAATCTTAAAAGTGCGATATCTCCGATACTGGACAAGCTAGAGAGGTCCGCGAGGGCTCATTTTAAAGCGCTCCGCGCGTACTATAACATACAATAAGGGCGATTGTCTAACTCGAAAATTACGGCGCTGGCGAAGGCCGGAAATTTGGCGATTTTTCGCGATTTCTCTTCAAACTTTGAACTCACTTTCCTCGCGAACTAAACGACTTAGAACGGTCCGGGAAGTTGCGTTCGTGATGGTTTTGAGTCCACTAGCACTGGCAAAAAGCCCGGTGCGATTATCGAAAATTTTTTTTTTTTGCCGATTTGGGCCGAAAAGTTGAGGCTGGGGGTATTGACAACTTTCGCGTTTTTCGCCAAAATCTTAAAAGTGCGATATCTCCGATACTGGACAAGCTAGAGAGGTCCGCGAGGGCTCATTTTAAAGCGCTCCGCGCGTACTATAACATACAATAAGGGCGATTGTCTAACTCGAAAATTACGGCGCTGGCGAAGGCCGGAAATTTGGCGATTTTTCGCGATTTCTCTTCAAACTTTGAACTCACTTTCCTCGCGAACTAAACGACTTAGAACGGTCCGGGAGGTTGCGTTCGTGATGTTTTTGCGTCTCCTAGTACTGGCAAAAAGACCGGTGCGATTATCGAAAATTTTTTTTTTGCCGACTTGTGCCGAAAAGTTGAAGGTGGGGCGGTGTTGTTGACAACTTTCGCGATTTCGCCAGAATCTTAAAAGTGCGATATCTCCGATACCAGACAAGCTAGAGAGGTCCGCGACGGCTCATTTTAAAGCGCTTCGGGTGTACTATAACATACAAGGGCGATTGTCTAACTCGAAAATTACGGCGCTGGCGAAGGCCGGAAATTTGGCGATTTTTCGCGATTTCTCTTCAAACTTTGAACTCACTTTCCTCGCGAACTAAACGACTTAGAACGGTCCGGGAAGTTGCGTTCGTGATGGTTTTGAGTCCACTAGCACTGGCAAAAAGCCCGGTGCGATTATCGAAAATTTTTTTTTTTTTTTTGCCGATTTGGGCCGAAAAGTTGAGGCTGGGGGTATTGACAACTTTCGCGTTTTTCGCCAAAATCTTAAAAGTGCGATATCTCCGATACTGGACAAGCTAGAGAGGTCCGCGAGGGCTCATTTTAAAGCGCTCCGCGCGTACTATAACATACTATAAGGGCGATTGTCTAACTCGAAAATTACGGCGCTGGCGAAGGCCGGAAATTTGGCGATTTTTCGCGATTTCTCTTCAAACTTTGAACTCACTTTCCTCGCGAACTAAACGACTTAGAACGGTCCGGGAGGTTGCGTTCGTGATGTTATTGAGTCTCCTAGCACTGGCAAAAAGCCCGGTGCGATTATCGAAAATTTTTTTTTTTCGTCATTTTGGGCCGAAAAGTTGAGGCTGGGGGGGTATTGACAACTTTCGCGTTTTTCGCCAAAATCTTAAAAGTGCGATATCTCCGATACTGGACAAGCTAGAGAGGTCCGCGAGGGCTCATTTTAAAGCGCTCCGCGCGTACTATAACATACTATAAGGGCGATTGTCTAACTCGAAAATTACGGCGCTGGCGAAGGCCGGAAATTTGGCGATTTTTCGCGATTTCTCTTCAAACTTTGAACTCACTTTTCTCGCGAACTAAACGACTTAGAACGGTCCGGGAAGTTGCGTTCGTGATGGTTTTGAGTCCACTAGCACTGGCAAAAAGCCCGGTGCGATTATCGAATTTTTTTTTTTTTTTTTGCCGATTTGGGCCGAAAAGTTGAGGCTGGGGGGTATTGACAACTTTCGCGTTTTTCGCCAAAATCTTAAAAGTGCGATATCTCCGACACTGGACAAGCTAGAGAGGTCCGCGAGGGCTCATTTTAAAGCGCTCCGCGCGTACTATAACATACAATAAGGGCGATTGTCTAACTCGAAAATTACGGCGCTGGCGAAGGCCGGAAATTTGGCGATTTTTCGCGATTTCTCTTCAAACTTTGAACTCACTTTTCTCGCGAACTAAACGACTTAGAACGGTCCGGGAAGTTGCGTTCGTGATGGTTTTGAGTCCACTAGCACTGGCAAAAAGCCCGGTGCGATTATCGAAAATTTTTTTTTTTTTGCCGATTTGGGCCCAAAAGTTGCGGCGGGGGGGGTATTGACAACTTTCGCGTTTTTCGCCAAAATCTTAAAAGTGCGATATCTCCGATACTGGACAAGCTAGAGAGGTCCGCGAGGGCTCATTTTAAAGCGCTCCGCGCGTACTATAACATACTATAAGGGCGATTGTCTAACTCGAAAATTACGGCGCTGGCGAAGGCCGGAAATTTGGCGATTTTTCGCGATTTCTCTTCAAACTTTGAACTCACTTTCCTCGCGAACTAAACGACTTAGAACGGTCCGGGAAGTTGCGTTCGTGATGGTTTTGAGTCCACTAGCACTGGCAAAAAGCCCGGTGCGATTATCGAAAATTTTTTTTTTTTTTTTTTTTTTTGCCGATTTGGGCCGAAAAGTTGAGGCTGGGGGGTATTGACAACTTTCGCGTTTTTCGCCAAAATCTTAAAAGTGCGATATCTCCGATACTGGACAAGCTAGAGAGGTCCGCGAGGGCTCATTTTAAAGCGCTCCGCGCGTACTATAACATACTATAAGGGCGATTGTCTAACTCGAAAATTACGGCGCTGGCGAAGGCCGGAAATTTGGCGATTTCTCGCGATTTCTCTTCAAACTTTGAACTCACTTTCCTCGCGAACTAAACGACTTAGAACGGTCCGGGAAGTTGCGTTCGTGATGGTTTTGAGTCCACTAGCACTGGCAAAAAGCCCGGTGCGATTATCGAAAATTTTTTTTTTTTGCCGATTTGGGCCGAAAAGTTGAGGCTGGGGGGTATTGACAACTTTCGCGTTTTTCGCCAAAATCTTAAAAGTGCGATATCTCCGATACTGGACAAGCTAGAGAGGTCCGCGAGGGCTCATTTTAAAGCGCTCCGCGCGTACTATAACATACTATAAGGGCGATTGTCTAACTCGAAAATTACGGAGCTGGCGAAGGCCGGAAATTTGGCGATTTTTCGCGATTTCTCGCGATTTCTCTTCAAACTTTGAACTCACTTTTCTCGCGAACTAAACGACTTAGAACGGTCCGGGAAGTTGCGTTCGTGATGGTTTTGAGTCCACTAGCACTGGCAAAAAGCCCGGTGCGATTATCGAAAATTTTTTTTTTTTTGCCGATTTGGGCCGAAAAGTTGAGGCTGGGGGGTATTGACAACTTTCGCGTTTTTCGCCAAAATCTTAAAAGTGCGATATCTCCGATACTGGACAAGCTAGAGAGGTCCGCGAGGGCTCATTTTAAAGCGCTCCGCGCGTACTATAACATACTATAAGGGCGATTGTCTAACTCGAAAATTACGGCGCTGGCGAAGGCCGGAAATTTGGCGATTTTTCGCGATTTCTCTTCAAACTTTGAACTCACTTTTCTCGCGAACTAAACGACTTAGAACGGTCCGGGAAGTTGCGTTCGTGATGGTTTTGAGTCCACTAGCACTGGCAAAAAGCCCGGTGCGATTATCGAAAATTTTTTTTTTTTTTGCCGATTTGGGCCGAAAAGTTGGTGCGGGGGGGGTATTGACAACTTTCGCGTTTTTCGCCAAAATCTTAAAAGTGCGATATCTCCGATACTGGACAAGCTAGAGAGGTCCGCGAGGGCTCATTTTAAAGCGCTCCGCGCGTACTATAACATACTATAAGGGCGATTGTCTAACTCGAAAATTACGGCGCTGGCGAAGGCCGGAAATTTGGCGATTTTCGCGATTTCTCTTCAAACTTTGAACTCACTTTTCTCGCGAACTAAACGACTTAGAACGGTCCGGGAAGTTGCGTTCGTGATGGTTTTGAGTCCACTAGCACTGGCAAAAAGCCCGGTGCGATTATCGAAAATTTTTTTTTTTTTGCCGATTTGGGCCGAAAAGTTGAGGATGGGGGGGTATTGACAACTTTCGCGTTTTTCGCCAAAATCTTAAAAGTGCGATATCTCCGATACTGGACAAGCTAGAGAGGTCCGCGAGGGCTCATTTTAAAGCGCTCCGCGCGTACTATAACATACAATAAGGGCGATTGTCTAACTCGAAAATTACGGCGCTGGCGAAGGCCGGAAATTTGGCGATTTTTCGCGATTTCTCTTCAAACTTTGAACTCACTTTCCTCGCGAACTAAACGACTTAGAACGGTCCGGGAAGTTGCGTTCGTGATGGTTTTGAGTCCACTAGCACTGGCAAAAAGCCCGGTGCGATTATCGAAAATTTTTTTTTTTTTTTGCCGATTTGGGCCGAAAAGTTGAGGCTGGGGGGTATTGACAACTTTCGCGTTTTTCGCCAAAATCTTAAAAGTGCGATATCTCCGATACTGGACAAGCTAGAGAGGTCCGCGAGGGCTCATTTTAAAGCGCTCCGCGCGTACTATAACATACTATAAGGGCGATTGTCTAACTCGAAAATTACGGCGCTGGCGAAGGCCGGAAATTTGGCGATTTCTCGCGATTTTTCGCGATTTCTCTTCAAACTTTGAACTCACTTTCCTCGCGAACTAAACGACTTAGAACGGTCCGGGAAGTTGCGTTCGTGATGGTTTTGAGTCTACTAGCACTGGCAAAAAGCCCGGTGCGATTATCGAAAATTTTTTTTTTGCCGACTTGGGGCGAAAGGTTGAAGGAGGGGTGGTATTATTGGCAACTTTCGCGTTTTTCGCCAAAATCTTTAAAGTGCGATATCTCCGATACTGTAGAAGCTAGGGAGGTCCGCAGGGGCTCATTTGAAAGCGCTTCGGGTGTACTATAACAGGCTATAAGGGCGATTGTCTTACTCGAAAATTACGCCGCTGGCGAAGGCCGGAAATTTGGCGATTTCTCGCGATTTCTCTTCAAACTTTGAACTCACTTTTCCTCGCGAACTAAACGACTTAGAACGGTCCGGGAAGTTGCGTTCGTGATGGTTTTGAGTCCACTAGCACTGGCAAAAAGCCCGGTGCGATTATCGAAAATTTTTTTTTTTTTGCCGATTTGGGCCGAAAAGTTGAGGCTGGGGGGTATTGACAACTTTCGCGTTTTTCGCCAAAATCTTAAAAGTGCGATATCTCCGATACTGGACAAGCTAGAGAGGTCCGCGAGGGCTCATTTTAAAGCGCTCCGCGCGTACTATAACATACAATAAGGGCGATTGTCTAACTCGAAAATTACGGCGCTGGCGAAGGACGGAAGTTTGGCGATTTATCGCGATTTCTCTTCAAACTTTGAACTCACTTTCCTCGCGAACTAAACGACTTAGAACGGTCCGGGAAGTTGCGTTCGTGATGGTTTTGAGTCCACTAGCACTGGCAAAAAGCCCGGTGCGATTATCGAAAATTTTTTTTTTTTTTTGCCGATTTGGGCCGAAAAGTTGAGGCTGGGGGGTATTGACAACTTTCGCGTTTTTCGCCAAAATCTTAAAAGTGCGATATCTCCGATACTGGACAAGCTAGAGAGGTCCGCGAGGGCTCATTTTAAAGCGCTCCGCGCGTACTATAACATACTATAAGGGCGATTGTCTAACTCGAAAATTACGGCGCTGGCGAAGGCCGGAAATTTGGCGATTTCTCGCGATTTTTCTCTTCAAACTTTGAACTCACTTTCCTCGCGAACTAAACGACTTAGAACGGTCCGGGAAGTTGCGTTCGTGATGGTTTTGAGTCCACTAGCACTGGCAAAAAGCCCGGTGCGATTATCGAAAATTTTTTTTTTTTGCCGATTTGGGCCGAAAAGTTGAGGCTGGGGGGGTATTGACAACTTTCGCGTTTTTCGCCAAAATCTTAAAAGTGCGATATCTCCGATACTGGACAAGCTAGAGAGGTCCGCGAGGGCTCATTTTAAAGCGCTCCGCGCGTACTATAACATACTATAAGGGCGATTGTCAAACTCGAAAATTACGGCGCTGGCGAAGGCCGGAAATTTGGCGATTTTTCGCGATTTCTCTTCAAACTTTGAACTCACTTTCCTCGCGAACTAAACGACTTAGAACGGTCCGGGAAGTTGCGTTCGTGATGGTTTTGAGTCCACTAGCACTGGCAAAAAGCCCGGTGCGATTATCGAAAATTTTTTTTTTTTTGCCGATTTGGGCCGAAAAGTTGAGGCTGGGGGGTATTGACAACTTTCGCGTTTTTCGCCAAAATCTTAAAAGTGCGATATCTCCGATACTAGACAAGCTAGAGAGCTCCGCGAGGGCTCATTTTAAAGCGCTTCCGGTGTACTATAACATACTACCAGGTGTGTCGGTAAGTCCTTTCCGGTTTTTTCGCTAAAGAAAACACGCTACGTACAATGGATAATTAAAATTTATTTATTCAAAGTATTGGTCATTTGAATCTATACATTTTGCCCATCTCTCAGGCAATTTATGGATGCCATTCCAAAAGAACAGTTTCTCCTTTGGGCTAAAACATTCATCGAGCCATTTTTTAACTTCTTCGAAATCGGCGAAGTGCTGCTCTGCAAGCGCGTGCCCCATCGATGCGAAAAGGTGGTAGTCAGATGGAGCCAGGTCTGGAGAGTAAGGCGGGTGCGATAAAACTTCCCATCCAAGTGATTTCAACACTTCTTTGACTGGTTTTGCCGTATGAGACGGCGCGTTGTCATGCTGCAGAATCACCTTATCGTGTCTTTGAGCGTATTGTGGACGTTTTTCGATCAATGCACAGTTCAAATTGATTATTTGTTGTCGTTAGCGGTCAGTATTAACTGTTTCTCCAGGTTTCAACAATTCATAATATACGACACCAACCGGGTCCCACCAGACACAGAGCATGGTCTTGCGACAAAGCGATTTGGCCTTGCAGTCGATGGGCCAGCTTCGCCACGAGATAACCATGATTTGTTTCGCTTGGGATTTTCGAAATAAATCCATTTTTCATCACCCGTTACTATTCGATGCAAAAATGACTTCCTTTCCTACCTTTGAAGCAGCATTTCAATGACGAATTTTCGGTTTTTCAGTTGCCTGTCATTCAATTCATGTGGCACCCACTTTGCCATCTTTTGGATCTTTCCCATCGCTTGTAATCGTTCACAAATTGCTTCTCGGCTCACATTCAACTTTTCTGCCAATTGTTTTTGAGTTTGTGTTGGGTCTTCATCCAATAACTCCTGCAATTCCGCATCTTGAAACATTTTCGGCCTACCAGGACGTTCTTTGTCTTGAACGTTGAAATCACCACATTTGAATTGTCGAAACCACGTTTCACATGTTCTTATGGTTGGAGCATGCTCACCGTAAGTCTCTACCAGCAAACGATGACTTTCAGCGGCTTTTTTCTTTTGATGAAACAAGAAAAGTAATGCGTGCCGCAAATGCACGTTTCCAGGCACAAAACTCGACATTTTCAAAAAATTATAAATCTATAAAACTGTTACTTTGGCGGAATGTAACTTGTGCAGTTTTGAGGTTAATGTTAGTAGAAACAAATGACATATGTATAAAATCATAACATTTCATACTTATGGCTAGTGACATCTGTTACAAAAACCGGAAAGGAATTACCGACACACCTGGTAAACGCAATACCGATCATTAATTACATTGCTATGCAGACATAACATTGACTCGGAAAGTCGAATTAAATCAAGCTCACCAAAAATAATATCAAAGTGGCAAAAATCGGTGTACCAGAGCACGACATTGCTCGATTTCGCCAAATCGCCGAATCGCCAAGCATACCTGTAATCACAAGCAGATTTTCCCGTTTATGTACATATTTGGACGAAAGCAATTGCATACACGCGTTCCCCCGTGCTAAATTTACAAGATTCTGACAATGATCGAAACCTCTTTCCTTCCGATTTGTTTGGATATGAGCACCCACTTTGCCAACCATTGCGTTCAAAATGCCTTCGCGCCAGTCGAAAGACATGCGACAAAATGTGATCGAAAATTTGTACTGGATATGAGAGCTTACCTCTTTCCTTCCGACCCGTGCAACTGCTACGTTACGACTGCGCGGTACAAGGAACAAACATGGCGGCAGCCAACCAGAATGAAGAAATATTGCGTTCAAAATGCCTTCGCGCCAGTCGACCAAGGCATTCTGCGCAAATTTGTTGCCAACTGCTCCACGTTACCAATCTAAAAAAAGAAAATTTTTCCAAGTCCAAATATGTCGATTAAACGCAATACCGATCATTAATTACATTGCTATGCAGACAGAACATTGCCTCGGAAAGTCGAATTAAATCAAACTCACCAAAAATAATGTCAAAGTGGCGAAAATCGGTGTACCAGAGCACGACGTTGCTCCATTTCGCCAAATCGTCGATTCGCCAAGCATACCTGTAATCACAGACAGATTTTCCCGTTTATGCACATGTTTGGACGAAAGCAGTTGCATACACGCATTGCCCCGTACTAAATTTACGAGATTCTGATCATTTCGAAAGCCATGCGACAAAATGTGATCGAAAATTTGTACTGGATATGAGAGCTCACCTCTTACCTTCCGACCCGTGCAACTGTTAGGTTACGACTGCGCGGTACAAGGAACAAACATGGCGGCAGCCAACCAGAATGAAGAAATATTGCGTTCAAAATGCCTTCGCGCCAGTCGACCAAGGCATCCTGCGCAAATTTGTTGCCAACTGCTCCACGTTACCAATCTAAAAAAAGAAAATTTTTCCAAGTCCAAATATGTTGATTAAACGCAATACCGATCATTAATTACATTGCTATGCAGACAGAACATTGCCTCGGAAAGTTGAATTAAATCAAACTCACCAAAAATAATGTCAAAGTGGCGAAAATCGGTGTACCAGAGCACGACGTTGCTCCATTTCGCCAAATCGTCGATTCGCCAAGCATACCTGTAATCACAGACAGATTTTCCCGTTTATGCACATGTTTGGACGAAAGCAGTTGCATACACGCATTGCCCCGTACTAAATTTACGAGATTCTGATCATTTCGAAAGCCATGCGACAAAATGTGATCGAAAATTTGTACTGGATATGAGAGCTCACCTCTTACCTTCCGACCCGTGCAACTGTTAGGTTACGACTGCGCGGTAGGAGGAACAAACATGGCGGCAGCGAATCAGAACGTAGAAGTATTATGTTCAAAATGCCTTCCCGCCAGTCGATCGAGCCATCCTGCGCAAATTTGTTGCCAATCGTTCCACATTGCCAACTGCAAAAAAAAAATGATCAGCTCCAAAGATATGTTAAATAAACGGAATATTTATCATTAAATGCATAGCTATGCAAATATAACGCCCACATAGAATGTCAAATATAACGAAAGTCAAATATTTTGGTTGATACTCTATATTTTGCAAGGTTACATTCCACGCATATGCTCAATACATATGTTACACATTTGGAGAAATTTTGCAGTGATACAATAAAATGTGAACAGATGTTACAGTAGACTGTTAGAATTCGCAAGTAACGTATATCGATACGTATGCTATCCCCAGCTGGAAATGCATTGGGGACGAGGTATAATAGTATCGACTTCCACCGTATTTAAAGGTACAGAGAAATTGAACATGTTGGAATTTGAGTGAAGTCACTATTTGCGTTCATGGGACGGGAATTCTCATTGAGTGATAAAATGTATCTTCCTATTACATCTACAGATTTATCATCAAATATACTTTTTTGTTTAGTAATTTCGCAGCAATACACACCGGTGCACATGTAAAATACAACCTTATCGACTGGTTATGATATAAGACCATAGCGCCACCATTGGCGAAAGCTGGTATTAAATTGCTTTGACACTAATTTGTTTTTAATAACAAATAATAATTGAAATGCATAAATCCTATTCAATTCATTTTACCCACTAAATTGCAGGTTCATGGAAGTAACAGTAGCATACATGCATGAGATACCTTCAGATTACTTAATTTGTTTATTATTACTTGTCCCATGTATCTTTTTGTTTTTCTACTTACTTTTGCCCACGTTTCCATTATCTTATACGGCATAAACGTCCACCAAATTCTTCCACAGTTTCCTCGAACATCTGCATATAATGTCAACACCAGAGAGAGCAGTTTATCTTACGTATGGCCAAAGATAGGTAACAAAAATCAAGTTTTGTTTTTCCTGGCTATAAAACATTCAATAAAGGGTAATTTACCCTAAAATAGACCAGTATCTGCTTCTATATTTTAAATAGTTTCAGTCAATGATGATTTAAAAATGTGCAAAAAAATGTTGTTAGGTAACTCAGAGCTGTTAGTCTAACATAAGAAAACGTGAAGAAGCCTTTAAAACATAAAATTCATAGCTGTTAGTCTAACATAAGAAAAGGTCAACAAGCCTTTAAAAACATTTGAACAACTTGTTATCGATAACCAATAGTTTAACTGTGAATGGATAGCAAAAAAGTTAAAACAATCTTGAACCTGTGCTTTTGCCATTTTTGCCAAAAGATGGAAACTCTCTGACTTTCCTTTGCTTTTAATACGTTAATGGGAGACTAAATGACCCAGATAAATGGAAGTCTTACATCAAAGTATACAATAATTCCAGAAACATAACAAGATATGCAAACAAATAAATGTTCTCCCATCAAGTTTATTTTTGAAAGTACAAAAAGTGTGCAAATCAATTCAGAAAAATGCAAATTGTATTGAAAAATTAAAAAGTTGGTTCAAAGATACGGTGAAGGGTCAGAAAGAAGAATAGAAAGAAAAGCAAAGAGAAAAACAATCATAACACGCACTTCTTAATGTCGACAAGTTCAAAAAGTACTGTTTGTCTTGCACTTAGAGTGTTTTCCAAATAATTTCTGGTTATTACTCAATTGCTTCATAGAGACTATGAAAATGCAAACTGTACCACAAAATTATCACTAGTTTCTGAGATATGATCAAAATAAATCAAAACATTCCAAAAACTGATCTTAAAATGGAATAATAATAATTAAAGTCAGTTAACTATCTTTTCCTTTTAAGTAATTAAAGATACACTGACGAGATTCAGAAAAATTGCAACTGCACAGAGAAGTTCACAGTAGTTCTAATGACACAATGTAAAGTAGCTAGAAAAATTATCAAAAGTACGCATGTCAAGTAGACACTGATGCAAGGATGCTGTTTTTATACATTTCATTATTAATTAGATCGTAAGCATGTAGTAGAATAAATATATATTCCTATAGAGCTTCTGGGATGCTCAAAAACAATCAAAACGTTCAAAAAGTTTTTATATCCCTAACAAATCTCTAAGAATAGACAACATTAAAGAAGTAACTCTGACAACTTGTACTTATAAGTCATACTTACCAGGTTTAAAAGGACCACAATATGTCATTGAGCAGAGCACTTGTCTTCCGATGAAGATAGCATACAATCTATAAATATTTGTTTTGGGCGTCTGACTCTGCATTCCTGATTTACCATGTAACATTCTATTTAACATGTATACAGCAGTACGCAATCCTTATAAAAATTATGAATGAGTTTTTAAGAGCGTACAGTTTGATATGAACTACAGATGGAATGACATTCATGACACGCATTGTACGTCAGTGAAAGAACAACTCTCACACCCTGAATTTTACGGTTATACTTCATATAAACGTTTGTACTTAGATTTTATTGTCAAAAATATTAAGTTAAGTGAAAACTACTACCAAAATCTTAAAAGTTCAGAGAAGGTTACCTTGAATTAATATCAAACATCCCTAACACTAGTAGCCATACCCAGCGACATTCTATTTTCAGATGTTGATCTTCCACTGCATAAATGACCACCTGTGGAGTTTCGTTGTTATGACAAGTTGCCCCCTGTGTCTCATTGTTTAACTTAAGTAATTAATTATAATATTTCACTCAGATTTCAGACACTCTTGAGAATGTAAGATAATAGTACCAACCAGATTTTCAACCATAGTTTTTGACAATTTATACAACGTTATTAACACATTTAGTAAAACTCAGTTATTTATGAAATGTTCGTACATTATATGCGGATAAAGCAACAATAATTCAAAACAAATGTTTAACCTCACAATTTGAGGATAGTAAAATAACATAATGTGAGGGATGGAATGATTTCTAAAGAGCCATTGGTGTGGTTAGGGAACCACTTTGATGCATGGGTAATAGGTAAGGGACAAGTAACACATTTTCTATTATCTAAAAGTGGCATAGTGCGCGTCGTAACAGGTGGTGCAACAGTTTATGTCATTTTAATATAAGTTATTTGAATTGATTCTACGATGAATTTACAAAAAATAAATGCAACTTTTTTCATCATGGAATTTTTAGCAAAATAATTTTGTGTTACTTGATTCAATGTATTACTGAGAAATATTCTTTATACCTCTGATAATAAAGTCTTGTCATATATTGTTGGTTGACAGCCATGGCAGGGAAACATAATATTTTGCAGTTTTACATAATTTTCGGCATCAGCGCTGCAAGTATCTAATAAATGACTGCGTGTGTAAGCGGGCAGCGCATCTAATAAGTGGCATAATATATAAATCGGCTTATTCTTTGAATATCTGCCAAAACAGTCCAATATTAACATTATTATTCCTTGTAAGGTTGGCTGGGTTAGGCAAGCACACGCATTCTCACGCACACGCAGCCATTCAAATGTTCTTTCCCGCGGTACAGTCGCTGCAAATAACCAATCACAACTCAGCTCTGCGCAGGCGCCATAGTCCGTGCCTGGCAGTGACGGGGTGCAGTTTGCAAAAGGTGAGCTCCCACATTTACATTATTTATTGGTTAAAATTTTACTCTGCGGCGGTTCACATTGTCGAATTCTTGTAAGTTTAATGTGGGGCAACACGTATTTCGATATGGCTTTGCCTGATTCGGTGAATTATTCGAGATATTCGACTGTGATTTCAGGTGGCCGGACCGTTGAAGAATGCCGTGGAATGCGACCGGTATAATATGCAGGTTTTTCATCATTTTCGGTGAGTTTGACCATTATCATGAACACATTTCGCTACGTGGCCGTCGTGTGCAACTATCTGGTGAAAGAGATTAGGCTTAATCGACGTATATGTGCGAAAATATATCATTCTAGGCATTTCCGATTTCGTGTAATTGTGTAGGTTAGACAATCGCACACTTACACACGCACGCTACCAACTCTGATACACTTTTCGCGGGAACAGTGGATAGTCGATTGAAGAGTCCTTAGTGGGTGGTTGTAGCATAATGGCGACCATTGAATTCCATTGGGAATTTTTCGGTTACGTTTATTTATTTAAAAATTTTTTCTAACTTAGTAGTTTAATGTAGCTACAGTTTTGATGCAATATTCGGTTGATTTTTTATGCATTTATTAGTCTGATTGAACTAATGCTAAATGTAATTAAAATTAGTGTTGCATTTTTATCTAATGTCTATTTATTTTATTTTTCAGAATTTGTGGCCACGCGCAATGTGGTTTAGAGTCACAGTTTGGTTACGACATTTAATTACCCTTGTAGCCGCACAGGCTCATTATTGTGTAACTTCAACCCTTTTTGTAGTACATTGTAAAATCACGCGAAGTAGAGACTGTGTTTGTTCGCAATCCTTCCATGACAATTACTTTGATCGCGAGTTAGAGTCAGTGTTGCAAATCGCTATAATTATTTGAGAAAGAGAATAATTTGGAATAATTTGTATTTCAAATTACAATCAGTATTATACAAGTATTTAATGAAAATGATAAAATATAGTATTTTATTCCGCGGTAGAGTCAGTGTTCTTTCGCGCTAATAAAGATTTCCATTTGTCGACACATGGCAGTATATTGTAAGTATCTATATTGTTTCATAGAACTGTTTCCTGAGATAATTATTTCGAATGAATAATAACTGATGGTTATTCTTTATTGCTTTTCAGAGTCAATACTTCAAGAAATTGTATTCACCCAAAAGACTGCATCAATGCAGCGTGTTCCTGTGGTATCCAGCGAAGCCAACACTGATAAGTCAGATTTTTTAGTCCGTCCGACCATCCAAGCATGTCGCAGAACGAATGGTTCGAACCGACACGGGTGGTTGGTTGTAAATATTCTTGTAAAATCAAATGTATTGCATAGTGGCCATAGGTAAACTCTGCGGAGTATACCTATGAGTGGAAATGTATTGGACCCATGTTGCATGTCGTATTTATTTAGAATAGGATAGGCTTTTCTCGCTCATTCTGTATATCATATTTGCTCCTCTGTTATGATTAAGGTGAATGTTATTTTGCCATGAGAAATTTGTAAATAAGCAAGTGCATCATTATTTGAACGTCGTCATTTTTAAGTTCATCATTTTTTCCATGTATAAACCTAATCATGAGTAAGTTTCTATGTTAAAGCCATATTTGTGCTGCAGGTATTTCTGGTTATATTTCGGGTATAATCATAAACGGTTTTGCACACACCATTTGAATTAATATTACAAGAGCGAGAAGGCGCTTCGCGACGAGTTCTACTTGGTTTCAGAGAGTCATAAGAATGTTTGTTTATCTATCTAGATTAATCTCTCTGAAAGCTAGTCGCTCGAGGTTAACCAAGTTTTTATTTTCAGGTCAATTTTAAAGTTGCCATTATTGAAAAATTAACATATTCTTTAAAATTCATAAAAACTAGAGTTTCTTGCATGCCAAATAATTTCTGTTCATTTGAGTAATATTTAAATTAAATTTGTATTAATCACATATATATTGCAATTCTCAAAATGACAAAAATGTATTAGCCCGCTTAGATACAATTATTCCACTAATATTAGCTTAGGATGTTTTCAGCAAAACTTTTCAATTGCCGTGTTCATCATTTTAGGTCTGAAACCATTCATGCGCCCAGGTGCTGCATGAATGGTTCAGGCCAATGAACACGAATTTAGTTATAAGGTTACTAATGCATGAATTAGCGACTGTCATTGCGTTTGGTGCCCACCAGCGTGCTTTCCACTGTATGTGGTGTGAATGGTAGTATCATGGATTGCACGTTGGATGAACAAATGAGTATGTTAAATGTTCGTTACGATTGGCTACTTAACACTTTGACTGCCATGCGTATTTTGCTGTATTAGAACGGCGATGCTATGAAATACTACAGCGTTTAATTGAATTATGCAAAGTATAAATAATGTGCAGGTATTGGAGACCAAACAATCGCAACACTATTCTAACAATAATTAGCATTTATAATATAATTATTGCTACCCATTGCGAATGTTTTGGATCTTCAGTAAAATCTCTTGCGTCGGTCACTGGTGACCATCATGGCAGTCAAAGTGTTAACGATTTCTCAAAGAATCCGTAGTCTGTATAACAATTGAGTGTATGAAAAAATGAATCAACTCGGGTCGCGACTAATGTGAATGGTCACCACCCTTTGACAGTCGATTTCAGGAATTGGTACGTACAGTAGTGAATGAATGATGATGTGCGCTGAGTTCGGGTGTCGGAGACGTCCCGGGACGTACTCTCTAGGAATAGGCTTTTTGCACCCGGGCGGAATGTGTGAGAATGGAGTGAATGTGTTGGTGTGATTGGTTTGCATTTTTAAATATAGGTATCAGGCAGGCAGGTAGCATACTTCTGTGTGAATGGTAGATTTTAAGTAGGTAGGGCCAGAGTAGGACTGTCACTTATTCTCCCGCGAGCATGTGTTAGGCGTTAAAGTGACATGTCCTTATCTGGGATTCACTTAGCTATTGCAGCCATAACGTTGTGCTTATTCTCTCGTATTGTCGGTATAACACAATGGTTGGTCAGAAAGCACCACCATGTTTCAATATTTTTCACTTGATAAAGTAACAATGTGTGTTATCTCGTAAGTTCTGTTGTTACTATTTGTGATAATAGTCGGTTGCAATAGCCAAGTGTTAAATTTAAGACGATTTCATAATTTTAAGCAGAAATAGGTACACTACCGAGATATAAATCGTTGTATATGTAGTGTACGTATTTCGAACTGATCGGAAATTTCGGTTAAATGTGCACATAGAAGGTTCGCCAATTTATTGGTAGTGTCTGCATGCTAGTCTTTGTTCGGAAATTAATCACTTGTATCTCTGGGGATTGAATTAACTTTCGAAAAACTGGTATCGTAATTTTATATTAATTTGGTCACTTTTCAAGGCAAAGGCGAAATTAGTATTGCTTCTTACACATATTAATAGGCGAAATGGTTAGGCAGGTACATGAATATAATTTCGTTCTCACTTTGCCTTTGAACGAGTGGACAAATTTATGTAAAACATTCGATCCCTGTTGAACAATTTCCGATCAGTGCGGACATGGATAGGAATATCCGAAGAAAGAAGAGGCTATTTTAGAATAGCTAAAGTGGCCCGCAGAAAAAAGGGCTTCAACGTTGGACTATTTATCCACGAAAGCCACTATGCTCATTATGATTCAATTTTCCAAATGTAACCTGCATTTACTTGTAGCTTAAAAATGAAAGGCATGATTAGCAGGCATGATTAACAATTCCTATTTGTTAAATGGTTGTGAAGTAAATTATGTATTGCAGTAACGAAAAAATAGCTGATGTACAGGTCAAATCATAGAGATTCAAGCTATTTTTTGATTGAGTATATTCTTGCCTAAATCGATACATGTAGATTTAGTACAAGCTATAATAAACAGTTAATCATGGCTAGTTATTCAATTTTTAAATATATTGTAACTCTGTTAACACGTGTTTTCTTTTTGTTTCAGGAGCATCCACGTCCTGGGTTACATAATGTGGATCCTAATTTATCATAACTTGTTTTTGTTACAGGTTTTGTATCTAATATTTCTTGGGTTGTTTAATAATATTTCCTTTCTGTTTCAGTGTCTGCGTCGTTGAAACATTAGATATACTCTTTTAGTCATTTGCATATCTTTTTTTGTACCGATGTGTTTCGTTTAATATGTGCTAAACTGAGTTTATACTATGCAGAATATATGTTTTCCCATGGATAGGCAAATTTCTGATATTCGGTTCACTTACTTATACGTTTTTTACAACTGTATCAAATTAGTGTTATGCATCAGTGAATTTATATCAATGTTTACCAAGCCGGTTTAAAAAAAGAACCTGAATTACTTATAGATTTAAACCAATAGTTTAGACGTCAGAGGGCCTTAGAAAATCGATAAATTCTTAACCTATATCCCTTACCCCTTTGCGTAAAACTTATAGTCTTCAGATTTAATTGCCCTCTTAGTATATCAAAGGGAGTCAAAAGTACTGAACAAAGGCGCAAACCGAAGTGATAAATTCGTAATAGTTTCGAAGGTATGTCCAAAAATGTGTGGAAAATTGTGAAAATAAGCCCGAAAATGGGTTAGAAAATAGATATTCTTCCGATTAACTTGTCAATGTGCCTTGAAAGTGTATCATTTGACTTGCTCACCTATATCAACTGAAAGAGGATCGAATGAGGCTCAAGGAAACGTAACCATCATCCCAAAATTCATAATAGTCCCCCAGGTATGAACAAAAATGTATAGAAAAATGACAATAAATAAGCCGAAAATACGCGAAAATAGGCGAAAAATGTCAAATTTTTTTTTTGTTTCGGACCGATACCATTCGATAGAGGGTAGTTTGCCCTGAAGATAGACTACTTTCCGCGCGATGAACTCTTCATAGTTTCCGAGATATGACGATTTTGAGAAAGTAAAACAAATTTTTTTTCAAATTTGCTGATTGCGATTAATCCCACGCGAAAGTGCGTCCAAAGAGCTTTAAGAAAACCTATATTAGTCATAGGTTTCGTTCGCTAGTTTAGACGGGACAGGGCCTTGAAGAAATCGCGAAAATCTTAAGGTATCCCTTGCCATTTTTGTGAAAAAATGATGGGACGCCGATTTGCTTGCCCTTTTAACATATCAAAGGGGGTCCAAAATGACTCGGAAAAATGCAAGTCGCACCCCGAAATTCGCAATAGTTCCGGAGGTACGGCCAAAAATGTGTGGAAAAATCGTGAAAAACGAGCCTGGAAACAGGGTCAAAAATTAAAAGTCTACCGATCGACTTGTAACTGTGCAGGATGAAAGAAGGTACAAAGAGATATGGAAAAATTACAACTGCGTCGAAAAATTCATAATAGTTTCCGAGATTAGACTAGAAGTATTTTAAAAAAATGGGGAAAAATAAGAGATAAAAGCGTATTTCTTTACAACCATCACGTGTAAGTCAATAATTCGTTTTGTTCCCCTATATGGACTCTAAGAGGATCAAAAGAGGCTTTAAAAAACTCAATCCGCACCCTAAAATTCGCAATACTTCCTGGGTTACAAGTAAAAACAAATTGAAAACTCTCGAAAAGGAAGACGAAGACACATACAATTGGTGAATAATGCCCATTGTTTTTTTTTCGGCACGATACCGTTGAATAGTTGACCTGATGGTAGACCTTTACCCGAAGAAGTAGTAAAAAGTTACCTGAAAATTCAACAAACATGAATAAAAACAGTGAAAAAATTACTCTAACATGTAGCATAAAATTAAAGACTTTTGATTCGTTTGGTTTGTAAGCAGTCAAATTTAATATGAATTCTCACCGAGAGTGGCGTTGTAGTCTCGTACCGGATCCGGCCGATAACGTTGCATGGAATACCATGATGGTAAAGGGTTCTAGTATTACGTGATGATAATGAGAAAAATTTTTGATATGCCCGACATATTGTCTTTATAGCTACGATGAGCTCATTTTTTACTATCAGACTTGAAATAACTAAATTAAAATTTTCACGCCGGCTTTGAGGTTTATTAATCTATTAATTTTATTCACATTAAAATTCTAATAAAATTGGTATTCCCCGGGCCTTCGGACTTTACTCCCTCTCGGATTAACATTGCCTTAAATACAACAAGTTCAATTCAACCGCTCGACTCGCTTAGCTGATTTTCTTGTTCTTTTCCTCTGTTTAATTATTTACGATAATGGTACTATAACGTGTCTGAACACTCAATACAAGGACATGAGTTGAAACTGACGAGATAAATACATAAGAACGTAGTCAAAAAAATACATCAAAACATAATACAGTTAATTACATACATTAATTGAATCAAATAAGGCCCGCTTGAAACGTTCTGCGTTCTACGAAAGAATCTAAAGTAACGGAATAATCAATTGCTTGATTGTACGTTCTATTAATATTATCTGTTTTGCTGAACTTAATTGTGTGCAAATTATTGTTTTTAACATGAACGCAAAACAATCCTATTACATCAGCTGTTCCACCCACATCATATTGGGGTATGATTCTGCATCCTCGAACCTAATCGAGCCTCTTAACAAATCATAAATGAGTCATTTCTCCGAAAACGATAATGGTTAGCGCAAGTCATATTCTCTTTGAAAGATCCGATCAAATCATATAACGTATTATTTCGAGTATGCACTGCCTATCAACTTCTGAAAATTCTCAAAGGCTTGGAAAGTTCTGTAAGTCTTTGTTCTTAGGGAAATATATTGTGGATAAACACTTTTTGCATCCATTACTCTTTTTCTAACTGTAATTACGCGAATATTTGCAATGTTTTCCACGCATTTTTGTGCACGGATACAACACGGGCAATTTAATCACTAGCATTTATTCGGTTCCCCTCTATTTCTTGCACACCGTTGTTTAGTTGCTTGTGTTGTACGCAGTTTTATATTTATTAGTATTAAACTACTAGTAACCGACATCTTGAATGTAATAGCGTCAGTTATCCGTGATCGCCTTGATCCATTTTAAAAACAGCTGGCAATAAGAACAGACCACAGTACCTGTCAATGTTTCGACGATTCGCTGTAATACGAATATCAAATAGTCGGTATGCTAACTATGCATAGTAAACGGGTTATCTCAGAAGTTCATGGCCATATGTAAATGCCATTACACTAATTATTTACATTCATTATGTTGAAGTTTTATTATTAACTAGTGATTGTCCGGCGCCTATTATTTGTGGAAAACGTATACTCGATGTGTTATCTCGCATATTTCTTCGTTACAAACAGTATGAACCGTTTTGCAGTTGAGCTACAAATGTACACATTGCTGCGAAAGCACAACGTAAAACTTGTTACCTCCTCACATTATCCAAATTATCAATTCTCCTTCAAGTAACTTTGAATGCACAGACAACGAATTCTTCAAAACATTGGTACAAAAAATTCCTATTATTCCAAGTTCCACTGGAGTTTTTACTGACGCGCAATTTTGCCGGATCTTTTCAGTCACCTTCAGAATAGCCCGCAAGGTAGAAAGGGCTAAAAGAAAAGATATTAGTGGACCTCCCGAAAATCTTCATCTTCCGTCGAACATCCCGCGTCAACGTGTACATTTCCGCAAGCGCAACATAAGACCTGCCGGTTTCTCACATTATCCAATTGATCAATTCTCCATCAACTGACTTAAAACGCGCAGACAGCGAACTCGTCGAAGCATCGACACAAAAAATCCCTATTATTCCGCGTTCCACCGTAGTTTTTACTATTTCGTCGGATCTCAGCCGCCGTCAGAATAGACCGCAACATTGAAATGGTTAAAAGAAAAGATATTAGTGGAACTCCCGAAAATCTTCATCTTCCGTCGAACATCCCGCGTCAACGTGTACATTTCCGCAAGCTCAACATAAGACCTGCCGCTTTCTCACATTATCCAAATGATAAATTCTCCATCAACCGACTTAAAACGCGCAGACAGCGAACTCGTCGAAGCATCGACACAAAAAATCCCTATTATTCCGCGTTCCACCATAGTTTTTACTATTTCGTCGGATCTCAGCCGCCGTCAGAATAGACCGCAAGACTGAAATGGTTAAAAGAAAAGATATTAGTGGAACTCCCGAAAATCTTCATCTTCCGTCGAACATCCCACGTCAACGTGTACATTTCCGCAAGCTCAACATAACACCTGCCGCCTTCTCACATTATCCAAATGATCAATCCTCCATCAACTGACTTAACGTTTTCGGTTCGGCCGGTGTCTATAGTCACCGAACGCCTGATCGCTACGCGCGAACAGTAACCATAATTTGGAGTTCAAATTGCTTATATAAATTCAAAACACGTAAAGATATTTCTGTAGCTGCTTTTCATCTTAAATTGATAAGAGAAATTTTACGGGAATACTATAAAGACGATTTTAGAAAAACTCACTCTCGGCGCAGCGTCTTGTTCAGCGGGAGTAGCGCGTCGGAAAATCGGTTCGTAGCGAAAGTGTTAAAACGCGCAGACAGCGAATTCGTCGGTATCCACACAAAAAATCCCTATTATTCCGCGTTCCACCGTAGTTTCTACTGACGCGCAATTTCGCCAGATATCAGTCGCCTTCAGAATAGACCGCAAGACAGAAAGGGTTAAAAGAAAAGATATTAGTCGTGCTCCCGAAAATCTCCATCTTCCGCCGAACATCTCGCGTCAACGTGTACATTTCCGCAAGCGCATCATAAGACCTGTCGGTTTCTCACATTATCCAAATGATAAATTCTCCATCAACCGACTTAAAACGCGCAGACAGCGAATTCGTCGAAGTATACACAAAAAAAAATCCCTATTATCCCGCGTTCCACCGTAGTTTTTACTATTTCGTCGGATCTCAGCCGCCGTCAGAATAGACCGCAAGACTGAAATGGTTAAAAGAAAAGATATTAGTGGAACTCCCGAAAATCTTCATCTTCCGTCGAACATCCCGCGTCAACGTGTACATTTCCGCAAGCTCAACATAAGACCTACCGCTTTCTCACATTGTCCAAATGATCAATCCTCCATCAACTGACTTAACGTTTTCGGTTCGGCCGATGACTATAGTCACCGAACGCCTGATCGCTACGCGCGAACAGTAACCATAATTTGGAGTTCAAATTGCTTGTATAAATTCAAAACGCGTAAAGATATTTCTGTAGCTGCTTTTCATCTTAAATTGATAAGAGAAATTTTACAGAAGTACTATAAAGACGATTTTAGATAAACTCACTCTCGGCGCAGCGTCTTGTTCAGCGGGAGTAGCGCGTCGGAAAATCGGTTCGTAGCGAAAGTGTTAAAACGCGCAGACAGCGAATTCGTCGGTATCCACACAAAAAAATCCCTATTATTCCGCGTTCCACCGCAGTTTCTACTGACGCGCAATTTCGCCAGATATCAGTCGCCTTCAGAATAGACCGCAAGACAGGAAGGGTTAAAAGAAAAGATATTAGTGGACCTCCCGAAAATCTTCATCTTCTGCCGAACATCTCGCGTCAACGTGTACATTTCCGCAAGCGCATCATAAGACCTGTCGGTTTCTCACATTATCCAAATGATAAATTCTCCATCAACCGACTTAAAACGCGCAGACAGCGAATTCGTCGAAGTATACACAAAAAAAATCCCTATTATCCCCCGTTCCACCGTAGTTTTTACTATTTCGTCGGATCTCAGCCGCCGTCAGAATAGACCGCAAGACTGAAATGGTTAAAAGAAAAGATATTAGTGGAACTCCCGAAAATCTTCATCTTCCGTCGAACATCTCGCGTCAACGTGTACATTTCCGCAAGCTCAACATAAGACCTGTCGGTTTCTCACATTATCCAAATGATAAATTCTCCATCAACCGACTTAAAACGCGCAGACAGCAAATTCGTCGAAGTATACACAAAAAAAATCCCTTTTATCCCGCGTTCCACCGTAGTTTTTACTATTTCGCCGGATCTCAGCCGCCGTCAGAATAGACCGCAAGACAGAAAGGGCTAAAAGAAAAGACATTAGTCGTACTCCCGAAAATCTGCGTCGTTCCTTTTTTTAGGAGACCCCGAGCACCGGTTCGCGTCGTTGAATGGGCCGAGACTCCGCGCGGCGTCGTTCTCGCGTAAACAGCTGGCAGCGGGCGGAAACACGTCGGCGCCATTCAAAAAGCCGCCGAGTTGGGCGCGCGCGTTCCCTGAATATCCACGCAGGCGAGAGAGCACTCGTCGGAGACCCCGCGTACAATAATAGACGCGCTCTATGTCGCGCAAACACGGCGCGTATTTTGCACGACAATATTGTTTCGTGGAAGCACCGCGCGCCGAACTGCCTACCGGCCCGTCTACCAAACAGAGACAAACGAAGTAAACGCGCGGGCCACAGAGAAGGAAGGACGCGTTCGCCAGTTTTCCTCAAGTGCATGAACCTGTACGCGCGACTTGCTGAGGTTAAGTTCGCGAGCACGCACGCTCGGGCTTTCAGTACGCGACGAGACACCTCTCGGAACGCGTCTCGC
This sequence comes from Cryptocheilus praepositus, assembly GCA_033815515.1. Taxonomy (NCBI): domain Eukaryota; kingdom Metazoa; phylum Arthropoda; class Insecta; order Hymenoptera; family Pompilidae; genus Cryptocheilus; species Cryptocheilus praepositus. The sequence goes on from JAWWQZ010000190.1 coordinate 2,041,603, forward strand.
ATGTTTCTTCGTTTCACTGCGCATAGCTGCCCGGCGCAACTGCCTCGCGAACGAACGAACGCGGTTCAGAATTGAGACGGCGGTTGGGTAGCGCACAATTCTTTCGGATAGTGCCCTCGTAGAGTTGGCGCGGGAAAACGGACGGAAGATGAACGAACGGGACCTGCAGCTGGCGAAGGCCATGGTGGACTTGGAGCTGGAGGACAGCTCGCCGAAAAAGACGGCGGTGTCGAGGATGCAAGATAAACAGCAGACGTTCAGGTGAGAGGGAACTTTTCGTTGTTGAGGAAAATTGTGCTGGCGACGCACGGTAGCGTTAAGTTTCATTTTCTGGCTTCGGGTGGTATAAGGCAAGGTTGTACGGTCTGTTTCTGGTGTGCAGAAATACTTGACAGGGAGAACTGAAGTTGGGAATCAGTGTGCAGGGTGATAGTCGATATCACGTGTTCGATTCAATATTGTTGAATGGAGTTTTATGAATTTCGATGATCTAACGGAACGTTATGGGCTGCCTTTGGTGTCGAGGGCAATTTGTGCGATACGAAGTAGACGGAAACACTTATTGCGCGTGACGTTGGATGCGTTTCACGAGCGCCGATAAAGCAAGAATAATGCAACGGGACATTGCGGTCTGTTTTTCATATCAGATACTGCGGTCGCGCAGCGCACGGTATCCTTTGTGGAATGTTTTCGTCGCGCAGAATGTGCAATTAGCAAATTTGCGGGGCGTAATAGTACAAACGCATGGTGACGGTACCGTTTTCAATTAGGTTGAGGCTAATTAATGAAATTTAATTGAAACTAGGGGTGCGCTTATTAATCAATTATGAATAGTATGAAAAAGCTGTAGACAACATTTTTTGTGGAATTCCTTGGTTATATGTTTTATGTACCAAAGAAAGTAATGTAATCTCACACAAACTGCTTGATATAGTTGCAATTGGGAAATACTCAAGTTGTGAGCATATGTTCGTATGAACCTTTTATCTTGTTTTGACTCGTGGTGCCCACACCCAATCATTTACATATAAGTAATTGATATTATGCAAAACGTGTAAATAAGCAAACTTTTAATTGAAGCTTATTAGAATACTTTTAACAGGTGTCCATATTATCACGCGCGTCAATATTAAATTAAATTACTGATGCAACGTAAACTACTTATAGACACGACGTCACGAGCGCGTGTGTGCACGTTTCGCAACTTATTTTTTAGAATGACTCGACGTACTTTTTGGTGCAGCGTAAACGTTTAATTTATCGGAACGATTACAATGGTTCTGTTACTCTGTAATCAACATTCTTCAACATTGTTGAGGTATGATTAAGTAATGGGAGCATTGAGTGGATAGGAAAAAACCAAGGACGAGTTAATATTGATTATTGTGTAGTAGGTCGACACGTGAAAGGTACAACACCATCAAGTGCGATGGTGGTGTAATGGTCAGCATAGTTGCCTTCCAAGCAGTTGATCCGGGTTCGATTCCCGGCCATCGCATGTTCTTATTTTTTTCTCCCCAACGCCGTAATATTTTTCGCATGTCATCTCTATTTTTGTAGAGTTCATCTCAGTAAGAACAAATACCACAGCCATAAGATTGCAGCATCTTGCATCACTCGTGTACACTTCTGTCAATATTTTACTTCCAATGGAGTTGTGTTTTGCCTGGAATTTTTAGTTTCCAGCTGTTATCGACTTGTTTATTAATAAGAATACACGTTCCCGCATAAATATTTTTCGTGCGACACGAAAATGTCGCAATCATTGGCATTGTTAAGATCAAACACAATCTTTTCAACACAATAATTACGCATGTACACCCAACGAATTAAATTTCTGTACAAAAATAAGCTACTCCAAACTGTTGATTCGAGTCACACATCCGTGGTATACCAATACATTTAATTTTACGCGACTGTGTTCAAGTAACCTCCATTGTTTGTTTACGTTCGCCAAATGTCATTCACTTTTTTTATTTTTGTTTGCAAGTGTTATTCCTTCGCACAGGCTCGCGTTACACGAACCATAGTCATGATTACGCGTCTGATGCCAGGTGCGTGGGATTCGCTCATTGGATAAATTTCAGTTTCTAAATCGAGGTAGGCGTGTATCGGATTTTCGTAGCCTTCGAACGATTCAAATGTTCGAAAAGTGACGCGCCGTGCGCGATTAGGCCGCGAGAGACTCGCACTCGTATGATTTTGGCGATTTGTGTCAAGGTTGGAAACAGTCCTTGCTGCTCTCATTTGTAACAATACACAACCTTTTGGAGCTGAACATGTGAAGCGTCAACACGTATTCATCGATATACAGAGAGAGAAAGAGAGCGAGAGAGAGAGAGAGAGAGAGAGAGAGAGAGAGAGAGAGAGAGAGAGAGAGAGAGAGAGAGAGAGAGAGAGAGAGAGAGAGAGAGAGAGAGAGAGAGAGAGAGAGAGAGAGAGAGAGAAAGAGAGCGAGAGAGAGAGAGAGAGAGAGAGAGAGAGAGAGAGAGAGCTTGCGTTCGTACAGGGTGTTTTAAAAAGGTATTTCGAGAATATAAAACCGTGTGGGGCTCGGCGATAAATTAAAAAGTGTTAGTTAATATACGCCACAAATGTAATATGGTACGGTAATAAACGCTTTTCAGTTTCAACCATATACGTTCCGAAACTTAAACTGCTGCTATTCAAATATTTTGAAACAAGTAAGCATCACGTTTTACGACAGAATTGATTTATGAACTTTAACGGTTTCATCTTTCGGCAGTGGGAGTAATCAAATTTAAATAGTCGCTAACACACTATTTGAGCCGTTTATTTTGAAAGTGGCCTAACTCCGTTTTTCAATATTTTTCGGTTACCGTGGTTACATGTACAAATTCATGTTATTTATCAGTAAATGTTATTTATCTCTACTTGAAGATAAATGGAGTTAGGCCATTTTCAAAATAAACGGCTCATTTATTATTCAGAAACCGAGCACTGTTCTTTATAGTGATAGATGTGATTTACAGACTTACGCTAATTTTGAAAACGATTTCCTTTACGGAATAAAACACCCATTTTTATATATAAGTGATGGAACGCTTGACTTTCGGATCTATGATAATTCAACAATTTTTCTATGTTTAACCACCCTCTTGAAACACTCTGTGCGAACTCACATACCCACAACTCTGAATGTACAGCATATTTTAATCCGTCATAGGTCGACCGGCATCGAGACTGACCATGTACGGTAGTCATGTCCAGACAAAAGACCGAAATAATCGATATCAAAAGGAGCCCGAAGAAGTCCTCAATGGGGGGATTCGTAATAATAGCGCAGCAGCGACAAACGATGCTTGTGCGCTATTTTTAATACATGCGAACCTAGACCGTTTCTTTCACCGCGAAACCTTTTTTAGTCGCATACAATTCCGAACCAAAGAAAAAGTGAATCCCGCCCGGTGTCGACGCCGTTATCAGGTTAAACGTGAACTTATTTCCGAACGCGATGTTTTCTTTTTTTTCCGCAAAGCTAGCCTTGCCGCGGGTGATAAAGCGTTGGCGGATAGATTGTCGGTCGTGTCGAATAGAATTGAGTTTTCTGTCACACGCGTGTCAAATATACTTTGCCGACCGTAATCGTTCGAACGACGCCGTTTTCTGAATTTACTGCGAATTGACGAAAAGGGCTTATTCGAAAAATATTCATTATTCACAGAAAAAGATACAATATACAATAACAAATACAAACAGTGAAGCATATTTATTAAATCAGGACATACGATAACTTTATCTCACCTGGCAAATTATAAACACATAACATGCTTAAAAATAATTATTAACACTTTGATTGCCATGATGGTCACCGGTGACCGGCGCAAAATTTTACTAAAAATGCAAAAAATTCGCAATGAAGCCTACTTGAAATCTTGTAAAAGCAATTGATATTGGAACGATGCTTCAATATTTTGGCTTCTAATAACTCTGCATTACCTTTATTTTGCACGATTTAATTATAGTGTGCAGCATTTTATTGCATCGCGGTTCTAACGTAGCAAAATACGCTTGGCAGTCAACGTGTTAACACTATCGAAATAAGTCCTTTTCGTTAACTGGCATTGAGTTCAGAAAATGCTTTATAAGTAATTATGAGTGGCCGGCTATAACATGAAGTAATTGTATGCGAGTCTCCACATATCTGTCTTTCCGTTCTTCTCTCTTCTTCCTTCCTTTAACCACATGATATGAACTGTCCGGACGTGGCCTGAGGGGAAAAATGATGCGTTAATAGGCTGATTATTACCGCTGCAGGGCCCAATCTCTAATGTAAGCCGACATACGCGAAGGGCTTCGGAAAACGAAGTCAAGGATAGCTACCTCCTCTGGTTCTGACTGTCAGATTAAACAACTCTTATACGATACCACTGTCTCAACGTAGATTTTGTCTCAGGGACGTGGATAGCGGGGTTGACGATGATTGCCCGAGGAGAATTTTTTTCGATCGAATTACATTCTATTCGGACCAATCGTTAGACGGTTAATCATCATTTATCCTTGATAGCTTTTTTGGGCCTTTCACTACAGCGCGATTTGAGTAAAACGTACATTGGACAACCTTTCTGATTCGAGTACTTATGTATCGTATAAAAGTCTTACGAAAATTTCCTCTATATTGTAGACGGTTATTGCAGTATTGATTTGAGGAACGATAATGTTGGATATATACATTGTTATAGAACGTGTCTGTTCATTTCTCCTATGGCTTCAATAATTCACATAAGTAAATGTATAATGATTCTTATGCATTATTGATAATGTATGTATAAGTTGCGAACTTATAAAAACATATTGATTAATTTTACATTAAATTATTTTCGTCATATGATGGCCTAGTATGCTAATTTGCATAAATGCCTGTGAGCGTCATTTTAAGAATTAAAACTAATTTTTTAAGCGATACAGAGGTTCAATTTTTTGTATATTTAATACTAAACTTGCTATGTCCGGTCAAATTTATTGTTCTTCTCATAATATGCGTGTATTGCATTTTTAAATATTCACAACTTTTCTTATTGTTTGGTTTCTTAAAAAAGACCGTAGTCTGTTTCGCCTATTACAAGGGATCATTTCACCGCTTAAACAGATCAGGTTATTTCCAACGATATTCTCTGTAAAATAGATTTCTGAAATTATTGTAGAACCTCTTTGCCTATGCCTCCTATATTATCTTATCTACTATGTAAAGAAACTCGCGCTTGGAGAGCGTCAAACGGTATAAATTTCACGGAGTGTACTTGGCGGTCTATTACTATTCTACATTTTTATTCCATTATTATTCTACTGTAATTTAAAATGTTACGTGTTATAAGTGCTAATTTCAGAAAAAAAGGATGGCCTCCATAGGTATTTTTCAATATCTTACATTTACTTTGTACATTCTAATTATCTTACATTTAGTCGGGATAAATGTTTGAACTTTACATAAAGAAATGATAGGCGAAGGAATTTGAATGCAAGAATTTTTATTTTAGGTATAGGTATTTTTCAATATTTTACTTTTAGCCGGGATAAATGCTTCAACTTTACACAAAGAAATGATAGGCGAAGAAATTTTAATGCAAGAAGTTTTATTTCAATTGGCAGAACAGCCCGGAATCGAATGCCGGAAAGAACAACAGCTAAGCAGGGAAAGTCCAGCAAAACCAATAACAAATAAAACTATAGATTTTACTTACATATCTAAAACTATAGTCTTTAGATATATGTTTTGTTTTATAGCAATTATTTGACCGCTCACGATAGGAATATGTATATATAATTTGTTGGTAGGTTTAGTGTTAATTATCTTTAATTATAGATTTACATTTGCTCGATTAATACAAACCATGTAGAGTTTAAGGAGTTTCCACTGATATGTCAAATGACAGTTTTAGGTTCGATAGTTAAAATAAGTGATTCGTTATGAGTGAATATTAACCCATTACGGTTAGTTAATATTTTAAGTATATTATAGGTATTGGAATTGTCTGATTATTAATGATCTTCTTCTTTGTCCTGAAGCAATGAGCGGTCCGAGTTAACGATCGAGACGCTGGAGCCGCGAAGGTAATGCAGTATTCTATGTTTGTGGTGTTCGTTGTAGCTGGCGCCCTCAGCTTCTGTGAATTATGTTGCCTTTTACTTGCTAGTTCCCATCGGTATTGTCACTCGTCACTAGCTGTGTTTATGCACATGTAACTTTAAATAATTTTTTTTTTCAACTATGCCATCAAGGACTTTCCAGCGGGCGATATCACATGGGACGTTTTGCTTTTTATTGATTTATTTAAGAGATCTTCACAAATTTACGTCGGTAATGAAATTGCGTTTTGATTTTTTTTCTGTCTGTAATAATTCCTTTAAATGAAAGTGCATTTCTCTGGATCGCTGAGAATAATAATTTAATCCTATTAATTTCTTTGATAACTTAGTGTATGCACTGGGAATTAGTATCTGAAATTCTATTTAGAGTACTTTGAAACGTTGTAGCAATGTAAAACATGGGAGATAATTGGATATAAACACATTCACACAAATGTGCCAAGCAATTCTATGTATTTTTGTTTTGTAAAAGAGAGCGCCGCAGTTTTGTTTGAATGTTCACTTTGCTTGTTTCTTGCACGTAGAATGAGGAACGTTAGGATTTAGTTTAGAAGTTATTTTGAAGTTAGTTGTGTTTGCACTGTGTGATGTTTCAAAGCACGTGCTTGTATATGTTTACAATAATTTTATCTACAATGTTAGATGCATGATATGATACATTTATTTAGTCCCATATCACGTGAAACAGATAAACAGTACAACAATATCGATGTTTAAACCATATATTATAAAATAAGCGTTTAAGTAAGTACGATCACATAAAATAATGAACATCAAATTCCACTTCCTACCGATAAACCTAAAATCTAACACACCGTTTAATATCGTCCGCACTCTCCCATTTAAAATGGCACCTAAACAAATCCGTCCTTCACCGCAGCTTCGCGTTTCTTTCGTCGGCATCTCAAACATTCCGCTGCGTTTACGTTTTGCCGCGTCCCGTTTACTCCAAAACGCGTGCGCGTGCGTCGTGTCAGGATCCGATCAAAATCCATTACGAAATATGCTCACAAAACGTTCCTACCGCGACCCACCGTTACACGCCGAACCGTACAAAGAGAGAGACACGAGCCGAACACATAATACGTAATACAGCCAGAGCGTCGTAATACTCTCGTCTTGCGATCTTCGAGGTAGTCTGGCCTCGCCTTCAGGATCGTGATGTCGTTGTCGCCATCTGGCAGTAGCGGCTTTCATTCCCTGGAAGATCTCTCTGTATGGTGAGCCACGTTATATACTTTCCTTTTCGCCTAATCACGCTCATTTCCAAGATCGCGTTCTCATAAGAGCTGCACTCGCGAGTGTGCAGGCAATCTACGTTCACTGCTTTCAACTATGTCGACGTGGAGACGTTCAACGCACGCGAAACCGGCTCCTAGCAGAAAACGATCCACATGAAATGGTTTCAAATTTTTATATGCCCGGGTATGCGCATGTGGGGGGTCGGGTTTGATTACATTGAACCCGCGTATATTTGCTTTATATCGTGCGATTATAACACTCACATTTATTAGCTCCAGGGACATTGGCGGTTTCTAATTTCACTTCATTGTAAGACGATTCTCAAGAGTCAGGTACTTTGTATATTTCCGCAAGTGACGCATATGTCTGGTAGCTAATTTCATCAGATAGAACTTGTATACACTCTTTACATTTTGTAATCATAGAACTGGTCCGCATGTGGGGGGTCGTGTTCGATTACATTGAACCCGCGTATATTTGCTTTATATCGTGCGATTATACATTTACATTTATTAGCTCCAGGGACATTGGTGGTTTCTAATTTCACTTGATTGTAAGACGATTCTCAAGAGTCAGGTACTTTGTATATTTCCGCAAGTGACGCATATGTCTGGTAGCTAGTTTAATCAGATAGAACTTGTATACACTCTTTACATTTTGTAATCATAGAACTGGTCCGCATGTGGGGGGTCGTGTTCGATTACATTGAACCCGCGTATATTTGCTTTATATCGTGCGATTATACATTTACATTTATTAGCTCCAGGGACATTGGCGGTTTCTAATTTCACTTCATTGTAGGATGATTCTCAAGAGTCAGGTACTTTGTATATTTCCGCAAGTGACGCATATGTCTGGTCGCTAGTTTCATCAGATAGAACTTGTATACACTCTTTACATTTTGTAATCATAGAACTGGTCCGCATGTGGGGGGTCGTGTTCGATTACATTGAACCCGCGTATATTTCCTTTATATCGTGCGATTATACATTTACATTTATTAGCTCCAGGGACATTGGCGGTTTCTAATTTCACTTCATTGTAAGACGATTCTCAAGAGTCAGGTACTTTGTATATTTCCGCAAGTGACGCATATGTCTGGTCGCTAGTTTCATCAGATAGAACTTGTATACACTCTTTACATTTTGTAATCATAGAACTGGTCCGTGTATACCGGCTTTAACTATATGGACGATTTCTAATTCCAAGACACATGAAACAATTTTCACCTACTGGAAATTATATAAATTTCTTCAGGTGATGTATGTCGTGCGTCGTTAGTCTAAACACATACACAACACGTGGCATATACGGTGCTGTCAAGTTTGTGTATTCTCAGTATACATCAGAGCATTCAATTACCCAAGCCACTCACTTCTTTAGTATCGTTGCGGATTCTGTGAGTTCACTTCGTATTTTATTATCAACTAACAAAAAATGTAGGTAAGATATATTCAAACAAATGAAATGCTTTCGTGGAACAAAGTACATTGATAACTAGACACAATTCGGTAATCAACTAACAATTAATAATACCACAATACGTTGTATTGTCAAAATTAAGATATTGAATTGTGCTTAATACAGTTATGAACAATTAAAATACGTTGGTATTACCAACTTAAGTAAAAAATGGTAAAAAATACTTTATCGAACATAATACAGTTTCGTAAAAATCTATCTGAATTTGGAGTCTGGCAGAAAATAAGTGTTTAAATACGTTGCTTATCTTGCACATTTTTTAATTCTTTCTAAATTCTAAATCAAGCGCATGTAGCCGTCCAGTTTATATATTTTCTTCACACATCAATGCACTCAGTTACCTAAACTGCTGACTTCTTTAATATCATCGCTAATTTTATAAGTTTACTTCGTAAAGCGCACGAATTCGTTTGTCACATGTTTTCGAAAAAAATGACATTTGTTTTGGACGGTAGACGAGGAAGGTGGTGAGTGCGCGAGAATAATCTTCTTGAAAACCGCCATTATTTAATTTGGCAGTTAAGTAATTTGTTTTATGTTATGGACGTCTGCTTTAGATATATGTAGAGGTTAGATGAATGGATAAGTGATGAAATCGAATATTAATTAAAGCTAAGACTTACTCGAAAATCGATTGGGGGGAGACGGTACTTTTCGACACTAATTTTGATTAAAAATAATAGAAACGTGCAATGATCGCTTAATGAACGTAAAATACCACACTTGTATTTCTTTAATTGTAAACGTTGATAACAATTGAATTTGCATCAGAATAATAATTTAACTAAATAAGTAATTAATTATCAACAAAATTAAAATAAATTAAATGAGTTAAATATGGTACATTTTTTTGATAATTATTTAAACCTTAGCGCTAATTTTATAAGTTTACTTAGCAAAGCGCACGAATTCGTTTGTCACGTGTTTTCGAAAAAAATGACATTTGTTTTGGACGGTAGACGAGGAAGGTGGTGAGTGCGCGAGAGGAATCTTCTTGAAAACCGCCATTGCGATAAGTAACGCTCGAGAAAGCATGCCTTGGGATCCTCGTGGGCAAAAGTGGGACATCGGGGAGCGCGCAACGTTTACGCGGATGAAAAGAGGCGGGCGGTTATAATAAATTGCATCGGGCGAGCGCGCGAAATCGCTCGGAGCTGCGCAAAAGTGGGGCGGCAAACGTGTGCCTCGGGGTGTATTTACGTTACGGAATAATAACGAAGCTAGTAGACGCGAACCGACGATATTGTTCCCCAAAAGTGCAAACGGAGACCACGAAAATGGGGCGACGCGAAAGGGAAAGAAAATCTTGACGTCGTGTGACAGCATAAGTAATATATGTGCAAGCATTTGAATGTGAATACCGCCGTTAATTGCATAAACGTGAGCACGTGATTACGATTAGAATATGTCGATGTTACTTTCGTGAAAGTGAAGGTGCATAAATGAAACAGTGTAGTCTAGGAATAATGCAAAAAATATGAGAGCGGTATATTAACATAAACACACTCGTGGAACAAAGTATGCAAATGAGTAGATGCGATCGTGTAATCAAGTGACAATTTGAAATGCTAATGAATGCAGTTGGAAATATTTAAATATATCATATTCATAGAATAGTGCAAACCTATATAGAAATACTACTTCAACGCACATTAGTCTAGCATGTTTAATATAGTTACGAATAATTAAAATTCGTTGACATTACCAACTTAAAAAAATGATAATAGATATATTATCAAACCTGATACACTTTCGTAAAAAATTACCAATTTGAGGAGTGTTCCAGACGATAAGTGTTAAGAGCATGTTTTTTATCTTACATTTTTTATTTGTTCGTACCAAACACGTTGGTTCACAGTTTCGTGTCGATCGGTCGCGTATCGGTGTTCATTCCTTTGTAGTCAATTGAGGTCCCGACCTCTCCAAGAGATACAACTTTAATACCGGACGAAACTTTTTCGCGCCGCCACTTTATCTGCGAACGGGACGAGGTCATGATCATACGGGCCAATGTTGATCAACGCATAGTGTCCAATCTCTGTGGCGCCTGTTAAGAAAAATGGTACGTCGCGACCTTATGCATCGAGCAATACCCAATTTACTTAATAAAATAAGCGAGTAAAAAGAAATATGGAGCTGTCAATATGTATTAATTTAGCACTTATCATGAATGGTATTGATCTTTTGTTAAAGCAACTTCAATGAAATAATAGTAGTAACGTAAAAATCCGGAGGTTAGACAGACATTTATGAAAACGATATTAATGTGCTAGAATTTGACGTTAGAAAAGTAAATTATTATATAAATTGTGTTATAAGTTCTTTAGTCGATGCATCAGCAAGTATTTTTGGCCAGTTATTTTTTCAGTAAAAACTCAAGTTTTTGTTGGCGGCAAGTGTGTCGAAAACGTCAACAAAGAGCAGCATTGACGGTGTACAACTCATATTACAAAGATATATTTACCTCAGGCCTATGTACATTTTCACAATATTCCCGTGTTATAATTTCTTTTGTTAAAGCAACTTCAATGAAGTAATAGTAGTAACGTAAAAATCCGGAGGTTAGACAGACATTTATGAAAACGATATTAATGTGCTAGAATTTGACGTTAGAAAAGTAAATTGCTATATAAATTGTGTTATAAGTTCTTTAGTTGATGCATCAGCAAGTATTTTTGGCCAGTTATTTTTTCAGTAAAAACTCAAGTTTTTGTTGGCGACAAGTGTGTCGGAAACGTCAACAAAGAGCAGCATTGACGGTGTACAACTCATATTACAAAGATATATTTACCTCAGGCCTATGTACATTTTCACAATATTCCCGTGTTATAATTTCTTTTGTTAAAGCAACTTCAATGAAATAATAGTAGTAACGTAAAAATCCGGAGGTTAGACAGACATTTATGAAAACGATATTAATGTGCTGGAATTTGACGTTAGAAAAGTAAATTGTTATATAAATTGTGTTATAAGTTCTTTAGTTGATGCATCAGCAAGTATTTTTGGCCAGTTATTTTTTCAGTAAAAACTCAAGTTTTTGTTGGCGACAAGTGTGTCGAAAACGTCAACAAAGAGCAGCATTGACGGTGTACAACTCATATTACAAAGATATATTTACCTCAGGCCTATGTACATTTTCACAATATTCCCGTGTTATAATTTCTTTTGTTAAAGCAACTTCAATGAAATAATGGTAGTAACGTAAAAATCCGGAGGTTAGACAGACATTTATGAAAACGACATTAATGTGCTAGAATTTGACGTTAGAAAAGTAAATTGTTATATCAATTGTGTTATAAGTTCTTTAGTTGATGCATCAGCAAGTATTTTTGGTCAGTTATTTTTTCAGTAAAAACTCAAGTTTTTGTTGGCGGCAAGTGTGTCGAAAACGTCAACAAAGAGCAGCATTGACGGTGTACAACTCATATTACAAAGATATATTTACCTCAGGCCTATGTACATTTTCACAATATTCCCGTGTTATAATTTCTTTTGTTAAAGCAACTTCAATGAAATAATAGTAGTAACGTAAAAATCCGGAGGTTAGACAGACATTTATGAAAACGATATTAATGTGCTAGAATTTAACGTTAGAAAAGTAAATTGTTATATAAATTGTGTTATAAGTTCTTTAGTCGATGCATCAGCAAGTATTTTTGGCCAGTTATTTTTTCAGTAAAAACTCAAGTTTTTGTTGGCGACAAGTGTGTCGAAAACGTCAACAAAGAGCAGCATTGACGGTGTAGAACTCATATTACAAAGATATATTTACCTCAGGCCTATGTACATTTTCACAATATTCCCGTGTTATAATTTCTTTACGCGCTATGCGCACGTCACTATTTTCAGCTGACATTTTCTTGTGTCAGAAGAGGCACACGGCACTTTCTCAGTTTTCCATAGCTACTCGATTGTCATTCCGCCTGGAAGTCTAGTTCAACTCCTTATCTCGTTCGTGCGCATAGATATCTACGTCGCCTACATGGATGCGCGCCAAGCTGCCGATATTTATGGCCACGATTAAGTTTGAGTAACGTTTCTGTTACCTGCGAGCCACGATGCTATTTATAATAACACGCCGAAGGAGCAAGTTCATCACTTAACTCATTCTCAACGCTCACCGGCAAATTCGGCACACTAAATATAGCGCCATAAAAATATCACTTATCTTTTTTGTTGCGGTCACTGCATCCGCATATTTTGCATGCATTTCTCCTTCTTCAACCATGAATGTTTCAATAAGAAAAAAAAAACGTTGAACGTATGTGTCAAAATCTAAAGTTTGGAAAGTCTGAAAAAATGCTTACACCTTTCACTACTTCAGTTTTATCTTTTCAGATAAAATAGTCGGAAGTATTATAAAAAATCCGAGTAATAGAATCACACTTATTGTTTCCTTAACACGTTGACTGCCGTGCGTATTTTACTATATTAAAACCGCAACATGATGAAGTACTACAGAATATGATTGAATTGTGCAAAATGAAAATAATGCAAAGGTATCGGACACCAAGAATTGAATGACTATTTAAAATTAATTGCATTTACAAAATTATAGATGCGACCGATTGGATATTTTTTGAATTTTTCGTGAGAACCTTTGCGCCGGTCACCGATGACCACCATGGCAGTCAACGTGTTAACGAAAATTTAGTGTCTTGTTTCACCTTCTGGTTACTTGTCTGTGACTTTTAACACTTTGACTGCCCTGGTGGTCACCGGTGACCGGCGCAAAAGATTTTACTAGAAATGCAAAAAATTCGCAATGAAGCCTATTTGCAATCTTGTAAAAGCAATTGATATTGGAACGATGCTTCAATACTTTGGCTTCTAACAACTCTGCATTATTTTTATTTTGCCCGATTTAATCATACTCTGCAGTATTTTATTGCATCGCGGTTCTAACATAGCAAAATACGGGTGGCAGTCAAAGTGTTAAATGGATAAAACAAAAAAGAAATCGTATCAAATTTTAGATATACAGTAAGGAACCTCCGACTTTATCATTCTTACGAGTAGCAACATTTCATTTTAGGATAATCACCTAAAAACTCCGGAACTTTTAGGAAACAGGGAAGTCATTTAGGTTTTTTAATCTCAGACACCAGTTCCGCCCCTTAAATTCTGTCCATAAGTGTACGTTCACTGTTTCACTAAAACATTCCTATCTCTCGTGATACAGCCGTGGTCATAGCTTATCTCTGAGGTTTACATTAGTTCAAGAAACGGTAGCTGACTATGTAGATATCGCGCTACATCGGATTCATTGATGCCGCAAAATTGTCAGCCAATCAGGCGTTAAGATTCGCATTCGAAAGCACGCTCCTCGTTCCTCGGCAGCTTGTCGTCGGTAAACCTGGGGTTATCGCCGAGGTTCGCCTTATCAATTCGAAATTTTTCTTTTCTTTTCTTCCCCGACAATGCACCGTTCGCCTCAAGGATGGAATCATACGATGCTAAGCGGTTTCAGTATTCCGCTGACCCTTATATAGTGATGCTACGCGGTAGAAATATCCTTTTCAAAGCGGCCTTGCGCTCGAGAAACGCGCTTATCAATTCTGCTATCAGGTATAATAATATTGCACTTACTACGCTTTTCGTTATCGGCCACGCCATGGGTCAGGAGGGAGCTCATATTCTTCGCAATTCGTACGTAGTCACATAAATCCTTTCTTAATGAATGGAATCATCAGCTGTCACCGATACTTGCGAAAATGTTCGGAGTGTTTTTAGTCTATCGGAAAAGTTTTATTCCAGTAAATAGTCACATTATATTTTTAACGTATTATTTCATTCTGTATATTTAAACGCAAATCGGTGTTATTTGAAAAATACTGTGTCTTATTGCTGTTGCATTTTATTACTGTTGGAGCTCACGTTATTTGCATTTCGTACGTAGTCGCATAGATCCGTTCTTAATGCGTGGAATGATCGCTTGTCATCGTCTATTTAGGAAAATGTTGGATGTGTTCTTAGTCTATCGGAATAGAGTTCGAGCTAGGAAATAGTCGGATTAATTTTTTAACATATTATTAAATTGATTAAATGAAAAGGTATTAAGTTATTATGAATTCTTAGGTCACATTGGAAGATTGTTTTGTAGCATTCCTAGTTTAGAGTATACACACATGTTCAGAGGATTGTCATCTCACTTGGAACTTAAACATTTATTTGATGTCATTCAATTTCATTCAAATTACCTTCGTAATTTTATTTTAATGTTTAACATCGTGTTAAATATCAAAAGTTATTTGTGATGGATGTCATACACATAATGATTGCTAAGCAATTTCCATTATCGTCAAATCTAGAGATAATGAATAATTGATGTGAGGGTGATTATATGTTATTTACTGATATTAATTATGATAAATATCAAAAACAAAAATTCAATTAGCTTTAATCGGGAAAAAAAAGAAACTGCACTGCCCGGGAATCGAACCCGGGTCGCAAGAATGGGAATCTTGTATGATACCACTACACCAGCAGTGCTAGTTCGGAAGAGTTACACAGGTTCGAATTTGTAAGGCGTATGGCAAACTAGTTTTGCAATTAAATTTTGGCATTTGTATTAAATTTTGGAACTTTCTAACCGCGGAAAACTGTAAAATTATTACGCTGCAAGAATTACAAATCTAAAAAGAGTATTTTTTAACGTTTTATTGTACAGTAGTGTTAATTTGTGATTTTTTAATTAAATGTATACAGATTATCGCAAATTATTCCACGTAGTCTTCACTTTACGCGTTCAGGCCAGTCCATTTGATAAAGTAATTTTTACATTCTTATACGCCGTGCATACATTTAGTTCTCAAAACGTCTGTCAAATACTTTTACAAAACTGTAGTTTGTATTTTAATTTTATCATTCGCACGAATGTATTGTAGTAGGTTTTTATTCTAAAATATTAAATTGTGTCTTATTTTCTCATATTACTTTACCGGGTATAATATTGGAGGCCGATGATTTTGCTAGTTCACGTGAGTTAGGGGTGTCCTACTATGAAGTGCGTTATCTGCCTTAGTTGTACGCGTTTGTTTAATGTTTACGTTATCGAAATTGCCCCGAAGCGTTCTTAGAAAGATAACAACGAAACGCAGTAGAAGTGGAGTTTCAATTTCCTTGTCATATGAAAAATAACGGATGTGAGCCCAGTTTTTGAAACTTTATTGCCTTTGTTGGAGCAGCGTGTGCAATTAATACACACCATTGAAAGGTAAATTATCTGATCGCGTAAAGTAAGTTTGTACAGAGTTGGCACTGTATGTGGAATGTATAGAGAAGAAGCAAGTAATGTCAGAGGAGTGGAAGATTATTACCACAGGACCCTAAGGATTCTTGTGTGAAATAGAGTGCGTTAAGGAACAGATCAGTGTAATATAGGAAAAAGTACATATTTTAGTTGGTTTCCGTTTATTGGAAGTATGAATAATCAATAGTTAATAATAGTTATAATTAATACAAATTACAATGTATAATATATAATAATAAAAAAGAATAAATGTGCGATGGCCGAGAGTCGACCTCGGATCACTTGTTTTGAAGGTAACTATGCTGACCGTTGCACTGCCATTGCTATGGGTTAATGGCTTTCTTTCGTTTGAAAAGGGCGGAATTTGTCAAATAGTTTCCTAAACATATCTATGGATATCGTATCCTTTTGCTATCAAGACTGCTTGAAGAAAGTATCTTATTTTACGGAAAGCAAAAGTTCGTCCACGATATATGCGGCTGTAAACGGCCCCCACCCTTTTCCGTAGAAAGTGCATCCTGACTTATGTGCAGAGTTAATTATTAACGAGGGAATATAATCGTCTATGCAGAAACACATTGGCTATCGTCAGCCAAGTGAAAACTATTTTGCCGTTTTGCTTGACAACAGTTTTCCTCTATTCTCACATGGAAAACATGTAGTTACTCGAACGGTAGGATTTTCTCTGTTTACTCTGAATTTACGATTAAAGTTCACTCTTGTAACATTAATTAGTATTTTGAAGTAGCTCCTTCATTAAACGTTAATCAGCGAACAGTTTATGCTCATAAAGAAATATGCACGAACGTGCATAATTTGCTACTTACGAAATTACGATGAGTTAATTAAATTTCAATGTATATATTAAAACGGATAATCATATTCTTTTAATATCAAATTATATAACGTATTATGTAATAATAAACAGTATTATACATACAACTTATTGTTACTTGACGTTTTACACGGTACACCGCAATTGTGGCAATAAAATTGCAGATTCTCGGTGTTCAGAGGCCCTCAAAATATTTCTTTCGTTTTCGTTATCGTTTTGCAACGCCGCATTGTCGGGCGCAATAAATTTTGATCACTTTCATACGGTAATTGCATTACGCGCGACTGGTTTACGTTTACGTGTCACTGTGCACCCGATTCTGTATACATACCCGTGTCAGTACATAACGCCGTGGTTTACGCAATCGATAAGGTCTCCGGTACATACGTTTATAGGGGAACACATAGGCAAAGGAAGGACAAGTGGCGAAATCGAGTATCGATCAAGACTGAGACTTGCGTCAAAATCGGCTCAATGAAAACTTACATTTCAAAGTATATTTTGATCGAAGATAATAGAAACATACAATAACAGATCCATTATGATGGTATACAAATTTGGTAGTGTTTTAGTTGTAAACCCTGGTTGAAGTTAAATGTTTTGCTCTCAGCTATATTTAATTTGGCAGTTAAGTAATTTGTCTTATGTTATCGACGTCTGCTTTAGATACATGTAAAGGTTAGATGAATGGACAAGTGATGAAATCGAATATCAATTAAAGCTAAGACTTGACGAAAATCGATTGGGGGGAGACGGTACTTTTCGACACTAATTTTGATTAAAAATAATAGAAACGTGCAATGATCGCTTAATGAACGTAAAATACCACATTTGTATTTCTTTAATTGTAAACATTGATAACAATTGAATTTGCATCAGAATAATAATTTAACTAAATAAGTAATTAATTATCAACAAAATTAAAATAAATTAAATGAGTTAAATATGGTACATTTTTTTGATAATTATTTAAACTTTAACGCTGCGTGTACATAATGCGACATGTGCTCGGACACATATCTTTCAGCGGTTTTCTGTTTCATTAGCAAGTATCGTATACGTGATAAAAACAAATTTTTTCTGTGTACATTCTCCGCAGCTTTATCTTGTTATTCTTCGTTATCAATCCAACTTAATACAAGCCTGACTGTAAATTAATCCGTGTTGCAAAAGGTTAAGAAACTTTATACTAAAGTGTTTCATCAAGTTACTGTTTATTATATAAATAATTTAATATCTTGAGACTCACACTTATTATACGACCACAAATGAATAAAAAAATATAGGGGCAATTATATTTAACAATAGACAGGTGTAATTTTAGCAAATATCAATTTTCTGCCTCACATCTAGCTGCACTGAAAACATTTAAGAAAATACCTGATTATTCTGTTCCTAATGAGTAAAGCAGTTAGAATCATTTAATATACTCCCTTATGCAGTACACATTTGCGCACTAAACGCATATTCAGCTGTCCTAATGTTCAGAAACAGTTTCCCTGTACCGCAGTATGCGTGTGTAAAAATATGAAATATTCATTCGACAGTTTACGGACATCATCTCAAACGTATGCCTTCAATGGCCAACATAATATAAATAATTCTTCAACGCCGCGACAGGTCTCCGTTAATACCAAAGCCTAGAAACTCGAGGCACGAACAAATTCTCACAGCCAGCGGTTTTGTAGTGAGACGAAAAGGAATACGAACCGGTATAAATGAATGATCTTTCTCGGTAGTCGATGTCACTTGGACAAGAACGAAAATAGGTCGTGCCCGTTACAGTCAAAGACCCATAAACAGGCCGTTACAACGGTGGCACTGTTTTCCTGCGGAGACACGCGACTTAAGCGTCCATTCTCCTGGAGGCCATTGTCGCTTTCACCGACCGGAAGTCAACCGCGACACGAGGTGGAGACTTCCTGACAAGTGCGCCAGCTTTTATCTGTCTACGAGCAGATTTCTTCTTACTGGCATCTTGGACACTGAACGAATTTATTTGAACTTTTATGTCGGGCTGTAACAGTAAAATGCATGACAAGTGCGATGGAGAAATGTTGGAGACATAACAATTCTATCCAATTTGTAATGCTCTGTTACGGTAACAAATTATACGATAACGATTTCTTACGTTCTCTGACAATAGCAATCGAGAGCATGAATACTATGCAGAAATGCTATGCAATGGTGAACGTGTGTAATAAGGAATTTTAGTTAACAAACAACATTGCACAGTCTATGTGGGCATTTTGGAGCCTGGAAAACCTCTCTCTGACAATAACAATGAACAGCATGAACACTATGAAGGAATCCTGTGCAATAGTGAATGTGTAATAATTTTACTTAACACTTAACATAACGCTGCAGGTTCTATGTCGACATTTCAGAGTCTGGAGAAATCGCTCGGATTTCTCACTTTCCCTGACAATAGCAATGAACAACATGAACACTATGCAGAAATCCTGTACAATAGAGAACCTGTGATAAGGAATTTTACTTAACAGACACCACTGCAAATTCTATGTCGACATTTTGGAGTCTGAAAAAACCTTTCGGACTTCCTGCGATCTCTGACAATAGCAATGAACAGCATGAACATTATGCAGAAATTCTGTATAATGATGAACGTGTAATAACACACTTTGCACAGAGTGTGGCATTAATTTTATATAACATTATGTCTAACGACAAGCCAGACATGAATTAGAAGTGCAGACTGAGTTAGAAAGTACGGAATGTTCGAAACTTTATATAACAATATACCCGTTACGTGTCTATGCGGAAGTATTTTTTGTCCATTTAAATTATTCGGTCAAAACTGCTCGCAGCCGAATGCGGGAAAGTTTATCGTCCTGTTATTCGCACGCTCTTATCCATTGTTTAGAAATTCCACATACTCCGAAAATGTTAAACAATCCCGCGACACCGCCCACCAACACGATGCACGATACCGACAAAAATAATTGCCGCAATCACCGTAAGACCAATTTACGCGTGCCATGTACTATCGCAAGAACAGCGCACAACAAAACTGCCGCGTGCGCTGCCACGTGCTCCCCATTTAAATTCCGTTATCATCCGGTTTCTATGCATCCTTCCAGCGAAAGTCTCATTGCTTCCGTTCTATTCATGGGAAACGGAGTTAATGAACGTAGCGGACGTTGCTCGGCACATAACATGCCCAGCCATTGTGTCAGTCGCTTTCCGATAGTTCCTTTTATCAGATGCGCATTATGCTAATGCGCACGTTATGATAATTAGCCGACAAAGCTGGGCCGGGGAATAGCGGGATGGACGTAGCGAACGGGCGAGAGAAGAGAAGAACGCCGGGAGAAGGGGGAAAACGCGGGGAGATCGTGCGAGTTAGAAAGCCCTAAGTGCCTTTCAGCGAGTGCGGCCGGTAAAATCATTCCTCAGTGAAGTCTCAACCGCCGTCGATCGCGGGTGGGTCGTGCGGTCGTGCTGATAAAATACGCGACGCGAGTTACGAGTCGATCGGAGTATCCATTTGCGGACGTCTCGAATGGTTGCAGTTGAAGGCGTGGAAAGTCGGAGGTTAATTTCACATACTGCTTTTCTGACATTTTTACGTGTGACGTTAGGAGCGTTTAAGGTATAGATACGCGACGTGAATTCAGAATTCAAAGTATTCGTTTGCGGACGTCTCGAATGGTTGCAGTTGAAGGCGTGGAAAGTCGGAGGTTAATTTCACATACTGCTTTTCGGACATTTTTACGTGTGACGTTAGGAGCGTTTAAGGTATAGACACGCGACGTGAATTCAAAATTCGGTCAATGTATTCGTTTGTGGACGTCTCGAATGGTTGCAGTTGAAGGCATGGAAAGTCGGAGGTTAATTTGACATAGTGCTTTTCGGACATTTTTACGTGTGAAGTTAGGAGCGTTTAAGGTATAGATACGCGACGTGAATTCAGAATTCAAAGGATTCGTTTGCGGACGTCTTGAATGGTTGCAGTTGAAGGCGTGGAAAATCGGAGGTTAATTTGACATACTGCTTTTCGGACGTTTTTACGTGACGTTAGGAGCGTGTAAGATATAGATACGCAACGTGAATTCAGAATTCGGTAAAAGTATCAGTTTGAGGACGTCTTGAATAGTTGCAGTTGAAGGCGTGGAAAATCGGAGGTTAATTTGACATATTGCGTTTCGGACGTTTTTACGTTTGAAATTAGGAGCGTTTAAGATATAGATACGCGACGTGAATTCAAAATTCGGTCAATGTATTCGTTTGTGGACGTCTCGAATGGTTGCAGTTGAAGGCGTGGAAAGTCGGAGGTTAATTTGACATACTGCTTTTCGGACATTTTTACATGTGAAGTTAGGAGCGTTTAAGGTATATATACGCAAAGTGAATTCAGAATTCAAAGTATTCGTTTGTGGACGTCTCGAATGGTTGCAGTTGAAGGCGTGGAAAGTCGGAGGTTAATTCGACATACTGCTTTTCGGACGTTTTTACGTGTGACGTTAGAAGCGTTAAAGGTATAGATACGCGACGTGAATTCAGAATTCAAAGTATTCGTTTGCGGACGTCTCGAATGGTTGCAGTTGAAGACGTGGAAAGTCGGAGGTTAATTTGACATACTGCTTTTTGGACGTTTTTACGTGTGACGTTAGGAGCGTTTAAAATATAGATACGCGACGTGAATTCAGAATTCGGTCAATGTACCAGTTTGAGGACATCTTGAATAGTTGCAGTTGAAGGCGTGGAAAGTCGGAGGTTAATTTGACATACTGCTTTTCGGACTTTTTTACGTATGACGTTAGGAGCGTTTAAGGTATACATACGCAACGTGAATTCAGAATTCAAAGTATTCGTTTGCGGACGTCTTGAATGGTTGCAGTTGAAGGCGTGGAAAATCGGAGGTTAATTTGACATACTGCTTTTCGGACGTTTTCACGTGTGACGTTAGGAGCGTTTAAGGTATAGATACGCGACGTGAATTCAGAATTCAAAGGATCCGTTTGCGGACGTCTTGAATGGTTGCAGTTGAAGGCGTGGAAAGTCGGAGGTTAATTTGACATACTGCTTTTAGGACGTTTTTACGTGACGTTAGGAGCGTTTAAAATATAGATACGCGACGTGAATTCAGAATTCGGTCAATGTACCAGTTTGAGGACGTCTTGAATAGTTGCAGTTGAAGGCGTGGAAAGTCGGAGGTTAATTTGACATACTGCTTTTCGGACATTTTCACGTGTGACGTTAGGAGCGTTTTATAGATACGCGACGTGAATTGAATTCAAAGGATCCGTTTGCGGACGTCGTTGCAGTTGAACGTGGAAAATTTTGACATATTGCGTTTGACGTTTGAAAGGAGCGTTTAAGATATAGATACGCGACGTGAATTCAGAATTCGGTCGAAGTACCATTTTGAGGACGTCTTGAATAGTTGCAGTTGAAGGCATGGAAAGTCGGAGGTTAATTTGACATACTGCTTTTCGGACATTTTTCGTGTGACGTTGTGTGACGTGAATTCAGAATTCAAAGGATTCGTTTGCGGACGTCTCGAATGGTTGCAGTTGAAGGCGTGGAAAGTCGGAGGCTAATTTGGCATACTGCTTTTCGGACGTTTTTACATGTGACGTTAGGAGCGTTTAAGGCATAGATACGCGACGTGAATTCAGAATTCAAAGGATTCGTTTGCGGACGTCTTGAATGGTTGCAGTTGAAGGCGTGGAAAATCGGAGGTTAATTTGACATATTGCGTTTCGGACGTTTTTACGTTTGAAATTAGGAGCGTTTAATATATAGATACGCGACGTGAATTCAGAATTCGGTCAATGTACCAGTTTGAGGACGTCTTGAATAGTTGCAGTTGAAGGCGTGGAAAATCGGAGGTTAATTTGACATATTGCGTTTCGGACGTTTTTACGTTTGAAATTAATTTAGATATAGATACGCGACGTGAATTCAGAATTCGGTCAAAGTACCAGTTTGAGGACGTCTTGAATAGTTGCAGTTGAAGGCGTGGAAAGTCGGAGGTTAATTTGACATACTGCTTTTCGGACGTTTTTACGTGTGACGTTAGGAGCGTTTAAGATATAGATACGCGACGTGAATTCAGAATTCGGTCAAAGTACCAGTTTGAGGACGTCTTGAATAGTTGCAGTTGAAGGCGTGGAAAATCGGAGGTTAATTTGACACATTGCGTTTCGGACGTTTTTATGTTTGAAATTAGGAGCGTTTAAGGTATAGATACGCGACGTGAATGCAAAATTCGGTCAATGTATTCGTATGTGGACGGGTCAAATGGCTGCAATTGAATGAGTGGGAAATCTGAAGCTCATTAGAAGTATTGTTCTTTTATTATTTTTGACGTTTAGTATTGAAAGCATGAGATCTGAGTCTGTTCAAAGCACTCGTTTGCGGACATCTCGAATTGTTCGAGTTGAAGGTGTGCAAAATCGGAGGTTAATTTGACATAATGCTTTTCGGACATTTTTACGTGTGAAGTTAGGAGCGTTTAAGCTATAGATACGCGACGTGAATTGAGAATTCAAAGTATTCGTTTGCGGACGTCCCGAATGGTTGCAGTTGAAGACGTGGAAAGTCGGAGGTTAATTTGATATACTGCTTTCGGACATTTTTACGTGTGAACTTAGGAGCGTATATGGTATGGATACGCGACGCGAATTCACAATTCGGTCAATGTATTCGTTTGTGGACGGGTCAAATGACTGCAGTTGAAGGAGTGAGAAATCCGAAGCTGATTAGAAGTATTGTTCTTTTATTATTTTTGACGTTTAGTATTGGAAACATGAGATCTGAGTCTGTTTAAAGTACTTGTCGGAGGTTGAATGAAAATGATATGACATACTGGTTTCCGGATATTCTATGTGTAAAGTTGCGAGCGTTTGTTTATAGGATAGATGCACGACGAATGTGAATTCGGGATTCGATCAGATTATTCGTTTGCGAACTTATCAAATGGTTGCAGTTGAAGTTTTTTGTGAGAAGTTAAAAGCATTTGGTTTTACTATATATACGCGTACTTGTCTGAAAGTACAAACTTTCGAACATTTCGATATAAGGACGGATTTTCGAATTCGACCAAAAGGTGTAAAAAATCTGAAGTTAACTTTAAATGCTTGTTTTCGTAGATTTTCAACATTTTTATTTTATATAAACATTTGTCGCAAATTTTATCGCTCATCGGCGGAAGCACCATAGCTTCGGATATATATGCGTCGGAGAGTCTGAATCTGATTTGGAATGCACTCGTCTTCGACCGTCTGTATCGTTTACCGTCTTGCAGCACAAAGAACAGGATATTTTGAACGGGTTTGTGGTGTCTGAAGCATGAAGTTTGATATGTCAATTGATAAGTACCTTTCACGTTCAAGCATTCAATATATTAAAACATTCGCGCCTCAGAATACTCATGGGAAAGCTGAAAGCGTTATGTACGTTCGTTATTAAATTCTAAATTTTGCCGTTTGTGTTTTCAGGCACTGAATAATCCAGACACTTATTCGAATGTTACAGTAATTTTCTGTTAACATTACGGTTCCTTCAAAATATAAAACAGTATTTATTTAAAAATTTCTTGTATCTGGACGACTTCTTAATTTATCTATGAGTAACTTTTTATTTCAACGTATAACTCGCTCGTGACCCCCGGCGCATAAATATTTAAATAAAATGACGGACATGTAATGTTACATATGTAAGAGCCATGTCGTAACCTTTGCGATAAGTCATGATTATGTAGTACAAAAGAGAACGCAATGCATTAACCACGGTAACGACCACTATTCATTATCAAACTTTTCGTTGAACGCGAAGGTGAAATTTATTTCCGACATAGGGAAGTAGGTCGTGTAACGCGAGTTAAAATAAAACAGAAACAATGTCGCCGACCTGTCCTCTGTCTCTTTTTCTCTTTCGGCCCTGTGAACACAACCTACATGCGTCGTAAATATTAAATTTAATTTTAACGATGTCTTGTAAAGTGCGGAAACACAAAACGTTTCGTGTCGTGCTAACCCTCCGTGTTGCGTATTTATGGAACCTAAATATATAACGCAAATGTGCCTCATAAAAATGTTTTATAATTGTATAAAATTTCTACGTCTATTATGATTTTCACCGCTTGCTCAGTTACGTCTATATATTATGCGATGATATGTTTTTTCTATATCCATGGTCTTAGCTCGTTGAAATATACATTTCAAAGAATGTCTCGATAGCAAAGAATTAAAAGAGTACAGGGTCTGATAGGGAATATGACGATTTTTTAAGTTATGGCAGAAGGTAATAATTTGATACAAAACAAAAATAACCTTTGCCTTATGGTTTCAAACACCGTCAGATTTCCCTGACGAATCCTGTACAATTTTGTAAAAACGAAGTTAAAAACTGTCATATAGATATCTGTTGCCAAAACTTTCTGCTCTTTTCGCGCAGTTCTCCTTACCACGCCTTTGAGCATTGAACCATTAAAAGACACCCCATGACTCGCACGCAATATGTTACACATATAACGTCAGAGCCACGAAACCTTTCGCAGAATCGATATGCGACAAACGAAATACTCCGTACGCGAACAAGATTACGTCACGCACCGCCGCTGTTCCGATTTCGATGCACGCATAATTATCGAGTTGCCTCCATCTATGTCGGCGCGAGCATTTGCGAAACAAGGTCTCCGCGATGTCGCGGCAAACGTGCGAGCGGCACACGATTAATTATACTTTCTTGCGAAAAAAAGAAAGCTGCGGGTCTGCTCCGCGCTCGTCCTCGTTCGAAAGCGGCGCGCCGAAGTCACGTGACGAACAAACAGCTGATCGTTATGGCGGTGCTAAGGACGTCATAAATTGAGTTTGAATACTCTTAACACTTTGACTGCCAAGTGTATTTTTCTATATTAGAACTGCGATGCAATGGAATACTACAGAGTATGATTAAATCGTGCAAAATGAACGTAACGCAGAGTTGTTAGAAGCCAAAGTATTGAAGCATCATTCCAATATCAATTGCTTTTAGAAGATTGCAAATAGGCTTCATGTCGAATTTTTTTTGCGCCGGTCACCGGTGATCACTGTGGCAGTCAACGTGTTAAATAAGGAGTTGATCTAAATTGATTCCGGACATTTGATATACTCGAATTTAAACAATACATTTCTTCTTTCGTGCAAGATGTGGAAACTTGCGTTGGGTAACTTGCTGTCGTACAGATCGAAGATTATAAATGAATTTGAGTGATTTTAACCCTTTACACTCGTATGTAGTTTGGGAAGAATTATTTTGCTCAAATTATTCTTTGCGGGACCTTTGTTGCTATATATATTTAATGAAATATAATTAAAATTTGATAGTAATACCAATACGCATTGCGAGGTTAATTAAATTAGAACTGTAATAATAAGTTGTTTGTTGGCTATCAGTTGGTATTTTCCTCTAGAATATATAATAGTGTGTCGTTAATTACTCGCATAGGAGTAATATGTAGTTCGTCGGTCAGCCTATTGTATAAATATCTTGTACAGGGATGTTCTCGCTACCTTTCAGTTTATTTACCAAAAATGTTATAAATTTTATATGAGACGAAGGTTTTTACTTCTTTACTATTGCTTTTACTTGCAATGGGTCGGATATATCCTAAAGAAATAAATATTCGAACAAATTTTGCGCTTGCACGCTTTTTTCTCAACAATAAAATGCAATTTTATTGTGTCCCCTCAAAAGGAACAATCGAGTGCAAAGGATTAATTGTTCTGATCTTGCGAGCAAATGAAAGTATCTATCCAATTTGAATATGCGTGTAGATTAGATTCTTCAGAACTTGAGTATTCGAGTTAACACAATAATATTACTGCAGAATCATAAGTGCGTTTTACTTGACTCCTTTATTACGAGTGTTCAAACACCCTCAGTTCTAAAGTCGCGCCAATATTTTTAGGCTTATCCGCGAATAGTAGGAAAAGCTAAACGACACCCAACCAAGCAGTGATCTCCTCAGGAAGTCTTTACTCAATAAACTAACGGTGACTCATCACCCACATAAAAGTGCGCACTTACAATTCCGGTCTAAACGCACTTCCAAGATCTCGCCAGAGTGGAAACAATTAAACTTTCCGAGAAAGAACTCTTAACGCCTCTTCCACGCCGAAATTCGTATGTCAAGTTTCGAATGATGTTGTTCGTCACAGGCTACGTACTCGCGATGTTCTCGAGAGTGGTGTCGAAGTAGAAAACGTCGTTGGGGGGGTGGAAGGATGATGGAAATGGTGAGGGAAAAGCCACGGAGACGAAGTGTGAGCGAGTTGCTCGATTGGAGATGCGTGCCTGGCGGTAAAGGAAGCGGAATTTGTTGTGGAAGATCGACGGGGGGATTCGGAGGATGCGATGTAAACGATATTGGATACGCTGACGGCATTTTCCTCGAAGATTGCGACAGGGACCCGGAAACGAGACGGAGGAAGCGATCTGGTACCTGGCCGTGAGTAGAGTGTTTTCGATTATTTCAACTATACCGGATGCTTTTCTGGTTCTGGGCTGCGAAGGCGTTCTTGGATTTTAGCAATTCGGTGTTTTGCCGAAGTTGCAGGTTGAAGAATGATGATACTGACGGTAGAATACGGATATACATGTTTGTTGTTTTGAAATATTGCGTCGTTCAATCGTAGTTTCATTGAGCAGCTGAGGGATTAAAGAGTCGGAGGTGCTAGAAGGATTAGGTTTCGATTGTATTCTTTGTTCTTCTTGATATTATTTTGGATAATATTAGAAATAGATAGGGATAGCATTTGTGGATTTAAGATACCGGATGTTGAAAAAATGTTCCACGTGAGGATTTCAGTTTGAATTACCACGCGAATAAAATATTCTGTCGGGAAACAGACAGTTTTTATGAGTATGCTAGTTATAAATTATTACGTGTTTCAATCTCTGGCAGGTGTTAATGGGTTATGGACTTTCCTGTCTTTTGTGGTCGTCAAGGTTATGCGTAGGTCTACTTTCTGATGTTATGTGATGCTGCTAATAAATGCCGTACATTGAATACAAACATAGAATATGCAGCACCACGATAAGCATCATGATTGTGTTCATTTTAACGGGCGTCTAGTTTTTTCTGCACGATACATAATCGCAAAGAAACACCTACTGATAAAGAATTACAGCAAAAACGTCTACGAACACTCACAGCACAGTTACGTAAAGCGTGTTAAGGCTAAATAAATTCACCTCTAACGAACTTTATGCAATTGCCCAGAATAACTCGTTAGAAATCATAACTTGAGGTCGACAGTCTTTTCGTACTTTTCTCACCGCAGTCATTATTGCCTTTTTACTGCGTCGCCAGATCTTTTAGGACAACGTCGCTACTCTTTAAATATCCCAGTTTACTGCCAAACATATTTCTGTTTATAAACAACTGGGGCCCGAAACATCAGAGAGCTACGTGACGTTGAATCATTAGCAATCGATATCCACAAGGCCTGCTGAGTGTCACACTTTCTCTCCCAAGGACCATTTCCTCTAAGAGTCGTAAATTACACGCAGTGCTGAACACTGATAGACTTAACTATTTTCCAAATCGTTCTCACGCATTGTCACTGAGAAAACATATTTACAGTAAAGCCTGTTTTTGTGCGGTGGATAGGGACCGCATAAAAGAAATCGTACAAAAAAATATTCAAAAATTTTATAAATTCTTACATATAATAAACAATTTTTGCGATATGTACCTAAAATTTTTTTTATGCGATATAGTACAAAAAAATATTCAAAAATTTTATTTTTACATATAATAAACAATTTTGTGCGATATATACCTAAAATTTTTTTTATGCGGTGGATAGGGACCGCATAAAAAAAGTCGGACTTAGAAAATACATCAATGATTTATGAAATAGATGAGAGAATGCTTTCAATTCAATGAAATAATTAAATTAGATCTAAAGAAATTGTAAAAATATTAAATTCTTCATTGTACATATACATTTAGAAGTTTTCACATTATACATTAAATATTTTGCTGCTACTCGTCGTAATCCAAAACGCGCATCTTCTTGTGATGAATTGGTTGAAAAACGCTTTCGTCGCTTGAAGATAGGATTTCAATTGATTTGTTTTTTGGTACTTGTTTAAACTCAGTGATCAGTTTTTGTGACGACGGTCGACTGGTCAGTTGCTTGTAAACGCCACGATAGTGAGACATGCATGATCTCAGTTCTTTTTGGAATTTTAAGCGTCTTTCCGCATTGGTATCTATTTTAAGAAAATGTGTTTCCAATTTTTTCGAGATTTGGATCCCTGCATATATTTTATCTGCTGTAATAGATTCCGGTTCTTCTTGTCCATTTTCATAATCTATCAAACTATTAATAATGTCACTATCATCGACAGTTTGGTCCTCAATCATCTCGTCCAGGTCATTATCGCCAAAAGAATCAAAGCCTTCTCCGCCGATGTTATGTGCGAGCGCACTAATTTCAGATAATAACGTTGACGCGTTTTCGGTAACGTTTCGATTAATTACACATTCATATATTTCGTCCACAACATGTATATGTACATTGATAGGAAACATTAAACTGGTGCTAACGCCGCTTAGATTCATATACCGCATAAAAAAAATCGCACATAAAAGGACCGCACAAAAATAAAATCGCACAAAAAAGGACCGCACAAAAACAGATTTTACTGTACCATGTAAATTAAGTGTCATCAAATTTCATGCGAAGCAAAATATTCAAAACGTACAAGGCCTGGGAAAAAGGGCTTGACGATTTGTACGTGACTGTAAATAATCCAATATTTGAATTGTGTAACATGTAGAATCATTGAAGAGATGTAATTGGCGCGTGTCATAGAAACTTCGCTGATTGTTTCCCCAATAGATCGAGGCAGGAGACGCTGTCTGACAATCTCGGGTTTAATTATAGCTCGTTGTACTTGGCGCGCCAGTCATTCTAATTTCGCCGATTTAAAGCTGTTGAACTTTTTCCGCTCGTTTCTCTGCAACACTTTATTTTTGTTTTTGTCTCCGCTGTATAGCAAGTCCGCTGCTCGTATAATCGTAATCCTGCGGTGCTAGTCCTTAATGTCCAATTACTTCTAAATCGCTTGTAGGAGAACCGGAATTTTCTTAGGAAAAAACGATTTATACCATTGATAATCATGTCACTAATTATTGTGCTTCGTCATTGATTGATATGGTAATCGTTAGGCGAATCAATTATGCTGTAATTTTAACTCTCTGCATGACTTGTTGCTAGAAAACCGGGAACTAATACAATATTCATGAAAGAACATGTTTGTCAATGAAAGAGTGCAATTTTAAATGTACTGTTGAGGTTTCGTTACAATAGTGTTTTTCAAACTATGACTTCTTGGGCCATGAAATTAATTTACTAGGTAGCAACTGCCACTTGCCTCTCATGTGTCAACCACAATTTGCCCCACCTTCCTACTTTACATAAATATGGTTGCATTATCATCAGACAAGATGATGCTTTAAAAAATTGCTGTAAAATCTCAGAATGTCAGGTTTAAGATTATCTAACTTACAGAAAACCCTTTCATTTGACAACAGTGTATCAGATATCCAATTAATTGAAAAATTTACATTTTTTACGATTAGCATGAGAAAATTATGTTAAAATCGCATTTAACTAATAATTTGATAATAATTACTCTTTAAATTAAGAAGCATATATCTGAAAACAATTCATTGAATAATGGAAATGTACTTTTACGTTTTCGAAAGGGAAATAGGGGTTCAAATCCCATTTAGCTTATACAGATAATATTGGGTACTAATTACCAATCGTATTTGTCTAAGTTTTAGAACCATTATCAATTGCATCCAACTAGGATATATGCTAGGTAAATACGAGTTAATTATTTCTGTTATTTACGATTCCACATATAAATTTTGTGTATTCCAAGTATACCATTGTTATACATTGTCCACGTGTTTCACGTATAACATAGTTGTATGTTATGCACGTGTTTCAAGTATGACATTGCTATATATTATCCACGTGTTTCAAGTATAACATTGCTATATTTTATCCACGTGTTCCAAATATAATATTATTTATCAAGGTACGTCCTTGATCGATTGGGGTAGACAATCATTTCGACATGCCTCTCCACAGATCCGGTATGGTCTAGTGGCTAGGATACCTGGCTCTCACCCAGGAGGCTCGGGTTCGATTCCCGGTACCGGAAGGTATTCTTTTTCCTCTCCTATCCTTAGAACTTTATTTTTAATTCAGTTCGACGAGAAGGGGTCGGTGTGAGAAAATCACGAGACAACAGATCTCGTCATTCCGGTATGGTCTAGTGGCTAGGATACCTGGCTCTCACCCAGGAGGCTCGGGTTCGATTCCCGGTACCGGAAAGTTTAGTTTTTTGCTGATATAAACAGTAATTTTTGATCCCGCGTTCGTTCAAAAGGACACTGCATATATTCACATACGTTTATTCCTCGCGAAAAAGCCGGAACTTGGTACGTTCTTACAATGGCATTCAAATTACTCGCACTTATCCAATTCTATTGCCCTATTATGTTTTTTAACTGATAACAACTTTGTAGATACTATTATGTAATGGCTTGCTGGTAACCTTACTTGCAAGGTACTTCTACGCATCAGAAACTTTCGTTAGACTTTTATAACGTTTACATATTCATTTGATTGCTTAAGTGTGACGTCAGGCACAAGGCCACAGATATTGATAAGAATTTCGCGGTTGAACAGAAACTCATTTGTGTTAACGGAGGCACTTGATGCTCATCGACCAACGTATTGCGTAATGTCTTCTAACAAGTCCATCGATTTGATTCAGGAAGTGCCGACTTCAAATGCGGAAGGTGCTCGTTTCGTCACAAATTACATTCCGCAATCTGTGACGGAGGAAATTGATTATGCTAGATGCCAAATCATTTTCTGAGCACGTGTGACTTTGTGCGCTGCGTTAGACGTGTAAATGAATGTCGCAACACTATATTTGCTAGTCCGCTGGCGGAATTTTTAATGCATCAGCAGATTAATGATTCAATGCCGCAAGTATGTTTGTAGCAACTGTGCAAATAGATGTTAATCTCTGATGACTAGGTTAGGTCCGGATTTGCACACAGTGTAGTTTGAGCATCATTGTTTGTTATAACTTTCGAAAGCTATTGAATTTAATTAACTATAAGAATAATGCGTTGTTAATTCTGTGACACGTTGAATTCGAGTTATTCGAGGAACTATTTAAATGTACAACTCGTTTGACATATTATTAGGGATTAAGATGAAGAAGATACACGACATAAAATAATAAATTTGAAGAGGAGTGCATGTACTATAGGATTAATGATTCAGGAGAAAAAGAAATTAGTGACTTGCTTCAATTCAGCAAAAAACAAAACGTTGTGCTTAAACCATTTACATTCGTAATGTCAAAAAATACACTAGTTGCGCTATTGGAAACGGTTGAACATGCAAGAGAATTACTTCGAGCCGTAGTTGAGTAACAGATTGACCTGTTGATTTCG
Source organism: Cryptocheilus praepositus (assembly GCA_033815515.1). Classification (NCBI taxonomy): domain Eukaryota; kingdom Metazoa; phylum Arthropoda; class Insecta; order Hymenoptera; family Pompilidae; genus Cryptocheilus; species Cryptocheilus praepositus. The sequence continues at coordinate 2,074,033 of JAWWQZ010000190.1, forward strand.
TAATTAGTCTGGTACTGCGTAATGCGATCTCAATTTGCGCGATACTCTTAAATGGACGTCACTTTCTACACTGAACGCGATGATTGCCGTCCCAAGCGGGAAGTCTCAGGTTTCGACATTTGATATAATGCTGAAACAATCTTTTTTTTTATCGACTTAACTGTGTTTGCATACGAAGCATTTGAACAAGAATGTTTTTACCCGGTCAAATCGAAAAAATGTGCAATCAGCGACGGTATTAAATCATGTCCGAAGTAAAGTTGGATACCTTTGTAAATGCCAAGTAAAACCTTAGTGAATGGACTGCTGACATAACAAATAAGAAAACATAGAAATTGCAATACCATACATCAAAGCAGAAGATAGTACAATCAAGATAAAATAAATTAATTAAATTTCTGCCTGTTAGAAATATTATATTGTGACTAACGGCTGATGTTAAGGAGAGATTACTTTGTTATAATAAGGTCGTAAACCTTTCTGGGGTAAGTCCCATACTGTTATTTGCCTAATATATTCCTCGGCATAAACAACGCCTGGCCCATCAGCTGTCGACAACAGCGAAACCTGATCAACGTCACACTTTCTCTCCCAAGGACCATTTCCCCTAAGAGACCCCGTCATAAATTAAACTCAGAACTAAACAATGACAGACTCAACCGTCTTCGAATACATTCTTAGGGATCGTCACTAACATGTGTTATAAGTACTTGCAAGAAAGTGCAAAGCCGTGGAAAAATAGTGTGAATAAAACATTTAAATATACAGATTGTTCGAATAGTTGTCAGTTGAAAAAAATGCACAATTAATCCCAAGCGCAGTATAAATAAATGGATTAAATATCCATGAATTTCTTTTAATTCAGGGACTGACTACCCACTACTGAGTAATTTTCTAACTCGTGCCGGCGTAATTGACAAATCAGAAGACACTATGCAAATTAAGTCAACCGTTTAAATATTCCCAGATTTAAACATTCAACGATTCAGCCATTAAAGATTCAACGATTGACAAGCATGTCCTCGATCCCTTTTCTAACTCGTGCTGGCGCAATTGGCAAATTAAATGAAACAAGAGAATCAGCAAGTAGACAGAAAACAGCGCAAGCGAAAATACCCTCTGGAACAAATCGAAAACGTCATCAATTAATTCCAACCTCACTTTTGCCGAAGTTCTTCGAATTCGACGACGATCCGTCTGTTTTTCAATACGCGCCGGCGTTTTTGGCAAATTAAATGAAACAAGAGAATCAGCAAGTAGAAAGAAAACAGCGCAAGCGAAAATACCCTCTGGAACAAATCGAAAACGTCATCAATTAATTCCAACCTCAATTTTGCCGAACTTCTTCGAATTCGAGGACGATCCGTCTCTTTTTCAACACGCGCCGGCGTTTTTGGTAAATTAAATGAAACAAGAGAATCAGCAAGTAGAAAGAAAACAGCGCATGCGAAACTACCCTCTGGAACAAATCGAAAACGTCATCAACTAATTCCAACCTCAATTTTGCCGAACTTCTTCGAATTCGACGACGATCCGTCTGTTTTTCAACACGCGCCGGCGTATTTGGCAAATTAAATGAAACAAGAGAATCAGCAAGTAGAAAGGAAACAGCGCAAGTAAAAATACCCTCTGGAACAAATCAAAAACGTCATCAATTAATTCCAACCTTAATTTTGCCGAAGTTCTTCGAATTTGACGACGATCCGTCCGTTTTTCAACACGCGCCGGCATATTTGGCAAATTAAATGAAACAAGAGAATCAGCAAGTAGAAAGAAAACAGCGCAAGCGAAAATACCCTCTGGAACAAATCGAAAACATCATCAATTAATTCCAACCTCAATTTTGCCGAACTTCTTCGAATTCGAGGACGATCCGTCTCTTTTTCAACACGCGCCGGCGTTTTTGGTAAATTAAATGAAACAAGAGAATCAGCAAGTAGAAAGAAAACAGCGCAAGCGAAAATACCCTCTGGAACAAATCGAAAACGTCATCAATTAATTCCAACCTCAATTTTGCCGAAGTTCTTCGAATTCGACGACGATCCGTCTGTTTTTCAACACGCGCCGGCGTATTTGGCAAATTAAATGAAACAAGAGAATCAGCTAGTAGAAAGAAAACAACGCAATCAAAAATACCCTCTGGAACAAATTGAAAACGTCATCAATTAATTCCAACCCCAATTTTGCCGAACTTCTTCGAATTCGACGACGATCCGTCTGTTTTTCAACACACGCTGGCGTTTTTGGCAAATTAAATGAAACAAGAGAATGAGCAAGTAGAAAGAAAACAGCGCAAGCGAAAATACCCTCTGGAACAAATCGAAAACGTCATCAATTAATTCCAACCTCAATTTTGCCGAACTTCTTCGAATTCGACGACGATCCGTCTGTTTTTCAACACGCGCCGGCGTATTTGGCAAATTAAAAGAAACAAGAGAATCAGTAAATAGAAAGAAAACAGCGCAAGCGAAAATACCCTCTGGGACAAATCGAATCATCAATTAATTCCAACCTCAATTTTGCCGAAGTTATTCGAATTCGAGGACGATCCGTCTGTTTTTCAACACGCGCCGGCGTATTTGGCAAATTAAATGAAACAAGAGAATCAGCAAGTAGAAAGAAAACAGCGCAAACAAAAATACCCTCTGGAACAAATCGAAAATGTCATCGATTAATTTCAACCTCAATTTTGCCGAACTTCTTCGAATTCGATGATAATCCATCTGTTTTTCAACACGCGCCGGCGTATTTGGCAAATTAAATGAAACAAGAGAATCAGCAAGTAGACAGAAAACAGCGCAAACGAAAATACCCTCTGGAACAAATCGAAAACGTCATCAATTAATTTTAACCTCAATTTTGCCGAACTTCTTCGAATTCGACGACGATCCGTCTGTTTTTCAACACGCGCCGGCGTATTTGGCAAATTAAATGAAACAAGAGAATCAGCAAGTAGAAAGAAAACAGCGCAAGCGAAAATACCCTCTGGAACAAATCGAAAACGTCATCAATTAATTCCAACCTCAATTTTGCCAAACTTCTTCGAATTCGACGACGATCCGTCTGTTTTTCAACACGCGCCGGCGTATTTGGCAAATTAAATGAAACAAGAGAATCAGCAAGTAGAAACAAAACAGCGCAAGCGAAAATATCCTCTGGAACAAATCGAAAACTTCATCAATTAATTCCAACCTCAATTTCGCCAAACTTCTTCGAATTCGACGACGATCCGTCTGTTTTTCAACACGCGCCGGCGTATTTGGCAACTCGCAAGGAACTGCGCATAGACACTCAGCTAAGGGCGTCCAACTGGCGTGTAGAAGAAGCAGGGTACCAGAGCGGTAGCACGAAAGAGAGAGTTGAGCGTTCAGAAATTGATTGGTCGACCCTGACGGACGCATGCGCGCTTGCGTTTGGGCGTCGCGACGCCGAATGTCGAAGACACCCGACACCCTCTCGCTCGCCAGTTCCTCAGTGCCGTAGCATGCCTTAATCCTCGTCGTTCGGACGTTTCTCTACGCGCAAGGGTGCTCGACGCTTCAAGAGAAACCGGGTTTGCGTGTTTCGTCATCTAAAACCGGCTTCCTGTACCGAAACGGCACATGGACGAGGCCGAGTTGAGGTACGAAGCGGACAGTTTTCGTCGGCGCGGAGAATCCGGAGTTACGTGGAAGCGGGGCTGCAATTAGATCGCGTTTTGCGCGAAGCTCGTGAGTCAGACACGTGCTTTGCTTGAGGGTCCACGTTGTTGCTGCGATGTCAGGCCGCGCGTTACTTTTCTAACGAACCTCGTCGAGCTGCAGTGAAACGGCAGATGGACGGGGCGGTATTGAGATACGAGACTGGCGATTTTCGAGGACCTGGTGAATTGGAATTTAATTGGAAGCGGGTCTCGAATTAGAAGTGCCTTCTGCTTAGTTTCGTGAATGAATCACGTGCTTAGGCTGATTGCGCTGCGCGTCTCGTTGAAGAGCCAAATGGTGTTTTATTTTTGCGGTTCAAGTGATTTTCGGATAATTGGGGGATGTTTTGTTGAGAAGGATATTTCGGTATCGATGTTTTGGTGTTATGTGAAACGTGGATATATTTGTTGGCGATTCATGGTAAATGATGGTCGGAGCTTTGCACGAAGTTTCATTAAAATGGGAATCTTTGGGAATCAATAAGTTAAGTTGTGGTGCAAGTGAAATGCGGAAGTTGAATGTGCAGTGAATATTTTTGTCAATTATTTTAGTGAAACTTAGGATGATTTGGGCGGTTTTAGGTTTGCTGTGCGTAACGGTACTTTTTATGGTTTTGAGCGGTTCTGAAATTTAGTCTCTTGATAACTGGAGATTAAGTGTGTTTTTTTGTTGAACGTGTTCTACTTACTCAACATAATCTTTTGGGTGAAAGATTTACGAGAACTAATTTGGGATTTACCATACGGGACAAAATGTTTCACCTTCATTGTTACTATCCCGATTAAGTCTAGAGGTTTAATTTTTGTTCATTATCGAAATGGGCGAATAATTGAAAACTACAACTTACTCCAGTCACCAATTTCAAATTAATTTTTTATGGACGATTGTTACATGCTCGCGCCTAGTACAGATCAACGACGTAGCCGTCTATATATCCGTTCAATTATACTATAATTATGTTCTAGAATGCACTTATATTCTCCAGTATTTTCTGTACAACACTTAGAGACAGTGCAGTCACTTAAGAGAGGGGTTTGCATTTTTGGCATATGGTCAAAAATAGGTGAAAAATGTCAAATTTTTTTTTTGTTTCGGACCGATACCATTCAATAGAGGGCAATTTGCCCTAAAGATAGACCACTTTCCGCGTGATGAACTCTTCATAGTTTCCAAGATATGACGATTTTAAAAAAGTGCAAAAAAATTTGTTTCAAAATTTCTGATCGCGATTAGTCCCACGTGAAAGTACGTCCAAAGAGCTTTAAAAAAACCTATATTAGTTATAGGTTTCGTCCATTAGTTTATACGTAACAGCGCCGTGAAGAAATCGCGAAAATCTTAAGGTTGCCATTTTTGCGAAAAAATGATGGGTTTCCGATTTTATTGCCGCTTTAACATATCAAAGGGGGTTGAAAATGACTCGGAAAAATGCAAGGCGCACCCCAAAATTCGCAGTAGTTCCGGAGATATCGGCAAAAATGTGTGGAAAAATCGTGAAAAACGAGCCTGAAGACGGGGTCAAAAATTAAAACTCTATCGATCGACTTGCAATTGTGCCAGATGAAAGAGGGTACAAAGAGACTTGGAAAAATTGCAACCGCGTTGAAAAATTCAAAATAGTTTTTGAGATATGACAATAAATAGATTGAAAATTCGAGAAAAACATGAGAAAAACACGGGTTTATTAACAACCACCAACCGAAAGTAAATCATTTGACTTGCTCAACTATATGAAGTGAAAGAGGATTGGTAGAGACTCGAAAAAATTCAAACCGCGCCTCAAAATTCGCTGTAGTTCGTGAGTTATAAGCAAAAATATAGAAAAAAAATAAGACAAATAAGCCGAAATAGGCGGAAATAGGCGAAAAATGTCAAATTTTTTTTTTGTTTCGGACCGATACCATTCGATAGAGGGTAATTTGCCCTGAAGATAGACCACTTTCCGCGCGCTGAACTCTTCATAGTTTCTGAGATATGACGATTTTAAGAAAGCGAAAAAAAATTGTTTTCAAAATTTCTGATTGCGATTAGTCTCGCGTGAAAGTACGTCCAAAGCGCTTTAAGAAAACCTGTATTAGTTATAGGTTTCGTTCACTAGTTTAAACGGTACAGGGCCTTGAAGAAATCGCGAAAATCTTACTATTGAAACCTTGCTATTTTTGCCAAAAAATGATGGGTCACCGATTTTATAGCCCTTTTAACATATGAAAGAGGATTCAAAATGACTCGGAAAAATGCAAGGCGCACCCCGAAATTCGCAATAGTTCCGGAGATATCGCCAAAAATGTGTGAAAAAATGGTGAAAAACGAGTCTGAAAATGGAGTCAAAAAGTAAATGTTTTCCAATCGACTCACTCCGTTAGCCACGCCAAGAGAGGGTAAACGGCCCTAAAAAAATGCAAATTGCATTACGAAATCCGGAAAAGCTTCCAAGTTATGAGCAGAAATAGATGGGAAAAATTTAAGTTTCATTTGTAAACATATATGTTGTGTATATATACATATAATACATACGCGTGCGGAAGATTTCAGATGACTTCTGCTGCAACAACTCGGTGGCAAGGAACACTTAGCCTCGAACGATTCCGGTAGCATAGGGTTAAACTGGGCTATTAAATCACAATTACAATTGCTGAATCGTTGACATGCTTAATTCGGAATAAAACTTTGGTTTAAATTAACTGACTAATTGGAAATTACAATTAAAAATTTTAACCAGATGACGAATTTGAATCCCAATTTCCAGTTTCAATCTACTAATTTGAAACCATGATTTTCGGTTAACGTTAGTCACTGACCATCAAGGAAGGAAATTGTGGCTTGCAGGGTAGACCGGTTGCACATGTGATCGAGCATTAATTCGTTCTACATGACTGAGTCCGTTAATAAGCCAGATCCTGCAAAGCCTATTTCCGACGTTTGACGTTGCGCCGATCGAAAGTGCCATTAATGCAATATGAAAATTGAGATCCCAATTTATCTGGCCGTGGTAAGCGAGACACTCTCTTCGTTTGGAACGTGTTGAATTATGCAGACGTTGTACGTGCGCGCGTTAATTACGATTGATTCTACACCTTTGGTGTTGCAATATTCGCGTGACCCTAGATATTCTGTTGGTAGCATTTCAAAACCAAGGCGTATTTTCCTAATTTTATGATCAATTTTAAGAGGTAATTTATACTTGTACTCGCGCCCGGATGACAGATTGATTAATTACAGATCACTTTCTATACTGATGAAGATAGGTATTCCAGATCGGATTCTTTTCTCGTAAAACGGTTAAACTTACCTTCCTTTTCCCAGTGACCCCAATTCCCACGAGTTTATTTAGATTCAATAATGAATACGCATTCGAATAAGCTGTTTTTTGAAAAAAAAATCATGGAGAATATTTAACTGATACAATATATACAGAGGGAACATTTCAGCAATTAATTTCTACCCCAATTTCCACCAATTTCTTTGAACTCAATGACCGACAACTATCTTATGGCGCCGTTTTCTGACTTGCGCTGGCGCAGTTAGGAAGTCGGAAGAAACTATGCAAAAGAAGTTGGAATGTTCACACATCGAAAAGTTCGGCATTTAACTACCTCCAATCTTGAGGTCCGATCTTTCATCATTTTAACGACACCCACCTACCAAAGTTTGCTTTGTTCACACAAACCCTCCTTCAAACTCTCTAACCCTCGAACCACCAAACGTACCCCGCGAACGTCTCAACTTTCTGCAATCACCCGAAATCCACGAAACAACAGCTTTCTCCAAAAAATGCAGCCTTAATCCTTTGACTGCTATGGACACATATATGGGTCCATCGAAATCTGTCGGTATCGACTATGGACGCATATATGTGTTCCCAATCGTTTTGCTTTCTTACCTACTGCAGCCACAATTATCAATGTACGGAATTAACCCTTATCGGTCGCTAGCTTTTCATACGTCTTTCTCACTCGCTTGTAGCTGGTTTCAGTAAATATGCGAAAAATCTTCAGTATTATAAGAATAACGTTTTTATTAAAAATTACTTCTTTTTAAAGGTGTTTTACAAATATATGGGTTTAAAATAATTATTTACAAGTTTTTCACGTATGATATTTTTTGAAACAATCTTCAATATGAAGGAATGGTTTTTTGTTGCACGTTTCACAGAAGTATACTGTTCTTTTTTTTCTCCAGGCAATATATGATTAGAACCTACTGAGCAATCGTTATGTTTTCCTTCAGCATCAGGTTGCAAGATATGTAATTTTCCATGTAATCTATCCTCATTGTCTGTTGTTGATGGCATTCCATATCGCGGAGTCTTACCTTCCCGGAAATTCCCAATTAGATCCATAACTAATTCAGAAATAAATTTTATGTGAGACATTGATACTTACTATTGTTATGCTTACAATTTGCTTTATACAGAATATAAGACTTAATTCACAAGTCAATCGTGCCCGCATTTCATAAAACGCGAATTTTTACTGTTTCACCCGTTCTCACCTCCCACGTGACGTACGACCGCAGCGATAAAATACTGTTCTCACCTGAGAGGTGACTTACGACCGTTAAGGGTTAATATAGATGCGTTCTTTATCAACTCATTTCCTTGCATTGTTTAATTTGGCGTAAACGAAGAGTTATCATTAGAGTTCGGTTACGCCTTACATAATGAATCAATAGAATTCACACTAGCGAAAAGTGTTTCGCCCTCAGCGAGCACTTCGACCGGAAGTATTCAGCAGTCAAAGGGTTAACTAATATCGTAGTGACGTGCCTTCTTCTGCGACCGCTTACGAGCGTGCAGCATCTCATACACCGAGAATCTTTCCCACAGGTGTGTCCCGTAGGCCGGTACCTGTTCGAATCGCGAAGCCTTCGGTGGAAGCGTTTTTTGTTGCTCCTTTCTTCGAGAGCGAGAACGCGTTCACCTTTCGCCGTACATTCCATCTGGTCCGGCTTTTGCTCAATGCCCTGATTGGCCGAGTCTCCCGCGGGCTCCGCACATGGCGCCCCGGTTTCTTGCGTGCAGCCCCTGCGGCAGAGGAATTTCAGGAATCCACACGATGCAATCGATTACTGAACAGGGCGAACCTCGGTGTTTTCTCCAGAACCACCGGCATCGAACGACCCCGTTTGATGATACGCGCTCTCAGATGCTGAACGAGTTGATGAAGGCTGCGCAAAGGCGGTAGTCTTGCGTTGGTGCCACTTCGCTAGAGAAGATGTCGTTGCTGCCCGCGTAAAGCAATGGCTGGTGCGAAGGAGTATTCATTTGTTGTCGTTCAATTATTTTACTAATCGGGGGATACTTCAAAGTTAGACTCCTATTAATGTTGCCGTAAAAGATGAGGTTGCTTGGCTTGGGATAGGAGCGAATAGGTCAAGCAGATGCTCAGGTGATTTCTTGAAGTATTTGTCCAAGTTCGTTTATTTGCGAACGCTGTTTAAAATGAATACTTATTAACTTATGTTGCAAATTTTTCTTACTTGGGAGACGTCAAAAATGGTTAGACCTTTATGCATGTCATTACAAAAATGATTGTTAACTTGATGAAAATCTTTACTTGATGTCGATGTAAATGTTGTTCAGTTGGAGTATCCATTTCAAAATCACAGTCTTTTCATAGTCTTGTAATTGTAGTAGGTACAGCGAACAGGTGATTGTTAACTTGTTGAAAATCTTTACTTGATGTCGATGTAAATTTTGTTCAGTTCGAGTATCCATTTCAAAATCACAGTCTTTTAATAGTCTTGTCATTGTAGTAGGTACAGCAAACAGGTGATTGTTAACTTGATGAAAATCTTTACTTGATGTCGATGTAAATTTGTTCAGTTGGAGTATCCATTTCAAAATCACAGTCTTTTCATAGTCTTGTCATTGCAGTAGGTACAGCGAACCGGTGATTGTTAACTTGTTGAAAATCTTTACTTGATGTCGATGTAAATGTTGTTCAGTTGGAGTATCCATTTCAAAATCACAGTCTTTTCATAGTCTTGTTATTGTAGTAGGTACGGCGAACCGGTGATTGTTAACTTGTTGAAAATCTTTACTTGATGTCGATGTAAATGTTGTTCAGTTGGAGTATCCATTTCAAAATCACAGTCTTTTCATAGTCTTGTAATTGTAGTAGGTACAGCGAACAGGTGTTCCTATTTTCGTATATCCTTCTACATCAGTCACCACTTGTGAATATATATTACCTATACATCTGCTTCATGCATGTTTGGAAAGTTTCAAATGCTGAAAAGCTATTTACACATGCTTTCGAGTTTCTTCACCAAACGGGAGAAAGTTCTGGGCAGTGTTCTATCGGGTGAAACCAGATGTGAAAAAATTCCTAATGGGAACGAGCGAGTGACACACGGCCACCGTTACGTTTGCTTTGCAATTGAATTCTCAGACACCGTGAACTTTACACGATATTGTCATGACAAATCGGTTGAAAGTGATTTATTTACTCCATTCCTATTGTTCGTAGAGTTATATTACGCATTACACCATGTATGCGACTTTATGGCAGAAGAAGTGTTTTATAGCATAGGTTGGTAACTAATCTTTTCAATGCACCTATCAGTTTCCAATTGAAGCAAAGCGCAAATCTAATTTGCTACTGTTTAACACCTGGAAAGCTGTAATGAAATATTAATTTTCTCCAGTACAATTAGTGGTTACAATTTTTTTCAATTATTATGCATCTTAATAAACGACCCTTGGCTCATCACATTTTATCTCTACTTTCCGCAGATTCTGTCAATTAAATTTCCAATACATTTAACGTTTTTTTTTTAAATTTAAACACGAGATAACTAATCAATAGACAATCATCCACCTCCATACCACGGATTGTAGTTCACTCAGTTTACACAGCTGGAAAGCTGTAATAAAATATTAATTTTCTCCAGTACAATTAGGGGTTACAATTTTTTTCAATTATTATGCATCTTAATAAACGACCATTGGCTCATCACGTATTATCTCTACTTCCGCAGATTCTTTCTATTAAATTTCCAATACATTTAACGGTTTTTTTAAAAATTTAAACACGAGATAACTAATCAATAGACAACCATCCGCCTCCATACCACGGATTGTAGTTCACTCAGTTTACACAGCTGGAAAGCTGTAATAAAATATTAATTTTCTCCAGTACAATTAGTGGTTACAATTTTTTTCAATTATTATGCATCTTAATAAACGACCCTTGGCTCATCACATTTTTTCTCTACTTTCCGCAGATTCTTTCAATTAAATTTCCAATACATTTAACGGTTTTTTTTTAAATTTAAACACGAGATAACTAATCAATAGACAACCATCCGCCTCCATACCACGGATTGTAGTTCACTCAGTTTACACAGCTGGAAAGCTGTAATGAAATATTAATTTTCTCCAGTACAATTAGGGGTTACAATTTTTTTCAATTATTATGCATCTTAATAAACGACCATTGGCTCATCACGTATTATCTCTACTTTCCGCAGATTCTTTCAATTAAATTTCCCATACATTTAACGGTTTTTTTTTTAAATTTAAACACGAGATAACTAATCAATAGACAACCATCCGTCTCCATACCACGGATTGTAGTTCACTCAGTTTACACAGCTGGAAAGCTGTAATGAAATATTAATTTTCTCCAGTACAATTAGGGGTTACAATTTTTTTCAATTATTATGCATCTTAATAAACGACCATTAGCTCATCACGTATTATCTCTACTTTCCGCAGATTCTTTCAATTAAATTTTCAATACATTTAACGGTTTTTTTTTAAATTTAAACACGAGATAACTAATCAATAGACAACCATACGTGTCCATACCACGGATTGTAGTTCACTCAGTTTACACAGCTGGAAATCTGTAATAAAATATTAATTTTCTCCAGTACAATTAGGGGTTACAATTTTTTTCAATTATTATGCATCTTAATAAACGACCATTGGCTCATCACGTATTATCTCTACTTTCCGCAGATTCTTTCAATTAAATTTCCAATACATTTAACGGTTTTTTTTTTTAAATTTAAACACGAGATAACTAATCAATAGGCAACCATCGGCCTCCATACCACGGATTGTAGTTCACTCAGTTTACACAGCTGGAAAGCTGTAATAAAATATTAATTTTCTCCAGTACAATTAGGGGTTACGATTTTTTTCAATTATTATGCATCTTAATAAACGACCATTGGCGCATCACATTTTATCTCTACTTTCCGCAGATTCTTTCTATTAAATTTCCAATACATTTAACGGTTTTTTTTTAATTTAAACACGAGATAACTAATCAATAGGCAACCATCGGCCTCCATACCACGGATTGTAGTTCACTCAGTTTACACAGCTGGAAAGCTGTAATAAAATATTAATTTTCTCCAGTACAATTAGTGGTTACAATTTTTTTCAATTATTATGCATCTTAATAAACGACCCTTGGCTCATCACGTATTATCTCTACTTTCCGCAGATTCTTTCAATTAAATTTCCAATACATTTAACGGTTTTTTTTTTTAAATTTAAACACGAGATAACTAATCAATAGGCAACCATCGGCCTCCATACCACAGATTATAGTTCACTCAGTTTACACAGCTGGAAAGCTGTAATAAAATATTAATTTTCTCCAGTACAATTAGGGGTTACGATTTTTTTCAATTATTATGCATCTTAATAAACGACCATTGGCTCATCGCGTATTATCTCTACTTTCCACAGATTCTTTCAATTAAATTTCCAATACATTTAACGGTTTTTTTTTTTTAAATTTAAACACGAGATAACTAATCAATAGACAACCAACCAGTTTACACTTTCAACAGCGCGTTTATTTAATAACCGTATCATGACTTACAACCGTGGGCGTACCTCATATCAACCTTATCTATCTCTAGAACCTCAGCGAAGACAAGAACCTCACCGGTTCTCTGTACCGACGCGTTCTGCGGGCCAGGAATCTCATAATTGCTAGCCATCTCAGTCCCCGTCGTCATTCCGCGTGTAGCCAGGCCACGATCCGGTCGTTTTGCTGGACGATCCCGCGATCCAAGGACTCCGCAGTGCTCTGAAACGCGAGAAAAATGTCGAAATAGACCATTAACGTTCGCCAGTCGGCCGCGCGCCACGTTTTTCGCCAAATTTGGCACGGCAGTGACACGATTTCGTTCATTCGGGGCACAGTGCACGTCGACACGATTTCTGCGATACGCTCAAAAGCAGGCGACGCGAGACGGGCGCAGAGGAAGCGGAAAATTCTGCTTTCGAATTAGTCAGTGTGATTCGCCACAGAAAGAGTATCGTGGGTGACTTTTGTGCAATTTTAGAGAACCTGACGAAGTTCGAGGTCAGCAGATTGACGTTACGAAACGTCACGTCGTCGTGTAATGACTGTTTTTGCGCGACCGCTCTCTGGCGAATGTCGGTCCGATTTGTTCGCTGATAAAGAAATAAGAGAATGTTTAGGACGTGACGTCGACTCAAGGTACGGTTGCGAGAGTGCTTCTGGGAAGAGAGTGAATTTAGTGAGAACGACCGACGCTGGCGACGCACGTAAAATGGCTTAATATGAAATTCCAAAAGAAATATTTTTCGGGTGGCGAAAGAAGGGAAAAATAGATGAACGAAATATGTCTAATAGAAGATATATTCCATTTTGTGTAATAAATAACATGAAACCTTATAGTAAAGTTGCTGTAATTAAAACATCGGTGTAATTAATGTTTAAGACGTTGACTCGTAGGTTTCTCGGTGCGATCGTGATCGTTTTGTCAGATTTTAAAAAATTGATTGCTTCTGTGTCATTTCTGTCAGATAAAGATGTAACTTCTGTGACTCACTTATTGATAGTGATCCTAATCCAACATTTATCAAACTTTTGTAATGGTACTTACTTCGTCAATGCACACCATGCATTTACTGTCCCTCGTTTTAATTGATTTGTTCCTGTATGTGAGTAACAGGCGCGAAAAAGTAACTTTCAGTGAGTACGGGTTGTAATCGATAAAAGTGTCAATTCATGTTCTCTGACGTACCTGTGTTACGCGTGTGGTTTTTTTTTGCTGGATGAGATACGTAATAGCGTCACCTGATAAATACCGATAACTCGCGATGGGCGACTTTTTACGTTTCGTATTCAATGACTTTTCATCGATTCGTGTTTTTTGTACCTTGATAATTTTTGTGCTGTTTTGCTTCTCAGAAGTCTGTTATAGGTCATTGCTGATTTTCTTTATTCATTCGTTAACTATCTTTACGCTTTGATTGGGGCCTTGTAATTATTTTTTACACATCAGATCCATCACCATAGATTTCATTTTATAAGTTGTGAGGTTTGTTTTGTCATTATTTCGCTTATCGTAGTTATAATTATAACATTGCACGTTTTCTATCATCTAGTATCTATTTTCACCAATATCGTTCACAGTACTGTAATTTTTCTTCCACATCGCTTTCGGTATTATATGTAGACTTTAATTAAAAATTATACATCCGTTTCAAATATTATGGGTATTATTTTCCATTTCTGTACTTACAATCATTTTCATTCAAAACATTGCAGTTTGCATTATCTGTTATTTTATTTAGCCTACATTCCACTCAAAGCATTGCCACTTTTTTTTCCACACTTTCAACACTCCATTTTGAATTTATTTATGCCCGCTTCTATTTTCACATTTTCTAAATCCATCCCAATACTTTCAATCTTCGCTTTTATTTCTCGCTATTATTGGGCTGTTGTCGAGTTCCTGTAGACTTTTCGAACCGGCACGCTAACTTTTGAGTTACGATGCGGTTGGTACGATTCTACACTCCCTCCTGTTGGTCGACTCAAAATAGAAGACTTTTTGGCAAGTGGCTCCAGGTTCAAGTTCGTACTCCGCCCTCTGTTCGTCTTCATTTGAGTATTCCGTCGTGCAACAAGTAGGTTCTACTTTGTTGTAAGACTTGTGCTACATTATCGTGGGATAATTTTCATTATGACGGTGCCAGGTCGATTTCAAAAATAAAACTTAACATTTTAAGATTTTGTTGATAGATGGTGTCGGTAGACAAAATGTCATTATTCGAATATCTTAATATGCGAATGACATTATTCGGAAGTCTTGGTATTCGAATGTAATGCTGTTATTTCCCTACAATTTGTCTAAATCCTCAATTACCCGAAATATTATTCTTTGTTACCATCCACGTCTACATTTTCTGGAAAGCGAAGAACAACTTCAATCTTGGAGACTATTTATAAAGCTGTAACAATTTATCTACGTGCATTTATCGTTTCTACTGTATTTTCTTGTTTCGTCCTTTTTATATCGAAGAAGAATAACTTAAACTAGTAGGTTCTACTTTGTTGTAAGACGTGTGCTACATTATCGTGGGATAATTTTCATTATGACGGTGCCAGGTCGATTTCAAAAATAAAACTTGACATTTTAAGATTTTGTTGATAGATAGTGTCGGTAGACAAAATGTCATTATTCGAATATCTTAATATGCGAATGACATTATTCGGAAGTCTGGGTATTCGAATGTAATGCTGTTGTTTCCTTACAATTTGTCTAAATCCTCAATTACCCGAAATATTATTCTATGTTACCATCCACGTCTACATTCTCTAGAAAGCGAAGAAAAACTTCAATCTTTGAGACTATTTATAAAGCTGTAACAATTTATCTACGTGCATTTATCGTTTCTTCTATCATTTTTTGTTTCGTCGTTTTTATATCGAAGAAGAATAACTTAAACTAGTAGGTTCTACTTTGTTGTAAGACGTGTGCTACATTATCGTGGGATAATTTTCATTATGACGGTGCCAGGTCGATTTCAAAAATAAAACTTAACATTTTAAGATTTTGTTGATAGATGGTGTCGGTAGGCAAAATGTCATTATTCGAATATCTTAATATGCGAATGACATTATTCGGAAGTCTTGGTATTCTAATGTAATGCTGTTGTTTCCTTGCAATTTGTCTAAATCCTCAATTACCCGAAATATTATTCTATGTTACCATCCACGTCTACATTTTCTGGAAAGCGAAGAACAACTTCAATCTTTGAGACTACTTAAAAACCTGTAACAGTTTACCTACGTGCATTTATCGTTTCTTCTATAATTTTTTGTTTCGTCCTTTTTATATCGAAGAAGAATAACTTAAACTAGTAGGTTCTACTTTGTTGTAAGACGTGTGCTACATTATCGTGGGATAATTTTCATTATGACGGTGCCAGGTCGATTTCAAAAATAAAACTTAACATTTTAAGATTTTGTTGATAGATGGTGTCGGTAGACAAAATGTCATTATTCGAATATCTTAATATGCGAATGACATTATTCGGAAGTCTTGGTATTCGAATGTAATGCTGTTGTTTCCTTACAATTTGTCTAAATCCTCAATTACCCGAAATATTATTCTATGTTACCATCCACGTCTACATTCTCTAGAAAGCGAAGAAAAACTTCAATCTTTGAGACTATTTATAAAGCTGTAACAATTTATCTACGTGCATTTATCGTTTCTTCTGTATTTTCTTGTTTCGTCCTTTTTATATCGAAGAAGAATAACTTAAACTAGTAGGTTCTACTTTGTTGTAAGACTTGTGCTACATTATCGTGGGATAATTTTCATGATGACGGTGCTAGGACGTTTTCAGAAATAAAACTTAACATTTTAAGATTTTGTTGATAGATGGTGTCGGTAGACAAAATGTCATTATTCGAATATCTAAATATGCGAATGACATTATTCGGAAGTCTTGGTATTCGAATGTAATGCTGTTGTTTCCTTACAATTTGTCTAAATCCTCAATTACCCGAAATATTATTCTATGTTACCATCCACGTCTACATTCTCTAGAAAGCGAAGAAAAACTTCAATCTTTGAGACTATTTATAAAGCTGTAGCAATTTATCTACGTGCATTTATCGTTTCTTCTGTATTTTCTTGTTTCGTCCTTTTTATATCGAAGAAGAATAACTTAAACTAGTAGGTTCTACTTTGTTGTAAGACGTATGCTACATTATCGTGGGATAATTTTCATTATGACGGTGCCAGGTCGATTACAAAAATAAAACTTAACATTTTAAGATTTTGTTGATAGATGGTGTCGGTAGACAAAATGTCATTATTCGAATATCTTAATATGCGAATGACATTATTCGGAAGTCTTGGTATTCGAATGTAATGCTGTTGTTTCCTTTCAATTTGTCTAAATCCTCAATTACCCGAAACATTATTCTATGTTACCATCCACGTCTACATTCTCTAGAAAGCGAAGAAAAACTTCAATCTTTGAGACTATTTATAAAGCTGTAATAATTTATCTACGTGCATTTATCGTTTCTTCTGTATTTTCTTGTTTCGTCCTTTTTATATCAAAGAAGAATAACTTAAACTAGTAGATTCTACTTTGTTGTAAGACTTGTGCTACATTATCGTGGGATAATTTTTATTATGATGGTACTAGGACGACTTCAAAGATAAAGCTTAAGATTTTAAGATTTTGTTGATAGATGGTGCCAGTAGACAAAATGGCATTATTTGAATATCTTAATATGCGAATGACATTATGCGGAACTCTTGGTATTCGAATGTAATGCTGTTGTTTCCTTTCAATTTGTCTAAATCCTCAATTACCCGAAATATTATTCTATGTTACCATCCACGTCTACATTCTCTAGAAAGCCAAGAAAAACTTCAATCTTTGAGACTATTTATAAAGCTGTAGCAATTTATCTACGTGCATTTATCGTTTCTTCTGTATTTTCTTGTTTCGTCCTTTTTATATCGAAGAAGAATAACTTAAACTAGTAGGCTCTACTTTGTCGTAAGACTTGTGCTACATTATCGTGGGATAATTTTCATTATGACGGTGCTAGGACGTTTTCAGAAATAAAACTTAACATTTTAAGATTTTGTTGATAGATGGTGTCGGTAGACAAAATGTCATTATTCGAACATCTTAATATGCGAATGACATTATTCGGAAGTCTTGGTATTCCAATGTAATGTTGTTGTTTCCTTACAATTTGTCTAAATCCTCAATTACCCGAAATATTATTCTATGTTACCATCCACGTCTACATTTTCTGGAAAGCGAAGAACAACTTCAATCTTTGAGACTGTTTATAAACCTGTAACAGTTTATTTACGTGCATTTATCGTTTCTTCTATAATTTTTTGTTTCGTCCATTTTATATCGAAGAAGAATAACTTAAACTCGTAGGTTCTACTTTGTTGTAAGACTTGTGCTACATTATCGTGGGATAATTTTCATTATGACGGTGCCAGGTCGATTTAAAAAATAAAACTTAACATTTTAAGATTTTGTTGATAGATGGTGTCGGTAGACAAAATGTCATTATTCGAATATCTTAATATGCGAATGACATTATTCGGAAGTCTTGGTATTCGAATGTAATGCTGTTGTTTCCTTTCAATTTGTCTAAATCCTCAATTACCCGAAATATTATTCTTTGTTACCATCCACGTCTACATTTTCTGGAAAGCGAAGAACAACTTCAATCTTTGAGACTACTTAAAAACCTGTAACAGTTTATCTACGTGCATTTATCGTTTCTTCTATAATTTTTTGTTTCGTCCTTTTTATATCGAAGAAGAATAACTTAAACTAGTAGGTTCTACTTTGTTGTAAGACGTGTGCTACATTATCGTGGGATAATTTTTATTATGATGGTACTAGGACGACTTCAAAGATAAAGCTTAACATTTTAAGATTTTGTTGATAGATGGTGCCAGTAGACAAAATGTCATTATTTGAATATCTTAATATGCGAATGACATTATTCGGAAGTCTTGGTATTCGAATGTAATGCTGTTGTTTCCTTTCAATTTGTCTAAATCCTCAATTACCCGAAATATTATTCTATGTTACCATCCACGTCTATATTTTCTGGAAAGCGAAGAACAACTTCAATCTTTGAGACTACTTAAAAACCTGTAACAGTTTATCTACGTGCATTTATCGTTTCCTTTATAATTACTTGTTTCGTCCTTTTTATATCGAAGAAGCATAATTTATGCTGATTGACGCAGGTCAGTTATTTGCCATACTACATATCACACGATTGCAGTGATAGATAACAGTCAGTGTACACTAGACATCGCAATATTAAAATGGTACATAAAAATCAGCGGACAGCAATGTGATAAATCCGTGTGACCGCTTTTGCCACAGTGCGCAACATTTGAATACCTAGATCGTCGAATTATTTCAAGTAACATAAACTGTTCGTGTGTTTTCGAATGGTCAAACGACTCGAATGATTTCGAATGCACAAATTGCTCGAATATTCGCGTATCGAGTACTTCAACGAGTAGCCTCAACTCTGTTTCTAACGGAGCTCGTCCGGTCTACAAGTTGCCTTCTGCTCGTTTTGCGTTCTTCTTCTGCTCTACCTCACGGAGCATCCACTCTGCAGGAGACACTCGGAGCGGTCCGTTTGCGTGATTCATCCAGCATGCTAGGAATTACTTCTCTGAACGCAGCTTCCAACACAGACGGAACAATTTACATTGCATTCTTTAGAGGCGAATGCGAGTAACGAGTACGGGCTCGAGCGAGTCAATATTTACTAGAACACTTTTTCGCTAGCTTGTCCAATTATTCCTGATTGTTTTTGCACTATCCAAGAGCAGATATCTTGCAACTTCCATGAATTTCGAGGGGATTGACTATTGTTCTAAGCATAGTGTTTCTCACTCTTCATTTTTACGGCTTTTCTTCGTCAGATTTATTGCTGCTGTTTATGTTACGTTACGTGTCGACGTTTCGTAGATGTAGCGAATGTGCTGTAATTTTTTCGATACAGCGATCAAAGAACATGGACGGTATAATTTACTCTCTTACATTGCATGTTGGCAAACAAAAAGTTTCGAAAAAAGCGGGGGGATTGACTATTGTTGTAAGTTTAAGCGTTTTTTCCTCGTACTGTTTACGGCTCTTTTTTCGGCGAATTTAGCACTGCTGCTTATGTTACGTTACGTGTTAATGTTTCGTAGATGGGGGGAATATATAATTTTTTGGATATAGCGTTCAAAGAATACGGTCGGTATTATTTACTTTCGTACATTGCACATTGGCAAACAAAATAATTGATGTTTTGAAACGGAATAAAGTATATATTCAACTGCATTTTCAATCAAAACCGGGTTTTTATTTTATTATCCACTAATAATAATACTTCCATTGCAAATTAAATAGTTTGGTATTTTAAATAGGAAATTAAGTAGTAAATGTTTTGGTGAAATAGTTTTATTTAATCCTGTAGGAGCTCTACGCGTTTCGAGGCCCCTCGATCTCCTTTTCACGAGCACTATGAATTTTTTTGGAAATGCCTTCGAAAGGTACTTATCTTCTAATTTCCTTTATATAAAGTAATCATTATTACTTTATAATTAATGATTATTATTATTCCTATTTCCACTTCTGCCTTCTTATTATTCTATTATATATTTATGTTATTCCGTTTCTATTCATGCAATTATTAATATAATCATTGTTATCTTGTGGTATCTTCCCGGAGGTATTTTTAAAAAATCCATGTAGAGCACCTGTAGGATTAGATAAAACCATTCAGTCGGAACAAAAATGATTAACATCACTACTAAGGTTGAAAATAACCCGCCACTCAACATGTAGAAAGAGAAGCCCGTAAATGAAGCAACCGTGCGGCGTCTGCGTGCAAACAGTTAAATACGCCCCCGAGACCGCAAAATTTCAACTTTGCCAATCGTCGACGAAATGCAGCGCATCGTCGAACGAAAGGACACCGTCGATGTATCGAACGCATATGATTCGCCGAAACGCGCGACGCGACACACTTTTTAGCCCGACGCTCGTCGTCGGCGTTCCGATTTCGCTCCGCGAGCTTGTTTACTTGCGTAATGACATTCCGAAGTTGGACGTAACCGACGTAACCTCACGTCGACTCGAACGATCGCGAGAGAGCTTCCCGTCGGAATCTCTCAATCTCTCCTTTCCTCATCGCCGACGCTCGTTGACCTCTATTTCCCAAGCAATCCCATTTTCTCATCGTCGACAGGCGTGCGCCGATGGGAAAAAATGGTGTCGCGCCAAAAACTGCTCGGCTCGGTAAAAAAGTTAACGACGCTAAGTGAAAACGCGCTGCAGCCTGGTTGACGAAATTTTGCCTAAAATGAGACTACGGTTTTGCGTTGCGTGATTTGGATTTTAGGTCGCGGTTACGAATTTTAGGGTAGTGGCCTTTGGCGCTGCAATTGGAGAGTAATCGCGTTTCCTTTTTAGTCGCCTTGCTTCGTTAATGCGGGGTATGCGTACGAGAATGATAGGTCATAGTTGGTAATTGCAGGGTTTGATGTCAGCATCGATTTGTATTTTATTTTAATTTTGGACGATATTACGTTTTTGGCCGACTATTCAATCTTCGGGTTTTTGAAACTTCTTCTCTGTTATATATCAGCCACGTGCCAGCACGCTGCCTATAAAATGAACAGTAAACTTCAGATCTTCCAGTAACACTCCTTAACGCGTTGACTGCCAAGCGTATTTTGCTATGTTAGAACCGCGATGCAATGAAATACTGCAGAATATGATTAAATCGTGCAAAATGAAGGCAACACAGTTATTAGAAGTCAGAGTATTGAAGCACCATTCCAATATCAATTGCTTTTACAAGATTGCGAATAGGTTTCATAGCGAATTTTTTGTATTTTTAACACTAGAACTACCGCACCAGTCATTTTGACTGGTTTTACAATTTGATTTAAATATTTCTACTTTATGTTACGTTTTTTTTCCGAAATGGTATAATGACTTTTGCGGTGATAACTAAAGAAATGGTAAATTATATATTTTTTAAATGTTTTATTTATTCTGAATCAAAATAAATTGATACTATGGTTACTTATACCAACAGCAGTCGTTTTGACTGGTATTTATTAAGGCGATCATTTAGATCTGAAGTCGTAAAACATTTGAAGATTCTGTTAGGAATGTGTTATTGTTCTGTTTTCGAATTTGCTCGCTTGCCACATCACAGTATTATATCAGGCAACATTGTAAAAACAACCATCAAATAGAGAAGTTACTGCATTCAATCAGTGCGTTTATAACAGCCGCTGGAAGACCATCATGCTCTTGTTCATATAACAATATATTCAGTATACGACATATTATTTCAATTAGTGTAAGATGAGAAAATAAATACAAATATTATATACTCATTTTTATAATAAACAGTTTTGTTCTAGTCTTTCTAAGCCCTGAAAATGGCAAAACGATTGAAAACTTGTGAAGTATTGCAAAAATTGAATGATATACCAATGGAATGCTCTGATGTAGAAAATGGTGAACTTTATGACTGTGAAGATGAACGAGAAGAAAATGAAATTGAATCGTGGGGTATTCACGATAATCTTGTTGATAGTGACAGAAGTGACAATGATGATTTAGACAAAGAATATGTTCAGAAATCTTCAGAAAGCGAACGTCAAAATAATTCGAATTTATGTAAAAGTAGATGTGTTTGAGTGTTTTCAAGTTCTGAAGATTCTAATGAAAGTATTTTACTAGAATCACAAAATGAAATTGCTGCAGACGGAACCATGCGCGAGGAGCATTGTGTTCACTAATGCGTAAGGGATAATCCTAACTCATTAAATAAGTGAATAAGACCAAAAATGTGTTACATAAAACATGGATTTCCTTTTGTAAGAAAGTAATGAAGCAACAAATTTAAAAATATTCTATTATTAACACTTGGCATGCGGGCATACTTCGCCGCCGAATTTCGCGTGCAGCGGGCTTTTCTTCTTGAATCGCGCGGAAGTTTGGTTATTCAGAAAAATCGCAGTAAATCGAAAACTACTTCGTTTTTATGAACGAAACTTTGTTTATTTCACACTTAAATATATACTGTATGATTATTTAACAAAAAAGAAACGATATTTTTACGAAATCATAAAAATAAACGATTTTTAAAACTTTCTACACTATCATATGAAAAGCCCGATAATTTGTCAGCGCATGTTTCTTCATCACTATCTTTGTCACAACGGCTCATTTGATCAATTTTGTAATCTATAATAAAAAATCAAGCTTCAAATTGATAAAACACGTTCTGGAGCTAAGAATTCGATTGAAGACGAAATAACTCAGCAAAAGATCGAGTAACTCAACAATCATAACTTATGGGGAAAAAAATGCAAAGCGTTGCCTAGCAACGCAAATAACACGCATATAATGCCACACATTCATGTAATTATACGTGTTTAGTAGATTTGTGGT
This sequence comes from Cryptocheilus praepositus, assembly GCA_033815515.1. Taxonomy (NCBI): domain Eukaryota; kingdom Metazoa; phylum Arthropoda; class Insecta; order Hymenoptera; family Pompilidae; genus Cryptocheilus; species Cryptocheilus praepositus. Next base: position 2,096,989 of record JAWWQZ010000190.1, read on the forward strand.
GGATATCCACTAACAACACCAAATCAACTAAATACGTATTTTACGTGACCCGCGCTCCAGTGACAGACTACAAAAAACATAAAAATACGTTGCCCGCATGCCAAGTGTTAAGTATTTTTTTAAGACCAGTCATTTTGACTGGTTTTGGTAGAAGTAGGTTTGCTGAATTGTCGGTAGTTCTAGTGTTAATCAAATCTTTTGCGCCGGTCACCGGTGACCACCGTGGCAGTAAACGTGTTAACACCGCGCTCAGTACGTTATCTACCATTTTCTCCCGTCTTTCCGCACATCTTTTGACTTCCAAGCTACTACGAATCACACCCAAGTAAGTTCAGGCATCCGGTTCCGTAGAAGTGCATCTGCCAAAGTGACAGTTTCTCAGTCGCTAAACGTTCTCCGTCATTCATGTTTACCCGTACTTCATTCGATTTCCAATGCGAACGGCCTTCCGTCAGGCATCCAGCGCCACACTCGATTCCGTCAAGACGTGGCGCCGTCTTTCGTCTCCCAATGCTGATTAACATACGCGCGAGCGATGATTTACGGGCAGAATTCGCTGGCCGACTACCGTTCGCCGCAACTGATCGAGAAACCTCATGGTCATCGGACAATTTGAAAGTGGCATCCGAGAGGATTGGCCAACAAGGTCGCGGCTCGTGGCTAACAGCGGTCTATGAATACAACGTTCGAACGCGCGCGATATTCATTATTCTGCAACCTTTTCGTCATGACGCCGCCCAAAAAAAATTCAATCGCCTTGACGCACGGCGAACTACTTTTTCGCGTGCGCTCGTATTTCGCGGCCGAACGTACGCTGTCGGGCGAATACTGACATTTTGGACGCGGCCGGTGAAATGTACGCGAAAGTTTTTCAATTGACGCGAAGCATTGCGCCGTGCGAATTGAATTTCTTGTCGAGACAGTTTGCCGTGTTTCCTGCCATTTGATGCCGGGTGCGTTGAACATTGCAACGCAGGAAATATAAGTAAAATCACAGCAAATAGTAAGCAAAAATCTGAAGTTGATTTCATGAATTAATATATACCAAAATAATTTTGTGAAAAACATAATTATGAAAAGGGTGGGATGCTTGAAAATTTTTGTTGTGTAGGTGTGTTGAAGAATGCAACGCAAAAAACATAAGAAGTTCAATCACAGCAAATGCCATGTGTGTATATGATTATTTCATTGGCAAATTGTTAACGAACAGGTTATAAATAACAAATAATTGCCGAAGCGCCGGGGGAAAAAAACTTAGTTCTGCATTAAGAAAGAACATGACCATTTCGTAGTATGCTATGTCGAAGAATGGCAACCCTACAGATGCATATATATTCGACACGTTAGTGACACAGCAGATTGCAGAATTGCCAATAATAGCGACGACGCGACATTAAAATTACAATGCATCATGATAATACCGCACGACACCTTGATTACGTTCGGGGTCATTCAATTATTCGATCGCCACATTATCCCATTATCGGGTTAGAGTTTCTCTCCGTTCATTGCACCTCTACCGATCGATCGGCGATTCTACTGGCACTAATTCGCGACTTGACGTAAGCCTGAGGCTCATTGTTCACAGCTGACCCAAGGCTCAAAACAATGACGCACGCGATGACGCGTTTATTACGTGCACTTTTGTTCTAATGTAAATTTTCGAGCCATGACCGGCCGACGACCGTTTACGGTGCGATGTAATTGAACGTCTGCAAAAAGCGAGCGTACACGTGGCGAGAGACTCACATAATTTTGCACGTTGGGAGACGATGATCGTGCGTTTTGTGCGCTGCGTATAGTTACGGTTGATATGTCTATCAACGTAGGAAGTAACAATTTTATTTAGTGCACGTGTTAGATCACAGTGAAATTATACAGAAATACTCGTGAATTACTAAAATTGAAAATTAAAATAACCAATTTATTCTATAAACGTTTTCAGTTCCGAAAATTACGGAGCAAGCAAGAAAGTATGGTTTAAAAGCAGGGACGGGTTATTGGATTTAGTAATAAAAATAATCCATTACTTTGACTTTAGAATTAAACATTCGGAGCAAACGATCGTCGATAGCTAACGAACTGTGAAAACGGTGGAAACTGTGAAAGCGTTTTTTTTTAAAAACGAAAGTGCTCACGTCGATACCGTGACATCTTAAATTCAAACGATGGACCACGTGTCACCGCTTCGTGAATCGCCCAACAATGGGCATATCGAGATCAGTTTTGACGTCCTCGATCAGCTGGATAATGGATCGTGTAAATCGTCGTTGGAGGATAGTCCTCGAAATCGAGTGCTAAGGTAGAGACACATATGGAGACAAATACCTATATAATTTATTAACGGATAACTGTGAAATGTGATATTCGGATACAGGAACAAGTTTTTTTTATTGTTAACATATTCTGATCACTGATAATCAACGCGGAATTAAATAAATTGAAACGTTCGAAATTGAGAAAGAAATTTTATCGGACAACCCGGCACTATGAGTGTGCTTTCTTAAAAGGAATGAATAATTGTAACTAATGTGCATTAGTTAACTAATTTGATGCCAGTTGAAATTGTTTATTCCTTTGAAAAAAAGACGCATCTACCATAATGTCGGAACGGCGGATAAAATTTGTTTTTTAATTTCTTTTTAATTTATTTAGATTCTTGTTCGTTATCAGTGACCGCTATGCACCGGCAGTAAAAAATTGTCCTACATGTGGTTAAACAGTTGATATAATATTCACATAAATATTCAAATATGTCTATGTGTGTTTTTCATATATATTTTAATTAAAAACATATAGACAAATATTTATGCGATGTTCCGATATATTTATATATGCTTTTATATGTATTTAAACTAAACGGCATGTCTCGTATATAAATGAACTTGAAAACCAAACAATCACAAGAGGATAATTAATATATACGACATTGTACGAATATGTATATGAGCTCTTAATATTATAACTCTCATTTTGTGTGTAATACTACTGACATTTTAACTCTAACAATTTTATGGAAACTTTTCCCTTTTTACAATGTTTACGAAAATTCTTAAACTTTCTCTTTCGGATGGTTGGAATTGTTGGAACCGTGTCAACGAACCTGTTTCTTTTTACATTCCTTTCTACTTATCGTACATCTGCACAATAGAAAACGCATTTACTTATTCAAACATGCAGAGAGTGAGCAAGGCGCAGTTTACATATCCGAACATATTTCTAACATATCGCATCACTTTGTCAAAAACTTCTCAAATTTATTTGAATGATTATGGAACATAATGAGGAGTAATGTAATGTAATGTATATTAGGGAATGTAATACAATTCTTAACATGCTTCAACGAAGAAAAGCTTTATATTCCTTAGTTATTTAAATAAATTCAGTTAAGTTGAAATGAATACTTTTAAAATTGATGCTATATTACCATCAGAAAAACACAAATTCCACGTTTTCTATTGACATGTTGTCAATTCGAATTCTTTCGCACGACAATGATTATGGAATATAATGCAGAGTGATGTACTGTAATGTATATTAACACTTTGACTGCCATGGTGGTCACCGGTGAAGCAAAAGATTTTATAGAAATGCAAAAAATTTAAATGAATCCTATTTGCCATCTGGAAAGAGCAATTGATATTGGAACGATACTTCAATACTTTGGCTTCTGACAACTCTGCGTTATTTTTATTTTGCACGATTTAATCATACTCTGCAGTATTTTCTCGCATCGCGGTTCTAACATAGCAAAATACGCTTGGCAGTCAAAGTGTTAAGGAATATAATACAATTCTCAACATGTTTCAACAAAGAAAGGCTTTATATTCCTTAGTTATTTAAATAAATTCAGTTAAGTTGAAATGAATACTTTTCAAATTGATGCTATATTACCATCAGAAAAACACAAATTCCAAGTTTTCTATTGACATGTTGTCAATTCGAATTCTTTCGCACGACAATGATTATGGAATATAATGCAGAGTGATGTACTGTAATGTATATTAAGGAATATAATACAATTCTTAACATGTTTCAACAAAGAACGGTTTTATATTCCTTAACTCTTTGCGCTCGACCGGTGCCTCTCAGGCACCACGGCATGTGCTGCGCCAACTCGACCGGTGCCTCTCAGGCACCACTCGCATCGATGCGGTAAATTGAGTGGTAACGGTGTTTATTTGTGTTCGGCCTAACGAATATCGCTTGACAAGTCTACCTGGCCTTTTGTAGATCATTTTATGAGATGTCTACATAGCTATAAAGATGTCTTATCTCAAAAACACAAACGAATTTCAATGCGTGCATTATGTCTTGAGAATAATAGAATGCTGATAGATGTCGCAACGTATATTAAGGAATATAATACGCTTCTTTCAAAAAAGGTACAAAAAGAACCAATCACAATCCAATTAGTTCGAATTCAACCTTCTTGGCAATCGCAATATTTCTTTCAAAGTTAGTGAGCCCAATAAGTATGGAACACGGCGAAGAAATTACTTCTAATGAAGATGAGTTCAATTTTTCGGCAATAACGAACGAAATTACATCACTACATAGACAGCTTGCCCATAAGAATGAAGACGGAAGTGATGAAGATAGTGACGACGTTATAGGTGTAAGAAGACGAAAAATCCGAATAATCGATAGTGAATCTGAAAGCCAAATTGCCAAAAGCCAACGTAGCACAGTTTTCTATTGACAGAGTCAATTCTGAAATGATCCGACTCAATGGGAATATAATGCATGTTATTTTGATGGGACAAAAAAAGGATTGCAAAGTTTGTTCCCAACGAAAGTCCGGCCAAAGACGACAAACTGTGTACTATTGTGACACATGCCCCGACAAGCCAAGAATGCACATTGGAGATTGTTTTACAAAATACCACAAGAATAAAAATTATAGAACGTAATCTTTAATAAATATCCTTCATTAAGTTAAATAAATGTATGTAATGTTAAAATATACGAGTTTAAAGTGTCCTATTGTGCCTAAAATTATTTTAAGTTAACAGAAACGAACTCATGAAATAGGCGCGCGCGCGGCGGATTACTGTCGAGTTGCTGGTCAGCCCGAGAAAAAAGCGCGTCGAGCGCAAAGAGTTAATTATTTAAATAAATTACAGTTAAGTTAAAGTGAATACTTTTCAAATTGATGCTATATTACCATTAGAAAAACACAAATTCCAAGTTTTCTATTGACATGTTGTCAATTCGAATTCTTTCGCACGACAATGATTATGGAATATAATGCAGAGTGATGTACTGTAATGTATATTAAGGAATATAATACAATTCTCAACATGTTTCAACAAAGAACGGCTTTATATTCCTTAATTATTTAAATAAATTACAGTTAAGTTGAAGTGAATACTTTTCAAATTGATGCTATATTACCATCAGAAAAACACAAATTCCAAGTTTTCTATTGACATGTTGTCAATTCGAATTCTTTCGCACGAGAATTTTTATTCTGAAACCCATTAGCCCTACACATTTGAAATGATACAACGCTACACACGGTTTTGTATATTCTTTCGCCTTGAGCCTCATCTCCTTCTTCTTCCGCCAATTTACGATTCCGACACGTAGCATTCGTGATTGCCGAGATCGCGAGGCACTCAAGATTGTTCCGTAGGACGAGTCCGCGCGATAATTGCCGTCTCTCGATCTGTGCACGCGTATGCAAGGAATTGCGAAACGATAAATCCCGGATCTAGCCGGCTTTTATCACTGATACTTCGCGTCACTTGCAAAATCCGTCGCCGTTACTTATCGGTCGGTATCAAACATTCGTGCGTGCAGAAGTCAGTCTGATCAAACGCGTAATGTGACGCGGATTTTGATACTTTTTTTTTATTAACATGTTAACTGGCACGCCAGATTCACATGCTGATATCAGGGAGCCACGAGGGTATCTTCATTATACGAATCATACAATGATAAAATAATACGAAATCTGCTTATATAAGATCCTGTCATTATTTACAATGCGTTTATCCTACTGGTAGTCACAGGTGACCATTATGGCCTCTTGATATATTCAGTTGCTCTTGATAACTGTTTCTGATCATTTTCTTGCAAGTATTCGCAAATTACTGTCATATATAACTGTCTCAAGCAGGCTATTACATCATTCACACGTTGCCTCAGAAATTTGATTATTTACTTGATAGATAAAACAATTGTTTCCGCGCAATGGGTTTCATTGTGATGCAATATTATATGATATACCTGAAGAATGATACAAAGTTCCACACTTTAGATAAAAAATTAGATATCAGGCTCTTCCATTATCGTTTCGATTCTTCGAATCTTCACTCACATATTTATTTTTTATTGTGTACTTTTTAACCTAAATTTAATTTCTTTTAAGGTATTGCAACTTGTATAGTAATTCTAGATCAGTCCTTTTATGTCATCGTTTCACGCAATTGTAGCAACGTATACGTGTCAGTATTTATGTCAATACGGTTTTATCAGCAGTCGTTATCAGATTTTTTACTTCCCGCGGCTGAAACATAGATCTGAAAATAATTCACATACATATATAATTTTGTATATGTCTAGAAATTTTTGCGCTAAAACCTTCCGATAAGTTATCAAAGAGGAAACAAGCGGTAACTGCTGCAGAAGTGCCCAACATTAACTTCCGAGGCCTTGAATGAATAAACCGAAAAACCGAAACGATTACAATTGCCTTGTTGACTGAATGCTGATGATTTTTTTTTTTATATATAAAAGCAGATTTATTCGTATCGCGGAAATAAATCGCATTTAAATTCCGTCGCAAATAATCCACGTTTGATTTTCCTCTGGTGACTCCATGTACTGGACAAACATCACATGAGTTGCGCACCAGCGAGCTTCTTCTAATTATAGCAGTCCGGTTTTAGTTGATGTCTATTTTTGCAACTCCGAATTTTGCTTGCATTCAATCACGTCATTTTTCATTACGTAATCAACGACCTTATCGTTGCCAACTTCGTTTTTATCGATACTACACACTTCTAATCTGAAATTTGCAACTTTGCCAGTTTGGGACTTTGCAATTTTCAAGATTGAAGTTGCAGTCTTGCATATGTACGGTTATATAGTCGTGAATTTACAATTGCCGACTTTGCGATGGTTAAATTTTCATTTATTGGAATTACAAATGTTTACTTTTGTGATTTATAACTACGGTAATTCCCAATTCTGCAATTTAAAACTTTACAAGTACTAAGTATCTTACCAATGCGTCGACTCTCCAATTTTTGTTTCCAAATTTTCGAAGTTTCAACTACTATCTTTACGTTTACCAACGTTACAAATTTCCAACTTTGTAAATTATCAATTTTGCAATCTCCACTTCTGACAATGTCTAATTTTGCCATTCCCAATCATGATAGTTCCAGATTTTTTCATTTGCAGCACTGTCAATTTTCAGCTGTGATAATTCCAAGTTTCCCAGTTTCCAACTGTGTTAATTCTCAATTTTGCACTTTCCTCCCGTGGCAACTCCGAATTTTACAATTCCCAACTTCCCCCTTTGCAATTTTCGATTTCCAACTTTGCCAGCGCCAAATATTCCAATTCATCAGCTTTCCAACGCCCCCAATATTTAATTCCAAATGTTTGAATTTCAACTTCTCTCGCGCGACTGTTTCGAATTCGCGACACGTGACTCCCACGATTTTGACGTACGCTGGTGAGTTCAACTTGCGGACAAACATCATGTGAGATGCGCACCAGCGTGTTTTTTCTCCTTATTAACGGACGATAACGAGTCGTGAGAGCGGCCGGACGCATTGAAATTGATCGTACGTGCTCGCGTGTTTTGCGCGTTCTATCTGCTCCGATGACGTGCGACGAGATTATTCGTGGTTCCGATAATTTCTAACGACGTTTTATCTGCGATTTTTTGTTGCAGGAGAACGAGGAGCCTGAACGCACCAAGTCCGATACACCAGTTCGGGCCATGCGCTCGTATCATGAAAAATTCTGCAATGGTCATGTAAGTATATGCACCTGGCCACGATTGTTATGCGCGTTGCGTCAGGCGAAGTGTTTTGTATTGACGTGGTGGGAAACGTTACTTGAAATGTAAAGTCGCGAGCTGGGTAGCGAACCAGAAGTTTGTGTTCGATTTTTGATGTGCGGCACAATTTAAAAATGGGCACTCAGGTAAATCGTGGGCGTACTTTATTATTTGAGGGGAATATTGGTAAAACCGTGTTGATTAGTACATTTTTACTTTGGGAAGCGGCACTTAGAGTTTGTAGTTGAGAGTTGAGTAGCGATGCAGATTTTTATGTGTGATTTACGGGGCGTGGTCAAATTTTATTTAAAAATGCTTACGTTTATTTTTTTCAATGATTTTATGTACATAACGTAAATTGCTAGTATAATTTAAATAGTAATTTAGTCCTGTACAGATATACTTTACCATAATTTATTACCTACCTGTTCAAAGTTTCATAGTTTGTTTGTACATCAATAGCACAACATTTTATTGTCTTAACCCTTTGCACTCCGAATTTTATTTCAATTTCGTTACCAGCAGCTCCCAACGCTTTTAAGTGTTTTATTTGAAATTTACTTTAACTAAAAATATAAAGCAATTTAAATAAATAAAGGAAGAAACAAATTCACGTAAATACCAATTTTATTTACAGTATTGTCGTATATTGAAATTTTCAAGGGTATGATATCTTTTAAAAGAACTTTTGCAAAAACCCTGATTTTTTTCACACGTTTCACAAAAACGGTGGTTTCTCTTTTTCCTCAAGATGTTTTTCTATTTGATTAAAATCCACAGTATTTTTGTTTACCTTCGGGATGTAGGAAGATTAAATGAGGATTTCCATCTAAGCGATCGTGTTTATCATGTGTTCCAGGCCTCCCCAATTTCATATTTGGATGACGACAATCACGAATTAGCATTGACAAAATCTTTTCGCGAAATTTTTTGTGGGCTATAGGTTCTGTTCCTTGGTTTTTTGTTTTTTCTTTGTATAAAATATACCATTTGCCTATTAAAAATCCCGACAGAAATATTCCCACCACCACTAATAGTGCTCGAGTAAAAAACAGTAAGATGTCGATTTTTATGTGTGATATCGACACCATCTATATTTTTATTATAAAAATCACTTCCAGTTCTTTTTTTCTGATTCGATTACCTGAATGTCTAACCCTTCTAGTGACATTTAAATAGTCGATAACGTGTGCACGATATATTTATTTAGACATAAAAAATGTACCTACCTTTTCAAAGTTTCATAGTTTGTTTGTACGTCAATACCACAACATTTTATTGTCTTAATTTCCTGTTGAACATCTTTTCAATGCACGTGCGCTTTGTACCAATACTACATATAAGATTCAGGTTATTCGAAAATGAATTAGAAATGACAATAACACGACGAAAGTTCGAAGAAAATTGCTTCTAACCGGACGTGAAACGTAAAATATTAATGAAGGCAACGATCGATAACGCCGCCTGTAGTTCCGGAAATGACGCCAATTTTGGACAGCTTACGCATCGTTTATTAGAATTGCAAAGTTGCAAGCGCTTTGACTATATACCGCGACAAAAATGAAACTCCGTCATTTCTATTAATTTTATGCAGTCGCAGCGATCGCTGGAAAAAGAACAATAGAACTGCTCGCCCAATGTCATTCAATTGCAAATCATAATAACGTTGCTGAGTAATGCTAGAGTAGTGCTAGTCAATGCTAGAAAGTTCTAGTAGAATTTTCATTGGTCATATATCTGAGAATGAAACTCGACGTTAGACGAAATTTACTGTCACGTTATCTTGTGGAGTACGATAGCATTTTTTCCACTTAATTTTTGGCAAACCTGCTTCATATCCGATAAAATCATGCAAATTCTTTACAATTCTAACTGAATCATTTTCTGCCCTTATCTCATCTGATCACACAAAACGTGACCTGAAATTCTCTAACGTCCAAATGCTTAAAGAACTACCTACTTTCCGCTAAATAATAACCATTTTTTTTATTGTTTAAAACCTATGGAAGCATTTTCAGTTCACGCCGTGCAAATTCCTTACAATTCCAACTGAGCAATTTTCTGCCGTTATCCGATCTGACCGCATAAAACGTGATCGTACCAATCTAAAACCCACTATTACAACCGATACGTATCTCCGCAAAAAAAAAGCGCGCTTTCAATTGAAACGAGCTTTTACCCAGAATCTTCCCGGTCGCAATCGTGTCATCAATTTTCGTCACACTCTATAGTCATATCCCGACACACTTACCGTTCTGACAGCTTTATTCTAAAGATCCGTCTGGACCGTCGCTCGTTTCATTACCGTAGCGGAAAGTTTCAACAAGTTGTGACAGCTACGCGGTAACGGGCAGACCTTGACAATTATCCTCTCGGCCGTGCTCCACATTAAGAGGCATCGATTAGTTTCGGCAAAAAAATTTCCATCGTCCACAGTCGACGGCCTGTCTCTCGCGGTTAGGTCGATTACGTCGATTATGCGGATAATCATCATTGACGTAACTGACGAATCGCACGGGTTCCGTCGTTTCTTCCGCGTTCTGCGTTTGAATGGATCGATTCGACGTGGGAACAATGCGCGCGCCGAACAAGGATGATTTGCCGGTCGCGCAAAAAAGCTTCGTAACGGTCTCTATTAACAAACAATCGGGTCGTGCGATGATGGTCGATTCGTCATCGCGTGAGGCACGGGTCGCACGAGCAAGTATAATCGATGTCGTTCGCTGATTTATGGATTTGTACGGCTGGCGTTCGCGAAATTGCGTCGTTGCTGGTTGTTCGCGCGTGCAACGGACAAACGTCGTGTGCAAGAGGTGTTGGAGAGGAGAAAGTAAAAACGGACGATGGGAAACTGGTACGTTGCTGTTTGGGGTTCGTCGAGCGTTTCGCGGGGTTAGGTGGACTTTTCTTTGAGTTTTGTGGTCTGCGGGTGCGGAGTTAGTGATGCCCATCATGTGCAGGTTTGGGTTCTCTAATGTCGTTTGTGTAGTTGCTGGTGTTGATCAGGTGTAGATTTGTATCTTCTGATTTTGGTTGGTTTTGAATACATAACTGCCAATGTTGCTTATGTGTAGATTTACATCATGCAGTTTTCGTTGTTTCTGATTCTGTAATTGCCGGTGCAGATTTGCATTTTCCAATTTCCGTTGTTTCTCTCTCTACGATTCTTAATGTTGCTCAGGTAAAAATTGCATGTTCCATTTTACTGTGTTTCTGGTTATGCAGTCGCCAATTTTGGTCAGGTATCAATTTGCATCATCGAGTTTTCGTTGTTTCTGATTCTGTAATTGCCGATGCAGATTTGCATTTTCCAAATTCTGTTGTTTCTCTCTATACGATTCTTAATGTTGCTCAGGTAAAAATTGCATGTTCCATTTTACTGTGTTTCTGGTTATGCAATAGCCAATTTTGGTCAGGTATCAATTTGCATCATCGAGTTTTCGTTGTTTCTGATTCTGTAATTGCCGGTGCAGATTAGCATTTTCCAATTTCCGTTGTTTCTCTCTATACGATTCTTAATGTTGCTCAGGTAAAAATTGCATGTTCCATTTTACTGTGTTTCTGGTTATGCAATAGCCAATTTTGGTCAGGTATCAATTTGCATCATCGAGTTTTCGTTATTTCGGATTCTGTAATTGCCGGTGCAGATTTGCATTTTCCAATTTCCGTTGTTTCTCTCTATACGATTCTTAATGTTGCTCAGGTAAAAATTGCATGTTCCATTTTACTGTGTTTCTGGTTATGCAATAGCCAATTTTGGTCAGGTATCAATTCGCATCTTCTAATTTTCTTCGTCTCTCTCTACATAATCACCAATGTTGCACATGTGTAGATTTGCATCTTCCAGCTTTGATTATTCCTAGCTGCATAACTACTACTGTCACAGTGCTCGAACATGCGGTCCTCAGGTCATCGACAACCCACCGCACAAATTTCTATACTCAATCTCCAATTTCGAATCTGTAACTTTGTAATTTCCCGTAACTTCAACATTCAATCGCGCCGGTTTCGCAATATTCTGAATACTCTGCCATCCTCAACAATGCCAAATACCGCATGATCAAACATTCGTCAACAACCCACCGCACAAATTTCTATTCCCAATCTCCAATTTCGCATCTGTAACTTTGCAATTTCCCGTAACTTCAACATCCAATCGCGCCGGTTTCGCAATATTCTGAATACTGTGCTCACATCCTCAACAATGCCAAATACCACATGATCAAACTTTCGTCAACAACCCACCGCACAAATTTCTATTCCCAATCTCCAATTTCGCATCTGTAACTTTGTAATTTCCCGTAAGTTCAACATTCAATCGCGCCGGTTTCGCAACATTCTGAATACTGTGCTCACATTCTCAACAATGCCAAATACCACATGATCAAACTTTCGTCAACAACCCACCGCACAAATTTCTATTCCCAATCTCCAATTTCGCATCTGTAACTTTGTAATTTCCCGTAACTTCACCATTCAATCGCGCCGGTTTCGCAATATTCTGAATACTGTGCTCACATCCTCACCAATGCCAAATACCACATGATCAAACTTTCGTCAACAACCCACCGCACAAATTTCTATTCCCAATCTCCAATTTCGCATCTGTAACTTTGTAATTTCCCGTAACTTCAACATTCAATCGCGCCGGTTTCGCAATATTCTGAATACTGTGCTCACATTCTCAACAATGCCAAATACCACATGATCAAACTTTCGTCAACAACCCGCCGCACAAATTTCTATTCCCAACCTCCAATTTCGCATTTGTAACTTCGTAATTTCCCGTAACTTCAACATTCAATCGCGCCGGTTTCGCAATATTCTGAATACTGTGCCATCCTCAACAATGCCAAATACCACATGATCAAACTTTCGTCAAGAACCCACCGCACAAATTTCTATTCCCAATCTCCAATTTCGCATCTGTAACTTTGTAATTTCCCGTAACTTCAACATTCAATCGCGCCGGTTTCGCAATATTCTGAATACTGTGCTCACATTCTCAACAATGCCAAATACCACATGATCAAACTTTCGTCAACAACCCGCCGCACAAATTTCTATTCCCAATCTCCAATTCCGCACCTGTAACTTTGTAATTTCCCGTAACTTCAACATTCAATCGCGCTGGTTTCGCAATCTACCGAATACTCTGCCATCCTCAACAATGCCAAATGCCACATGACCAAACTTTCGTCAACAACCCGCCGCACAAATTTCTATTCCCAATCTCCAATTTCGCATCTGTAACTTTGTAATTTCCCGTAACTTCAACATTCAATCGCGCCGGGCAATCTACCGAATACTCTGCCATCCTCAACAATGTCAAATACCACATGATCAAACTTTCGTCAATAACCCACCGCACAAATTTCTATTCCCAATCTCCAATTTCGCATCTGTAACTTTGTAATTTCCCGTAACTTCAACATTCAATCGCGCCGGTTTCGCAATATTCTGAATACTGTGCTCACATCCTCAACAATGCCAAATACCACATGATCAAACTTTCGTCAACAACCCGCCGCACAAATTTCTATTCCCAATCTCCAATTCCGCATCTGTAACTTTGTAATTTCCCGTAACTTCAACATTCAATCGCGCCGGTTTCGCAATCTACCGAATACTCTGCCATCCTCAACAATGCCAAATACCACATGATCAAACTTTCGTCAACAACCCGCCGCACAAATTTCTATTCCCAATCTCCAATTTCGCATCTGTAACTTTGTAATTTCCCGTAACTTCAACATTCAATCGCGCCGGTTTCGCAATATTCTGAATACTGTGCTCACATCCTCAACAATGCCAAATACCACATTATCAAACTTTCGTCAACAACCCACCGCAGAAATTTCTATTCCCAATCTCCAATTTCGCATTTGTAACTTCGTAATTTCCCGTAACTTCAACATTCAATCGCGCCGGTTTCGCAATATTCTGAATACTGTGCTCACATCCTCAACAATGCCAAATACCACATTATCAAACTTTCGTCAACAACCCACCGCACAAATTTCTATTCCCAATCTCCAATTTCGCATCTGTAACTTTGTAATTTCCCGTAACTTCAACATTCAATCGCGCCGGTTTCGCAATATTCTGAATACTGTGCTCACATCCTCAACAATGCTAAATACCACATTATCAAACTTTCGTCAACAACCCACCGCACAAATTTCTATTCCCAACCTCCAATTTCGCATTTGTAACTTCGTAATTTCCCGTAACTTCAACATTCAATCGCGCCGGTTTCGCAATATTCTGAATACTGTGCTCACATCCTCAACAATGCCAAATACCACACGATCAAACTTCGCACCGTCAGCTCTTCAATGTTGCCCAAATCACAGACGGCTGTAAAAATATTTTCTCTTTCCCTGTCACCCGTACTGTCAACCTTTCGTCCATTCTCCGTCTTCGCGAACTTCCAAATTCTCAACTTCGTCCGCAACGTGTAAGATTCACCTACCTGCAGCACACCTGACCGCATTTTGATGTCCAAATTAAACTTCTCAATCGGTGTCCATTTTTAACGGAAGAAGGACTTGTCGTCCCGGTATCCAGAACTTGCCCGCGAAATCCTCAAAACTCCCACGACGCAGTGAGATTCGCAACTCCGCTCGACTTGTCCGCGACTTAGCGAACGTTTTGAATCCCATCACCAATCGCGCATGTCGTCAGCGAACGAATCCGAATGTCCGCGCGCACGTGGCCGGCCGCCCGCACGCATGCGCACGCTAGTCGATTGTTTCCCGTTAAAAAACGTCGCGTCGCGGCTGCCCGATGTTCAGTAAGCGCGTGACTACCGAGTCCAGTATCTCGTCATGGTCGGGACTGTCAGGTGGGTTATCAGAGTTCGCGGCCGCAAACATGGCTCTCACGACTTCCCGATCCACCAGACTAGCTGTCAAACGCGAAAATCGGAGACGATCATCCTGACGTATGTGTTAGAAAAGTTCGGAAGGAACATGATATTGCGCGGATGGGAAGTCGTGGGTGGGTGACTCGAAGTGTTATTTGGATTTTTGGGGTTCTTTTGTGTGGGGAGGTTGGAATGATAAAAGATTTAAATTAGATATTGCCGTGGTTGAGGGTAAAATAGAATGGGTTAAGATGGGTTTTCCAAGCTCAATAATTGTTGAATGGGAAACCGTGGGTAACTGTTTTGGAGTGTCATTGCAAATATGCATTTTGTGTGTGTGGAGAGGTGAAATTTGTGGGAGATGAAGGTATTTTTTGGGGCAAGTTTTGTGTGACGTTTCCATCATTTCTAGGACTAGAAATATAATTGTTGTGCATTCTATTTACTATTCTTTTACTTGATTGTCAGATTAATTTATAATCGTTTTGGAATTTGATAAAAATAAAATAAAATACGTGATTTCTTAATAGGGTTTGCAAGGGTTCGGTATACTCTAAGTACAACACCGTGTGTAATTAATTGTCGAGTGACTGTTTTTCTTCACAAGTCAACTATTTCTAATTTTGTCCCATAATATGTTATTATACAGTCTTTATTATTCCATTACTCCAGATTCTAACCGGTACTTCCGGTTTCAAACGAACGGTAAATTTCGATTTCGACGAACGATGGTAAATTATAATTATCAGTCGAGTTAAGGCACGTTTATGTTATTGTATAATACATTCATTATTATTCCATTACTTCGTATTCTAACCGATACGGATGCTTCCGGTTTTTAGTTCCAACGCACTGAATTCTAAATTTCACAGTTCTGCGCATCGGTCACGTACGGATTTGAATATTTAACGTTAGAAACGTAACTTTATTCACGGAGTTTCAAAGCTTCGTGCACAATTTGTGATCCGGCATGATGTTAGTTCGAAACTGCTGGCTCTGAAGCGTTTCACTATCTATAAACGTTACTTCCCGTCACGTTTTGGTGAAAATCTTTCCTTCGCGCGGTCACATGCACGCGTTGGATTATGAAATATGTCATAGCGACGCGATAACATGAGGAACATTGCGCAGCTCTCGATAGATGAAGGTTCTCGTGATGTTGAAACTATTGAGGATTCGCAAAAATTATCTATTCTTACTCGAAAATTACGCGAAGTTATCCAAAGAATTCGAGCTACTCGGACTGAAGCAGGAATTAGTTTCTTCAAATTGTTTGAAAGTTGTGAAATGATTTATAATTATTTGACGACTTTGCTGTATTTCATGGATGAAAGTTCATATAATATTGAAAGGAAAAAAATTAGAACCATCATCTGCAGTTTTCTGTTTGTTTCGACTGTGTTTTATAGAACTTTTGTTTTTGCTCCGTGTTTGTCTTTTTATTTTCTTCTTATCTCATTAAATCGGTCAGCTTAAAAACGCAGGTTTATGATGGTCACAATGACATATTAGAGACTTGATCGTTGCAAACTGTTCGAGTATTTCGATTTTTCTTAGTTTCTATGAATATTTAAGTTGATCGATATTATTTTCACTCGTCCGAATATTCTGGTAAATCTTACTTTTTGAACTTGCCTCGATATCTGATTCGATTGATTTTTTTTTTAACTCACTTCAATAATCAGGTAAATTTATTTTTTCCGCGTTTGCATAAATATTTATATAGATCAAATTTTCAGAATTTGCTTGAATACTTTCTGCCACCTCGATTTCAGTATTCGAGATTTTCAAACAGCTTGATGTCAATATTCGAGTAGATCACTTTGATTAAACTTGCTTTAATGTTTGAGTACCTCACATTTTCGCACTTAGTTATATTTGAGTATTTCTACACATCAGAAAAATACATTTATACAACAAATTCTGTTGATGTCCAAATCAAACTTCTCAATCGGTTTCCATTTTTAACGGAAGAAGGACTTGTCCCGGTATCCACTAGTATTAACACTTTGACTGCCATGGTGGTCGCCGGTGACCGGCGCAAAAGATTTGATTAAAAATGCAAACAATTCGTAATGAAGCCTATTTGCAATCTTGTAAAAGCAATTGATATTGGAACGGTACTTCAATACTTCGGCTTCCCACAAATCTGCGTTACCTTAATTTTACACTACTTAATCATCCTCTGCAGTATTTCATTGCACCGCGGTTCTAACGTAGCAAAATACGCTTGGCAGCCAACGTGTTAAATGCCTTTGTCACTTTAAAAGTTCTAGAACATTATTTGACATCCTCATACTTGGGCAAAAAAAAGACTGTAAGCTAGATTCGTCCGATTATTATCCGCCACACACATGTAGGTGACGCGACGTTCAACGTGTAAATTAGAATACGCACTCTCTAGGCACCGTTTACACACGCGCTTGTGCGGGAATTCAATCGCATTGCCGCATTGAAATCTCAGAACGAAAAGGTTCGGTAAGCGTGGACCTCTCGTATTGATTGCCACGTCATGGTTCGAATTGTCAGGTGGGTCGTCAACAGCATCTCGCGGATCATTAACCCGTATTCGTGACGACTCGACATTCTTTTGAATAATTGCTCAGCATGGGAGTCCCCAAAGGTCGCTTTTCAAAGGTTGTTGCCCTTGGCGGAGTTCGGAGGAGCCGGAGGTAGTGTTGCGAACGTTATTGGCTGTGGTGTTGAAATTCGGGGCATGGCGTGTGCTAAACGATATTTTGGATATACGTTTGGGCGAACGTGCAAGAATAAATGAAGGAAAATGTAGAGTATTTGAGAAAATGCAGATAATTTTTCTTTCGTGTATTGAACTTGGAAAGTGCTGCTCGATCTAGTAATTACCGTAGAGTAAAAACAGCATTTGAATAACGTAGTGAAGTAATGATAAAATGTGATGAAAGCAACAGTGTAACAACGTTATTGGCTGTGGTGTTGAAATTCGGGGCATGGCGTGTGCTAAATGATACTTTGGATATATGTTTGGGCGAACGTGCAAGAATAAATGAAGGGAAATGTAGAGTATTTGAGAAAATGCAGAAAATTTTTCTTTCGTGTATTGAACTTGGAAAGTGCTGCTCGATCTAGTAATTACCGTAGAGTAAAAACAGCATTTGAATAACGTAGTGAAGTAATGATAAAATGTGATGAAAGCAACAGTGTAACAACGTTATTGGCTGTGGTGTTGAAATTCGGGGCATGGCGTGTGCTAAACGATACTTTGGATATATGTTTGGGCGAACGTGCAAGAATAAATGAAGGAAAATGTAGAGTATTTGAGAAAATGCAGAAAATTTTTCTTTCGTGTATTGAACTTGGAAAGTGCTGCTCGATCTAGTAATTACCGTAGAGTAAAAACAGCATTTGAATAACGTAGTGAAGTAATGATAAAATGTGATGAAAGCAACAGTGTAACAACGTTATTGGCTGTGGTGTTGAAATTCGGGGCATGGCGTGTGCTAAACGATACTTTGGATATATGTTTGGGCGAACGTGCAAGAATAAATGAAGGAAAATGTAGAGTATTTGAGAAAATGCAGACAATTTTTCTTTCGTGTATTGAACTTGGAAAGTGCTGCTCGATCTAGTAATTACCGTAGAGTAAAAACAGCATTTGAATAACGTAGTGAAGTAATGATAAAATGTGATGAAAGCAACAGTGTAACAACGTTATTGGCTGTGGTGTTGAAATTCGGGGCATGGCGTGTGTTAAACGATACTTTAGATATATGTTTGGGCGAACGTGCAAGAATAAATGAAGGAAAATGTAGAGTATTTGAGAAAATGCAGAAAATTTTTCTTTCGTGTATTGAACTTGGAAAGTGCTGCTCGATCTAGTAATTACCGTAGAGTAAAAACAGCATTTGAATAGCGTAGTGAAGTAATGACAAAATGTGATGAAAGCAACAGTGTAACAAATTCACGGGTATCATTCACGTTCCCCACGGTGATAATTACTTTCACCTCGCCCGCCTTAATTATTTCTTAGCGCCGCCCTCAAAATATTTCCATGCACCCCAGTTCCGAAGCCATTGGGTTATAATGTCAAGGCCAATCCTAACATTCCATTGATTCCGTAACTTGTCAAACGCCTTTGTCAATACGATAGTCTGATCAACGATCTTTCAGTTTCCAACAGATAAAAACTAGTGCCCCGTCTTACAAAAAAATTTGTTGAGTGGTGTGTTATTATCGATTTTATTGCTAATAGTCGATGTTGTGATAAAAGTCATTTTTTCGTTGAAAACGAAAATCGATTGAGAACTTTTATTTGAATTTCTTCACGCGTTTCGGAGTCACGAGTTTATAATAATAACAACGTGTGCATCAATGGAATGTTATATGCAGTTTTTAATACATGACGTTAGTTTGACCTCTGCAATTAAAATGTCAGTTATCTATTCAAGCGCACAAATGTGTCATCCGAACCAAAATTAGCTAGTCCGCGATTAAGTTCAAGGCCTGCACAAGATCCCTTCATTTTAGCCTATAAGCTCCAACGTAAACAGAAAGAGGAGTTAGGAACGTTAAAAGTTCAGATCGACTGGTCTCGGGCAAACTTAGAAGCGGTGTGTTCGAAAGTTTGAAAGTCGCGGAAACCAACTCGTTCGCAATTCGATTCCGAGTGCGCCTCAGTTGCATACGCGAATCGATCACGAGACAATTGCCGTCAGCTCATGAATAATTGGACGAGGTCTTCGCGCGATCGATAATGAATGGCGGAGAAGCTTTGCGTAAAGTGAATAAAGTCCCATTGATCGGGCGTGCCACTTTGAACCCAGCGGAGTCGACACTAACACGTAAGCAGCCGTGATAAAGCATTTTGTGAACTCGAGTCCGCATGCAATCTATTGCCGAGTTGTAAAGTTTGCAGCGACGTGAATTAAGCGTGCCGTTCGCGCAATATTGTATGATTCGTAGCGCGTGTAATTTAGCATCGTAATCGGGATGTTTAACATGAGATTCTTTAATACCGTAATTCTGTCGACGTGTTGTAATATCGAAAAAAGTAGATTGTCGTAACAGGTTAACAAATAACAATTTACCGATGCACCATTATGCGAAAATACGTATTACGTGTACACAAGTCTTTCCAGAATTGTTTGGGAACTCTTAAATTCAATCATTTTCAGTACAACTTTTTTAACACTTTGACTGCCACGGTGGTCACCGGTGACCGGCGCAAGAGATTTTACTGAAGATCTAAAATATTCGCAATGTGTAGTAATAATTATTTTATAAATGCAGTTATTGTTAGAATAGTGATGCGATCCTTTGGTCGCCAATACCTGCACATTATTTACATTTTGCATAATTTAGTCGAACGCTGTAGTATTTCATAGCATCGCCGTTCTAATACAGTAAAATACGCTTGGCAGTCAACGTGTTAATATCATAATTGTATCCACACATGAAAAAGCGAAGAAATAATCGCAGAAATGCGCAGATGTTCAAAAGAACAACTTTCGTAAACACGTTACACTGCGTACTGTCACGTATTATGCATGAAACGAAGTCATAGGTTGCACCCTCCTGCACGTAAGGCGGCCGTTTCCTTAGAAGTGTGTGACCCTGCAGAAGTAGAACGGGGGTGCACGCGACGTGTTCCGTCGGGTGTTCAAAAGTCGATCGTGGCCTAACAAACGAGGCCGACGACTCTCCTAGTTTGCTGTCGCGGCTTTACGAAACAAGCGTTGGCACAATAGGAAACACTTCCAGGCGACCAAAGAACGAGAGAATTGTTAGACACTTTGCACAATTATCAAAAACTTACGGGGGTTGATTTTTTGTGGATACATTCTGGACATATTTATAATTCATGCTATTGAGTAGTGCGCAATTTATCATAAAATGCAACCACGATTTTCTTAGTTTCCTGTTTGTCGGTTCAAATTTTCGGATTAAAGATTGTGGCGGCCAGAAGATGTTCCACATGACTAAAGATATTTTTAATTAACTGTAGAGGGTTAGACTTTTTTTAATCTGATAGTATCTCATAGTTCGAATATTTCATGGCCTAACAAACGAGGCCGACGACTCTCCTAGTTTGCTGTCGCGGCTTTACGAAACAAGCGTTGGTACAATAGGAAACACTTCCAGGCGACCAAAGAATGAGAGAGTTGCCAGACACTTTGCACAATTATCAAAAACTTACGGGGGTTGATTTTTTTGTGGATACATTCTGGACATATTTATAATTCGTGCTATTGAGTAGTGCGCAATTTATCATAAAATGCAACCACGATTTTCTTAGTTTCCTGTTTGTCGGTTCAAATATTCGGATTAAAGATTGTTGCGACCAGAAGACGTTCCACATGACTAAAGATATTTTTAATTAACTGTAGAGGGTTAGACTTTTTTTAATCTGATAGTATCTCATAGTTCGAATATTTCATGGCCTAACAAACGAGGCCGACGTCTCTCCTAGTTTGCTGTCGCGGCTTTACGAAACAAGCGTTGGCACAATAGGAGACACTTCCAGGCGACCAAAGAATGAGAGAGTTGTTAGACACTTTGCACAATTATCAAAAACTTACGGGGGTTGATTTTTTGTGGATACATTCTGAACATACTTATAATTCGTGCTATTGAGTAGTGCGCAATTTATCATAAAATGCAACCACGATTTTCTTAGTTTCCTGTTTGTTGGTTCAAATTTTCGGATTAAAGATTGTTGCGACCAGAAGATGTTCCACATGACTAAAGATATTTTTAATTAACTGTAGAGGGTTAGACTTTTTTTAATCTGATAGTATCTCATAGTTCGAATATTTCATGGCCTAACAAACGAGGCCGACGACTCTCCTAGTTTGCTGTCGCGGCTTTACGAAACAAGCGTTGGCACAATAGGAAACACTTCCAGGCGACCAAAGAATGAGAGAGTTGTTAGACACTTTGCACAATTATCAAAAACTTACGGGGGTTGATTTTTTGTGGATACATTCTGGACATATTTATAATTCGTGCTATTGAGTAGTGCGCAATTTATCATAAAATGCAACCACGATTTTCTTAGTTTCCTGTTTGTCGGTTCAAATTTTCGGATTAAAGATTGTTGCGACCAGAAGATGTTCCACATGACTAAAGATATTTTTAATTAACTGTAGAGGGTTAGACTTTTTTTAATCTGATAGTATCTCATAGTTCGAATATTTCATGGCCTAACAAACGAGGCCGACGACTCTTCTAGTTTGCTGTCGCGGCTTTACGAAACAAGCGTTGGCACAATAGGAAACACTTCCAGGCGACCAAAGAATGAGAGAGTTGTTAGACACTTTGCACAATTATCAAAAACTTACGGGGGTTGATTTTTTGTGGATACATTCTGGACATATTTATAATTCGTGCTATTGAGTAGTGCGCAATTTATCATAAAATGCAACCACGATTTTCTTTGTTTCCTGTTTGTCGGTTCAAATTTTCGGATTAAAGATTGTTGCGACCAGAAGATGTTCCACATGACTAAAGATATTTTTAATTAACTGTAGAGGGTTAGAATTTTTTTAATCTGATAGTTCGAATATTTCATGGCCTAACAAACGAGGCCGACGACTCTCCTAGTTTGCTGTCGCGGCTTTACGAAACAAGCGTTGGCACAATAGGAAACACTTCCAGGCGACCAAAGAATGAGAGAGTGGTTAGACACTTTGCATAATTATCAAAAACTTACGGGGGTTGATTTTTTGTGGATACATTCTGGACATATTTATAATTCGTGCTATTGAGTAGTGCGCAATTTATCATAAAATGCAACCACGATTTTCTTAGTTTCTTGTTTGTCGGTTCAAATTTTCGGATTAAAGATCGTTGGGACCAGAAAATGTTCCACATGACTAAAGATATTTTTAATTAACTGTAGAGGGTTAGACTTTTTTTAATCTGATAGTATCTCATAGTTCGAATATTTCATGGCCTAACAAACGAGGCCGACGACTCTCCTAGTTTGCTGTCGCGGCTTTACGAAACAAGCGTTGGCACAATAGGAAACACTTCCAGGCGACCAAAGAATGAGAGAGTTGTTAGACACTTTGCACAATTATCAAAAACTTACGGGGGTTGATTTTTTGTGGATACATTCTGGACATATTTATAATTCGTGCTATTGAGTAGTGCGCAATTTATCATAAAATGCAACCACAATTTTCTTAGTTTCCTGTTTGTCGGTTCAAATTTTCGGATTAAAGATTGTTGCGACCAGAAGATGTTCCACATGACTAAAGATATTTTTAATTAACTGTAGAGGGGTTAGACTTTTTTTAATCTGATAGTGTCTGATAGTTCGAATATTTCATGTGTTATGTACGATAGTAGTATAAATGGGGTAATAATATTAGTTTTGTTATACTGTTTGATGCTGCGTATTTACTTGAGTTTTATCGTAATGTCACATTAGATTATACGCTTCGGGGTAAAGTTCGTACAAATGCGACAAAGTTGAAACATCCTGCAGAATATTTATTAGACTGCACATGGCATATAAATTGCTGGATTAAACTGTGTGTGAAGCGCTATTCTAAACAAGTGTCACCTTCGCATTGAATTCCAAACAACGATTCGTATTTCTCTGCTTGACTTCCGCTCGCATTTCATGTCAACTTCTCTCGGACAACTTGACAGAAGTGTAAGTGGATGTGTCTGTTAATTATTGGAACGCAGATTCAAAAGCATTGGATGACACTTCTTCTATAACCGCCTCTGTAGACAAAACGCTCAAGTTTAATTCAATAATTTTTACTGAAATGAAATTGGATATATATTCATATCACTTCATTAATGAAAGTCAGCAAAATTTGCTAGAAAATTATAGTAATACTCTCTATAATTTTGCTGAAGATATGTGAAATCAGTTAGATTGTCGGGTTCCGTATATCACACATGCATTTGCCATACCATTAAAGCATAAACGATTTTCGTCGAATTATTGGGTTGGAGGGAAAGTTCTGTCGTATTTTTAATAGGCAGGTAATTTTTCTTGTAAATAAAAAAAACATCTGGCTAGTGAGTCATTCGGATTTTTTTTGTTTTTATAGCTGCTGTATAATATAAAAGGTGTCCTTTTTTACCGTTCATCATTTACTTGTGATATTTAAAGTGAAAAACATGTCAGTAGATAAAGTGCATTTACGACACTGCATTTTGTATGAATTCCAAAAAGGAAGCAACGCATCGGTTGCATGTAAAAATTTATGTGCGGTATTTGGAAAAGATATTGTAAATGTTCGTACTGGTCAAAGATGGTTTAGCAAATTTCGTTCCGGGGATCTGAGTCTCCAAGAAAGTGATCGATCTGGACGACCATCCAAGATCGATAATGATGTTTTACGATCCATGTTGGAAAATAATCCACATTTAACAAGTCGAGAAATTGCAGAAGAGTTTGGCATTCATCATACAACACATTAAATGCATTATGATTAATATTAAACACATATTTTTATAAATCAATTCAAATATTTTCTTTAATATACGACAGAACTTTCCCTCCAACCCAATAACTTACACTTCGTACTTACACAAAGCCATAACATACTACTTGCCAAAGTGCAACGCAGCTATCGTCGAGTTCCGGCGAAAATTTAATTTGCGCATAACGCGATAATGCACTTTTCAGGACCATACAGGATCCAGCCTCGCAGAGGTTGACGTGGTACAAGCCGCCGCTGTCTGTTCTTGTGATCAAGAAGGTCCGCGATTCGTCGGTCCTACCGCCATTCGTCCAGCTGGTCACATGGCTAATACAGGTAAGCAGCGAAATAATTGTTTACGCCGACGCGACTCCATCAGAAACCGAACCGGCGGGATACGCTGGTCCCCGAATTTTCGAGTGGCGCGCTACGACTTTTTTTCCGGCAGCGCGACCGTAAAAGAGAAAAATGGCAGTCGGGCGTGCCTGTTCGCCTCAAAAAATCGCCCGAAAGTGACTGTAAATTCTGGAAGAGCGAAGATGCGTCAAAGTTATTTTTGAACGACAGAGGTTACCGCGTGCGCGTAGACTCTTATCGGCCAAGTTTTTATGGTATCTGTCATCGCATCCTGCGCATCCCGTGGCCACCTTTGCGTGATGTGAAATCATTTTAGTGATGTGCAATTTTGTTTGCGGGATATTTTTATTTAAGCAGTTAGAGTGTTAGTGCAATTTACCTTGTAGGGTGTTTTTATTCAGATAGTTGCGGTGTTAGTGCAGTTTCCCTCTTGCGAAATATTTCGCTTAATTATATGTTCCTTTAACACGTTGGCTGCCGTGGGGGTCACCGGTGACCGGCGCAAGAGATTTTACTGAAGATCCAACATATTCGTAATGGGTAGTAATAATTATTTTATAAATGCAGTTATTGCTAGAATAGTGATGCGATTCTTTGGTCTCCAATACTTGCACATTATTTACATTTTGCATAATTCAGTCAAACGCCGTAGTATTTCATAGCATCGCCGTTCTAATACGGCAAAATACGCACGGCAGTCAACATGTTAAATTGTTTAGTTAGTCGCATACAGAATACTTACAGTATTTTATTCGTTCGAGAAATCTCACTTTTTCTATACGTGCAATTCACTTTGTTCTGCAACATCTTCATATTTTTATCGAAACTGTCACATTTTTTGCCCAGCACAAAATTCTTTTTATTCACCGCAACATTACCCGATCTCCCCAACAACGCATTCTTTTTCATTTGCTCACAGCTTAACCGTAAAACAGCTGAATTAACTAAGTCTTGCAAGCGTCTTCCACTGTCAAGTAGCAGAAACTTGACCAAAGCCATCGCGTGCTTTATTTGTTCGAGACTTTTCAGGCATCGCTAATATTACAACATCGTTGCGCGAGTCAGCTTTATTTCCTCGTTCGTTCTTGACGACTTTCGTAAAATGCGCCTTCTCCACTAGAATCGCACCTGTAACGCTAATTGCGGCCAGTCCGGGATCGGCCACGGTATTTGTGTCAGTAATGAGACAAATTGCCTGCGGCGATTCACGGAATTGTTTTTCGGATCCCATTATAGCCGTCATTGTTTCCGTTATTCTTCCGTTGCTGCGTTTAAAGTGTGGAAGTCGGGGCACTAAAGTTATTTCGGAGAAGAATGCCAGCATTTTTTAGATAACGTTTTAACATAATTGCACAAAATCACCGCGGCCACGATTAAAATCCTTCTAAATCACTGTGTGCGCCATTAAAATTCTGCTAAATCATCACATCACCTTTACTTCGTGCATCATCCAGGCAATTTAGACAATGCAATTTTTTTCCAATATTGAACAGCATTGTACGCCATATTAAAAATGTCATTACGCTGTTCACACGCATTATGCGATTACAGTATAGAACGTTGGCCAATGACAAATCTTATAGTCAATAAGTTTTATAATTTGTCGGATTTTTTCCGTTTCATTCAATGCATTTACAGAATTGACGATTGTTGCTATGAAGGCTTTTGAAACGATGTCCACAATCATTGAATAGCCATTGAATCGTGTAGCAATCGTTCAATGCGCTTTTTAACCGAAATCCACTTTATACACCCCTCCCTTAATTTACGCAAATTTTTTTTTACACGGCAGATTATACCTCTATTTACGTGACACTTTTTTTACACGGTAAATGGTTTTGTGGTCTATCATTCAATTATTTGAACTATCTGAAATAAACGCGTGTTTTTAAAACTTATACTAACTTTTACTTCGAATATTCTTTGCTTCGTGCTGACAGATTCTATTTGCACATACGACGCTATTCAGCACAGCGGTGCGAGTTCAATGTTATCGGTCCCCTTCTGTCAACAACCGTTAGTAAAAATCATGATTCTAACTTCGTTCACGTTGCATTAAGCCTCAATGAACTATGAAACTCTGCAAAATCGTACCAACACGTTGATAGTCGGTCCAGAAAATACATGTATCCGTTTATGAATGAACGGCTTGCAATTCAGTCTTATCTTTGTGGTTGAAAGTTCACATTTTTTTCCAGCGCTATCAATGTCCACTTAAATAATGTAATGTCGCGCTTACGCGGTCTCAAACATGCAGTCCGCTTAAAATTAACGCGTACTGACCACATACTATCGAACACCGCACGCGTACAAGCAATTAATATTTTTATTGAAAAATAAAAGTGTGCAAGCTAAATAAAACATTTAAGGCAGTATTTATTTTGATTCGCTCTAAAAGCTGTGATTTTCGTTATCTGTTTATTGCTATTTGTGTACTATGTGTGATCATATTGCAAATAATATTAAGCCAAATACGAAAAATTTGGTAACGCGTCTTTCAGGAAGATGAATGAGCGAAACTTATACACTTTTTCCTCGTAGCAGTTTTGTATTACCGTCGGTATTATATTCTAAAACTGGATCCATGTATCGTTCAAACAGAAATTTGTAACAGAACCATACAGTTATGGTGGTGCTACCCATGTGGCAACGTTTAACACTGAAATACCTTATCAACTCCCACCAGAAGAAAAATACAGAAGAAAGATTGCGGACAATTCGAATAAGAATGGTCTTTCTTGATCTGTCAACAGGAAAAACGAATGATGGTGTTTGTCGAGGCCTCTGTGCTGGAGGATCCAGCGTTGGCTAGGGACTCCAGGTTTCAGGGGGTCCGAGACAAGTTGCAGACCTTCAGAGACGGCACCGACGACCTGCAGGTAATTTGTGACCACTCATTCGCCACTTAATGCAACCGCATGCCGTGCAATCGATGACTTGCCATTCAACGAGCGAGTCGTAAATCACATTGACAGCTGTCATGCCGGTGATTAATACATCTCGACTATCTCGCGGTTTCGCGATTTTCGCATAATTTTGCATAATTCGGACACTGAGACGTCCGTGGCGGGCTTCAATTGTATTTAGTCGGTATCACCACCGATGCGATGGAAAATGCATCGTATGTACCTTGAAATTCATCATGTTTTACACATGACATTACGTATTTCTGTGCTACCGCTTCGGTTGCTTTCGGCATTGTAAGTGCTGTCTGCAAAGAAAAGGACAGGGTGATAATAAGTAGTCAAAGCGTAAATGAATACAATCAAATATGAATGCAATACGATAAATGCAATTTGTCTTGAACTTCGTCAGGTTTTACTGACATTGCGTATTTCTGTTCTACCGCTTTAATTGATTTCAGTATTGTAAGTGCAGTACGGTCATAATAATGGAATAAAGTGCAATAATAGTACAATATAACTTGCCGGCAACACCAAAACTGAAAGTATCAAATTACAAGTTTGTGTACAAGTACGTGGGATCTATGATAATAGTGTGATAACTTATCTAAGATAACTTAACTAGTTACTTCATACATTCGTGAGGCTTGCGGTATGAACTTAATAGAAAATGAGTTCGAATTTAAGCGCAGCGGGAAATTAAGTTACGAACTTTGTATATCATTTGTAAATTAAATACTTGTAATTATCGATAAAATTACATTGAATATAATTAAAGTATAGGCATTATAGACGTTGATTGTAAAATGAGCTTATCAAAAAACAGACATTGACGGGTATGTAGCCACAGAGTGCACATTTGTCACCAAATAACTTAACACTACAGTTGCACTCATTTCAGGTGATTTAAATTGAATAATTAATTACCGGTTTCAGGATCGCATCGACTTTATCGTTTGTCTAGGAGGTGACGGCACGCTTCTCTATGCGAGTCTTCTCTTCCAGCAATCTGTGCCACCAGTAATGGCATTTCATCTTGGTTCCTTGGGATTCCTCACGCCTTTCGAATTCGACAACTTCCAGGAGCAAGTAACGAACGTACTGGAAGGTATGAAATAAGACAAGCTGCCTATTTCTCTTTTTCATCTGGAGTATTTGTTATCTTGTCTTACACTTATCATTCTTCATGTGGCAATGTTTCCGTTCGGCCTTCGGTCGCGAGATATTTCGGATACCTCAAATACTCCAGTAATTCGAAAAATGCCTGTTGGAATAATGAAGCAGGTTTGAACAAATGCAGTATATTCGAAGTAACGAGTAATTCTATGAGAACTTTGTTGGTGCTTTATCTAATTTTTCACTGTGTTCCATCTATTTTAACTCATATCTTAGAAACTATTTCGAATTTTTGAGTGCAATTTGAATTTTCCTAAGTCCATTTATATCCTCCTTGCATAACCAAACGGTCGGGTTGATCTTATTTTCGTCTCTATTTTTGCTTATAACTCGTGAATTACTCCGAATTTTTTAGCGCGGTTTGAATTTTTTTGAGTCTCTGCCGATCCTCTTTCATTTCATTTAGGTGAGCAAGTCAAATTATTTACTTTCAGTTGGTGGTTGTTAATAAACCCGTGTTTTTCTTATGTTTTTCCCGATTTTTCAATCTATTTCTTGTCATATCTTGGAAACTATTTCGAATTTTTCAACGCGGTTGCAATTTTTCCAAGTCTCTTTGTACCCCCTTTCATCCTGCACAATTACAAGTCGATCGGTAGACTTTTAATTTTTGACCCCGTTTTCAGGCTCGTTTTTCACGATTTGCAAATTTCGGGGTGCGCCTTGCATTTTTCCGAGTCATTTTGGACCCCCTTTGATGTGTTAAAAGGGCAATAAAATCGGTGACCCATCATTTTTTGGCAAAAATGGCAAGGGGTATACCTTAAGATTTTCGCGATTTCTTCACGGCGCTGTTACGAATAAACTAGCGATTGGAACCTATAACTAATATAGGTTTTTAAAAAGCTCTTTGGACGCATTTTCACGAGAGACTAATCGCAATCAGAAATTTTGAAAAAAAATTTTTTGCGCTTTCTTCAAATCGTCGTATCTCGGAAACTATGAAGAGTTCAGCGCGCAGAATATGGTCTATCTTCAAGGCAAATTACCCTCTATCGAATGGTATCGGTCCGAAACAAAAAAAAATTGACATTTTTCGCCTATTTTCGCGTATTTTCAGGTTATTTTTCTTATTTTTTTCTATATTTTTGCTTATAACTCGTGAACTATTGCGAATTCTCCGGTGTGGTTTGTGTTTTTTTAGGCCACTTTCGATCCTCTTATATTTCATACAAGGGCCGAGTCGAATGATACAGTTTCAGTGAATGAACATAAACGAACGTGTTTTCGCTACAGAGCCAAAGAAGAATACATTTATGTACACCCAAGATCTGAAGGCGTTATGTGTGACTCAGTTTTCAATATTACTTACTAAAAAAACCTCGTCTATATTGCTCTACTTTGAACACGCGTTCCATACTCTTCACGGTGCTCTTAACATAATACTTATAATTATTATAATTATTTAGCATAATTACTCGTAATTATCATGATACCTGTAATAGTTCGCGGGGGAGGTGAGGTGCACTTGCCTGACCGGCATTGCATCGTCAGTGCGTCGAAACAATGCTCGTCCCAGCGTGTCCCAGTCATCATCGTCATTACCGTAAATTGCGATCGCGGTGATTGAAGCTCAGCGCGAGGCCGAGAAAAACGTGCGTCGCCCGATCCTCGACCCAGTCTCCTGTGTAGCGTGTGCGCGCGGTTCGATGGATCGATCGACTCGGGAAAACAATTCCTTTTACGTCCGCTCGTCCTCGTTAGCGGAGTTTTTTTGACACCCCCTCGACAATCTTTAATTGGATTAAGTAGATTGCAGAGTCAACCTTTTTTTATAATGTCGCACATTCCTTTTCATCCGCGTCCACAATAAAAGCGTCCAAACTCACGCTCAATCCCACAAACGCAAGAATCCACATCAGGAAACTCTGAAGATTCTTCTAGTAACTAGAAGTAACTTCCAAAATGCAATATTTTTCGATGTGACACAGTTCATCCTCGTGCATAATCAAAGTACCCAAACGCAAATCCACATCAGGAAACTCTGAAGATTCTTCTAGTAACTAGAAGTAACTTCCAAAATGCAATATTTTTCGATGTGACACAGTTCATCCTCGTGCATAATCAAAGTACCCAAACGCAAATCCACATGAGAAATTCTTCTAGTAACTGTGAACATTGACCGTCGTCATAATCTCACGGTCACGCGGCTTCTTGACTCCAAAATGCAATATTTTTCGATCGCACTTCGCTGCATCATCCAAACGCAAATCCACATCGGAACTCTGGATTCTTCTGAGGAGTCACTTCCAAAATGCAATATTTTTCGATGTGACACAGTTCATCCTCGTGCATAATCAAAGTACCCCCACGAATTTGCTGGTGCTGAACGAGGTCGTCGTCGATCGTGGTCCGTCGCCGTATCTGTCGAACATCGACCTCTTCATCGACGGGAAGCACGTGACCAGCGTCCAGGGCGACGGACTGATCGTCAGCACACCGACAGGGTCCACGGCCTACGCAGTGGCAGCTGGAGCGAGCATGATTCATCCCTCGGTGCCCGCCATCATGATCACACCGATCTGCCCGCATTCTCTGTCCTTCAGGCCGATTGTGGTTCCGGCCGGCGTCGAACTTAAGGTAAAAATGCACGACAGGTCGCAAGCGACGTAGACGGCTGGATTTTGTGTGGGTTGATGCTGGAGATGCGTGACTGTGTGTGTGCGTCTGTACATACGTGCCACAGAGTGAGAATCAGCTGCGATGATTTGAATTGTGGTAATAACTGTTAAATATGTGCTGCTTAATCTGATGTAGCAATATTGATATTATGATAATGCATAGATAATGTTATTTATGCAAAATATTGCTTTTGGGGATATTCATTTCGTTGGTGGGAGATAGCAGTCTTGGGCAGTTTGTACTGAATTTTGTTTTAGCTGACGCTGGAGGTGCGTGAAGGTTTATGTGTGTGCAAAAGAATGAAACTTAGTTGTGATGATTTGAATTGTGGTAATAACTGTTAACACTTTGACTGCCGTGATGGTCACCAGTGACCGGCGCAAGAGATTTGATTGAGGATCAAAAATATTTGCAAAGGGTAGCAACGATTATTTTATAAATGCACACATTGTTAGAATAGTAATGCGATTCTTTGGCCTCCAATACCTGCACATTATTTACATTTTGCATAATTCAATCAAACACTGTATAGCATTTCATAGCATCGCCGTTCTAATACAGCAAAATACGCATGGCAGTCAAAGTGTTAAATATGTGCTGCGTAATCTGATGTAGCAATATTGATATTATGATAATGCATAGATAATGTTATTTATGCAAAATATTGCTTTTGGGGATATTCATTTCGTTGGTGGGAGATAGCAGTCTTGGGCAGTTTGTACTGAATTTTGTTTTAGCTGACGCTGGAGGTGCGTGAAGGTTTATGTGTGTGCAAAAGAATGAAACTTAGTTGTGATGATTTGAATTGTGGTAATAACTGTTAAATATAGGGTGTTTAATCTGATGTAGCAATATTCATATTATGAAAAATAATATTTTCGTAGATAATGTTATTTATGCAAAATATTGTTTTTGGGGATATTCATTTTGTTGATAGGAGATAGCAGTCTTGGGCAATTTTACTGAATTTTGTTTTAGCTGACGCTGGAGGTGCGTGAAGGTTTATATGTGTGCAAAAGAAATGAAACTCAGTTGTGATGATTTGAATTATGGCAATACAGATTAATACGTAATACTCAAACTGAAGTAGGAATATTGATACTATGGAAAATATTATTTTCGTAGATAATGTTATTTTTGCATAATATTGTTGGGGGTAGATTTGCAGGCTCGTCTAGTTTATACTGATTTTATCCCTAAATGCATCATAAAACACATTAAAAAATATATAAAATACGTGCATACAGTTTCTGTCAAACATTAGTTAATAACGAAGAATAAATTAAAGATAAAATCTTTACGTATAATCAGAGTAACGAAAAGAGTTTACTAACTTGGATGTGGAAAAATATTTAGTTTCCACTCCCAATTTAATAACTAACAAGTAACTAACAGAAATACCGTAAAGACATTAAATACAGAAGTAAACCGGAAACGAAAAAAAAAATCATATAATTCAAATACTATTTCAATAAACTTATCCACACATGATATTGTTGGGGGTAGATATGCAGGCTCGTGTAGTTTATACTGATTTTATCCTTGAATGCATCATAAAACACATTAAAAAATGTATAAAATACGTGCATACAGTTTCTGTCAGACATTAGTTAATAACGAAGAATAAATTAAAGATAAAATCTTTACGTATAATCAGACTAACGAAAAGAGTTTACTAACTTGGATGTGTAAAAATATTTAGTTTCCACTCCCAATTTAATAACTAACAAGTAACTAACAGAAATACTGTAAAGACATTAAATACGGAAGTAAACCGGAAACGAAAAAAAAATCATATAATTCAAACACTATTTCAATAAACTTATCCACACATGTGTATTCGTAACGTTCAAATAGTATAAAAGTTACTATCACGCATGCTTATACAAAATTCCTTATCGTGTCTACAACTAGAATTTGCATATCTCTTTCGCTTCGCATTGCAAACATATCGTGTAACCCTGCAGCTCTCGCGCCGCTCTCAAAATCACGTAAAACACGTCGCACAAAAAATCCACCAGTCAAATAAGTAAGTGCGTTAAGCCATTGGGAAGATCCCTGAAAAATACGCTGCGCACCCGCGGTCAATTATCGGTATTTTCTTTTGAGGACACTGATAGTCACGCACTCGTAATCACGTCTGGGCATAACTTCGTTTTTATCTCACGAGCAGGGAAATAACTCAGCGAGTGGATTTTGTACGCACGTGTTCATTGATAGAACTTTCTTGAACGTGAGCGGAAATAGTGATTTTTGTGAACGTAATAAGTGCGATAATCTCGATTTGTTGTTCCGTTTCGTGCGAATCTACGCGTAGACGTACTCTGAAATTTTTATCAATGGGACAGATTATGCTTATTTTTCCCTTCTGTGTAAACGTCCTTCATCGGAATTTAGTGCTCTCTTCTCTTATGAAATTCAGTAGTGATATTTATCACGGAGCGTGATTTAGCACGAATAATGCTGCTGTTCTGTAATCTGTACTTGACAGTCAGAAAAGTGTAGACGATGTCTGTTATAATAAATATACTGATGAGATAAGTTATAGTGTGTAAATTATGGCACTGATTAAACTTGTTTGCGTACGCGTTGAAGAGCACTTGTTCTATGGATTATCTATTTAAAGACGCGACGTAAGGCTGTTTTCGTATTGGCGGTTTTTCATACGGTGTCATAAAATTTGAGTATTTTGAAACTTGGAACTTACAAATGTAGAGTTCTGGAGGGTTTGCTTTCAATTCTTTATTGATGATGTCGCAATTTTGAATTTTGCGATGTAAAATTTTATCTTTCAATTCAGCAGCATCCAATTTCACAATATGAAACGTCGTCTCGTGTGTCGCGTTTGTCGCTTTTCATTTTGTAGTATACAATTTTCCAATATTATAGTTCCGTAATTTTTATAATTTGCGTACTTAGAGTTTTAAATTATGCATCTTTAAATAAGCTTCGCGACATTATTACCACAACTTTCACCGTCTCGAAAATTTCAATACTTTTAAAACCAAAGTAGTCGTACTTAAAACGAGGTCGTCTAATTTCCAACATTAAAAAAGCATTTATTAGTCGTAGAAAATAGTTGTGTATTTAACACAAACTCGACCGAGTCTTCAGCGTCACACAAGTATTTACCATAATTCATTCAAAAGCAGTTATCTATGTATTTACTACATTTGAACAGGAAACTGTAGAACTTAAAACAAATTCGACCGATCTCCGGCATCAAACATTTTACCACACTTCAACAAGAAGTCATCCATCGATCTATTAGGCTAGAAAATCAGTAAGCGCACCTGAAACAAACTACCGATCTCCACTATCAGACAAGCATCAGCAAACCCGAAAGGTTCCCGCTTGAAAGTGGAGGCGCAAAGATTCGCTAACCGTTCGCATTTGAACCCCATGACGCGGCTTACGTGTATTTCCGTGTGGGTCAAGCCTGGAGATTCCTTATTCGCGTCATGGCTGGTTTTCTGGCTCGTGCCGACATTGCTCCAAACAAGGAAACCTGGCCTGCCGTGGATGTCGCCCGCATTCCCAGACCGTGTGCTGCCTCTCTTCGGTCTTTTGAACCCGTGACAGGGCACGCGATGAATCGGACAGAAAACGTGTTGTCAGAAAAGAACGTTCGCATGCCGGATTAGTCCCGCGCGCTGTCTTCGATGTAGTGATGGGAGAATGAGATGCTTGCTCTTAACCCATTCGAGACGACGATTTTTTTCGAACACGGTCCCCAGGAGCGAAATTTTTTTTTTCTTTATATTGTTCATTTTTAATAAAAAAAAAACATGTTTGCTATGGAAATCACCCAATTCGTAAGTGAATTCACATAAATAAGATCATTGCACACCAGGTGTGCAGCTCGCTCCTCGGAAAATTTTTATTGCGAGGAACGGATTGAACACCATGTGTGCAATGTAAGGTAATATGAAAATACATAATTAAACAATTTATGAACATTTATTTCAAAAATAGTTAGATAATATAAAATCGTTGTTTTGTTTTCAATAATAAAGATCAGAATATAATGCAAAGAAAATGTTTAAAAAGTAGTAAAAAGTTAAAAAAAGATAAGTTGAATAATGAAAAAAATAACAAACGAGAAATAAATTTTTAGAAAAATGTCTATAGATAACAAAGTAATGTAACTCAGTAATAAAAAAGAAAATATAATTTGTAAATACACTTTTAGCAAATAGTACACTGATCGTAAAGTAATTATACATTAGTTGGTTGGTGGTAGCGCTTGAAACATTCTCCCAAACATAATCCAGGATTACCGACACAAGCAGGACAAGAGTAATTATTACGTTTATATTTTCCTTCTTTGTAAGACTGTCGGCAATTCATAGTATTTTACATGTAAGAAAGGCTTCAAATAATTTTTAGATTTTTGGTACACAGTAAAACCAATGCCAAATTTTGTTTTCCTGTACCTTGCAGATTTCATTAGTTGAAGGAAAATCTTATTTCGACGACTAGTTTACTCAGAATAACTGATAATTTCACGTTACTGTTATTGCACACACGGTGTGCAAGCCGTCTTATAGCCTCGGAAATCAATTGCACACACGGTGTGCAATCGGTCTCGAATGGGTTAAGGTGTTAAGTAAATCGAGCGCAAATTTTCAATATGCCTTGAAACTGTCAATGTAGTCTTGAAAAGTATTGGAGGTTTTATGATAGAGTTGTCAGTTTGTCTTCCGAGTAAAGACAAGAGGATGAAATGCTATCTTACAAAGCGTCAAGCAAATCGACTGTAAGTTTTTGGTATGATGTGAAACTGTGAATGTAGTCTTGAGAGTATTGGAAGTTTTACGATCAAATTATCGTGAAATGTCGATGTCAATTTATCTTCGAGTTACGGACGGGAGTATAAGATTCGCGGTTGCAAAATTTCAAGCAAATCGAGCGCAAGTTTTTGGTCTGTCTTGAAACTGTCAATGTAGTCTTGAAAAGTATTGGAGGTTTTATGATAGAGTTGTCGGGAAATGTCGATGTCAATTTGTCTTCAGAGTAAAGACAAGAGGATAAAATGCTATCTTACAAAATGTCAAGCGAATCGACTGCAAGTTTTTGGTATGATGTGAAACTGTGAATGTAGTCTTGAGAGTATTGGAAGTTTTACGATCAAATTATCGTGAAATGTCGATGTTAATTGGTCTTTGAGTTACTGACGGGAGTATAAGATTCGCAAATCAGTTGCAAAATCTCAAGCAAATCGAGCGCAAGTTTTCAATATGTCTTGAAACTGTCAATGTAGTCTTGGCAAGTATTGGAGGTCTTATGTTAAAGTTGTCGGGAAATATCGATGTCAATTTGTCTTCCGAGTAAAGACAAGAGGATAAAATGCTATCTTACAAAGTGTCAAGCGAATCGAGTGCAAGTTTTTGGTATGCTTTGAAACTGTGAATGTAGTCTTGAGAGTACTAGAAGTTATCCGATGAAGTTATCGTGAAATGTCGATGTTAATTGATCTTTGAGTTACTGACGGGAGTATAAGATTCGCGGTTGCAAAATTTCAAGCAAATCGAGCGCAAGTTTTCGGTATGCCTTGAAACTGTCAATGTAGTCTTGAAAAGTATTGGAGGTTTTATGATAGAGTTGTCGGGAAATGTCGATGTCAATTTGTCTTCAGAGTAAAAACAAGACGATAAAATGCTATCTTACAAAGTGTCAAGCGAATTGAGTTGAAGTTTTTGGTATGCTTTGAAACTGTGAATGTAGTCTTGAGAGTATTAGAAGTTTTACGATAAAGTTATCGTGAAATGTCGATGTCAATTTATCTTTGTGTTACGGACGGGAGTATAAGATTCGCGGTTGCAAAATTTCAGGCAAATCGAGCGCAAGTTTTCGGTATGTCTTGAAACTGTCAATGTAATCTTGGAAAATATTGGAGGTTTTATGATAGAGTTGTCGGGAAATGTCGATGTCAATTTGTCTTCCGAGTAAAGACAAGAGGATAAAATGCTATCTTACAAAGTGTCAAGCGAATTGAGTTGAAGTTTTTGGTATGCTTTGAAACTGTGAATGTAGTCTTGAGAGTATTAGAAGTTTTCTGATGAAGTTATCGTGAAATGTCGATGTTAATTGATCTTTGAGTTACGGACGGGAGTATAAGATTCGCGGTTGCAAAATTTCAAGCAAATCGAGCGCAAGTTTTCGGTTTGTCTTGAAACTGTCAATGTAGTCTTGGCAAGTATTGGAGGTTTTATGTTAAAGTTGTCGGGAAATGTCCATGTCAATTTGTTTTCCAAGTAAAGACAAGAGGATGAAATGCTATCTTACAAAATGTCAAGCAAATCGACTGCAAGTTTTTGGTATGATTTGAAACTGTGAATGTAGTCTTGAGAGTATTAGAAGTTTTACGATAAAGTTATCGTGAAATGCCGATGTCAATTTATCTTCGAGTTACGAACGGGAATATAAGATTCGCGGTTGCAAAATTTCAAGCAAATCGAGCACAAGTTTTCGGTATGCCTTGAAACTGTCAATGTAGTCTTGAAAAGTATTGGAGGTTTTATGATAGAGTTGTCGGGAAATGTCGATGTCAATTTGTCTTCCGAGTAAAGACAAGAGGATGAAATGCTATCTTACAAAGCGTCAAGCAAATCGACTGCAAGTTTTTGGTATGCTTTGAAACTGTGAATGTAGTCTTGAGAGTACTAGAAGTTATCCGATGAAGTTATCGTGAAATGTCGATGTTAATTGATCTTTGAGTTACTGACGGGAGTATAAGATTCGCGGTTGCAAAATCTCAAGCAAATCGAGCGCAAGTTTTCGGTATGTCTTGAAACTGTCAATGTAATCTTGGAAAATATTGGAGGTTTTATGATAGAGTTGTCGGGAAATGTCGATGTCAATTTGTCTTCAGAGTAAAGACAAGAGGATGAAATGCTATCTTACAAAGCGTCAAGCGAATCGAGTGCAAGTTTTTGGTATGCTTTGAAACGGTGAATGTAGTCTTGAGAGTATTGGAAGTTTTACGATAAAGTTATCGTGAAATGTCGATGTCAATTTATCTTCGAGTTACGGACGGGAGTATAAGATTCGCGGTTGCAAAATTTCAAGCAAATCGAGCGCAAGTTTTCGGTATGTCTTGAAACTGTCAATGTAGTCTTGAAAAGTATTGGAGGTTTTATGATAGAGTTGTCGGGAAATGTCGATGTCAATTTGTCTTCAGAGTAAAGACAAGAGGATAAAATGCTATCTTACAAAGCGTCAAGCGAATCGAGTGCAAGTTTTTGGTATGATTTGAAACTGTGAATGTAGTTTTGAGAGTATTGGAATTTTTACGATCAAATTATCGTGAAATGTCGATGTCAATTTATCTTCGAGTTACGGACGGGAGTATAAGATTCGCGGTTGCAAAATCTCAAGCAAATCGAGCGCAACATTTCAATATGTCTTGAAACTGTCAATGTAATCTTGGAAAATATTGGAGGTTTTATGATAGAGTTGTCGGGAAATGTCGATGTCAATTTGTCTTCCAAGTAAAGACAAGAGGATGAAATGCTATCTTACAAAATGTCAAGCAAATCGACTGCAAGTTTTTGGTATGCTTTGAAACTGTGAATTTAGTCTTGAGAGTATTGGAAGTTTTACGATAAAGTTATCGTGAAATGTCGATGTCAATTTATCTTCGAGTTACGGACGGGAGTATAAGATTCGCGGTTGCAAAATTTCAAGCAAATCGAGCGCAAGTTTTCGGTATGTCTTGAAACTGTCACTGTAGTCTTGGCAAGTATTGGAGGTTTTATGTTAAAGTTGTCGGGAAATGTCCATGTCAATTTGTTTTCCAAGTAAAGACAAGAGGATGAAATGCTATCTTACAAAGCGTCAAGCGAATCGACTGCAAGTTTTTGGTATGATTTGAAACTGTGAATGTAGTCTTGAGAGTATTGGAAGTTTTACGGTCAAATGATCGTGAAATGTCGATGTCAATTTATCTTCGAGTTACGGACGGGAGTATAAGATTTGCGATTGCAAAATCTCAAGCAAATTGAGCGCAAGTTTTCGGTATGCCTTGTACTTGCTGTCTTCGCAAAGGTGACGGGAGAATGCGATGCTTGCTTGCAAGGTCGCAAACAAATCGAGCACAAGTTTTCGGTGTATCCTGTATTTATTGTCTTCGAAGTAGTGACGGGGAAATAAGAAACTTGCTTACAAGGTCTCAAACAAGTCTGACACATATTTTTGGTGTGCCTTGAAACTTTAATTGTTTTGATAGTCCTGCAAGTATTGGATGTTTTACAATGAAATTGTCGGAAAATAACATTTTTCAGTTTCAAGGATCACACCTTCATTTTTTAAATAATCCAATCATCAAACCATAAGATTACAATTTCCAATACTTAAATGTTCCAATCTGACCAACATCGATATTTCTGCTTTCCTTGTCACATTCCGAGTCATGCCTACGATTAAATTCAAATTTAAATCCAACTAAAATCAAATAAAACTTTATTTTAACTTCAATCACAATCGACAAAAAAATAAAAATTTAAATGTAATTAAAATCAAATTAAAAGTAAATTAGCATTTGGCCGTTGATCATAAATATTGTCCAATGACGTCGAAACCTTAAAAACCCATATCAGTCTAAACCTAATAAAATACTATTGACCCATTGAACTACCTTTAAAAAAAGAATTCGAATTTTTCGTCACAGATCTCGGTGTCTCCAGACAGCAGGAGTACATCGTGGGTGTCATTCGATGGGAGAAACAGACAAGAACTCTTCCACGGCGACAGGTAAAACGAACACCGTTACACGAACTAATCCCCTTTTTCGTCCGTTTATTTCAGATAATGGCGAACAGCAACGCTCGCAACACAGCCTACGTCTCCTTCGACGGTCGCAATCAGCAAGAGCTACGTGTCGGCGACAGGTCTGTCCTGTTATTTCCTAAAACAACGTCGTCTTCATTTCCTTCGCAAAACGACGAGTTTCTTCGCATTCGTGCTTCGTTTCAGTCGATGACGGAAGAGATGAAATGAGAAATCTTGCGTTGCGCACGGCGGTTGTGAATTCTCGAGAAATTTCAAGAGGGTTGATACCTGCTGGCAGCGGCAAAAATTCAAAGATTCAGAATCATAAACATAAAAATTTTGGGAAAGTTAATTAAATTAACCGCCGCAGCTGTTGGTTGAAAGTATTTAAAAAAGTTCATGGAACGCGTGATAAATTATGGGGTAGAAATTGAAGGATTTTTTGCATTACGCGTGTAGTTATCCTAACGGTGTTGATAGCAACTATCCGTATTGTTGACGGACTGTATAAAAATGTATGTGTAAGGACGTTTAAGAATGTACAGGCCATTTTCAGTACGGATCGTTTCATTACATCATGTCTGATTAACAACCAGTTTTCCATTTTTCATTTATATGTTATTTGTCGCTATATTTCAGGCGCTATAGTGTTCTAACATTTTTTAATTGATTATACTTTTTATTTTATTTTCGATATTTGACACTCACGAACCAATTCTCATTGCTTCAGTGATTCTTTCTTTTTGCAATCTCTGACCGTTGATCTCTCTACTAGTTTCCTGTATTTCATGCTATTATGTGTTTACGGGAAGTTTCAACCTTCGCTCCGTTTTTCCTTCGTCATTATTGAGAGATGTCGAATGCATACATTCTTATCAATCGATCGGTGTTCTGGTCATTTCTGCGTTCGAGGACGATTCGCTTCCTTCGACACGAGACGTTGGCTGTTCGGCGAGGTGATGGTATTTCAGAAATATTCATGTTCACATTATCATCCAGCATATCTTGCTTCTTTTAACGCTCTGTAACTTATTGTGACTACTTGGTAACGCGTAATTCATTTATTAACAGCTGTACAAATTTATTTCTTACCTCTAAAAGATGTGTTACCTAACAACATGAAATTTGAAGTTACAGAGAATTACTTCAAATTATTTTCCAAATGCAATTATTTACTAAATATTTCATAGTATTATTGATATCCTGCTGGCAAAATCAGTTCTAACAATTTTTCGACCAATAATGTTTCATCAATTTACAGCTACATGCAATGTTATCTGTTCGAAGTTGTAACAAAAATCTTAACAATGCCTCAGAATTTTTTAAATTTTTTGGAATTAACAAATGATAATAATTGCAACATACTAGTAATTTTTCTGAATCAATTATTCGATAAAGCTATAAATTTGCATTATCTATCTATCGTAGATGTTCACCCACTCCTAGCCTATAATCCATAATTGCACCAGACCAGAAATTTTCCCAGATGAATAACTTCATAAAACCTTTCCCACGCTTAGACTGTTTATCGCACATAATGACCCGATCCCAGTCTATAATCATAACTATATTACAATATAAATCTTCCCACCGCAACAATTTCACGAAACTTTTCATTACATACATTGTCTGTCATGGATCTTTACCCACTGTCGGGCTATAATCCATGATAAAAATCTTCTCACGTCAACAATTTCACAAACGTTTCCATTATACGTACTAACTACCCACAATTCGAATACAAAGCTCTGACCAGAACTTTTCAATTCTTAATTATTTTTAGTTTGAGGGTGACGACATCGATATATCCAGTCCCGAGCATCTGCGCAGCCGACCAAATTACAGATTGGTTCGACTCCTTAGCGGAGTGTCTTCACTGGAACGTCCGAAAGAAGCAGAAGCACCTTGACGAGTTAAGCGACCTCACGCACTCATCCAGCAACGACACGCTGGACTCTTTGGATCGTGACAGCTAAGTCCAGGCTTGGCCTGGAGGAGCACAAAGCACATTCGGCGTCACAGAATCGGGACTCAAAAGGGGCACAGTCCATGCAACCTGCAGGACGCTCGTTCCTCACCGAGGACCACGACGAATCTTTGAGCACGCTGTCATTTTAACACTTCACGTCTCATATCCGCGTTATGTCGGATGACAAACTGGTTTCTGAAATGATGCGAGACGTTTCGTGGGATGGCAGAAGCGGGATTACGATTATGGACGATGGTTCGGTAGAGTTCAGGATGATCGGGACATTTTTATGAAAGTTGCAGGAGAGCAGACGATTTCTTAGGCTTCGGAGGTGAAGATTGCTGGATTTAATCTGATTATTAGCTGATATTTTCAAAAGCAGGAGAATGACGATTTGAAAAAGTTCGTATTTGGAGAATGCAGACCGAATGAATTAACAAGCAATTCGTGCTGACAAAAAATGAAGGAACGTAGCATATTTGATTGAAGCGCTCTTAATTCGACAGCATTGGATACTCTCGACCAAGTCAAGCTTGGTTCAAAAAGAAGAAGTGAAGATTTCTCGGTCTGCCGAAACGTAACATGTTTGAATTCCAAACAAATGTTAAAATTGCAAAAATCAGGAACACCACAGCTTCCGAAAACTTCGAATGCTGAAAACACGAAACCAGATGATCGGCGATTTTCAGCATTATTGCGTTTAATGCAATCTGACAATGAATTCATACTGACAAAAATGATGAAGAGAAACATATTTTATCAAGACTCTCTTAATTCGACAGCATTCGAAACTTTCCACTGCAAAAGAACAAGCCGTAAAGAAACGCAACACATTTTTCTCCAATTCCCAGAATCCACCGAAGTCCAGCTAAGAAGATAGCGACCAAATGCTCTCAATCGTCAAGTCCGCAGAACCATCGTCATGTCTTGATTCAGCTTGGTGCAGCCAAAAGTGTACGCCGCGAA
This sequence comes from Cryptocheilus praepositus, assembly GCA_033815515.1. NCBI lineage: Eukaryota > Metazoa > Arthropoda > Insecta > Hymenoptera > Pompilidae > Cryptocheilus > Cryptocheilus praepositus. The sequence continues at coordinate 2,140,064 of JAWWQZ010000190.1, forward strand.
GACAGACTGTCGCTTGAGAAAATGACTGCGCGCCGTATTTGGCAGCGCGAGTGCGCAGTTCCGTTTTTCTCCCGCGAAATTAATTGCGTTAGAAGCGTAGAGGACAATTTGCCAGAAGAGCGAGAGTCGATCCCGCCGCATGTTCGATCGCAATGGACCCGTGATCGTGCGCGGTGGGATCCAGGGATCATCGATGATCCGTGTGCTTGAGAATGCGTCGGTTGAGTGTGTCTGCGAACGTGTTGAGAGAATGGAAAAAAGTATGAAGAAAGGTCTTTCGGAGAACGGAGATGATGGACTTATAGAAGTAACGATTTACGGATATTTTCAGTTTCGATAGGTGTACGAGTCGAGAGTAAGGATCCACGGAGGCGTTGGCAGTGAATGGCGCGAGACGATTCAAAGTCGGAGCGGTTTTGTTAGTGGTTCGATGCCGCACTGACATTTTGAAGTCTGTTCAGTATGAATGAATGTTTAGTGGCCGGAAGATAGTAAGTAGGAGGTCGTAGAGTGAATTTTACCTGTTTGGTTACGTTTTAATAATGTGACGGTATTTGTAAGCGGTGTTTCTTGGCGAGCGATGGCTGAAGGCTTTTTCTGAAACCGTGAACTCTGGGGAGCCTCGAAGATTCTTGCATTTGCCCGTTGCGAGGATAGAAAATAAATTTTTTGCGTTTCTTAAATATATCTTTTCTGTAAACGCTAACGACGTTTTGTACACGTAATTAAAAGACGAATATAATTCGCTCGTATCTTCGCGACAGGTGCGTTAGATGACAATATTCGACATTTTTAATGAAAATTGAAAAGCGCCGACGCAGATGTATCACCACTACAGAAACAGTTTTTTTCTGTACGTATAAGCGATCTTTGCGTCTGTGAAATTTTCGCAGAAAAATTGCCAGCAATTTTTAATATGGACCACTACAAGAGCGGAAGAGCCAATTTTCAAAATATTGTATCGCTTGAACATTTTTAACGATTCGACGCATTCGATCGCCGGCAAACCCGAAAAGCGATCATTCAAACTATTCCACGTATAATTAGGATGCGACCAGAAATGAATCTTAACGTATCGCAAAAGATCGTCGCCCCGTAGATTCTTGGAGAAGAGTCTTTTGATGGCTAGCGTTTAAGTTTTCTTTTACACGTAACAATCGCGACGTTAATTACATGGTGTACATTATTTTTTTACTTGCGATCCAGTTTTCGCATTATGCCATTGTGCACGCTCTTTAGTTACGATATATTAATGAGAAAAGAAAGCTTCGCGAGTTTGTTCGTCGGACGTCCAGGTATTTGAAGTCGTCAGTTTTCAGCGTTAAGTAAGTTCCTTCCTGTACGACCACGAATTCTCTTATCTAGGAAATAAGATCTATTATTTTCGGTGGATTCGGCCAAAGAACACGTTGGAAGGCGTAGTTTAATCGTCTGAATATCGTTTTACGTGTTATACAAATAATACCCATATTATTTCCTGTTTTACGTATCAAGGAATTATTTACAGTACTTCTATTTTTGTCTCATTATTCCATAAGCTTGTCTAACGATTAAACGGTAAAGAATTGCATTTCCGCTTATCGCTGCTATTTTATTTATCGACGAATTTTAACTTGCAGCATTTTTTATGTCATTTTGTAACTATCTCGTTACTTTTCTTGCAACTGTTACGTTGTAAAAATTATTTTTTGTGAAGGATTAGCATATCCAAGTGTTATGAAATTTTTATGCGCATTATCCAATCGCACAAACGATTAAACTACGATCTGACGTTGAGTAGTAAAATTTTGCTGACAAGAAACGTCGAATAACTGACATCAAACAAAATTGTTCGCCGGCAAACGCGACTCCCCTCTTTCGATTGCCGACGATGAACGATCTAGCGCCGGGATCCAACCTGTTGTAAATGTTGAAGCGTAATTTCCTATAAGATATGATCCCTTTTTAATAAAAATCCTTTTTGTACAGATACGGTTGTTTCGTTTCGTCGCATTAATTGCGTTTCCTTTAAATAAAAATTCAGTTTTGACTATACTGATATTTTTTCGCAGAGTTTTTTACGCTTATCTATGTTCAAAATTTATAAATTTCAACGATGATATTGTTTGACTATTTTGTTCGAATTATTGAATTTGGTTAGATATGGTCTTTTTTACTTTTTGATGAAATTTTAAATGATACTTCTTGCAATTATATATTTTCATTTATTTGCGTACGCATAGAAATTAATGATAGAACAAAAACAGCTGGTATAGTCCGGTAAAAATATCCATTCATTCTTCAATTTTCATTCATTCGGTTTGCATAGGAACTGATGATAGAATAAAAACAGCTGGTGCAGTCTGACCAAAATATCCATTCATTCTTCAACTTTTATTCATTCGCGGTTGCATAGGAATTGATGATAGAATAAAAATAGCTGGTGAAATCTGACCAAATATTAATTGATTCTTTAATTTTTATTCACTCGCGTTTGCATAGGAATTGACGGAAACATAATAACAGCGGGTGCAATCTGACCAAAATATTAACTCATTCTTCAATTTTCATTCACTCGCGTTTGCATAGGAATTGACGATAGAATAAAAACGGTTGGTGTAGCTCGACCAAAATACACGTTTGAAAATAAATTGAGACAATTTCTGGCGTACAACGACCAAATTCCAACGTCAAAAATTTGATGAGGCTGCCGTAACGATTAAGTAACATATTCTTATGCGTTCAGGAACTTCGCCAAACCCACGAACGACAGAAAACAAAAAGGCCACCCGAAACGTGGGACAACTGAGCCGAATAATGAACTGACACGCAGTAAACGATTTCGTAATTGTTGCCACTTTCGATTTTAATTATGCAACGAAGCAGCGGACCACCTTTTGGCCTGTTATTATCACGACCAAAGAAAGGAGTCGAACTTTCTACATACTTTCAGTGAAAGCATCCTATTCCTTTGCACAATCGATAAACGACGCATAAATGAATACATCAGCTCCGTTACAAACACAACACCTCGTTTGATCTTTCAATTCGCACGTCAGTCCGTGCATCCCACGACGACCTGCGCAATAAAGAAGGGTTCCTGGCACACGAACGAGACAAAGTCTTCATCGTAATCGTATTTATTATTCATGTAGTTGGGACATTCGCAATATACATTATATACAAGGATTACCGTTTATCGTGAGGTGAACCTTAAGTGTAGATTAGGTATCGACCGTAAGTATCGTAAGTAGAAAGCATTGGCCTCTGAACGATTAATCAATTAATTCATTAACTTGCGAAGACATGGCCGCCGGGCGACGCGTCCTGTGCGAGAAAAAACATAACGATCCGTAAATCAATTCTTCCCGAACACTCGCGTACGACTACACTACCTATACATATCATAAATATCTACCGTTTAGTTTTACATTTGGCTATATCAGTCATGGGGCACGTTGCCATAATTGATAAGTGCGATTAGGATCATTTCGTTGGCTCGTCTGCTAATCTAGTGGCAATTTGTTGCCTCTCTTCTTTTCTTTTTTTTATGTACACGACGGACATTGTCCGAGGAAGGCCACTTCTTATCCGCTACGACGTTTAAATAATAGCGCGCACTACCTTAAGTTAATAGTAAAAAAAAAACAGTCTATAGTGGACTTCTACCGTATAGATTTTTACAGCTTAGTTTTTTAATGACCTCGGCGTCCAGCGTTCGTTGTCGTTGCGTATGCGGTGAACGTCGACATTTTTTAATGGTCGAGCGAGTTTTGGCGGCGATGTGGTATGTGCAGCGTATGAAGGCACGAGCGCGCGTGCGTATCATAAGATGCTGTGTCTACTTTAAGATTGTGTTCATTTTTCTGTCCAATGTTTGGATTCGAGTTCTACGAGAGAAGTGATCGAAAATGTTCGAAATATATGCGAAGATTAAATCGGATTATTTGTATCCGCAGAAGCAAGCTTTCATTTGCATCATATCACAACTGTCCGTGATAAGCATGATCTGCATATTCCTTTCTAGAAAACGGAACCAGAAGTATTTGAAACAGTCATTAATTTGCAATTGACATCCTGCAGCCGCAAATCAGGCATTCAGCAAAATCAAAGATATTAATTCGGTATATAATTTGCATTTCCGCAAAAAAATGCAATTCTCTCCATTTTTGCAGAATCAACAATTCCAGAAGCGCCGTGTAAAAATATTAATTAATTACGCCTTTAATGTCAACCTTATTGAAATTGGCTTAAATAATTAAGTAATATAAAGCCCTTTTTGGTAGAAAATGCTTTTGACTACATAGCTTTGTTACCATAATCTTCAATATGTTTCGGGGCCACTGGTGCACCCTCATCAGGAGTCCATTTCCATAGTCAAAAGCATTTTCAACCAAAAAACGGTTTCACTTTCCTCAATTATTAAAAAAAATAATACACTTTTACGTTTGCTATGTAAAGAACATCACACAAGAACCGACTGCATAAAATCCTTAAATTTCCACAACCGGAAACTGATTAAACGACGCCATCCGCCTCGGTCAGGAAAAACTGTAGAACGAAATTATAAGTAGACACTTTAAGAAATCGGCACTGTCCCTTCGCGCGAAACTCAGGCACCGACGATAAAGATACCGCCGAGTACAGTCTTGGCGAGGAAAAATCGACGACAGCCGAGAACCGAATCGAATGAAGAAGTTCAGGAGCAGACAAATGTTATTAGGCAAATTCGAATCTGTAGCTTCCGCGATCGCAGCAGCTGAAATATTTTGTGGTTTGCCGATTTGAAGCGTATGCTTGGTTTTCTGCAATCCGACCTTTTGCTAACATCGAAGCCTTTCCGAGACCTGATGAATTTCGATTGAAAGTCTAATGAAGAAACCACGAACGCGACTAAAGTCTAGTAGCCACAGAAGCTTCTTTAGAAAAGGTTATATTTTTCGGGACTTGCGAATTTAAATCCATTATAGTCTTTTTTTAATCTGATGTTTTGCCAAAATTGCAACCATATCAAGAATGTGCTTCAAATCTGATAGCCCTAGTAGCTTCTATTAAAAAATCGCTATTTTTGCTATAAGCATAGATACAGTTATAAAATTCGGTGACCATACAAAACCATTTATCAACAAACAAATGGTTTGAGAAAACGTTAATATTTTGTCTGCCGCCAAATTATTTGGTTCATCTTTCGTTGTTAGATTAACAATAACAAGAATGTGTCCAAAATCCGACAGCCGCAGAAACTTCTATTAACAATATGGTGCTCTCCCTGCATCGCGGAGACGCACTCATAAAATTCGCAACACCATATAAGCCCGTCTTTTACCGAAAGAATGGTTTTCGAAAACGTTGATCTTTTGTCTACCGCTGAAGAAGTTGGTTCATCTTTCGTGTCTCTGTCGACTCTCTCGGCTCGCTGCGCAAAATCCGCCAGCTTGGTCCTTGATCGTCCTCCACGTGGCTCTGTCCCTTTTTCGGGGCGACTTTTAGTGCCTGCAATTCACGTACGTGACCGTCTCGCCGTTTACGATGCGAACGTAACGAGCACAGGCTCGGACGAAAAGGGCAGGTACGCGCTGGTCTGTAAAAAAGCAAAACGTACCGCTCATTACATTCTTCGACGGCTCGCGTAGAGGTGTCCGAGTACTCGTATTATTCGAATATTCGAAAATCGAGTCAAGTCAAACTGGTTGCGGTGAGTCGAGTACCTGAATATTCGAGTAATATTTCGAGCGACTTGAAAGATGCTCACGAAAAACGCAAACGAGCATGCGCTTGTTTCGATAATTCCGAGGAGTCGATGGTGGAGAAGGTGGAACTGGGATAATTGGTGTGCAAATATTATTTTATTTGATATTTGTGGAATTTAAGTAGTGTGACGGGTGTTGGGGCGAAGGATTTGTCAGTGATACGGTCACGTGTAATGTCAGACCTAGTTTTGGGACATAGGATTGTTGCGCGTTTCGGAATTTCACGAAGGTTTTTAAGCAAAAGAAAAAAACGGCAAACACGTGCACACACGCATACCCCATTATGACGATTCTGATAAAAGTATTGACTTTTTTTAGACGTTCCTAATTTCCAAAGTTCGTAGCTTAAAGATGCAATTGAAGCATCATCTGCTAGAGTTTATTTAACATGATTTATACCATTTCGCTTTTCGGCAGTCAAACCGCAAAATATTAAAACGACTGCCAAACATCAGATGACAAGTACCGACTCTCTCAGAGTAATTTGCAGTGTATCAGAACCCTTTTTTATCCACACCGCGAAATCTCCTAAACGCATGAGCGTACACCACTGTTTCCCTCAACCAGTTTCTGCCAGGGAATGGTTATTTTTCTTATGTCGCATCCTCTTTTTCGAGTTTTCGATTTTCGATCCGCCGAGTATAAAACTGCCCTCGCCAAAGTGTTTCCACCGAAAAACTATGATTCATCCTGTCCCGCATTTCAGTAATCCACAACTCCACGTTCATCAATCGATACCAACTCCCCCAAAGTGCTTCTAATGACAACTCATGATCTTTATTTAACATTCTAATAATCCGCAACTCCACGTTCGTCAATGAACAGTCTGTCAAGGATAAAGTATAAAACTGCCCACACTAAAGTGTTTCCACCGAAAAACTATGATTCATCCTATCCCGCATTTCAGTTATCCAAAACTCCACGTTCATCAATCAATACCAACTCCCCCAAAGTGCTTCTAATGACAACTCATGATCTTTATTTAACATTCTAATAATCCGCAACTCCACGTTCGTTAATGAACAGTTTGTCAAGGATAAAGTATAAAACTGCCCACACTAAAGTGTTTCCATCGAAAAACTATGATTCATCCTGTCCCGCATTTCAGTAATCTACAACTCCACGTTCATCAATCAATACCGACTCCCCCGAAGTGCTTCCAAAGAAAACTCATGATCTTGATTTAACGTTCTGATAATTCGCAAGTCCACGTTCGTCAATGAACAGTCTGTCAAGGATAAGGTATAAAACTGCCCACACTATAATGTTTCCACCGAAAAACTATCATTCATCCTATCCCGCATTTCAGTTATCCAAAACTCCACGTTCATCAATCAATATCAACTCCCCCAAAGTGCTTCTAATGACAACTCATGATCTTTATTTAACATTCTGATAATCCGCAACTCCACGTTCGTTAATGAACAGTCTGTCAAGGATAAAGTATAAAACTGCCCACACTATAGTGTTTCCATCGAAAAACTATGATTCATCCTATCCCGCATTTCAGTTATCCAAAACTCCACGTTCATCAATCAATACCGACTCCCCCAAAGTGCTTCTAATGACAACTCATGATCTTTATTTAACATTCTAATAACCCGCAAGTCGACGTTCGTCAATGAACAGTCTGTCAAGGATAAAGTATAAAACTGCCCACACTAAAGTGTTTCCATCGAAAAACTATGATTCATCCTCTCCCGCATTTCAGTAATCTACAACTCCACGTTCATCAAAAAATGCCGACGTCCCCAAAGCGCTTCTAATGACAACTCATGATCTTTATTTAACATTCTAATAACCCGCAAGTCCACGTTCGTCAATGAACAGTGTCAAGGATAAAGTATAAAACTGCCCACACTATAGTGTTTCCATCGAAAAACTATGATTCATCCTATCCCGCATTTCAGTTATCCAAAACTCCACGTTCATCAATCAATACCGACTCCCCCAAAGTGCTTCTAATGACAACTCATGATCTTTATTTAACATTCTAATAACCCGCAAGTCGACGTTCGTCAATGAACAGTCTGTCAAAGATAAAGTATAAAATGGCCCACACTAAAGTGTTTCCACCGAAAAACTATGATTCATCCTATCCCGCATTTCAGTTATCCAAAACTCCACGTTCATCAATCAATACCCACTCCCCCAAAGTGCTTCTAATGACAACTCATGATCTTTATTTAACATTCTAATAATCCGCAAGTCCACGTTCGTCAATGAGCAGTCTGTCAAGGATAAAGTATAAAACTGCCCACACTAAAGTGTTTCCACCGAAAAACTATGATTTATCCTGTCCCGCATTTGAACAATCCACAACTCCACGTTCGTCAATCAATACCGACTCACCCAAAGTGCTTCTAATGACAACTCATGATCTTTATTTAACATTCTGATAATCCGCAACTCCACGTTCGTCAATGAACAGTCTGTCAAGGATAAAGTATAAAACTGCCCACACTAAAGTGTTTCCATCGAAAAACTATGATTCATCCATTCCCGCATTTCAGTTATCCAAAACTCCACGTTCATCAATTAATACCAACTCCCCCAAAGTGCTTCTAATAACAACTCATGATCTTTATTTAACATTCTAATAATCCGCAAGTCCACGTTCGTCAATGAACAGTCTGTCAAGGATAAAGTATAAAACTGCCCACACTAAAGTGTTTCCACCGAAAAACTATGATTCATCCTATCCCGCATTTCCGTAATCCACAACTCCACGTTCATCAATCAATACCAACTCCCCCAAAGTGCTTCTAATGACAACTCATGATCTTTATTTAACATTCTAATAATCCGCAACTGCACGTTCGTCAATGAACAGTCTGTCAAGGATAAAGTCCACGGGTGACCCCCTCAAACTGTCATCCCGCGAAATCGTGATTCAGCTCGTTGGGCCGTTCGACATTCAAAATTGTTAAATGTGAAATATGTATGCGTTCTGCCCAGTGGCATCGTGGGTCAATATGTTACGGCACGTTCTGTTAAGTTTCACGCTAACAATGTGCACGGTGGTCAAACGGTGATCGGTCACGCGGAGCGTTTGATTAAAGAGCACACACTCGCATGCCTTCTGATTCCCGCTCTTGCAAAAGTATTTGATATTGGTTTTAGTGGCCTTCCGTCCTGGTCCTCCACCTGAACGACCAAACCGTGGTTGCTGCCGTTCCCATGCTGATTGCGCGAACTCAGCCTCCAGAATCGGAGACCCTGCCGTGCGTCCAGAGCCAGGTGAGTGCCGTCCGACGTTAAAGGCGTCACCACTGAGTCCATCAGACGTTTCTTCGCTGCGAAACGAAAGAATGGTTGCTCTTTTCGATTCCTTTTTGCCTGATTACGGTGGAATTTAGCGAAGTGCCAAGAGTACGTGGAATAGTAGTAAGAATGTATGGATAGCAGTTTTTGAGAGGGGAAAATTTAAAATAAGAAAATTGCCAGATTGAAATGCGCAGGGTGGAAATATGGGAACAATGAAAATTGTTAAATAAGAAACATGTGATGCGTTCTGGTGGGTGTGGGCCAATATGTTATCGTTCTTTAAAGTTTAACACGTTAACTGCCACGGTGGTCACCGGTGACCGGCGCAAAAGATTTGATTAAAAATGCAAAAATTCGCAATGAAGCCTATTCGCAATCTTGCAAAAGCAATTGATATTGGAATGGTGCTTCAATACTCTGCGTTACCTTCATTTTGCACGGTTTAATCATACTCTGCAGTATTTTATTGCATCGCAGTTCTAACATAACAAAATACGCTTGGCAGTCAACGTGTTAATGTTTTCACCTTTATTTTCAGGCCCACTTCAGGGAACATTCAAATAAAGGGAAGTAAAATAAGATATTCTTATTTATTGTATATGGTAAATTGGAATCTATAGTAAAAATTGTACAAATTTAACTACAGGGGGTAAAAGTTAATAATTGTCAAAAAAGAATGAAATTGGTAACTTCATATTGGTAGTCATCATATCACTAGATAGAAGCCGCACAATAACGAAATAAACTATTACTACTTGAAGAGCAACTTACATCGATGCTTCTTCAGTGACTTTGTGTAGTAATAAATGGATATTCGTATTTTCTTCTCGTCCTCCTCTTCGTCCTCGAACGTTCCACTGCTGGACGACGTGAGATTCTCCTGCGGCAATTTGTAGATGCGTAATTTCGCGGCGACCACGTGGTCGCCGGAAGTCAGGTTCAGTTGGAAGTGCATATTCATGGAGAACGGGTCCGCCCAGGCTTCCGGATCCGTGTTCCGCGGTACTTGGCCTGAGCGTAGTCAAAGAACACAATTTTCAAGAGAAAATACTCACTGGGGTGCGAAGTATTATTTAACGCGATAAACGAAATTACTTATAATTCAGCAGGATTTATTTAAGTTACAGGATATAATTACATTTCGAAATTAACCCCATTGCACTGATAAACTAAAGTCATTCAATTTGTAATATTTATTTGCTTGCAAAATTTAGTGCCACTTCTGCTTCCATGAATTTTCACTGAATATTACACTTTAAACAAATTGCAAAATCTGTTATGTGGTCGCATATTGTTTAGGATGTGTTTTACTAGATTATCGGTGTTAACCCTATGGATTGACATTTTAAGGAAAATAGTCTTATTTCTGGTTGACTTTTTTTGTCACTAATCAATTATGTTAGTTACGTCACACACATATACCACACTTTCGAATACAATTAGTCCACCTCACACGATGCCTCACTCTCTACAAATGGCAGTACGGTATAATTTATCAGAAGATTGTTGTAACAACAGTATTATAACATCATTACTGAAAAGTTACCTGAATACTGTAAATACTGAAAAGTATTGCAACTGAATAGTAACTGCGTGTCTAATGTAGAGCCCTGATAAAAGGGTCGAAATCTATTTTCAGTCTACTTTCCTTCAATTCTGAATTGTTTAGTGGAAAGGCCGCATTCAACAGAAAATGTATGTATAAATTATATACATTTTTTATATATTATCTACACAAGTTTAAACAAAAATGGTACATGTCATAATACAAAAAATAATTTTCGAAAGCATATACTTACAAGTAGGCGAGAACATTGTGAGTCTCTCCCTCTGGACTTGATTCGTGTTGGTGCTCAGATTGAATCTTCCCGTAAGCGCCAACACTCGCGACTTTATGTCCTCGATCGCCTTCTGGCCCTGACTGTACAGAGACAGATGAAAATTCATTAGAACGCGCGGACAAATTGCAATCAGGAAAGATGACGCCATGCCAAGAACTCGGCACATAAACACAAGAGTGGAAAGCGGAGCGTGTGGATTCATGGATTACGTCGAGCGATTTGATGAAGTGGACTTGAGGGTACAGCGCGTTTGAACAATACAGGCTTGTCAATTTTCTACACTTGTTACAACGCAGATTGTTAATAATGAAGAGCATCATGCAATATTTTGTTAAAAAGGATGGATCGCAGTACGGATTTTTATTAATCCACGTAAATCGGCTGTGTGTAGTTAGGGTAAAGTATAAATTATTCAGATATAGATCACTGGTCATTAACGAGTCATTAAAAGTTTATAGACTTCCCCATGAAATCGCGCAGAAAATCATATTTCATGAATTATTCGACCATATACTTTTCTGCCCTCTTGCATTTCTTCTAACTCCCTACACACACATACAGTGGCCTTACGGTCAATTACAGTAAAACATAAATTCTTGCGATATGAATCCCCGCGCATAAATGCATCATTCAAAACTCATAGACTCTCCACGAAAATCCATGAACAGATTTCCCCAATCATTCGCCGCCTCATCAACCATCGTTCTACTTTCTCACCCGCCTTCCACATTCCCATAACAAACCGGCCACAAAACTTTCGCCCCTTCCTACTGCATACAAAGCATTGGCCGCATCTTCCCTTGCCAACTCCTTGCCAGCGCACCCAACCCCAACTTATGGGACCCTCCGAACGCCACCTTCATAACTCACTACACATCCCCACATCTCGCCGTCTCTCATCGTCCGACGGCGAAGAAATTTTCACCTCGTCTCGTTTACGAGCATCGCGTACTTCCGGGTACACGGGCCAACGGACGATGGTCAGTGACCTACAGAGCCCAGCGGTATGGGTCAGAGGCATTTATTATACCGCTCTAGACAGCGGCTAGACAGCCGGCGGAGACATCGGCACCCCAATCATTCTCGACTTTCTGTCTGGCCTCTCGAGGCCTCAACGCCTTGAGGCCGCGCCTCGAATCTTAAGTCCTCTCCCAGGACGAGTCGGCCAACTGATTTGCATCTGTCTTGCGCGCTTGCTTCATCGCCGGCCCGATTCTCGTTTGCGCTTCGGGCGACGACGAGCGTGCGAAACAATTAGCTGCTCGTGTGCTCTTCGAGGTATGTGTGTGGATGTGGGTGGGCGGAGTGACAGTGATGGTGTGAGGTGAATGTGAGGGAAATGTTTGATTATGTGATGTATTTGGAAAGAATCGTTTGTGGAAGGTATGCGTGCACATTAACACGTTGGCTGCCGTGGGGGTCACCGGTGACCGACGCAAAAGATTTTACTGAAGATCCAAAATATTCGCAATGGGTAGTAATAATTATTTTATAAATGCAGTTATTGTTAGAATAGTGATGCGATTCTTTGGTCTCCAATACTTGCACATTATTTACATTTTGCATAATTCAGTCAAACGCTGTAGTATTTCATAGCATCGCCGTTCTAATAGAGTAAAATACGGTCGGCAGTCAACCTGATCACCGGTAACCAGCACAAAAGATTTTACTGAAGATCCAAAATATTCGCAATGGGTAGTAATAATTATTTTATAAATGCAGTTATTGTTAGAATAGTGATGCGATTCTTTGGTCTCCAATACTTGCACATTATTTACATTTTGCATAATTCAGTCAAACGCTGTAGTATTTCATAGCATCGCCGTTCTAATATACATAGTTCTAATATTTCATAGCATCGCCGTTGCTTTTTGTTAACACGTTGACTGCCACGGTGGACACCGGTAACCGGCGCAAAAGATTTGACTAAAAATGCAAAGAAACTTGTTTGCAATCTTGTAAAAGCAATTGATATTGGAACGGTGTTTCAATACTTTGACTTCTGACAACTCTGCGTTAAGTTCATTTTGCACGATTTACTTATACTCTGTAGTATTACATCCAATCGCGATTCTAATAAGGCAAAATACGCATGGCAGTCAAAGTGTTAAAGTGACTTTTCTGATTCTTTGGCTGTTATTGGAATGATTCATTTTATTCCTTGGGTTTTATTCAAATGGTTCTTTTGATTCTTTGGGGTTTATTATAATGAAACTTTGCTTGATGTGATTACATAGAGCACCTGAAAGGGGAACTTGTGGTTTTGAAAGATGTGAGAAGAAAAATGTTAAAAAAACATAATAAATGAGAGGTTGTTATTCCAAAAAATATATTTTCATATGATACTGCTTCAATAACATTGATTCTAATACAATTGATGACTGATCGATGTGTCAAATGACGCGGTACTACAGAATGTAATATATTTCAGTGACTCTTCTCTGGTCCTCCATGTATTAATTTCTATCCTAGTAAAATTCTGAAAATGCCTAAATCGCAGTGCTGCCAATTTCAGACCTGCCACAAACTTTCCACTCGACGAAACGTCTCGCTTTCAAAATCAACGATTCGACTTTCGTCCTCCGAAGCGCCAGACATCGAACTTTCGAGTTTCGAAAGAGGTAGAGTTTGCAGTAGGAATGACATTTCAGGACGCTGGCTTGTAAAGTTTCAAATAAATCTAGCACGTTGAACTTCTAGTCAATTTGTGTAAGCCTTAAAATTAATATATATAATACTTAAAAATTTTAAGTCTTTAACAACTTGATACTTTCATGGCCACGTTATCAGTAAATGACAGTCTTTGCCATTCAACGGAGCGCTGCACAGATTTTCTGCTCGCAATTCTATACTAAGTAGTAGAAACTTTACATTTTAACGGCGAGTATGATGAACATGGGGTGCTTACGTCTAATCTAATTCAGACTCACCCTCATAATTATTTTGTGCCACTCATCTCTTAACTGATTGATTCCCAACAGGCATGTAGCAGGAACGTTTTAAGTATGCAATACTCCGTTATGTAATCAGGAGGATTATTATATTTTTTTATAAAACGTCTAAAGCATTACCTATGCTTTCGTCAGATCAACACTGTTGTAGCAGATCCATACATTATATTTGTCGGATCAAGACTATTGTGACAGATAAATGTATTATATTTCTGACACCAAAACTCTTCCTGACAGATCCATATGTTGTATCACGATTGCCGATGGGGTGACCCAGGACTTGATTATGTAAATAGAGCGTGCCTTCTTTTGGTTGACAGGTTTTATTTTTAGTTACTCTATGTGTTTTGTTCCTGCATGAGAGTAATTGAAAGTAAAACCTGTCACCCAAGAAAACGCGAATCTATTTACATAATATATTACATTTTTTACATGTCGCCAAGTATTATTAATTTATACGCACCGTCTGAAGCGAAAGCTTGCAAATAACTATCGCAAACTACCAATAATTCTTTGTCCAGTACGGCGCAAAACATGTATAATAATTGAAAGTAAAACTTGTCAACCGAAGGAATGAACGCCGCCCTCACATATTATATAAATTTTTCAGGTGTCGCCGAATTTGATGAATTCCGACAGTTGAACGCAAAGCCTCGTAAACGATCGTCCCGAACCGCTGACAATGGCCCCTCGAAATTTACGTAATACATTACATTTTTTACATGTCGCCAAATGTTATTAATTTATACGCACCGTCTGAAGCGAAAACTTGAAAATAACTATCGCAAACTACCAATACTTCTTTGTCCAGTACGGCGCAAAGCATGTATAATAATTGAAAGTAAAACTTGTCAACCGAAGGAATGCACACCGCCCTCACATATTATATAATTTTTCAGGTGTCGCCGAATTTGATGAATTCCGACAGTTGAACGCAAAGCCTTGTAAACGATCATCCCGAACCGCTGACAATGGCCCTTCGAAATTTACATAATATATTACATTTTTTACATGTCGCCAAGTATTATTAATTTATACGCACCGTCTGAAGCGAAAGCTTGCAAATAACTATCGCAAACTACCAATAATTCTTTGTCCAGTACGGCGCAAAGCATGTATAATAATTGAAAGTAAAACTTGTCAACCGAAGAAATGCACACCGCCCTCACATATTATATAAATTTTTCAGGTGTCGCCGAATTTGATGAATTCCGACAGTTGAACGCAAAGCCTTGTAAACGATCGTCCCGAACCGCTGACAATGGCCCCTCGAAATTTACGTAATATATTACATTTTTTACATGTCGCCAAGTATTATTAATTTATACGCACCGTCTGAAGCGAAAGCTTGAAAATAACTATCGCAAACTACCAATAATTCTTTGTCCAGTACGGCGCAAAACATGTATAATAATTGAAAGTAAAACTTGTCAACCGAAGGAATGCCCACCGCCCTCACATATTATATAAATTTTTCAGGTGTCGCCGAATTTGATGAATTCCGACAGTTGAACGCAAAGCCTTGTAAACGATCGTCTCGAACCGCTGACAATGGCCCCTCGAAATTTACATAATATATTACATTTTTTACATGTCGCCAAGTATTATTAATTTATACGCACCGTCTGAAGCGAAAGCTTGCAAATAACTATCGTAAACTACCAATAATTCTTTGTCCAGTACGGCGCAAAGCATGTATAATAATTGAAAGTAAAACTTGTCAACCGAAGGAATGCCCACCGCCCTCACATATTATATACATTTTTCAGGTGTCGCCGAATTTGATGAATTCCGACAGTTGAACGCAAAGCCTTGTAAACGATCGTCCCGAACCGCTAACAATGGCCCCTCGAAATTTACATAATATATTACATTTTTTACATGTCGCCAAGTATTATTAATTTATACGCACCGTCTGAAGCGAAAGCTTGCAAATAACTATCGCAAACTACCAATAATTCTTTGTCCAGTACGGCGCAAAGCATGTATAATAATTGAAAGTAAAACTTGTCAACCGAAGGAATGCCCAGCGCCCTCACATATTATATAAATTTTTCAGGTGTCGCCGAATTTGATGAATTCCGACAGTTGAACGCAAAGCCTTGTAAACGATCGTCCCGAACCGCTGACAATGGCCCCTCGAAATTTACATAATATATTACATTTTTTACATGTCGCCAAGTATTATTAATTTATACGCACCGTCTGAAGCGAAAGCTTGCAAATAACTATCGCAAACTACCAATAATTCTTTGTCCAGTACGGCGCAAAGCATGTATAATAATTGAAAGTAAAACTTGTCAACCGAAGGAATGCCCACCGCCCTCACATATTATATAAATTTTTCAGGTGTCGCCGAATTTGATGAATTCCGACAGTTGAACGCAAAGCCTCGTAAACGATCGTCCCGAACCGCTGACAATGGCCCCTCGAAATTTACATAATATATTACATTTTTTACATGTCGCCAAGTATTATTAATTTATACGCACCGTCTGAAGCGAAAGCTTGCAAATAACTATCGCAAACTACCAATAATTCTTTGTTCAGTACGGCGCAAAGCATGTATAATAATTGAAAGTAAAACTTGTCAACCGAAGGAATGCACGCCGCCCTCACATATTATATAAATTTTTCAGGTGTCGCCGAATTTGATGAATTCCGACAGTTGAACGCAAAGCCTTGTAAACGATCGTCCCGAACCGCTGACAATGGCCCCTCGAAATTTACATAATATATTACATTTTTTACATGTCGCCAAGTATTATTAATTTATACGCACCGTCTGAAGCGAAAGCTTGCAAATAACTATCGCAAACTACCAATACTTCTTTGTCCAGTACGGCGCAAAGCATGTATAATAATTGAAAGTAAAACTTGTCAACCGAAGGAATGCACGCCGCCCTCACATATTATATAAATTTTTCAGGTGTCGCCGAATTTGATGAATTCCGACAGTTGAACGCAAAGCCTTGTAAACGATCGTCCCGAACCGCTGACAATGGCCCCTCGAAATTTACGTAATATATTACATTTTTTACATGTCGCCAAGTGTTATTAATTTATACGCACCGTCTGAAGCGAAAACTTGAAAATAACTATCGCAAACTACCAATAATTTTTTGTCCAGTACGGCGCAAAGCATGTATAATAATTAAAAGTAAAACTTGTCAACCGCAGAAATGCACACCGCCCTCACATATTATATAAATTTTTCAGGTGTCGCCGAATTTGATGAATTCCGACAGTTGAACGCAAAGCCTTGTAAACGATCGTCCCGAACCCCTGACAATGGCCCCTCGAAATTTACATAATATATTACATTTTTTACATATCGCCAAGTATTATTAATTTATACGCACCGTCTGAAGCGAAAGCTTGCAAATATCTATCGCAAACTACCAATAATTCTTTGTCCAGTACGGCGCAAAGCATGTATAATAATTGAAAGTAAAACTTGTCAACCGAAGGAATGCACGCTGCCCTCACATATTATATAAATTTTTCAGGTATCGCCGAATTTGATGAATTGCGACAGTTGAACGCAAAGCCTTGTAAACGATCGTCCCGAACCGCTGACAATGGCCCCTCGAAATTTACATAATATATATTACATTTTTTACATGTCGCCACATGTTATTAATTTATACGCACCGTCTGAAGCGAAAGCTTGCAAATAACTATCGCAAACTACCAATACTTCTTTGTCCAGTACGGCGCGAAACATATATAATAATTGAAAGTAAAACTTGTCAACCGAAGGAATGCCCACCGCCCTCACATATTATATAAATTTTTCAGGTGTCGCCGAATTTGATGAATTCCGACAGTTGAACGCAAAGCCTTGTAAACGATCGTCCCGAACCGCTGACAATGGCCCCTCGAATTGGGGGGCGCAACGGCAGTCTCGCCACGGCTCGAATGCCATCGCTAGCTCGAGGGAGACAAGAGTCTCGCCCGAAAGGGGGAAGCGTGTTGCGATCGGCGCGCGATTGCATAATGAAGGCTCTAAGTCGTCAGCCGAACAAGGAAGAACGGGAGGAACAGGGCCGACTGAGGAAGAGAAGGAACAGGCAGCAGGGAGACTCGTCTACGTCACGTTTGGTTAGCTGATACCGCGCACACCGACGCCCACGTCGGATATTTGAGCGCAGCCAATGGCGCGCGTCAACGACCTCGTTGCCCGCCGCGCGAGAAGAATTTATTTCCCTGAACGACGAAAAAGAGGAGACGGCGACGGCGCGAGACCGTCTGCGGGACGTTACTGAAAAGAGCCCGGAACGGCACGCTGCGCAGGAGACGTGCAAGAATTTCCACTGGGATGGATCGAGTGGTGGGTCAATCGGTGCGAGCTCGCGAAACTGAGAAAAACGCGGCGGGAGGCAGACGTTCGCCTGCTCGCGGAATTTCAGATCAACTGGTTGACGATCGCTAAAATCATGTAAACCGGTGTTTAGATAAAAGGATCATCGGAACGAACTTGCGACACTATAGATGAATAACTTATGGGCGACTTTGCAAACCTGAAAAATGCTGCTGATGCAGCGAAGAGTTTTGCGATTCTGCCGTAGGCGTGGAAAAAATGCATTTGTGACTGTATAAATGCATAATTGATGGGTGGCTTTGCAAATTCTGGTGCAAGCGTTGAGCTGGTCGCGGAGTTTCAATCGGGGCTGGGGCAAGAAACGGTTTTGTAAATTCTGCCGCAAGCACTTGGCTATTCTGCAATTTTTTGACAGAACATGAAAGAAGTACAAGAAAGAATAGGTGGATAACACGTGTGTGAGTAAAATGACGGATAGGTGAGTAGATGAATGAGTGGTTGGACAGAAATAGTTGAAAGAATACACAAATGAAGGTATGAATGAATGAACAAATGTGGACGTGCAGCAGCGAATGACAGAATGAGTAAGTAAACATCCACATGTGTTTATGGATAATAGAAACAAAAGTGCAGGGACCTGGGTTTCAGCATTATGCATACTAAAACCAGGTTTAAATTTCCTCTGGACACCCATGATTTTTGCAAATCCATTTTAATGTGAATTAAAAATGTTGAAATTTGTTTCAGGCTCAAAAAAGGCCGCTCAAAAAGCCCGTACATTGCAGGCGAGTCAAATTTAACATATAAATTACGAAAAAAGTACAGAACGCTCGCCTGTCATCATCCCATCAGGAACACATACACAATTACTTCAGGCACATTTCCCGGAAGCAGTCATACATTACCGCGTAAATATCAACACAACATTCTCGTAAATTGCATCGAAAAGCCTCATTACCCATTCAGTCTGCTGATTTCTCAGCCCAGCGAAAAAGTCAACTCAAAAGCCAGCGAACCCCATGACTCATCTCATGCATACCAACCCATCAACGGAGTCATCCCAGACAACCAACAAGGGACATGTCCCGTGCAGGTAAGACTAAGTCTACAGTGAATGCATGTTTTGACGACTATGTCATCATTCAAACATGACCATAATTGCCAGAACAAACACAAGCATTACTATGCGAGTGAATTTATTTCCGGAGTAAATTTATAAAAGATGCACCATTTCAATCAGTTTATTCAAACCCGAATTCTTCTGTAGTAAACTTAAAAAAACACATCAGTTTAATCAGAAATTGTGGGATAAGGAGTTAAATTGGGAGAGATTATTATATTGACTTAAATGAGGGAAAACTTACCATAACCGTTTATGCAAAATACCAATGCATCGCACTTTAATACATGCGTGACAAAATATTCTTACGACATTCCAATCATATGCATAAATCCAACCAACGGAATATTTTCACCCGTGCGACCATCGAATAAGTTCTATCAGTTTCTTTCATGGTGATATATACGGCATAAATCCAACCAAAGTACCATTCAGCTAAAATTAGTATCTTGCAATTTCACCCGTGCAATAACTCAATAATTCCTACCAGTTCCTCTTATTGCACTTACTGCCATTACGATACTCAATTTCATCAGTACGCGCGGCGTATATCTCTACAACATTAGAACATGACGCATAAATCCAACTAACGTGATATTTAGCTAAAATTCGTATTCTGCCGTTCTACCCGTGGAATCAAATTAATTTCAACTGGTTTCTCTTACTGCAGACGCTGCCATCTCAATACACAACTTCGTTAATACCCGTATCTCACATTCTCATAACTTTACAGCATAATGCATAAATCCAATGAACGTAATATTTAGACAAAATTAGTATCCCACATTTTCACCCGTACAGACAAATTAATTTCTACCGGTTTCTCATACTGCCGCCGTCTTACACGCTGCCGTTCCAATACTCTACTTCGTCAATACACGTATCGCATATTCTTATAACATTACAACATGATGCATAAATCCAACCAACGTAACATTTAGCTAAAATCCGTATCCCGCAATTCCACCCGTGCAATCAAATTAATATCTACCGGTTTCTCTTACCGCACTCGTTGCCGTCCCAATCCTCTACTTCGTCAATTCACGTATCGCATATTCTTATAGCATTAGAACATGACGCATAAATCCAACCAACGTAACATTTAGCCAAAATTCGTATCCCACAATTTTACCCGTGCCATCAAGTTAATTTCTACCGGTTTCTCTTACTGCATTTGTTGCCCTCCCAATACTCTACTTCGTCAATACACGTATCGCATATTCTTATAGCATTAGAACATGACGCATAAATCCAACCAACGTAACATTTAGCCAAAATTCGTATCCCACAATTTTACCCGTGCCATCAAGTTAATTTCTACCGGTTTCTCTTACTGCATTTGTTGCCCTCCCAATACTCTACTTCGTCAATACACGTATCGCATATTCTTATAGCATTAGAACATGACGCATAAATCCAAGCAACGTAACATTTAGCCAAAATTCGTATCCCACAATTTTACCCGTGCCATCAAGTTAATTTCTACCGGTTTCTCTTACTGCATTTGTTGCCCTCCCAATACTCTACTTCGTCAATACACGTATCGCATATTCTTATAGCATTAGAACATGACGCATAAATCCAAGCAACGTAACATTTAGCCAAAATTCGTATCCCACAATTTTACCCGTGCCATCAAGTTAATTTCTACCGGTTTCTCTTACTGCAGACGCTGCCATGCCAATACTTCAGTTGGTCGGTGCACACACCTACCATACCACTTTCTGCCAAACAGTCGGCGCGTCCACCGTAACCTTAGCCAAACCGGGCGAAACTTGACCGAAATCCGAAAATTTCCTAGCGAACCTGTCGACAGTGCGTCGAGGTGGGGGACGAGGGACTTCTAAGAAATCTCGGCACGAAATCTCGGCCCCTCGCGTTCGATTCTAGGCATGCTCATTAATCTAGCCGCGTCCAAGTCACGCATTCTACGCCGTCTCGTTGCGTACGTGCCCCGTCTGTCTGCCGTCTGGGAAAGGGAAGGACTCGAGAGTCTGGAGGCCGTCGCACGTGAGAACAAGTCCATTTTTTTTCCTCGGCGAAAGACGACGACGGCGACGAGAAGGATGAGAAGAAGGAGACTCAGAGAGGCGCGGAAGGGGGAGAAAGCAGTGACGATCATGAAGATGCGCGCTGGTACTAACCGTCTCGCGCGTAACTTCTTCGTTCAACGAGCGAAGTCTACTTTTTGTCTTCGGACGAGATTTCTCTCTCGCGCCGGACGTGGGATTTCGACGGGGCTAGCGATGGGATCAACCATATTGCGAGTGTTTTCGAGGTTCAATCATGACTTTCCAATGATTCTAGGTGGAAATGCTCGAGTAGCCGAACTATGCGATGAAGGACTTGGGATGACATCTCTCCACACACGGAATGTGGGATTTCGTTCGATATAAAGTAAAGCAGAGGATGAGTGTCTTTTCCGGAGGGATTTGCAGAACATCAATGCTGCCCCTGAAAAGAAGGACGAGTGTTTTCGAGATTTAATGATAGGTATCGAATGATTAAAGGTGAGCTTCTAACTAGAAATGCACGAATAGTCGAAGCAAGTCTAGGTTTTATCTTAGGATGACATTTTTTCCTGTTAGACGTGAGATTTTGTTTCGGCTGACCATGGGATCAAGTATACTCCGAGGATGACATTTCGCATTTTGGCCAGACGTGAGATGTCATCGGGGCTAGTATATTGCATTAGGTATGTTTGGAAATAGGTAAACTTGTTCTTCGAGCAACTGAAAAATTCCACTACTCCAGATAAAGTTCTTTTACGACGGTCAGTTTGCCGCTGCATCATAAATTTAAACTCCACAATATCCATCCACCGAAATCCAATCCAACCAAAACATTTTACTCATCCACATCCCATACTGAGAATCAGGTATACTGCGAATATTTTAGAAACATAACGACGAATATTCGTACAATAACAGAGTTTCTTACACGCCAGACATGGAATTTCATCGGGACCGGCGTTTGATCAAGTACATTACATTAGGCAGACTTCGAAATCCTATGGTTGCAATACCTGAAAAATGCCAGTTTCCGCAGAAAGCGTTTTTAGCAAAGTCAGTTTGCTACTGCATAATGAATAACATCCTCCCTAACCAAAACGTTCCCCTCACCCGAACCATATACTCCCAAACCGCGACTCTAAGAGCCAGCAACTGCATCATGCGTTATTTCACCTCTCCCCCAAACCGTCCCCCCATCCTAACGAACGAAATTCGTTCTCCAGCGTTCTCCAAAATGTCGCTTCCTGCTCATCAGCTAAAACAGTTGGTACCTATGGTCCGTTCTCTTACCGACGCCGGGACTCCAAGCCAGCGAATCTCCGCGTGTCGAGAACGACGTATTGCCTCGTCTGGAGGAACGGAGGAAGGAGCGACACGCGATTGGCCCCGCGAAAAAATGCACATTGCATCGTCTGGCGGTGAGGTGGCGGGACGCGCGAAAACTTCCTCCTCTCTCCTCGTCAGACCAGCCAGTCCGTCTCCGTCGACATAGGAAGAGAGACGCATAGACAAGGTCAGCGCATTAAATTGAAATGTGTTACATAATCTCGTAAGAGAGCAGCCTAACTGCAGCCCGACCGACTAGACACCCGGTCATTATGGGGGTGCTCAACCTGACGGCGGCTGACTTCTTACTCTTATTCGCCTCCTTAGTCCTCGCCTTGTTCTTCTTCTTGCCCGGCCGCCGAGAGGAAGGACCGGCGCGAAAAAAGGACAGACGCATAAATCGCGACGGCCAGACAAGGGAGCGCCGGGGATACGGCTGTGCAAACGTTCAGCTTCCTTGTAGTTTGAATTTGCGGCGAACGAGGAAGAGAGGAGCGAAGGGAGATGGATTTTTGGGGTTTCAAGCTACCGATGATGGACTGACATGTGGGGTTGCAGTTAGTGGATTGAGAGAAAGCAGCATTGTTTCGTCAGAAACAGAGTTTCTTTCGTCTTAAGTTCAAGTAGGAGAAAAAGGGATGAAGGCGCTTGGATTTTTGGGTTTTGAAGCTGCTGGAGGATAGGGAGTTGGAAGCTAATAACAAATGGTTACTTAACGGATTGGGAGAAAGCAGTGTTTCGAACACTCGAAAGTGGAGGAAAATATTGCATTTCTTTGGCCTTAAGTTCAACTAGGAGGAAAAGAGAAAACGGGGGTGGGATTTTCGGGTTTCAAACCTGATGGAAAATGAGGAGTTAGAAACTGGTTATGATGGATTACAGTTAGTGGATTAAGAGAAAGTAGTGCTTGGAATGCTGAAAACTGGAGGAAAATGGCAAAGTTAGGCTATTGGTGATAGGACGATACTGCAGTTTGATCATACTGAACAAATCTATTTATTTTGTAAAGACATAACTCATATCTAGAGAATAGTCCCAGAAGAACTAATGATTCTGTATTCCAGTCCATTATCGCCCCAATCAAGCCTATACCTCTACACTCTGCTGTGATAATCCCAAATCATTACTCAAATACCGAACTTCATAACTTCCATACTTATGCAACATTTGATTCTATACAATAACAGTACACTCTACCCAACTACATTTCTCCTTTCTTCACTACTTCAATACATCAGCCCAGTCTACCTCTGCAAATTCACTACGCGACTCTAGCCAACTCCGTATCCCTGTTCTCCAGTAGTTCAACCCATCAGGCAGGTCCGCCTCTGTAGAGATTCACTACTCGACTCTACCCGACTGGAAATCTCTGCACTCCAGTCCTCCAGCGTTTCAGCGAAGTCCACATCTCTATAACTCAGCGAGTTAACCGAGAAGCGGTCAGCAACAGTAAAAGAATTTTTCGCCCGCGTCGGCTTCTGAACTCGGACTCATTGGCCGGCTAGCACTCATTGGCCGGGTACCGCAGGTACACACGTTCTCTCTCATTGTGCAATAGTCGCCAGTCGGAGTCTCCTCGCCGAGGCACGTGTGCGTACGAGGGAACGAGTGCACTGGCACGCCGGCACACGCGGAGGACTCTCCCGTCGGGACCCAGGCTACGCCAGTGTGCCGCCACGAATGCATTTACGCGTCTAGACTTAATAAAATAAAAGAAACGCCCGCGCACCCGCACGCCGACGCGGAGGAGGGCGATTTAAAAACGCGGATAGAGAACGCGCGCACGGAATTTCCACCGCACGTCCATTTCGACGGCAGCCTCCCGACAGGTTTCACTCTCACGCACTGCGATCGTTAGGAATGGCTCGTTCGGCTATTTGTGCTTTTTTCCAGTTTTCGTCGTCAGTCGAATAGGAGTTCGAAGTATAGGGAGAGGGGAAATTGGGAATTGGTAGGAGTTGGCTCAGAACAGATCTCGGTATTTTGATGATTCGTCTGGTTTCATTCTGGCGCACTTCGACAGTCTGGCTTGATTCATTAAGGCACTTATGGTTTTTTCTTGTCACTTGCGTCGTGCATCGGTTATTTTGAGGCATTTAAAGAATGGAAATTGGGAGCTGGTAGAAGTTGGTTGAGGATAGATTGTTTTGACGTTTGGTCTGGTTTCATTCCGGTGAACTTCGGTAGTAACGGTTGGTTCATTAATACAGTTACGATTTTCCACAATTTTCGTAGTTTGCCAGGTATAACTTTGACGGAGTTAGAGAGTGAATATTAATTGATTAATCAATCAAAGTTATGCATTTATGATTTTTGAGAATTCCAATAACTTTGAACAGTGACCGATCCTTTGATTTACCGCGAGTGCAAGAAGCCACAAGGTAGGACCTGCACAATTTCGCTGTTTTATGACTTTTGCAATAAATCTTGCATAGAAATTCCATCCGCTTTATCACTTCTATTGAGGAGTCGATACATTGAGGAGATGAACACAAAATTGCATCTATTGAGGTATTGTCATCATTGTACCATTTGTTATTTTACAGCCGCTGATAAATCAAATCACAGAAAACCTCAGTTTCATTCAAAGCAAGGAACACTCATTATTAGTGAGTACTACAATAAAACAGCAGCGCTGTCATCATAATTTCTGAAGTCCTACTTTCGATCGCTTCTTTTATTTTCAATAGATACCGTCACTTTCGTAACATTCAATCCCTGAGCATGTTGCGTCTTCAAACCTGATGTAACGAGATGAGAATACGTTGAAAACACTTTGAGATCTGCGACCGAATAATCGGTCAAGGATCCCTCCTCTGTGTTCTCATTCGATGAAACTTCCTCTTAACTCCTACGGCGTGTATAATACCCCGTAATACAGAAGTGTTTTCTAGTTATGTTTGGATCCCTATTTTTAGCCGGCATGTAAACAGAATTGAACGTGGTCCAACGTTTTCGGATCCTTTTCATGAGCCACAACATAGATCCCCGATCGATATACTAGCAAACAATCTCAAATCCCACAACAAGTTTCATCAAAATATCTTACGCCCTCTATAAAATTTAATTAGTTATATTCAATACGTTAGTCACGAGAATATTTTACGTGTCATACCATCAGTCCTCTGTCATTAATTACAGAAACTATTACTATTCGTTCCTGGAACTTCTGCTGACTTTTATTAATGAAACGATAGGATTATGTATCTAAATTAATTTCTTCCTCAGGCTGCCGATTTTCAAATTCTATATGTCATATATCTATATATATTTCAGCGTGAATGACAGAAACTATTACTGCGTACAAACTTTTACTGACTATTATTGATAAAACGATACGACTATATATTCAAATTTATTCCCTCCTCGAGTCGGGCATTTTCAAGTTTTGTGTATCGTATGCCTACATATTTTTCCGTAAATCTAGTGTTAAAAAGAGGATATCACAGCATATACTGGTCCACGTAGCCAGCCACTTGGAACACTTCGACTTCGAGAACGGAATCGCGAGCGTCGAAGCGCGTGGTATTTCACTGACGTTTTGCGCCTTTTCGTCTCATCGCGATATTTTTACGGGCCGGCGGGATATTTTTACGTAGCGAGGGCAATGTTTCGACGAGAACGCAAGCGTCGTCTTCTTCGTCTTCGTTGTCGTCAACGGCTTCGGGCCTCGAAACTGGCTCGTGCGCGAGTTATACGCACGTTGCACGAACCTTTACCGATACCATTTGCGTCCAGCCGATTACGTGCACCGATAAAATGTGACGGGGGAGGACGAAAATTCGCAGAACGGCGCAGAGCAATACGAAGAGGTTAAATAATAAGGCTCGGTTGCACGTGTCAGCCTGCACGTAGCATTAAACGAAACTGTATGCATTCGAGAATGAAGCATAATCTGCGAGTCAACGTGGAACTACTTGAGATTTCGCTAAAAGAGTAAATGCAGGTGTGCATTTTTAGTTATGAACAAAAATTGATTAATTTGTGGGGCACGGTTTATTTTTCATAGAGATAAAATTGTTATTCAGAATGAAGTTGAGGATGGTACACTGAAGAAAATTATTCTCCATTGTCGTTTAATTATTTTTGAGAGAAAATCTTCCTCTTGGTTGTACCATGAGTGCCATCCCATACTGTGTAATTGGAAGTATATTTAAGTCGTTAGTCATGCAAATTCCGAACAGGAGATAGACTTGATCGGAAATCAAACAAAATTCGAAAGGTCGCGAAATTAAATTCATGATGCATGCTGTAAAAGATGATGGCTACGATTTGGCAAATCTTCATTACTCGCTAGATAATATTTGTTGCTTTTCTTAATTATTTATATATACTTATCGCGCAGACGATGAACCACGAAAACTGTTCGCGCCATTCGCTACAAAACAAACTTGAATTTGTAAATTTAAAATATAATCTGCAACAAACGTTTTCGGGCGACAGATGATATTTGACGGATGATCAAAAAAGATTTAAACGGTTGGAAAAGAAGAGACCAGTGAAGGTTTGCAAGCTGAAATGGGAAAGGGTCAAGAAGTGTGCACACTCGAAAACGGAAATTCACAAAATTCTTAGCACACCGGTATCCCTTACTCACGGACCCACGAAGCCTCAAGCAGAGGCTTACCTGTCGAAGGTCGAGGTTAGATTTCCTCTAAAAGAAGAAACGAAAAGGCACATTTTGTAGACGCACACTAACATTGCGCTTTCGAAATTGTCGCAAAGCTGAGCACATCGATGACGACACTTAGGGCGATTCGATTATTGCCGAGCATGGAGAGAGGCTCGTGTCAGAAGTTGCATTCGTAATCGTAATGTAAACGCTAACGGCTAATTGCATCATCCGTTGCATCAGAAAATACGAACACTGAACGTCCGCGAAACTACGTGCAATTGTAATTGTGTTCGAGAAAACAAAATTCGTTGGTGAAATTAGAATCAAAAACAGTACCGCACAAAGATGCCGAGATTAAATTATTATTAAATGGAAAATGTATGCAATTGAAGAACAGAAATGAATTTATGTTGTATATTATAATGTTCATATCATATTGCGGAATTAATCATTTCTGCTCACTGTGGAGATCGAAATGACATTGCTTCCCTGCATCGATACCAATCAATAACCCTCTTTCACGGCTCCTCTCTCCACCCTCGCATAAGCATAAAGCACAACGAACCAACGAAAAAGAACTCACTCTCGTCGATGTGCGATGGCGAGTTGCTGATACGTCGACAGATTCGCCACCGACAGATTCTCCGCGGAGAAATTCGTGTTGGCCATAAAGAGCTTCACCGGATCCGGCGTGTCGTTCTGCAGCTCGTCCGCGTCATTCCCATTCTGCATCCTCTCGTAAACCCGTCTGTCATAACTGTCGGCATCTTCGTAATCCGAGGTCTCGTTCTCGTCGTTGTTATCGTAGCTCAGCGAGTCTGCGACACCAGGTATCACTCTGTAGACGTCGTCCTCGACCCATTCGAGACCCTCGTACTCGCTGATCCTCCTGCCACCCGCGTCCACCTTGTTACCCTCCAACCCGTCGAAATTCACGCCTGCACCCGACATCGTACTCGTGTCGTTTTCCATCGGTCGAGCTGTCGTCGAACCTTCCGTACTCTCCGACTTATCAGTCGGCTCCGATTTCTCGGGCACCTCTCCGTGAGACGTTGCTCCATGAGACAATGTTTCGTGGGGAGCCGGTTTCGCATGGCTCGCCGCGTGCTCGAGACTCAGGCCCCTGAAGTTGTTCAGCTGATAGACTACGGGAAGCGGAGTGTGCCGAGGCAGAGCAGCAGAAGAGGAAGGAAAAGAAGAAGTGGCGGATGACGACGAGGCGTGAAAGGATTTCCTGGTGTCGCCGGAGGTCGTCGCGCTGTGTCTCAAGGTCGAGGATCCATGGTGCTTAGGCGGCCGCGTGCTCAGTTGGTTCCTGGTGCGGGACTTCTCGTCGCTGCTCGAGTCGAACTCGGAGTCGTCGTAGCGGATCTTGAAGACCACGTGCGGCTCCATGGCCCTGTCAAAATTCCGACGCACGTTCTCGACAGACGCGACTTCTTCGGTGTCTTCCTTCGAGTCCTTCGTCCTGTCGTCGTAATCGGAGTGATCGACGCGGGACTGTTGAACTTCGAGGCTGGACGCGAGGTTCTCGTAATCGATGACGGCCTGGCGATTGTAGGCGTCGAAGTCGAAGTCGCCGTAGGTTGATTTCGGACTGTGCTCCCTTTTGGGGTTTTGGTACTCGTCGTGAGTGGCACGAGAGTGGCTGGGTTCGGGAGGCTGGCTCCAGTGTTTGGATTTCTTGGCGTAGGGGTCGTGGTGACTCTTTTTATCTTGTTTCACTTTTTCGAGGCGACGTGTCTCTTCTTCTTTGCGCCTGCTGAGTTCTTGCTCGCGAATCTCCAGGACCTCTTCGAGGCTGTAGTTCAGGGACTTCAGGAGTAGCATGTCCGCTGTGCTGAGGTCGCCGGTGATTATCTTTAGGATCGCCTTCTCGAGCATTTTCTCAAGGCGCCGCGCACTGAACGGTATTTCAGAAGCTTTTGGCTCTTCGATGTTGAGGCTTCGACGGCTCTTGTCCCCAAAGGAGAGGACGTCTGTTGACTTTTTCGCATCGAAACCGAATCTTCGCGTGACGTGGTCGTTTGTCCTCTCGAAATCCGTCCGCTCGAAGAACTCCCGATGGCGATGAGACCAAGCGAGACCGAATGTCAAACAGAATATGATCAGCTTCGCGAGTGCCATTCTGATGCGACTGATAACGCTTCGCCGAAAGTTGAACGCAGATTAATTGCTGCCGCGCCGATGAACGGCGGGATTCGTAAGAGCGCAAATTGACACGTGAAAGTACGGATCGTGAGGTTTGCACAAATTTCCTGGATCTCACTGCTTCTGGCGATGAATCCGATCATCGGCGGCGGCCGAGTTCAGCAACGACGAGTTCCATTTCTTCCAACCAATGTCACGGTCACCACGCGCGCAAAGGATCGCTAATGTCGCGATGTCACGGAACGCAGCGTCGTTCACTACGGAATTTCGTGAAAAATCCCGCAAGCGCACGCGAACCCGCCTCTTATCCCGTCGTCTGAAGTTTCGCGCGAATAAAGTGTCTCTCGTCGTGTCTTCTGAAATCCCGTGCAAAATCTTTCGATCTCACGTGAACAGAGTCTGCTAGTTTCAACCCGATCTTCACCGCCGATCAAATGTCTTTTGGAAAACGATCGAAAGCCGAGAAACGCGTCTCCGAATTCAGGCACCTCCCGAAGAATTCAGTAAAACGCTTCCCGCAACTCCTTCGAAACTTCGCGGACGTTCACTCGCAACTCACTCAAGACTGACCAGCGAATAATTACCGGTGTCGTTAAATCGTCGCTGCTCGGCTAGGTCGAAAATCCCGGCCGAATTTTGAAATTCCGAAAAAGGCTCCGGGCCACTCGAAATTCACTCGAAAAACGAACTGTCCGATCGCCCGCTCTCGACTTCTCACGAGCGGCCAGCGACTAACTGGCGACGTCCCTAAGTCGTCGATTCGTGGCCACGTGAAGGAGACCGCCTGGTACGCGCGCGTTCCCAAACTGGACCGTGATTAGTCTGGCAGCGGTCCGCGGGAGTAGTCTAATCGCGTCGTGAAGGCGCGAGGTGCGTAAGTAGGAAAGACTTCGGTAGTATGCGTGTGCACCGTCTGAGCAGTAAGTCTCAACTGAGCCGAGCTGGCCTGCTCACAGACATAATTCTGTCTACTCACTAATTCCGAGACAACCACGAAGCCGCGAGAGGAGACGCGCCGGTGTTACTACGATGACTCCTTTTTTTCTCTCTTCCTTCTCCTTCTTCCCTCTTTTTCTCTCTCCCTCCCGCCGTCTCTTTCTCCGTCGATCCGGCTGTCTCTCCTTCCTTCTCTCCTCCTTCTCCTGCTTCGTCCTCCCGGTCCACTCTCCTTCCTCTTCCTCTCTCTCCCGCTCACGGCACCCGGTGTGTGCGTAGCCCCTTTCCCTCGCCTACCGAAATCCCGCGGACGACTGCCTTTTCTCTCTTTGCGATGGCTCGCGCGTCTTTCGCCGCGGACCTTTCAATTCGGCCAGGCGATATCGCGCCAAACTCCTCATCGGCGTACGCTGGCCTGCCGTGCGTTTGCCGACCACGGCGAAAATGCGCGCACGCACCTCTTCAGGAGGCTGCTACTTGCGGGACAACGTTTGCTTTGACGTGGATGCTTTCCCGGCGAGCAGTTGCTGGTTGCAGCAATTTTTCTGATCAAGCGAAACGTAACCTTCCTGTCGATACCGGGTACGCCGGGGTAGATAGAATCTGTAGCCTCATTTTTGTCAGGGACAGTAAAGGTGTGCAAATTGGCACTATGTGCAACGCAAAAATCGCCGATGCCGGGCGCAGGGTTTGGTGAGGACTTGCGGGACAGCGTCTGTTTTGATGTAGATGCTTTTTGGGTAAACGGTTAGTAGTTGCAGCAATTTTTATGATGGGGCGAAATGTGGCGTTTTAGCTGATTCTGGATACATCGGGCTAACATGTATCCCTAAGTCGATTGAAAGGATAGTAAAGTTCTCCTGACACCGCGTGCAACGTAAATATTCTTGCAGGTCGTATATTCTGCAATCTCGCCCCGTGACGTCAACAACCATCCAGAATTATTTCTGCCCATCTCCTGTTCTCACGCGTCCGTCTTCGACCACCTTCCGCATCCGTACACATAATGGCAGCCAAGAGTATTCCACCGGTCAGTCAAACTTCTCACGCAACCACCCTTTCCTCTCCTCTCTTCTCGGTACTTCCTCTGCGCCGCTCCACTTCAAACGGGCGCACGTGACAATTCGCACCGTTCTTCCCAGTCTTCCACTTCAAACGTACTTGGTCATCGCGACAATCACCTTCGACCACCAAATGACTTCTTCAGCGTCTCCCCGCCGCGCAATCCACATTCGCCCTCTTTGTCCGCTCCCTCGCGATCCCGCCTGAGATACAAAGGCATACAGGCCGGCCGGCGCGGCCAATTAAAACGACTTCGCCGGCGGTGTATATAAAATGAGAACGATAAGCGAAACGGTGGCGCGAACAACAGGAACAACATGAACAAAGTGAGACGAGAAATGAGCGACGAGGCGCGTCGCATTCGGATGCTCGTTTCAGGGGCAGCCACGTACGACTTTATAGGGTGTCTCCCTCTCCCGTCTCCCGTCTAGACGAATCGAGAGATATGATCTTTGAATCATAATGTATCGCTTTTAATAAATGCAGCCTCCGCGTGCGTGCGTGAAAATACGATGCGTGGCAACGCACGCCGTTACGACGCGGGACGGGGCCCGAAAAAGGCCGAGGGACGCTGGGGGCAGCAGGGAGAGGCGACGCAGAGAGAGGTGGAAGACGGAGGCGTCCGAGGGAAAAGGACGAGGACGCGCGCGTGTCGAAATAAGCCGATGGGGCCGGTGAAAATTCGACGTGGAAATCTACGGGTGTTGGCAGAGCAATGACGCACTCCGGTTCTTTGTTGTTGCTTTTGGCGCTGTGAAGCTCTACTTCAACGAGCTAGAACCGGCGTGCCGCGGTGCGGGAGGATCTTCGTGTAGTACGCGAGTAGTTAGGCGATTTATGTCAATCGATCAAGGTTGCACGTATTTCCTTTCGTCAAGCGGCCGGTGTTGATCGTTTTCAAGTTATAAGCAATCTTGCCAGATTGTCAGTTTTACGTAATGCTGGGAGTACAATGACGCGGTCTGCTTCTTTGTTGTTGAATTATTGCCGGCGTGAGCGATCTGCAATCGGTGTGTCGCGGTGCGGGGGAATTTGGGAGCGTGTAATACGTGACTATTTAGGCAGGAGTGTTATTTTTATGTAAAACGATCAAAATTTTTCGTATTTTTTTTGTCAACGGAGCAGGAAGTATATCATAATTTTGGGTGTTGCACTTCTAACGGTGTGTATGCGCAGGTTAATTAATTTCAACCGTACAAATCAAACCAACTTCAATACAGACAAACGTCGCATCATTCGTCTGCTCGACCATCATTTCAATCTAACAGTTCACATACAACAGAAAATTGCAGCTTTACGGCGGTTATTTTCCTGATCCGTACAAGAACCCATCAAACGTACATTAATATGTATAAAGATCTAAAAGACACGCCGTGACGTCGAAAAACGAAATTCAGCCTACCAGCCAAATCGCCACATACACATTCATCTCACGGCTTCTCGGATTTTTATTCGATTCGATTACACGATTTTCACGGTACCGACCTGAAAAAAAAATGGGTACGTCTCGCGGGGTCATGCATTGACGCGTCGACAGAGGAATGGCGCTCGAGAAGGGGAGAAAGATGGATGAAGAGTGCGGGAATAGAGCAGCGCGCGAGAGACTCGTAAATCTACATTTTCGGGTCGCCGCCTGACGCAAATTGCCGTGACGCGATCAAATCTGAAAATTGGGTTAAGGAATTCGGTGCCCCAGAGCTGGTTTACCCTGGATGCGTAGCTAACTGCGGACAAACGGTGGGGCATCCCGACTCGGCGGGAATAAATTGTGCGCTGACGTCGCAGGAAGAGGAAGAGGATTTGCGTCGATTTACGTTTTCTCGGTGTCCGTCAACAAACGGTACTTTACTTGCCAAACGATTCTTTGATGGATGCGGGTCGTATGAAAGAAAATTTATGCTGAACCCAAAAGTCAACGTTTAAGGCCTGTGGAAACTGGTATATTTTATTTTACGCTGTACTACTGCGATGCGCAGTGTATTCCAGATGCTGTTCTATATATTTTCTGTACGTCGCGTTTTCATGTGCGGTTATATATTCTTGTTGCATAATCATCTGCTTGCAAAGTACCTTCTACGGAATTTCTAATCGCAATAAGTAGACTGTGCTCATCAATTAGTTCTACATTCTCATTTCATTCTTCTATGTTACGATAATTTTTCGTTCCCTTATATAATTTTCTTATAAATGTAATCTTTTAAATTGATTTCGCTTATTAATTTCATGAGACTATCCAATCATTTACTAGCGTTACTTCCCTAGCATTACGTGTGAGAGAATATCTTATTCCGACCGTTGTTCTTCAATCTGCATCGTCCTTTCTACCATCACTCATTGAAATAAGTCCGCGTACCTCACTAAATCGCCCCAAATCTCTGAGCGACCTAATAACGAATACTTCTATTTACCTTCCGCACAAATGGCACTTGTCCACCA
The DNA here is from genome assembly GCA_033815515.1 of Cryptocheilus praepositus. NCBI lineage: Eukaryota > Metazoa > Arthropoda > Insecta > Hymenoptera > Pompilidae > Cryptocheilus > Cryptocheilus praepositus. Next base: position 2,173,834 of record JAWWQZ010000190.1, read on the forward strand.
TGCAACACGCGGCCTCATTGCGTCACACAGTCTGCCCGTCACACGGACCCAAAATTAGCCTGAAAATCCATGAGCGGGGCGCCCATCGAAAGAGAGCAACTCGTCCGTTGATAATTATACAACTTAGACCGGCGCGTGCAGAGTCTTAAGCCCACCTGTCACTGAAAGGATCTTGCAAAAACTGCGCAAGCCGGACCCGCCGACGTCCTTCGGACTCCACGTGCGCAGGATATCCTGCAGGACACGGATGCACGACGCGGATCATGAAAGTATTTACGAGCGAATCTTGCTGGCGCGAAATTCCGATCGATCTGCAAGAAATTGACCCGCTGGGACGTCAGGGTCGATTTCGTTATACGGAAAGAAGACGCAAAAGAGGACGTGTGTGTATGCGTCGAGGGAGACAAAGAGGTAGAAAAGGAAGACGAGAAGTAGAAGCGCAGAAGGCAAGAGCGGCATCAACGAGCGGCATGTTAGGCTTAGGATGCAAGAGGACAGATTAATTACCGGACATGGTGCATGACGAAACGCTAACGTGGTTTGACGGCGGAGATGGACGTTAACAAACATTTTTGTCAGAACGCTTATTTGATTTGTCTGAACATTTTTTGTTTGACGATATCGGAAGAAACTTGTGTGAAATTTACTTGTAAGACAATAGCTACGAATTTACCAAAAATAACTTGTCCGTCGAAAATTATTTTTATGTTAGGGACTCTGAGTAAAATGTATAATGCGAATGCATTTCAATGCGTCTGCATTAGCACGTTGACTGCCGTGCGTATTTTGCCGTATTAGAATGGCGATGCTATGAAATACTACAGCGTTTGACTGAATTATGCAAAATGTAAATAATGTGCAAGTATTGGAGGCCAAAGAATCGCATCACTATTCTAACAATAACTACATTTATAAAATAATTATTACTACCCGTTGCGAATATTTTGGGTCTTCAGGAAAATCTTTTGCGCCGGCCACCGGTGACCCCCACGGCAGCCAACGTGTTAATACCATGTTTTTCTATCAATGATGCTGAGCTTCATTAATGAAATAACACGAATTCAATTCAAATTCACTTCCACCTTATAACCTTGAAATTCTGTCTGCCGTATATCCACGTATTTCTGTTTTTCCACATCAATCTTCTAGTATTCAAATTCTAAAACCCCCTATCAGTCTACCGTCCCAAAACACGGTATACAGGAATGCCACCATGACGTCGTAGCCCAACAGAAATTGGACATACACGAAAGCCAGGCCCCCGCCATACAGTAGAGGATACGTCGTGAGACGCCCGCGGTCTCCCTCTACCCTGTGCGCAAGGACGCCGCGTGCACTTGTTGCATCCTCCTGCATGCGCATCAGCAAGCGGCACGTTTGCGCTCACGATGCAAAAGGGCGGATTAATCGCCGGACATAAGCTGCAGATCGCGCGCGACGAATGAAAACACAGCTGAGGACGTCGCGGGCGGAAAAGGGACGCGACGCACCGCAGACGGAAGATGAGGAGAGATGCGCAGAGATGAGCGGAGCCGCGAGAGGTTGAGGGACGGTGCGAAGGATGGACGCAGGCAGACAGGGAGAAAGAAAAAGAGCAGGCGGGCGCACACGGCGGCTGATAAACAAATCGATGGATCGGGACCGACGACGTGTCCACTTATTCACCCCTACGAAGAGGCCCACTGCCTGCTCGCCCGGGAGTCACGTGTTTGCAGGCCAAGTGCATCCTCCCGATGCGCTAGACGCGCATATGCACGCGTCGACGACGAGTGGTGCAAAAAAGAGGAGACGCGAAGGAGAGAGAAAGCAGGGAGACTGATGGGACGAAGAACGGGAGGGTGCTGAAGGAAGAGTCGTGGGAGGAAGAAGGGGACGCCGGGGCAGACGCGAAAAAGGACAGAGTGCGAGGCTAGTGATGGGCGTGCAATGCGACCTCTTCAAAAGTTGCGAGCAATTCTGGCTTTCGGTGCGAAGGACCAGGATGTTGCATTCGGTGGACGGTCAAAAGGTGTGGGGTGTAGTCACTTCCGAGACGTTGACGTTGCCGCGGACGAAATATTTTAAGAATGGCGTGTAGTTGCTTAGGTTTCATTTTATCTTTTAATCCACCACCTGACCTTAACTCACCACCGAATTTTCATTTTTTTTCCTCAACTCCTTCCCTCCTAAGCACATATGCAGCAGTCCGCTTGATGGGTCAAAACCTCCGGGATCCAAGAACTATCAAGAGCTTCAGGTCTCCAGCCCTTCAAGACTTACCCATACCTCGAGCACTTAAAGAAAATTCGTAAGAATCGGAACCTGCCGTCGCACGTCCAACGTTTCGAAGCCTCTTGAAACCCATCACTAATCGAGACGTTAAGGCGAAATGGGAGTGCGAGAGCGAAGGAGAGACAATGCAATTTGATCCTCAAGCGAGTCCCCGTGGTGCAGCGAGCTGCTGACGTCACCTCCGAATCCTCCGTCGCGAATCGGACGTACGGACAGACAATCTGGCGTCTAGACGTACCAAAATAAATAACGCTGCGCGTCGCCTCGCCTCTCGGCATCAAATTGTTGTTTGCACTCGTAACAGTCATTCGTCGTCCTTGTCCCGGGGACCCGAGACTCGTGAAAGATGAAGTCGGGGAAGGGGTACGATATGAGGGACGAGCGACGGGTTACGCTGGGGAAACCAGCGTCTGCCGCCCTCAGGATCGGGGATATGCTTGACTGTCGCCAACGAAATTGGGGATGTGACGATGTGGCTCATTGCGATTTCATATATAGAGAGCGACCATTTTCGCGACTTTTCATTTTGTGCTTTCAATTTCGCGACTTGAGGTCTGGTGATGTTTCAATATAAAGTGCTGAATTTGGTGGCTGACTGTCGGAAACGAAATCGGGTATGCGACGATGTGGCGCATGGCGATTTCAGATGTTGATAATGACGGTTTTCGCCAATTTTTATTTTATGCTTTAACTTTTCGCCCTTGCAGTCCGGTGGGGTTTGATTTTGTATGTATGAAATTACTCGGGATACTATTCATAATGCATCAAATGTGTGCAGTAGGGTATTAAAAATGCTATTTAGACACAAATATGTCTCTAAGACGGTGAAATTTATGTTTGATTTATATCAAAATAATTTACACGATTTTATTTTTACCTCCTACGTTTAAAAAATTTGAATCATTATTATAAGAAACCAATTGAAATAATAAGAAAAAATGAAAATGCTGATCAGTGATCTGACAATTCGATAATGAAACACGTGCCAAGCTATATCCTGTCTTCGTATCAGTTGATATAGAAGAGGTCCGGGTACTTTTCGACAAAGTAAAGTACCATCCACGTCAGAACAAGTCTGTAGTATGTGTCAAACTTTATCTACTTGATCCAAGAAATATCGCTGCGTTCACAATACAACTGATTCTATCTTTAGTAAGATATTATCAGTGGTATCAACTTCTCGGCAAGCTCATTGGTCTACTTCGTAGGTGTTACCCGAGATATGTTATTTACTTGCTATTTTTTTAATTTGCAATATTGCGCTTATCAGAGATTTGCGTCAAGGATTCCTGCTATGTAGGCTACCATCAATGAAACTGAATCATTATATGAAATATCGGTCATAATTATTCGAACGATGGAAATATTGGATACGAACATTTGAAAGTGAATTTATATATTGTGAAATATTAAATATAAAATATTAAAGTGAAATGTAAGATATAAAATCGAAAGCATAAACTATAAAAATAAATTATAAAATAAAAAACACAAAAAATAAATTATAAATATTAGACAAAAAAATGTAAAACACAGTACGGGAAATTGTGCAAAAATCGGAAATTCTGCCCTGCGTTACTAGTTATCACCGAAAGATTGATGCGTAAAAGACATAACAAATTTTTTGCCGTGCTTTTATGAACATGCAACATATTTTGCCGTTTTGTTGTATTCGGCAGGTGAAGTTGCTGATGAGAACGGCTTATCGTGCGACATACCCTGCGATCCACGTCTCGCCATCCTGGCCTGGCCCCTTTCTGTGCCCAATCTGTTCCTGGTACCGTGTCTCGTGACGTCAATGGGCCGTCGTTTCTCGGCAGGCCGTTCGAAGGCGAGCAATTCGGGTGAAAATTTTATGTCGCCACGACCGCCCACGCACTTCGGCAAATTATTCGGCCTTATGCCCGTTTCCCCCGATTCGAATTGTAAAAAGACGGCCGTTGACGTTCCTTCGAAGTGGATGAGAAAAAAGAAAGGAGATGTGTGCGGAGAAGACGTGAGAGGCGCGTGGAGAGAAAGAACGGAAATTGTGCAATTTGCATGATACCCTGTTTGTCATGTGTCACTGTTCTTTTCGCTGCTGACCCTAGTTTCGACATCGCGCGCGTGTTTAAAGTGTGGACGGAAAAGAAAAATCGGAATGGTAGATGATGTGTTTCATTTCAAGTTTATTATAATTTACTTGAATGATTAAGGAATATAACGCTTTTTTTATTGAAAACGCTAACGAACTTTATTTCTGCAAATCGACAGGTTTCGCGACCTTCTTCAGGAGTCTATACAAATAGATGTGTGTTGCAAAGTTTATTTCTCAAAAAATTATATATACAATATCATCTGTGTATGTTTTTTTAACTGTGCGAAGTTATATATTTATGTGTTGAACTAAAGTAATATCGTTCTATAATCAGCAGTCTCAACCAAAAAAAGGCTTTATATTCCTTAATCATTTCAGTTAAAAAATTGCAATAGTGCATTTTGCGTGAGTTTTTCCAATTCCACGTTCTTTTATTCTTTTGACACTTGTTTCTGTTCGTGGTTTAACAATGCGAATGAAGGGGAGAACAAATGGAAATGGCATTCGGTATAATGCTACTTTAGAGTCCGACAAAACATATATACTTCTTCGTTTCCTTTCTCTTTCTCGTTTGACAAATCGTTTCGTGGAAACGAAATTTGACTTTCGGAGTGGATTGCGCAATTGATGGTCAGCACCCACGTTATACGAATGCAATACGATGTGAATTTCTACTCGAAGCGGGAGCCGAACGTTGATTTCCTGAGGATAACGCCTGGCGATTCGTGGAACGCGTGGCGGGTGGAATTAATTGTAAACTAAGGCTGGAAATATGGACCAAACACGTGGAGACCTTCGTTACATTCTCTTCTAGGAATAAGAAAACGGATCGGATTTATAACAGTCGAAAGATATCGAGCATTTCAATAAATATTTTGATAGATTCTATGTCGAGTTTCAGACAATAAACAATTTCGGCCACGTCGTTTGTATGGAAAATATTTTTACGCAAGAAATGAACACATTGCTGAAATTCTGCTTAACGCACACACGAAAATATGCAAACAAAAATGGAGAATTTTTGAGATGCAAAATATAACCACATCTACAATTTAATAATACGACGAGTTAACGTTAACACTTAGCCGACCGCGCGCGCCTGAACGAACGGTTTCCACCACGCATTTTTTACAAGTAACGCGAACTGATATTCACTATTTGCCATCAAAGAAGCCTGAAAATTATTTAAGTGGTCAATTATATCTTGCAGTAACACTTTCGTTTAACGATTTCAAATATTCTTTAAACAAAACATGAAATTAAAAGTATATAACAACACACGTTCAAAAAAATATAAAGTTTCAAAATTAAACAAAAATGACAAAAGATAAATAGCACGACCCAAACATTAAATAAAAAAATAGTAATGCGTTTTTTGAGATGCATGCCAGTTTATACAGTGGATTGTGCATTTTTGAATATAATCACTATAACTTTACAATTGTTAATAATATTTTCGACTAAATGAGATTTTATTTTAACTGTGCTTTTGGAAAATTGTGAACAACTGCAGATAAAGGCAACTGATAATAACCGAAAGAAGGAAACGCGTTGCTAAGTGGTAGATCTCCCCGATCGGTCGTGCACCGATTTCTTTTAAAATGGGGGGGATTTCCCCAATCGGTCGGCTAAGTGTTAAAATAATGAGTTCATTCATGGAGTACAATTTTAGGTTTTAGATTCTACAATGAAAATTCTCGTACACATAATTTCAGCCAATGCATAACATAACCGCGTCGTATGAGAGTCCGCTGTATTAACCCTTTGCGGTCGTATGTCTACTCTCAGCCACCAAAGCTTTTTTACCGTTCCGGTCGTATGTCTGCTCTCAGCCACCACAGCAAAGAACCATAACAATCTTATATTGTATTTAAAAACTAAGCTTTTAAAACTAAGCTGCTATTTAACTGGTACCCTTAGATCAAACAGAAATAGATTTCAGCTGTGATTAAAAAACCAGCTGTAACAAAAAATAATACTGTTGCTACCTATGCATCAGGTGATATTCTATTATTAGCGTGGAAAGACAAGAAAATAGTCACCATACTAAGCAGGTATCATACCTCGGGCACAAAAACTATAAATAGAAGGACGAAAGAAGGTGGCAACGTCAACATTAGCAAACCAAATGTTATTATAAATTATAATATGAATACGGAAGGTATCGATAAGACTGACCAGTTAGCAAATTCGTATTGTTTTACGAGAAAATTTTGCAAATGGTGGAGAACATTTTTTTATAGGGAACAAAAGTTTACACTGTCAATAGCTACATCTTATGTAAGGTGTCAGCAAAAAGAGAAAACAAGACGCCTATGTCACATTTAATATTTGTCCGTAAATTGGTGGAACAACTTGTAGATGATTTTCGTGAAGGAGCATCTTCAAAACTACATATGGTTACTTAATGGTAAACTATATATATTGCTGCACTGTCAAAACGTAAAGAGTAAAGATTGTTCTGTATGTTCAAATAGAAAAATCCAGGGCGGAAGACGCCAAACTAATTATTTTTGCGACACATGTCATCAAAAAGCAGGACTTCATGTTGGATATTACTTTGAAAAATACCACACGATGGAAAATTATAAAATATAATTTTCACATAAAAACATTACATTAAAACACATTATTGTGTAAACATATTATACATCCAAAGATCACAAAAGAATTAATAAATCTTGTTTATCCTTCATAATCTTGCATAATATGTATCACTCCTCGTTCAACGGAAATTAATTCCGACCAGTACGACACCCATGTCTAAATTTAATACGACCGCAAAGGGTTAAATATTATATTTCATCGCCACCTCCCATCGCTATTACGCCTAAGACGTAACGTCTCCGTTAATCAGGAAGCGACACAGCATGTGTAACAGAAATCCGCGGAACGACGCATATTCCATCCGGCGCCGTTATCACTGCGTTTACGCAGTCAGAACCCGACTCTCTCGCGATAAGGAAACGTAAGATGCGGATGTGGCCGATGGATCCGTTTCATGGTCGAAGGCATCGAAGATGAGAACCTGGAAGAGGAAGAGGAAGTGGAGGGATTAAACGAGACGCCAAAAAGGCGGAAGATCTGCATCCAATTTTCCGCACTTCTCGTGTGTCCAGGGACGTTTCTAGATCGGCGCAGACAAACTGGGTTTACAATTTCCGCCCGAGCCAGCAACTTCAGACTTCCGCGAGTCGAATTCCCCTGTGGGAATTGCGATTCGTGTCTGAAGGACAAATGAAGGGACCGGCGTAAGGGACACCGGAAAGTTTCGTTACTTTTGATGCTTGCACATTTTTTTACGCAGTGATTATTTGCTTTGTCTATTGACTCTTTGGGCATCTAAAAAGTCGTGACGAAAATACTTGATGTCAATCGATATGTGTATCAAGCTATTCGAAAAGCAAGATTTTGCATGCTGCGCAAAAATAATACCTTTTCCATATTTTGTATTATATTTATGGTTTTAACTAATCACGTTAAAAATTATTCATAATTTATTTTTAAATATTCATTAATTTGAAAATGGCACACATCTAGCACCGAAACCTTGGTAAGATGATATTTGGCTCTCAATTTCTACCTTTCCAATGAACTCAAAGCAATTTTAATTATCCGCGACCGGTGTACGACACCATTAAAAAGTATTTTTCCTGAACCTTCTCTTTTCGGACTAGCTGAAATACACAAGCGCACAGCCTGTTTCAATTAATCACGAACCTTCGAATATTCGAACAGTCCTTTTCTTAACGTAACCCTTCAAAGCCGGCCAGTTTTCGTTATCACAAAATATCCACATAAATGTATATTTTTTTCTGAATAACCCAGAGTGCTTCCAGATGGAATCGAAGTGCTGGATATGAACAGACGAAGTCGAAGTCTCGCAACAGGCCGAGAAACGTTTTGGTTTACCTTGAGGATCAACGGAACAGTTATTTACAGAAGCGTCTGGCTTGAATGAGTTTTATGGCGGTCCTGAACCGGAAGCTGATATATGGAACGCGATGTTCATGGTCCGTTTGGTATACATAAGCGATATTTTCTCGCGAATCTCGCCATCTTCGACGAACTTTGGCGTCGTTCCAGGAGCCTAAACCTGGCTTGCCTACTTCTACAACGTAGTAGAGGAAAATAGAAGAACTCGTGCGCAAAATGATCAAGGACGAGGAAAGACTGCTGCCCTAGGCTTTCCGGAAAATTTCGTTCTACGTATAGAATGGGCTGCACGTGTGAGATTTTTCTTTAACTGGCGGCGTCTGCGCTGTTGAATTGGCGACGCATAAATTTTGATGTTCTACCAGATGGCTGAGCGAAATATAAGTAGAAGTATTCATTCCTTTGAGTATAGTCGTTTTTATGAGAATCGTGATGTACGATGAGAGAAGTTTTTTATTTTTCAGTTTATTTCGAACTGCGATCAAAGTTGAGATCAAAGTTGCGCACTATCAAGCATCACTCGACACTTGAGCGTCTGTTCTTCTCTTTCAACACCTCCGCCTTCGCGACGATGGAAAAAAAAACGATTTGTATATAAATACGAAGGCGAACGGCAAAATGTTCTACAGACTAAACACATTGTTGCGTCGCGAACGAGAAGAAGTCGGAGGGAAGTTGAAGGCGCAGAGTAGGTAATATGACGCGGCAAAGAAAAATTTGAACAGCACTTCGAATGCGCGGCATTTCATAAAAATTTATTCTATGTCGACACTTAAATTAAAAATGTCGAGCAAAGTTGTTATTTTTCAGAAACAAGCGTCACCAGAGATGTTTGGTCCAAGATAAGAAGTCTGTCAATAGCCAATTTAATGACTACTACAATATAGAAAGTTTACATTGACAATCTATAACAAAACTATCTTTTTCTACCATATTTGTATAATAGAAATGAGTAGTTGAATTACGTGATACTATTTGTGTCAAGATACTTCAAAATTGCCATTGAACATACCTAACCAAATTACCGTTTTATACGATATTCGCATAATAAGAATGTTTTCCACCGGCTTAACACATTGACTGCCACGGTGGTGACCGGTGACCGGCGGAAAAGATTTTACTAAAAATGCAAAAAATTCGCATTTACGCCTACTTGCAATCTTATAAAAGCAATTCATGTTGGAACGGTGCTAGAATACTTTGGCTTCCAACAACTCTGCGTTACCTTCATGTTGCATCATTTAATCATACTCTGCAGTATTTCATCGCATCGCGGTTCTAACCTAGCAAAATACGCTTGCCAATCAACGTGTTAATTCGACGCATCTGATTTCTCGGCATCGCGAAACTGGCCAAATTTCCCCGTCTGCCAGCTTGACACAATCTTTCTCTCTTTCTCCGGCACCTCCTGCGACTCGCGCAAGAAAGCGGAGCCGGGCGTCGCGGCGGTGAAAAATTTGAATTGCGCCCGAAGGCAAAACTTCTCCGTCTCGGCGAGATAACGTGGGCATCATCTACCCGAGATTCAGACTTCGTCTGTCGCGCACGGCCAGACGTCCTCCAGCCTTGGGAGCCTCCGATTACTCAGGGGCACCTTACTTCGAAGAAATCCCGACGACGCGATGCGCGCTCTCCCGACGTTTCAACGACGCTGATTATAGGGTGTCGCCGGATTTTTCATTCACGTCCGTTTCGGGGCTGATTCATTGGACGACCTTAGCCCGCCTAATGGCCCTTTAGTCTTTCGTGTGGCCCAACGGCGCGGGACCGTAATGAAAATCGCATTAGTGCCTTTCTGCGGTTCCGATCCGTGGAATTCTATAACGGCGGGTGCGTTGGATAACATTCTGGTGATTGACGATGCGTTTGCGGAGGTTACATTTCGGATTGTGATTTTAAATATTTCTGGGTCCGAGTAAAAAAATACTTTTCTGGTTTCGTAAATCTATTCCTTTAAATTCGAGGTGGTATGCAATATGCTTTGCAATTTAGATGTTACATTACGGTAATAAAAATAAAATTATGCGTTTGCCAGATTGTGATTTTAAATATTTCTGGGTCCGAGTAAAAAAATACTTTTCTGGTTTCGTAAATCTATTCCTTTAAATTCGAGGTGGTATGCAATATGCTTTTGTGAAATTCGGTAATAAAAATAACGATCCATGAAATTCTATAACGGTGGGCGCGTTGGATAACATTCTGGTGATTGACGATGCGTTTGCGGAGGTTACATTTTGGATTGTGATTTTAAATATTTCTGGGTTTGAGTAAAAAAATACTTTTCTGGTTTCGTAAATCTATTCCTTTAAATTCAAGATGGTAAAAAAATACTTATCTGGTTTCGATAACATTCTCGTGATTCTATTTCGGATTGTGATTTTAATATGCGACTTTTCTGGTTTCGTGGTATGCAATATGCTTTGCAATTTAGATGTTACATTACGGTAATAAAAATAAAATTATTGGCTTTCTACGGTTCCGATCCATGGAATTCTATAACGGCGGGTGCGTTGGATAACATTCTGGTGATTGACGATGCGTTTGCGGAGGTTACATTTCGGATTGTGATTTTAAATATTTCTGAGGTGGTATGCAATATGCTTTGCAATTTAGACGTTACATTACGGTAATAAAAATAAAATTATTGCGCTCTGCGGTTCCGATCCGTGGAATTCTATAACGGCGGGTGCGTTGGATAAAAAAATATTTCTGGGTCTGAGTAAAGAAATACTTATCTGGTTTTGTAAAACTATTTATTTCAATGCGAAGTGGTATGCAATATGCTTTGCAATTTAGACGTTACATTACGGTAATAAAAATAAAATTATTTCGCTCTGCGGTTCCGATCCATGAAATTCTATAACGGTGGGCGCGTTGGATAACATTCTGGTGATTGACGATGCGTTTGCGGAGGTTACATTTCGGATTGTGATTTTGAATATTTCTGGGTTTGAGTAAAAAAGTACTTATCTGGTTTCATAAATCTATTTCTTTAAATATGAGGTGGTATGCAATATGCTTTGCAATTTAGACGTTACATTACGGTAATAAAAATAAAATTATTGGCTTTCTGCGGTTCCGATCCGTGGAATTCTATAACGGCGGGTGCGTTGGATAACATTCTGGTGATTGACGATGCGTTTGCGGAGGTTACATTTCGGATTGTGATTTTAAATATTTCTGGGTCTGAGTAAAAAAATATTTATCTGGTTTCGTAAATCTATTTCTTTAAATGCGAAGTGGTATGCACTACGCTTGGCAATTTAGATGTTACATTACGGTAATAAAAATAAAATTATTGGCTTTCCACGGTTCCGATCCGTGGAATTCTATAACGGCGGGTACGTTTGATAACATTCTGGTGATTGACAATGCGTTTGTGGAGGTTACATTTCAGATTGTGATTTTAAATATTTCTGGGTCTGAGTAAAAAAATACTTATCTGGTTTCGTAAAACTATTTACTTAAATGCGAGGTAATATGCAATATGCTTTGCAATTTAAATGTTACATTACGGTAATAAAAATAAAATTACTGGCTTTCCGATCCGAATTCTATAATGCGTTGGATAACATTCTGGTGATTGACGATGCGTTTGCGGAGGTTACATTTCGGATTGTGATTTTAAATATTTCTGGGTCTGCGTAAAAAAATACTTATCTGGTTTCGTAAAACTATTTACTTAAATGCGAGGTGATATGCAATATGCTTTGCAATTTAAATGTTACATTACGGTAATAAAAGTAAAATTACTGGCTTTCCACGGTTCCGATCCGTGGAATTCTATAACGGCGGGCGCGTTGGATAATATTTTGGTGATTGACGATGCGTTTGCGGAGGTTACATTTCGAATTGTGATTGTATATATTTCTGGGTTTGAGTAAAAAAGTACTTATCTGGTTTCATAAATCTATTTCTTTAAATATGAGGTGGTATGCAATATGCTTTGCAATTTAGACGTTACATTACGGTAATAAAAATAAAATTAGTGCCTTTCTGCGGTTCCGATCCGTGAAATTCTATAACGGCGGGTTGCGGAAGTTACATTTCAGATTGTGATTTTAAATATTTCTGGGTCTGAGTAAAAAAATACTTATCTGGTTTCGTAAAACTATTTACTTAAATGCGAGGTGATATGCAATATGCTTTGCAATTTAGACGTTACGTTACGGTAATAAAAATAAAATTATTGGCTTTCTGCTGTTCCGATCTGCGGAAATCTATAAATGACAGACGTGTTCGCTAACATTTTTGTGACTGACAATACGTTTTTGGAGGTTACATTTCAAATTATGGTTTTTTAAATTCTTTCGGATTTATGTGAAAAATATTCTTTTTGATTTGATGAACCTATTTCTTTATATTTATCATGCTACCATAATGACAAGCGCGTTAGCGGTTTTCTGCAAACTTGCCTCCATGGCCTTCATCAACTTAAACTAATTACATATTATTAGTACACATAATCGTATCAAAAGCAACCGTATCCATATTTACTACTACCTCATCCTAACAATGAACCTTAGATTGTCGATCAGTTTCAACACGATCTGGGACATGTAAACGTGCCTTAATTTGCTTTATTAAATCTTCAACGTTGCGTAATCATTCGAGCACATGTGCGCGTGGCACGTATGCCTAAGCCCGAATTTTTTCTACCGCAGTATTCAAACAGCAGGCTCAACCCGATGTATCTTTCCCATTTCTGAGCCGTCTTATCACTCCGCGCTATCGTCGGCGGAGTATTTAAACACGCGACACGATCGAGGGCCGCGTGAATCTAATCTGAACCAATAAAGTATATCCACCAAACCGCTGGATTTCTTTTCTCAGAATACAAGAGAGCACGTATGCATTCACGAGAAACGTATAATACGTACACCCTCCGCCATAAGTTTGAGACATTCAACAGTTGTATAAAATGTATGGAGAGTGTGTCTGAAGGAAAAAGGAAAAGCGTGTGGAATTTATTTTTTTTTTTAATTTATCTCAAACATTTTATAAATACTGATAAGAATATTTAAATAACACTTTGTAAATACTTATACGCGTATCTAAATAACATTTTATGTACATAGACATTTGATTGACATATCTTACGAACTGATTTCGTGGATGACTTGCGAGTTGCAAAGTAGCAAGACAAAAAAGTGGCACATCGGTAGCCTGAAATTATGAAATCGAAGATTGGGTGCTAAAGTTCGAAGTTGGGCGGTTGCGAAACTAGAAATGGCAACGGTTGCATTTCGAAGATATCCTTTCGAATCTTTGCTTATACTGAGGAACACTTTCCGTCTTGTGCGAAGGTAAACGCCGTTTAAATATCAGAGAATTTCGGCAACCAGCGAAATCCGTGTACAAGCTTAAATATTTTGTCGAGAAGTGCGTGCAAAAAAGTAAGCCGCTTTTTGCGGTACGTCAAAAATTCCAACTTGCGACATATCGCAAACAGGATCCTAAGCGTTCGGAAGCGTTTATCGAATTCTGGATCGGTACGGTGCGTGGATTAAAATATTAAAGAGCATATTTGTGACGTCGCCTTGTAAAAAAGAGTGACGGTCGGACGACGGGCGGGTGAAAGTTTTCGCGTCTGGCCATTCTGTCTGCAACTCACATATCAAAGTACTAGCACATATCGAAACCTTAGTCCAGCTTCTTACTGTTAAAGACAGAACAAACAAATATATTTACTCCTGACTTCTACTGACTGTATTTTATACTCTTGATGAAGATAGGACAGAGATAGAATTGAGGTACTCACAAGAAGAATTGCTACGATACATTTAAAATTCCTGTAATACGTATTACATGTATGTGGAACATCAGAACAAAGTGAACGAAGCGAGTAAAATGAAAGAAATATATAACAGATTTTTATGAAGCGTACATTAATTGATTTTAACAGGAGATTGATAATCCGTAACAATATCCGGATATTATTTGCGCATATTTGAAGATCACCACAGTAGATACAAGATTACCACGATAATTATCGGCAATGGATGATTTGATTGCCGATTCCGTTGAAGGCAACGTGTCGTGAAGGTTTCTGATAAAAAAAAGTTTGGTATGCAAAGCCAACGAACTTTTAGCAACGTACGTCATACGCTACTTTCAAGTATATTCCTGCCCCGCCAACAGAAAACAGCCGATAACGCACAAGTACTCGAAATATGCAAAATTCCTTCGCCGTTTTTACAGCTGTCAAATTACTACATCTCTTACGTGCACGGAAAATGTATTGCTGGCATATTCCGATCACTGATAATCATAACGAATTTAAACTAATGAGAAAGTTAATTGTTAGATGCAAAGACAACCATTTCTGTGAAGTATTCGATAAACTGAAGTTCTTATATTCCAAATAAATTGCTCCGTCTGTTGCGAAACTTCAAGGGATTTCCAGCAAATTCCCAAATTTTGTAGTATATAACTTTATTCTGTTGTTATTGTTTATAAATAGTATAGTGAGAGATATTAAGTATATTACATATATAATATATATATGTACATATATATATATATATATATGTAATATACTTAATATATCTATACTATACGTATTAATATAACATATATAACAACATAATAAGTATATATAGTAAAAAAGGGAATTCTAACAGCTGCAAACCCCTTGAGATGACAAACAGGCATCACATAAAATTTACATGGAATATAAGAACTTCAGTTTATCGAATACTTCACAGAAATGGTTGTCTTTGCATCTAACAATTAACTTTCTCATTAGTTTAAATTCGTTATGATTATCAGTGATCAGAATATGTAATATATATATATACTACGTATATATAATATACATACATATATGTATACTACATATATATTAAGTATATTACAAAATATACTATCAAAAAGGTAGAATTCTAACAGGTGCATTCGGGAAGCGAATGACAAGCGGCAACATCACATAAAAAGGTCTACATCACTCGCGAAAGGAGAAATGCGCAGTTTTATCGGCCACTTGCGACGGGGTCTAGTCGAAAAATGGCGAGCACCCCGTCGAATCTTGCGATGAGTACGTCTGCTGTTCGTTTTCCGGTTTAGTTCTCCAGTTTCCACGTTCCACGATTTAATCGCGCACGTCTGATGGTACGTCGTCGGGTGCGGTGAGAGAATTTTTATGCGCCTGTTTAGATTGCGCTTCGCGTCCGTCTCTTTCCGCGATGTGATCCGTTACGACGACGCGTCACGTGAGGGCTCGCGACAACGTGTGTGAGAAACATCATCGTTGCACTGGACGATTACGAATATTGAGTGATGCCTGCTTCGCTTCCGACGTTAATTTCGGAGGCGACGCGAAAAAAAAACATTATTCGAGGGAGGCTATGTGCCTGGAATACTTAAAGCGACGCAAATATTGCCGGTAACTCGAATGCTAAAAATTGCATGTGTTTTGTGGGGAGATGGTTTAGGCTCAATGTACTTAACGTTTACGGGACCCGTCAATTTGACGGATTTCAAACTTTGAAATAAAACACGCAAAAAACCATAGCAATAATCTTAACTATTTTGCATCGTAAATTCATAATTTCATTAAAAGAGTTTATACACACAATTATTCTTTCCTTAAGCATTCTAAGTTTGGAAATTTGTATGTGGTATACCTATCTCTACAAACCCCGTCAAATTGACGGGTTAGCTGATTACGTAAACAATCCTTATATATTTGCTTCGTTTGTAAAATTATTCTTCCAATAGTAAATATTTCAATAATTTGAATAAATGTATGAGAGAGTATAGTTTTACTTAAACTTGTCAATACTTAAGTTAAATTGTATTCGTACTACAACTTGACCGTATATTAACACTTTTACTGCCATGGTGGTCATCGGTGACCGGCGCAAAAGGTCTCATGAAAAATTCAAAGAATACCCAATCGGTCGCATTTATAATTTTAAAAATGCAATTAATATTAACACTTGGTTTACGGGACCCGTCAATTTGACGGATTTCAAATTTTGAAATGAAACACGCAAAAAACCATGGCAATAATCTTAACTATTTTGCATCGTAAATTCATAATTTCATTAAAAGAGTTTATACACAGAGTTATTATTTCCTTAAGCTTTCTAAATTTTGAAATTTGTATGTGGTATACCTATCTCTACAAACCCCGTCAAATTGACGGGTTAGCTGATTACGTAAACAATCCTTATATATTTGCTTCGTTTGTAAAATTATTCTTCCAATAGTAAATATTTCAATAATTTGAATAAATGTATGAGAGAGTATAGTTTTACTTAAACTTGTCAATACTTAAGTTAAATTGTATTCGTACTACAACTTGACCGTATATTAACACTTTTACTGCCATGGTGGTCATCGGTGACCGGCGCAAAAGGTCTCATGAAAAATTCAAAGAATACCCAATCGGTCGCATTTATAATTTTGAAAATGCAATTAATATTAACACTTGGTTTACGGGACCCGTCAATTTGACGGATTTCAAATTTTGAAATGAAACACGCAAAAAACCATGGCAATAATCTTAACTATTTTGCATCGTAAATTCATAATTTTATTAAAAGAGTTTATACACAGAGTTATTATTTCCTTAAGCTTTCTAAATGTTGAAATTTGTATGTGGTATACCTATCTCTACGAAACCCGTCAAATTGACGGGTTAGCTGATTACGTAAACAATCCTTATATATTTGCTTCGTTTGTAAAATTATTCTTCCAATAGTAAATATTTCAATAATTTGAATAAATGTATGAGAGAGTATAGTTTTACTTAAACTTGTCAATACTTAAGTTAAATTGTATTCGTACTACAACTTGACTGTATATTAACACTTTTACTGCCACGGTGGTCATCGGTGACCGGCGCAAAAGGTCTCATGAAATATTCAAAGAATACCCAATCGGTCGCATTTATAATTTTGAAAATGCAATTAATATTAACACTTGGTTTACGGGACCCGTCAATTTGACGGATTTCAAATTTTGAAATGAAACACGCAAAACACCATGGCAATAATCTTAACTATTTTGCATCGTAAATTCATAATTTCATTAAAAGAGTTTATACACACAATTATTATTTCCTTAAGCTTTCTAAATTTTGAAATTTGTATGTGGTATACCTATCTCTACGAAACCCGTCAAATTGACGGGTTAGCTGATTACGTAAACAATCCTTATATATTTGCTTCGTTTGTAAAATTATTCTTCCAATAGTAAATATTTCAATAATTTGAATAAATGTATGAGAGAGTATAGTTTTACTTAAACTTGTCAATACTTAAGTTAAATTGTATTCGTACTACAACTTGACCGTATATTAACACTTTTACTGCCATGGTGGTCATCGGTGACCGGCGCAAAAGGTCTCATGAAAAATTCAAAGAATACCCAATCGGTCGCATTTATAATTTTGAAAATGCAATTAATATTAACACTTGGTTTACGGGACCCGTCAATTTGACAGATTTCAAATTTTGAAATGAAACACGCAAAAAACCATGGCAATAATCTTAACTATTTTGCATCGTAAATTCATAATTTCATTAAAAGAGTTTATACACACAATTATTATTTCCTTAAGCATTCTAAATTTTGAAATTTGTATGTGGTATACCTATCTCTACAAAACCCGTCAAATTGACGGGTTAGCTGATTACGTAAACAATCCTTATATATTTGCTTCGTTTGTAAAATTATTCTTCCAATAGTAAATATTTCAATAATTTGAATAAATGTATGAGAGAGTATAGTTTTACTTAAACTTGTCAATACTTAAGTTAAATTGTATTCGTACTACAACTTGACCGTATATTACCACTTTTACTGCCATGGTGGTCATCGGTGACCGGCGCAAAAGGTCTCATGAAAAATTCAAAGAATACCCAATCGGTCGCATTTATAATTTTGAAAATGCAATTAATATTAACACTTGGTTTACGGGACCCGTCAATTTGACGGATTTCAAATTTTGAAATGAAACACGCAAAAAACCATGGCAATAATCTTAACTATTTTGCATCGTAAATTCAAAATTTCTTTAAAAGAGTTTATACACACAATTATTATTTCCTTAAGCATTCTAAATTTTGAAATTTGTATGTGGTATACCTATCTTTACAAAACCCGTCAAATTGACGGGTTAGCTGATTACGTAAACAATCCTTATATATTTGCTTCGTTTGTAAAATCATTCCTCCAATAGTAAATATAAGAGTGAAAGGACAGTCCAAGATGCCCCCAACTCATTATCTCAATAGCGCCTGGATAATGTGACACAAAGCGAATTGTGTGGCCCGGGTGCCATGTTACTTCGTATTGAACGAATTCGCTTACCAGAGTGATCCTCGCGTCATTCGAAACTCAAAGCATGCAGCAGACTAAATGTCGTATCGAAAAGATATTCGGAAAAAAATCTTGACTTATTAATATTTTATTTTTACGTGAAGCCTTATATTGTTCAACTCAGACTTAATCTGAATAAACTGATTTTTTAATGTAAATACGTATTTTCACCTATCCGTCAATTTGACGGGTGCTCGTAGAGATAGGTATATAACAAACGCCCGTAAACCTAGTGTTAAATGAGACATTTTTTTTCTTTTAATGTGTTGTTCAACGTTTTAACTTAGTTCAAATAATACACTTTCTACCATTGAAATTTAGACTTTATTTGTCGGAAGCACAGGGTTCCGTCGTCAGGAGTATATATATATATATATAGATACATTGTGTGTGGTGCTAGCATGCTATATTCGGCGGGTTTTATTTTTATTTGACAATATTCTACTTAGAACACACTACACAAATAGTAATACATGCATAAATTATAGACCCCTAAGAAGGGAATCCATGTGGTTGCCAAATATTATGCGAATTATTAAGCGAGTATTAAAGCATTCGACCCAATTTGTACTTGAATACCACAATTTAATTTCGCATGTTCTTCGAAAGCTGGTTCTGTGTCCACATAAATTACTGATTAACGTGAATCGCAGGTACTTCATGTCTGTTCAGATGTTAATGTGGTGATTTGTCAAATAATTCATATGTATTTAATAACGCCATGACAATCAATGAATGACAAAGTGCTGTTCATGCGCACATACATCCATATACGTATTGTATATGATTTTTTGTATGTAAATTTGATATCTGACATGATATAAATATTTATCATATTGCACAACGACGAACGTGAATCTTCAGACTCTTATCAGAAAAAAGATAATACGGAAACTGTCCAGAAACATCTTGTAATTCCTTCTTGCAATTAGCCATCGTTAATCAATCCGAACGGTCGATATGTGCGCAGTTAAATGACAAATACGTGCACATTGCAATCAGTTTTCTTTGTTAGCCATTGGTCGTAAATAAGATCACTGGATAATAAAAATCGTTTTTAATCAGACGCACCGAGAAATGAATAAAAATGTGGAAATATGGTGCAAGCTTGACTAATTCAGTAATCCATACAAATCCCATAATACTTTAAAATGAACGTCTGATTCATGGATTTACACTAATTGCAAGCAAATTTACACGGATACTATATTTCCAGCATATACGTCATGACATACTGCTCCAATTTTGTGACACTCGTCGACATCAGACACAAAATATTGAAATGTTCCAAAATTATTTTTTTTTTGTGCATTAGTCTCGTAATACTTCCATACGTAACCTGATAAGAAAACGTCCACGTAAAAGTATAAAAACGATCCACTTTCCAAATTAAACAATTATTTGTACAATAAGAATATAAATTGCTGAAATACAAGGTCTTATCAGCATATTCTTCTTCGGTAATCATAACGAATGCATCTTACTCGCGACGCATCAAGCGACGGATGACAAACACGATTACTGATAACACACGTTCCGTAACTACGACCAACTGTGCATTTCATACTCAAACGTAGTCTGCCATCACTCGTTAATCACTGACAAAAAAAGAACATATCGAAATAACGTTAATTTGAATATTGATGAGCAATAACGTTGAACATGCACTCCGAGGAATTGATTTTTACCTAATAGCAGTTCGACATACAGTGAAGTTGATATACGATCCATTTACCTGTAGTAGCAGGAAAACGGGGAAACTAAATACTAATTACAGGATTAATGGCATTCGAGTAATTACTGGAATTTACTCACATACATATTTTTCATGTACTTTACTGAAGTTAATAATATATCTGTTACGTGCCATGCAAAAGCTTTTTGATTTGCACGATATATGAGAAAATATATATTTTGCCATGTTAAATTCAAAATCGGTCATACAGATTTGTCACACTTTACATGATATAGTTTGATTCAGCAGATTTTGACGTTATTTGATATGGTTGAGTTACTATCTGTCTTAAGCTGCGATTGCGTTATGAGTCATAACTTACGAAATATCTTATGAAACGTGCACTTTCTCAAAAACTCATTGAGGCTTTTGGGAATCAAAGGTTCTGTCATACAAAAAATACAAAAAATTCTTGTGTCGGTTACATTATGAAACATTTTACGCTATATGAATTGCACATGATTTTAGACAATCTTTGTAACACCTACACGCCAACAAATTACTTAATTTGATAAAAGAAACAAAATGATGCTCAGTCAAGTGAATACATTAATTATATAAGCGTTCATACATGACAATTGTTGTGTTATACCATGTCTTATAAAATGCACACCTTTTACATTATTGCGAACACAAAGAAAAACAATTTTTGGAGAAAGTTTACGTAAATGAATATCACAAAAGAATGATATTCTGATAATTTGGTGAAACTGTAAATTCTATCACAATTAATAAAAGGAATGTTTTATGGACGACACATAAGTTCTACCGCAAATGAACAAAAAAACTTTTTGTACATGGCGACAATTGTTATACTACATGTTGTGAAATGTGCGCTATTCAGCGTTTATCGAAGTGTCATTCAAAGTTCCGCAAGTGTAATAGTTACGCGCGCGATATAACATAATAGCTTCGTTAATAGCATTGTCGTCACGCGCATAAAACTACTGTTCCCCAATAGAAATATCGTGAAACTATAAAAAGACCAACGCGGCAGACGGCTCACGAGCTATCATTAATCTCATTGCCTGTACCTAGCAAGAATTTTACTTTTCCGACTACGACCATATCAACTGACACCCACCGTTTATCTTCTCTATCATACTATCGCCGTATATCTAAGAACAATGTCTTCACCCGCTGCCAATCACTTTTACGTTGTTTATCTTGCTTATCTGAAGTATATCAAAGGAGCAGTATAGCAGAAATGCGCGCCGTGATTGAAAAATCCTAATTTCTACGCACATGGAATAATATTAGTAATAACATGTATTTTTCTATTAGTTCTACCATTAAATTGAAACTAAAATTTAAAAAGAATTAAAAATTAAATGAAAATTAAAAGTTATGCTGGTTATTGACAATTTCTGAAAGTGAATGAAATAAAGTATGCCATGTGAATTTTCGTATCACTGTAATCACAATCATTGCACAGGTAATCTCCGTGTAACACGACTTTCTTACAATATTGTTACACACTGTCAAATGTTTTCATTTTCCACCATACCAACCTGCATCCACCGTAAGATAGCATTACAGTATAACGCATTCCGCCTTAACCCATTCGAGACGACGACTTTTTTCGAACACGGTCCCCACGAGCGAAATTTTTTTTGCTTTATATTATTCATTCTTAATTTTTTGTACACAGTAAAACCAATGCCAAATTTTGTTTTCCTGTACTTTACAGATTTCATTAGTCCAAGAAAAATCTTATTTTGGCGGCTAGTTTACTCAGAATAACTGATAATCGCACATTACTGTTATTGCACACACGGTGTGCAATCGGTCTCGAATGGGTTAAGTCGCAGAGCGTTTTTCTGACAGACACGAATACATATCTAAACCACGAAAATCAAGTAAAAATCCCAGTAGAAAATAGATCATGACACGTCACAGGATCCTATTCACACTTACGAAAATACATCTACAAAGTTGCCACTGCACCACATCAAAAAGTAATCTAACTAACGAAATATAATGTAAAAAAAACAGCAATCTTAATCATTTTTCACGGTACCAATCTACGTCACGCTGTCAGAAATCGTGGGAATCCCACGTAACTATGACTGCTTTGAGGAAACTGACATTGAAGGCTTGCTTGGCTCGCACCTACTCTCCACGTAAACCACACAGATCAGGACGAAACGACATGCGCGTGCGACGACAAAATTTCACGCTTGAGGCGGAAAGTGACATGTCGATACACCGATCCCCACTCGCGTTCGTGGTTCGTCAAAGTTCAACAACGAGTATCGTAGACGGCGATATTCAGTATAGCATAAGCCGTTTATCACCGTGCATCTTAGGATTGAACTGTTAAACGAAATACGGCATGTCAAAGCGCGGCAATAAATGTACGATTTCGGGCCACGTCGTTGATAGATCAATCAAGAGCTTACTCTCTCGTGTAAACGCAAGTCGCCTGCACTGATGCAAAGAACGTTTGATGATGTCAAAATGCGGAAACGGTGAAGTTGATTCAAATCTACGCTGCTGCTGAGAACAAAATTGTTGATGATATGCCATTGAAGCAAGAAAGGCATTCCATAGGTGCAAATGTTGAGAATCTTGAAACTGTGCCATGGCGACAAAGGAATTCTTTCACTGTGCGCGGATCATAAACCAGTGACATCGATAGAAGAAAGGAGTTATAAATCGAATCTGACTGGCGAAGAAACGATTTCCAGTTCGGCAAAGTCTTGAAACTGCGCGGTTAACAAAACAAACGTTCTTCACAACGCGTAACTCTCGAAGCAACGGCCCTGATAGAAATACATTTTCCAAGACGAAAGGAATCTTGACGGTGCTTCTCAATTAAAATCGAAGTCGCTCGCGTTCATACGAGAAACATTTGTCGAGGAACGTTGACTAGTGTATTATCTTCAACCTTATCAATAACAGTAGATAACTAAATAAAAGCCGCTCTTTTTTTATAGAAAAAGTAAACTGATTGAGAGTTGGTTTAAAATAGAGATGGAAGTCGGTTTTAATTTGCAACCGGAAAAGCACCTTTTCTAATTATCGACTATTATTTCTCGATAAAGACTTAAGCGCTGATGGTAAGCCGTGTGACGTCGATGTGAATTCATAATTGGACTCCACTATAAACAGCCCGCAAGAGAACGTAACGGAAGATCACGTGGGAGAGGACGAATTCGAAGTTAGAAAACGTGAAAGTAATCGAAACCGTGAGTCCACTCTCTGAAATCGAATTCGTCGTGTTAGCCTAACATTTGGTCGTCCGGCGTCGCAAGATCTTCAGAGCCAGTCGCGGACACGTACTTCGTAGAATAGTTTCTCGACTATATCACGTAACGAAAGTGCTTCTTATCAGGTAACCACAAAAGCTCGGTTTTCAGTACGAAGCACGCGACGCAGTGTTGTGATACAGTGAGTTACAGAGATTTTGTACGCTTTATTATCCAGTGCCTCTTTCTGCACGTTTCAAACGCAGGAATTGAACATCTTGAACAGTTCAAATCTTCCGTGACGCAGTTTAGTTCTCAATACTAACTTTCCACTGGAACAGCATTCACACCATGAAGAAACTGGTAGACAAGGTAGCGGCCAGATAACGTACTAATGACGTTCAAAGTTTTGCGAGAAGTGCCATATCTTTCATCACGTTTGAAAGGATCCTATTGGTCTTTTGTACGATCATACAAGCTCTACGTGCTTAAATCGCGTTCGTTGTGAACGAGACGTTATTATCCGGGGACGGGCTAATTATCGAGAAGTTGCGTAAAATTTCCCGCTGACGAGTCCTGCCAACCCAAACGGGGAAGAACAGCATGTCTGGCCTTACGAATCCGGCATTTGAAGAGGTAACGTGATCGATGAATAAAATCTCACCACAACAGATCTATACGTACGGTTTTCCGTTTTTTAATTAATACGTGACATTGCTGTTAGACAGTGTATGCAATTTTTTAATGGCTTAACTTCATTGCAAACTCTACCTTTTTTGTTAATGTTAATCTTTTTGAAACCTGCACTTGGTTTAACGTCTTTTAATTCATCTTGTGGATCCTAGTTTATTGTTATATTCCATTTTTTATATTCTAATCAGAAAGGATTTTCAGCCGTTAGTATTAATGTACGTTTTGTATTCAGTTACGTTTGAATCGATTACATACGCGGTAGCTCATGCACTTATGGCCACGTGTATTTTATGCACACATGATTACAACCATATGATCGCATGCACATTCAATTCCAAAATCAGCCGCAATTCTGTAACAGCATGAAGTAAAATTGCGTCGATGATTTCCTATCAAAAATACTAATACCGCATTTCTTTAATATGAATGTCTAACTAAAGTAATGATTTGCGTAAATAAATCGTAAACGACTAAATATTTATGATAGCAGTCAAAGTATGATAAGATTACGAATACAAGAGACATACAGTAAAAATCAGTATGTATAATTATTTTAATTGATAGATGTAATTATATATAATGTATTTATGTATAATTATTGAAATTACCAATATGATCGTGTGGATAATTGAGATAAATATTGCCCAACACTGACCCGCGCATTTTCCTCGAACAGGTGACATTTCGCTTCTTTAACAGATAATTCACGTCGTAAAGTATCATTCAATGCTTCTTGATAGTTAGATGTTATTTTCCTTCCAGGGCCATGAACTGAATGCCATAGAAAATGGCAGAAAATATGAGCTGGCCAAGGACGAGGTGAGTCGAGAATGTTGGCATAGTCCTTGCATACGCGCATGACACTTTACGAGGAAGAAGATATATAGTCAATTGATCATTTCCTGTTGCCAATCTCTTTCTGTTCCTTCTCGTTTCTCGGTTTTCTTCGGTTCGTACATTTTTTCTTACAATTTCCGAAATCGCATTAACAAGCCATACAGCGGTAAATGTGTGACAAGCGCATACAGTAAAAAGCGCGGATCCCTTCATCGTTATTATAGTGATAGTTCCCATATTAAATAATTATCAATTTCGAAGTTGGAAAAGAATGTTTTATTTCCAATATTAAATTAATGTCTTTTTTATGCCTTGAAAAATATATTTTCTCATAACGTGAAATAGATATTTAAAGAATATTTGGAAAAAAATTTTTTTTCTGAATCTAAAATAAACATGGTATGGTTCTAAAATATATCGCATGTGTATGCAATATTTTGTGTTAGTAGGATACGATATGAGCAGATCATTTAAACTTTTTTGTCATTTTTATACTCGACAAATTTTAATACATTATTTTAATGAATAGAGTTGATCGGATCATTGATGCTCCTTCCTTCTTATGTTATTATTTTTATAATTTTTCGTCATACATACAATCTTAACACTTAGCCAACCGCACGCTCTCAGACGAAGTGTACGGTTTCCACCACGCATTTTTCGCAAGTTACCCGGACTGATATTCACTATTTGAAATCAAAGAAGTCTGAAAATTATTTAAATGGTCAATTATATCCTGCGGTAACAATTTCGTTTAACGATTTCAAATATAGTACATACAAAACATGAAATTAAAAGTATATAACAATTATATTTTGTAGGTTGTTCCAAAAATATAGGTAATAAAATTTGAAAATTAAGAACATTAACACGTTTACTGCCGTGCGTATTTTACTATATTAAAACCGTAACGTGATGAAGTATTACAGAATATGATTGAATTGTGCAAAATGGAAATAATGCGAAGGAATCGGAAACCGAAAAACTGAGTTACTATTTAATATTAATTGCATTCATAAAATTATAAATGCTACTGATTGGGTATTTTTTTAAGTTTTTGTTGTGCTAAATCCAATTTTGTGTTTTGCAAAATTGTGCAATGTTTTGCAAAAACAAAACACAATGTTTTGCAAAATTGTGCAAAATGAAAAGAATGCGAAGGTATTGGAGATCAAAGAATTGAATCATTATTTAATATTAATTCCATTTATAAAATTATAAATGCTCCTGATTGGGTATTTTTTTAATTTTCCGTGAGATCTTTTGCGCCGGTCGCGGATGACCACCACGGCAGTCAACGTGTTAAAGATGACTAAAAATAAATATTATGATTCAAACATGAAATAAAAGAATAGTAATGTGTTTTAATATTTTTCGACAGTATCGTATCGTTCATAGCATACCAGTTTATACAGTGGATTGTGCATTTTTTAATATTTACTCGCCACACCTCATACCGCTATAACTTTATTTATTAGTCCCAATTGATTATGTAACTTTTTAAGTGATTTTCACCACTAAACTCCAGAGAAAGGTAACCGATAATGACCGAGAAAAGGTAACGCGTTGCTAAGATCAAAGTGGGAGATCTCCCCGATCGGTCGCGCACCGACTTACTTTAACCCTTCTTTGGATGATTTTTTCTTTGTTGGTGAAATAAATCAAGGTGATATAATTCATGTTCAAAATTAAAGGAAAAATGGTTAAAAAAATCTTAGTATATATTTATAGTATAAATTTAGCAAAAAACAATATGATGGCAATTTCCATCATCATGCAAAGTTAGATCAAAGCGAACTTGTTCTTTTATATAATTTTTGGGCATTCAATGTCACGATGGAAATTTCCACCATCATGCAAAGAAGGGTTAAGGAAATAATAATTGTGTTTATAAACCCTTTCAATGAAATTATGAATTTACGATGCAAAGTAGTTAAGATTATTGCTATGGTTTTTTGCATGTTTAATTTCAAAGTTTGAAATCCGTCAAATTGACGGGTCCCGTAAACCTAGTGTTAAAATGGAGAGATCTCCCCGATCGGTCGGCTAAGTGTTAACGAACAAAAGACACACTTGCGTTTGTTGCGACAGAGAAATGATCGATAAAATCATGTTTACGTGTTGCAATTAACCGTTAGCTTACTCTCCAAAGCGAATGCATTTCAGAACGGGACGGATGCACGTATCAATTGTGAATAAACGCAAACGTGAAGCACTTGCAGACATTTACAACGACCTTCAACATTACATCTGACATATCGTTTCCATTCCGTAATCACTTGTTTCCTTGTGATGAGAAAGCATATTGTGCGATTCACTTAATTTCGTATTTATATCTTAACTGCAATCTGTTTATCGTAGTTTTTTGTCAATATTGAGTCATTCAGAACAAAATCAGGCCTTATGAAAAATAATGTCAAATTGATTTGTAGTCGCGCCAAGAACTTTAATTGCCAATCAATGTCCACGGTTATTAACACATTCGGTACGATATCACCAACTGATTGCATACATAATATGTCTTTTGACTAAGTATTTAATTAAACAATAACATTAAACAACAAAAAAAGATATATAGTCGAAGCTGATAACTTCACTATTAAGTTAGTATTACTATGACCTTGTGTACACATATATTGCTTTTGTGCTGAACAAATGGAATCGTTCCCTATCGAAATGAATAAATAATGGATTGACCTAAAAGAATCGCGAATCACTAAACCCGAAAAAGCAGTGTCGTATCGCTCAACCCCCATGCAACCCTCATAACACCCTGAGACGAATTAATTAATTGCAATTATTTCACAGGAGACTCAGTCGAATCGCGGCAGATCATGTTGCTTATCTACTGGACGCGATGCACTGGAAGCATTTTTCTCGCGACACCGACGAGTCACCAAAATATTTGGCCTGGTACTTATAAACCTTCTCGTAATCGTGTATCTGGCCTTTGCGAGTACCTACTGGGTAGAGTATTGTATGTAACTACCTCTATTACCTCTTGCTATTAAGCCCATCGAAAAATTCCTTCACTTTTTTCCATTGCTCACTTGCGATCACATTGAAACCTTTAAGATTATTATTGAGAAATCGGCAAAACTCTATTCCTATTGCCAGAATTATTACTAATAAACGGGAGTAAAGCTCTTATGTTTGACATTGGTTTTTCTTTAGAACGAGTATAAGAATCGTCGTCAGGTAAAGTGCACTAGCGGTATTGTATATTTTAAGAGTTACAAAAAAGAAGCAATTTGTGTTCTATCTTCAAACAAGGCACAAAGTGACAATCTCAATCTTGAAAAAATATTCCGATTAGTGCCAATTTCGTAAATATCTGGAATGACATATGATTATACTTTGAAACACATGCATGCAGCTTCAAACATTTTCAGGTTTCATTCAATGTCACGAAATACTCATCAGTTTTTTGTCTACAACCGTTATTTTTAGTTTGCTCAACGCATGTACCCTTAAGCACGGCTTACATTTAGCAACAAGAAATTGCGAACAGCAACAAATTTAATTGCAAAAATGCCTCTCCTGGATCTCTTAACTCAAAAAATCATCAATCCACTTCTTATAGACCGCCTATTAACACTAGAAAGACTGAAACTTAGTATATACCTATATTGCCCAAAAGCAGTCAAAATGACTCCGTTGTGAAAGAATAACTAATGTGTAAAGAAATTTATTTAAAATTCATTTTTAATATCCTTTTATATTATTTACAGTTATGTAACAGGTTATTAGTAAATATTAACTGTAAACATTGACTGTTTTGAATGAACTTGTCCCATATTTCCGAAACCAAGGCAAATTTACTTGTTTGCAGGCTCCTATTTATTCGGTTCTTTTGTCAATACGAATAAATCGTAGTGTTTGCTTGAACTTTTCTCTGACTATAGTTTTTCTAAAAAAATCGAGACCCCACTTTGCTAACCATAAATAATTCAATTTTTAATTTTTTTGCCCCGTAAGCTCCACGGGCATATAAAATCCCAATAAATGCACGTATTTCCGGGAATGATATTGTCCAATCGTTCCTCAAAATTCGGCGACATTTTTCTTCTGTGCACTTTCTTATATGTTTGATAATATGGTTATCTATTATCAACGAGAATGCACTGATAAGATGTTTCGCTTTCCTAAAAGGTGTTTTCAGTTTATCCATCAGAGTCTGAACTACTTAGCACCCTACACCTTTTCCTGGGCATATTGATGACACTTTTATTTTCATAATTGGTAATCGACTCTTCATCGCTATCTTCAGTTTCAGATGTTTCACTTTGAATACGAACCGTTTCATCCTTAGATGATAGTTCAGAAGTTATTGCATCCGATTCTATATCAGAGCACTCTGCACTTATATTCGTTAGCTTTTCCAAAAACTCACTTCTATTAGACATTTCTTTCATGAATTTAGGGTGCAACTGATATAAAATAAATAACTGGTTAGAACAAGTATCACTGCATAAAGATACGAATATCAAGTACTGCTTTAGTTTATTGAGCAACGGGCCTATTTACACGATGAAGTTTTTCATGAAAGAGACGAAGGTATGATGCTAGCGTTAATATAACTTCCACCAAACCTACGGAATCAAGAAGTACATATTCTTGTATGTTATCATGTAACGGTAATCGAGAAAAATGAATAATGTTGTTTACAATGCAGAGCCGAACTGGTCATAAAAGTCATTTGATTATTTAAAATTTCCCAAGCAGTCAAAATGATTGCCTTTGGGCAATATAGGTATAACACATATTTATACCGGAAATGAAGGAGGAGGGAGGTAACTACAATTATTAATAAACGCATTTATATGTTGTACAAAAGTCACAAAATTCTAAGAAATTATATATTATATACATTATATCCATTTTTTTTCTAATTGAAATTAAAAAGCAGTCAAAATGACTTCCTTGGGCAATCTAGTGTTAAACGCGTCCAACAATTGACGCCGAACAGCCAATAATCACAAATTTTACCCTAAATTCCAGCCAGTCAGTGTGGGATGAATTGGTGCAACGGGTATGGAATGCTGTTGCTACTTCTTGGCTTCACGTATGCCGGAATCTTTTATTATTGGGTCGTGAAGAGATGTTTTGGAAAGTCGATCGCACGGTGCTGCCGGCCAATAGGAAACTGCATTGAACGCGTACAGAATACGAGGTGAGGACGGTGTCTCCTGGCGTGTTTGTAATCGGTCGTCAGCCGATCGGACGTGTGAATGGCATGCAAACGGCTGTTTTACAAGCAATTACACCGCAATAAGGAGGCTTAATGTGTCTCGGATGAGTTTCGCGGCATTAGTCGTGCGATTACGGGTGCTTGACAATGAAGCACGGACGTGAGACGGAGAGCACGATATTCCGTTGGTTGCACGGACGCTCGAAGAGCGAATAATCGGCTCTTGCTACGAACTAATGCAACTGGATTCAAAGACGAGCTCGAAAATTGATATACGGTAGATCCTCGATTTACGTGGGTAATTGATCCCATGAGAAAAACCGTTTCAAATAAAAAACCGTTCGCTCAATTTATGCCGAATGGCCGTTCCGAGTGGATTCCTTTTACGCGAGTAGCGACCGCGTAAATAGAGTCTATCTGTAAATAGAGAAATTGAGTAGCGGGTGTATGTGCTTACCTCTTACTGAGGTAGAAAAGTTTTAACTGCAGGCTTTTTAAAAACTTACTGGCAACAAAATACACGTTCTTTTTATGACGAAAACCGTGAATGCTCGAATATAATTTTGTTGTAATTAATATTCGATTATGTTTGTTTCAGAAATGGCTCGTGTATAAGCAAGACAGTGATCTATTTAGCAATATTAGCAGCAATCATTATTTTCCTCGTCTTCGATACCGTGGAATCAAGAGATAGACTGATAAGTGCCATAGGCGTTGTGATATTAATGAGCCTAGGTTTTATTTTCTCTAAGTACCCGAATCGCGTAAGTATTTAGACAAACATTTCCGAGTTGCTCCACTTTATTTGTTCCCATTAACGCTAAAATAAGCTAGCTCCTACCCTTTGAAATCCAGTCACAGTTCTTTTATAATCTGTCGGTTCATAGCATCCAGAGGGTTAAAGCCACAATATCATGTGGGTCCGTAGTATCAAGAGGGTTGAATCCAAAACATTATGTGGGTTTATAGCACGTAAAGGGTTAAAGCCAAATAGTATGGGTGACCATAGCATCGAGAGCATTATCCCGAAAAGTTGACAAAAATCAAAAATTGATAAGTTTGACAGCTATTTCCGCGTTCTCTACGCATTAATGTCCACGGCAAACGACGTGTCAAGCGTTAACGTCAAAAAAATCCAGACGTCAGTTGCTGCTTTCGCGCATGCACATTATGTGGGTTGACAGCATCGAGAGGGTTAAAGCGTCTTACGTTGCGTGACGGCAGAAATTGATTCACTGACTTCACACTTTATGTAACCGACATCAGGCCGAACGCGCTCCAATTACTTGACACATTCGCGACGTCTGCTCGCGAGCGAAAATTGTCGCGAGGATTGCTGGCCAGACGAGCTATGCCAATTCCGTCGGAATTAACCCAGTTCATTAATTAGACCTACTTAGTCTGGACTTAATGCTACCGCGCGATGTTTCGTGATCGGGGAAACTCCGACGATGGCGTCCGCGTCAGTCTTTTGAGATTCGTAAATTGGGTACAGTAAACTCTCTGGCATTGTCCCTACTGGTTCTTCCCTCACACTGTCCGACTCGATATTCCTAGGCAGATGTCAACATTTTTCATGCGCATGTTATTTTAACGCATTGGCATTGAGGCATCCCGTTCAATTGCGTTATATTAGAAAAGAAGATATTATATGAAACTATAAGCGATACATTAGTGGTTCGCATAATAGTTGACGTTTTTTTTACGAATTTTAACTTAACGTCCAAACATAAGTGTGGTTCCACTATCGATAATCCCGAGATAAAAGAAGTTGCAAACATATTCAATTACTTTATGTCATAAAACATCTGCTAAGGAATACTCGAAGAAAGATTAAATCATTGATAATGCTTTATGCATTTATTTCCTAACAGGACTGTGAGAAAATATAAGACGCAGATGTGATACACATAATCACCCAATCAACTAATTATTCATGATACTGATTTTTAAGTGTTTGGTCGCCTCAACTCTTCGTTTCATCGTTATGTATTCTCTATTCCCAAACTGTCCCGATTCGATTCCGACCAAAGGGACAATGTGAGAGACCTTACTGCACCCCGATTAATTGGAAAATTATCCTCGAAAGCGCATCAACGCTGCGACTCTTCTTTTCAAGCAGCTTCATTGATTTAATACAGACGACGCGCGCAAACTGTCCTTGACGAACGAAATTAAACGTGTCCACAGATCAAGTGGAGGCCGGTCATATGGGGCTTGATCCTGCAATTTGTCTTCGGCCTGATTACGATCCGATGGGCAGTGGGACGCGCTATCTTTCAGTGCATATCGACTAAGGTGGCCATCTTCCTCGATTACGCTAAGGACGGCGCGAGCTTTGTCTTTTCAGAAGAACTGGTCGCCAAAGGGATCTTCGTGTTCGCCGTAAGTTTGGTTCGATTAACATTAAATTTACTATATGCGGCAATTTTGAGGGTTCTGAACTTGACGAGCAAAATTGCAGAAGCTCTTGCTACTGTTTTCTCTGACTTTTACGAATGGAATAATACGAACGTGTATTCAAAAACATCTTCATGTGAATTGTTGAATTGAATCTTTTATGTTTATCATTTTCAAATTTTTTATGTTGCGTAACTATATATTTTCTGGACAGTGCCACATATCTATTAGTATAAAAGAGTGACTATGCGAAAAAAAACCAATCAAAATATAGATCCGATGTTTCGAACGTCTAAATTCCTTAGATTTGATGTACGAATTGAAAATTTAATTTTTGTCCTCTTTGTTGCAAAGCGTACACATTTGCTGTCTAAAAATATAGATAGTACATAAATGTTCTTCTTGTTTGCAGGTTTTACCAGTCATTTTCTTCTTTAGCTTCATGATCCAG
The DNA here is from genome assembly GCA_033815515.1 of Cryptocheilus praepositus. Classification (NCBI taxonomy): domain Eukaryota; kingdom Metazoa; phylum Arthropoda; class Insecta; order Hymenoptera; family Pompilidae; genus Cryptocheilus; species Cryptocheilus praepositus. Next base: position 2,206,945 of record JAWWQZ010000190.1, read on the forward strand.
GTTCTTTATTATCTAGGAGTAATGCAATGGGTTATCATGAAACTCGGATGGGGATTACAAAGCATTATGGGAACAACATTGTGTGAATCACTAAACTGTGCTGCCAACACTTTCGTCGGAATGGTACAAGAACTTTGCCTTTCTCTATTTAATCATTTTAGTCTGCAATGCGTTATGTACTATATATCTTTTTTCCAGTCGGAGTCTCCATTGTTGATAAAACCATATATCAGCAAACTAACGTCTTCCGAGCTGCATGCCATTATGTGCTCAGGTTTCGCCACAGTTTCCGGTTAGTTACAAACTATTTCGAATATCCCACATCCACACCTCTCAACTTCAATTTGCTTTAATTTCTTCGAAAAGAAGTACTTCGGGAAGTTTCTTCGACTTGGCATTTTAATTTGTCCGCCAATTTACTTTTTACTTCAAGTGCAACCATGATTTAAACAATTTCTTTTATGTCGTACTACATTAATAAAATCATGCAGCGTCCAACAAATAACTTTCATACTATTAATTGCACGTTTCCGTTGATTGATCCTGCATGATACGATTATGAAAATTGGAGACAATTGCATTTTTATTATCTATGTAATTCATATTTTTGTAACGTGCAACTTGTGTCAAAAGTTTTAATTTGTACGCAAACTAAAACATGTAAATTTCATGTCTTCTAGGTACGGTCCTCGCTGCTTATATCGGATTCGGTGCACAACCAGCTCATCTGTTAACAGCTTCAGTGATGTCAGCACCGGCGGCTTTGTGTTACTCTAAGTTATTCTATCCCGAAACAGAGAAAAGTCTCACGAGCTTTGACAACATTGAGCTGGAGAAATCGTAAGATCGAAGATGGTATTTTTCAAACTCCCCAATTTTGCATGCCACTTTCACTGACTACGCGAACTTTGTCTAAGAGCGAGGACCTTTCGAGAAATAAGTAATTGAATGTTAAAGCACCGAATGAAGCTAGTCAAGTATAAAATTGCTTTGCCGGATATAAAATAAAGTCGATGCAACCACGATTTCGAGGATCGAAGGATAATATCATGACGTCACGGATTAATTAAGAGTACGATTTTCAGGGAAGATTCAGGTCTTCTAGATGCAGCAACAAAAGGTGCTTTGGCAGGAATCCCGATGGTTTTGGGCATTGTGGCGAATATCGTCGCGTTCGTGTCTTTCATTTCCTTCATAAACGCGCTGCTTTCATGGTTTGGCGGTCTAGTCGGCTTCGAAGAATTGTCCTTTGAGGTAATCCATCAAATCTTTTCAATGCCATTATATTTGCAATTATTACTGTTAAATATTATTGTTACACGTACATGCATGTATAATCTTATCTCTGTTTCACATTGATAACATGTTGTTATCGGGTTAATACCGAAATTATTATTGAAACTAGTCAAACGTTTTAATGATGCTATCCAACGAAACCGTAACTTCAGAAAAAGATCATCAATATGAAATATATTTAATAGTTTCGTAATAACGTATAGGTGTACAGCCCACTCATTATTTTTATCAATTGCGTGATGTGTTTCGCAGTTTATATTGTCAAAGGTATTCATGCCTCTAAGTTGGATCATGGGTGTACCTTGGGATAAATGCGAAGACGTGGCAACTTTGATTGGCCTGAAGACCGTAATTAACGAGTTTATAGCGTATAAAAAATTGGGCGAATTTAAACGGCAAGGAAGACTATCCGGAAGGGCTGAAGCAATCGCCACGTATGCAATATGCGGATTTTCGAATCCTGGATCCATCGGAATCATGATCGGGGCTCTTTCGTCTTTGGCACCAAACAAGAGAGAACAGATTACCAGTGTTACCATGAGAGCATTCATGGCCGGCAGTGCAGTTTGTTTCCTCACGGCGAGCATTGCTGGTAACGTTTCTTTTTATTAACTCGTATGATATGAAGAAACATTTTGACGATTTACCCGCAAAAGTTAAGGTTTCACTAGACATATGTTCATTAGAACACTTTATCGCATCTGCTATTGATGCCGAACCTTTTTTGGCATTTCTTTGATTTAGTGTGTACTAATTGTTTACGAATTTTAGCCACGCATTAAAAAGTCTTATTGTTCTGAACCATACTGCCTATCGTCCAATGCTTTGCACGTTTTTCTCGTTCATTTATTCATGTTCATCTATGTATTTTTAGTCATATCTCGAAAACTAGTTCGAATTTTTTAATGCGGTTGCGATTTTTTTGAGTCCCCTTGTATCCCATTTCATTTGGACCAATGTTAAGCCGGTCGATAAAATTTTTATTTTTGACGCCACTTTTCAGGCTCGTTTTTCACAATTTTTCACACATTTTTGCCGATATCTCCGGAACTATTGCGAATTTCGGGTGCGCCTTGCATTTTTCCTAGTCATTTTGGATCCCCTTTGATATGTTAAAACGGCAGTAAAATCGGTGACCCATCATTTTTTGGCAAAAATGGCAAGGGGTATACCTTGAGATTTTCGCGATTTCTTCAAGGCCCTGTACCGTTTAAACTAGTGAACAAAACCTATAACTAATATAGGTTTTCTTAAAGCTCTTTGGACACACTTTCATGTGGGACTAATCGCGATTAGCAATTTTGAAAAAAAATTTTTTGCACTTTCTTAAAATCGTCATTACTCGGAAACTATGAAGAGTTCAGTGCGCGGAAAGTGGTATATCTTAAGGGCAAATTGCCTTCTATCAAATGGTATCGGTCCGAAACAAAAAAAAAATGTGACATTTTTCGCCTATTTTCGCGTATTTTCAGCTTATTTTTCTTATTTTTTCCTCTATTTTTGCTTATAACTCATGAACTACTGCGAATTTTAGGGCACGGTTTGAACTTTTTCGAGTCTCTATCGATCCTCTTTCATCTCATATAGGTGAGCAAGTCAAATGATTTACTCTCAGATGGTGGTTGTTAATAAACCCGTGTTTTTCTTATGTTTTTCTCGATTTTTCAATCTATTTCTTGTCATATCTCGGAAACTATTTTGAATTTTTCAGCGCGGTTGCGATTTTTTCAGATCTCTATATACCTCCTTTCATCCTGCACAATTACAAGTCGATCGGTAAACTTTTAATTTTTGACCCTGTTTTCAGGCTCGTTTTTCACGATTTTTCACACATTTTTGCCGATATCTCCGGAACTATTGCGAATTTCGGGGTGCGCCTTGCATTTTTCCGAGTCATTTTCGACCCCCTTTGATATGTTAAAAGGGCAAGCAAAACCTTAAGATTTTCGCGATTTCTTCAATGCCCCTGTCCCGTCTAAACTAGTGATCGAAACCTATAACTAATGCAGGTTTTTTTAAAGCTCTTTGGATGCACTTTCACGTGAGACTAATCGTAATCAGAAATTTTGAAAAAAAATGTTTGCATTTTCTTAAAATCGTCATTACTCGGAAACTATGAAGAGTTCAGTGCGCGGAAAGTGGTCTATCTTCACGGCAAATTACCCTCTATCGAATGGTATCGGTCCGAAAGAAAAAAAAAAATTGACATTTTTCGCCTATTTTTAGGTATTTACGCCTTATTTTTCATTATTTATTCATTTATTTTTGCTCATAACTCGAGAACTATTGCGAATTTTGAGGTGCGATTTGCGTTTTTTTGAATCTCACTCGATTCTCTTTCAGCGCATACAGAGAGACAAATGGAATGATACACATTCATTTGATAATATTAAAAATAGGAGTTTTCTTCTCATGTTTTCCCCATTTTTTCATATATTGTCAGTCGAATCTGGGAAACTATTTCGGATTCTTCAGGGTGATTGCGATTTCTAAGAATCATTATGTTCACCTTTCCATGTGGCACAATGACAAAACGACTGATAGAGTTTTCGCTTTTCCTTCATTTTTACTATTTTGGGGTATCTCAGAAAACTATAAAAATATACGTTCACACTGTAGCAACATTATAATATAATTAATGAGGATACATCGGTAGTTCCGACTTCCACCGTTCTGAAATATCGGATGTGCTCCACATTTTACAAATTTTGGCCAAAGATGGGATTTCACTTTACGAGACAAATTCCTAACAAATGATCGGTTTACCCTTCTACTCCACCTATGATCATTGCACATCGCACGCATATCTTGTACGGACCTCTCTCGCTCTTGAATCACACATTTAATATAATAAATGATCACAACTTATTAATATAAATGCACAAATGTAAACTTTCTGTTGTTTAACAAAAGTACCAGATATTCGTCTAACTCGTTTTGATATATTTTTTTCCGCGATATTTTTATAGTCAGCTCCTATCCATCTGTAAATTGAAATTCAAAAACATCACTAATTGAGAAATTCCCATTGCAGGTATGTTGATGGATGACGATTTCTTCGCCTCAACGACCACCAACGCGGTAACGAATTCGACCGTGACCACAATTATGACGACTGTCACAAGCTAGTTTTAAGGCATATTATAGGATCATTAGTTTCAGGTCAGCAAATCGATATATAATCTAGACTCTATTGCATCGCGAACGTGTACGAATTCCCTGACGATTAAAGCTCTACACTGCGGTTTCCTATTTGAACACTTAGCTGGGTACGCCAAGGCATAAACGCAACTTGCCCACTATACAGAAAATGAATGTCAACCCGCTTTATGCATTTTTCACAATTCATAAAGTGACGACAGGACAAATTACGTTATGCTACCTCGCATGGCCACGAGGATACATATATGGATACAGATCTGTATATACTTGCATCGGAATGTATTCATGTATACACAGATGGTATACCCGGTTAGGTCGTCAATGAAACGAATACCGTGTTCCTAATACACAAAAGGAAAACAGAAGCCTTATTCTACATTTCTTTATATCAGATGTTGGATAATTAAGACTGTGTTATGTATTTTTTTTGTATGCCACGTTTTATACAATACTGTCACGGTACAAACATCGAAACCCGAGGTACAAATTATACACAGACGAACGTCGTCGGTTATAACCGTAAACGACGCACAACATACTCGCTCGATAATCATAGAAAAAGAAAACGCACGATGCGCTGTACGCGTTTTTACGCAACAGACTGCGTGGAATGAGTAAATTATGCACGAGTTTAGAAATAGAGTGCGACATGTACTATGTACGCGTTGTTTATGTGGAATCAGTAAGACGAAATATCGAGTGAACAAGACGTAAACAATTCGCACAGTGAAGTGCGTAGAAATGTATCAAAAATTTCGGTGAGCGCAATCGCAAAGCGGAGCGTTGGCGTGTAAGAACTTCAATATATGGAATGTGTAAGAAACGTGCTGCACGAAAGCATATAGAACGGACAAGAATTGCTGACGCCTTCGCGTCGTTTATCAGCCTCCCTTAGGGCAGGGAATGAAGCTGATGAAGCTCGTAAAGATTGTGAGTACGAGTAAAGACCTCCTCAGTCACGAGCAACATCTTTGGAAGGACGTCGATGTTCCTTTGAACATTATCGCCGCAGACCTGTGGACATATGCAGCGAGAGATGGATTACTCATCCGCACAGTACACCTGTTGTGAACGTTAAGCGATGCATGACTACCGAAATAAACAGACCTTTTTAAATAAAACTTCCCTAGTGGGCATAGTGTACATAGCCACAACAGCAGCTTTTCTCACTACCCACGGATGGAATTTAGCTAGTGTCTTATTATATGCGTCTTGACCACAGCTCGATGTTTTATCGGAATCGCTAATTTCACCCAACTGCCGTAGAAATTCCCTAATAAAGTCTGAAAATAATGGGAGCATAGCGTAAAGAAGACAGAGCAGATATGTAACTGGTTGGATATACAAACAGTAGACTTTTCACGAACATCCATCCTCAAGTAGTACCTAAGCCTCTATGCAGTCGTAACAAGGTCCGTGCTCCGTTGACACAATCTGTCTTCTCCATGAGCTTATTCTCTTTCTCATACTCGATCATACGCTTCACGGTTGTATAACTCTCCTCATCCTTGCTTACTAGTTCAGCGAGTACCTCAATCTTTTGCTTCAAGTCGGATGACACAAAACTAAAGACACTCCCCATAAGTTGGAAAAACCTGAGAATAAAAAGTCCTATACTCCAAGATCCTACATATCAATCATTGGAACAGATAACAATACTGCCTTTTCAGCATCGACACAGACATATAAGCGGCCAGATAAGAAGCCTTATATAACAGAATGCAACAGACAATAAGTGGTAGGAAGTAATATGCGCTTATGACCACAAAAGGACAACGGAACTGTCTTATCTACAGACACGTCAATTGACCACCATTTTCTAATTTTCTGCAGTAAAACTTCTTATGCAAACACAGATTCTAAACGCAGACCCTGACATTCAGTATAAAGAACAATGAAAACAAAAGCAATGTTAACAATTGAAAACAAGTGACCTATATCATTATCTGTAGCGTCAATGTAATTCAAATGACAACAATCATCCGTGTAAATAGAAAAACGATGACACATACGGAAATGTACAGAACATGTGTAACAAAAAAGGGATAACGTCGTGCAAGATGTTAGGTTACGTTCGGTGGGATGTAAAATCAATGAAACGACAAAGTAAATCTTACTTGTATAATTCCGTGTACGCATCGAGGTACGCTTTGATATCGACGTCATCGTCTTGCACGAGTGCACGATCAAAATGATCGTGAACAGCACGGAGATCGAAAAGAGTCAGCTCGGGGCCCTCAGCCATTTTCACATTACTCTGATGAAACAAATGACGTTCGCTCGGTTGGTGCACTCACGGACTGAGCGTCGTTATGTTTCCTGATCCAACATTACAGGGGCGACCCGTGATTACGGGCAAATAGTTAATGCAAACCACAGTATACCGATCGCTTTCGCATACGCGCTGATACTGGCGCGACCTTTGAAAAATCAATGACAGTTCGTGGAATAGTAGAGCTACAATCGTGAAGAAGGTTTCGAACTACACTTCGTGTCTGTTGTAAGTGGGTCCAGGGTACTACCCTAATTCGATTAATCATCTTTGTACTATCGAAAATAAGCTGATTTATTTTACAGAAGCAAGTATATTTTGCAATAATATTTTCCATACAATGCTTCATCCACGGAAGAGTGATTTTGAGCATTTCGATTTTTAAAAATCTATGCCGGTAAAAAGGTAAATTAATCCATCTGTAGTATTATTCCAGGGAAGCATATTGAATTTAAGGGCGAAATATAAAGTTTTTAAATATGTCTAATAATATATTTACAAAAAATAATCCTAAATATGGGTAAACTTTCTTTACGACTTTACAGAAGCAAGTATATTTTGCAATAATATTTTCCATACAATGCTTCATCCACGGAAGAGTGATTTTGAGCATTTCGATTTTTAAAAACCTATGCCGGTAAAAAGGTAAATTAATCCATCTGTAGTATTATTCCAGGGAAGCATATTGAATTTAAGGGCGAAATATAAAGTTTTTAAATATGTCTAATAATATATTTACAAAAAATAATCCTAAATATGGGTAAACTTTCTTTACGACTTTACAGAAGCAAGTATATTTTGCAATAATATTTTCCATACAATGCTTCATCCACGGAAGAGTGATTTTGAGCATTTCGATTTTTAAAAATCTATGCCGGTAAAAAGGTAAATTAATCCATCTGTAGTATTATTCCAGGGAAGCATATTGAATTTAAGGGCAAAATATAAAGTTTTTAAATATGTCTAATAATAGATTTACAAAAAATAATCCTAATCATCGCTAAACTTTCTTTACGACCAAGTGCTGTATAGAATTATATTGGGTTGGAGGAAAAGTTCTGTCGTATTTTTAATAGGCAGGTAATTTTTCTTGTAAATAAAAAAAAACATCTGGCTAGTGAGTCATTGGGATTTTTTTTTGTTTCTTTTTAGCTGCTGTATAATATGAAAGGAGTCCTTTTTCACCGTTCATCATTTACTTGTGATATTTAAAGTGAAAAACGTGTCAGTAGATAAAGTGCATTTACGGCCCTGCATTTTGTATGAATTTCAAAAAGGAAGCAACGCATCGGTTGCATGTAAAAATTTATGTGCGGTATTTGGAAAAGATATTGTAAATGTTCTACTTGTCAAAGATGGTTTAGCAAATTTCCATATTTATTTTTGCATATTTTACTCCAAAAATAATCCATATTTAACAAGTCGAGAAATTGCAGAAGAGTTTGGCATTCATCATACAACACATTAAATGTATTATGATTAATATTAAACGCATATTTTTATAAATTAATTCAAATATTTTCTTTAAAATACGACAGAACTTTCCCTCCAACCCAATATATTTGATGCATTAAAACGAAACGAAATACAGTCCATAAGGGCGACACACCGGCATATTTAAATCCGCAATAAGATAACGATGGATTCGGCATTGGCGGTATTCAAAGAAATAATGATCATCTAATGATCTATCCGACATATAAGTTACAAAACACTATATATTAAAAATAAACTGTACTCACGGATTTAACACGTTCACGCCGGCGTGACCCACCGGTGGATCACGCTCGACTGTCCCATCGGACGTGAACATTTGTTTACACGCCGCTCACCATCAAAAATATAGTTCGTTTAGTAAGTAGACAAAATTGCCGTATAGTTGAAGATTTAAATAATTGAATTTTAAATAACTGAAATAAGCAACAATCGTGCACTACCAAATTAGGTGCTGCATGAATTCGACCGCCGCCTCACAGCGAAAAACATGAAAATCGGCCCCGGCGTGAACGTGTTAAACCATGTACGATGAACGTGGAGACATAGATGGTCGCAGGTCTTTGTGACATGAGCGCGGGTAAGAAAAAAAATACAAACCGTTCTTGCTGAAAGAATCCTGAGATAAGATTAATAGTAGATACCAATGTACGTATGTAAACCGTCTAATGTCTGGCCCTTGTGGTGTTCCGTTTAATTCTCTTATACGGAATGACTCGATTTTAATTTGATTGCATTATAAAGGCAAAACATCCAAACTCAAACATCAAACTTCACTATCCATGAATGACTCGACTCTTTCTTTCACGTTTTAACGTGAAAATATGAAATTCTGCAAGCGATCGCGTCATAGAAACGACTTTTCCAGATTACAAAAGTATGACATACGATGTCGCGAAATGCCACCTTGCTTATTAACCCTTTGCACTCCGAATTTTATTTCAATTTCGTTACCAGCAGCTCCCAACGCTTTTAAGTGTTTTATTTGAAATTTACTTTAACTAAAAATATAAAGCAATTTAAATAAATAAAGGAAGAAACAAATTCACTTAAATACCAATTTTATTTACAGTATTGTCGTATATTGAAATTTTCAAGGGTATGATATCTTTTGAAAGAACTTGCAAGATGTAACCCTGATTTTCTTTCACACGTTTCACAAAAATAGGTGGTTTCTCTTTTTCCTCCAGATGTTTTTCTATTTGAGTAAACTGCACAGTCTTTGTGTTTTCCTTCGGGATGTAGGAAGATTAAATGAGGCTTTCCATCTAAGCGATCGTGTTTATCATGTGTTCCAGGCCTTCCTCAATTTCATATTTGGATGACGACAATCACGAATTAGCATTGACAAAATCTTTTCGCGAAATTTTTTGTGGGCTATAGGTTCTGTTCCTTGGTTTTTTGTTTTTTCTTTGTATAAAATATACGCATTTACCATGGAGATTTCTAATCCCCAAAAGAAATATTCCCTCCACCACTTGAGTGCTCGACGTAAAAAACAGTAAGATGTCGCGTATTGGTTCGCCATATCGACACCATCTATATTTTTATTATAATCTGTGATCACATCCAGTTCTTTTATTTCTCTTCGATTACCTGAATGTCTAACCCTTCTAGTGACATTGCGAGAGCGTCGATAACGTGTGCACGATATCTATTTATTTAGACATGAAAAAATGCCGAGTGGAGCTCGACAAAGGAGCTCCTGCCATAAAAACTGATGTCGAGTCACACTCGACATAGGAGTGCAAAGGGTTAATCATCTTTGTACTATCGAAAATAAGCTGATTTATTTTACAGAAGCAAGTATATTTTGCAATAATATTTTCCATACAACGCTTCATCCACGGAAGAGTGATTTTGAGAATTTCGATTTTTTAAAAATTTATGCCGGTAAAAAGGTAAATTAATCCATCTGTAGTATTATTCCAGGGAAGCATATTGAATTTAAGGGCGAAATATAAAGTTTTTAAATATGTCTAATAATATATTTACAAAAAATAATCCTAAATATCGGTAAACTCTCTTTACGACCAAGTGCTGTATAGAATTATATATTTGATGCATTAAAACGAAACGAAATACAGTCCATAAGGGCAACACACCGGCATATTTAAATCCGCAATAAGATAACGATGGATTCGGCATTGGCGGTATTCAAAGAAATAATGATCATCTAATGATCTATCCGACATATAAGTTACAAAACACTACGCAATCATACAATTAAAAATAAACTGTACTCACGGATTTAAACCATGTATGATGAACGTGGGGACATAGATGGTCGCAGGTCTTTGTAACATGAGCGCGGGTAAGAAAAAGAATACAAACCGTTCTTGCTGAAAGAATCCTGAGATAAGATTAATAGTAGATACCAATGTACGTATGTAAACCGTCTAATGTCTGGCCCTTGTGGTGTTCCGTTTAATTCTCTTATACGGAATAACTCGATTTTAATTTGATTGCATTATAAAGGCAAAACATCCAAACTCAAACATCAAACTTCACTATCCATGAATGACTCGACTCTTTCTTTCACGTTTTAACGTGAAAATATGAAATTCTGCAAGCGATCGCATCATAGAAACGACTTTTCTAGATTACAAAAGTATGACATACGATGTCGCGAAATGCCATCTTGCTTATTAAAACAATACATGAACGAGCATAAACCGTACGTTCTGAAATACGAACGTATTGACCCTACTCTAAATGTGACCCTAATTTCTTAATAAAAGACGTAATTGAACAACTTTTATTGCAAAATGCAAGGTTCAAATAAATTTTTTTACACAAACTTTTGCAACTTTTATTGCAAAATTCAAAATTCAATACATGCAAAGTGTGAGGTTTGATTAAAGGATGTACACAAATCGCGACCGCCAGCAAATACATTAAACATAATTTTCGCAAGGGAGGCCTGTCCACACACATGAAAATTGTGCCTAATAAATACCACTCGCGAACAGAGTTCTTGCTTTGCGAAAAATCTGTTCACGGCCACTATGCTCACTGTCAAAAATAAGAAACATAAATTACAACGAATTACTCGTGCCGATTAGAAACTTTTTTCCTACGGCATGACTGAGTAACTGGAGGAACATAAATATCTAATTTACTACCTGGTCACCATACCAGAATCACACGGTTATATGTCAGTTTGGATCAGTTCACTAAACAAACATTTTTATAGTGGCACAGTCAATCATTGTGCTTTTCCTATGTGCATGCTACTCTATATTCAGATACTCTTCATGTAGGGGTTGGTTACCATGAGACAAATTTTGTTTACGATAAGTTGAAATCGGACAATCTCTGAAATTAATGTAAAATTTCAATTTTCTTCTCCATATACGCTAATAATGAATCCTAGGAAAATATTCATGGAAACAAAAGCCGAAGTTCCTGTCGGCAGTCAAATGTGTAAGTTATTACATGTCACACTGTTTCCTGCCACCAGCAAGGTAACTTATATTCAGGTGAGTTTAATATAGTTATAAATCAAAATTGTAATTCAACTTCAATGTATAAGAAAGTGCAGTCTTTGCTCTTACATAATTAAGAACCTAAAAAATCTTTCAAACATAAGGTGATAATGCAATTCTTCTGTGCACTTGCAGATACTTTTGGATCAACTTGTTATTTAGCAATAACAAGGATGTATAATATACTTAATATGTCCAGCAATGACCGACTTTAAACAATTCACTAATAACAAAGAACGCATAATCTTTGTCCTTAATTTTCTATCTAAAGTGAATGCTTCTTTGTCAAAAGGCAAAACAAAGAATGTCCTTAATGCAAAACAGTTCAGGGAAATTGGAAACAAGCTATTTCTCACAAATCCATTAACCACTGAATGTTATATAGAAGCATGTATATTGTATAATATAAGTTTTGCTTATTCCCCTCCCATATGACTGCAGCTCTCTTATATAAGGGAACAAATCTGCCGTCTTGCTTAAAATGGGCAAATTCACTGAACGTGTCAATGATATTGAGAAGGCTCTAGCATTGGACCACACGGAGGATCTAGAAGCAAAACTTCTTGTGCGTAAAGTTGAATGTTTGGTCATGTTGAATGATCCCCTGGCCAAGAAAACTATAAATGAGAGATGCCAGTTCTTAGAGAAAACGTCGCTCAAGGACACAGAAAATCTGAGAAAGAAATTTAAGACACTCTGTAATATACAGAAACAATCTATATGTTACAAACTTAAGAAAGAAATTATGATTGAATTACACCTAAAATCACTGGATGCTGAAGTTCTCTGTACATCAGATGCAGCAGATGTTAAATACATAGAGGAATTTGGTCATCATCACTTGGTTGCATCCTGAGGAATCTATCCAGCTGACGTACATGTCTTGGAAAACCCCTACAGCCAATAATTGTTGGAGTCAGAGTTCTATACGCATTATGGTTGCATCCTGAGGAATCTATCCAGCTGACGTACATGTCTTGGAAAACCCCTACAGCCAATAATTATTGGAGTCAGAGTTCTATACGCATCGTGCAAATTGTTTGCAAAAGTGTTGGTCTTCCATACCTTATGACCATTGCGTGTACACAATGTACTGCTCAGAAAAATGCAAGATGTTGCTTTGGAAGGCGTCTCATGACATACAGTGTTCTGTACTTGGAGATTTACTTGAATCATCCTTTGATGAATTTCAGACTTTTAATTGAAGCAGTACAACAACTTGGTGGTATTAATCATGTGTGAAATGAAACAAAAGAAGCTGATAAATGAAGTGGTAATTAATAACAGTACTTTTGTTTAATATGGAGAGCTTCTTTATACAATTTTGTTGATATACATTTTAGATTCATGAACGGCAGGTTTTGCTAATGATGGAAAGTTTCATAGCAAATACAGTGGCATATACAGTCTGGTAACGAATGTGCTACAATAATCTTTGATATCATTTCCTTAGGTATCACTTTATCTGGATTTGAAAGAAACGATTACATTCTATTTTTTATATGTTGCGTAAGACTATGGTAGACTGAATACATTGAGCGGAGAAATGATTGCAAATAGTTGAGATATTTCAACTATTGTGCAGAGAAGTATGGGGTAAGTATAGAATCTCAGCGGTCACTATCTCAATTAGACGTAAAAGTTTATGTGTACCACTGGGAATTAATCAAATGATGAAATTCGAAAATACTCGGTATATGTAACTTTTATTTATTAGGCAAAACAGAATGTTTTATACGCGAATACAGGCATTGGCGTTACAGGTATATAATGTTCATACACAGGTGTAAAGAAAATATATAGATTGCGTTCTTTCATTGAGCGGAATTTGCGTTTGTCCTTTTATCAGAATAGAGGCATTATTCTATTTGATCGAGTAGATCCAGCAGATTCATGTTCTTTAGTTCGCCATGCTCGTCTTCAAAAAAATCAGCATATACATTGTCGAGCTTACTTTTATATTCATCGTTCAAATTCTTGCTGTCTGATTTGTCGGTGTTCGGCGACTTATTATTATCAATATTATGATTGCCCTTTCTACTGGCTAAGTTGTCCTCGTCTTCATTTGTAAACAAGTTGAGCGTGAACGGCCTTTGGTAAGTGGTCTCTTCAGTTCCCAGTTGAACTGCCAACATACCGAGTTCAGCTTTTGCGCCGCAATCTTTCAAGAAGTTTTGATTGCAGCATTTGGGTTGTAATTTTGTCGTTGTTCCATACGTAGGCGAATACCTATGATGAACAGCAATTTCAATATATTACAGGATTCTTGTTGTATTGACATACACGGTACCATGCTAATCTTTCTATTTAATATTAATCTCTATTAATCTCTATTTAATATTAATCGATTTTAAGTATAACACGCATTAATGGAAGATTGTTGGCGTCGTTATGAAAGAGTTAATACTTTGTTGGCTCACATATTCTTTCCTAATAATGTTCCGCGGTCTCCGCATATGTGAAAACTTCTCTCACAATATTTATCTGGTTCGACGTCCTTTATCTTAAGGTTCGAGAGAAGATCCCTTTTCTCTTCATATCTCTCGTCATATTTCTGTGACGTCAAATTAAAACTCCCATCCTCATTTTGTAGACCGAGTCGAAGGAGAATAGATACTCTGACACAATAAGGTTCCAATTCTTTCACGCACTCACATCTCGCATTCCAAACTTCGTCAAAAGTCAAATTACAATAACACTAAAATGAAAGTGGAAATATTAATAGAAACACAAACTGTCTCTGATATCGAGTTCAATAGAAAGTTACTTTCAATCAAATTAACTGTAACGAAACAAACGGAAAGCTCAGCTTGAAATAAAAGGTAAGTAAACTTGAGCAGGTGAAAAGTCAGTATCAAGTCAGTTAATCCATTATAACGCATCGTCAGTAAACATTTCTAAGAATATGCAAATGTATTAAATCTGCCGGAAAGTTCTGTCCGTTCTTGAAATAAAATAAAATAACGCATTTCCGATACATAATACTGAGATAGCGGAATTATTATTTCAGCACATTTAGAAGAGAAGTAGAAATACAATGGAAAATAAAGGCAGCCCTGTATGTATCAAACGAACACGTTCTACGTGTTGCAAATTGAGATGACATCAAACAGAACTTTCAGGTAGACCTAATATTTGACGTTCATCGAAGAATGCGTTAATAATACTCGTACGATATGATGCTGCTAAACCATGTACAAAATACAATAGGAAACACATGAGGACAAATCGGAAATTCTTACATCTACCACCATTTGATGAACCAGTGCAACACATTCTCGTGCATTTGGATCACTGACCATGTCCCTCATGGCATCAGTGTGGTTCAATGTCATGAGAACGACCTCCATAGGACCGGTACAAGCCATCAGTTGATACTTTACCATCATTGTCATCAGATCAAACAGTTTATCCATGCTATTCGCGTCTAATCTCATGATCGAGGATAATGCTGCAGCTTCCAGAGTGGATCGTAATGTAGGCATGCCGATCAAATTCGATTCTTTGAATACCCACGATAGCACTTTAGGATTCACCAATGCCGCAGTCACATCGTCCAACACTGCAATCAAATAATCGTACGAAATAACCCACGTAACATTTTTCTAGTTTTAACAATCTCAAAACTGCGTGCGACCATCTGGCGAAAAGAATTCAAATGCACGGTTTTATTGATAGAAACTCTCATTTTAGACATGTGTTTGGCCAGTTAGCTGTTTTTTACGAGTATGCTCGTCATCGCTTACTTTTTGCGACAAATGTTTCGGTACACATTTTCACAAAAGTCGCACCAGCTAACTGGTTAACTAATTAGAGCGTTCTTCTTTTCATGCGGCAGCTAAGTTTCTACATTGAAGACGCGAAGGTAAAGTGCGTAATGCGACAAGTTGGAAAAATTATGATGGCGTGACCGAAGTTTTGTTATAATAAGCAATGAACAAATCAAACAACAATGCAGTTTCGCCGGTTTTTTTCAGATTTTATAGATTTGAGCATTTATGCCACTGGCCTTGAATTGTCTTGTCGACGTCGATCCGCTGCGCTTTCAATCTCTGCCGCAGAACGTAAAGCATTTCGCCACCCAGATTTAAGTACAGCAACGGGGTTGCATGAATGGACATTCTGTTGCTTAGATCTTTCTACTTTGAGCACTGGACTGGTCACCGTTTGTATTAAGATTGACGAAACGGGAGGGTGACCACCCTTCAGGGAGCGCCGCAACGTTGTCCTGACAACAATTTTGTACATACACGTAATCATGCGATTGACTTCTACTGCGTATGCGCCCTTGGATCAACGCAGTCGCAGGCAGTACCTTCTTTTCCGCATTCGATAAGTTCGATAAAAGTTGCATGTTAAAAACAAACCTAACGAACTTGAATTGAAATGCAAGTTACCCGTATATGCCGTGGGAGTTAGGTTCTTAAAAGTTCTCACTTATCCTAAACTAAGTGTTTTTTTTCTGAAACTCTTCGTGCTTTGCGGAACTAAAAAGCGGCACAAAAATTGGATTAAGTTTTCAAATCTATCGAAAAACAATAATTTGCTTTCTTCATTATTGGAGGTTTAGAGATATCTTTATTCAAGGCATTAACACTTTGACTGCCATGACGGTCACCGGTGACCGACGCAAGAAATTTGACTGAAGATCCAAAATATTCGCAATGGGTAGCAATTATTATTTTATAAATGCAGTTGTTATTAGAATTGTGATGCGATCCTTTGGTCTACAATACCTGCACATTATTTACATTTTGCATAATTTAATCAAACGCTGTAGTATTTCATAGCATCGCCGTTCTAATGTAGCCAAAAACGCTTGGCAGTCAACGTGTTAATAAATGTGAATATATGTTATACATGAACGATATGACAGAACTTGAACAGTAGAACATTGTAAATAATTCTGCAGCACTCTGCAGAGTGCGAAGAGAAATTAATGCAGTAATATGAACTCTCGTACAATTCTCCATTTTTGAAAATAATATAGTACCAACGAAATCTATATTAAGATTCATCATATGCAATACTAATCTTATAATTCATCCCACCGATAAAGTTGAAACTGATACTGAAATACGCTGACGTGCTCTTGAGGCCCAAAAATAATGAGTCATACTTGAGTTGGATGGTAGGTCTACGTTATATCTAGTTCGTGAAATAATAGATCTATCGCAGCACAGGAATTTATATGTCGTACACACTCTATGCTTGAGAACAGCAGAAATTAGAACTGCTGTACGTCATCGGAGAAATACGAATTGGAATAGGTTAGTTTATAGCATTAAGATTTTATAATATCTGTTGACGATTCTTTATTGTATAGGCATTGCTATGAACGACTAATGCGAGTTGTGGGCAATACGATTATGCAAATGACTTTGTAGAATATCGTATCTAAATTGCAAAATCTGGTATTCATTAAATGCAGTTAGCGGGATCGAAGAATGTCGTGAATTCAAAGCATGGTTTCTACTACCTTTTAGATGATTTACCCCAAGTTTGATCATATTCGACGTTCTATTTCAACACCATATGCGCAGAAGAAATTAAATGATGATAAATATCCATTTTTTCGACAGGTTTACAGGTAAAAAACGGTTGGTGGCATGTTCAATTTTGTAATTATAACTTTTAGCTGTAGCTGTACGCAAATTGGCGGTAACTTCGGCGGTTCGGCGTTTTAAATTTATTGGTTCTTGTCTAGTTCCACGTACTGCGCTCTGATTGGCTTTGAGAAGGCTTTCTTCTAGTATAATCTAGTTTCCACGGAACAATAGGTGTCTAACCTGGAAAGAGGTCAGCTGTAATATCTCACTTTATTCTCCAATAAATATTACACAGTTAAATAAAGTTACACAGTTCGGAAAATGAAGGACCGCTATTACGAAAACGAAATGTGTTCCGTGGTTTTTACATCTTTTTCGATGAGTTTCACCATATTCAATATATTTGTTTTATGTATGAGTTGCCGGCATGACCAGCCAATCACCGCTCACTTCAGTGCAGCCGCCATTACTCGAGCCGGGCAGCGACACGGTGCAGGTTATAACAGGTGAGCTGTCACATTTATCTTATTTAACACGTTGCGTACCGCGTCACCCATACTTGGGTGACGGGCATGCTTCCGTGGGGCCCGTGTCACCCATATACGGGTGACGCTTTTTTGTTGAAGTTAAATAAGATTTTCAGTTGCATTTTGAAAACAAATTTAATGGAACAAGTTCTGAAGTATAAATATAGAATATACAGCGTAAAAATATAAAAAAGACACAAATAACACTCTACTTTTTATTAATTTATATAGGATAACATATTATATTATACTATGTCGCATGGAATTCGTTGAAACAGTCCAAGCACATTTGTGGTGATTTTAGGCAATTCAAACAATACGTTGTTGTATTTTTAAGGTTTTTTCTTGCTTGTTAGCGTTCGACCATTCCAGGGAAAGCGATAAACGTTTCCAAATCCAAAATAAGCTACTTACCAATAAGATTATTTCGGAACAAAACAATGTATCAATTACATAGGTCGATAGCACTGTAAATGTAAATAATCGACAATGCATGGATTTACTCGAGTTACATTGTTGGTTTACCCGCATATCTCTCTGCTATCGTTCTAGTGCGCCGAGATAAAAACTTGGGCCGGTAGGAAACAAAACGTAATCACGCTTGGTACGCAACGTGTTATTGGTGAGATTTTTACTTTGCAACATCCAGATTTATCGAAATCATGTACTTTTAATATAGGGCAATACGTATTTCGATCTAGCTTTGTTTATTTCTGTGAATGATTAAAGATATTCGACTGTGATTTCAGACGATCTTCCGATTGAGGAAATCGCGGGACGCCGCGGCATGGGAACATCGTATTTTGCAGATTTCACGTGATTTTCGGTGAGTTTGATTAAATCCACGTATTTAATACGATGTATAGCTTGCATGCATACATAATCAGTGATGTATATTGGGTTATGCGTTTAATATATGACAAAGTAGTCCGCTATTGGAATTTTTTATTTTCGCGTAATTGTGTGGGTTAGGTAAGCACACGTACGGCCGGCTGGCCCATGTGAACATTGCCGCGGTACCAGTGGCGGTTTGAATTAGTCAGACACGGAATATAAACACTGCTCGCAGACAGTCAATCACCGCTCATTTCAATGCAGCCGCCATTACGAGCCGGGAAGCGACGCGAGCAGGTTGTAACACGTGAGCTCCCATATTTATGTAATTTAAAGGTGAGATTTTTACTTTGCAACATCCAGATTTATTGAAATCATGTACTTCTAATATAGGGCAACACGTATTTCGATCTAGCTTTGTTTATTTCTGTGAATGATTAAAGATATTCGACTGTGATTTCAGACGATCTTGGGGTTGAGGAAATCGCGGGACGCCGTGGCATAGGAACATCGTATTTTGTAGCTTCTACATAAGTTTCGGTGAGTTTGACCACATCCACATATTTAGTACGATGTATAGCTCGCATGCATATATAACCAGTGATGTATATTGAGTTATGCGTTTAATATATGACAAAGTAGTCCGCTATTGGAATTTTTCATTTTCGCGTAATTGTGTGGGTTAGGTAAGCACACGTACGGCTGTCTGGCCCATGTCCATGAATATTGCCGCGGTACCAGGGGCAGTTTGAATTAGTCAGACACGAACATAACCACTGGTCGCAGACCTGCCAATCACCGCTCACTTCAATGCAGCCGCCATTACGCCGGCCGGGAAGTGACGCGGATCAGGTTGTAACAGGTGAGCTGCCACATTTATCTTATTTAATGGTGATATTTTTACTTTGCAACATCCAAATTTATCGAAATTATGTACTTCTAATATAGGGCAACACGTATTTCGATCTAGCTTTGTTTATTTCTGTGAATGATTAAAGATATTCGACTGTGATTTCAGACGATCTTCCGATTGAGGAAATCGCCAGACGCCGCGGCATGGGAACATCGTATTTTGCAGAGTTCACGTGATTTTCGGTGAGTTTGATCACATCCACGTATTTAATACGATGTATAGCTTGCATGCATACATAATCAGTGATGTATATTGGGTTATGCGTTTAATATATGACAAAGTAGTCCGCTATTGGAATTTTTCAGTTTCGTGTAATTGTGTGGGTTAGGTAAGGACACGTACGGCCGACTGGCCCATGTAAACGTTGCCGCGGTACCAATGGCGGTTTGAATTAGTCCGACACGGAACATAAACACTGCTCGCAGACAGTCAATCACCGCTCACTTCAATGCAGCCGCCATTACGCGGGACGAGAAGCGACGCGGAGCAGGTTGTAACAGGTGAGCTGTCACATTTATCTTATTTAATGGTGAGATTTTTACTTTGCAACATCCAGATTTATCGAAATCATGTACTTCTAATATAGGGCAACACGTATTTCGACGTAGCTTTCTTTGTTTCTGTGAATAATTAACCCAGACAGCACATATTACTAAAAGATGTCCATATGACGACTTTTGAAAGATGTCTTTTCGGTATAATCTAATGATGCCTTATGGACATCTAAAAGATGCCAAAATATTAAAGATGTTTTTTGTGCTAAACACTAGTTGGCGCCACCATTGTGAATTACTATTGTGAACATTAGTTCGGTGTGGTTCGGTGAAACAAAAATAATTAACGGTAACAAAATAATTTAAAGAATAGTATTCGATTGGCATAAATTACATTGATTTTATAGTAGGATGAAAAAAATAAATAAATTAGAAAAACGAGGTTATTTAAATTCAATCCTGTATACCTAAAGTCCAGTTAACCTTACTTTTTCTATTTTTCTAGTTTACATTTTTATTTTTATTTTTTCTAAATATTTTAAGATGCATGTAAATAAATAATGCGAGCTTCCTTTTTGAATGTGATTGATGCTATTTTCAGTATTATAACATTCTGTAGTGTTAATTTATGCCGAAAGTCGAATAAGTTTGGACAAGATGCCAAAACGAAAAAATTTCCGGCATTTGGGACAAAGAAAAAAAAATCGTCGTCTAAAAGCGTCGTCTTGTATTTATCCTATCTATTTACAGATGAAACTTATAATATTTATTATTGTAAACGAACAATATCTATAATAAAAAATAAAAATGAAACACAAATAAATATCCTTGCGATAATTTTAATATAAAATATAAAAGAGTATTTAGGCATGCCCAAGAAAAAATAATTTTGGCTGATAATATCTTTATATTATATGAGCCGTTTATTTTGAAAGTGACCTAAGTCCATTTTCCAACAATTTCTGTTTGGTTGACTGTAATAACGTTTATAATTTTAGATTAGCTGTCATAAAAACAATTAACAAAAAAAATTCACATTTGGACTTAGACCACTTTCAAAATAAACGGCTCATATAATACAAGATATATCAGCCAAAATTATTTTTTTTCGGGCATGCCTAAATGTTGTCCTTCGACTGTGTCTAAACGCCGTCTTTTAATGATGCCTGGATGTTGTCTTTCAGACTTGTCTGAACGTCATCTTTTAGGCAACGAAAAACGGTTCATAAGACAACTTTTCGTCATCTTTCTGATGCCTTTACGTCACTACTGAAAGATATCTTTCCGGAAAAAAGGTTATCTTTTAGACGTATTTTAGATATCTGTGTGCTGTCTGGGAAAGATATTCGACTGTGATTTCAGACGATCTTGCGGTTGAGGAAATCGCGGGACGCCGTAGCATGGGAACATCGTATTTTGTAGCTTCTACATAAGTTTCGGTAAGTTTGACCACATCCACATATTTAATACGATGTATAGCTTGCATGCATACATAATCAGTGATGTATATTGAGTTATGCGTTTAATATATGACAAAGTAATCCGCTATTGGAATTTTTTATTTTCGCGTAATTGTGGGGGTTAGGTAAGCACACGTACGGCTGGCTGACCCATGTGAACATTGCCGCGGTACCAGTGGCAGTTTGAATTAGTCAGACACGGAACATAAACACTGGTCGCAGACCAGCCAATCGCCGCTCACTTCAGTGCAGCCGGCCGGGAAGTGACGCGAATCAGGTTGTAACAGGTGAGCTGCCACATTTATCTTATTTAATGGTGAGATTTTTACTTTGCAACATCCAGATTTATCGAAATCATGTACTTTTAATCCAGGGCAATACGTATTTCGATGTAGCTTTGTTTGTTTCTGTGAATAATTCAAGATAGTCGACTGTGATTTCAGACGATCTTCCGATTGAGGAAATCGCCAGACGCCGCGGCATGGGAACATCGTATTTTGCAGATTTCACGTGATTTTCGGCGAGTTTGATCACATCCACGTATTTAATACGATGTATAGCTCGCATGCATATATAACCAGTGATGTATATTGAGTTATGCGTTTAATATATGACAAAATAGTCCGCTATTGGAATTTTTCATTTTCACGTAATTGTGTGGGTTATGTGAGCACACGTACGGCTGGCTGACCCATGTCCATGAATATTGCCGCGGTACCAGGGGCAGTTTGAATTAGTCAGACACGGAACATAAACCCTGCTCGCAGACAGTCAATCACCGCTCACTTCAGTGCAGCCGCCATTACGCAGGACGAGAAGCGGCGCGGAGCAGGTTGTAACGGGTGAGCTGCCATATTTATATTATTTAATGGTCATGTATTTGCTTTCCGAGGTCCAGATTTATTAAAATCTCACGAATTGAATGTAGGGCAACACGTATTTCGATATAATTTTGTTTGTTCCTGTGAATGATAAGAGATATTCGACTGTGATTTCAGACGATCTTCCGATGGAGGAAACCGCCAGACGCCGCGGCATGGGAACATCGCATTTTGCAGATTTCACGTGATTTTCGGTGAGTTTGACCACATCCGCATATCTAATTCGAGGCATGACCTGCATGCGCAATTAATTAGTGATATATGTTGGAGTCATTTGTCTGAAATGTGTTAAAGTAGTCTAGTAGGAAGAAGAATTTGGTGGTATTGTGTAGTTGAAACAATCACACGGTCTTTCACGCACACGCATCTATTCAAAGATGGCCGCAGTAACACTGAATACAGGAATAATACGCTGTCAGTCGTTCGTTATAGCATAAATGTATTGGTTCGAACACTTAGATAATGTTTTGGTTACCTTTATTTAGCAAATTTTATTTTTAATTCCGTGTTTATACAATTATAGTTTTGATACAAACATTACACAGTTTTTGTGAAATATAATAAAATATTGAGGGTAAAATAATTTTATTTATAATAATTAATACGAGTTCTCTTACAAAGAACATTATATTTACATTTCCTGAAAAATTCCAATTTTCCAATAAATCTTTAGCTTCATTCTTTCGCCTCTACATATATATATATATTTTTTTTTCAACCTTAGATTTTTCCTGTGAAATTGTCAGCTTAATTTCCTAGCCTGTATAAATATATCAATTTTATGAAAATTTCGTTTTCATATGAATCCTTTACTCATGTATAATTTTTTCTTGTTTCAGGAATTTCAGGATTTTGTGGCCGCGCGCAATGCGGTTTAGAATCAGTGTTTAAATTCGATGTATAATTGCCCTTTTAATTTCGTTTCCGTTGCAGGTGTTTTATGCATTTTTGTGTTGACTTCATTAATAACATTTCACTTCTGTTTCAGTGTTTTACCATATTCTTCGTTTATTACTTCTAACTTTCACACTTATTATACCGTTACATATTTTAATCAATCTGCTTTCTGTTTTAGGGGCAACTGATGAAATGATCTCAGTTGTGTGTTGCAGAAAAATTATTCTAACGTTTTTTTTTTGTTAATATAATTTTTGCACGCAGTGTATCTGTTAAAGTGCAGTTTCAACATGGTTCTGCTTTTTGTTCTAGGTTCGTCGCTTTTATTGTTCGAGTTGGCTTCCTACTGAAATGTGTCCCGTTTCATTGTTTCCAGGATTCATCAATATTTAATTCTATTATATCTGTGTAATTTTTGGATTTCAGCCAACTTTTCTCCAGTTTTCAGCCAATCGGTTCATTATAATTCTCGCATCTAATTGCAGTTTTCATTTACTGTTAGTAATCTTTAATTACTACTAGACTACTACTACTGTTAGTAGTTTTTAGTTAGTTACTGTTAGTTTCATTTAGCCCATTACTACTATTTTAAATTATTTGATAACAAGATCCATTGCATATTCATAAGACTGTAGGGGAGAATTGCTAAACCTTAGGTAGTACATGTGCGCGTAAAATAAATATCGCGTATAGCAATAAGTGCACGAAACAATCGTTTTGTTGTCATTAACATCATTAATCTTAGTGACATTTGTACAAGAGCGATAGATAAGCTTTTCTTACCCATCGATCTTCTCAATAGGTAGTTACAATTTACAGTCGTTTTTGAGCGTCCAATAGATTCTAATAGCGAGTGGAATTTATTCGATCAGTATCAACCTGGAATTTATATTAAATCGTCCATATGATGGGCCCGTATTGCAAGGCGGGTGGGTCACTGTTCGCAGCAACCTCCACGTGGTGTGACTTGGGCTCTGTTATCCACGAATCGGATATTCTTATCTGAATCCTGGATCACAGTAGGCTAAGAGCTGCGATTCGCGTTTTAGTACACAGTGATACAGAGAGTCCATTGAGTATAACTGTTAGTATTTTTTTTAATTTGCTCATGAATCTTGTGATATTTATTTTAATTCTTAAATTTCATTAATGTTCTTTGTCTTTGACCGATTTCCGTAAAGTGAACTGTCACCAGTGGAAATCGTATCATTGGGTACTCAAATAGTTGTTTTGATAAAGTGCCTGTTACTTTTATGTCTTCCTTACACAATATCGTCGGTTTAAGTGCCTCCATTTCTTTGTAAAATTATTAATTTCTCACCGATTTCTCCATAATTTCCCATCTATTTTTTGAGTCTATTGAGAGTCTATTGAGTGCGACTGCTAATATTTTTTAAATTTGATCATGAATCCTGTGATATTTATTCTAATTCTTAGATTTCATTAATGTTCTTTTTCTTTGACTAATTTTCGTAAAATTAATTGTCACCAGTTGAGATCGTATCATTGTGTACTTAAATAGTTGTTTTGATAAAGTTCCTGTTATTTTCATGTCTCCTTTATACAATATCGGTAGCTTAAATATCTCTATTTATTTGCAAAATTATTAACTTCTTACTAATTTCTCTTTAATCTTCCATTTATTTTTGCTGTACTTTTAAAGGTATTGCTCGGTTGCTATTTTCTGAATATCTCAGCATCTCTTTTCATTTAGCACCGTGTTAAGTCGATCAGCAAAATATTTATTTTTTACTCAATTCTCTGGCTCGTCCTTCATGATTTTTCCCACACATTTTTGGCCATATCTTCGAAACTATATAGAATATTCTACTTTTGCCTTCACCGTTATAAGTTATTTTCGATCCCCTTTAAGATACTAAA
This sequence comes from Cryptocheilus praepositus, assembly GCA_033815515.1. Lineage (NCBI taxonomy): Eukaryota > Metazoa > Arthropoda > Insecta > Hymenoptera > Pompilidae > Cryptocheilus > Cryptocheilus praepositus. The sequence continues at coordinate 2,232,093 of JAWWQZ010000190.1, forward strand.
GGGGGGAATCAAATTTGGGGACCATCATATTTTCGAAAAAATGGCAACGTGTATACTTAACGATTTTTAATATAAGTAATATAGTTAATAACGAAAATATTTGTAATATAAGTTGGTGCGGTATTTAGAATAGGTGTGGTGCGGTTTGTACTTTTTTGAGGTTTTTATGATCTTCGTTCTTTTCATATAGAGGAATGTAAAGAAACCGATGTTTTTCTCGTGTTATACTAAACAGACGGTCTAATGTCGCATGTGACAAAAACGGAAAAAAATCCCGTTGTCCTGTGTTGTTAGGGGATAAATGTAGGAGACCTCTCCTTTACGTCCTTTTGCTCCGTCCCTACCTTGCCTATGGTTTGTAAATCGTTGAATCGATTTACCGACGTAAGGTCCTGTCGGTAAAACTGTGGGAAAAAGTGATTTTACCCTTAGTGGGTTTAACGACGGTGGGTAAATTTATATTGTAGGAAAATTGTTGAAAGCAGAATTCTTATCGGCATGCAGTTGAATGCTTCCATAGAGATGTGACAATTTGACTTGAATTGTACAGTCGGCTAGATGGCATTACCACACAGTATTTCGTTAAATAATGCATCAGATGTTTAGGCGGAAAAGGTCAATAATATTTTATTGCAAATAATCGGTCGTATTGCGAAACACCTTTTCATATTTCCGAATCAGGACGTCATAGAGTCACAGTACTATTGTTTATCGCGATTTCGGTTATGCATTTTGCTATGCATTGTAATTGTTTTGGCACATCGCGAACATGTAATAATAATTGGTATTGATAATTGCCTGCAATGTTCACGCCCAGTAATTTTTTTTTAGAATTTGTTAACGCGTAGAAACACCATTCATTAGGTTCATATAACGGTTTTCGTGTGCATTCGATACAAAGGAATAATCTAGGGTACATAGTCTAGCACACATTCGAAGTGCTCGAGTCAAACAATGAAACCTGCTTTTCTTTGCCACGCAGTGTAAAACATTTCACGCAATTTAAAGTTTTTCGACACGGACTGAATATCCGGAGAAATACGTAGGCGTATGTCACAGAGAATTTAAAAATTAGAAGTCTGAGGTGGAAATTAATTTCAGTATATATTCGTGAAATTTAATAAATAAAAGACAGTAAAACTTAAATAATAATTGTAATATTTTTCTATAGAGTTGCTTCTGCAATCCAAAAACGGAAGGATTCCAAAATGCTAGTAGTAAATATGTAGATACATTTTATATTTATTGAAACTTGTTATTATCATCGTTTACTGCTATTAATTGATTATTGTCAAGATTAGTACTATCATTGAATGTTATTACCGTACACTGTTCCAGGAAATAAGTTTTACCGGACCCTTATTTCACGTATTAGAATGTCACGAGTACTCGAACACATGGTCCTCACCATGAAATTAAATAATACGCGTCTGACTATTCGGAAATTTGTCGGCACTCGCGCTCGATCGTTCAACCCATTCGGCGTCGAAATCAAATTCTGTGCCGCGGATAGAAACTCCATCGCGGCACTTCAAAGGGCTCACATTGCACGCGTGCACAACTTATTGATGAGGTTCCGCCTTTCATCGAAAGTTGACCGGTCCCTTTCCTGAATGCGGGGTGGCGGCAAAAAGAAGTAGGAAAAAAACGAGGAATAATTAGTATTCGAATGAGCCGTCGAAAAGTACTTACTTCTTGCTTACAGTGTCGATCACGTTTGCCGCGTGATAATCAACGGGGACCGGTACGGGCTATGTCTAAATCCGTTTCGATGCGCGACGTCCGATTCCTGAGCGTGTCAATGGTCGGGGAATAAAATTAGTCGGCGGGCCGGGATAATTACGGTTTATGCCTACGTGTTCCTCGATACGGTTCGACGGTTTCAATGAAGACTATCGAATTTAATAATGTAACGGATTTAGGTGGGAATGAATTTGATTGAGATGCTCGAGCAATGTTATCATCTGGCGAATGAATTTGAAGGCGAGGTGTATGGTCGGGCAATGGAAAATACACTTTAGCAGTCCGCGTGACAAAGGTTGTCGTATCTTGACGGACGAATTTAACACTTTGACTGCCATGCGTATTTTGCTATATTGGAATGGAGATGCTATGAAATACTACAGCGTTTGATTGAATATATATTATATTCATCACTATTCCAATAACAACTGCATAAAATGACAATTTACCCATTGCGAATATTTTGGAAAAAATTTCTTCCGGTCAAACGTCAAAGTGTTAACATGCATATTCTAAGATTGTATTATATAGAAGTAAAAAAATTGTCCGCCCAACATTAAATTGTATCAAAGCAATTGTAGGAAACTGCCTAAAGAATGTTAACGTGTATTAAATTAGGAAGATGCCTAATGAACGACGTGACATTAAAGCCAGTTACTTTTAAAGAGCCGCATAACATGAGTTATCATGTCGCATTGATCGGAAATTTAACAAAATGCATAACAATCATTATCACGCGCTGGCGAATAAATTAAAGATAATCACCAACCTCTGAAATTGTATCAAACAAGTTTGTACAATATACCTGCCGTACATTATCGTGCATGAACATTTTAATCAAGATACCTAATGGATACTATCGTGTAATCAGAAGTGCCGATAACGATTTTCTTGCATCCGATCTATCAATACGCGGTTCCGTTAATGTATTCGACATAAAAAGAGTATGCGTGGCAGTACGCGTGTTAAAAGTGAAACTGAAAAAAATACAGGAGTAAGAAATGTATAGGGTAAAACAATATTTAAAACATATAATTATGCGTTGAAAATACGTATTTATTCACCAGTGTCTATGTCTTCATTACAAATTAAAAATGAAATAATGGGTTCATGATAGTTAAAATATGATACATAAATTTGGGATTGGAGTTTGTCAAAGAATCTACAAAGTAATGCGCTGATATTTTCCTATTCAGTTATTTTATTCACTGTCAATTAGATTAAAGCGCTTCAATAATACCATTAAACAATAAAAGAAAAAAATTAGTCCAGTAGTCTTATTATATTAGAGTTACATATATAGCTTTATATTGAACTGCCGGAGTTTTCCCGTTATCGAAAAAATAATCAATATTACTAGATTGTAATTCTATTTGATATACGTTGAAGTATATTTTTTTATCTTTCGGCGTAGTTACTCATTTATTATCGTTTATTATCTATTTATATATTCGATTGGCCCCGCGTAACCAAATAAGCGTTGCACTTTTAACTTCTCAACGTGTTAACATACTCTACCGCGAAATAAGGAGTTTCATATCATAATCCCCATATCGCGCATGAATATTCACGTACAAACGTAACGCAAAGCGGCGCCATGACGTGTTTTTCATTTCCGCAAACATAAATAACCGGTCGACCGACGCCGAATTCATCTAGCTAAGAAACAAACGCGAGCCGAGGGTTGTCCGCGTCGCCGCCGCTACTTTCTTGCTTGTACCCGGCGTCCGTCAGTGCGCAAGCAGCGAGTCGGCTCCATAAATCAATTAATTTTAGCCAGTCCGATATGCCGGCGCTCATTTAAATTCTTTCGGAAGCCTTTAGAATCCGCGCGCCGGGCTTCCAGGCGCGCCGAAAATCGCCGTCTGTCGATATCGAGCGACGCGTACTCGCGGAGGCCCCGGCGAGGGGCGGAAGGGGTTGATCGGAGAGCGAGATCGGTTGGAACGGCGTGGAGAAGAAAAGAGCCGAGGAGTGAGAAAGTGCAGCGGTGTTAGAGCGAGAAAGAGGACGGAGAGTGAGAGTGAGAGTGAGAGTCGCAGGCAGATACGGCCGCGCGTCGAGGGGCGAGAGGCGGAGAGAAAGAAAGAGGCTTTTGGCGAGGGAGGGGAAAGCAGACGCCACCTTAAGTATTTCTGATCGAATTCCAAATGGCTGGTTCGTCGTCCGGTCGGCCGGTCGGTAAGAATTCAAACCATGACGAGCAAATGGACGAGCTGAGAAGGAGTCGCTCGGAGCCGATCGTCGGCGGTGCGAGAAGGAGGGAGGAGACGGGAGAAGGCGAGAGGCAAAATAAGCGGCGGTGAAAACCGCGACGCAAAAAGCGAGCGCGGCGGCGGCGGAGTGTTGGCGCTAGTTGACTGTCCGGGGCTAATCAGTTCGCGGGTCGATCGATGAACCCGCGATATATACGCGGCCGGGGTTACTTCTTTTTGCGCCTTCCTTTTGTTCCGGCACGATCGACGCCGGTCGGCCCGATGTCGCATGCGTAACGAGCGACGCGTGTAATCCGGGAATGGGCTCGTACGGTGCCCAGGTAAAACGAAGGCATGGCAGAGGGGAGGCTAGAAGCGGTATGCCTCTGCACGGATACACTGCCGCGTCTAATTTGTCCGACGATATTTGGCCTTTACTTCCAATTAATGGAAACTGCCTCCTTGGCCACTGTTAATGACTATTTTTAGATGTCGGAAACGCTAAGGTAAAACGAAGGTATAAGAATCTGGGGAGGTACAATACATATGCATGTAAGCGTCTGCACTACTGCGTGCATTTAATTCGACGATATTTGGCCTTTACTTCCAATTAATGGAAACTGGCTGCTTCGCCACTGTTAATGACTATTTTTGGATGTCGGAGACGCTAAGGTAAAACGAAGGTATAAGAATCTGGGGAGGTACAGTACATATGCATGTAGGCGTCTGCACTACTGCGTGCAATTAACTCGACGATATTTGGGGTTTAGTTCCAATTAATGGAAACTGCCTCCTTGGCCACTGTTAATGACTATTTTTAGATGTCGGAAACGCTAAGGTAAAACGAAGGTATAAGAATCTGGGGAGGTACAGTACATATGCATGTAGGCGTCTGCACTACTGCGTGCAATTAATTCGACGATATTTGGGGTTTAGTTCGAGTTAATGGAAACTGGTGGCTTGAGCACTGTTAATAACTATTTTTAGATGTCGGAGACGTTAGGGGAAGGTATAAGCTAGAAGAGTATACAACGTTTGCAGGTAATTAAGATATCTGAGGTTTAGGATTGATGAAAACTGGCTGCTTGAACACTGTTAATGTATGTAGGCGTCTGCATTACTGTGTGCAATTAATTCGACGATATTTGGGGTTTAGTTCGAGTTAATGGAAACTGGTGGCTTGAGCACTGTTAATGACTATTTTTAGAAGTCGGAGGCGGCAACGTTAGAGGAAGGTATAAGAATCTAGAAAGGTATACATGTAGGCGTTTGCATTGTCGCGTGTAATTATTGTGGTAATATTTGAGGTTTAGTTCGAATTGATGAAAACTGGCTGCTTGAGCACTGTTAATGACTATTTTTAGATGTCGGAAACGCTAAGGTAAAACGAAGGTATAAGAATCTGGAGAGGTACAATACATATGCACGTAGGCGTCTGCATTACTGTGTTCAATTAATTCGACGATATTTGGGGTTTAGTTCGAGTTAATGGAAACTGGTGGCTTGAGCACTGTTAATGACTATTTTTAGAAGTCGAAGGCGGTAATGAAAGGCAAGGTTATGAGGAAGGTATAAGAATCGTATATAGAAAGCTGAACAATATTTATACATGTAGGCGTTTGCATTGTCGCGCGTAATTACTTTGGCAATATTTGAGATTTAGTTCGAATTGATGAAAACTGGCTGCTTGAGCACTGTTAATAACTATTTTTAGATGTCAGAGACGGTAAGGTAAAAAAAAGACACGAGAAAGGGAAAGGGTATAGTAGGTATGCATGGAGACGTATGCATTGCCGCGTGTAATTAGTTGGATGACGTTTGGGGTTTACTTCGAATTGGCGAAAAGCGTGTGGTCAAGCAATGTCAATGATTGTATTTAAAGATCAAAGGCGGTAATGAAAGAAGGAAGGTATGAGAGCCTAGAGGAGTATAGTCAGTATACATGTAGGACGTATATACTGCCGCGCGTAATTAGCTGAACAATATTTATACATGTAGGCGTTTGCATTGTCGCGTGTAATTACTTTGGCAATATTTGAGATTTAGTTCGAATTGATGAAAACTGGCTGCTTGAGCACTGTTAATAACTATTTTTAGATGTCAGAGACGGTAAGGTAAAAGAAAGACACGAGAAAGGGAAGGGGTATAGTAGGTATGCATGGAGACGTATGCATTGCCGCGTGTAATTAGTTGGATGACGTTTGGGGTTTACTTCGAATTGGCGAAAAGCGTGTGGTCAAGCGATGTCAATGATTATATTTAAAGATCAAAGGCGGTAAGGAAAGAAGGAAGGTATGAGAGCCTAGAGAAGTATAGTTAGTATACATGTAGGACGTATATACTGCCGCGCGTAATTAGCTGAACAATATTAGGGGTTTAGACCGAATTAATCAAAACTGTGCTTGAAAAGTTTAGTGATTATTCTTAGATGTCAAAGACAGTCCGGTAAAACCAAGATGTGAGATAGTGGATGAGCACATGCATTATCGAAGATAAATGATTATTTAAAAATGCACTGTTAGTTCAAGTTTTAATAACTAACTTAATATTAATAACAGTTCGTCAGCCATGTCCTGAACATGACGAAAATAAATGTTACATTACACTTGCACACCGTACTACGTGACATTGGATAGCATTTTCGTTAACTATCAACGTTGCCAAATCTAGCAAACAACCCTTTCCTTTTCACCCCATCGTCGCTGTGTACATTTATCCTCGACTGATTCAACGAGGAACGTTTAGCCGTTGCTTTCGTCCTTTTCCTTTATTTCTCTCTGACGACGTCGGTCATCGTTCTCGTTGTCGCACGCGTAACACGCATGTAATCCAATGACGAAGACGTAAGACGTGAGGTAAGCTCGGCCTGTCGCGATTTCGCGTTGCTCGGATTGCCGCTGACGTATGTTAATGAACCGCCGGCAATGTCCAACGACGTTTCGACTATTTGATCTCTTCCGTTACCCTTAAATGGCACGTGTTAGGAGACAACCTTCGCGGAATGTTTGTATGCTTGCCAGGTTTAGGAATAGCAATTGTTTCTTGTGCCTCGTAAATCGATCGATGTCTTTTTTCACGAAGCTATGTTCTGCTTCTTTGCTTCTCTTATTGAGTCAAATAACATGCCTGCAGATGAAATGATGTCTGTTTCATTAAATCGACGTACGATAGAACTGGAAATGATTACGTTTCGTAGACGGCTGGGCAGAAAATGAATGGATGATTGTAGGTGCAGTGTTGTATAGCTTCATTTACGTATGTTATAATATTTCAATAGATGCAATGTCGATATAACGGTACTAATAAGTCATCTGTCTGACAGTTATAATAAAGTCATTATGCTGACACAATTTCATGTAGCCAATCTGTAGATCTCGGTCTTTATTTCGTAAATTTGATTGTCTACAAAATCTAGTTAATTCGATTTCTCCTGCGTCTCTCTTCGCACGGAAAGAATAAGACAGAAAATGAATGACAGATTGCAAGTACAGTATTGTATAGCTTTGTTACGTATGTTATAATATTTCAATAATACAACACTAATATAACAGTATTAATAAGTCATCTATCTGGTAGTTACAATATAATCACTATGCATACGTAATTTAATATAGTCAATCCGTACGTATTCTTTTTTATTTCGTGAAATTTATTGTCTGTGAAACCCAATCAATTCTATTTTCGATTCGTTTTCCTTCTCACGAAATGGATAACACGCCGTGTTCCGTAATGTTGTTGATGAAAACTGGTAGCAGACATTATGTAAAAGTTCAGGCTGGTCTGACAAGCTTCTTTTCTTTTCGTTTGCGCGGATGACATATCAAAAGACATCGACGACGCGGCCGGCTCGCTGATCTTTTCTTGTCGAGCATTTTTCTTACGCGCGATGCGAAAATTACCCTCGTTTGCGAAAGTCGGGCAATAAATCGACCGGATAATGTGTCGGGCGATCTCGTTGAAAGGCATTCAATTCGAAAGTGCAGGCGGAATTATTGCACGTACATTCTATGTATTACTTAATACGCGTTACATCAAGCTTCTTTTTATGATCGATGCCATTTTCAAAGCTGACCCTTCATACGAGTCTTTTTCAATAGTTATTGACGCGGTTATATTTATTGCTATTAACTTATGATCTTGCATAATTGTGTCAGTTTTTATTACGTATAGTAAGATCACGTCATTATCGTTGAACGCAATTTTTGCACTGCACGGATTTTTCAACCTGGCATAATCGTTTAGATAATTTCGCGTCTCCCAGTCCGTATGGCGTCGATTAGATATATGAGTCAGAGCCGTTGGCGCATAACGTTTTGCAACTGTGTAGATCGGGCGTCGTCATTTAAATCCAATTTAGATGCGCGTCCAAAACAGTGACTTCGAATCGATAACAATATTAATGACAGGCATGTCGCCGTTCCTACATGTGGCAGCGACACCCTCGTTTGTGGGGTAGCTTCTCCCTCCTTTGTCAGACGGCACTTTTGTCCTCTCGAGAGTTCACGTTTGCATATGACGACGTGTATGGGAAAAGGGATGAATGAGATCGGTGCGCTTAAGAAAAATGAATTGATACAACGAGCGCTTGATACGATTATGCAAACTGCGCACGGACTGTTTGAAGCATAAGGTTACAGTTAGGTATATAATAAAAAATATAGTATATGCCGTAAATAATATGTAATTTGACATCGAACTTTGTACCTTTACTTCTATTTTTTCCGCGTTTGTTTATCTGCAGTGACGTCCACATTAAATTCACATCTATATCACTTGATTACTGTTAGCGATAGGAAAACATTATCTATGCATTCAATACTCAGAATTAACCCATTTCGGACGTATTTAATTTGGACATGGGTATCGTACTGGTCGGAATTAATTTCCGCTGAAAGCGCAGTGATACATAACATGCAGGATTATGAAGAATAAATAAGATTTATTAATTCTTATGATAACTTTATTTATATGTTTATAGAATAATATGTTTTAATGCTTTTTTTTTGTAAAAATTATATTTTATAGTTCTATTTTCGGATTCACAATCAACTTCTGTCGGTAACTTTCTTTTGGCCATTTTGGAAAATTATTTTTAAATATTTTTAAAAAACGGGAATGCCTAATTACAGTTAAATATAATTTTAGAAATATTATTTGGAATTTTACAAAGTGTTTTCAAACCGTGTCGATTCTTTACGCACAAGAGGCCACTGCTTTACCTCAGCGTATCGCATGTCGAGTGAGAAATAACAGCTTTTGTTCGCACTGGATTTTGTTATTTCCAAATGATAAGAATTCTTGAATAGGTCGCATGAGTTCGTGAATAGATCCATTAGATATTTATATTTGTGCAGATAAATTGTAAACTGATACATGGATGAATACAGTATATGATTAGTACGGTTTTATGTTTTGGTGTCTGAGAGCAGACATACGACGGGAACGGTAAAAAGGCTATGGTGTCTAAGAGTAGGCATGCGTCCGAAAAGGGTTAATTATAGCAGGTACAATTTCTTTTCCGCAACATGTTGAGAAATAACTCATAGGCGATTAAAATAACATCCGTTAGATAATAAAATATTTATTCTGATAAGATATAAATACTATGCTTTTGAAATAGTCATAAGCAGATGTATAAACAAAGACAAATCTCGAAATTTAATCGAAATAGTCACAGGTAGAAATGAAAATATTGGGTTGGAGGGAAAGTTCTGTCGTATTTTTAATAGGCACTTATATTCTGATAAATAAAAAAACATCTGGCTAGTGAGCCATTCGGATTATTTTTTCTTTTCTTTAGTTGCTGTATAATATAAAAGGAGTCCTTTTTTACCATTCATCATTTACTTGTGATATTTAAAGTGAAAAACATGTCAGTAGATAAAGTGCATTTACGACCCGCGCGTTTTTATGAAGGCGCAAAACGAATAAGCACGCCATTTTGTGTCTCATCGGCTTGTAACGACTGCCACAAAGCGCATCGCGTGCAGGCTAATGAGAGTAATCACTTAATAAAGCCGGCCGGGCATCGCGTGACGCTCGCTGCACGCGCAACAGCCGAGAATCAATATTTGATTTTGAGGTTTCTCCGACTGACCACGCGCAAGATCGATTTGTTCTTCGTATCCATCGTCGAAAATTTTTCTTCTTTTGTCCTTTTTTTCGAGAAATTGCGCAACGGGCGCATTCATCATACAACACATTAAATGTCGTTTGATTAATATTAAACACATATTTTTCGAATAGCATCAATTCGTGTGGGCGCGAGCGAACGCGCAGCGGCGGAAGATGAACGTGACGCGGCGAGATTAGAGGATCGCGGGATGCGAGGCGTTATTGCGGATGCGGGAAAGTTATGATTGAGGGATGATTCGGGTGGTCGGCGGTGTTTAACGCGGCGATTCTTTGATTGATACGGATGAATGTGTTAGAGGTGTGTGGCGGATGGGAAGTGGGGTGCAATTTGCAGGCGAGCCTCTAGGTGTTGGTGCGCTATGAGTGGCACGTGGCTGTTTCTGGCGTATCTGTGTGCGGGGTGATATACGGGACGGTTGGAAAGTCGTGGCATAATCGAAATGTTGATTGCGAAAAAAAATGAAACAAAATTACAGAATAAGATTGTTTATTGAAATTATGAAAATAGGCAAAAATAGGCGAAAAATGTCAAGTTTTTTTTTTGTTTCCGAGCGATACCATTCGATAGAGGGTAATTTGCCCTGAAGATAGACCACTTTCCGGGCGCTGAACTCTTCATAGTTTCCGAGATATGACGATTTTAAGAAAGCGAAAAAAACTTTTTTTCAAAATTGCTGATCGCGATTAGTCCCGCGTGAAAGTGCGTCCAAAGAGCTTTAAGAAAACCTATATTAGTTATAGGTTTCGTCCATTAGTTTATATGTAATCGCGAAAATCTTAAGGTATGCCCCGTGCAATTTTTGCGAAAAAATGATGGGTCACCGATTTTCTTGTCCTTTTAACATATCAAAGAGGGTCCAAAATGACTAGGAAAAATGCAAGGCGCACGGCGGAAATTCGCAATAGCGGGAGATATCGCAAAAATGTGTGAAAAAATGTGAAAAACGCGTTGAAAACAGGGTCAAAAATTAAAATTTATTGATGATTCAATTGTGCCAGATGAAACGCGGCGATTCTTTGAAAAATTGAACCGCGATGAAAAATGTGAAATAGGTGTGTGGCGAGATATGACAAGAAATAGGTTGAAAAATCGAGAAAAACACAAGAAAAACACGGGTTATTGCAACCATGAGCCGAAAGTAAATGTTTGACTTGCGTATCTGTGTATGAGATAAAAGATATCGGCAGAGACTCGAAAAATTCGCTCCCCAAAATTCGAAATGTTGAGTTATGAGCAAAAATAGAGAGAAAATAAGAAAAATGAAATGGTGAAAATACGTGAATATAGGCGAAAAATGTCAAATTTTTTTTTTGTTTTGGACCGATACCATTCGATAGAGGGTAATTTGCCCTAAAGATAGACCACTTTCCGCGCGCTGAACTCTTCATAGTTTCCGAGATATCACGATTTTAAGAAAGAGCAAAAAAAATTTTTTCAAAATTGCTGATCGCGATTAGCCCCACGTGAAAGTACGTCCAAAGCGCTTTAAGAAAACCTGTATTAGTTATAGGTTTCGTTCACTAGTTTAGACGGGACAGCGCCGTGAAGAAATCGCGAAAATCTTAAGGTCCCTTGCCATTTTTGCCAAAAAATGATGGGTCACCGATTTAATCGCCCATTTAGCATATTAAAGGGGGTCGAAAATGACTCGGAAAAATGCAAGGCGTACCCCAAAATTCGCAATAGTGACGGAGATACGACCAAAAATAGGCAAAAAAATGGTGAAAAATGACCTTCAATATGGGGTCGGAAAATGAAATTTTTTCGATTGCTTTATTTTTTTGCATGATAAAAGTGGGTGCAAATAGGCTCAGAAAAATGCAAACTGCACCCCTAAATTCCAAATAGTTTCTGACATACAACCAAAAAAATGTTGCAAAGAATGACAAATACACGTAAAACAGTGATAAATTCTTTTTACAAGCATTCGTTTAGTCTGTTACACCCCTTGTTGGGGAAACCAGTAATGAAAACACAGAATTCGCGGTTCGTAATTTGGCATAATATTACAATTATACTAGTTCTACACATAAAGTACTAGAACAAGCACATTAGAATCAGCTAATTACTTAATAAACCAAATCATCAATAACTCAACGGCTTCGTACCACAAACTCCTCATGGGTCACAAATCTGTCTGCATCCCATTAATTAACTGCCTCATTATCGTGCATCGTCGACCGTTCACCCGCATATTTCAATTTTACAACTGTTTTCCGAGAAACTCGCCGAATCGTCTTCTTCATCTCCTCGTCATTCTTCTCTCCCCGTTCGATCGTGCCGCGCAGTGTCGGGTTTTTTGTTATTCGCGCCGCGGCGAGATCTGGTAACGATCGGTTCCCACATGGTAGAATTAGCATCGCGCCGTCATCAGTCACTCGTTTTGACACGGCGGGAATAAATAGTCCGCCCGAATCGGACGCGGCGAGACGTGAACGGACGAACGGAACGGAATGAGAACGAGAACGGGGCGGCCAACGAATTGCGAACGGAGAAAAAGGGGTAAAGGACTCTTGTCTAACGATCGGCTACCGATCGCTTCGAATCACGCAGAATTCGTACGGTGACGAATGTGTATAGAAAGATAGTTGTAACTCTACTAGACACGATATTTTCGTTGCTTTCTGTTCAGTACTGATATGCACGCAATTAATACTGGACGTTGCCATAACCGTGCCGCATACAATATTTTATGTTATGCTTCTTATTTGGTACTAATTTGCACGCGATTAATATTGGACGTTACCTTAACAGCACTGCGTACGATATTTCATGTTGTATTTCTTATTTGGTATTAATTTACATGCGATTAATATTGCAGGTTGACATTTCACCCGTGTACTGCTAGATGTTAAACATGTTTATAATGTATTGTCGAAGATACGGTTTAGAACGGTTAAGGAAGTAGTAATTCGCGGCCGCAGGTTCAATTAGTGAAAAATAGGAAAAACTTATATCTTCCGTGCCGTTTTCGTAGTAGCCCGTCATGAAAAACACCGCAATTAATCGAACTGCCATAAAAACTAGCAACGGAAAGTGCGAAGTCGTGCCCACCGCTCCGTTTCTGACTTTCAAAAGTGTCTCCCGTGAAAAACTCGGCCGAATGCGATTCGCGGCGCGAATTTTCCACACACGATCGACTTTCCTCATCCATCACGCTGACGAATGTAATGTCAGAGAGTCGAAAATCGTGAAACGTTGAAGAGAGAAAGCAATATACGGTGTTCGTCGAGTAATCGTCCGCGAGTCCGAAAATCCATTTGTCATTTCGTTTCGACGGGCAGCCTTACGATCTTGTAGAGTCGAACGTTTTTTTCGATCGTACGCTCCTTTATCCGTGTTTCGACGGAATCGTCGAGAATTTTTGACCCCGTGCTTCCTTGCTTGAGTCTTTTCGGGAAACGGGTTTTAATCGGAGGTTTTTGCCTCGCAGGTGTTGTCGATGAATCTCGAGAGACCGATGACAATCTTCTGTGTCAATCCGCCGGAATCACGATTGTTTGGTTTTTTAGGAGCGGACGGGTTTTGGTGCACCGATCAATTTGTCGTCGCGTGGGAATTTTTCTTGGCGTTACACGGTAGCGATGTTTGCAAGAAATACTGAGGTATAACAACTAAGATCGGCTTCGATTCCATTTCAAAAATTTGTATATTTAGTGATGTAGTCCATTATCGCTACTTAATTCGAATGTTTTCCAAGGTCTACTTATAGATTTTTGAAGGCTTTGAATTTCAATGAGGTAGATAGCTAGTATATAACAACTAAGATCGGCTTCAATTCCATTTCAAAAATGTGTATATTTAGTGATGTAGTCCATTACCGCTACTTAATTCGAATGTTTTCCAAGGTCTACTTATAGATTTTTGAAGGCTTTGAATTTCAATGAGGTAGATAACTAGTATATAATAACTAAGATCGGCTTCAATTCCATTTCAAAAATTTGTATATTTAGTGATGTAGTCCATTATCGCTACTTAATTCGAATGTTTTCCAAGGTCTACTTATAGATTTTTGAAGGCTTTGAATTTCAATGAGGTAGATAGCTAGTATATAACAACTAAGATCGGCTTCAGTTCCATTTCAAACATTTTTATATTTTAGTGATGTAGTCCATTACCGCTACTTAATTCGGATGTTTTCCAAGGTTTACTTATAGATTTTTGAAGGCTTTGAATTTCAATGAGGTAGATAACTAGTATAACTATCAACATGTTCCTGCACATTAATTTGGCCACAGAAATGTACTTGTGTTATAAAATTTTGTTTCAACCAAAATCTTTTATTCGCGCTGCGTCAAAATGTGGACTTGCGGATAATAATTATATTAACTACGCCTCCATCTCAGCAATTTACACATCACTTTCACTAATTCGAACGCGTCATGTCGACAATTACAATAATAGAGTTACACAGTTTAGCATTTTCAACCAAACAAGACCCTTACATTCCATAATTATTCACGTTACATTAAACTTGCTGCCTTGAAGCTACTGCCTAACAGTCGCGTCTCGAAATTTTCCACTTCACAACCGCTTCCATTACGTCAACAGCATCCATTAGTCAGATCCATAATTTCGTGCACGCCGGCATTCTTTCGGGTACGCGTAAAGGGGTAGTAAGCGGGCTGGCGCGCAACAAAAAGCGCCGAGGGCAGCGAACCCCAGGTGAAAGTAAAATTTTCACCCATCCGGTCCGTACGAAATTCTAATTTGCCGTAGGAAACTGCCGTCGAAGGGGTAAATCCGGGAGACCCGCCTCACACCCTATGGGAAAGAATTTTTACGCGCTTACGTCCGCGACCGAGGCGAAAGGGTGAACGCGACGGGTATATCGAGGGCGAGGGAGAGGGGGGGAATCGTAGAAAATGATAAACAGGGTGGATCTTATTCAAATAGACAGACAAGATCCTGGATTTAGCTAGCGGAGCCCCACGGCCCCGTCGCTTCTACCTAGAATATACCTGAGTCCTGGGAAAAAAGGACACGGGACTTTCAACTTTTCTGTCGATCCGTTCCTCCGGCTCTTTTTTTCCGCGCCGCGGGACAGAGTAAAATGACGCGCGCGGGAATTAAATAAAAGGACGCGCGCGAGTTAAGAGCCCGTTGTCTCACCCCCCTGAACGATGACGCGGCGCGTTTTATTTTTTACAGTTCTGTGTGCACTCTCGCGCACCATTTTCCAGAGATGGAAGAATGCGACTGTAGGCTGAGACGGTGACTTTCCAATATGTAGTACGCGGATTGAGGAAGGACATATTCTCTGATTAATATGTTGGCGCAACGGTTCGTGCGAATGTGATATATGGCATTGCGTGGTAATACAATATATGGGATTATGGGATAAAAAATTTGAGCGTTTTCAATTTTCGCGTAATGGTAGGAAAACGTTTAACTTTTGTTTACTGTAGTGAAACGGTTTCAATTTCTCCAAGAATAATTAACACGTTGACTGCCAAGCGTTTTTTGCTATATTAGAACGGCGGTTCTATGAAATACTACAGCGTTCGACTGAATTATGCAAAATGTAAATAATATGCAGGTATTGGAGACCAAAGGATCGCATCACTATTCTAATAACAACTGAATTTATAAAATAATAATTGCTACCCATTGCAAATATTTTGGACCTTCAATAAAATTTCTTGCGTCGGTCACCGGTGACCATCATGGCAGTCAAAGTGTTAAATGATTTCAAGTGGTGCGTATTTTCAATATAATTATCTCGAATCGTAAGCACACGACTCCGATGTGCTTTACTGTAGACGAACAATTGCAATGACTGCCCATTACAAGATAACACTTTTAATTGTTTCGTGTCACATGCACACATTTTTGCTGCCGTCATTTGCAAAACGTCGCGTTCAATTGACCTTAACACATTGCCTGCGGGTATATGTCGCCGTGGACTTTCGCGTGTAGCGAGTGTTTTTTTGTCTCAAACAAAACTTCAAGAAAGAAACAATGCAAACCGTTGCCTAGCAACCCAAACACCGTAGATACAATGCCCATCGTATTTACATATAATAATACCCGCTGTTCAGCGCAAATCTACTTTTGCGTGACCCACACTCCAGTTACAGACGGCGGAAAACGTAAAAGTACGTTTCCCGCATGCAATGTGTTAATCTTACAGTGAAGTTGCTCAACCTCAGATAATATGTTAGTTACTTTCAAAAGTTTTCCGAATTTTTGTAAAGTCGCAAACGTCTCAAGGTTCCTCCTCAGGACGTCTACTCGTAACTGGAGACCAGCGCTGGACGCCAGCGAGGCGTGAAATAAACTCAGGCATTGCCGATAATCGAGAGTAACCAGAGATTAATCCAATAAAATCCGCGGCCTCGTGTCCGGTCGTACGGAATGAACGGAACGGGAATATCGCCAGCAGTACGCGCGCGCATCGTTGCGCGGCGGATTAAGATCCTTGCCTCGTCCTTTTTTTCCTCCCGCGCCCTTCGTCCTCACTTTATTGAACGGGCGCGATCACAATGCAGGACGAAACCGACACCGTCGCGAGGATCAGGATCTCCGCTGTAGACAGTATCAGGATCTAGCGTCAAACTCGATCAAAAGCCACGCGAGTGAGAGAAAGGTCTCTGGAGAATGAGAGGACGTAGAGCGGAGGGATCGATGTGGGGTTGAGAATAGAACTGGTCGGACACACGAAAGTAAGGGGTGACGCGATTATTTGAAGCGAGTTGAGTAGTTGAATATCTCAAGTAGATTGCCGCTATTCGGTGTAGTCGATTGGAAGTAAGTTGTATTTTCTTTTTGTCGTCTAGTTGAAGAACATGACAATTGACGGATTTTTGCACAATGCGGAATAATAGTTTAGTTAAGAGCAGGGTATATTCGTAGTTATTCGACGTTTATTCGTATTTGGTACAATTGTTGAAGTGGTTTATATATTGAAGGATAATGGATAGTGGATTATTTGAGAGTAAATCGGCGGTTTTTGGTACAACTATCGCAGATGTGTTAAAATTGGAAGACAAAGAATAGTGAGGAAATCGAATAGTTTAGTTAAGACCAGGGTATATTCGTAGTTATTCGACGTTTATTCGTATTTGGTACAATTGTTGAAGTGGTTTATATATTGAAGGATAATGGATAGTGGGTTATTTGAGATTAAATCGGCGGTTTTTGGTACAACTATCGCAGAGGTGTAAAAATTGGAAGACAAAGAATAGTGAGGAAATCGAATAGTTTAGTTAAGACCAGGGTATGTTCGTAGTTATTCGACGTTTATTCGTATTTGGTACAAATGTTGAAGTGGTTTATATATTGAAGGATAATGGATAGTGGGTTATTTGAGATTAAATCGACGGTTTTTGGTACAACTATTGCAGGGGTGTTAAAATTGGAAGACAAAGAATAGTGAGTAAATCGAATAGTTTAGTTAAGACCAGGGTATATTCGTAGTTATTCGACGTTTATTCGTATTTGGTACAATTGTTGAAGTGGTTTATATATTGAATGATAATGGATAGTGGGTTATTTGAGAGTAAATCGGCGGTTTTTGGTACAACTATCGCAGAGGTGTTAAAATTGGAAGACAAAGAATAGTGAGGAAATCGAATAGTTTAGTTAAGACCAGGGTATATTCGTAGTTATTCGACGTTTATTCGTATTTGGTACAATTGTTGAAGTGGTTTATATATTGAATGATAATGGATAGTGGGTTATTTGAGATTAAATCGGCGGTTTTTGGTACAACTATCGCAGAGGTGTTAAAATTGGAAGACAAAGAATAGTGAGGAAATCGAATAGTTTAGTTAAGACCAAGGTATATTCGTAGTTATTCGACGTTTATTCGTATTTGGTACAATTGTTGAGGTGGTTTATATATTGAATGATAATGGATAGTGGGTTATTTGAGATTAAATTGGCGGTTTTTGGTACAACTATCGCAGAGGTGTAAAAATTGGAAGACAAAGAATAGTGAGGAAATCGAATAATTTAGTTAAGACCAGGGTATATTCGTAGTTATTCGACGTTTATTCGTATTTGGTACAATTGTTGAAGTGGTTTATATATTGAAGGATAATAGATAGTGGATTATTTGAGATTAAATCGGCGGTTTTTGGTACAACTATCGCAGAGGTGTTAAAATTGGAAGACAAAGAATAGTGAGGAAATCGAATAGTTTAGTTAAGACCAGGGTATGTTCGTAGTTATTCGACGTTTATTCGTATTTGGTACAATTGTTGAAGTGGCTTATATATTGAATGATAATGGATAGTGGGTTATTTGAGATTAAATCGGCGGTTTTTGGTACAACTATTGCAGGGGTGTTAAAATAGGAAGACAAAGAATAGTGAGGAAATCGAATAGTTTAGTTAAGACCAGGGTATATTCGTAGTTATTCGACGTTTATTCGTATTTGGTACAATTGCTGAAGTGGTTTATATATTGAATGATAATGGATAGTGGGTTATTCGAGATTAAATCGGCGATTTTTGGTAAACTATTGCAGGGGTGTTAAAATTGGCAGACAAGAATAGTGGGGAAATCGACGTTTATTCAACTTTAAAATTATTTTACACAAAAACCTGCATCTTGCGTAATTAAAAGCTGACATACAAACAATCTATTTTTTATCGCTTCTTTCCATCAATCGAACATAGCACCGCGCGAAGGTGGTAACCATTCTTCTCCACACGTCCGCGCCGCGAAAGGGGCGAATTCGGGAAATCCAGCATCTCCTAAGAAAACACAGCTGCCAACCCGGCACTGCCGAGGGTAGTCGTGAGATGTCATCTCGCGCAATTTCGCTTTCCCTCTTTTTTCTCGTGCCCCTCACGGCCGACCGGTCGTCATTCAGCCCGTTGCGAGATTCGTGCTGGGCCTCAAAGGGTTTCCTCGCGCCGGGTATTCGATTTCGTGCCCTCCCCCTTCGCCCCGCCACATTTCTCTCGTCTCGAGATTCTGGCCGTGCTACCTGCCCCAGTGTTTTCGCTTCTCCGGTTACTAAAGACGCGGAAATCCAGAAATCGCGAAGCGCACCGGTCCCTTTTTATTCCCCACGGTGACGGCGTAGGACCCGGCGAGCGTTGGAACGAGACGAGACATTCAATGGGTCCACTCGCTACCCTTTTCTGCCCCTCCGCTCCTTCGGCCTTTCTTCGTCCTGTTGCGTCGATCCTTCTACGACGCTGTGCGCTTCTCTCTTCTTTCATCCACACGTCCGTCTCGCTCAGGTCTTTAACCCCTTTTTTCTGTCAGCTGCCGCGTAACAGCTGTACACCCCATTGCTGTACGAGCCAAGTCGTGTGGCGGTGTGTGTGGACGTGCGTGTGCGTGTTTGCGGATGGTCTCATGTGTTTGGTGCACGTTTGCGTTACGGTGTTCAACGTGTACTTTGGAGTAACGCGCGAAAGATATTATCCGCGATGCTTATCGCGGAGGCATCGACAGCGGCGACTTCCTGCGTCGATGGGGTGGATGGTATTGTGAAGGCTCAGGGGAGGATGTCGAAGAATCTTTGAAGGCGGTTTTTAAGAAGGCAGGGGGAATTTGGGGTACCGGGTGGGTTTGGGATTACTGTTGCTTCGCGGGAATTATAAGGGGTTTTTGTTTTCGCTTGATAAAAAGGAACGGTAGTGACTTTTGCGTTGATAGCGCTAAATGTCGTTGTGTATGTGAATGGGAGGATGTTGAAAATCTTTGAAGGCGGTTTTTAAGAAGGCAGGGGGAATTTGGGGTGCCGGGTGGGTTTGGGATTACTGTTGCTTCGCGGGAATTATAAGGGGTTTTTGCTTTCGCTTGATAGGAAGGTACGGTAGTAACTTTTGCGTTGATAGCGCTGAATGTCGCTGTGTCAGTGAATGGGAGGATGTTGAAAATCTTTGAAGGCGGTTTTTAACAAGGCAGGGGGAATTTGGGGTACCGGGTGGGTTTGGGATTACTGTTGCTTCGCAGGAATTATAAGGGGTTTTTGTTTTCGCTTGATAAAAAGGAACGGTAGTGACTTTTGCGTCGATAACGCTGGATGTCGTTGGGTCGGTGAATGGGAGGATGTTGAAAATCTTTGAAGGCGGTTTTTAAGAAGGCAGGGGGAATTTGGGGTACCGGGTGGGTTTGGGATTACTGTTGCTTCGCGGGAATTATAAGGGGTTTTTGTTTTCGCTTGATAAAAAGGAACGGTAGTGACTTTTGCGTCGATAACGCTGGATGTCGTTGGGTCGGTGAATGGGAGGATGTCGAAAATCTTTGAAGGCGGTTTTTAAGAAGGCAGGGGGAATTTGGGGTGCCGGGTGGGTTTGGGATTACTGTTGCTTCGCGGGAATTATAAGGGGTTTTTGTTTTCGCTTGATAAAAAGGAACGGTAGTGACTTTTGCGTCGATAACGCTGGATGTCGTTGTGTATGTGAATGGGAGGATGTTGAAAATCTTTGAAGGCGGTTTTTAAGAAGGCAGGGGGAATTTGGGGTGCCGGGTGGGTTTGGGATTACTGTTGCTTCGTGGGAATTATAAGGGGTTTTTGTTTTCGCTTGATAGGAAGGAACGGTAGTGACTTTTGCGTTGATAGCGCTGAATGTCGTTGTGTCAGTGAATGGGAGGATGTTGAAAATCTCTGAAGGCGGTTTTTAAGAAGGCAGGGGGAATTTGGGGTGCCGGGTGGGTTTGGGATTACTGTTGCTTCGCGGGAATTATAAGGGGTTTTTGTTTTCGCTTGATAAAAAGGAACGGTAGTGACTTTTGCGTCGATAGCGCTGGATGTCGTTGGGTCGGTGAATGGGAGGATGTTGAAAATCTTTGAAGGCGGTTTTTAAGAAGGCAGGGGGTAATTTGGGGTGCCGGGTGGGTTTGGGATTACTGTTGCTTCGCGGGAATTATAAGGGGTTTTTGTTTTCGCTTGATAAAAAGGAACGGTAGTGACTTTTGCGTCGATAGCGCTGGATGTCGTTGGGTCGGTGAATGGGAGGATGTCGAAAATCTTTGAAGGCGGTTCTTAAGAAGGCAGGAGGAATTTGGGGTGCCGGGTGGGTTTGGGATTACTGTTGCTTCGTGGGAATTATAAGGGGTTTTTGTTTTCGCTTGATAAAAAGGAACGGTAGTGACTTTTGCGTTGATAGCGCTGGATGTCGTTGTGTCGGTGAATGGCAGGACGTCGAAGGGTTTTTGGAAGCGGTTTTTAAATTTGATGGCGACGGTGTCGGTTACTTCGCTGGAATTATAAGCTGGAGCTTGTTTTTATTTGGTAGGAAAGAACGATGGTAACTTTTATGTCGAGGCTCAATGTCATTATGAAGGTTCACAGAAATACGTTGGAGGATCTTTAGAAGCGGTTTTTAAAAAGACAGAAAGAATTTGACGATGACAGATGGGTTGAAGTGAATGTTGCTTCACGGGATTTTTTAAAATAGATTTTTATTTTTATTTGACAGAGCAGAACGTGGCTGAATGCCATTACAAAGGTTTATAGGAGGACGTCAACGGATTTTTGATTTTGAAATTAATGTTTTTACTTTTATTTAGCAGGAGAGAGTTATTTTTATTACTTTTTTTGAATGATATAAGAACGTTCACATTCAATATGAAGGAACATTTCACATTTAAAGTTTTCACATTTCTGAACTACCACCTAACTTTTTACATTTTTTTTTATAACATAAAGGAAATGGTGGCAGTTTTCAGAATAGCAATTTCAAAGTTTTCGCCACAAGTCAGCATTCCAATTTTTCATAACCACAAGACACCGCTTCGAACTTTTTCACCTATAACCTACGCAAACGTCTCCAGTCCTTGAAGATCGGTTAAAAGCCAAACAGCCCGCGCTTGCATGACACTCGTCTAGATAATCAAAGGGCCGCCAACCGCTTCCAACCCCAGGCGATTGTATAGCTAATTTAATTTCGACAGACACTCACAGGCACTCGAAAGGAACACTACTCCTTCTGTCGCGTCTGAGAAATATCTTGAGTCACATGCCCCGGACGCGTGATCCCTCGTCGAAAACGTGACTCGCGTGAAATTCCTGAGATCTTACCGGGCGCGACAAAAAAATCCTGTTTCGGGGATCGTGGATCAGCTTAGTGTCGTCGTCATTGCCGTCTATGGACGCCTCGTGCGTGTATGAAATTGAAAGGAAGACTCCTTTCACGGCGGAGGAGTCACTGTAAAAATAGCTCCAGATAATGGGAAGCATTGAATGGGTACACGTGTCCGAGGAAATGCAGGATAAGGTACGAATCTCGCTCGGGCTTAATCTTTCGCTATTCTATGAGGATCGGCTGGAAGACGTGCGGGGGCTGACTTTTTGTCGAGGGACGCGTATGCGAGTTCGTATGTGTGACGCTTGCCGGGCACGATTCAGTTGGTCTCTTATGCGACGACCTTCGATACGGTTAAACGTTTAACCCTCTACGACCCAGTTCCGACTGGATGAAATTTTCGGAGCGGTGTGACAGTTGAAATTTGAAATTTTTCTTTCTGAAGTATCGAGACAATGGAATATAAGTAAGTTTATCGTTACTGCATGAAATCGTTGTTACTGTCTTCCGTCAGCAATTGATGCTTCCTCCAATAACAGTTCAAAACGAAAATAAAGAATATCGAGAGATCCCTCTTTAGGAATACCTATATAAACCGTAATCCGTTGAGTGTAAAGTCTTCGCACGAAAGTCACTTGAGTTGGCGAGTTCATTGCACCCCCAAGTTTCTTTCTTTATATTATACACGCCCATATCGTTCTCGCCCTTGTCCAACTATAGTGGCACTTTCGATTTGAAAAATATACATTTCCCCGATCGAGGCCCTCTCGAAGATACAATAATGGGGACAGTGAATCATATTGCTATATTAATCTATTTATTATTATATTACTGTGTTATGGTCAATTTTCCTTGTTTTTTGCCTGGGCTTCATTATACTGTTATTTGGTTTGTTCTGATGAACACCTTATTCTGGTTATTATGTTTTACTGTATAGTGCTTCCCTCTGCATGTTTCCAAAGTTCAAAGTACGGAACTATGGGCGAATTGTGCGGGGAAAAAGGTAAAGGGAAATTCTTACTCTTTTTGCTCATAATTTACTTTTATAATATATACACTTTCTCGCGTATAACACAACTATCAAACAAACGGTATACCTAGGATACCGCATTATTAATAATTGAAGATCATAGGTAATAATCTTTCGCTAGTCATTTTCCCTCTCTCATAAATTCTCATTTATACACTCATACAAATTCAGAATCACACTCCATATTATTATTAAATAATATAAACTGAAGCCATTTTCATTGGTTGTTTAGTTTATTGATTAAAAAATAATTTTTGTCCGACATATTTCGGAACTACATATATTTTTCCTCTTGAGAACCTAATTTGTTCCTGACCAAACTAGGAAATCATCGAAATTAGACATCAAGCAATTAACCAACTTCTAAAGCAAAACCCTATGTCAAAGAAAAATTGCTTGTAAATAAAAAGCTGAACAACCGATAGAAAGGCTTCCACTTATAATATCCTACAATGCACGTATAAATATAATATATTATAATATATATCACACAAAAGGTTTTCAATACAATATTCAATTTGGTATTATTATAATTGCTACACTTTAAATATAGCAATATTATTGCCCAATATCTACCATTTTCTAATTTCGGAAATGCTCAAAAATAGTTACCCCGCGCATCAGCCTCACGAAAATATCCGCCGCGTTCCACGGAATCCATAAAACGATACGATGATTAATTCCGCCAGCCTCTCAAGAGATTATCTAAAAGGGATGAACTGGCTTGAGCAGTCGAGACGACCAATTTGTCCGGATTCCGTGAGATAAACGCGGACAGCTGACTACGGTAGTGCGGTACCATCATCCACCAGAAGCATCCTTCTGGCTCTCTCTTTCTGCCGTTTCTCTCCACCTCGCGTCCTTCTTTACTCCTCGGCGTTGTCTTCATCATTCTCGAAGGCCGTCAGGAACCGAAGCGTATTCGGTGCGAGATAGCGCAGTTGAGAAACAGCAGACTCCAAGAGCATCCCCCGAACTCCCCCCCTTCTGTACGTACTCGTCGATTCTTAAGAAAGAAAGCAGCACATGGCCCACGAGGTTATCGGGACCGCTTCATAATTTTAGATTTCCGAATACGCAGATTCGTGACCGTTGAACTCAATTTTGTGAGACGCTTCTTCTGTTGCGTATTGCGAGAAGAATTTTTCAGGTTTAGATGCGTGGTTGCGTTGGGTAAGTGCAACACAATAGAATGTAAAATTGAAGTTAGATTCGGGAGTACAAGTATTGGGTTGGAGGGAAAGTTCTGTCGTATTTTAAAGAAACTATTTGAATTAATTTATAAAAATATGTGTTTAATATTAATCATAATACATTTAATGTGTTGTATGATGAATGCCAAACTCTTCTGCAATTTCTCGACTTGTTAAATGTGGATTATTTTCCAACATGGATCGTAAAACATCATTATCGATCTTGGATGGTCGTCCAAATCGATCACTTTCTTGGAGGCCCAGATCCCCGAAACGAAATTTGCTAAACCATCTTTGACAAGTACGAACATTTACAATATCTTTCCCAAATACAGCACATAAATGTTTACATGCAACAGATGCGTTGCTTCCTTTTTGGAATTTATTCAAAATGCAGTGTCGTAAATGCACTTTACCTACTGACATGTTTTTCACTTTAAATATCACAAGTAAATGATGAATGCTAAAAAAGGACTCCTTTTATATTATACAGCAGCTATAAAAAACAAAAAAAATCCGAATGACTCACTAGCCAGATGTTTTTTTTATTTACAAGAAAAATTACCTGCCTATTAAAAATACGACAGAACTTTCCCTCCAACCCAATAGAAGCAAATTCGATTGAAGGGGGTTTGGGGATTATTTGTTTAACTGAAAGTTACTTCGACATCACCCGAATTATTGAATGTTCAGATAATGCTTTTAATATCTTGACAATTCAGGAAAATCTATGTGCGGAAATATATAAGCAGATTCGAAGAAATACAGTTGAGGCAATACTTATAGTTGTGTTGTGTTATATATAATACGATAAGTTGAATACAAGTAAGTTCAACCTGGACCGAGTACGTGAATGTTGAAGCAGTGCTTTGGGGGTCTCGGCGAGTTTGGAAAGTTTGAAAAAGTTTCATGTGCAGAAATATATAAGCAAGTTCGAAGAAATGAGATTTGGGCAATATTTGATTTAAATAAAACCCGTTTCGATTGAAGCTGGGTGCGTAAATGTTAACACGTTGACTGCCAAGCGTATTTTGCTACGTTAGAACTGCAATCCGATGAAATACCGCAGAGTATGATTAAATCGTGCAAAAGAAAAATTACCTGCCTATTAAAAATACGACAGAACTTTCCCTCCAACCTAATACTTGTATGTGTGCTGCACCGAAATTTTACGTCGAAGAAGGGATAGTATAAAAAGCGTATAATCACTTAACTTGATATCATTAATTATATACAATTTTTAGACTCAGTCATTATAATAATTAAAAACGCAGGAATTTTCCACATTTTAATTAGAGCCGGTAGCATATGCCGACGCGCGTTCGACGAAGGGTTAACGAACGGGTTGATTAGGCTTAAAATTCGTGAGAAACTGACAGGGGTTCGTACACGAAGTCGGATGATGAGGGGCTATTGTACGATTTCGAGAAGAAAGAGATTCTTATAGGGTGCACATACCACCTGGCGACTCGAGGGTCGAAATAGCACCGTCTTAATATTCCCAAATGATGCTTGATATTGTTGACGATCAGTCTTGGTATTACAACGCAAGTCCCGTTAACTCAGCTGTTCTTAGTTTTTATTTCCAAAGAAAACCGATAATTTTATCATGACTTTATTAAACAGAAATCAAATTATTGCAAATTATATTAGAAGAAAGACATTTTTTCAGGATCATGCTGGAAGTTCCGGCAATGCATGTAAATTGATATATGGGTATTGCCTTTTCTAATACGGGTAATTTTGAAAATGTAAGTGTTTATTCAATATTATAATTAATTAGGGGCGGTAATTTAAACTATCGACATTAAATTTTGCAACGCTGATATGTATAGAATTAAAAACTTTCGTATGAGTAAAATTGCTATCTAAAATCAGACGATACAGAACGTAGAAATAGGTACTCTTTATGTAAAACTTTATTCTATGAATTATTTACATGTAGAGTTGTTTAGAATGTAAATTGTTTAAGAAATTTTTGAATTAATTTTCATATCTTGCCGTTTCGAATAGCAGGTTTCGCGCTTGAATTCATATGATCGGTGGAATCCTTCTTTATTATACTTCAAAGAAATGGTGTCTGCCTCTGGAAGAACATGCGCCGTAAATTTTACTAATTTGTCAGGACTTCCTTAAAATCGTTGACACCACTTCCCAGTTCACACGATCACTTGAAAGGCGCAAGGTGCTCACATCTTTTTTCCAATCCGCTCACCCTCTTATGTGCCGCCACCCCCGTGAAATGCAGCACGAAAACGGTGGAATCTGACATGTCGCGCAGCCTGTGGGAAGCGATTTTGAAATTACCGCAAAAAATGCTACCAGGCCTCCGGTGTTATCGAATTTGTCCCACGCGAGTTTCAATTCCTCTCAACAGACTTTGGTGTGTCCGGAATTATCCGATTAACTTATTTAAACATGACTTTTCTAATATGGTTGAAAAATAGCTTATTTGAAAACCGATATCTGTGCATTTAGTAAATATGTTAGGCATTGCATTCAGAGAAGCTTTGTAACCACAGATGTTCAGTTGAAATTGCAGGTTTAAGTTTGAGTATGTTGACGAAGTAATTTTATAAAATGCGGTGTTTGGTATTTTAGTTTAGGAGATATAAACAAAGTTTTAAAGACAGATGACAATTGGAATGCACGCTTGAGTGTGGTATATAAATCGGACGAGACTGAGAAGATTGACGGTCGATTGTCAGCTGTCCAATGTGTGTTAATCTGTTTACTATGCCATATCGTTTCTTATCACTTTCTGGCTATTCCCAATATTAATTCAAGAAACAAAATGTTTGATTAAAAATAACTATTATTTCTCAATATATTATTTTACTTTATATTTAATTAGTTTTATATATATACACATATATACTATAATTCCAAAATGTGATTTTATTAACAGATTACACTATTTGGTACTTCATCGGCTAACATATACTTTGCACGAGTCTCTAGATAAACATTTTGTAGAAATTTAATGCAAATTAACTAGATGTCAAAATTCTCCATTATAGTATTTATACTGTTGAGTTTTTTCTTAAATTTTATTTTGAATGATTTCTACTCAGCTCCAACTCTGAATGGCTGATAATTCCACTTCCGCCTACGAGACATGCTTAATCGAATGTTTCCAGGGGAAAACGTTGTTTTGGTCATTTGCGACATTCCCCGCGTCTGCAGGAAAAAAAAAGGAAACGGTTGTTGTGGTCGGGTAGGGTTCAACGCTGTAAAATGGGAGGGTTGGGAATGTAAAAGATTCAAGGAAACTGCAGGGGGTGTCTGAGGATAGAGCGAATCGATTAATCATGCTCACTTTTTGCCCAACGTCGCGGACGATCACTCGATCTCTTTCATTCTCTTTCATTCTCCGCATTCGCTTCTTCTAGAATTCCTTCATTTCGACGAATTCTTCGAGTGCACGCGCTTTTTTTTCTTCTGACTTTTTTTTCGGGCACGTTGTGCACCCTCGCGAGATTTTTCATTTTCAAACAGGGTTGCGCTCATTTGCGCGGATCCATCGATCAGTCGGATGGATGGAAGAGTTCAGGCTCCCGTGAAAATCCTAATGATCGAGCGGCATGAGAACGTTTTTAATCGTTTCGCAGGATACGGTCCGCATTTGCTGGGATCGAAGGGTTTTGTGGAAATAACGGTGAGAGAGTAGGAAATGTGGTTTACGTGTTTGACGAAATGTGTTAGCTTAACATTTGATCGTCTCATGTTTGCATATGTATCATGGGAAGTTTTGTATATTAGTAACAGGGAACAAGATCTTTTCTTCACGGTTTACCAGAAAATTCCTCTTCCAAAGTATACCACACGTGATAAACCTGTTCTTTTCGACCTTCTCGAATTAATTAAAAGTTCGATTTTCTTTAATGTTGTTCTTCGATCTTCTAAATTATTCGAATTAATACGCCTTTTTACTAAATAAAGTTTGGATCATAAAAAAGTATATTATTTCAAATGAATAAAAAGTAGTTGTATGTCATTCCGTTATTACATGTCAATAGCCAATTTGCTGCCAGCCATAAAAAATACTCACACTTCCGTTATATGCTATAATTGTTATGTTCTCAATATTACTGAAATTTCCTTCCTCACGTGACCGCAGCTACCCCTTTCGTCGACCAAAAAAATGCTGTTGTATTTCTGTTATATGTGTATATTATAACTGTTATGTTTACACCATTACGGAGATTTCTGAAGTAAGCTCGTTAATTTATCACAGTCGGAACTTCCTCAAGCCGAGCTAATCGGCGGAAGCAATTTAGGGGAAGACTTGACTACCCGTTCATCGAGTAAATTTTCTATACTGACAGCGGCACGTCGTCGTTCCCACGAAATTTACGTTCCCGTTTCGGGGGAGTCAAATCTTCACCACGTGTTGGTGGATGCATTTGGTACCTGATATCGTATTTACTCTACTTGCCCCTTTTTCCGTCACCCTCATCCTTAGACGTTTTTGTGCTCTACGCTTTTTACCTCCTTCTGTCTATGTTAAGGGCGTCCCATCTAATTCTGTTCCTCATATTTAGTCTCTTGTGTATTCGCTCATCCTTTCTCTTTATCTACGCTATGTGCATTATCCTTTTTATTCTTTTATTTGCATGCATAATGAGACCTTTCTGATTATGATTCTTCGTATACCAGCAACTCCCCTCATTTCTTCTGTGGTAAACTTCTTGTATTACTTATTCACTATTTTGTTCATGTACTTTTTTGTGCGTTCAGCCCTACTGAGTGGTACATTTGTGCCAAGTGCGTCATATCTTCCATTTTTCACTTTTCTAGAAGAGGTAAATATCTGTATTCGCTCATCCTTTCTCTTTGTCAACGCTATGTGCATTATCCTTTTTATTATTTTATTTGCATGCATAATGAGACCTTTCTGATTGTGATTCTTCGTGTACCAGCAACTCCCCTAATTTCTTCTGTGGTAAACTTCTTGTATTACTTATTCACTATTTTGTTCATGTACTTTTTTGTGGGTTCAGCCCTACTGAGTGGTACATTTGTGCCAAGTGCGTCATATCTTCCATTTTTCACTTTTCTAGAAGAGGTAAATATCTGTATTCGCTAATCCTTTCTCTTTATCAACGCTATGTGCATTATCCTTTTTATTCTTTTATTTGCATGCATAATGAGACCTTTCTGATTATGATTCTTCGTATACCAGGAACTCCCCTCATTTCTTCTGTGGTAAACGTCTTGTATTACTTATTCACTATTTTGTTCATGTATTTTTTTGTGCGTTCAGCCCTACTGAGTGGTACATTTGTGCCAAGTATGTTATATCTTCCATTTTTCACTTTTCTAGAAGAGGTAAATATCTGTATTCGCTCATCCTTTCTCTTTATCAACGCTATGTGCATTATCCTTTTTATTATTTGATTTGCATGCATAATGAGACCTTTCTGATTATGATTCTTCGTATACCAGCAACTCCCCTCATTTCTTCTGTGGTAAACTTCTTGTATTACTTATTCACTATTTTGTTCATGTACTTTTTTGTGCGTTCAGCCCTACTGAGTGGTACATTTGTGCCAAGTGCGTCATATCTTCCATTTTTCACTTTTCTAGAAGAGGTAAATATCTGTATTCGCTAATCCTTTTTCTTTATCAACGCTATGTGCATTATCCTTTTTATTCTTTTATTTGCATGCATAATGAGACCTTTTTGATTATGATTCTTCGTATACCAGCAACTCCCCTCATTTCTTCTGTGGTATACTTCTTGTATTACTTATTCACTATTTTGTTCATGTATTTTTTTGTGCGTTCAGCCCTACTGAGTGGTACATTTGTGCCAAGTGCGTCATATCTTCCATTTTTCACTTTTCTGGAAGAGGTAAATATCTGCATTCGCTCATCCTTTCTCTTTATCAACGCTATGTGCATTATCCTTTTTATTCTTTTATTTGCATGCATAATGAAACCTTTCTGATTATGATTCTTCGTATACCAGCAACTCCCCTCATTTCTTCTGTGGTAAACTTCTTGTATTACTTATTCACTATTTTGTTCATGTATTTTTTTTGTGCGTTCAGCCCTACTGAGTGGTACATTTGTGCCAAGTGCGTCATATCTTCCATTTTTCACTTTTCTAGAAGAGGTAAATATCTGTATTCGCTCATCCTTTCTCTTTATCAACGCTATGTGCATTATCCTTTTTATTCTTTTATTTGCATGCATAATGAGACCTTTCTGATTATGATTCTTCGTATACCAGCAACTCCCCTCATTTCTTCTGTGGTAAACTTCTTGTATTACTTATTCACTATTTTGTTCATGTATTTTTTTGTGCGTTCAGCCCTACTGAGTGGTACATTTGTGCCAAGTATGTCATATCTTCCATTTTTCACTTTTCTAGAAGAGGTAAATATCTGTATTCGCTCATCCTTTCTCTTTGTCAACGCTATGTGCATTATCCTTTTTATTCTTTTATTTGCATGCATAATGAGACCTTTCTGATTATGATTCTTCGTATACCAGCAACTCCCCTCATTTCTTCTGTGGTAAACTTCTTGTATTACTTATTCACTATTTTGTTCATCTACTTTTTTGTGCGTTCATCCCTACTGAGTGGTACATTTGTGCCAAGTGCGTCATATCTTCCATTTTCACTTTTCTAGAAGAGGTAAATATCTGTATTCGCTCATCCTTTCTCTTTATCAACGCTATGTGCATTATTCTTTTTATTATTTTATTGGCATGCATAATGAGATCTTTCTGATTATGATCCTTCGTATACCAGCAACTCCCCTCATTTCTTCTGTGGTAAACTTCTTGTATTACTTATTCACTATTTTGTTCATGTATTTTTTGTGCGTTCAGCCCTACTGAGTGGTACATTTGTGCCAAGTGCGTCATATCTTCCATTTTTCACTTTTCTAGAAGAGGTAAATATCTGTATTCGCTCATCCTTTCTCTTTATCAACGCTATGTGCATTATCCTTTTTATTCTTTTATTTGCATGCATAATGAGACCTTTCTGATTATGATTCTTCGTATACCAGCAACTCCCCTCATTTCTTCTGTGGTAAATTTCTTGTATTACTTATTCACTATTTTGTTCATGTACTTTTTTTGTGCGTTCAGCCCTACTGAGTGGTACATTTGTGCCAAGTATGTCATATCTTCCATTTTTCACTTTTCTAGAAGAGGTAAATATCTGTATTCGCTCATCCTTTCTCTTTATCAACGCTATGTGCATTATCCTTTTTATTCTTTTATTTGCATGCATAATGAGACCTTTCTGATTATGATTTTTCGTATACCAGCAACTCCCCTCATTTCTTCTGTGGTACCTAAACTTCTTGTATTACTTATTCACTATTTTGTTCATGTACTTTTTTGTGCGTTCAGCCGTACTGAATGGTACATTTGTGCCAAGTGTGTCATATCTTCCATTTTTCACTTTTCTAGAAGAGGTAAATATCTGTATTCGCTCATCCTTTCTCTTTATCAATGCTATGTGCATTATCCTTTTTATTCTTTTATTTGCATGCATAATGAGACCTTTCTGATTATGATTCTTCGTATACCAGCAACTCCCCTCATTTCTTCTGTGGTAAACTTCTTGTATTACTTATTCACTATTTTGTTCATGTAGTTTTTTTGTGCGTTTAGCCCTACTGAGTGGTACATTTGTGCCAAGTGCGTCATATCTTCCATTTTTCACTTTTCTAGAGGAGGTAAATATCTGCTTAACGCGATGCTGTCCTCATTTTGCCTCTTTATGTGTCTACTTACCTTCTTTTGTCAGCAGGCATATTTAATTATTTCTGAATTTAAGAAGCATCGAGACCGCTTGTTGCACAAATTGAAATGAGCGAATCTGAAACTGGTTGGTACACAGCTCGATTCCTGAATTAACTGCTTTTCCCCGAATTACTAATTACCAAAGACTCATTTATGCCTCTATCGCTCAGTTTCTAGCCAAGCGCTAGGAAAAGTATTTAGATTTTCGACAGGTCCTGTTTTTGCTTTGGTAGTAATTTTTTTATTTTGTAGCAGCATTTATTTTATTTTAACCCTTTGCACTCGGACATGTTTCTTCAGGAAGTAGCGAATAACGCAGCATTTCGTTTAAAATGGTATAGTGTCGTTTAAAATGGTATAAGTACCTTATTTTGTCAGCAGGCATATTTAATTATTTCTAAATTTAAGAAGCATCGAGACCGCATGTTGCACAAATTGAAATGAGCGAATCTGAAACTGGTTGGTACACAGCCCGATTCCTGAATTAACTGCTTTTCTCCGAATTACTAATTACCAAAGACTCATTTATGCCTCTATCGCTCAGTTTCTAGCCAAGCGCCAGGAAAAGTATTTAGATTTTCGACAAGTTCTGTTTTTGCTTTGGTAGTATTTTTTTTATTTTGTAGCAGCATTTATTTTATTTTAACCCTTTGCACTCGGACATGTTTCTTCACGAAGTAGCGAATAGCGCAACATTTCGTTTAAAATGGTATAGTGTTGAAAAAAATACTCTGCTCAAATCATGTTTTGCATACAACTTCGCTGATACATTTATGTTGAAACAAAATCGAAATTTTATAGTCTATTGTTTTCGAATGCGTTATAGTTCATTCACCAATGTGCATTGCGGGTTTATTCAAACACATATCGCAGTAATAACTTGTTTATGATCTTTCACGTGTCATTCTTTCTTCCGAGCATATACAATGTTTATACAATAACTTGCAGTTTATCATTCAGCCTATTGCATGAATATATAGAAGGTTGTTCTTGCAGTCGCTAGAATTCTCCTCGCAGTTTATTGACCACGAATTGACTAAATATTAAATAGCACACAGATTATTAATTCTATCTCATTGCCTTAACTTGTAACTCCCCGGAAAAATTTTAAGGAAACAAATATTTGAACAAACGTTTTCTGTACATACATTTTCCTCAGTAATAATACGAAGTATCTTCGTGTCCCCTCAGAGGGGACAGTCGAGTGCAAAGGGTTAAAGTAATTTCGAAGAGGCATCGGCACAAAGTGCGTTTCCTGAATTACTGATTACTGAAGACTCACTTATGCTCGTATCACTCAGTTTCCAGGCAAGCGCCAGGGAAACCATCGAGATTCCCTGCAAAAGCAGTTTTTATCGGTCCGGAAGTCGTCCCGTCGATCCGGCCAGTAACCCTTCTTGAAACTTTTTTGTTTCGCCGATGCACGTCCCACACCGCCGTGGGAACTTTCGGGAAAACGCGCGACCCCGTTTAAGAGCGCAGGGGTTGTGCGCCTTTCACCCGTGACGCTATATTTAAATTTCCTCCCGGCGAAAGTGAGTCGCGCGTCGAAAGCAGCCCCAAGCAGCTCGCTGCGGATAAAAAACAAGACGGACGGGCGTTTGCATCGGAATAGACGAGAATTTTATTTCCACGGGCAATCGGGGTCTTCACGAAAATCTGTTGGCAGGGGTTTTGCGACACGCACGTGTTTTCGGATTAACATGACACTTTCACTCTTTTATTTTGGGGTCGAACTGAGGAGTTCATGTAAAACGACGAATGAGAAGCCTTTTTATGGGGTAAATGAGCTTACCACTCCGCGGTAATATGCGATGTATCTGTTTTGTTCTACACGAATACTTACACAGAAATATGTATAATATCACATATATGAATATCGTGTATATGAGCATTGCGGATAATAAGAATATTGTGTGTACAGCAAAAAATATAAAACAAAAATTGGCTTTATCCGTACATTGCCGTTGAATTAAAATAATAATTTTGTAAAACTGACTTTAATACAATTATTCATACAACAAAAATAGAAAACAAAAACTGACTTCACACACACTGCCGTTAAATTGACATAACCGTTTCACACAATTTACTTTAAATACCGCCATTTTAACCCTTAATGCTCCGGCACATTTTCGCAGCGGAACGAGTGAAACGGAGTTTTATTTTAAGTGAGAAGCATCTGAATGTTTTTAATTAATTTATTTTATAAATGCAGCAAATGAAAGATAAATTTTGTAATTCACCATGGTGTGTATAATCTCCCATGTGCATCTTAGGTTTATTTGCAAACATGTTACATTATCAGTAATGTGAAGTGTCAGAATTATAATCAACAGAGCTTTTAACAGGTTCACTCTCAACATTCTATCATAATAATTAAGCGATAACAGTGGAGATATGGATCACGACCCAGTTATCAAAAAAAAGCATTTTAAGCGCAATCAGTTATTCGGTTCCGCAAGCACTTTTGAAACACAGCATCATAAATCGCTGCAAACATGTTACATTATCAGTAATCGATCCAGGTTTCGCATATACAAGCGATCGCAGCAAAGTGTCGTGTAAACAGCGATAGTCCGGTAAATCGCGTCAACATTCGTTTCATAACTATCCCGTGTACTACGCAGTTCGATAGCCAAATTAGATGATCCGCGAGAATCGGCAACTCTCGCGATCCTAATCAGCCCCGCGAGGAATATTCACTCCGACTCTCGTAATCGTGTCATAGTACGATAACGCGAACCCAAGTATTTTTGCGGCCAGATTGCGCGATTAGAGAAAGTGCGGAATTTTGGTTGTCGATAAGATAAATCGCGGGTGAGAAAAACGCCAAAAAAAAGAAACGCTCGCGCAGAAACGCTGACAATTCCGCGGCGTCCGGTAATTCGCGCTTATCGCTATTCGATCTCGTATCAGCGGAAAAGTAAAATCGCGCGCGGGTCCGTAAAAAATCTGTAATTTTTTTCTAAAATAGTTTTGCCGAAACGCGCTCAGTGATCTTCGCCATTTCGCGTGTGTTTTCTATATATGTGTGTGCAAGTGTAAGTGGGTGTATGTTCTGTCTACCCTTGTTGCGGGGACCTTGAATATTGCAGTTGCATCGGCGTGCCGCCCCGAGAGAGACGAGAAGGTAAAGGACAAACGTATAATATGATCTAACAGATTGTGGCCATGCCTTCGTGCGAATCGCGAAATCTCGATCCATAGATCCTCACGTTCGCCTCGCCGGGCCTTAAGCCGAGCGCTGCGCAACACGAACACGTCTACCTCGTGGCTCGTTAATGCGTTCGCCCTCTCCTTAAACTGGACGCATTAAAATCGTCGACTAATTATGGCGCCGTTTACCATATTGCTTTCTTCTTTGCGCGCGGCTAGTCACGTTTCGTTTTTGTTTCTGCTGCCGATGCCTTTTTCGCCGCCGCTCGCTGCGCGCAGACGATTAACATACGCGGTTGATTATTTATGAGCCGGCGACGCGTACGACTTGATTATAGATATGAACGTTTATTGGTCACGTTGTTTATGCGAGGAAACTGGTACGCGCGAATGTTTGCACAGGGGAGACTTTTGCGCGGGAACATTGTCGGGCGGGTTGAACGGTGGAAATGAAAGGTGGGGAGAGAAATGCATATAAGCAGGATTCTATGGGATTTGTAGATAATGGAAAGTATATACCCGTATATTTTTGGCATAACAGATTTTCTCGAATGTACAGTACTTATTTGTAATAATAATTAATCGTAATTCTGTAAAATCTTACGGTATATTTATTTATTTATTCAAAGACGAAAAAGTCGTATCCTAGGATAGTAAATGTGCTTAAAACAATTAACTTACACCAATATGTAAATACGCGTGCCACATTATCTTACATCGATGTTCCCCAGCATACGTTACAAGAACATTTTGACAAACATAATTTCATACTTATTTATTTATCGCCCACGAAGTATCTGCCTACAATAGTGAAACCGCTTAATACAATTAACCCATCCCGCTATTCTTCAGTACACGTTACAACAACGTTTCTACAGACACCATATCTGACCACAGCAAAAATCAAGATCCCTACGCGCGTCGCACCCTCCCAAACCAAAATTTCGCAGCATCGCAAAGCATGAACACTCCCACATACGTCAAGCCGCCTTTTACCCTCTGCACATTCGCAAGTCCCACAGGCAAGACCAAGACGGTCTCCTCCCTCGTCACCGGGCAACAATTTTAATCGCGCAGCCCGCGTCGCTCTCCAACCGATCGACGCCACGATGATCGCGCAGGTTGATCACCACTGCCGGCATTCAGCGATTCAGGGTCTGTGGGCCTCTACGATAATTACACGGTACGAGCTGCGAGTCGGGCCAGGAATATATGTTCGATCGGCCGGTTTTTGAATTATTTGAAAAGAGACAGACCCTGGTATAACCGCGATATTATGGTATCGCGATTCCTCTACCTCCTCCCCCACCCTCCGCCCCCCTCATCTTCGACCCCCATACCACTTCGGCCCCCGTCCCCCTGCCTCCTCCGCTCGCTTTTTTGCCTCCTCTTTTCTCCCCCGTCTCTCCGTTCATCATTTCTGCCCCCTCCCCCTGCTCGCCCTGCTTCCCCTGCCTCGTCTGCCTCCGCTCGCTTTGGCATGTGCGACGGCGAAGTTTCGAAAATTGCAAGGGAAAGCGCGAACAGTGGGTAGGGGCCGGCCGTGATAAATTGCGAACGCTCGGAAAGGGAACGTTACAATTAGACGAACGACTTATCGGACGATAGATAGTCCGAGCGAGAGGGCAGATAGACGCCGAGGCGGTGGGAGGATGGACGCAATTTTTCATGCGCCTGAATCGCGCACGATAATCTGCCGACTTGAGCGATCCTTTTAATTAGGTGGAGTACGAGGAGAGATGCGCGGATAGTCGCCGGACACTCCACGGTAATATTGATTTGAATACCTTCTTTGGCGGCCGATTAGATTAGATTAGGCCGATCGGCTTATCGCGGGGGGAAAGTGGGCGCGAGGCGCGATAGTTTTGGCCTGGCGATAACGGGAGGCGCGGGCGTGGAAAGAAACGGCGGTCCTGGCGGAGTTTCACAGGGTTCGGTGGACGCTCGAAGTACCGCGAAGACGGCTTCACGCGAGGAAGTTAACGCTGGAAGTGCGGAGATGTATGTAGGCATACGGCATTAATCGGGGAAATGTGTAGGTACATGAGAGGCAGAGTTTGAACAAACGGTTGTCCGTAGAATTGGATAATAAAGATCAACAAAGTTGTTAGAATGTAAAAGTGCAGAGCTTGCGTAATTTTACTTGTGAAATCTGAAACTCTTCTGAAATGGCGTGAAAAAATTTCAATTCATTTAAAATATAATGAGTGTATGATTTTTAATCGTTTAGTTCTATACATTTACACCAATTTATATTTGTTCTACATGAAGGCGTATTTAGATTGTTGGTACTGCCTGCATTCGGACGAATATTTAGGTATAATAACAATTACAGAACATTATTTACGGTAAAGAAGAAAATAATTCACGATTCTTTCTATTTCAACAATTTTTTCCAGTTATAATTTACCTAAAGTCTGCGATATGTGTTTCACGTCGAAAATAACGTTAAATTCTGTACTTGCACATGATATCTGAAAGACATACAAAATGCACTTCACATTCCCCCTTACACGAACATGCCACTACCCCTTGACGAACAATTTCCAATCTACCGAAGCGTCTCACGGCATAATTCATGATTAGCCGGTTCGCGAATCTTTCGTTCCAATTTCGTGTGGACAGAGAACCGTACACGAAACAGAGACACAAGACACGTGACCCCGATGAGATGAAGGAAAACGATCAAAGATCCAGATGAAGAAACGCGTCTCAGGTAGTGATGATTTTAAGACGCTTGCTTGTAAACTCTCAAACAAATGAAGCAAACAGATTTTTTTTTGTCAGATTGCACATACGTTGAGAGTCTATTGGTCTGAAATTCTAGAGACTTTTATGATTTATAGGGTATCAACAGCGTGGTTCAGTTTCGAATTAATATACTAACTTTACATGCATTCAAGCTTTACAATACCTAATTTCACGCTGTTAAAACTATTCAATACGTTCAAGTATTACAATACAAGAATTTCAAACTTTAAAAATCATTCGAGACTTCAAGCAACCCAGTTTTTGACGCATACGATACAGACCCATCCACATTATGAATGCCCATGTGCCTTCGAACGCCAGCATCTTCCGAGTCGGTCCCGTTCCGAAACCCACGACGTCTTGATACCGCTTGAATGCCAACACTAGTCTCGGGTCCGTGGAATCGATTTTAACCCCGCTCGCGTCATTACTGCCCGCTGAAAAACAATAATCCGCCGTGTGTGCGTGCTCCCACGGGAACGAGAAAGAACGTCCGCCCCTGCTTGCAGATGTTATAATTTCGAAATGGCGCAATTTCCAGCCGGCCGAGCCCCCCGACTTCGGCTTTCGGGAAGATACCGAGCATGGGCGCAATAAAACGAGGTGGAACGGGGAGAGAAAAAGAGAAAAAGGGGGGAGAGAAAAGAGAGTCCGAATGCTAGGAGATGCGACTGCGGATATATCGTACGATCGGCAGAATGGATTAAGAGAGGAAGGGCGGTGGGAAGGGGTAATCGGTAAACGAGAGACGGGAAGGATGAGGGATGAGACGAAATCGAGTGCCGCAAGGTGGAAGGGAGAGAGGACGCTGAGAATATGTGACTGTGTTTAGATATGGAAATTTCGCGGACAGATGTGCGCTGCGAATTGAAGATGCGTGCGAAGTATTTTTATTTGCCCGTTTTCGCTTTATGTGCGAGGTGTAAGATGGAGGGACAATGACATTTGGAGAGATAATGTATGCATGGGGGAAAGATGGCTAATCATAAATATGTGAAATAAATTAGGAAGCAGGAATGTCGGAAATGGATTCATGCGGTCCGGAGTTTATGTATCGCGGCTTATGCGCGTGCTAAAAAATCGGAGGGTTATGTTAAATCGGGGATTGTTAACATAACGTCTTACTCATTTATATATATAGTATTCGCAGAGTATGATTTAAAATTTTTGTGAAAATTAGTTTATTACAGAGTACCTTCAAATTACCATATTCGCGTCGCGGAATTATGAAAAAAACGAGAGAAACGAGGGATGAGACAAAATCAAATGTTGCAAGACAAAAGGGCGAGACAATGAGAATGTGTTATTGTGTTCAGATATGGAAATTTCGCGGACAGATGTACGACGTGAATTGAAAGTCCGTGCGAAGCGTTTTTATTGTTCCCTTTTTTGGGTGGATAAGGTACAAGGCGATGAAACAATGTACTTGATAAAAATGGATACGACGTGCATGGGGAACTATGTAAAAGAAAAGTAATAAGAGATGAAATTCTGAATTAGTAACGTATAGGCACAAGTATAAGTAGTCAAATTTCTTAAGGTAGAAACTCGGTAATTCACGTGTCCTATATATTCCAAAATTTCGCTTGTTTTCGGATCGCGTGTGAAATAGCGAATCGTTAAAAAATCACTAAGGAGATAACGCAGTCCAATATAATAAACGATTATCTAACTAGAACAAGTACGCGTCATTTGCATCACTCTTATCAAGTATCAGATCACGCACGCTCGAGATCATATCTCGCAAGTACCGAGACAATCACGCTTAAGCTCCGAAACTTCAAACACAGCCACCCGTGAATTAAAAACCGCAGCTGCTCTTCAAAAAGTCTATTACAGCGAGCTCATCTAATTACGCCGTCATGTACCACATTATCATAAAATCCCACGGCTAGGACATTACATATCGTGAAATTGCACAATTAATCACGTTTTTCTTTACATTCGCCCTTTTACCTGTTTCGCCCAAATGGCCCCAATATAAAAAAATCTAATTCCGCAACCGAACGCATCAACCTCGCACGCGTGCGCATACACGTCAGCCGCTTATCACATATTCCCTCCCGCCAGGCGAGACTCCGTAAATCACTCGGTCAAAAACTATCACCGCGTATGACAGAATTCACCGCGTCTCCTCTCCTGGAAGTCGTCACGTCCGTCATTTGAATACGATAACCACACGGTATCGCGAAATTAAAGATATCGCCGCGCGTATAAGAGAGCGGACGCCCGCTCGTAATCGGTAATCAAGCGACAGAGTAAACGTAAAGGGGTCGAGCGAGAGGGAAAGAGCGGACGAGCGGAGAAAAAAGCGGCAAAAGAAAGAAACGAAGGTGTCCGTGGGGAGCTCAGGGGTGCAGGGGACAAGATCGGCATTGGCAAAAGGCATAGGCGCCGAGCGGCGGAGATCGCAACAAATGACTGTGTTTAAACTTGAACGTGACAAAATTTAAAAATCCCGCCCGAGGCCCGACGCTGGGATGAGGCGGCCGAACGCAGTGCATCGCCAGGACGGAAGGGAAGGTGGAGGATAAAGGTCTCGTCTCTTGCTCGGACTTTGCGTCGTCGAGCACTCTCGGTCTGCGTCGCTCACGCGCACGCTTCCTTTTTCTCCCTTTTCGGACGCTTCCGCCCTCCTTTTACCTTCGCCCGCGTTTCCTCCGCCCTTTTGCTCTCGTTCGCGCCGCGATACCGATTCGTTTTGCTCGCGTTTATGCGAAATTGGCTGTAATTGCGCGGCGATGGGGTTGCCCGGCGCAGTCCGCGCTGCGAAAACATTTGACGGATGTCGGGCCCGAAATTGCGCGTGGAGCGAGTTTCTGCAAATTTCGATGTTCGCGGGTGCGCGACTCTGTGTCGGCAGGCCGCGGCGTTTTTGGCGGAGGGTATGGAGGTGGACGAAATGAGAAGTGCGGGGAGAGGGAATTCGTGGTTTATTTTGCGTCAGCTCGTCGGACGGCATATTGAGGTGCTTTTCAACGATCTTGAATTAGGCCGTTTTTGTAAGCGTTGGTACGCGGGTCTTTATGGAAGTGGATGGAGTACTGAATATAGGAAAATGGACTTCTTGGTTTATTTTGTCTCAGGTCGCCGGGCAGAATATTAAGACAGTCTTGAATTAGATCGTTTTTATAAGCATACACAGGTTCTGAGTGTAATACAATAGCGAATTTTTATATCATTTATTCAGAGTACAGTTGTTTCATATATCACACATATGCATTGCTTCAGTCGCGAATTTTTACATTTGCTTAATTAAGATAATTTTTGATTAATAATAGTGGCTAATAAGTACATAATACAAATTTGCATCCAAATTCATTTCCCCCCGAAGTTTCGTATTTTTAAATTCCATATGACCTATACCTCAATATTTCTCCGTCTAATATCGCATATCTACATCTTTCCTCGTTAATCTCGCGTCGAACATCATTTGACCCACGGTGTTTCTTCAGCCCATCTAATTCCATATACTAATAACGCATTTGACACGAAGACACACACCCACAATCCCTCTCCTTCTCGCATTCCTAAATCACAGAAACTATTACTATATTTTTTTTCTAACAACTTTCGATGACTTTCATTAATCCTATGATACGCGTACGTCTCCAAATTCGCTTCCACCTCAGGTTTCTCATTTTCATATTCCGTATATCCTACGCCTTACTTCTCCAGCTGATGTCGCATACCTACATCTTTCTCCGTAAATCTCGCGTCAAACATCATCCCTCCCCACCACTTTCTGTCAGCCACCCTAATTTACCACACTAACAACGCACTTGATCCGAAAACACACACCCACAGTCCCTCTCCTTCCCGCATTCCTAAATCACAGAAACTATTACTATATTTTTTTTCTAAAAACTTTCGATGACTTTCATTAAGGGGTTATTCCTACTTGGGTTGGTGAAAAAAATCGACTTTTTTTTTATTGCATTTTCTTAATGTACATCATTTTAAGAATATTTCCTCAAAAGTACATAAGAATCGGAGCACACGTTCAAAAATTATAAGCGTTTATCTGGAGCGCTACTATGTATGATTAGTAAAGAGCTTGAAACTTTAAACGCGATTATCTCGAAACTGTGTTTCTTAAAACATACCGTTGCGGTGACCACGATTTCTCAAAAACTACTTCACCGATCGGACTCTAATTTTATATACTTATTTGTCATTGCAATAGGCAGGGCCTAAACGAAGTAGTTTTTGAGAAATCGTGGTAACCGCAAGTGATGAAAATAAACTGAAGCTCTAGGAGAAGAGCTACATTTCCTCAATTTTTTAATATTTTTTTATAAAAAAATTTATACAAGTACCGGTAAATACGTACTTTTTGGTAGTATTTTGCAAATTTTAATTAGTACTCACTAAAATGGCAAAAAAAAATGTTGAATATCATGTCATTTCGCCGATCCCAAGCAGGCATAACCCCTTAATGCTACGATACACGTACGTCTCCAAATTCACTTCCACCTCAGGTTTCTCATTTTCATATTCTGTATATCCTCCGCCTTACTTCTCCAGCTGATGTCGCATACCTACATCTTTCTCCGTAAGTCTCGCGTCAAACATCATCCCTCCCCACCACTTTCTGTCAGCCACCCTAATTTACCACACTGACAACGCACTTGATCCGAAAACACACACCCACAGTCCCTCTCCTTCCCGCATTCCTAAATCACAGAAACTATTACTATATTTTTTTTCTAAAAACTTTCGATGACTTTCATTAAGGGGTTATGCCTACTTGGGTTGGTGAAAAAAATCGACTTTTTTTTATTGCATTTTCTTAATGTACATCATTTTAAGAATATTTCCTCAAAAGTACATAAGAATCGGAGCACACGTTCAAAAATTATAAGCGTTTATCTGGAGCGCTACTATGTATGATTAGTAAAGAACTTGAAACTTTAAACGCGATTATCTCGAAACTGTGTTTCTTAAAACATACGGTTGCGGTGACCACGATTTCTCAAAAACTACTTCACCGATCGGACTCAAATTTTATATACTTATTTGTCATTGCAATAGGCAGGGCCTAAACGAAGTAGTTTTTGAGAAATCGTGGTCACCGCAAGTGATGAAAATAAACGGAAGCTCTAGGAGAAGAGCTACATTTCCTCAATTTTTTAATATTTTCTTATAAAAAAATTTATACAAGTACCACTAAATACGTACTTTTTGGTAGTATTTTGCGAATTTTAATTAGTACTCACTAAAATGGCAAAAAAAAATGTTGAATATCATGTCATTTCGCCGATCCCAAGCAGGCATAACCCCTTAATGCTACGATACGCGTACGTCTCCAAATTCACTTCCACCTCAGGTCTCTCATTTTCATATTCTGTATATCCTCCGCCTTACTTCTCCAGCTGATGTCGCATACCTACATCTTTCTCCGTAAATCTCGCGTCAAACATCATCCCTCCCCTAATTTACCACACTGACAACGCACTTGATCCGAAAACACACATCCACAGCCCCTCGATGCCGCGTCCCTAAATATCGGCACCAACGGCAAAAGCCGGGAAAGCGTGCGCTGTAGAATCAGCTGGCATCGATCTCGGTGAGGGTGGAATTTCCATTTTTTCTTGGCCGTCGCCGTCAAGGAGGTGAGAGACGGACGGGAAAAAAGCTGGCCGCGAGGAATCCGGAGGTGGAGTAAAGGAAGGGAGCGAGAAGGCGCGCGCGGGACAGAAGGAGACGGAAATCTGTTCGCCTCGGTCAAACACCCCGCGCGTATAGTGGCTCCCTATGACTCTTGAGTTTCGAGGCGCTCTCCGGAGCTCTATCTGTTCGGCCAGATCTCGCCGGCCGGGAATGATTTTCGAAATATGATTAATTGCCCCGCCGTGGCATTTCTTCCAGTGCGAGGAGAGGCCGGCTCTGTCGGCGGATATTTTTCTGCTGGTAACGCTTCACGTCGCGCACGAATCGAGAAAACGAATTCCAGGTTTTCGGCCGCGTGAGCCGAAGATGAGCGGCGTGATGGGTTGTGGTAACTGGCGATTGGGTGTCGTGTGGTTAGTCGGCTCTGCATTTTGGTATGGCGTGTCTGGGCATCGTTGTTGGTGTGATGGGTATTTGCATGTGCACGGTTGCGCTTTTCTGCGGATTAATGCGTTTACACAGTTGTGTGTATACAAATCATGAAAATTTATCCGTGTGAATTTTGTATCGGCCGATTAGTCGAATGCGGGAAAATTATTATATGTTTGATGCGTTTATACGTTATGCATGTGCAGACTGTGCGTAGGTGAAGTGAAGTAATTTGACGGATGTTCGTATAATGTACATATTTACTTATCGCCACGTCTGTAAATTTACCGAGTATCTAACATAGTGGATCAAGTCAATTTATTGAGCGTCTAACAGAGGCGATAGAAGGAGTCTTCAGAAAATGTATACAGGAGAGTGTAGGATTTTATTCTCGAAAAATCACTTCTGTCTTCTGACTGGTTTCTATTTGGTAATATGCATATCTACGTGTATCTTTATTTCTGTCCCTCATTTTGGGGCACCGCGTCTCTTTCTAATATGTATTCTGTTTTCGACGCACAGTAGAACGAAAACACGTTTGCTTAATACGTGTTTCGTGTCGGTTTAAGATTGAATGTTAGACGTTAATGTATTTCTCAATCGCCTTCGGCGAAACGGAATTTAATGGACGCGAAATGCGAGGGTAACCAGTATTTGGCATTTTTCGTGGATTGATTATCATTTTTCTTCGTTTCTCTATCAATCACTCAGAATATTTCAAATGTAGATTAGCATTCGATTTCTCGTTACCACTCAGAAAGTGTTCACTTTAGGAA
Organism: Cryptocheilus praepositus; assembly: GCA_033815515.1. Classification (NCBI taxonomy): domain Eukaryota; kingdom Metazoa; phylum Arthropoda; class Insecta; order Hymenoptera; family Pompilidae; genus Cryptocheilus; species Cryptocheilus praepositus. The sequence continues at coordinate 2,276,881 of JAWWQZ010000190.1, forward strand.
ATGTTGGTAGCTGCCGTAATTTTGTCAGAACTTATCACAAATCAGAATATTTTTAGCTTTCCTACCAATTATTTAGAGTAACCGAGTAATTAAATTTAAATCCGTTCCACAGAAGGTGATCTCGCATATGTGTAATGGATATTGATATAGACTATACATTTTTTTCTTGAATCCATTGCCTAAATCGCATCCATGCTACATTGCGCAGTTTCGGTGTACCTAAATCAAGAAATTCTCGTCATCAGAAAATCGTTCTCGGCACCTTCACATTGACATATTGAAATTTTCCTTGTGAGAAATTTACTTGTAATCGGACCGAAAAATTAAATTTATGTTCGTTTCAGAGAAGGCAACATCGCGCGATTGTGACGAACATTCTTATACACCATATTTTTTTTCTATCCACCGCATAAATCGCATTCATACTAACATAATGTAATCTCGGCGCATCTAGATCAAGAAATCCTCGTCATCAGAAAATCGCTCCGGGCGCCTCCAGATCGACGCATTGAAACTCTCGTTATCAGAAAATTGCTCGCGACCGGGGCGCAGGAACGTCCGCAATAAAGATTGTCACTTCTCGGAATCGCCGTGCTGGGAGGGTGGAGGGGAGGGGGAGATCGGCATCCTCGCCCGCCGGATTAATGCCCCGAGTGAAAGTCCAATTACATTGACAGTAATTACACCGCGAGCGACGTGGAAAAAATGATTTCCGTTATGAGACGGACTGTACGGCAAAGTCGAAAAGGAACGTTGCACGATGAATAAGAACGGCTTAAAGAGGAGAGAAAAAGGGATCGCAGGAGTGGGAGCGTCTCAGCTCTCCGCTGAACGGAGATCGCCGGGTCCAGAATCCGTGCGGCGAAACGAAGAAACACGCGGGACCAAAAGAGAAGAACCGAACGCGTGAAACGCGGTCGGTGATGTATTAGTTTTAACGCATACAGGCGCGCGAGCGGGCGAGCCTCGTGGCCATTACAATGCGTCGAGGCTCTCTCGACTTCGAGATATCTCGAATCGGAGCGCGTTCGATTCATTTAAGAGATAAGATCTTTCGTTCGAAATATGAATATTATATTATAAGCGCAGTCAGTTCTCTGGCCTACACCCCCCACCCCCCGACCTCCGGCTCTCTCCTGCTTTGGTCTCCTGCTCCAGTCTCTCTCCACGCTCTCCAGCGGACTTTCCTCCTTTTTTCCCCCGTCCTGCCTCTCGCTGTCCGCCTCCGTCTCCGCCAAAGCGAATGCCTTTACGCCGGCGACGCGGCCGAATACGCGACCGAATACGCGACCGAATACACTCGGTGCCGTTCCGCTCGAATATGAAGACCTTTCTGCAGCGCGGCACAGAAAAACGAGGAACGCGAGTCGTCAATTAATTAACAATAAATCGGCGGCTGATCGGCGACCGTCATGTTAGAATGAGAAATCGACGGGCCGCGGGCCATTAAGTTAACGGAAGAAACGCCGATGGCATTCGTTACGTGCGGCTCCGCGGACGGGGAGGTTAATAACAATTTCTTTCGCCGGGTCGCGGCGTGTATGCACATGTGTGCAATGAAAGGGGCCGAACGGCGGGAGGGGGAGGAAGAGTGAATGTGAAAAAAGGCAGGGGCGGGCGGCGTAACAATGAGTGCGGGGGTGAGGAAGCTTGAGGATAGGGGCACGTGGCGGGAGGGGAGTTTTTGCGGTGTACGGCTACGTGGCCGTATGGGATTGGGGGGAATTGTTGGGGGTGGTTACGTGGTAGGCTGCTGAGCGCGACGATTTTGGGGCAGGCGGCAGAGGGTTTAGGAGTTAATGCGGAAGATACAGGTTTTGATTACTAATTCATCTTTTTATGACTGTGGCAATCCTTATCCTGCGTTTTTGATAAATGTTTTTTTTGAGGCCGTATCCAGTTACGGTGACGTTTAATCGGTGAAATTGTACTGTGGAACAAAATGGCAAAGATGATTACTAATATTTTCAACCTTGGCTGCAAATTCACGCTTTGAAAAGAATAATAATAAAATATGCGCAACACGATATGCACAGTATAATATCCCTCAATTTTTCTTATACACGCATCAGTAAGAAACCCCGGAGCTTCGGTCTACAACTCAAGACGCAGTGCTATATTAAAAAAAGTACATCACCTACACGTTATAATTATATTTTAGCATCAAAGCATATTTAACCAATTCCCTTAACTTCCAAAGCTTTTTTTGAGCCAACAATAACTAAATCAGCCAACACAGTACACGTACTCCCAAGAGTAACTATCGCAAGCAAGTCCCAAGTGGACACGTAATCTAAGAGTGGAGGGAGAAGGAGGAGAATGAGCGAGAGAAAAAAGGTGCGGGTCAGTGTGCGTAACAATAAATTCGTTGCGGGGGTGGGGAATTGAAGGAACGAGCGCGTACTTTGTAATTCATTTAATAAAGCAGAACTCTCGACGTTTATGTATTAGAATAGACGTGAGAAACGACGCGAGTGGCGAGGCGAGGGGTTGGCCGCGTGTAAAGTGACTAGAGAGAATCATAGGATGTGGACGAGATAATAATAATAGATGATCATGTATTACAAGCCATAAACGTCAGCCGCGGACGTTTGTATTTTATTTTCCACGAGCATGAGGGTCGCCGCGCGCACGTTAAACGTACGCAAGAACTCGACTCGCGGGTCTGACTTTATTTTAAACGTAATCACTTTACCGGGGCACCGACTGCGACGACATAGCGATCGTTTCTTCTTGCTGTTTCGCGATTGATGGTAAATGCTGACTGCCACACGTCACGATTCGACCGTGGACGGTATTCTACAAGTCAAATAATGCCGTCGGATGCGGCGATGTTTGCGTGTGGACGGGATTGTGCATGCGTTGGGCATTTTTACCATTGTTAAATCAAAGCACTTGAGTTTAGAGGGGTTCAATTAATTTCAACGCGAGCATTCAGAGTTATAAAGGCATTTGCATTGACAATATAATATTATATTAAGAATGTACGCAGTACATCAATAATAATACATTAATGTTTATATTTCGTGCACATTTTACAATATATTATCATGAGTTCCGGTACAACTAAATTAAGTAACTTCGTATACGTTCATACATGAAAATAGCCATAACGTCAAAATCATACATTTCACCTGCACATTACGCTGCTCACAACCTTCCCGTGCAACCGAAAAACCTGCATAACTACTGTCTTGTAAACATAACTCCTCTCCCCTCTCCCCCCTTCGTCCTCCGCCTCTGTCTCTCCCTCATTTCATCCGAAGCGCAGCAAATAGAAACTATTTCGTTACCCAAGCCCGCGTACAGCAATCCCAACGCTGCCAATAATCATGGAGTTTTATAGCGAACCGTCCGATCGATCCTGTGGCCTCACACTTTCTCACCGGTCATTGGGCCCTTACATTCATCTCCGCACACGCAAACATCACCGAACACTCGGCCATCGTACCCCCATACACACGACACACGCGCGCCCATCACTACACATCGGCGCACGTATTGGCGGATTAAACGCGATGCTCGATTCTCATAAGCATTATTAACACACGCAGTGGGACCCACGCACACAACGGTCCGCCATTGTCCACGCGTTGAACGGTAATACACCAGGGGCGTGAGTGAGAGAGAGCAAAAGAAGAAGTCCGATGTCGGGATCCATGGGACGGGACGAGGACAGACAGTGCGAGGGGAGAAAGGGGGGAAAGGATGTCGAGTAGTAGGAGGAGGTGGGCCCCGAAAAAGGGTCCGTGACCATGGGCCCGAGAACTCTTCTCGTCGAGCTCTCGTTCATTTTTTACTTTCAAAAATCATGACGATGCTCATTTTTCTGGCTCGTGAAGAATTCTTCAAACTGACGTGTAACCAAACGGTGCCTCGGCTGTTGTTGGCGGGACGCTGGGCGGGGGGCGAGAGGGCAGGGGTCCGGGGTCCAGAGCACCGAAATCTTCCACCTATGAGTGAAACGGGCCCTCGTCAACGGACGCGATTCCTCAACTGACCTTTTCGTTTTCTAGCCGCGCGCAGCGGCGAACATCCCTGCGCGTCGGTGTTTTCTTAGGCGGGCGTCCTGACGGTGGATGGATTGATCGGGAGTAGTACGACCGGGAATCTTTCGAGTAATTTTGCAATCGGGTACTTTGCGGCCTGGTTATGGTATTTTTCAGCAAGAGGTATTTGTGGGTTGTCTACTGGTGGCTTTTAGGTGAAGTAAGTTTATGCTATGGTAACGGTCTTTTAATCGAGCATTATATATTTAACAATTTGTGTTAGGAAACGTTATTTCTTACAGAGCACATTTTTGCCGATTATTTTTGTCAGAAATTATGCTATTTGTTTGAAACCAATTTTCGGTAGGTTTGAAGTAGCGAAACTGCATTCTAGTTTATTGACATATCATAATACAACTAACATACTACCATCATCCACACCATCGTTCGTTCCAAACCCATCGTCACCCAAATTCCACCGATCACCCTACGCTCAAACCACATTCACCCAATTTCCGTTATCATCGCCCTCCGTTTCTGCTCGCCCGCCACTCCCCATTCTATTCTCATTCCAGCACAATCTCAACCTACACCGTTCACAGAATCCGCGTTCCGACACCAGCGCAACCGCGCACATTCAGCTAATTCCCGTTCCGGTAATCAGCCTTCTACCGCGTTTCTATTCGAACATCTTATCCTCTCATTGGCCGGGCGATCGTTCGACGGTTGGCGTCCATCTAGATCGCCTCCTTCCTCAGCATACGTCGCTGCTTCTCGCAGGCATTATCGTGATTATGATTATTTAAATTTCTTCCTTTTTGCCGCGCCGAGCGAACGGCGTTCGAGCGGCAGGGCCCATTGTTCGATTATTTGAATATCGAACGTACGCAGACGGACGGGAATCGATTCGTGGGGCCTAATGGGGATTACACGGCCAATCAGCCTTCGGGAAGCCTCTGTTTCCTTCTCCCTGCGCCTTCGTTCGGCTCCGAAAGCCTTCGGTCTCGCCCCCTTAGCCATTTAACTTTTCTTCTACCAGCTCGCCGCGAGATCGCCCTGCTAGTCGGCGCTCATTTAAATCCGGTAATGATTTATCGACAAACCTATCAACCGCGGAGACTAGGAATGTGATCGTTTCGATGACGTTTTGCGCGAGATGGTGGTTTATGGGGTAGCTATGTGGATGCGATGCGAATTTGTGATGTCAGTTTCGGTGGTCTGGAATTTTTAAGGATTTTTATGTTTATTTCGTTAGTTTAGAGATTAGGCTGCAAAATGCGACAGATGTGAATATAAATAACATAGAATACATATAGCATATAAAGCATATAAACCTCACATTATAGATGTGAAAGTACTTTGCAGGCGAAAATTAATTTTCTTTGAGCTCATTTTCATGAACGCGTTGAACTGTTTGGCACGCGGCAGTGATGTAAATAATTGGGAAGGAAATAATTGATATGCCGACGGTATCACTTTCTCCCGTGTCAACGAGCGTGATGAACGAGATGAAATCAGAGTTGATTCGCGGTAATCCGGTCGATAAATCGCGAGGCGCGCATCGTTCGATAACCTATCAGTCAAATGTCTGTACGTGAGAGAAGACGAGTGCGGTGTCGATGTGTGATAGTCTGTGAATTATTTTCCGTTCGAGTGTGTTCTCGGACTGCCACGACGGCAGCGGCGGAATTTTACGGTCGGCAAACACGTCGATAATAAGCGACGGAACAAGCTAGATTTATTATTGGGACGATACGCGTAAATTACCGCGCGAGATTTTCGCGAAAACTGAGCTGGCTGACATTCTTCAATGTTCACTCTCCAAAAACCCACCCTCCAATCTTCACCTTTTTAATTTTCATCCACGCAACTATTCCCCAAATTTCCACCCTCCAATCTTTCCATTGACACTTCCACGAGAAGACGAGTGCGGTGTCGATGTGTAACAGTTTGTGAATTATTTTCCGTACGAGTGTGTTCTCTTCGGACTGCCACGACGGCAACGGCGGAATTTTACGGCCGGCAAACACGTCGATAATAAGCGACGGAACAAGCTAGATTTATTATTGGCACGATACGCGTAAATTACCGCGCGAGATTTTCGCGAAAACTGAGCTGGCTGACATTCTTCAATGTTCACTTTTCAAAGACCCACCCTCCAATCTTCACCTTTTTAATTTTCATGCACGCAACTATTCCTCAAATTTCCACCCTCCAATCTTCCCATTGAGACTTCCACGAGAAGACGAGTGCGGTGTCGATGTGTAACAGTTTGTGAATTATTTTCCGTACGAGTGTGTTCTCGGACTGCCACGACGGCAGCGGCGGAATTTTACGGCCGGCAAACACGTCGATAATAAGCGACGGAACAAGCGCGATTTATTATTGGCACGATACGCGTAAATGACCGCTCGAGATTTTCGCGAAAACTGAGCTGGCTGACATTCTTCAATGTTCACTCTTCAAAAACCCACCCTCCAATTTTCACCTTTCTAACCCTTTGCGGTCGGTGTCCCCGTAGCGGGGACATTTTTCAATCGCCGTAGAAGTCGGTGTCCTTGTAGCGGCAACCTCCGAAAATGCAATTATTTTTTGGGGCTTAGAGATGGGCGTCATCAACTCATTCATACTGTATAAACTAAGAAAACAACAGAACAACGAAAAGCCACTAACACACTTAAAGTTTGTGACACCTTTAGTCGATCAGTTAGTAAGAAATTTCCGGCACCAAACACTATCTACACCCGAACCTTTAGCGTCATTCGTGGACCTTAAATTAAATAATCAATTCCATATAATTCGTTCAAAAAGACGATAAACACACACATATTGTGATACTTGTACACGAAAGCCAGGACTTCACATCGGTGATTGTTTCGTGAAATATCATACTCTAGAACATTACAGAGATTAATAATTTGTATTCTTCCGTATTAAAAGTAGTAATAAACATAACAAATCAGTTTCAACAAATTCTGTTGGTTTGAATATCCATATATTGACTTTAAATTTTGTACGGAAAAGTAACTGGGAAATGCTAGATTTCATCCGACCTACTGGTACTCTTAAGAGCAAAATCTGCCGACCGCAAAGGGCTAATTTTCACCCACACTACTAACTATTCCTCTAATTTCCACCCTCCAATCTTCCCGTTGACACTTCCTGACTCTCTGCACTCCGCAGCCTCACGACGTTGCTTTATCGCCGGGACACTCTGTAGATCGAGCAACGAACCTTTGCGATTCCACGTGCTCGACGAGATTCGTTCATTCGCGGGCATGAGAAATCACCCTCTCCTGTTCGCCGCGAGGAAAAGGGACGCTCATCGAAAGTGTCTGACCGTGATGGATCGCGACGAGTCCGTACATCGCGCGCACATTCTTCTAAGCACAATATTAACCCTTTACACTCAAAGCACCGACCAACCTGGCTTGCGCTATTCACGCACGCTTCGGCAACAATACGTTTCGCTTCAGCTGCAATTCTGCGTTATCGTACATTTAACGTCGCAGTCGTCAGTTTAATTAGACGTGAGCGTAGGCGGAAGACGGAATTTAAGAGTGCAGCATAGTTGGCTGTATTGAAGTGAACTTGCGTAGCCTTGGTTAATATGTTGATATAAATCAGTGCCTTTTCTATTCGATCATATATTCTATCGCGATGTATATGAGATGTACAATTTTTTATACTTAAACAATTATTTAAAATTGGCAAAATTCGCTGTTTCGACACGTGTCGCGTACCGTCCTCAGGAGAGATGTTAATTATTAACACGTTGACTGCCACGGTGGTCACCGATGACCGGCGCAAAAGATTTTACTAAAAATGCAAAAAATTGGTCATGAAGCCTATTTGCAATCTTGTGAAAGCAATTAATATTGGAACGATGCTTCAATACTTTGGCTTCTAACCATTCAGCGTTACCTTCATTTTGCACGATTTAATCATACTTTGCAGTATTTATTCTAGCCTAGTAAAATACGCTTGGCAGTCAACGTGTTAAATTTATCGCATCGCGATTAACACTTTATCGACCGCTATTGACTGAAGAGTAAAATACGCTTGGCAGTCTGAAAAAACTGAATGTGTTGTTAAATTTGAAAAATCGAATTGTCATAATATCATTTGGACCACTGAAAAGCCGATTTTTTTTCCACAATTCGATTGGCTTAATATTTTTTTTTACAATTCGGTTAACTTTCATGTTGACTTTCGGATAACTTTCATGTCATACCAAGATAATTCACTGTAGTGAATGAACATGAGCTTCTTTTTGTGGGCTTGAAATGAGCTTCATTTATGAACGTTCTTGTCATGACGTAGACAAGCAATGCATTTTCACTGTAAACATTGCCGTTGTTTTGAGTATTGCTACTATGACACTAGTCGCGTCGTCAAGTGGAAAGTTTTCGTTACGAAAGTGCCTGTCGTCAAATCGACTAGCGCGTTCGTTCGAATTACATAACAATAGAACCGACGTTATGATAATAGTAGTGATTTGTCTGTTTCAACGCCGGTCAATTTCCAGTCGCAGCGACTCAGCGCTCATTCCAAGGTAAAAAGTCTACGTATCATAGCGTCCCGTAGAACGGCGGCACCGATAATAGAGACGCGGGTCGAAACGGAGTAAAAAAAAGGGGGTCGACATCAATTTCGCGTCTACCGCAAATCGATCATCGGCATTGCGCGGGCAAAAGGAAGAGATCCGCAGCGTTGTCGGAAAGAAGCCGGACTCGGTCGATAAATAAAGTCTCTCCCCGCTCCTTGAATGGCTCGTTATCGCTGTTAAACAATGCCGCCGCCACGCTACGATAAATAATCCGCGGAACAATGAGCCCCGGTCGGCAGAAGTAGCTTGGCAATTACGGGTCAATCAATGCATATTCATATTCGAACGAGCGTTCCGGGAATGCAAAAAAGCCAGATTCTACGTCATCGTTCCTCGTCGACTCACTTCTGCTCCTTCGCTCTTTGTTTCTTCCTTCTCTGCACTCAGTGATATATTCTTTCGATCTTGCTGTAATTCGAAAGGGCATGGAATGTAAGCACTTTAATTGCTTAAAAATATGACTCGAAGTTTATGGTAAAATTGCATTTCGGAACCGCTGGTGCCCCTTCGTCAGAAGTGTTATAACGTGGAATGTGTGTGTTACAGAATGTAACATATACAATTTTCATCGCGTAGCACAACTACCCCATAGAACGCCAGCGCGCGTAAATCGTTGACCGAATTACAACATTCCCAGTCGCCACACTCGGTGACATATATATTATTATATCATATATATATGTGTCACATTAATCTGTACAATGTCTCTCTTTTAAAAAACACCCCGTCTCTAAATTGACTAGCACCTCGGCCGTCTCGAAAATCTTCATTGCGCATACATTTGCCTAAAAATGCACCCGCTTGCAGGTTAAAAAAAAATATAAAAGTGCCCGAGCCGTACGTGTTGGACGCAAAAGTTCGCTCTCTCTCTTTTTCCTCCTTCATCTCTCTCTTTCCCTTTCGTTCCCTTCGAGTCTCGTTCGCCACGGCTGCTTATTAATTTCTGCCGGCGACTTGCTCTCTTTGTGCGACGTTACGGAATCCTTCCGCTGCGTTTCTCGAATCGCTCGTCGATTCTCAATCCTCCGTCCCTCCGTCGAGTCTCTTTCTTTCCTCTTCTCTGGCTGTTTCTTCTTCTTTCCCGAGCGAACCGCCGCACTCGCGATGCACGTGTGCGTGGGCAGAGAATCTACTCTGGGCAATGCCGGTCGTCAGGCATAAAGAGAAGGAGAGTGGCAAGAAGAACTGACGAGAGAGAGAGAGAGAGAGAAAGCAGAATGAAGAGATGAAGCGAGAGAGAAGGAGAGTGGTAATTAGTGGTGGCCATACAATGCGCAGGCTTGAAAAGTTGCAATCAATGCAGATATTGAAAAATATAGGTTTGAGAGGCGAGTGCGATTTTACAGTGTTGGCGGTACAATGGGTGCTGTTGAAAAGTTGCAATCAGTGGGGATGTTGAATAATATTTATGGCAGCGAAAAGAACGCTTTGGAAAAGAAATATAATTTTATTGGACTGTATGTGAATTAATGTACCAAATATTTTGTATCAATTGGGTACAGTATAAGTTTATATATTATTTGCCGAAAAATAATTCACGCGCCCACCGTCGTGAAATGAATCATAGTTTACTGCCATGCAAAACATTTGTCAAATTGCAGTTAAGCACTTTATACTTTAGATCTATTTCACCTTGTTGCATCTTATTGCCACGTTAACACTTTGACTGCCATGATGGTCACCGGTGACCAACGCAAGAAATTTTACTGAAGATCCAAAATATTCGCAATGGGTAGCAATTATTATTTCATAAATGCAGTTGTTATTAGAATAGTGATTCGATCCCTTGGTCTGCAATACCTGCACATTATTTATATTTTGCATAATTCAGTCGAACGCTGTAGTATTTTATAGCATCGCCGTTCTAATATAGTAAAATACGCTTGGCAGTCAACGTGTTAAATATTTCTCAAAAAAACTAGCAGCTCCCCTAATTTTCCACCCGGCGCACATTAACGCACCTGAAATTCTTAGTTTCAACCAGACATCGCGTGTAAAATATTTCATACATAAATACAGTAACCTGCATCGTACACCTATTGAAGGCATTTTCCACAAAATCAATTCCCCCAACTTTCCGCCCGCCGTTCTAATATAGTAAAATACGCTTGGCAGTCAACGTGTTAAATATTTCTCAAAAAAACTAGCAGCTCCCCTAATTTTCCACCCGGCGCACATCAACGCACCTCAAATTCTTAGTTTCAACCAGACATCGCGTGTAAAATATTTCATACATAAATACAGTAACCTGCATCGTACACCTATTGAAGGCATTTTCCACAAAATCAATTCCCCCAACTTTCCGCCCGCCGTTCTAATATAGTAAAATACGCTTGGCAGTCAACGTGTTAAATATTTCTAAAAAAAAACTAGCAGCTCCCCTAATTTTCCACCCGGCGCACATCAACGCACCTCAAATTCTTAGTTTCAACCAGACATCGCGTGTAAAATATTTCATACATAAATACAGTAACCTGCATCGTACACCTATTGAAGGCATTTTCCACAAAATCAATTCCCCCAACTTTCCGCCCGCCGTTCTAATATAGTAAAATACGCTTGGCAGTCAACGTGTTAAATATTTCTCAAAAAAACTAGCAGCTCCCCTAATTTTCCACCCGGCGCACATCAACGCACCTCAAATTCTTAGTTTCAACCAGACATCGCGTGTAAAATATTTCATACATAAATACAGTAACCTGCATCGTACACCTATTGAAGGCATTTTCCACAAAATCAATTCCCCCAACTTTCCGCCCGCCGTTCTAATATAGTAAAATACGCTTGGCAGTCAACGTGTTAAATATTTCTCAAAAAAACTAGCAGCTCCCCTAATTTTCCACCCGGCGCACATCAACGCACCTCAAATTCTTAGTTTCAACCAGACATCGCGTGTAAAATATTTCATACATAAATACAGTAACCTGCATCGTACACCTATTGAAGGCATTTTCCAGAAAATCAATTCCCCCAACTTTCCGCCCGCCGTTCTAATATAGTAAAATACGCTTGGCAGTCAACGTGTTAAATATTTCTCAAAAAAACTAGCAGCTCCCCTAATTTTCCACCCGGCGCACATCAACGCACCTCAAATTCTTAGTTTCAACCAGACATCGCGTGTAAAATATTTCATACATAAATACAGTAACCTGCATCGTACACCTATTGAAGGCATTTTCCAGAAAATCAATTACCCCAACTTTCCGCCCGCCTCGCATCGGCACATCTGAATGCGCAAGCTAATTGCCATGCACCACCGTGTGCCTACGCGCATCATCACGGCTAAAGATGGACGTCGCCGCGTAGATAGGGTGAGTGGCGGTTGCGAGTGACTCGACCGCGGGACGCACGCGTATCGATAAAAAGTTGAATAACGACGCATTTGGAATTTAAGCCGACGAGTATAAGACGGACGGACAGGTCGCGTAGAGAAGGACGCGCGGAGGGAAGAAAAGGGCCGAGGAAGGACAAGCCGGCAGAAGGAGGAAAGAAGAAGAGGAGGAGGAGGAGGAGGACGGGATGTTGGAGGAGGTGGAGTCCAAAGGGGGTGCCAAGATGGAAACGAGAGATTCATCGGGACGGACTCGACCAGTCGAGACCCCGTTGTCGGGTTCGAGGCATCCTTTAAAATTGGAATAATAATGTTCTTTCATCTCTCCTGAACTCGAAATGATGACTCGACGCCTTTCAATATTGTGGGAACAAAAATCGTCGGGCCGGTTTCACCTCATCTTTTTCTCCTCGCCGTCTTCCTCTACGTGCCTCGAGTCCGCGCGTCAGCTTATCGCGTAGCTCTGCTTCTTGACGGACGCGGCCGAATGGTGGGTGGGAGTAATGAGCTTCGGAGGAAAATATTGGGGTAGGGCGGCATTGTGTTTACGGAGAACGTTACAAGTGCGAACGTTTGAGGAATAGAAATAAATATACGTGAAACGAGATGAGTGGGGGAATTTGACAAATGGAAATAAAAGTAAGCAGAAGTTATTCAGATAATATCGCGATTGTTTATGCAAGTATAAGGATGGGAGTACTAAGTTTCGGAAAAAAATATTGGAGCAAGGTGGCGTTGCTTTTATTAGGGAAACATGTGTGTAAATCAGTCGGGCACAGAGGGAAGTAAAAGCAAAAATTATTCAATCAATATCACGATTTAACGGTATAGACGTTAGGTAAAATAAAACGGGTTTAAAATAAAGTACTTCATGATATACTAAAGCCTATGATAGCTACTTGCCTCAAAAATGTAATTTTTTTTAATAATATTTTTTTTCGTGGACATTAAACCTATATATCTATCCACTTATAAATTCGAATAGAATATAAATAAAATAAGGTTAGTATCAAAACTAGTTCATGAGAGAAGGTTTATGTTAGAACATTAATAATAATGTACCTCAGTAGAAAGTGTCAACGACCGCGTCGTTATGCCTTAGTAATTTATTTTTACTATATTTCACATAAAAAGAAATGGAAATAAATAGGATTCTTGATGAATTCAGGCTGTGGAACCTAGAACGGCTATTACGAAGCACAAATAAATCGTCGAGAGCGATGGCAATCAAAAGGGGCACTAAATCATGCGCAAGAACAAAAGCAGCTCTTTTTTCTTCGCCCCGTCCCTTCGCACGGCGACGTATCCATTTTGGGATAAAACGTAATTTACACCGACGCAGCGCGTTTCGCTCGGCAAGCAATTCGCCAAACGCGAAGCAATTCTTACGCGGCCCATAAAAAACGACATTACCCGCGCAATAACCCGACGCAATTAAGAGCCAATATCGCTGTCGGTAGAGAACCATTTTTAATTGATACGAAGGGACAGCCAGCGGCAGAAGGAGATGAAAAACGTTGAGGTCGAAAATGAGAAAGTGAAGAGAAGTACGAGGCATAGAAGAGGGCAAAAGTAAATATGGGAAGAGGCTGAATGTGAAAGAAAGGGAAGAACGTAACAAAATTAACGATTACTTGTTTCCAACAGATTGTTTGGTGCGACTTATTCTTTTTATATCGATTCACTTGTTTTTTATACGTGTCTACGAATGTTATGCAGACGGAACCACTTTCTCCACGTTCGCTGTTTCCTCTGTGTCAAAGTGGCGCTATACCGGTAAATTGAACTAGTAAATAAATAAGTACAGATTCCGACAAATAAGTGTCAACAGGCAATTAAGAAGAAAATGCAGGAAAAAAATAAAAAATTGGAACGCCAACGAGACAAATGCCAATCGAAAATAAGCAACGAGAAGAACGAAACGATCTAAGAGAATGAAAGCATGCGAGCTGAGCACAAGAGAAGACGAACAAAAATGACGAGAGTCATCCTACGGGGCATTAGATTGAGCTTGATTACGAGTAATTATTCCTGCTGCTCGCTTTCGTGCCTCGAACGCAACAAACGCCGGCGATCTTTGATCATTTGCCTCGATCGAGATATATATCGAACGGCACGCACCCGCGTGCCTTCCCCTCTGCTTCTTCATTCCTCATCATGATCGTCCTTCGATCTGCGGGTCCATTTAGGAATGAGAACGAACGCGAAATACCAAACGGCCTGGGACTTCGCAAAACATTAATATTCGTCGTGGAATGTGCCGTTCCATTTTTCACGTTCCGTCAGGTATGTCGAAAGCCGATTTATCGAATGCATTTCTTTGACGCACGCAATGTCGGTGGGATCGTGTTTTTTTGGGAATAGATTCTTGGGTGCCGTACGGTTTCATTGATGGCACGAATATTTTTGGTTGCATTTGCATTTCTTTTTCTTACGTTGAAATGAATGTTACAATATATACTTACAAAGTATTGTGATTATATTTTTGTATGACTATTACTGTGGATTGCAATTTTTTTTTTGTAAATACTACAATGTATGAATTGAATTCCAAAATATTATTAGACGGTAAGCGATTTACGTTGAGAAGCGTACGTGTAACGTTAAAATGTTATGAAGTCCGTCCGAAATCGAAATTCGTTGTTTTATCAGCGCGCTAGTAGGCGTTCCTTTAACAGCGGGGGGAGTATTTCGAGAATGAACGGAGAATTGGCTAGACGACTCCGCGGAAGAAGAGACGAGCGAAAAAGGCAACGACGAAATCCTCTTTCTGCTTCAATCTCGTTCTTCCCGCCCTCCGCTTCGGTTCTTCGTCCAGACGCTCGTGTATTCGCGCGTGTGTCCCGGGGCGACACGCGATGAATAACGAACTCCTTTTCCACGCCTCCGAAATGCTGGTGATTAGCCGTGAAATATCGATTTTCGGATACGAAGAAATTGCCCGAGAGAACGTGGCGAAAAATGGAGCATGCCGCGACGGCGATGTCCGCGGCCTACGGATAGAAACGAAGAAATTGTTGGCTAGGCGGTGTGTTTTTGGATGGGATGGGTGTTTAGTAAATTTCGAAGAGACGCTGTAATGGTGCGGTGCAATTATATGAGGAATAGTGTATAACGTGATAAAAACAGTTCTTTTATTGAAAGTGGTTTTTATTTTATTATCTCCTATTGGTAATGAGGTTACAAATAACACATCACTCAACATAATACGGGTGTGTGTGGATATTGTGGTTGTAGCTGTTTTAACACTAGGTTTACGGGCGTTTCTTATATACCTATCTCTAGGAGCACCCGTCAAATTGACGGGTAGGTGAAAATATGTATTTACATTAAAAAATCAATTTATTCAAACTAAGTCTGAGTTGAACAATATAAGGCTTCACGTAAAAATAAAATATTAGTAAGTCAAGATTTTTTTCCGAATATCTTTTCGATACGACATTTAGTCTACTGCATGCTTTGAGTTTCGAATGACGCGAGGATCACTCTGGTAAGCGAGTTCGTTCAATACGAAGTAACATCACACCCGGGCCACACAATTCGCTTTGTCACGTTATCGAGGCGCTGTTGAGATAATGAGTTGGGGGCATCTTAGACTTTTCTTTCACTCTTATATTTACTATTGGAAGAATAATTTTACAAACGAAGCAAATGTATTAGGATTGTTTACGTAATTTGTAGTCTTACGTCTTGTTTACGTCTTTGTAGTTTATGTAGTAAATTTGACGGGTTTCGTAGAGATAGGTATACCACATACAAATTTCAAAATTTAGAAAGCTTAAGGAAATAAGAATTTGTGTTTATAAACACTTTTAATGAAATTATGAATTTACGATGCAAAGTAGTTAAGACTATTGCTATGGTTTTTTGCGTGTTTTATTTCAAAGTTTGAAATCCGCCCAATTGACGGGTCCCGTAAAACTAATATTAAATCGGTTGCGGGTAGGGTGATTGATATGGACATATTATTAATTTTCGCTTTTAACGTTATCGTGTACGGTTCATAAAATGTACAACGTTAAAACGTTGTTTTTCATTTCCAGTATTATCGTCCAACTTGAAAGACGCCGTCTAATGACAGTACATTAACTATAAGTAACAAAACAGCTCCATGTCACACAACCAGTTTTTCCGTTTTGCGTCGTCCCTAGATAACTTCACCCGCTCTTTCAATTAAATTTGAACATTATCATCGAATTTCACAGTCGCAGTCTAATAATAGTACATCGACCGCGCGTAATACAACCGCTCCATTTGAAGCGCTGGCAACACAACCAGTTTTCCCGTTTTGCGTCGTCGTTACATAACTCCACCCTTCCGTTTGATAAATCTGAACGCTCGCACTGATGCCCGCGCGAGCAAGAAGTCGCCGATTTCAATCCCGCGCTGAAAGGCATCGCGCTCCAGATAGACAGGAGAGCGGAAACTCGCGATCGAGCGAGTCTGTTTTGCCGCGGCGCGAAACGAAAGCGAAGATCGAGGAGCGTGCTTTTTGCGCGACTCGCCTCGTCGATAATGATACGTGTACACGTAAGCGCAATCCGGGCACCGGTGATTAATTGCATCCGATTACGGTGGGGCTAATTGTGATTATTTAAAATCTGCGCGCTCCCAGCCGTCCAGACGCGTCAGAACGAAACTCACGTTTTTTTTCCGAACTGCCTAGCGACTCTTGCGAAATTATCAATTATCGCGCAACGTTGTATTAACATTTCGGTACCTCGTTTGCTGGGAGCGAGGGCCGGTTTTTTACGGTTTGCTGTACGTTTCACGGCGTGAAATTTGAACTTGAAATTTCGGTGTGCGTTGCAGGATGTTGGTGATAGATGTTGGACCGATTGTTGATGAACGAACATTTTCGAGCTTTTTTGTATGCGGCAGAATGGAACTCGGATTCTTTGCAAACGGGAAGATGATTTTTATTGCGGAGTGCATGCTGACGGTTGAGTATTACATTTTGCGGGGGTGAGACGTATAGATTTTTTCGGTTCGCTGTTTTCTTGACTAGCGTGAAATTTTTTATTCAAATTATGGTACAGATTCAGTAATTGTGATATTAGACATTAGGTTAACAGATTTTTTACGGTTTGTGTTCTGTACGCTGACAGCAGTCTACATCCATTTCAACGAAATTTACGTTTTTGTGTGCACCTAAATCCTGTAATTGCATACTACTGAACATACACATATACAGGCTGCTGAATTTGCCAACACACCTGTTGCATGCGGTGCCACCGTACAATTCCGTCACCGCATTCAACAAGTCCGTTAAAAAAACCAAATCTTTCTCGTTCGCGTAAAATGAACAAACTCTGAAATTCTCCGAAACAAAAAAAAACACAAAGCCCCCTATCATTCGCCGACATACACGATAACAGCAAGCGTGAAATATATAGGATCATTGTCGAACATTTTCGTCTTCTCGTCGCTCCACCACTCATCTCGCACACCATGTAAAATGCAGCAAACTCGCGTGAACTTGCAAAGCCCCGAAAGAAAATTCCCGCCGAAGCCTCACACCAGCTCTGGGAGCCCTGGGAGTGGCCAGGCTTCTCTTTGGCCCGGCGTCGAAAAACGCCGCGGCGAGAAACCGATTTGAGAACCAGTCGAACAATTAAACGTCGCGAAAGAAGCAAAACGGGAGTAGAGACGTAGGCAGGCGAGCGAGGCAGGCAGGAAGGAAGGAAGAAAGCGCGCAGAACACAAACGCGCACCGAACTGCAGAACGAGAAGGGGCACGGTCGAAAGTCCGGGAGGGAGAAAAAAAGGATGAAAATCGCGGTTGTAAAATCCACGCGGGTTGCACCAAACGCAATTAACCGCTAAACCCGAATCCCCATAGGGGCCCTGGATGGCGGGCATACGCACACGTACGTGCGCGCACATAAACAGCGAGAGACGCGAAGCGTGCAGAAGCGCGCGAACGCGAGACGGCGAAATGCACGGAGCGCAAGACGAGAGCGAAAGGGAGAGGAGCGGAGCGAGAGAGAGAAAGGAGGGGTCTGGTCCTCTCCCGGCTTTCGGTTTGGCCAGCCCTGCCAGCCCTTAGGGCTCCAGACGGAACGCTTTTAAAATTTATTGACAATCATAAATTTCGAAAATAAAACCTTATATTCCCGCGTGCGCGTGCTCGCCCTCGCGCACCTCCGCACCTATACGTACTGGGGGCTCGTGGGAGTGTGCGTCAGCACGTGATCGTCGTTCGTGCCCAGTTTGTGAGTTGCATCGACTGCATACACGGCTGCATACACGGCTGCAGAAAAGGCGCAGACGAAAACGCGCCCAACGCCTCACGGTGTCTCTTTCCGACGCGGCCCTTTCCTTCCTTCTTTGTCCCGCTTCTTGCTTCCACGGCCGCGCGCTCGCGTCTCAACTACCAGCGAAGCGCGCTAGTAGTCTGGGATCGTTTTCTCTCCAGTTGCTCCTTTTGCGGGGTGCTCGAAACAAAAGAATTCGTTACGAATTTGCCCCCTCCCGAATGCCGGGGCTTGCTTGGCCCACCTTACCCTTCTGCGCGGCCCCTTCTACCCTCGGCCTGGCGTGCTTCGAGGTGCTTGGGGAATTGCGTGGAGCGCGGAGCCACGAGGTTGTCGAATTTTGGTAGGTCACTCGGTGCCAGCCGCAAATTATGTCATTTTTATTTTGCCTGTGCGATATGTAAGTTATATCGTTACATGATGAAGGTATATATTGTGGGATCACAAATACAGGGTCCTCTAGTTGGCGGGGAAAGGTCACCTATGATCCTTAATTATTATATTGATGTATCATAGGTGACGAGTTTGTGAATTGTGTTATTTGGTTGCTTAGGAGCGAGTTGATGATAAGACCTAAAGATGAAACAGCGTAAAAGCGAAACGACGAAAGATTAGGAAATAAGATGAAAGTATTTTGATTGTGTTGTTATTGTTTATAAATATTATACTCTCTAGTTTCACGTGTTTAAATCCTACAATATTTTGCAAGATGCTTTACGTTTGAACGTATTTAAAATGCAAGGGTACTTTGCTCTGGCAATGGGTAATACAGTGTCATCGAATTTTGCTACTTCATTCGCTGCCAGGTAGAAATGATGTAATTTCATACGTATTTTCTGTTTTGTGTAATTGCGTTTGTTCAGTTCCGTTCTTTCCTTGTGAGCATATAACTCTACATAATCGTTTGGGTTGGAACACATTCAATGAGTTCATTCACCATCACCTAAGTGTGTAATTTCAATCGTATTTCTATTTTTGCTTTATATGCTTACATGTAAGTCCTGATATACTTTTGTGAATGTATATTTTGCAAAACACTTTATATTAGAACACGTTTCAAATACAACGAATATACTCGAGGTTGGGAGCGAATGAGAGAATACACGCGATGCACGCGCGAGTGAATTCTTGAGATGATACGTTGGGGGAACGAATGTAGGGCGATTGTTTGGCCAAGAACAATGATGGTTGAAGAAAAATGGATGCTGCGAACGTTAAACGTGATATGGGAAATTTGAAGTTAGGGGTACGATAGAAATGATTGTGTAAAAACAAAGTTTTATTCTTGCTGCTGGAGACAGTTTGAGCAGTAGTCAAATATTTGGTAGATTAATAGATCTGATAAATGGTTGATTGGAAAAAAATGTAGCGCGCTTTATGATATACGCAGTCAAGGACTGCTTTAAAAAATTTGTTTTCTACCGATAAACAGGGCAAAGCCACATTTATCGTTTTACAATCGTACCGCCGTAAATACATTTGGGTGCAATACGCTCGCGTCTTCCCTTCGGCAAAATCCTTCTTATCGAGCTCATCGTTAAACACGCGCATCAGCGAACCACTTTCGGCAATCAAGCATCAAAAGCACTTCCTCACGACAAAGTCTACCCATCAGCCATTTACAAATCCGTGAAATGTGGCAATCGCTTCAGAACCAATCCGACCAGCCTGCGGGCCCGGAGCCCACACACACGCGCAATATCTAGTTCACCAATCACATCTCTCGCTCCTCTATCCCTCCGCAACGCGTACCAATTTCGGCAAACAGGATTCATAAATAAAACGTGACTCGTTCCTCAAACTGATTTTCTGGAATTACGACGTGTATTAATGGACCCGACCGCTCGCCGACGATGGTTCGATTTCGATAAGAGCAGCGACCGAAAAAAATCTCGTATTAACCGGGCGTCATCGTCCAAGCGTCGCTTAACTGTAAACTCACGACTTCTTGTTTCTCGATTTTCACGCTCTATTCTCCGCCTTATCTTTCCTCCCGGTATGCGACCGGCCGATGCGCGGGCGGGAGGGATGACCCTTCGGGAATTCTCACGATTCCTCATCACGAGGATCGATCTTATCGGCGCCGGGAAGGGAACGGTGTCGTTGTGGGAGACGGAATACGCGCGTGTGTGTGTCGGCGAAGTGGACACACGCGGGGTCGCGATCCTCTCTGTCTCCATTCTTCCGTCGATATCGAACGATTTTATCGGCCGCACGGGCCCGCGCCAATTAAAAAGCACGACGTCTCAATGCTGAAGGCACGGGACGTGCTAATTCGGCGGACCGTATGGAACTTTGATTTGCATCTCATAAATAGCGTGTCGGCAGAGTGACGGAACGATAGTTCAGCAATGCTCGGTATATAGATGCGAGCATTGAGATGTCGGATCTAATGCGATGGTATTCGAGGCAGGAATTGTCAGGAACTTTTATTTTTTGTGTCATTTTTTATTTTCAAATGTTTAATGACGGGATGATGTGGACGGGTGGATAATGTTGGTTTTGGGAAATTTTGTGGCTGACAAATGTTTTGCAGAACAGAGTCGGTTTAACACGTTGACTGCCGTGCGTATTTTACTATATTAAAACCGCAACGTGATGAAGTACTATAGAATATGATTAAATTGTGCAAAATGGAAATAATGCGTAGGTATCGAAGACGAAAGAATTTAATCACTATTTAATATTGATTGCATTTACAAAATTATAAGTGCTACCGCTTGAGTATTTTTTTAATTTTTCGTGAGACCTTTTGCGCCGGTCACCGATGACCACCACGGCAGTCAACGTGTTAATGTATGTACCTTTCACTCGGTTGACGGCGACATTCATTTTCCTCACATGCGGAATATGTGTTTCTTCGACACATTAAAATCTGCAAAATCAATATGCTGCTCCCGAAAAAGTAGTAGTCATTGTTGCAATTACCAACCTATGTGTATCCATCAGCCTGAGTCTTTCCATGACTGAACACGGATACATACTTACATGTTCGATATTTACATGAAGCCGTTACGGATGCTGGTAGAGAACGTCAGAGCTGAAACAATTTTCCCGTTTAAATACCCAATATAATATGATACGTATAATTCAACTATCAAACATGAAGTTATAAAAAAATGCCTGAGCTCGAAATATCTTGTTACACTTTCCCGCGCAATTATTAAATTATCCGGAAGAGTAAAAGGGAAAGCGAAATATCTATTTTCTCATCAGATTGTAAGCTGTCATATCCGTACGTTACTTTTAAGGAAACAGTGGTAATTATAGTAACTATCAACCCTCATAAATCCGTCAACTCGAGCACACTTTCCATAACTGACCGCACGTACTTACAAGTTTGACATTTAAATACGGAAGTCCGGAAGAGAAGACAAAATATCTGTTTTCCGGCCAGATTATGAACTGCCGAATCAATACGTTACTTTCAGCGCAAGCTGCGGTGTCAATTAAAACTACCGACACATTATAAATCATCCCGCGCGAATACTCCGTAACCATACGCGCGTGGTTAGACGCCGGCCATTCAAATGAAAGTCGCGGCCAACAATGTCCGCAGAAAAACTGAACTGAAAATGTCTCGGAACACTTTCCCGCTCAATTATCCAATCCAATTATGCGGAAGTATAGAAGCGACGTAGCTCGGTTCGGGCATCGATCACGTATTCCGTTCGGTAAGAATTTCCGTGCAACGCCGCGGCGTCGATATTGCTTTACATCAATCAATACGCAGGCGATACGCGAGTTCAGGCCGGCACGTATGATTTTTCATGCGTCCCTCATGATCGATGCCCAAATCCAGTCTCCGCTCGTCTCGTTCACAGTTTATATTCTCTGCCTCTAACATTGACTCTTGCGTCTCGCGAGGAATTCAACGTCTCTACGTCCGCCAGCAACCGGGAATATACAGGGTGTTGCGGTTAAGAATTAACCCTTGCGTTCAACGATTTTTTCTGGGGTCGTCCGAGTACTGGGGATGCGTGGAAAGTTTTATTGCGTGGACAGGATACGTGGACGTTGGAGTGGTGACTGGGGTGACACGAATTTGTACGCATGATCGGAAAAATTTGCGTTGAAATGTAGTTGTAGCGATAGAAGAGTAAAGTAATGCGCTGCAGCATATTTTTGCTTGAACTAATATACTTGGATGAATACATCGCTTTTAAGTAGTCGTGTGCAATCGTGAAAGTTGAAATTATGGATTTCAAATAACAAATTCAAAGTTAGAAAAGTGCTATTGAATTACATGTATGAGAAGTCAATTTAATTCATTCAACATGGAGATTTGATATTAATGTTAGAAGAGTACATATAATATACAAAACTATATAGAATTGTTTTTGCTTGAAGTAAGTTTCTTGCATAAATGCGTCGCTTTTAAGTAGAACAAGTAAGCCCTTAGAGTCTGACCGCGAATTTTGCTTAACACCCTGTATGTACGCACGTTCAATGTGGCACGGCGTTTGTTGCGAGAAACGAGGACGGCCAATTTCTTCCAATCGCGTGTCTTCTGACCTCGGCACCCGCTAAAAGGCGCGCCGCTTATCGTATTGACAGAAAAGATCGCGCGTCACGTTCGGGAATTGTCTCGAATGAGTTTCGCTTCTACGATGGCTCCAACGCTGAACCCGTTTCGCAGCGCGGGCGTTTTAGTTAATATCCACAGTTTGGTCGGATGACTTGTGATGACACATGCAAATGTATCGATATTTTGGATTTTAGCTTATCTGTCTTCGTCAGATTATGGACCTAACCCGAAATTTATAGTACAACGTAATTACTTACGCATTTGCGTTTTTATAAACTGCACTTTAGGGTTGATAAATGAACTTTCGTATTACTATGATTTTCAGCATAATTTAGATAAAGGTGTTACAGTATGTTGAACTATGATGATATATTAGTTTTCGATTGTAGACTAGATTCATTATATGTTATATTCCATCCGGACCACTTACCAAGAGATGTACTTATTTTATTTTCACGGGATGGTTACAGAATACCAAAATGATTTAAATCGCATTTTCATTTTTTGACCTTTTGGTGGCAGTCAAAGTGTTAAATTGCATTTTGTGGTGGCACCCGCAAATATGTAGGCTTTGAAAATTGCATAGGATGTGGATTCGTCAGATTTTATATATTACCCATAACATTTATCACTAGATTTCTGTACTTATCTCCTATACTTATTTTCACATTTCCGTCTTTCTGAATTGCATAGCACAACGGATGATCTGACTTTCCGCCAATCTACCAGTTAAGTTGCCACATTATAAAAATCTCTTAAAATGCGACCGCTGCATTTTACCATGTTCCCACCCACTTACATTCGTAAACGCTCTACCCACCCTTCTGATCACTCGCCCACACCAAACAACCAATCAATCCCAACATTATCCAGCCCTCGTTCCGAACTCCGTGCTCGCCACGTACGCCATCAACGAAAGCGCGGTCCCGTTTAACAGATATATTCGTCGCATAATATCCGCCCGATTAGAAAACATCGCGACATTCACCACACTCGCGTCGACATACGTCTTTCGTCCTCGACAATCCAATCCAGTCCGGCCGACCGGCCATAAGGCCGTATTGACAGAAAAGATCGCGTATCATGTTTAAGGATCGTCTCGAATTATTATTTGTGGTACCGCTGCGGCATGGGTACGGGCGGATTTTTTAAACAAATCGAATTCCAGGCCCGTCCCGCCCGGACGCGTAAACACACGAACGCGCGCGTGTGTTCGTGATTTCGCTCGTTGACGTCTGAAGTGCGGCGGGAGGCAGGACGGCCAGACGACAAGAGCGAGTGAAGGCGCGAACGAAATGAGAGGGAGTGCAGATTGACATAGAGTGAAGGGCGGGGGGAGGTGGTTTATTATGCTAGAAAGCAAATTACGATCGAAATGACTCGAAGCGGTCGAGTGACTAATTGATTAGATCCGCGCATGATGTGCGCACTTGGTCAACGTTGATAGAAACAGGTTCCGACCTTTCATATGCAACGCGCGGCCGCGATAAAGTTTTTCGAATGACGCGGCATCGGTAAACGACGCGTCTCAATCGTCGTAGGGGGTTTATGCTGGCAAATGAGACGGACCGTTTGTTTTTCGCTCACGCCGTCACGCCTTATTTAGCAGTTTTTTGTGGCGCGTGCAAGCCGCCGCGAGGAGATGGCGTTATTAATGTGGAAGAACTGCGAGCTGCCACGAAAATGGTGGTTGATGGGCGGCAGCGTGTGGCTGAATTTGGGGTTGACGACACGCGGTGGCTAGTGAGTGTGCAGGGAATATGTGTTCAATAGAATATGGTATGTGTTGCCATTGAGAACGATTGAAATTTTCAATATTGTGCAGCTGATTCACAGTGTCATCATGTCAGCGCACCAATAATGAATATAGCGCTACTGAGGAATATTCGAATCCTCAAGACTTTGGAAGTAATCCGAACTTCTGTAGTTTCAATTTCTACCGTCATCTGAATTATTCTGTTTGAATTGTGTCCAACCTGCCGCAATTCACCATTGTGAACGAATTAAATTTTCAATATTGTATAGCTGATCCACAGTGTCATCATGTCAGCGCACCAATAATGAATATAGCGCTACTGAGGAATATTCGAATCCTCAAGACTTTGGAAGTAATCCGAACTGCTGTAGTTTCAATTTCTACCGTCATCTGAATTATTCTGTCTGAATTGTGTCCAACCTGCCGCAATTCACCATTGAGAACGATTGAAATTTTCAATATTGTATAGCTAATCCACAATGTCATCATGTCAGCGCACCAATAATGAATATAGCACTACTGAGGAATATTCGAATCTTCAAGACTTTGGAAGTAATCCGAACTTCTGTAGTTTCAATTTCTACCGTCATCTGAATTATTCTGTCTGAATTGTGTCCAACCTGCCGCAATTCACCATTGAGAACGATTGAAATTTTCAATATTGTATAGCTGATCCACAGTGTCATCATGTCGGAGCACCAATAATGAATATAGCGCTACTGAGGAATATCCGAATCCTCAAGACTTTGGAAGTAATCCGAATTGAGGTAGTTTCAATTTCTACCGTCATCTGAATTATTCTGTCTGAATTGTGTCCAACCTGCCGCAATTCACCATTGAGAACGATTGAAATTTTTAATATTGTATAGCTGATCCACAGTGTCATCATGTCGGTGCACCAATAATGAATATAGCGCTACTGAGGAATATTCGAATCCTCAAGACTTTGGAAGTATTCCGAACTGCGATAGTTTCAATTTCTACCGTCATCTGTATTATTCTGTGTGAATTGTGTCCAACCTGCCGCAATTCACCATTGAGAACGATTGAAATTTTCAATATTGTATACCTGATCCACAGTGTCATCATGTCAGCGCACCAATAATGAATATAGCGCTACTGAGGAATATTCGAATCCTCAAGATTTTGGAAGTAATCCGAACTGCTGTAGTTTCAATTTCTACCGTCATCTGAATTATTCTGTCTGAATTGTGTCCAACCTGCCGCAATTCACCATTGAGAACGATTGAAATTTTCAATATTGTATAGCTGATCCACAGTGTCATCATGTCAGCGCACCAATAATGAATATAGCGCTACTGAGGAATATTCGAATCCTCAAGATTTTGGAAGTAATCCGAACTTCTGTAGTTTCAATTTCTACCGTCATCTGAATTATTCTGTCTGAATTGTGTCCAACTTGCCGCAATTCACCATTGAGAACGATTGAAATTTTCAATATTGTATAGCTGATCCACAGTGTCATCATGTCAGCGCACCAATAATGAATATAGCGCTACTGAGGAATATTCGAATCCTCAAGATTTTGGAAGTAATCCGAACTTCTGTAGTTTCAATTTCTACCGTCATCTATATTAGGCTGTGTGAATTATGTCCAACCTGCCGCAATTCACCATTGAGAACGATTGAAATTTTCAATATTGTATAGCTAATCCACAGTGTCATCATGTTAGCGCACCAATAATGAATATAGCGCTACTGAGGAATATCCGAATCCTCAAGACTTTGGAAGTTATCCGAACTGGTGTAGTTTCAATTTCTACCGCCATCTGAATTATTCTGTCTGAATTGTGTCCAACCTGCCGCAACTCACCATTGAGAACGATTGAAATTGTCAATATTGTATAGCTGATCCACAGTGTCATCATGTCAGCGCACCAATAATGAATATAGCACTACTTAGGAATATTCGAATCCTCAAGATTTTGGAAGTAATCCGAACTTCTGTGGGTTTCAATTTCTACCGTCATCTGTATTATTCTGTGTGAATTGTGTCCAACCTGCCGCAATTCACCATTGAGAACGATTGAAATTTTCAATATTGTATACCTGATCCACAGTGTCATCATGTCAGCGCACCAATAACAAATATAGCGCTACTGAGGAATATTCGAATCCTCAAGACTTTGGAAGTAATCCGAACTGCTGTAGTTTCAATTTCTACCGTCATCTGAATTATTCTATCTGAATTATGTCCAACCTGCCGCAATTCACATTTCTGCCGGCACCTGTACGCAAAGAACATATCGCTGCTGAAAAATTCAGTTTCCAGCATTCCGAAACTAATCCAAACTGCCAGAATTCTCGTTTCTCCCCACCTGCATCCTGTATCCTACAGTGTGTGCCCGGTCGGTCGCGCCAGGAATTATGGTAATCCTCGAAAGGTGGTGGCCGTAGAGGAGCTCGGAAACGTTGCTGGTCGGTGGCGAGACTCTTGTCCGGCGGCGAGGGCGGGGGAGTGGAGGAGAGATGAGGCACGAAAGAGGGGGCGAATTCATCATCAGTCCAAGTCAGGAATTATAACGGAGCGATTCATCACGAGAGGCCACCGATCCGTCATGCCGATCCACGTGTGCAAGCCGTTTTTGAATATCCTGTAGACGTATATCTGTATATCTCGGGACGGCCGATGTAATATCTACGGAGGCTTTACAGGGACGACCTTGACGAAGTCTCGCCCCATCGTAGGATGCCGCGAGTATGTAATCGATGGCATTAAACGGCGTACACGGTACGGCACACGCACGCCCGGCTGTGCACGTTTGTTTCGGCCGGTTTGTCATGGGAACGCGGGTTTCTACGTGAACGCGGTTCAGACGGAAAATACGTGGCGGCGATCGGATTTCTCTCTAAATGCGGTTTCTTCGTTGCAGAAGGGTTTTGGGAAATTGGTTTGTGGACGGAGCGGATCGCAGCGGAATGCTGTCGTACCGTTGTTTGCTTTTGTTTCGCGTGTATCTTTCACTCATTTTCACTTAATTTTGGATGCATCACGGAAACTATTTTGAATGTCCCGGTGGGGGTTGCGTTTTTCTAAGTTGGCTATGCACCCTCTTTGCATGACTAAATGACAATGTTAATCGGAGAACGTTTATTTTTGACACAATTTCGGAGGATATTTTTGTTCATTGTTGATATTTATGCTCATAACTCGTGAACTATTGCGAATTATGGGGCGCGGTTTGCGTTTTTTCAAGATTCTCTCGACCCTTTTTCACTTCAAATAGGTGAGCAAGTCGAATGATTTACTTTCAGTTGGTGGTTGTAAAAGAACGTATGTTCTTCTCGTTTTTTCTCGATTTTTCAATACATTTTTTGTCATATCTTGGAAACTATTCCGAATTTTCAGGTGCGGCTACGATTTTTCTAAGTCTGTTTATACTCTCTTTCATTTAGCACAATTACGCGTCGATCGATAGAGTTTTAATTTTTGACCCCGTTTTCAGGCTCGTTTTTCATGATTTTTTCGCACATTTTTAGCGGTACCTCCGAAACTATTGCGAATTTCGGGGTGCGCCTTGCATTTTTCCGAGTCATTTTCGACCCCCTTTGATGTGGTAAAATGGCAATAAAATCGGTGACCCATCATTTTTTCGCAAAAATGGCAAGGGGTATATCTTAAGATTTTCGCGATTTCTTCACGGCGCTGTTACGTATAAACTAATTGACAAAACCTATAACTAATACAGGTTTTCTTAAAGTTCTTTGGACGTACTTTCACGTGAGACTAATCGCGATCAGCAATTTTGAAAAAAAATTTTTTTTGCTTTCTTAAAATCGTCATATCTCGGAAATTATGAAGAGTTCAGCGCGCAGAAAGTGGTTTATCTTCAGGGCAAATTACCTTCTATCTAATGGTATCGGTCCGGAACAAAAAAAAAATTTGACTTTTTTCGCCTATTTTTGGTCATACGCCAAATATTTAAACTTCCTTCTCAATGTGTTTGTCTGTCTATAACTATTTCAGAAACCATCGGGGAATATATATCCGTTTTACAGTATAATCATAGCATAAATTTGATAATAGCATCATAGCAGTAATTATAACAGAGCATACAAGTGGTTTTTCTTCCATTATTCTCATGTGTAGACCAACATCCTATACGAGGTTCTATTCCGATGACTCCTCTGCGCTATATACATATATATCGCAGCCACTTAATATTTTACTTGTGTCGATTGTCATCGCCGGACGCACATATGAGTCTACCACCTACATAGATGGTTGACGACTGAACCCATATATGCATTGTCTGCGAATTATTAAGAGACGTTTTCGTTTACGGTAAATTTCTGTAGCTAGCACTATATGCTCGCGTAGACAGTAAAACACGCACTATCCGTAATTTGCTATTTTTCTTTACCTCATCCCAGAACGCTGTTTGTGTTTCAAAAAGCCTGCTGAAATTTCACAAATTGTACTACAAGGATATGCATTCCATTCAATATACCTATATACTAATAACGCGCTCAGAAAAAAATTCTAAATACGACTTCTACTTTATAATGTATCCCATGAAACTGCAGCCCTTTTCTATGTTTGTTTGGTTTTATCAAAATCCGTCTCTCCTGTGTATAATTAAGAAAAAATGTGTGTAATAGAAGATTATGCTATAACAACCAGAAACTGGTAACTTTAACTAGATTCATAGAAGCATTCCCGTTTTCCGTTCCTCATCATCGGCCGATTAAAATGAGGGACACACTGTTCGCCGCGAGTCGTGCATGCACGCGTTCGTGTGTACCAGGAAACGGAAGTGACGTCACGATCGGGACCCTTCACCCGCGCCCGCGCAAACAGTATTTATTCGTTCGTTAATCGGAATCGTTTGTTTGACTTAGCAGTCGCGCCGTCATGCCATCGCTCCGTTGACGAACTAGGAAACTCGAGAATCGACTTGCTCAGAGAGTTTATTTGGACCGGAGATTTCGTGTCGTATTACGACTGGCTACTTGCCCGTTTGTCGGAAATGCGTCGGCTGAAATAAAATGCGGAGGAATTGTATGCAGATGAGGCGTAAGATCAATACGGTTAACGATGGAAGGTATTAAAACGGTTAGATACGAGATAGAAGCTAAGAGATAGAAAAAAATAAAACG
This sequence comes from Cryptocheilus praepositus, assembly GCA_033815515.1. Taxonomy (NCBI): domain Eukaryota; kingdom Metazoa; phylum Arthropoda; class Insecta; order Hymenoptera; family Pompilidae; genus Cryptocheilus; species Cryptocheilus praepositus. The sequence goes on from JAWWQZ010000190.1 coordinate 2,306,472, forward strand.
TTTCGGAAGAAATATGTTCGTAACGCTTTCGGGGGCAAATGGTTGATGGAAACTTTATTAGCGACGGTTAGATTGTGTAAGTCATCATTATTGTGCATAATGTAGTCAATATAAATAACCTTACCCTTGATTTAGTGTTCATGAAAGAAATTGTTTTTATTGTAGACCACTAAAAATGATTTTTAACTTTCAATGAACGCGTGACATTTTTGTTAGAGCGCGATGTTCGTTGTTTTATTGTTTTATAAATCGGTAAGACTTTGTACGCATTAACGTTATAATAGTTACACAGATTTAATATTTAATTCGTTTTCTTCGATAGTATTATTTTCCCGGCACGCAAGAATTCCATCGCTTACTTATTATTTCATTATTGCCCTCACAAACATTTCACATTAACGTTCTGGTGGTCAAATAAGTTTAAAATTAATATTCTGTTCGCTTTCTCCGACTTCTTTACTTGCTCGCAATATAAGCATTCTGCCTCTTTCCTATTATTCAATTATTTCGCTCATGAAAATTTTACATTAAAATGAAAATAAACCCTTTTTCTTCGATTGACATATTCCCCCGTAAAAGAAGATTTCTGTCGCTTTCCTATTATATTTAGTTCGTGTCCTCCGATTGATTAATTTGCCTGAACCTGCCGCTTTCCTATTATTTCATTATTTCACTCGAACCACCGCTTTCCGTCTCGCCGCTAACTAGTCCGAACAATCGCAGCCCGATTGCCATCTATCCTCGTTTTAGCCCACATCAAACGCGCCACAGTCCGGGGCACACGCTCGGTTTTTTTCCTATCAGTCAGCGACCTCGATATCGCCCTCGTCCTCCGCCTTCTCTAATTGACCACGATCCGCGATCGCACACCCCCGTTGCGAAAGGTTCAGGAGTGGGGCGCGATTTTTGAAATTTCAAATCCGGATTTGCGTTGCAGATGCAGCGTCGGGACCCGGGCAATGTCGCGGCCGCGGAGTATAATGTTTTCCTCTCAATTAAGCCTTAATTAAGTTAAAATTAACATCGTGGATTTCTCCCCTCGAACCCCCCCGCCCGTTCATCGTGGAGCACCCACCTCGAGTCCTCTCCAGCTTTGGGTGGCCTGCATCGCGTACAGACGCCACCAAAACATTTCGTCTGCTCGTCCATCTCATCGACGTAGATCGAAGAGCATCGCTTAGAGACGAGAGTAATGGGTGACGAGTGCCAGTGACCGGATATGTTATTTTTCGGAGGGGCGACGAACGTAGGTTGCGGATAGTTGATAAACGAACGTGGTTAGTTTGCGGTAAGTTGGAAAACGAACTTTCGGAGGGATGTTTGGACTGGGGTGTGAGGGGACATTTTTTGGTTTGATGTGCTGAGGTGGAGCGGTGCAAGGGATTGGGCGGTCATTTCTTGCGGTAGCGGCTATAAGAAGAAAGGATTTAATGAGCGAACGTGCGATTATGCAAACCATTGCAAGGGAAGGTTTAATTTAATTGCATTTCTTTTAAATCATTTAATGGGCGAACGCGTGATTATGCGGATTATGGCAAGGGAAGGTTGGATTTAATGGCATTTCTTTCAAGTGTCTAATCAAAATTGTAAAGGGCTGTGTTTGGAAAAAATCGTGTTATAATGTTGGAATAGCGAATTGACGTATTCAGCAAACGTATGACTATGCAAATAATTTCAAGTGAAGGTTCCATTTAATCGCATTTCATTTTTGTATATGAAGATAATGGTAAAAAGCTGTGTTTTAAAAGAGTCGTGTAATAAGGTGTTTGTTTGGGAAAAGGGGTATCCGACGGAACTTTAATGTACGGTAAAGTGTCCGTAATACGGTTTTACCGAGGGGATGGGATAATAATGTTGGATTTATTGTACACGTAAACTTGCATATATTTAACGAGTGGGGTCGGGCGATCGGTAAGATGCTGTTAATCGTCATCACACTTATTAAATCATTGCATATAATTAGCCCAAATTCTTCATTATCTTCGTAAACTTACACGTTACTAATACATTTCAAACCCAGAATCCATTGAAATAAATACTGTTCAACATATCCCTTCGACGAACGTTCGTCTTACCCCTACTATCTTATTACATTATCCTTGCACTCCCATTATCACCCAACAAGAAATAGTAGCAATAAACCATTTAAAACGAATATTAACCAAATTCGTCGCTCAATTACAAATATCAACAATAGCTCTCCTGAAAAGCACATATCAGCAACCCCGTGTCAAAACAAAATATCAAGAACCACTTTGCCGAAAAACAAAAACCGAACCATCCCCTCCCCCTCCTCTCAAACTCCCGTTTCCACATTTTCCCGCAAATTCTCTCATATAAGGCATCACCCGTCAGCCAACCCATCCACTTTCTCACGTCGGCCGACTTTTGCGCGAGGATGTACGAGCTGGTGGCTAGCACCACCGCGAAGGTGTCCACCACCACCATCGCATACGTGTGGTATGGGTTATACTGGGAATCGAAAGCCTTCAGATAAACCAGCCTTCATTAGGGCGAGGATGATCAGACAACGCGATGCTGCCGTTGGTGCTCCTGGCTGTTGCTCCGTTGCTGATGCTTGCCAGGACTGCCGCGGTGGTGAGCCGCATATATATAGACGAAGGATTGACCGTGGACACATCGAAGGCGGGCACGGGACGGGAGCGGACTGAGAGAAAGATCGAGTCTGTGTCCCCGTGTGTGTCCCCATGAGTGTCCCCGTGTGTGTCCACGGCGCTGTGTCGTAACTGCCTCCTGTGTTCGCTGCCCATCGTGAGGCCCTTGTCGCCGGGGGATTATGCTAAAGGGACACACGAGAGCAGCGCTTCCACGTCTCGAATTAGGAAGAGCCGCGCGGATCTCGACGCTACTGGAATTGCCTGAGAATCGCTTATCGATGCGTGTCACCGAAAAGGTCTCGGCGTACGGCCGGATATGCTGCGGATGCATGCTTCGTGGAAGGATACGAGTTTTGGGGGAGGGCGCTTTGATGGGGGTACCGTGGGTGGTGAGGCAGTTTACGAGAAAATGCGGGTGAGATGTCGAGGCAAGTGCTTTGCGGAGGCTCGGGCGTCGGAGACTATGTGTTGCGGGGTGGCAATTGATGTTAGAGTTACTGGTAGTATTGCGGGTGGATTTTCGGGGAGGGAATTCCGATGGTGATACTGTGGGTGGCGACTTACTTTATTCACAATAAAAGTATTTCACAATTCGCGAAAGGCTTGAAGGCGGATTTTCGGCGGAAGGAATCTTGATAAAGGTACACTGGGTGATGAGGCAGTTTACGAGAAAATGCGGGTGAGATGTCGAGGCAAGTGCTTTGCAGAGGCTCGGGCGTCGGAGACTATGTGTTGCGGGGTGGCAATTTATGTTAGAGTTACTGGTAGTATTGCGGGTGGATTTTCGGGGAGGGAATTCTGATGGTGATACTGTGGGTGGCGACTTACTTTATTCACAATAAAAGTATTTCACAATTCGCGAAAGGCTTGAAGACGGATTTTCGGCGGAATGAATCTTGATAAAGGTACACTGGGTGGTGAGGCAGTTTACGAGAAAATGCGGGTGAGATGTCGAGACGAGTGCTTTGCAGAAGTTCGCGCGTCGGAGACTATGTGTTGCGGGGTGGCAATTTATGTTAGTGGTAGTATTGCGGGTGGATTTTCGGGGAGGGAATTCTGATGGTGATACTGTGGCTGACGAGTTAGTTTATTTACGACAATAGTATTTCACGGTTAATGAATGTATTGAAGGTGGGTCATTGGAGAGGGAATTCTAATGGCAGTCACTGTGGGTGGTGACTTACTGTATTCACAATGAAAGTATTTCACAATTCGCGAAATACTAGAACACGGATTTTCGGCGGAAGGTATCTTGATAAAGGTACACTGGGTGGTGAGGCAGTTTACGAGAAAATGCGGGTGAGATGTCGAGACAAGTGCTTTGCAGAAGTTCGCGCGTCGGAGACAATGTGTGGCGGTATGGCGGTTTATGTCAGAGATAGTGGTAGTATTGCGGATGGATTTTCGGGGAGGGAATTCTCATGGTGATACTGTGGCTGACGAGTTAGTTTATTTACGAGAATAGGGTTTCATGGTTAATGGAAGTATTGAAGGCAGATCATTGGAGAGGGAATTCTAATGGCGGTCACTGTGGGTGGCGACTTACTTTATTCACGATAAAAGTATTTCACAATTCGCGGAATGCTAGAATATGGATTTTCGGCGGAAGGAATCTTGATAAAGGTACACTGGGTGATGAGGAAGTTTTCGAGAAAATGAGTGTGAAATATGATTGCCACAATTTTATAGACGTTTGGGCATCGAAACTTGTATATTGCGTTGTAATAATTCATTCCAGAATTCCTGGAAGTATTGCGGACTGTTCTCGAGGGGAGGAAGTATTTGCAAAAAAATACATGTAAAAAGTACTAATAGAATTTAATCGAACTGCAATATTGCAAACCACTGAACATCGCGCACATTATCCACACTCCGCAACCCAAAACATAAATTCCCCAATTAGCCAACCTGCCACAACTCCACCTCGCAACTTCTCCGCCACCCATCCCATTAAATCCCTCGCTATCCTTTGGCAGCGACCCGAAAACCGCTCCCTGACCCACTTAACAACCGCGTCCACCTCGCAATCGTTAACCACGCGTCCGTAACTAGCCTCGGTCACGTGTGGTTAGCGCTCTCCTACGAAGCAACAACGACACTCACTCCGACAATTTTCCCGAACGCACTCCAGGCCCACGACAGGCTCAACGATAGATTTCCAGAACGATTTGCGCGAGCAGCTTTGCGCGACTCAATTTCCTTCTTCTTCCCAGTCCCTCAGTCGTCTTTCTCCCTTCACCCCCGACGACGCGGACCACAATGCAACCTTACGCACCGGGCACTTGGACTCCCCGGTGTCGTCCCGATTTTTATTCGATCCGCGTGCGTAATTCTATTGTTTTCACGGACTATTAAGTTTCCGGTAATGGGCCGCTTCCGGCCTGCGAGGGAGTCGAACTCTCGTCGAATGCAGGAAAGGGTGCGCCCGGAGAGAAGCCTAATTCGGGCTTTAAAGATTAAGGCGAGGCGGCACAGCGTATTCCGAGAGGCGCAACGCCGTTTCTGCCACGGACGACCTACTCTGTGCGCGGTCTTTGCATACAGTGGGTAGAAAAAGTGTTGTAAGCGCAGGCTTTTGCTGAGATGGCTTTCACGATTGAACGTTAGTTTAAACAAGTAGTTTGATGGTGACTTCAATATAATACTATAGAAATATTGCACAGTATTTGCATATGATGGGTATTGTACGTGTGCAGGCATTTGCTGAAATGGCTTTCATAATTGAACGTTAGTTTAACCAAGTAGTTTGATGGCGGTTTTAATATAATACTATAAAAATATTGCACAGTATTTGCATACGGTGCAGGCATTTGCTCAAATGGCTTTGATGGTTGAAGATTAGTTTAAAAATATGGTCTGATGGCAACTTTAGTGTAATAATGTGAAAATATTGTCAAGTATTGGCATACAGTGGGTAGAAAGAGTATTGTACGTGCGCAGGCTATTTTTTAAATGGCTATCATATACGAGATAGCGCTTTGCTTGCATGTAGTCTATGGAAAAAACAGTGCACAAAACATTGAATCCCATTGCACGATACAGCAGTGAAAAAGTTCTTGCACATGTCCAGAATATACATTCTTGCGCTGTGTTATTATATAGGAATTTCTAATAGGACATATTATTCTAATTATACCGTGCTATTATTATAATACGTTAATTGCCGGATCCTATTCCAACATTATCTTCCCATTATTTTAACTATCAAATAAACTGCGTTTCATCAGCGACTCACTCCACCAAACAAACTCGTTCCAGACACACAGGGTGTGTAATAATTTTTTTTTCTCCACTGTACCTTGTTTTACCCACGAGCAACACTCCTCCCGGCCATCGACGTAATGCTCGTCGTTATCCACGAACGAGCGCCTTATTTCGCTTCCTTTCTCACCGTCGTACGTCATCGTGAGCTCGCGCCGATTGGACGACGCTGATTTACGGCGGATGCGTATTTTTCGTGGAATGTCCCGGTTTATGGGGCGGCTACTCATTGGCGAAAGGGCATCGCGCTGGGAATGGCTTTTGATACGTGCGTTGGGTGGTGATTTTAGTCGAAATCACATTTAAATGTGTAATTGTAAATTTTAATACGAAAAAGATGATGCAGCAATGAAAGCGTAAATACCAAATCATAATGATCAAATACTAATTAAGTTATATTAAATATGGGTGGTGATTTTAGTGGAAATCACATTTAAATGTGTTATTGTAAATTTTAATACGGAAAAGATGATGCAGCAATGAAAGCGTAAATACCAAATCATAATGATCAAATACTAATTAAGTTATATTAAATATGGGTGGTGATTTTAGTGGAAATCACATTTAAATGTGTTCTTGTAAATTTTAATACGGAAAAGATGATGCAGCAATGAAAGCGTAAATACCAAATCATAATCATCAAATACTAATTAAGTTATATTAAATATAATTTAATATAATTCATTAAAATTTATTGAAACATAATCCATTAAAAATCATTTGATCTCTTAGATCAAAACATGTTTACGATTTAATTTAACTATAGTTAATTAAATTCTCGTGCGTGATAGTTAAGTCAACTGAGAAATAGAAACTGGGATAATTGTCAAACAAAACATTCGTGGGATGTCTGGGGACAATTCATGCGTTCACGTCAAGATTGTCGCTTGACAGTAAACAGCTGATTGATCCGCAATGGTTGACGTTGCCACAAGCACTACTGCAACGACCCAATCAGATTACCCGTTTAGCTGTCCTCTCCTTTATGTCCGATCTCGCAAACCAGCATTGTCTCTCCTTGCCGATTGATTTACAGTTCATCGACCACCGAGCGAACATTCTGCACGCAAGTTCTGAGAGTTAATGCGTACTGCGTCGCGCGTAAGTTAATAAGATGCGACGAAAAGGATATTAAATTTATTCACATTTTGGTAGTCATTGGTGCTAGAGATGTCTGACTATATGAAATTTGTATAAAATTCATTTTATCCAATTCTATACTTCTGTAGCCGGGTTACTTAAATATCCAAGAATATCGCAGTAGGTCACAGTGAAGAAAGTTACAATAACCGCGTCACTCCCACGCAGATGTTCAACTTTCATGATAAAATATACGGCTACATATGACCGCGATGGGCAATTACAATATGCACGCAATTTTATTGATACTTATTCTTCGCACAGTTACTTTTTTCATGTAAACCATATGAATAATAGGTTTAGTCCCCAAAGGTTTATTTTTAATAGTGTTATTTCATACAAAGCTCACGTCGCGTTGTACTCAACATAAACAATCTGTCGTCTAGCATCATTTGTCTTAGTATAATTTCGCCATGATACTATTATTCTGCATTCCTCGAGTACTCTTGCGTCCGACTAATATCGAACGACCCAGAAACAAAATCTTCAGAACCCATCTACGCCAAAGAAAATTACTTCTTTTATAACCACGCGCCACTTAAGACAGTAACAAGAGCTAAAAGCACCTAACAATCATCGCTTCAGTCGAAATCGCCTCCGAGATTAGTTCCCGTATCTGATCGCAACGGAAACATAAGCGCAAAATGTTCGATGATTAAGCGTCGAGCGCACCTGCATATCTAACAATGCATTAACAACTTAAGCTTTGCATCTCGCGCAGCCTGCTACATACTTGTTCCCTCCGTCCGATCGATCGTAAAGCAAGCCGTGCCAAACGTATTCAAATTAACCGCCCGTTTAACACCTTCGGCTACATTTACCGCGAAACGCAGCCTGATAACGAAGGATGCAGACTCCTGACGAAGGCCACCGCGCCAGTGAAAAAAGAATGTTCCTCCTTACTCGTACCTAGTGATGGGATTTCAAGACGCTTGTTTGCAAAGTCTCGAACAAGTCAAGAGTCTTAAGTTTCGAAAGTCTTGAACGTCTTATGGTGTACAGTCATACTGTATATTGCATATCAAGCATATTAGACGCACAGAATTTTGAGACTGCTGGAATATATTTTGGGGCAGGAGTGGCTTACAAGTTTGAAGTGCCTTACAGTATATAGTCTAAATCGTATTATGTATTGCATATCAAGCATATCAGAAGTACGAATTTTGAGATGTTTGGAGAATAGCTTGAGTCCGGAGTCTTTTTAAATTCTTTACCGTCTTTTGTTAAGTCGTATTATACATTTGATATCAAGCATATCGAGTGTGCGGAGTTTTGAGTCTGGTGCATTCACAATTTTACGTGACACGAAACAAACTTTCCAGTTTCAGAAAAGTATTACGCGACAATATTTACACAATTTTCACGATGCGCACGTACACGTGCAAACTAATTCCTTCCCACCCTGCCCTTAAGACATCTCCAAGACATTCAATCCAGTAATGCTTTCAAGACGTACAGGACTTTTAAAATCGTCCACGTTTTTTAAGACTCCCAATCTTGAAGGCCTTCTAAAAAAGTTCGAGAAGACCTTTTGAATTGAAGGATGAAACTCCTCGATTGATTCGGTCTGAATGCCTTCGCTACTCACACCTCGTACCTTCGGCAACCGGTACACTACTCTGAACAGCTGAAAACTGCCTCGCTCAACAATCGCGGCACACAACCGGAAAGGTTGAAGGCCTCACAAAGCACGCTGGATGGACAAAGCCTAAGAGAGCAGCGATGGGTCTAATCAAATTATCATTTTGATATGCTCAATCAATAGAAGATGCTCGGGTAATCAAGATAGAATTGATACGGGATAGAGTCTCGTAGGAAAGTATGTGTTCGATTTTTGGGTTTTAATTTGTTAGCGCTGGTCTTGAGAAATTATACTGAGGTTTTCGGTAACAGCTTATTTTCAAAAGTATGTTTAATACAGTTTTCTAATTAATTACGTATTTAATTTACTTCCTCTGTCGCGTTGATGATCCATGCAGATAAAGATAACATATTTATGTGGGTTAACTGCGGACTGTGTGATTACTTATTTGTATCTTTTTCGTCTCTCTTTCAAATATTTTTGCCATTTTTCAAATCGCTGCATCTCCAAAACTATTTTGAATTTAGTGGGTAGAACGGCCTGTTTCTGTGTAAATTGCTTTCTATTGTATAGTATAGATCCGGGGCAAAAAAAATGTGAAGTTTTCCAACAATTTTTGGCCTCATGTAAAAACTATAAAATTCCCATTTCATTGATTTGCTCTATTTCTATATCCTCTTTAATAAGGATATATCGACAGTTTCATAGTCATTGTTCTTAAATGTAGTCTAAATTCCTGTAAGATAACACATTTACCGTTATCTCTCGTTTGTGATACATGCCTATCGCATCTATCGCTTGTATGAATCTACCGGCGACGATGATGTTTCAGACTGGACATTTATATGTCTATCATCCGCAGAGTTACTTGGTATCTAAACGTACTGCTGCCTTTAAAGTGCACGTCGAATTACAATTCATTTGTCGCTCCAACTATACATTTTCCTAAACACCATGAAACCCTCTACATTCAACACCATGTATATCCATACGTTAAATGAACCGTACTGCAACCATTTCATCATCCTGAAATTGTGTAATTAATTTTGTTCTAACCACGCATTCTCTCAATACCATCAAATCCTATTAAAAAATTCTCCAGTATTGTATAAATACCGCATGCAGTCATCCAGTATAACACATACGCGTATTTTAACAAAATCATATCATAACAATTTTATAATTATATAATTAAGTAGTTACAACTAATTTTTGTTCTAACCACGCATTTTTCCGACATCACCAAATCCTATTAAGAAATTTTCCAGTATTGTATAAATATCAGTATGCAGTCATCCAGTATAACACGTACGCGTATTTTAACAAAATCATACCGTAACAGTTTCATAATTATAAAATTATGTAATTACAACCAATTTTTCTTTCAACCACGCATTTTCCCGATACCACCAAATGCTAATAGAGATTTCTCCAGTGATGTATAAATACAGCATACAATCATCTAGTATAATATGCACGCGTATTTTATCAAAATCATACCATAACAATTTCTTAATTATAAAATTATGTAGTTACAACTCATTTTTCTCCCAACCACCCATTTTCCCGATACCACCAAATGCCATTAGAGATTTCTCCAGTGATGTATAAATACAGCATACAATCATCCAGTATAACGCAGACGCGTGCTTTAACTAAACCGTAGTGCACCGATTTCATAAGTATGAAATGATGCAATTAGAACTAATTTTCGTTCTACCCACGCATTTTTCCGACACCACCAAATGCCATTAAAAATTTCTCCAGTATTGTATAAATATCAGCATGCAGTCATCCAATATAAAACGTACGCGTATTTTATCAAAATCATACCATAACAATTTCATAATTATAAAATTATGTAGTTACAACTAATTTTTCTCCCAACCATCCATTTTCCCGATACCACCAAATGCCATTAGAAATTTCTCCAGTATTGCATAAATATCAGCAATCATCCAGTATAACACATACGCGTGCTTCAACTAAACCGTAGTGCACCGATTTCATAAGTATGAAATGATGCAATTAGAACTAATTTTCATTCGAACGACGCATTTTGCCAACACCACCAAACGCTCTCGTCGCCATCGAAACCCCCGCAAACTCTGGAAAGTTCGCAAAGTGCGCAAAAGCCGCAAAAGCCGCAAAGCCCGTAATTGGCCGACAGCCATCTCGACACGAGCATCCACGCACCGTTGTCTCCGTATCTACGCGGGCGTATCGCGGCATACGTAAAACGGCACGAAAGATCGTCGGAGAGGATCGGTCGCGGGAGAGTGAGAGAGCGGCTCGCGTGACGAAGAGAGGAGAGAGCAGGCGAATTAGAGAGGGAGCAAACGTCCTCCGGTGGCCCTCGAGGTTGGTCGAAGGTGGCTCCGCCTCGCGTCCGCCTCCAGAACCCGATTGGATGGCAAATTCTCCCGCCTCGAGGCTCATTTGTTTATTAATGTTGTAATCACCCGCGCGATCCTCTTTTGTCCCGTTCCCTCCGTCTCTTCCGCGCGGAATGCGACCAGTTTCGTCTCGCTTCTTGCAACTCCGGCCTTCGACCGTGTCTCTACTGCCCTCTCATCTGCCCTCTTCTGCTCTCTCCTGCGCTCTTCACTTCTCTTCGGCTCTCTTCGACTCTCTGCTTTCCACTGCGTCTCTCTTCCGCGCTCGCGCCCCTGCAGGCCTCCGCCGCGTCTTACCGATCTTTGTCCGGCTGCCCGCGATTTCCCTCTCTTTCGTTTCCTTACCTCCTGCCCCCTTTCGTTCGTCCTGCGTGCTGCGGCTCTCTGTTACTGGAGGACGCCCTTCGCACCCTGCGATTCCTAGACCCGGTGCGCGCGTCCATGTGTCGGCGGAGCGACGATTTTCTGGCTTCGGTCACCGGGCCACCTGATGATTGTTCTTTCAAGATCACACGCTTTTTCGGGCTCCTGCGACTGAAGGGGCTAGTGCAAACGTGTTTGGGTCTTGGGCTGTGGGGGATTAACGTGCTTTCTCGTAGTGTGAGATGTTACATGAAGGTTTTGCGGTTGTGGCGCGCAGATTTCTGATGAAGGCAGACGTCGGTCTGTATCTGTTTCGTATTGTAATGCATAGTGTCGGGGGAAAGATAAATTTGCCAAGGAAGCGGTTTCGAAAATGTAGAATTCTTCGACGCATGGCGGGTTGTGGTGCAGGTTGAATAACGTCAGACAAGAAAGCACTAGTTTAACCCATTCGAGACGACGGCTTTTTTCGAACACGGTCCCAACGAGCGAAATTTTTTTTTCTTTATATTGTTCATTTTTAATTTTTGGTACACAGTAAAACCAATGCCAAATTTTGTTTTCCTGTACTTTACAGATTTCATTAGTTCAAGGAAAATCTTATTTTGACGGCTAGTTTACCCAGAATAACTGATAATTGCACATTACTGTTATTGCACACACGGTGTGCAATCGGTCTCGAATGGGTTAAATTAATTATATTCACGTATTCTCAGAATATTGTATGCAAGTCGTGTAGAGTTGCTCATGCTGCGTCTTGTTATCTGTCACACTAAGTATAATCAGAGGAAAGGAATGGATTAACTCAAGTGATGAGCTTAAGCTATTTTCACAAACAGTGGCACATATTCTCAACGCATTCGCGGTTTTATTATAGCAAAAATAATTAATTCAAACAATCGTCTTAAACTACTTTTCCCATTAGCAACACGTATTCCTAATACGTGGTCTATTGGAATTGTGCAGAAATCCTCATCTTATTTCGTGTTATGGCGCATGATATGTAACATCATACAAAAAAAAAATTAATTAATTCTCACAATCGTGTTTGACCATTCTCTTAATTAACGCTACATATTCTTAGAAGATTGTCTATTTCACCTGTGCAGAATGCCTTATCCTACACCGTGTTATCACTCACATCAGATAAAAAAATTAATTATCTCAAATAATCAGCTTAGACCACTTTCACAATCAGCGACCCACATTCTCAAAACATTGTCTATTTCATTGTGCATAATTCCTCAGCCTATGCGGTGTTATAGAAGTCGCTAATTAACATCAGACAAAAACAAATAATAATTTCAAATATCCATCTTATACCATTTTTCTAATACACGACACATATTCTCAAAACGTTGTCTGTTTCAGTTGTGCACAATTCCTCAACCGTTATCGCTCACAATATCATTGAACAGAAAACCGAATTAGCATACATGCTGAGCTTAAACCACTTTCCCATGAATTCCCAAAGAATTGCCTCTTTCAATTGTGCACAATTCCTCACCCTACACCGTGTTATAGAAGTCGCTAATTAACATCAGACAAAAACAAATAATAATTTCGAATAATCGTCTTAAACCATTTTATAATACACGACACATATTCTCAAAACGTTGTCTGTTTCAGTTGTGCACAATTCTACATCCGTTATCGCCCACATTATCATCGGACAAAAAACCGAATTAGCTTAAATGCTGAGCTCAAACCATTGTCACATCTATTCCCAAAGAATTGTCTCTTTCAATTATGCACAATTCCTCACCTTACACTGTGTTACAACCCCCACGACTAACGCCGTACAATAAAATCAATGAATTCGTACAATTCCTCTTAGACCATCTTCGTAACCGACGCCTCATATTCCCAAAACATCGTCCACTTCACAGGCAAAACTAAATAACCGATCCAACCAATCGTCTCACACCATTTTCATAATCTACGCCACACATTCCCAAAACATCGGCTGTTTCACTTGTGCAGAATTGCTCAACCTACACCGCGTTATCGCTCACTCGTTCCTCGTCTCACTCATTTCCTTCGTTTTCCTCCATCGACGTCCTCCTCATCCACTTTCTTCGTCCTCCTCCACCTTCCCCTTTCCAGCCGACTTCGCGCCAGCGTTCTGCTCCCCGTCTCGCCCCGTCTTTGTTTCGTTCTTCTCATTCTCCCTGCCCCCTCGCCTCGTCCACCCCCGCGCAAACCCCTCCCGCGTTATTCCGTCTGTCCTCTGCCATCGTGTGCAGCCGTTTGCACTCTTCCCGCGCGCTCTCCTTTTTTGTCCCTGTCGATCGCGGTGTTCTGCGCTCTTCGAATTTAAACGCCAGTCGCCCGGTGCCTTGTATCGCTTCGTAAATGAACGACACGGCGCGGCGGCGGGGCATAACGGAGATAGGCCAGTGTTATTCAAAGTGGTGGTCCGCGCGGAATGTATCGCGGTGTCGGGAAAATTTTATGATGAGGACGACGAAGATAATGCACGAACGGAATGGCCGACGGCGGTTAATGAGTTGGCATTTGAGGGGATTTTACTTATTTGGATCAGAACTGAAGTTTATGCGCGTTCAATGTCGCTGTGGAGCGTGTTAACACTTTAACGACCGCCAGCCGATTAATCGACTTTGAGGTTCCAACTGCTATTTACCGGTAGCCGATTAATCGGCTTTTCAGTGATCAACGGTGATATTAGATAAAATAAATATCAGATGATATTATGACAATTCTAAATGATAATAAAATTACACTGCTTTGAAACCAAAGGATTCTCAACAGCACATTCAGTATTTCTCAGTTATAAAGCTTTACAAATAGGCACATACACAATTCCTGCGCGATAGCCAAAACAGAGTCGGTCGTTAGTGATTGGTATCTTCAGTCCATAGTGTTAACACTTTAACGACCGCTAGCCGATTAATCGACTATTCGGTTCCAACTGCTATTTACCGGTAGCCGATTAATCGGCTTTTCAGTGATCAACGGTGATATTAGATAAAATAAATGATAATAAAATTACACTGCTTTGAAACCAAAGGATTCTCAACAGCACATTCAGTATTTCTCAGTTATAAAGCTTTACAAATAGGCACGTCCACAATTCCTGCGCGATATCCAAAACAGAGTCGGTCGTTAATGAGTGGCATCTTCAGTCAATAGCGGTCGGTAATGTGTTAAGAACATTTTACGTCGATGGAAGCAACGAAGATAATGTTTAGGGAAAATGGTGGTCGCGGGTTGATGAGTTGTGATTTAAGAGGATGGGTGTTTGTTTGAAGGAGAGTTGAATTATCGAATTATACACTGTGGGATGTGTTGAAAGCATTTTAGGTCATATGGAAACAACGAAGAGACGTTCGGATGAAATGGTGGCCGCGGGTTGATCAGTTGAAATTTATTTGAAAGAGAATCGAGTTATCGAATCATAAAAATATAGCTAGCAAACAATATATGGTCGTATAACATTCCTTTGTTATTCACATTTTTACCCGACCGTGGCGAATTTAGAGCAAGAAATAAATATTCTATTGAAATTTTCCACGCCGCGTGCAATCACATCAACCGCAACAAAGTATTCAAGTTGTCACGCAAACCGTCTCTTACACATTAACACCATCATTTGCATACACGTCATCGCTATCAACGCCAACATCAGCCATTCCTTCCAAGTAGCGTAAGTTCACTTTCGAAACAAAGATCAGCTAAGAAAAACGCCATAAACGCCGATGTCTTTCTTCACAAAAATCTGAAATAGCCCAAAATAAATATACAATAGCAACATGTCACTCTTCTGCAGAAAGAAAACCATCGATTCAAATCCGATATCGCCACATACAAATCTTTATTACAGATATCGCTGCACGCAAAGTCTCATGTCTGTCAACCACATAAAAAAATTTAGAAGGGCTTCGAATTTAACCCATTCGAGACGACGACTTTTTTCGAACAACGAGCACACAAAAAATGATAGAAAAATCTTATTTTGGGCTAGTTTACTCAGAATAACTGATAATTAAATTTTACGAATGAATTAAATTGACTTTCATTACTTTACACAAATGCATTTTCATCGTATGGTAGACACATATCATCGTTCCCCAGAAAAAGAGCATTGCCCCACGATATCAAATGGTTTGAGAAGCGCTGAGATAGAGGGTGGCTGCGTAGTCTTTCTATCCTTTTTCTTCTCTGCTCTTATCGTCCTCTCTCGGAAGTTCTCGTTTTATCGGCCTGTTCGCGTGTATTGCTATTAGAAGATCATTTTCTTCACTTTCATTAATAACCTGCGCTACCGAGCGCAGGACGCCCGATCGATTGCGTTCGGTGTATTAATAGCGATCGCCAGAGAAGTTACTTGGTAAGTAGTAAGTATAGGTTGCTGGTAACGTTCGGTTGCAAAGATTGTTGATGGCGAGAAGAGCCCCTGCCCAGCGGGTTTCGTGTTTGCCAAGAGGATTTTATCTAGGAGCCTGACAGCGGCAGTTTTCTATGAGATCGATGATAATTAACCGAACGTGATTGGCGGGGTTCCGATCGTTGCGATGCAGTTTATAGGATCTCGATGTGTCGTTGTTCAGTTGGCTTATTTGCTGCAAATAACCCTTTAGTTTGTAATCGCTTCGAAACTTTGGACTTTGCGCAAAAATGTCAACTTATGATGTAGTGGGATTATTACTTTTAATATGTGTTTTAAAGACATCAGAATTTACTTAAATAATTTGCACAATAATTAATTACACCAAGTTTCATTCATTGGTTACAAAATTGACAGTTATTTAATTAAATATAACCGCAATACAATTAAATTCCGTTTTAAATCCGCATAAAATGTTGAAAGTTGTCCACTTTGAAACCATCCGTCGTCAGGCTCCTGTCAGGGCCATTTTCTCAAGATTCCGACGAATCGAAAAATCTTTTTTGGAAACGTTCGCGTAGTTTCGAGCACAAGACGAGAGAAGGTCCGACGTTCTGTTTGTTTGAACTGTCGCCGAGCGTGACACGGCAGGAAACGTTTCGAGAAACGACGTTTACACAGACCACTGACATTTCGAGCGAAAACCAAAATGTCGGCCTGCACGTCGGGCGAGACATGGAACAACAATCGTCAGCCATGCGATACGAAATCAAACTTAGTCTTTCGTAAAAACGTTCCGTAAAAAGCGACGTGCGCTAAGGGTTAACAGAGTATTGAGATTTTTCGAGAAATTTTTAGTTCAGCCAAATTCAAATCCCGAACACTAAGGAAAGACTTTAAACGTTTACGTTTTTGTGTTTCATGGTTTAAGTACAAAAGTACATATGGATATATTTCAAGCGATTAAATCGTATACATGCTTCATCACATATATATGTATGTTTATGCAATTAAATCATGAAATCATATATGGATATATGTACTTATATACATGTGATCATTTTACATCGAATTTATTATTTAATATACTTAGTATATATTGTATATTCGCACGAAGAAAATGAGAAATTAAGTTCACTAAACTATGTAGCTTTATTAACTTTATTTATGATTTTAAAATTACTCACACAATCCGAAATTTCAATATTCATCACTATTTTACATTCTATCAAAATTTCTGCATTTATTCCCCCGTAATTTATCGACAGACAGGGATCTTCGCATATGTACATTAGTTCACTTTACATATTTCAGATGGCTTGGCAAGCTTTACTCAAAGTGACAATTATCGGGTAGTTTAAGTAGAAGAATCGATCTCGTCACCGTCGACTTACAATACTCAGGTGTCTCAACTTTTGACGCGTACGCCAGTTTAACGTTGCAATTAACGTCCGCCAGGGCAGATCGAGCGGCATTATTGTCGTCTCAGCGTGATAAGGTCGTCGAGTCGACGGCATTCTTCGAAATGAAAAACGCCGCGGCTGGTTATTGCCCACAGTCTGCTCTCGCTGCATTGTTCGTCACCTTTTTTTTCACGGAAAATCACCGCATGCGAAAGTACACATGCAAATATGCACATACATACGTACAATACCGGTCAAAAGTTTGAACCGCGTCATCGGTTTTACATAAATTCAAATTGATCGCATGCGTGTACGTAGCCGCGAGGGTTAAAGATAAAAATGTCACAACTATTAAATACACGGTTGCGCGCACGGTATAACATTGACATGGTAATTAAAACTGCAGTGTGATGGAAATAGGTGGCTAATGAAGTTTGTGGGGGAATTGTTGAGTGCGTTTAACTTCTGACCGAGGGTGTATGGAGATATGTGTATACGTGTGTGCATGTGTCGTCGACGAGAATTGTGCTAGGCAACGAGCGATTGTTGAAGTTCGGTATTTTAAGGCGTAACTGTGCTCCACGACGATGACTATTTTTCAATAGGCGTTCACCTCTCAGATAGTTGACCTCGATCGTTACATTGTAACTAAAGCCTGATCGAAAATATCCGATCATATGGTAATACGGTCGGCGCGGTTATATTTTCATCATCCTATTGCGCTACGCGTTGGCCGGAGACTTTCGTATGTATGGAGTAATCTAGAAAATTAACTCGACGACTTGATGCGGCTTGCGATAACGATCATTCAAGATGAGTAAACTTATTTGACGTGTTGGAACGTATAGAATCGTTGGTATATCGGTGCTGGCCAAACAGTTTTTACCAATATTAAATTCAAAAGCGATCGCGCACATATATCACAGTATATTGGTACCATACTGAAAAAGAATTTGCTTTGTCACGTGGCAAGAATTTAAATTAGCGGCCTCACGCTTGCATGAATTTCCAGTCTAGAGCGATCAAAATGCTTGAAATGATTGTCGTGGTTAGATATAAAGCATATACGTGCAAACACTGAAACATCACAACTACAAATTTATGCGGCAATACTAGAATTAGAAATTTAACACGTTGACTGCCAAGCGTATTTTGCTATATTAAAACCGCGATGCGATAAAATACTGCAGAGTATGATTAAATCGTGCAAAATGAGGATAACGCAAAGTTATTAGAAGCCAAAATATGGAAGCACCGTTCCAATATCAATTACATTTACAAGATTGCAAATAGGCTTCGTTGTGAATTTTTTGCATTGTTAGTAAAATCTTTTGCGCCGGTCACTGGTGACCACCGTGGCAGTCAAAGTGTTAACTAAATTGATTTCGATCACTTCACAAAAAATGTGAAACTTCCCGCTGACGAGTTTGCATCAACTACCGAATTTCGGCAATTAAAAAGTGAATCAAAACCTATATCGCCACACAGAATTTAAAAGTACCAACACGAATTTTACATCGCTCACAAATGAACGTCGCCACACACAAATCTTCATCATACATATTGCCATGCGCAAAAGCCCAGGCTTGTGAACCGCGCGAAAATCGCGTCTCATTTTGGAACTTCAGCACGGCCTCAAAATATCCGCGCCTCGCATTACCGGCTGCAAAAATGCGCGTCAGGAAAGTTTCCCTCTTTCCTCGCCGACGTGTCCCAAATGTAGAATTCCTTTTCGAGGGCGTGGCGGTGCGCTCTGCCTTCGTTGTTATTCCGAAATGACGAATCATAATGTATAATGCCCGAGCCTTTTTCTCCCCCTCCCCCCGTCCGCCTCTCTTACTCTCTTTCTTGATTTGACGTGCGCGGGTATTGGTGCACGTAGGTGCACCTGTCCGTGAAAGCAGGTTCGCTGGTAGGCAACACACGCTCAGGCGTGTGCGTCTTTGTTTATCTACGCATTCGTCGTCGCCGCACTCTTTTCTTGTCTCTCCGCTCTCCTCTTCTTCTCGTCGTCCGCATTCGAGCACCGGAGAGCTAGTACTTACATGGCTTATTCAAATGAAGCCCGGATTGTCCGATGTATCTCGGGACTAACTGGATTCTCAAAATTAAAAAAGGAGAGTAGGGGGAGGCCGGCGAAACGAGGCGGCCCGAGGTTGTGCGTCTCTACTTGGCAGCGGAGTTTCGATGGTCCTGCTTCTTTTCACGCGCGGAAGGCCTCAGGCCCTCTTTACGTATTCATCTGCCTCGCTGGCGGCCGCTCGTGCACCCTTTGCTTTTCGGCTCTAGCGCTAGATAGCAGGTAGCCGAAATTTCGGCCCTCGGGACAGACTGTCTTGTGTGGGGGTGGATGGATAATTGTTGGATAAGCGACAGAATGATTGGATGAGAATGCATGCGGGGTTGGAGTATTAGTTTAAGTAAGGGTGAGTTATGGAAACGTTTGAGGCTGGTAGTTAACGGAGGATCAGTGTAATTAGTATACAAACGTAGTATGGTAGAGCAAATATAATTATTTAAACAATTAAGCAAATTATATTGTGTAAAGAAGTCAACGTTTCAAAAATTCAACGTAAATCGAAATAAGTACGGAAAATCTAATCCTTTGATAAGGCAACTCATCCAGTGCACTTCGGTAAAACTTCCGTAAAAAGGGTCCAATCGCGTTAAATTTTTACTGCAATTAAAAATTTCAAAATTTCAGAAATCAATTTGGAATTTTGTAAAAACATGTGTTGAGATTGACCGGTGGTCCCAATTCCGGCCCATAAACGGAAATACACGCTGCGTTTCGACTGGAGCACGTCATTGTATTTTCTGGAATCAGTGTTTCATTCCACCAAAAGTTGCATTATATCCAGTAAAAATTATTTTTCTCGCTCCTATTCAAATTTGTTACTATCTCCAAAATCTTAAAATTATTAAAGTATTGCGCGAGAAAATCATAAATTTACGACCCGTCCGATGACTTGTGGTCCCAATTTTGGGCCGTGTGCACAAACACACGGTCGATTTCGACTGGCGCACGCTATTGTGTCTTCTGGTGCGGAACTACGGCACGGGGGAGGAGAAATTGCGTAACCGCAGGCCGACAAAAGGTTCGGCCGCGACATTAAGGACGTATTTAGCGAGTTTTTGCCCCCGGCTTCTCGCCACCTCGCTCACCCCTCCTGCCAAACGTTCAATCCGCAAAGGGTCGACCGTGGAAATTTCTTTTCACGACTCGCCTCACCTCCGAAGCTGTGAGCGCCTACGAAAACGACCTTCCCGCTTTTCGCCTTGCCATCTTTTCGCCCGTTACGAATTTTGGGGTCATTCGACACTTGCCGCTGACTTCGGCCACGAGTTTTCGAAGGAAACGGAATGGGGAAGTCGACGGGTGCGTCGATTTGTGGATTTACGGAAAACTGGAGTACAATGCCGAACGAGGTGCCGACAAATTGCGTGACTCGTCACGTCCGTTCAGCTGCTCGATTTCGAATTTTTGTGCGGGGGTTGCCGGGACTGCGGATTAACGGTGGCTTGGGTTCGGTTGTTTGATGTTCTACTTTTAGATGACGGTGACTGTTGCTGCGTGGCGTATTGGAGGGTCGTGCAGTTCAGAGGTGCCTCGTGCAAATGCATAGAGTGAAAAGGAATGATGATTGCAGAAAGTCACATTGTGACGCTGTATGTGGAAATTGTAGGAACAATGTACTTAGTTGTACTTACTTGCGGGGCAAAAATTGCGGGGCAAGAGTTGCGGCGGGGCAGAGATTTAGAAATTCGAAATTTAGGAATTTACGTACTGATTGAATAATGAGAATTGGCAAGCGGTTACTTTTGATGGGATGGTATCATACATTGATTTATATATTCAATTTAAATATTGACACATATATTAATACATAAATATTCCAAATATTCTTTAATAATCCAGCATTAAAAATTCGCTTACATACTAATCAGCATGACACATCTTCGACCGCAGTCTTACAGAATTGAGGACATGCTGAACATACTAATCTCGCAAAAAGGATAATTGAAATGGCGTTTTGCGGGTGGGCGCGATTTCGATGTGGTAACAATCGAATGACTCGTTGAATTCGCAAAACCGTGCGCAATTTAAATTCGAAAGTCTCGTCCGCTCCCGGAACCGTTGCGTGGTAAATGACATTTCGTATCGATCGTCTGGCACGATATACATGAGCTGCCTAGGCGTTTCGATGTTAGCAGTGAGCTGAACTCGAGTCTGATCGACAATCGAAACGATTCCCGCGCTCCGCTATGAATTCATGAGATGAAATGAATTTCTAGCAATTCGTCGGCCGATATATACGTGCATGTGCCACTTGATGTGATTCTTGGAACGCTGTTTAGTCACGGAAAACCCGTTAAACTGTCTCGTTCGAGCCTTGAATCTTAGTCAGAGTGAACCTGTTATACTTCTTCGTTTAATACTTCATTTTGGTTACTCGAAACCCGTTAAACTTCATTTACTACCGTTTTACTTGTGGTAGAGCGGATCTGTTACACTTCGGGCTACAATGCTTTTAATTTAGTCGTAACGATTTTTAGTCATTTTTTAGCTATTTATTGTCGTATTATTTCTATTTATTGTTCTATATACTTGTAACTTAAATACTTTTATTTCTATTGCAACTAAGTTATTGCAAATGTATATATTTTCTCTTTTAACATTCTTCTTTTTCGTTACTTGACGATTCAGAGTTCTAGTATGTTCACATTTTTTGTGCCATTTTCTAACACTAAGTGTAACTATATATACTTTATTTGTACATAGTTATGTAACTTGAAACGTACAAATTTGATGGCAGTGAAATCTAACGCACCGCAAACAATTAACATAACGCATCAAATATTACTCACAGCAAACCTACACATTTCCATGAACGAAACAATTCGGCGAACACCAGGAACGACCGCGAATTACCAAATGTCGAGCAATTAATCGGCCAATAATCAGACGCAATCATCCATACGCTACTCGAAGGGTGAACCGTTCAAAATGCAGTGCAATCAATTCCGCCATCGGTATAATCAAATGCATCGCCGTCGTATCGCATTACCGCGCATCCCGATGCCGAAAAGTCCGAATTAGCCAGAAATTACCGCCGCGAGTGGGGTACACGTACATTATTGACCGGCAATTACAATGCGAGTCGGCAGGCTAAGCTGGCCAACCGACGATCGGAATCGTCGAAAACCTCTCCTCGAAACATCTGCCATTGCCATCCCTTTCGTTGGCAAACGAAATGAGCCTCGGGACCTGACACACCAGTTGAAAGGCCCGTGGAGAATGAAATATGGAGGCGTAAGTAAGGAGAACGCGGGAAGCGAAATTGTCCTTGCTTTTTCGCGTAATCGATTTTTGGGCTAATGAAGGTTTCCGGGCTTGCGTGAGATGCTTCTGATGGTTTCGGTGTTTGGCAGTTATGGGACAGAGCAAGCTGGCGGCTGCTTCATAAGAATTGGAAGGGGGTGATTGGTGTGTGTAATTTGGAAAGAAATTTAAGATGCTGATATATATGCTGTGTAATGAAAAAATAGATGGACTAAAGTAATTAAAGATGTTTAGCGGGTTCTTGACGTAAAGGAAGAGAAAGCTGATTGGTGCGTTTCAATTAAAAAGGGAATAAAATAATTTGCGTTGATGCGAAATGGAAAAATATTCTTTATCGATATATAGGCGATGTGATTTAAAAATGAATGGAATAAAAAATTGGAGTAGTTTGACGATTATTGACGTGAACGTGGAGAAAATAGTTGGCGCATGCGATTCGAACGAAATATATAGTATGCCGATTCATAGGCGGTGTGTAGTAGAAATAAATTCAGGTAATAGTTGAAGGAATTTAGGGGCTGCTTGAAAGTCGATTCTTGAAATGTATAATTTATTTTATTTCATTTTATTTTCCTGTACAAAAATTCGAAACTGTCAGAAAATCTTCACACACCATAGAATTCGCACACCTACGCTACACCGACGCAGCGTCACTTACTTCCAACTATTCCTTCCTTAACTCAGCATTTCTCCGAAACAGTCAAAATGAAACAAAAACTTCGCGCACATGGCTTCCTTGCCGCACGCAACGCGATTGATTCACTCGTGAACCATCGTCCTCTCCCCACCCTGCTCGTCCACCTTTATATCATTCATTCTTTCTCCTTCACGTTGCGTTCTTCGCGGTATCCGGTCTCAGGCCTGCAGACGCAACAGTTTCGCCACGGCGGGGCACGGTTTACCAAGAAACGACTAAGCATAATATTGATATAGCCGGTGCGCGCGAGGCGTCGTTGATATCGTTCGAGCGATACGAACGCGAGGTTGTCCGGTGGACCGGGAGGGCTCCATTCGTAGTGATGGGACTTCAAGACATTTGCCTACAAACGCTCAAACAAATGAAGCATACGGTAGTTCGAGATTGAAAGGGAAATGTTGGATGATGCACGTGATTTCATGCAATGGTACGAATTTAATGCGTAATGTCAGAAAAGAAGTGGGTAGTGATCGTCGTTGAGATGTTGGCAGTCTCAGAAATTAAGGGTATGGAATTGCCAGATTGAAAGTCTGCAAGTTTGTTGCGATCGAATTATTAGATGACGATCGCGACTTTATGTTACGTGAGAAATGTGTTGCGCATTTTCGAAAAATGCGAATTTGCAAGTGTTCGTTATCTTCAGGTTTCAAGATTTTTCCTTCCAGTCTCAAGCAAATGCAGCCCATGCAATGGTAGGAATTTAATGCGTTAATATCAGAAAACAAGTGGGCAGTGATCGTCGTTGAGATGTTGGCAGTCTCAGAAATTAAGGGTATGGAATTGCCAGATTGAAAGTCTACAGGTCTGTTGCGATTGAATAATTAGAAGATGATGATCGCGACTTTATGTTACGGGAGAAATGTGTTGCGCAGTTTCGAAAAATGCGAATTTGCAAGTGTTTGTTATCTTCAGGTTTCAAGATTTTTCCTTCCAATCTCAAGCAAATGCAGCCCATGCAATGGTAGGAATTTAATGCGTTAATATCAGGAAACAAGTGGCTAGTGATCGTCGTTGAGATGTTGGCAGTCTCAGAAATGAAGGGTATGGAATTGCCAGATTGAAAGTCTGCAAGTCTGTTGCGATCGAATTATTAGAAGATGACGATCGCGACTTTATGTTACGGGAGAAATGTGTTGCGCAGTTTCGAAAAATGCAAATTTGCAAGTGTTCGTTATCTTCAGGTTTCAAGATTTTTCTTTCCAATCTCAAGCAAATGCAGCCCATGCAATGGTAGGAATTGAATGCGTTAATATCAGAAAACAAGTGGGCAGTGATCGTCGTTGAGATGTTGGCAGTCTCAAAGAACTTAAGGGTATGGAATTGCCAGATTGAAAGTCTGCAAGTCTGTTGCGATCGAATTATTAGAAGATGACGATCGCGACTTTATGTTACGTGAGAGATGTGTTGCGCATTTTCGAAAAATGCGAATTTGCAAGTGTTCGTTATCTTCAGGTTTCAAGATTTTTCCTTCCAGTCTCAAGCAAATGCAGCCCATGCAATGGTAGGAATTTAATGCCTTAATATCAGAAAATAAGTGGGTAGTGATCGTCGTTGAGATGTTGGCAGTCTCAAAGAACTTAAGGGTATGGAATTGCCAGATTGAAAGTCTGCAGGTCTGTTGCGATCGAATTATTAGAAGATGACGATCGCGACTTTATGTTACGTGAGAAATGTGTTGCGCATTTTCGAAAAATGCGGATTTGCAAGTGTTCGTTATCTTCAGGTTTCAAGATTTTTCCTTTCAGTCTCAAGCAAATGCAGCCCATGCAATGGTAGGAATTTAATGCGTAATGTCAGAAAATAAGTGGGTAATGATCGTCGTTGAGATGTTGGCAGTCTCAGAAATTAAGGGTATGGAATTGCCAGATTGAATGTCTGCAGGTCTATTGCGATCGAATTATTAGAAGATGACGATCGCGACTTTATGTTACGTGAGAAATGTGTTGCGCATTTTCGAAAAATGCGAATTTGCAAGTATTCGTTATCTTCAGGTTTCAAGATTTTTCCTTCCAGTCTCAAGCAAATGCAGCCCATGCAATGGTAGGAATTTAATGCGTAATGTCAGAAAATAAGTGGGTAGTGATCGTCGTTGAGATGTTGGCAGTCTCAGAAATTAAGGGTATGGAATTGCCAGATTGAAAGTCTGCAAGTCTGTTGCGATCGAATTATTAGAAGATGACGATCGCGACTTTATGTTACGTGAGAAATGTGTTGCGCAGTTTCGAAAAATGCGAAATTGTGAGTGTTCGTTATCTTTAGGTTTCAAGATTTTTCCTTCCAGTCTCAAGCAAATGCAGCCCATGCAATGGTAGGAATTTAATGCGTTAATATCAGAAAATAAGTGGGTAGTGATCGTCGTTGAGATGTTGGCAGTCTCAGAAATTAAGGGTATGGAATTGCCAGATTGAAAGTCTACAAGTCTGTTGCGATCGAATTATTAAAAGATGACGATCGCGACTTTATGTTACGTGAGAAATGTGTTGCGCATTTTCGAAAAATGCGAATTTGCAAGTGTTCGTTATCTTCAGGTTTCAAGATTTTTCCTTCCAGTCTCAAGCAAATGCAGCCCATGCAATGGTAGGAATTTAATGCGTTAATATCAGAAAACAAGTGGGTAGTGATCGTCGTTGAGATGTTGGCAGTCTCAGAAATGAAGGGTATGGAATTGCCAGATTGAAAGTCTGCAAGTCTGTTGCGATCGAATTATTAGAGGATGACGATCGCGACTTTATGTTACGTGAGAGATGTGTTGCGCATTTTCGAAAATGCGAATTTGCAAGTGTTCGTTATCTTCAGGTTTCAAGATTTTTCCTTCCAGTCTCAAGCAAATGCAGCCCATGCAATGGTAGGAATTTAATGCGTTAATATCAGAAAACAAGTGGGTAGTGATCGTCGTTGAGATGTTGGCAGTCTCAGAAATTAAGGGTATGGAATTGCCAGATTGAAAGTCTGCAAGTCTGTTGCGATCGAATTATTAGAAGATGACGATCGCGACTTTATGTTACGTGAGAAATGTGTTGCGCATTTTCGAAAAATGCGAATTTGCAAGTGTTCGTTATCTTCAGGTTTCAAGATTTTTCCTTTCAAAGTCTCAAACAAACGCAGCCCATGGAACTTTTAAATTGGTACAACATCGAAAAGCTCTGGCCCCTTACAAGTAACTTTTCAGAAATCACCCAAAGCGTCGTATTCAATTTGACACATTTCCCAACCCCGCCATACTTGCACATTGCCACATCCAACCCACACTTGCCAAACCGTCCGCATTTTCCACGACTCCAACTCGCCGCCCGCCGCCAACAAATCTCCACCACACATTCCGTCCCTAAATTCAATCGGTCTTGCTACGGCTCGGCTGCCATCGCTATCCGTTCGTCCTGACTCTCTTTCTCTCACGTTTCCGCTCACTCGTCCATGCGTTCCCTGGAAACTCTCCAGTCGCTTCCCCTGCCTCTTCGTCGCTCCTCGTCTTTCCCGCTCAATTTCTTCGTGTCTCCTGCTTCCACCTCTCCGTCCGCCGTCTCTCTACGTCTTCGTCGCCGTTCTCGCTCTTGACCGTCTCAAGCCGGACCCCTTTTCTGTCAGGCCCCGAGGCCCAGATAACGCGAGCGTGTGGCGTGGGCGAGCAACCGTACGCTCCGCTGCAGTTCGAATTTCTGCAATTGCAGGCCTCGGCGACCGAGCTGCGTTATGTGTGTCGGTTCGTCGTTCCCTCAGGAATCTCGTCCCGTCGACGCGGATTTGACGCCGACGTCGATGCGAGAAAAACTGAAGGATGAGCGGCGTGTTAATTGATGTTGGAGGGTGGCATTAGGGTAAGAGTGGTAGGAGCAGTATAATGCTTCATAGAAGTTTGATAGGTATTGTGATATAATTTTGCATATTTGAGTATTGTGTGATTTGTATAAATAATTTTGTTATTGTGCGATTAATCATTTTTAGGTAATTTAACACGTTCACGCCGGGGCCGATTTTCATGTTTTTCGATTGTGAGTTGCGGATTGATCGATTGATATTCATGCAGCACTTCATTTGGTGGCGTACGATTGTTGCTTGTTCAATTATTTAAATTTCAATTATCTAAATTCTCAACTATACGGCAATTTTGTCCACTTACTAAACGAACTATATTTTTGATGGTGAGCGGCGTATAAACAAATGTTCACGCGCGATGGAACAGTTGAGCGCGAGCCACCGGTGGTACACGCCGGCGTGAACGTGTTAAATGCTCAGTTAATAGGAAGTAATGGTCATGTTAATTGGAGTTGGGGGTGTGTCGGTCGCTCTTGCACGCTAAAGTTGAAATGAGGGGATTAATTGCTTGATAGAAATTTGCAAGTTGTTCTCAAGATGCGGCTGATTGATAGGTATTGATATTGGAGTATTGAAAACTTTACGTGAATAAATTTAGTAATGTGCGATTAATCATTTTCAGCTAAATTTAATGCTAAGTCAACAGGAAGTTAAATTTTAGTAGTAGTAGTTAGTAGTAAAACTTAATGCTCAGTTAATAGGAAGTAATGCTCATGTTTATTGGGGTTGGGGGTGTGTCGGTCGCTCTTGCATGGTGAAGTTGAAATGAGGGGATTAATTGCCTGATAGAAATTTGCAAGTTGTTCTCAAGATGCGGCTGATTGATAGGTATTGATATTGGAGTATTGAAAACTTTACGTGAATAAATTTAGTAATGTGCAATTAATCATTTTCAGCTAAATTTAATGCTAAGTCAACAGGAAGTAATATTTATATTAATTAGGTTCAAGGGGAGTCGGTTAGTGCTGCATTCTGAACTTGAAATGGGAGGATCAATTGAGTCCTTGATAGAAAGTTGTTGCTGTCGGGGTGTAGTTGATTGATAGGTATTACGATATGATTCATATATTGGAGTGTCAGATAATGTAAAATAAATTTAATCACAAGTCAACAGGAATTAACGTTCATATCAATTTGGTTCTTGTTGCATTCTGAGCATGAAGTGATAGGATTACTTCGGTATCTGATGCAAACTTGCAGTTTGATGTTGTTAAAGTATGCTTCACCGGTATGATAAATGATCACATATGTGACAGTATCGCATGACTCGCACGATTAAATATTATAACATTTCATTAACACCGTTCTAGATAATCATGATCGCAGAACGACGAATCTTAGCATCCCTTCATATACATTCTCACTACGTCCAACTTTCTTTCAGTATCACAGCACCAAATTCACCCACAATGTCCCTATTTACCCCACAAAACTCTATCACCACACCAGGACAACTCCGACCAACAAGTCCACCACACTCTCCGTCCCAAAATTCATTCACAAATTCCTACCACCACTTCCGAGCAACTGTTCAACCCACCAGCTCGCTCAAATTGATTCGCCAAGCGAAGTTCTGCATAACGTAAATCGACGTCAAGTTGCCATAAAAGTAACTCAGCCATCCGTGCACACGCGCCAGTACCGAGGCGTAACGTAACAAGTTAGTAAACTCGACAAAAGGTACGCGCACTCGCAACAAAGTCGAACGCTGGCAGCTTTGCGGTTGTCGTACGCCATGCTCGTGAGCGAACGGGTCAGACGCAAGGGTCAACGCGCGCAATATGGCGATTGGTTGTTCACCTGTCCCGAGACGACCCGCGCGGAGTCGGACGGTCAATGGAAAACTCGGCCAATAAGTCAACGAGCGTCCACCTGCCTTCAACCGGCGGCTACCTGTCTTTGGCAGCCAGTACAATGAGTGGATTATGAGCGCGTGCAGGGCAAGATCCTTTATACTTGACCACTGTTCTGTAGTGGTGCCGTGGATTGTCTGAGCGAATGTGCTTCCAGGACTATAGTGGAAGATAGTGGCATTTTTTGCACGATCAATTTGTGTTTCGATGATTTAGTTTTTAACCCTTTGCGATCGGTGTCCCCGTAGCGGGGACATCTT
The DNA here is from genome assembly GCA_033815515.1 of Cryptocheilus praepositus. Classification (NCBI taxonomy): domain Eukaryota; kingdom Metazoa; phylum Arthropoda; class Insecta; order Hymenoptera; family Pompilidae; genus Cryptocheilus; species Cryptocheilus praepositus. Next base: position 2,335,550 of record JAWWQZ010000190.1, read on the forward strand.
TAAATCGTCGTAGAAGTCGATATTCCCGCAGCGGGAACCTCCGAAAATTAAATTATTTGTTGAGGCATGGAGATGTGCGTCATAAACTCATACATACTGTATAAAATAATAAAACAACAGAACAATGAAAAGCCACTAACACACTTAAATTTCGTGAAATGTTTAGTCGATCAGTTAGTAGGAAATTTCCGGCACCAAACACTATCTGCACCGCAACCTTTAGCGTCATTCATAGACATTAGATTAAATAATCAATTTCATATAATTCGTTCACGAGGCAAGAAAGACTGTGCAGTATGTTACGATAGGAAAACTGCGGGAAAAAACGACAAACGCACACGTACTGTGATACTTGTACACAAAAACCAGGACTTCATATCGGTGATCGTTTCGCGAAATATCATACTTTAGAACATTTCAGAGATTAAAAATTTGTATTCTTACGCATTACAAGTAGTAATAAACACAACACATCAGTTTCAACAAACTCTGTGTGTTTTAATATCCATATATTGACTTTAAATTCTGTACGGAAAAGTAACTAGAAATGCTAGATTTCGTCCGACCTGCTGGTACTCTTAAGACCAAAATCTGCCGACCGCAAAGGGTTAAAATATGGTAGTAGTAGATCGTGGTAGGAAATTGTTTTTTTTTGGCACTGTCCTATAGAGGTGTCATGAATTGGCTGAATAAATTTGCTTCCAGAGCAACGGTGGAGGATAGAGGCTTTCTGTGCATGATAAGTCTGCGTTTGAATGATTCGTTTTTAGAAGTATATCAGTATTATGTCATAGTAGGAAAATGCTTTATGTTTGACTATTACCCTGTAATGGTGCCGTGGGTTGGTACAGTGGATTTGTTCCTGGGCTACTGAAGAATGATAACTCTCTCTGCTGCATGATAATTTTGCCTTTCGGTGAGGGATAGATTATGTAATATAGTTTTTGGAAGAATAATACGACTATGTCATGGCAGAAAAAATGTTTTTTTTTTTATTTTGTTTATTTAATTAGTCTCATGTAGTACTACCGTGGATTAAACCAGCAAATTTACTTCTGTGACGGTGGTAGGTAATCGGATTATTCAATTTTTGTAACTATGATAGGAGTAGACTATGATGATAAAGTGAGGTTTAAATTAATTGTACAGTTAAGCACTGTCTGGATTTGATTAGATCGTGAGTTTAAGTGGCCGGTAATAGAATAGTTTCATTTTTGTGAATATGTACGTAATTTGCTATAGTGGCAGGTTGACAATATTGCAGTTAAAAATGGAATTAGTAATATATATTAATAACCACTGACACACTGTCATTAAAAGTGGTTTAGTATATAATATTAACCCACACGCACATCAAGCGCCCGTAATATAATAATTCTCAAGAATTGTTTCCCGCTAACTACAACGCTAACGCAAACATCATAACACCACTTCCATGAATAACAAACCCGCCGCACAATTTTATACCGCGCCATAAAAGACACTTCGCGAAACATTGTTGCTAATGCGCATTCGATTCTATCCCGTATATTCATTTCACGCGCGTTACATGCCGAAAGACTTTAAATTCCTCACTTTATGACTCGTAGTGCCAGCCGGCCGGCTACTTGCTAATCGTACAGAAGCAATTCGAAACAGCCATTCTTTCCAGCAAGGATAAAGGCATTCGTGGACAAAGCACACAGGCGCAGCGTTAATGCGAAAGTCGTGGGTGGGTTGTCTGACTTAGGAGAAATGGAATGCCGGTATGTGCTACGTACCACTCGGCCGTGCGTGATAGTTGCGAAAGTACTCATCCGTCGTTCACCAAAGAAACGACGCGTCGCGATCTTGCACAATAAACGCTACCGCACAAATATCTGCCGTATGACAATGCGTGTGCACCGCGAATTTAGTGTTCGGCATTGCGAAATAGCGCGCTTTGTAGATAGGCTGTTGCTGTGTTTTGGTAAACGCTACGCTTTTGCTGCCGTTTAGCTGCGTTTCTAGGTGCCGTATACAATTATTTGCACCTTTTGTCGTGATTAATGTAACAACGTGTAGTATTCACTGGGGATATGTAATTATGTTGTAGCTGGTGTATGTTCGTAGACGTATATATTTTATTTCTATTTGACGTTGATATCTTGTTCGGCGTGATTTAAGAGGTTTTAATGTGCACGCATGATAAATCTCATTATGCGTTAATTATAGGAGTGGTGGAACGATGTGCCCGGTTGGCTGTAATTTGCTTGTGATATGCAGTGGGGCAAGAATTGCGATGCGTTAATTGTAACGATTCACATAATCTCGAATATAGGAATTTAGGAATTTAGGAATTGAAAGTATCCATACGCAAAAAGCGGAAGTTACTATCACACTTCATCCGTCCATTTGCATACCGTTCGACTACAGTAAATTCAAGTATGCCGCTTTCATTTACCTATCAGTTGATTTCGCATTCCAATGCATATCCTTATACGGAAATTATAGAAATACAGTAGACAATATTATCTACAGAAATGTGTAGGCACGCGGCATTTAGAATTGGCAAATTAAATTCCATTAATAAGAAGGAAAGAAAAATGTGTATACAACACACATTGATTTCTCTTCTCACGTCGCACAACGCGCCATATAAGAAAATGCGCGAATTCACCGTTTGCTTTAGTCGAGCATAATGCGAAGCATCCACGATCGTTTCCGGCAGCGATCGCGTCCCATATCCATTTATATTCGTGTTACGCGAAGAAAAGTTTTCTTCCGTCAGTACCAACGCCCAAAGTTCGCCAAACCCTGGTCTACCGAATCCCTCGCAAAATGTGCATGCGTCAGACATTGGCACCGAATAGCACATAACTTTCGCGTTCAGCGCCCTGACAGACGTCTCGGTCGGGTCTACGTCGGTCGTGGAAATAGTCTTGTCAGTATGCGATCTGACCTGTTAATATCCCAGACGGATCATAAGTCAGCCGGCTGTCTACCTGCGGCGCGACATTTCACGCGGCCGTTCTCAGGGCAGGTACAATGCACGAGGTGGGTGCCCATACAAAACTCCACGTTACACCTCGGCCAACCCGATGTAAACGCGTTCTCGCCTTCGCTGTCTCTTTCGCTCGCCGGCCACTCGTCTTCGTTCATCTGTGTCCGAGCAGTCTCGTTACAAGTTTTCTCTCCTTCGGCCGACGGTCTCACTTTCTCTCATATTTCCCAGTCGGTCAGTATATAAAGTCCTCCGCCCGCTGTTTCGCGGTGGCGACAAGGCCAGCGGTCGTATTTCAATTCCCGCGCGTCGAATTCAAGTCACGGCGCGTATCTATCGCGGTCGATAACGGAACGAACGGAATTCTTGCGGCTGCATTCGTGTGATTGGCGCGTCGGCGGTGACTGACGTCAGCGGAGAGTCGCGGGGATTCAGTGATGAGAACGGTGTTCCGGTTGTTACGGTGTTTCTTCCGGTGCTGAGGCCGGAACGATGGCGTCTGGATTTGGGGGAATTGCGATAAGGCGGTAGATTTGGAAATATATTGAAAGAATGTCAGCTAACTAATATTGCAAAAGGGTCTTTAGGATTCATTGATAAGAAGGGTATTCCGATTTTTATGGTGTTATTTCGGCTACGAGGCCGGATCGATATCGGTTGTTTGATGTTAGATTAACATTAGATATACGGTCTTCAAGATTCATTGGAAAATAGCAGTGTTTCGACTCTTATGTAATTTTGCTCTTTTCTATATTATTTCTACTTTACACTGAAAATCAAAAATAACAAGAATATTACGCCCCTTTAAAATGACGTTGAAGGAGAACATTCTACCTCAATGACCGCATCAAATTCTCTCTCACACTGTTCTCACTTCCCTTTTCACCCGCCAGACTTTGCTCGGAAAAGAAACGCCTGATACCGCGTCGCGTCGCGTTTCAAAACTATAATAAGTTCGACACTAAATCAGCAAACATCTGCAGCCCGCTGTTTCAAAGAATCAGAACAGACGTTATGTCACACGACACCGCGCCACCAGGCTTGAGTTTTATCAAAACGAATTCCATTGACATGCAGCGCGTGTTTATTCAAGCGAGTTTTTCCACAGGCAGTAGCTTGCGTCGAAAGCCATTACAAAGTTGACGAATGTTCGCCGTGCCACCGACGAGCGAACGGACGAGTATCATCGAACGTCGTCGGATGCAAATTCGTTTTGTTCGCCCGTTCGACAAACGAACGTTCGTCTTTTGTACGCACGATGCATCGGGTGGACGTGATTCGTGTAGCCCCACGGTAGTAGCGATCGTAGAGTATGCTAATCAGCCGATAAATCAGACGAGGACACCTCGGCCCGGCTTTTGCTCGTCGATTCATTACCGAAATGGCAGCTGCCAATTGGCGCATGTGCCGATTATGACGGTGTGCCTTCCTCGAGAGGGTGAGGCTCTGTGTCATTGGACGTGTCTTTTACTTGCAGTAGATGTGGCAATTTTCGCCAGCTGCGTCACTGTCTATTACTGGATCTGACACTTTACGGTGTTGCGCGTGTCATTTATTTTTAACGCTTTTGCAACTTTCGGTCATACATTTCGTCAGTGTGGTGTGGCGTATTTTAAATATTTCAAATATTCTTGTGATTTTCTGTCAGTCTTTCTGTTACAGCAGCGTAGTATATGGTATTCATTTCAAATATTTTTGTGATTCGGTGTTACTCGTTGTATCAGTACTAGCATATGTTATTTATTTTAACCACATTCGTGATATTTTATCGTTGCATCTATTACTGCTTGCGCGAGTTATTATTTTTTAAACGTTTACCATTTCCATTACTATCTTCCTTACTATTGTTATTTTCATTCCTCTGCGGCCTTCTGTCATTACCACTGTCATCAGCATATTACATCGTGATGACCTATTTCTTTATTTTTTATTAGTGTCTTGGTCGTATTTTATTATTACGTTATATTAGTATTTTTTTAATTTTCTACTACTATCTTTTCCATTAATAGTGTTCTCTTTTCTTACTATCTCTGTCAATTTATGTCTCCTACCACCACTTTTTATTATTGTCACCGTCACTATACGATTATGTCTGTCTCTGTCTCTGCCCAGGGTTGTGAAAGCTAGTTTGAATGGACAGTCAACGTTCACGCGCAGAACAAGGGTGGTGTTTGTTTGATGATCAATGGAGCGCTTCCGTGGGATTAAGAGAGCAATGGAAATTGGCGCAGATTTACGATAGTTCGCCGTCTCTATTTGTCGGTTTCTCTGTCTCACTTCTCTTGCAGTCCGTAACGAGCTTTCCTTTCGTAACATGTTGCGTTTAACTTTCATTCGTGGTGATACGAATGGAATGGTTACACGACGTGTTAACGTATTACGTTCTTCTAGGTACCACCATCAATCTAAATAAGTGCTGAAAAGAATGAAAAAGTTGATATTTCAACTAATGGATTAATTGTACGTTACTGATAATAATATGCCACTTTTGCGATTTTAATTTTACTATTAATAGTTTAAAGAAGAATCGATAGGTACGGGGATGACATAATACGGCCAAAGTACATTTCCAAAAATGCTTCTATGTGCACAGCTTTGATACGTTTTATGCTCGATCACGCATACCTACCCTTTGCCGGTGAAAAATGCAAATTCCAGATTTCTCTTTGCCCAACAATTCATCAACTGACTTAATGTATTCCCGAAACGACGCAGCTGTCGCACATCGTCAACAATTGTAGTCTAGAGCAGAAAATACATATCGAAGGGGTGACACCGGTTTTTCCCCAATCAAAATACGCTCAAAAAAGTGTACGATATACATACACTACCAGGCCCGCATGTGTAACCACTTACAGTTTTTACATAAATTCTAATCGTTTATATTTATACACAAAACTTTTGTGTTGCAAATATTGTTTCCATTGATATTTATTTTCAAAAGCATTAAATGTTTATCTTAAAAACATATAGGATCAGAATAATATTTAAAGCCGCGGATTGGGAAAGAATTACACATTTCGGCGACTCGTTTACTTTGCAAGCCTGTAATGGCGTGGGTCATCAATATAAACATATACGCTTACCATACGCGTGATTTAACCCTTCTTTGGATGATTTTTTCTTTATTGGTGAAATAAATCAAGGTGATATAATTCATGTTCAAAATTAAAGGAAAAATGGTTAAAAAAATCTTAGTATATATTTATGGTATAAATTTAGCAAAAAACAATATGATGGAAATTTCCATCATCATGCAAAGTTAGATGAAAGTGAACTTGTTCTTTTATATAATTTTTGGGCATTCAATGTTATGATGGAAATTTCCAGCATCATGCAAAGAAGGGTTAACCCACCCATACCCGTAACACATTTTCTCCAAAATGGTATAAAATATTCAAACAACTATAATAATAACATAATATAAAAATGGCACAGTTGTAAATTAATATGCAATCTAGAAAAGATGCGCATTGCAACTGCATCTTCGTCCAGAACTTTAATAAATATAAAATCATATTAGAAAATAGTGTCAGTGGTATCACATCCTAGATGAAATACGAATTTTACTATAGCTATATCCACATTTAACCCTTCTTTGCATGATTTTTTCTTTATTGGTGAAATAAATCAAGGTGATATAATTCATGTTCAAAATTAAAGGAAAAATGGTTACAAAAATCTTAGTATATATTTATAGTATAAATTTAGCAAAAAACAATATGATGGAAATTTCCATCATCATGCAAAGTTAGATCAAAGTGAACTTGTTCTTTTATATAATTTTTGGGCATTCAATGTTATGATAGAAATTTTCACCATCATGCAAAGAAGGGTTAACCCACCCATACCAGTAACACATATTCTCCAAAATGGTACGAAATATTCAAACAACTATAATAATAACATAATATAAAAATGGCACAATTATAAATTAATAGGCGATCTAGAAAAGATGCGCATTGCAACTGCATCTTCGTCCAGAACTTTAATAAATATAAAATCATATTAGAAAATAGTGTCAGTGGTATCACATCCTAGATGAAATACGAATTATACTATAACTATATCCACATTTAACCCTTCTTTGCATGATTTTTTCTTTATTGGTGAAATAAATTAAGGTGATATAATTCATGTTCAAAATTAAAGGAAAAATAATTCAAAAAATCTTAGTATACATTTATAGTATAAATTTAGCAAAAAACAATATGATGGAAATTTCCATCATCATGCAAAGTTAGACCAAAGTGAACTTGTTCTTTTATATAATTTTTGGGCATTCAATGTTATGATGGAAATTTCCACCGTCATGCAAAGAAGGGTTAAGCGTACATTTCCACGTTACCCTTTTTCTAACCTTCGGTTTTCACCTTCCACCGTTGCCCGGCATCGCGCATAACCCAATCCCTCTGGGATCCGAAATTACCCTAAAACGTCTCGAACTCCTGAGCGGCCATAGACCGGGGGTTGGCAAAGGTGGTGGTTTTCAATCGGCAATCAATGAAGCGCATCCGCGGGATTAAAGGTCCAATGGACAGAGATAGATCTAGATTCGCAGTACTGGCTGAGCCAATCGGATCTGGTTCAAGGAACCCCAGGGTAAACGCGCGCAATATTTGCAATGCAAAGCAGGGAACCCGGCTGGGCTACCGGCGACGAGCGGCGCACACGCCATACGTCCTTTTCCATCGAAAGGAGCCCACTCTCTTTGTCACGCCACGACACATGGCTACGTTCGATTATTTAGATATGCAGATGATCCGAGAGTGAGACGACCCTACGTCGCTGCCGCCTGCGCGACGGAGACGAAAATATGATTCTCCGCGTCCTGCGCTTTCGCGTGCGCGGCTGTTGCGAGCTCGCTTATTGTTTGCTGCTTTCGGCGCTCGGCGAAATTTTATTCCACGGATCGGAGATAAGAGTAACGAATAGTGTTATGAGAGTGATCGTGGACGCGGCGCTAACGAATGCGCGAAGGCTTTGAGCTGTAGGCTGAGCCTGGGTTAGTGGGTGATAATGCGGACAGTCGAAGTCGTTTGACGCTTCGGCGGAGTTAGAGACGACGTAACGGTGGAGACGTTGAAATGTGGAAGCATGAATGGGCACGTCGAGAGAGCGGTGCTTGTGTGGGTGACGTCGGATAAATGTGCATAACTGGCTTTGAATTTAATCTGATGGAACATAAAGTTGGTGGCTATATATGGCCAAAATTTATTTATGTGAACAATATTTCAGTGGTCATAGAACTCGCTCTTTTGGTAGATGTTGCGTGTCAATCTCAAGGAAGATTGTGAATGATTTAACCCTTTCGCGGCGGAGCGCTCAGAAATGAATTGCGCTCGAAGCAGCCGGCGCGACGGTAGAAGTTCGAACGCGCGGACAACGCGATACGCGAGTCGTTTCTAATGAGGTGTGTGGAGCCGATTTTGTTGGTCATTTCGGTCACTGTTGTATTTTTCCATGCCAGCAATCGTGAGTGGCTACGGCGTACAGTTTTCGTGAAATAATAATTATTACTTTCTCGTACAATATGTTCAACCATACTTTCGGAAAAGAAGAGCTGAAAAATTTCTAATGTTGACGATTTATCGTCAATATTTGCTTTGATTCCTGATAGATTTTGATCAAAATCAAAAACTTTTGGAACCAAATTTTGTGCGCTCCAAAAAAATTGCCGCAGATCGATGTTTTGTGATTCCTCAATGTTTTCAGAATCAGATTCAGAACTACTTAAAAGTAGGTGTCTCGTGTTGTATGTATTTTGATTTTTACCTTTGTATCCAAAAAAGTCCATGATCGGGGCAAAATTTATGTATAATTATATTCGATTATGTAAAAAATCTCTGCATAAGAAACGTGTACTGCTAACGCGTCGAGAACAATCCACTGAATGAACGTTATTGAGCAGATGTTGATAACAAGTGAACGGCGATAAAAAAAAGCCGTTCACTCAGAGCGAGCATCTATAACTGAGGGTCAAAACGCGCTGTTCGCCGCGAAAGGGTTAAAGCGAAGGTAATTAGTGCTGCGTAGTCTATGAAGGTCGTATATTGAGTTTTTCTGAGATATCAATTGTAAGTAAGTGGAGTGCTAAGTAAGCGTACTTTTATGGGACTGTTAAGTCTTTTTGTAACAGCTTCCATGTCTGTAGCAATCTGCAGTTGTCATTCAAATGCTATGAGCAACGAGTCCCACGACACGCTTGATCATCCAACACAAATCTTTATTGGCGTGTGTCATTGACAACCAAGTTCCCTCTCTTCTTTCGTGCGGCACACTTTGGAAACGATTTTCCCGGTGATTTATCGCTCGTTTCGTGCGCTTGCTGATTTGCATATCGGCGAACCGACGTCAATCGTCCCCTGTCGGCGTCGACGAATGAGCGTATATACCCCCACAGCTCTCTCAGATATTTCAACATAAAAATTAGGAAAAAGACGAGAGGAAAACACGTTTCATTACAACCACCAATTGATGTATCATTCGCCTTGCCCCCCTATTAATGGAAGAGGCCCAAAACAAAGCAAACCGCACTCTAAGATTCGCTAAAGTTTCCGAGTTACAAGAAAAAGAGGTTAAAAAATAAGAAAAATAAGCTGAAAATACGCGAAAATAGGCGAAAAATGTCAAATTTTTTTTTTTGTTTCAGACCGATACCATTCGATAGAGGGTAATTTGCGCTGAAAATAGACCACTTTCCGCGCGCTGAACTCTTCATAGTTTCCGAGATATGACGATTTTAAGAAAACGAAAACAAATTTTTTTCAAAATTGCTGATCGCGATTAGTCCTACGTGAAAGTACGTTCAAAGAGCTTTAAGAAAACCTATATTAGTTATAGGTTTCGTTCACTAGTTTAAACGGGACAGGGCCTTGAAGAAATCGCGAAAATCTTAAGGTGCCATGCCATTTTTGCGAAAAAATAATGGGTCGCCAATTTTATTGCCCTTTTAACACATCAAAGGGGGTCCAAAATGACTCGGAAAATGCAAGGCGCAGCCCGAAATTCGCAATAGTTCCGGAGATATTGGCAAAAATGTGTGAAAAAATCGTGGAAAGCGAGCCTGAAAAGAGGGTCAAAAATTAAAACTGTATCGATCGACTTGTAATTGTGGTAGATGAAAAGGGGTCCGAAGAGACTTAAAAAAATCGCAACCCCACTGAAAAATTCGAAATAGTTTCGGAGATATGACCAAATATAAATCAGCAAATGGAAGAAAACACAAGAAGAAAACGCGTTTCTTTACGATCATCAACTGAAATTGTATAATTCGATTTGCCTCCCTATATGGAGTGAAAGAGAGTCGAATGAGGCTAAAAAAAATACAAACAGCACCCCGAAATTCCCAACAGTTCAGAAATTATGAGCAAAAATATATCGGAATGTTGAAAAATAGGCCTAAAATCCGCGATAATAGACGAAAAATGTCAAATCTTTTTTTCTTTCGGACCGGTACCATGTAATAAAGGGCAATTTTCGCTGAAGATAGACTACTTTCCGGCCGCTGAACTCTTCATAGTTTCCGAGATACTGCGATTTGAAGAAAGTGCAAAAAAGTGTTTTTCAAAATAACTCATTGCGATTCATCCCACGCGAAAGAGCGTCTAAAGCGCTTTAAGATAATCTGTATTAATCATAGGTTTCGACCACTAGTTGAAAAGCGAGGAGGCTTTAAAAAAATAAATGCATTCTGAACGACCCGACTTTTTGCGTTCTGAAGGATGACACCAATGGAATCGGAAAAATGCAAGGCGCACTCCGAAATTCGAACGTAGCTTCAACACTGTCTCCAAAAACAGATGAAAATCTAATGAAAACATGACACACTTCTCTATGATACGGCATCTTTCAATTTGTCCTTATTTCTTAGTCCACCGACCACAGCAGTCTAACACTACCATCGCGCTAATTACTAAGTGCCTAGAACTCGCTCACTGCCTGGTATAGTCTATACTATTAGTCTATATTTCACCCTATCGCGCGACATCACGTATTTACATTTAACGGTTTCGTCCACTTTCCTAGCTTTTTGCCGTCGCCGACGGGCAAACGATAAACGCATGTGCGCGAACGCGGATATTCGTAGGGGAGCAAGGGCGATTTACGGTTGTTTAAGTGCTTCATTATCGGATCGTTCGCTTTTATATTCAATTATCGGGCGTTAATTTTCCTCGATAGTCGGGGAACCGCGAATTAATGAGGAGTCGTTACGCGATAGTTATAAATACCACGAGCGTGTACAGAAAGTGAGAGGTTAAGAGGGCTCCAGGTACTAATTAATTGTCGGTCGACTGTACCGATCGACGATTACACCTATACTAACCCGGCCGTTTATGGTTATCAGTCTGCGTGCAAAAAAACGCGTGTTTATGCGCGGTCGGATATTTATAACGAGGTTAACGAAGCATGTTGCCGTTGGAGGATTTGTTTCTGGACGTCGTGGCCGCTAATGAAAACGTTTGGCCGCGAAGAATGCCTCGTCGACTGACGCGTTGCAGGTTGAGCCAAGCGGAGGAGTGCCGATTTTTATCGTGCCGGTGATAAGGAATCGAAGTTGAAGATTAATACGAGATAATGGCGACGTTAATATTTGCTAACTGTTCAGATAAGTAAACAAGGCGCGGGGCAGACGCAAAAGAAAGTTTGTACTTTGGCATGCTTTTCTTATCTATATTGTTTTTTTCCCGTTTCACTAATTAAACGAAATTGCACTCCGTATATGTGGCACATATCTGGAACTACAGAGTGGAACAAAAGTAAATAGCCAGTTTGAAGAGCCCGCAACTTTTCAAGTAATAATTTTTTTTGTATTGCGATTATTATTTAAATTTATATTGCGATTATTAGTCCAATTTAATTATAAATATTATTTCAATTTGCCAAAGACCGGATAAGAATGATAAGGGATATTTTTTGTATTGCAATTATTATTTAAATTTATATTGTGATTATTAGTCCAATTTAATTATAAATATTATTTGAATTTGCCAAAGACCGGATAAGAATGATAAGGGATAAGGGGCCATTTCTATCATCAATACAGCATTGCCACTTGTGTGAATAGATTATTTATTTTTTTTGCAATTGGGACGAAACGGGATACCCGCAATATAAGACGTATTGTTTACTTGTTTGCACTACCCATATCCTATTTTTTGCAAAATATGGAACACCAAATACAAAACATGTGGCTAACAAACACTGAATATGTCGATCAAAGCAATATAACGACCTTTATTATTTTGCATTCCACTTCCAAACGTTACCCAAACACCACCGACTCTGGTCCGTCCAATTTAATTATAAATATTATTTGAATTTGCCAAAGACCGGATAAGAATGATAAGGGATAAGGGGCCATTTCTATCATCAATACAGCATTGCCACTTGTGTGAATAGATTATTTATTTTTTTTTGCAATTGGGACGAAATGGGGTACCCGAAATATAAGACGTATTGTTTACTTGTTTGCACTACACATATCCTATTTTTTGCAAAATATGGAACACCAAATACAAAACATGTGGCTAACAAACACTGAATATGTCGATCAAAGCAATATAACGACCTTCATTATTTTGCATTCCACTTCCAAACGTTACCCAAACACCACCGACTCTGGTCCGTCCAATTTAATTATAAATATTATTTGAATTTGCCAAAGACCGGATAAGAATGATAAGGAATAAGGGGCCATTTCTATCATCAATACAGCATTGCCACTTGTGTGAATAGATTATTTATTTTTTTTGCAATTGGGACGAAATGGGATACCCGAAATATAAGACGTATTGTTTACTTGTTTGCACTACACATATCCTATTTTTTGCAAAATATGGAACACCAAATACAAAACATGCGGCTAACAAACACTGAATATGTCGATCAAAGCAATATAACGACCTTCATTATTTTGCATTCCACTTCCAAACGTTACCCAAACACCACCGACTCTGGTCCGTCCAATTTAATTATAAATATTATTTGAATTTGCCAAAGACCGGATAAGAATGATAAGGGATAAGGGGCCATTTCTATCATCAATACAGCATTGCCACTTTTGTGAATAGATTATTTATTTTTTTTGCAATTGGGACGAAATGGGATACCCGAAATATAAGACGTATTGTTTACTTGTTTGCACTACACATATCCTATTTTTTGCAAAATATGGAACACCAAATACAAAACATGTGGCTAATAAACACTGAATATGTCGATCAAAGCAATATAACGACCTTCATTATTTTGCATTCCACTTTCAAACATTATCCAAACACCACCGACTCTGGTCCGTCCAATTTAATTATAAATATTATTTGAATTTGCCAAAGACCGGATAGGAATGATAAGGGATAAGGGGCCATTTCTATCATCATTGTAGCATTGCCACTTGTGTGAATAGATTATTTATTTTTTTTTGCAATTGGGACGAAATGGGATACCCGAAATATAAGACGTATTGTTTACTTGTTTGCACTACCCATATCCTATTTTTTGCAAAATATGGAACACCAAATACAAAACATGTGGCTAACAAACACTGAATATGTCGATCAAAGCAATATAACGACCTTCATTATTTTGCATTCCACTTCCAAACGTTACCCAAACACCACCGACTCTGGTCCGTCCAATTTAATTATAAATATTATTTGAATTTGCCAAAGACCGGATAAGAATGATAAGGAATAAGGGGCCATTTCTATCATCAATACAGCATTGCCACTTGTGTGAATAGATTATTTATTTTTTTTGCAATTGGGACGAAATGGGATACCCGAAATATAAGACGTATTGTTTACTTGTTTGCACTACCCATATCCTATTTTTTGCAAAATATGGAACACCAAATACAAAACATGTGGCTAACAAACACTGAATATGTCGATCAAAGCAATATAACGACCTTCATTGTTTTGCATTCCACTTCCAAATGTTACCCAAACACCACCGACTCTGGTCCGTCCAATTTAATTATAAATATTATTTGAATTTGCCAAAGACCGGATAAGAATGATAAGGGATAAGGGGCCATTTCTATCATCAATACAGCATTGCCACTTGTGTGAATAAATTATTTATTTTTTTTGCAATTGGGACGAAATGGGATACCCGAAATATAAGACGTATTGTTTACTTGTTTGCACTACACATATCCTATTTTTTGCAAAATATGGAACACCAAATACAAAACATGTGGCTAACAAACACTGAATATGTCGATCAAAGCAATATAACGACCTTCATTATTTTGCATTCCACTTCCAAACGTTACCCAAACACCACCGACTCTGGTCCGTCCAATTTAATTATAAATATTATTTGAATTTGCCAAAGACCGGATAAGAATGATAAGGAATAAGGGGCCATTTCTATCATCAATACGGCATTGCCACTTGTGTGAATAGATTATTTATTTTTTTTGCAATTGGGACGAAATGGGGTACCCGAAATATAAGACGTATTGTTTACTTGTTTGCACTACACATATCCTATTTTTTGCAAAATATGGAACACCAAATACAAAACATGTGGCTAACAAACACTGAATATGTCGATCAAAGCAATATAACGACCTTCATTATTTTGCATTCCACTTCCAAACGTTACCCAAACACCACCGATTCTGGTCCGTCCAATTTAATTATAAATATTATTTGAATTTGCCAAAGACCGGATAAGAATGATAAGGGATAAGGGGCCATTTCTATCATCAATACAGCATTGCCACTTGTGTGAATAGGTTATTTATATTTTTTGCAATTGGGACGAAATGGGATACCCGAAATATAAGACGTATTGTTTACTTGTTTGCACTACCCATATCCTATTTTTTGCAAAATATGGAACACCAAATACAAAACATGTGGCTAACAAACACTGAATATGTCGATCAAAGCAATATAACGACCTTCATTATTTTGCATTCCACTTCCAAACGTTACCCAAACACCACCGACTCTGGTCCGTCCAATTTAATTATAAATATTATTTGAATTTGCCAAAAACCGGATAAGAATGATAAGGGATAAGGGGCCATTTCTATCATCAATACAGCATTGCCATTTGTGTGAATAGATTATTTATTTTTTTTGCAATTGGGACGAAATGGGATACCCGAAATATAAGACGTATTGTTTACTTGTTTGCACTACACATATCCTATTTTTTGCAAAATATGGAACACCAAATACAAAACATGTGGCTAACAAACACTGAATATGTCGATCAAAGCAATATAACGGCCTTCATTATTTTGCATTCCACTTTCAAACGTTACCCAAACACCACCGACTCTGGTCCGTCCAATTTAATTATAAATATTATTTAAATTTGCCAAAGACCGGATAAGAATGATAAGGGATAAGGGGCCATTTCTATCATCAATACAGCATTGCCATTTGTGTGAACAGATTATTTATTTTTTTTTTGCAATTGGGACGAAATGGGATACCCGAAATATAAGACGTATTGTTTACTTGTTTGCACTACACATATCCTATTTTTTGCAAAATATGGAACACCAAATACAAAACATGTGGCTAACAAACACTGAATATGTCGATCAAAGCAATATAACGACCTTCATTATTTTGCATTCCACTTCCAAACGTTACCCAAACACCACCGACTCTGGTCCGTCCAATTTAATTATAAATATTATTTGAATTTGCCAAAGACCGGATAAGAATGATAAGGAATAAGGGGCCATTTCTATCATCAATACAGCATTGCCACTTGTGTGAATAGATTATTTATTTTTTTTGCAATTGGGACGAAATGGGATACCCGAAATATAAGACGTATTGTTTACTTGTTTGCACTACACATATCCTATTTTTTGCAAAATATGGAACACCAAATACAAAACATGCGGCTAACAAACACTGAATATGTCGATCAAAGCAATATAACGACCTTCATTATTTTGCATTCCACTTCCAAACGTTACCCAAACACCACCGACTCTGGTCCGTCCAATTTAATTATAAATATTATTTGAATTTGCCAAAGACCGGATAAGAATGATAAGGGATAAGGGGCCATTTCTATCATCAATACAGCATTGCCACTTTTGTGAATAGATTATTTATTTTTTTTGCAATTGGGACGAAATGGGATACCCGAAATATAAGACGTATTGTTTACTTGTTTGCACTACACATATCCTATTTTTTGCAAAATATGGAACACCAAATACAAAACATGTGGCTAATAAACACTGAATATGTCGATCAAAGCAATATAACGACCTTCATTATTTTGCATTCCACTTTCAAACATTATCCAAACACCACCGACTCTGGTCCGTCCAATTTAATTATAAATATTATTTGAATTTGCCAAAGACCGGATAGGAATGATAAGGGATAAGGGGCCATTTCTATCATCATTGTAGCATTGCCACTTGTGTGAATAGATTATTTATTTTTTTTTGCAATTGGGACGAAATGGGATACCCGAAATATAAGACGTATTGTTTACTTGTTTGCACTACCCATATCCTATTTTTTGCAAAATATGGAACACCAAATACAAAACATGTGGCTAACAAACACTGAATATGTCGATCAAAGCAATATAACGACCTTCATTATTTTGCATTCCACTTCCAAACGTTACCCAAACACCACCGACTCTGGTCCGTCCAATTTAATTATAAATATTATTTGAATTTGCCAAAGACCGGATAAGAATGATAAGGAATAAGGGGCCATTTCTATCATCAATACAGCATTGCCACTTGTGTGAATAGATTATTTATTTTTTTTGCAATTGGGACGAAATGGGATACCCGAAATATAAGACGTATTGTTTACTTGTTTGCACTACCCATATCCTATTTTTTGCAAAATATGGAACACCAAATACAAAACATGTGGCTAACAAACACTGAATATGTCGATCAAAGCAATATAACGACCTTCATTGTTTTGCATTCCACTTCCAAATGTTACCCAAACACCACCGACTCTGGTCCGTCCAATTTAATTATAAATATTATTTGAATTTGCCAAAGACCGGATAAGAATGATAAGGGATAAGGGGCCATTTCTATCATCAATACAGCATTGCCACTTGTGTGAATAAATTATTTATTTTTTTTGCAATTGGGACGAAATGGGATACCCGAAATATAAGACGTATTGTTTACTTGTTTGCACTACACATATCCTATTTTTTGCAAAATATGGAACACCAAATACAAAACATGTGGCTAACAAACACTGAATATGTCGATCAAAGCAATATAACGACCTTCATTATTTTGCATTCCACTTCCAAACGTTACCCAAACACCACCGACTCTGGTCCGTCCAATTTAATTATAAATATTATTTGAATTTGCCAAAGACCGGATAAGAATGATAAGGAATAAGGGGCCATTTCTATCATCAATACGGCATTGCCACTTGTGTGAATAGATTATTTATTTTTTTTGCAATTGGGACGAAATGGGGTACCCGAAATATAAGACGTATTGTTTACTTGTTTGCACTACACATATCCTATTTTTTGCAAAATATGGAACACCAAATACAAAACATGTGGCTAACAAACACTGAATATGTCGATCAAAGCAATATAACGACCTTCATTATTTTGCATTCCACTTCCAAACGTTACCCAAACACCACCGATTCTGGTCCGTCCAATTTAATTATAAATATTATTTGAATTTGCCAAAGACCGGATAAGAATGATAAGGGATAAGGGGCCATTTCTATCATCAATACAGCATTGCCACTTGTGTGAATAGGTTATTTATATTTTTTGCAATTGGGACGAAATGGGATACCCGAAATATAAGACGTATTGTTTACTTGTTTGCACTACCCATATCCTATTTTTTTGCAAAATATGGAACACCAAATACAAAACATGTGGCTAACAAACACTGAATATGTCGATCAAAGCAATATAACGACCTTCATTATTTTGCATTCCACTTCCAAACGTTACCCAAACACCACCGACTCTGGTCCGTCCAATTTAATTATAAATATTATTTGAATTTGCCAAAAACCGGATAAGAATGATAAGGGATAAGGGGCCATTTCTATCATCAATACAGCATTGCCATTTGTGTGAATAGATTATTTATTTTTTTTGCAATTGGGACGAAATGGGATACCCGAAATATAAGACGTATTGTTTACTTGTTTGCACTACACATATCCTATTTTTTGCAAAATATGGAACACCAAATACAAAACATGTGGCTAACAAACACTGAATATGTCGATCAAAGCAATATAACGGCCTTCATTATTTTGCATTCCACTTTCAAACGTTACCCAAACACCACCGACTCTGGTCCGTCCAATTTAATTATAAATATTATTTAAATTTGCCAAAGACCGGATAAGAATGATAAGGGATAAGGGGCCATTTCTATCATCAATACAGCATTGCCATTTGTGTGAACAGATTATTTATTTTTTTTTTGCAATTGGGACGAAATGGGATACCCGAAATATAAGACGTATTGTTTACTTGTTTGCACTACACATATCCTATTTTGCAAAATATGGAACACCAAATACAAAACATGTGGCTAACAAACACTGAATATGTCGATCAAAGCAATATAACGACCTTCATTATTTTGCATTCCACTTCCAAACGTTACCCAAACACCACCGACTCTGGTCCGTCCAATTTAATTATAAATATTATTTGAATTTGCCAAAGACCGGATAAGAATGATAAGGGATAAGGGGCCATTTCTATCATCAATACAGCATTGCCACTTGTGTGAATAGATTATTTATTTTTTTTGCAATTGGGACGAAATGGGATACCCGAAATATAAGACGTATTGTTTACTAGTTTGCACTACACATATCCTATTTTTTGCAAAATATGGAACACCAAATACAAAACATGTGGCTAACAAACACTGAATATGTCGATCAAAGCAATATAACGACCTTCATTATTTTGCATTCTACTTCCAAACGTTACCCAAACACCACCGACTCTGGTCCGTCGCATCACAAGAATGGTCACCACGCAAGCTTCTTCACCCACTTTCGCACAATCTGCCGAATGCGAGGTCCGATACGCGAACGTCGAATTAACGAAAGAGACGACGATCCGTGAACGGTGGAAAAAAGGACTGAAAGGAAGAACGAAGTACACGGGATGCTTTTTCGGTGAATTCGTCTTCGCCCGGCGTGTCGGGCGTCTCGATTATCGATCGACCACCTTGACGACGGCTCGGGAATTAATTGGGACGACCTCGTTAGCCGCGTGGATATGGGCAACGTTCGAAAAAGAAATCGAGGGTTTCCGTTTGCACCCGTAAAAAATCGTGATACTCTATTTGCCGAAGTCAGATTCGTGCAAGCACGCACACGACGATTTCTGCGTCTTATGTTTATATCAGGTATCATTGAAGAATATAACAAATGGGTATGACTGCTTTTTTCTCTTCTTATTACTTTGTATTTTCTTCTTTATTATTTCTTAGCCAAATCAAAACGAGTTCAACTTAGTAAATTATTTTGACAAATTTGTCCAGGACCGAACATTTGATTTTTATTTTTATTTCGTTTGCTTAACAATATTTTACGAAAACGTTTAGATAGAAGTGTTTTTCAACCCGTAAACTAGTACGATAAAGAAACGTATGCGGAATGGACGATATATTAGAAACTGGCAAATATAATTTATTTTTGCCTATGCTACGGTTTCAGAGATTTCGAATTTGCGAACATTCGCGCAGGAGCACTGAACTGAAGTATGTCAATAGATGTGATATTTTGTTCTTTATTATTTCTTAGCCAAATCAAAACCAATTCAACTTAGTAAATTATTTTGATAAATTCGTCCCGGACCAAACATTTCATTTATCTTTCGTTTGCTTAACAATATTTTACGAAAATGTTTAGATAGAAGTGTTTTTCAACCCGTAAACTAGTATGATAAAAAAACATATGCGGAATGGACGATATATTAGAAACTGGGAAATATAATTTATTTTTGCCTATACTACGCTTTCAGAGATTTCGAAATTGCGAACATTCGCGTAGAAACACTGAACTGAAGTATGTCAATAGATGTGATATTTTTTTCTTTATTATTTCTTAGCCAAATCAAAACCAATTCAACTTAGTAAATTATTTTGATAAATTCGTTCAAGACCAAACATTTCATTTATCTTTCGTTTGCTTAACAATATTTTACGGAAATGTTTAGATAGAAGTATTTTTCAACCCGCAAACTAGTACGATAAAGAAACGTATGCGGAATGGACGATATATTCGAAACTGGCAAATATAATTTATTTTTGCCTATGCTACGCTTTCAGAGATTTCGAAATTGCGAACATTCGCGCAGGAACACTGAACTGAAGTATGTCAATAGATGTGATATTTTTTTCTTTATTATTTCTTAGCCAAATCAAAACCAATTCAACTGAGTAAATTATTTTGACAAATTCGTCCAGGACCAAACATTTCATTTATCTTTCGTTTGCTTAACAATATTTTACGAATATGTTTAGATAGAAGTATTTTTCAACCCGCAAACTAGTACGATAAAGAAACGTATGCGGAATGGACGATATATTAGAAACTGGCAAATATAATTTATTTTTGCCTATGCTACGCTTTCAGAGATTTCGAAATTGCGAACATTCGCGTAGAAACACTGAAGTGAAGTATGTCAATAGATGTGATATTTTTTTCTTTATTATTTCTTAGCCAAATCAAAACCAATTCAACTTAGTAAATTATTTTGATAAATTCATCCAGGACCAAACATTTTATTTATCTTTCGTTTGCTTAACAATATTTTACGAAAATGTTTAGATAGAAGTATTTTTTAACCCGCAAACTAGTACGATAAAGAAACGTATGCGGAATGGACGATATATTAGAAACTGGGAAATATAATTTATTTTTGCCTATACTACGCTTTCAGAGATTTCGAAATTGCGAACATTCGCGCAGGAACACTGAACTGAAGTATGTCAATAGATGCGATATTTTTTTCTTTATTATATCTTAGCCAAATCAAAACCAATTCAACTTAGTAAATTATTTTGATAAATTCGTCCAGGACCAAACATTTCATTTATCTTTCGTTTGCTTAACAATATTTTACGAAAATGTTTAGATAAAAGTTTTTCAACCCGTAAACTAGTATGATAAAGAAACATATGCGGAATGGACGATATATTAGAAACTGGGAAATACAATTTATTTTTGCCTATACTACGCTTTCAGAGATTTCGAAATTGCGAACATTCGCGCAGGAACACTGAACTGAAGTATGTCAATAGATGTGATATTTTTTTCTTTATTATTTCTTAGCCAAATCAAAACCAATTCAACTTAGTAAATTATTTTGATAAATTCGTCCAGGACCAAACATTTCATTTATCTTTCGTTTGCTTAACAATATTTTACGAAAATGTTTAGATAGAAGTATTTTTCAACCCGCAAACTAGTACGATAAAGAAACGTATGCGGAATGGACGATATATTAGAAACTGGCAAATATAATTTATTTTTGCCTATGCTACGCTTTCAGAGATTTCGAAATTGCGAACATTCGCGCAGGAACACTGAACTGAACTATATCAATAGATGTGATATTTTTTTCTTCATTATTTCTTAGCCAAATCAAAACGAATTCAACTTAGTAAATTATTTTGATAAATTCGTCCAGGACTAAACATTTCATTTATCTTTCGTTTGCTTAACAATATTTTACGAAAATGTTTAGATAGAAGTATTTTTCAACCCGCAAACTAGTACGATAAAGAAACGTATGCGGGATGGACGATATATTAGAAACTGGGAAATATAATTTATTTTTGCCTATACTACGCTTTCAGAGATTTCGAAATTGCGAACATTCGCGTAGAAACACTGAAATGAAGTATGTCAATAGATGTGATATTTTTTTCTTTATTATTTCTTAGCCAAATCAAAACCAATTCAACTTAGTAAATTATTTTGACAAATTTGTCCAGGACCAAACATTTCATTTTTATTTTTATTTTGTTTGCTTAACAATATTTTACGGAAATGTTTAGATAGAAGTATTTTTCAACCCGCAAACTAGTACGATAAAGAAACGTATGCGGAATGGACGATATATTAGAAACTGGCAAATATAATTTATTTTTGCCTATGCTACGCTTTCAGAGATTTCGAAATTGCGAACATTCGTGTAGAAACACTGAAGTGAAGTATGTCAATAGATGTGATATTTTTTTCTTTATTATTTCTTAGCCAAATCAAAACCAATTCAACTTAGTAAATTATTTTGATAAATTCGTCCAGGACCAAACATTTCATTTATCTTTCGTTTGCTTAACAATATTTTACGAAAATGTTTAGATAGAAGTATTTTTCAACCCGCAAACTAGTACGATAAAGAAACGTATGCGGAATGGACGATATATTAGAAACTGGCAAATATAATTTATTTTTGCCTATGCTACGCTTTCAGAGATTTCGAAATTGCGAACATTCGCGCAGGAACACTGAACTGAAGTATGTCAATAGATGTGATATTTTTTTCTTTATTATTTCTTAGCCAAATCAAAACCAATTCAACTTAGTAAATTGTTTTGATAAATTCGTCCAGGACCAAACATTTCATTTATCTTTCGTTTGCTTAACAATATTTTACGAAAATGTTTAGATAGAAATATTTTTCAACCCGCAAAATAGTACGATAAAGAAACGTATGCGGAATGGACGATATATTAGAAACTGGCAAATATAATTTATTTTTGCCTATGCTACGCTTTCAGAGATTTCGAAATTGCGAACATTCGCGTAGAAACACTGAACTGAAGTATGTCAATAGATGTGATATGATCGTGATTACACAATATTACCCAAACGTCTACACATAAGCGAAATACTTAACACACCGTCTAATCAACGTCCTAATTCACTTCTATCTCTTTAATCGCAACTCCGAACAAAATTCAAGTTGCCACCTGTTCGCAGTCAGTTTCCAGCTTGCGCAATTTATCTATTAATTTAACATCGCCCCACCTCGATGGGTTCCGATAATTAACGAAAAAAACGTAATCGGGCGTTTCGAAAATTCCACTATCCGTAGCAAACCGTCGGTTTCCAATTACGGCATAGTATCGTTCGCAATCTCTATTTCTGATTTTATTATCTGCCCCGTCAGCGTAAACTTTGCCCGTAAACCTACCACAAACCTCTCCACCGCTCATGAATGAGCCGTATGCCTGTCAAACTATCATTATCATATCTAATCACCGTTACTCACCGACACCTCCGTATCGATCATGTCTTGCCAATACAAACCATGACCTAACGAGTTTCACTAATCACACTCAAGTTGTCAGGTTTATTTCCGACGGCAGAGAACGACGTTTCCGATTTCGTTCGGTGCGGGGTTACATTTTTGCCGCAGTAATTATAAATTGAGAGTGTGCAATAGAAACGCAAAGATACGGAAACTTAGAGTGCTTTTATGTAGAATGCGGTACGCGGGCTAATGTCAATGATGTTGATAACAGCAGGTAGAGCAAATTTTAAAAAAAGCAATGCATTACTTTAAATTAACGACGTTTCCGATTTCGTTCGGTGCGGGGTTACATTTTTGCTGCAGTAATTATAAATTGAGAGTGTGCAATAGAAACACAAAGATACGGAAACTTAGAGTGCTTTTATGTAGAATGCGGTACGCGGGCTAATGTCAATGATGCTGATAACAGCAGGTAGAGCACATTTAAAAAAAAACAATGCATTACTTTAAATTAACTTAAATGGATCATATAATCAGTAGTGAATATTATGAATCTCATCAAAATGGGCGCTCGGTTTGGCTTCCAATAGATGCGGTTAGGAAACACTCATTGCGTGGCAATTAAAAGTGGACGAAATTAAAAGTGTCGTGTTAATCACAGACATTTATGGTAAGCTTCGTAAAACACACCGGAAGTGGCGTTATTTAACTTCATTCCTGACGAATTCGTATAAATCGTCTTTCCTATAAGATTCAATCGGTACCACAATCTACTACAGTTGTATTCATAATCAGTATCACATAACAAAAAAAAATAAAATCCCCAAAAAATTAAAAAGAGTGGCATTCAATTTGTCTTCTGAGACACGCATGTATGTAAACCGTGCATTCTTCGAAATACAATCGGTACTAATCATAATCTCATCGAAACTGGCGTTCAGTTTAACTTCTGCGCGACTCGTATAAACCCCGTATTCTGTGAAATATAATCGGTACCACGCGGTACGTACTAAAATGATATTGGCCACTAATCAGCATCATGCAATAAAAAAAATCCATAAAACCACCAAGTTCCGCAAATGCTATGCTAATCAAGGACTTCGGAAATATACATCGCGAAACTGATCGAAACTGGCGTTCACTTTAATTTCTGCGCGTTTCGTATAAATCCTGTGTTCTCTGAAATACAATCAGTACCGCGCGATACGTACTAAAATTATATTGGCCACTAATCAGCATCATACAATAAAAAAAATCCATAAAACCACCAAGTTCCGCAAATGCTATGCTAATCAACGTCTTCGGAAGTATACGTCGCGAAACTCATTGAAACTGGCGTTCACTTTAATTTCTGCGCGTTTCGTATAAATCCTGTGTTCTCTGAAATACAATCAGTACCGCGCGATACGTACTAAAATTATATTGGCCACTAATCAGCATCATGCAATAAAAAAAAATTCATAAAACCACCAAGTTCCGCGAATGCTATGCTAATCAAGGTCTTCGGAAGTATACATCGCGAAACTGATCGAAACTGGCGTTCACTTTAATTTCTGCGCGTTTCGTATAAATCCTGTGTTCTCTGAAATACAATCAGTACCGCGCGATACGTACTAAAATTATATTGGCCACTAATCAGCATCATACAATAAAAAAAATCCATAAGACCACCAAGTTCTGCAAATGCAATGCTAATCAAGGACTTCGGAAATATACATCGCGAAACTGATCGAAACTGGCGTTCACTTTCATTTCTGCGCGTTTCGCATAAATCCTGTGTTCTCTGAAATACAATCAGTACCGCACGATACGTACTAAAATTATATTGGCCACTAATCAGCATCATACAATAAAAAAAATCCATAAAACCACCAAGTTCCGCAAATGCTATGCTAATCAAGGTCTTCGGAAATATACATCGCGAAACTGATCGAAACTGGCGTTCACTTTAATTTCTGCGCGTTTCGTATAAATCCTGTGTTCTCTGAAATACAATCAGTACCGCGCGATACGTACTAAAATTATATTGGCCACTAATCAGCATCATACAATAAAAAAAAATCCATAAAACCACCAAGTTCCGCAAATGCAATGCTAATCAAGGACTTCGGAAATATACATCGCGAAACTGGTCGAAACTGGCGTTCACTTTAATTTCTGCGCGTTTCGTATAAATCCTATGTTCTCTGAAATACAATCAGTACCGCGCGATACGTACTAAAATTACATTGGCCACTAATCAGCATCATGCAATAAAAAAAAGGCATAAAACCACCAAGCTCCGCAAATGCTATGCTAATCAAGGACTTCGGAAATATACATCGCGAAACTGATCGAAACTGGCGTTTACTTTAATTTCTGCGCGTTTCGTATAAATCCTGTGTTCTCTGAAATACAATCAGTACCACGCGATACGTACTAAAATTATATTGGCCACTAATCAGCATCATGCAATAAAAAACATTCATAAAACCACCAAGTTCCGCAAATGCAATGCTAATCAAGGACTTCCGAAATATACATCGCGAAACTGATCGAAACTGGCGTTCACTTTAATTTCTGCGCGTTTCGTATAAATCCTGTGTTCTCTGAAATACAATCAGTACCGCGCGATACGTACTAAAATTATATTGGCCACTAATCAGCATCATGCAATAAAAAAAATGCATAAAACTACCAAGTTCTGCAAATGCAATGCTAATCAAGGACTTCGGAAATATACATCGCGAAACTGATCGAAACTGGCGTTCACTTTAATTTCTGCGCGTTTCGTATAAATCCTGTGTTCTCTGAAATACAATCAGTACCGCGCGATACGTACTAAAATTATATTGACCACTAATCAGCATCATGCAATAAAAAAAATTCATAAAACCACCAAGTTCTGCAAATGCAATGCTAATCAAGGACTTCGGAAATATACATCGCGAAACTGATCGAAACTGGCGTTCACTTTAATTTCTGCGCGTTTCGTATAAATCCTGTGTTCTCTGAAATACAATCAGTACCGCGCGATACGTACTAAAATTATATTGGCCACTAATCAGCATCATACAATAAAAAAAAATCCATAAAACCCCCAAGTTCCGCAAATGCAATGATAATCAAGGACTTCCGAAATATACATCGCGAAACTGATCGAAACTGGCGTTCACTTTAATCTCTGCGCGTTTCGTATAAATCCTGTGTTCTCTGAAATACAATCAGTACCGCGCGATACGTACTAAAATTACATTGGCCACTAATCAGCATCATACAATAAAAAAAAATCCATAAAACCACCAAGTTCCGCAAATGCTATGCTAATCAAGGACTTCGGAAATATACATCGCGAAACTGATCGAAACTGGCGTTCACTTTAATTTCTGCGCGTTTCGTATAAATCCTGTGTTCTCTGAAATACAATCAGTACCGCGCGATACGTACTAAAATTATATTGGCCACTAATCAGCATCATACAATAAAAAAAACCCATAAAATCACCAAGTTCCGCAAATGCTATGCTAATCAAGGTCTTCGGAAATATACATCGCGAAGCTGATCGAAACTGGCGTTCACTTTAATTTCTGCGCGTTTCGTATAAATCCTGTGTTCTCTGAAATACAATCAGTACCGCGCGATACGTACTAAAATTATATTGGTCACTAATCAGCATCATACAATAAAAAAAATCCATAAAACCACCAAGTTCCGCAAATGCAATGCTAATCAAGGACTTCCGAAATATACATCGCGAAACTGATCGAAACTGGCGTTCACTTTAATTTCTGCGCGTTTCGTATAAATCCTGTGTTCTCTGAAATACAATCAGTACCGCGCGATACGTACTAAAATTACATTGGCCACTAATCAGCATCATGCAATAAAAAAAGGCATAAAACCACCAAGTTCCGCAAATGCTATGCTAATCAAGGTCTTCGGAAGTATACGTCGCGAAACTCATTGAAACTGGCGTTCACTTTAATTTCTGCGCGTTTCGTATAAATCCTGTGTTCTCTGAAATACAATCAGTACCGCGCGATAAATAATAAAATTATATTGGCCACTAATCAGCATCATACAATAAAAAAAGATCCATAAAACCACCAAGTTCCGCAAATGCAATGCTAATCAAGGACTTCGGAAATATACATCGCGAAACTGATCGAAACTGGCGTTCACTTTAATTTCTGCGCGTTTCGTATAAATCCTGTGTTCTCTGAAATACAATCAGTACCGCGCGATACGTACTAAAATTATATTGGCCACTAATCAGCATCATACAATAAAAAAAAATCCATAAAACCACCAAGTTCTGCAAATGCAATGCTAATCAAGGACTTCGGAAATATACATCGCGAAACTCATTGAAACTGGCGTTCACTTTAATTTCTGCGCGTTTCGTATAAATCCTGTGTTCTCTGAAATACAATCAGTACCGCGCGATACGTACTAAAATTATAATGGCCACTAATCAACATCATGCAATAAAAAAAATGCATAAAACCACCAAGTTCCGCAAATGCTATGCTAATCAAGGTCTTCGGAAGTATACATCGCGAAACTGATCGAAACTGGCGTTCACTTTAATTTCTGCGCGTTTCGTATAAATCCTGTGTTCTCTGAAATACAATTAGTACCGCGCGATACGTACTAAAATTATATTGGCCACTAATCAGCATCATGCAATAAAAAAAATTCATAAAGCCACCAAGTTCCGCAAATGCTATGCTAATCAAGGACTTCGGAAGTATACGTCGCGAAACTCATTGAAACTGGAGTTCAGTTCGACTTCTGCGCGACTCGTGTAAACCGCGGGTTCCGTGAAATACAATCGATACCGCGCGATACGGGCGTTTTAGTCAATCGCGAGGGAACGACTTCTTTCGTTTCTCGCGGCTTGCGGCAAAAACGTGCCGCTCGCTCGAGCGGATTGAAAGAGGCGGAGGAGGAGGTGCACACGAGGCGGGATAAAGTTGTAAAGCGAACGACAAGGGCTGCCAGTTTTTCCGAGCACGTTTCCTTTGTGGATGCTGGCTAGTGTGCGAGACGCCGATTACGTTTACAGAGCTGACCGCGTGTGCGAGCACACGCATGCAACCCCTCAATCGCGCTCGTCTTATTTGCCGCGGAATTGAGATGGTAAAGCGAAACGATCGAGTTTAATCGTCAGTGTTTAGCTATTAATTGGTCATTTGGCAGTTTATGCGAACGGGTGCGCGTTTACTTACAGTACGTAAACAAGTATACCATGAAGTGCATAAATAGGACTGCAATTTTATATTGCCATTTTACGCACGATGCGCGGTAATATCGCTAATGAAGAACGTATTGGCGAATTGGCGGTATTTAACTATTAATTGACCATTTGGCAATTTATGCATACAGGTCGCTTTTTGCTTGACTTACATAAAGTATGCTATGAAGTGTATAAATGGGAACGCGATTTTATATTGTCGTTTTACGTACGATATACGGTAAAATCACTAAGGGGGAATGTATTGGTGAATTATCAGCATTTAGCTATTAATTGGATATTTAGGCATTTATGCGAACAGGTGTGTTTTTGCTTACGATGCATAAATAAGCATAGTATGGAGTTTATAAATAGGACGAAAATTTTATATTGTCAGTTTACGTAAGATGCGTGATAATACCGCTAATGAAGAATATATTAGCTGAAATTAATTTATACTATATTTTTTTAATTTCATATTTGGTACATGGCAAACTGTTATTAATAAGTTATTAACTATTTGTATCGGCATAAATTTATTAATAACACAGTGTCAATGATACTCTCGGTTTAATATCATAATCAAAGAACAGAATTTACGTAATCCGTTTAAATATTAGTTCCGTAATAATACGACACTTCACACGTAGCAGAAATTAATTGCAATGAATAAAAACATACTGTAGATAATATCTATATGCTGTGTTTTGGTGAAACATAGCTTCCTGACTGATTGAATTTACGTTCTCGCTGTGCGAAACAAAATAACCGCGTGCGTTTCGCAGATTTGGCGCGTGTCCAAATGCAATCTAGTTCGGCAAACGTTTTGTTTTCAGCTTAAGCCATCTTAATTTCTCAATCGGACGGGCAAAATTGAAGATTTTGGCTTCGGCTCCCTGTCTCTCTGTCTCTACATTTGATATCTACATTGCATTTCGGAGAATTCCTGTCTATTGTAAGGCATTACCCAATTGGTATGAACGTTGAGTTGTCAGTGACTGTGACTTATATTCGCATATAAACGTTGCTCTAGATTAAAATGTGTAAACATTTTTCACATTTCCATGAAATCACACGTTAAAACTTCCAATTATGCAACTCGCATGTTACCTAACATTTCATTAACACGTTGACTGCCGTGTGTATTTTGCCGTATTAGAACGGCCATGCTATGAAATACTACAGCGTTTGACTGAATTATGCAAAATGTAAATAATGTGCATGTATTGAAGACCAAAGAACCGCATCACTATTCTAATAATAACTGCATTTATAAAATAATTATTACTACCCATTGCGAATATTTTAGATCTTCAGTAAAATCTCTTGCGCCGGTCACCGGTGACCTCCACGCATTTATGATTTTGTAAATGCAATTAATATTAAATAGTGTTTAAATTCTTTGTTCTCCGATGCCTTCGCATTATTTTCATTTTGCACAATTCAATCATATTCTGTAGTACTTCATCGCGTTGCGGTTTTAACACGTTGACTGCCGAGCAGATTTTGCTGTATTAAAACGGCGATGCTATAAAATACTACAGCGTTTGACTGAATTATGCAAGAGGTACATAATGTGCTGGTATTGGGGACCAAAGGATCGCATCACTATTCTAACAATAACTGCATTTATAAAATAATTATTACTACCCATTGCGAATATTTTAGATCTTCAGTAAAATCTCTTGCGCCGGTCACCGGTGACCACCACGCATTTATGATTTTGTTAATGCAATTAATATTAAATAGTGTTTAAATTCTTTGTTCTCCGATGCCTTCGCATTATTTTCATTTTGCACAATTCAATCATATTCTGTAGTACTTCATCGCGTTGCGGTTTTAACACGTTGACTGCCGAGCAGATTTTGCTGTATTAAAACGGCGATGCTATAAAATACTACAGCGTTTGACTGAATTATGCAAAAGGTACATAATGTGCTGGTATTGGGGACCAAAGGATCGCATCACTATTCTAACAATAACTGCATTTACAAAATAATTATTACTACCCATTGCGAATATTTTAGATCTTCAGTAAAATCTCTTGCGCCGGTCACCGGTGACCACCACGCATTTATGATTTTGTAAATGCAATTAATATTAAATAGTGTTTAAATTCTTTGTTCTCCGATGCCTTCGCATTATTTTCATTTTGCACAATTCAATCATATTCTGTAGTACTTCGTCGCGTTGCGGTTTTAACACGTTGACTGCCGAGCAGATTTTGCTGTATTAGAACGGCGATGCTATGAAATACTACAGCGTTTGACTGAATTATGCAAAATGTAAATAATGTGCATGTATTGGAGACCAAAGAACCGCATCACTATTCTAACAATAACTGCATTTATAAAATAATTATTACTACCCATTGCGAATATTTTAGATCTTCAGTAAAATCTCTTGCGTCGGTCACCGGTGACCACCACGCATTTATGATTTTGTTAATGCAATTAATATTAAATAGTGTTTAAATTCTTTGTTCTCCGATGCCTTCGCATTATTTTCATTTTGCACAATTCAATCATATTCTGTAGTACTTCATCGCGTTGCGGTTTTAACACGTTGACTGCCGAGCAGATTTTGCTGTATTAAAACTGCGATGCTATAAAATACTACAGCGTTTGACTGAATTATGCAAAAGGTACATAATGTGCTGGTATTGGGGACCAAAGGATCGCATCACTATTCTAACAATAACTGCATCTATAAAATAATTATTGCTACCCATTGCGAATATTTTGGATTTTCAGTAAAATCTCTTGCGCCGGTCACCGGTGACCCCCACGGCAGCCAACGTGTTAATCACTACCATCATTCCATATTCCTTACATTCCCCTATAAATATCGCACTAGTTCAAACTACGTTAAAATCCTTACTCTCTCATTCTCATGAAAGCTCAGATCAAAACTCCCACTTGCTTCACCTCTTAAGCCTTCATGTCGTAAAATGACATTTTTCATTGCTCCCGTCTTCTACTCGTAACGCCTGGATCATGCCCACAAACTTGACACCGTTTCCCGTTTGCCACTTAGCCCACTAACGCGCCTTACAAATCCGATGTAACAGTTATATAGGCGTCGCATGCCTGCATAGAAACCGTAACCAAAGAAAGCAATCTTCACCATTCTCATGGGTATACCTATCCGGCATTACAATACGCGTATTCACCCATCCGCTTCTCCGTCTTTCTTTCGTTCTCCGTTTTTCTTAACGCCCGCCAACGGCACGACTCCCGGCGCCGACGATGGAAAGGGAACGAGAAACGGAATAGAGTTGTAGAACTGCCAGTTTTTCCCGGTACCTTCCAGCACGCTCCGCACGTGTGGAGACGATTGACTCTTACTCTTTCTCTTTAACGTTCCCGGCCTCTCGCTATTTCTCTTTCGTTCTACCTTATACGCGTCGATATACGGCGCTTTAATGTTAATCATTTTTATGCCTGTTTCGGGTGGAATGTATTTCATGTTATCCTCTGGGAGATCTAGATGTTTCGAAGCCGATGGGCCTCCGCTTCAGGAGCCTATGTTACAAATGAGTTTAGGTTAATTCTATTGTTCGCATGTTTTATGTGACGTAGTATTGAAAAACACGTAGTGTAAGTAGACTTTAAGCGGAAATTAGATGCTATTTATACCATGTGATTGGTATTTAAAATTGTGGAGTGTAGGAAGACGCTAAGCGCAATTTAAATTGTATTTATTCTATGTAAATGTGATTTAAAATTGTATAGTGTAAGTAGACTCTAAGTATAATTTAAATAGCATTTAAGATGGCACAGTATTAGTAGACTCTAAGCAAAATTTAAATGATATCTGAATTAGATAGTGCTAGTAGAAGCTAAGCACAATTTAAATGGAATTTAAAGTTACATAGTGTAAATAGACGCTACGGCATTTAAATTTGGTAACGCTTTCATCGTTGGATATTTTGTATTTTGTTCTTGTTTCCTTGCGCTGTGTTTTTGTTATGCTCTTGCACTTTAAAATCCGAGTGCAATTTGTATTCCACATGTGCATAT
The DNA here is from genome assembly GCA_033815515.1 of Cryptocheilus praepositus. Taxonomy (NCBI): domain Eukaryota; kingdom Metazoa; phylum Arthropoda; class Insecta; order Hymenoptera; family Pompilidae; genus Cryptocheilus; species Cryptocheilus praepositus. The sequence continues at coordinate 2,368,008 of JAWWQZ010000190.1, forward strand.
CACATTTCTGAACGCTCTCCAACTCCTCCGTCGCCATTTCTTATCTCTGGTATATTTCTATAATTTCCAGCTCCACTTTCCACCTTTCCTGACTTTACTAAATTTTATGTTGTTCCTGCGTATCGCACATGTCAGTACTAAAGGAAATGCACGTATACGTAACATAGAGAACCGATGCGCATTCAAATAAGAAGTTACGAAATTTACTTACATTCTTTGCCTCTTTTCTCCGACTCTAAATCATTTCTCCCTATCTTTTCGTCTGATTTTCGTTTCCATTTCTCACACGTTTCCTTGCCTCTAAAAGTGCGTTACATTTTATGCCATTGTTGTTTTATTCTCTAGTTGCTTCGATTTTCACTCCCACTTCTCACCTCCTTTCTTACTTCTACGCCATTTCATCAGATTTTTGCCATTCTCCTCTCCGCTTCTCAGCTTCTTCCTTGCTTCTTCTTAATTTTATCCTGTCCCTGCGTATGACACATGCTCGTATCGAAGGAAATACATATGTGCATGTCGTAGCGTACGCTTTTTTCGTTGGATATTTTATATATTTTTCTTGTTTGCTTGTGCTGTCTTTTTGTATCACGTACATGTCTTCGCGTGATTTCTTCACATTTTTTTATACGATCTCCTCCCTGCCACATTTCTGAACACTTTCCAACCTCTCTTTACCTACTTCCATTTTCACTTCCACTTCTCACCTCCTTGCTTACTTCTATGTCATTTCATCATATTTCTGCCATTCTCCTCTCCGCTTCTCAGCTTCTTCCTTGCTTCTTCTTAATTTTATCCTGTCCCTGCGTATGACACATGCTCGTATCGAAGGAAATACGTATGTGCATGTCGTAGCGTACGCTTTTTTCGTTGGATATTTTATATATTTTTCTTGTTTGCTTGTGCTGTCTTTTTGTATCACGTACATGTCTTCGCGTGATTTCTTCACATTTTTTTATACGATCTCCTCCCTGCCACATTTCTGAACACTTCCCAACCTCTCTTTACCTACTTCCATTTTGACTCCCACTTCTCACCTCCTTGCTTACTTCTATGTCATTTCATCAGATTTCTGCCATTCTCCTCTCCGCTTCTCAGCTTCTTCCTTGCTTCTTCTTAATTTTATCCTGTCCCTACGTATGACACATGCTCGTATCGAAGGAAATACGTATGTGCATGTCGTAGCGTACGCTTTTTTCGTTGGATATTTTATATATTTTTCTTGTTTGCTTGTGCTGTCTTTTTGTATCACGTACATGTCTTCGCGTGATTTCTTCACATTTTTTTATACGATCTCCTCCCTGCCACATTTCTGAACACTTTCCAACCTCTCTTTACCTACTTCCATTTTCACTTCCACTTCTCACCTCCTTGCTTACTTCTATGTCATTTCATCAGATTTCTGCCATTCTCCTCTCCGCTTCTCAGCTTCTTCCTTGCTTCTTCTTAATTTTATCCTGTCCCTGCGTATGACACATGCTCGTATCGAAGGAAATACGTATGTGCATGTCGTAGCGTACGCTTTTTTCGTTGGATATTTTATATATTTTTCTTGTTTGCTTGTGCTGTCTTTTTGTATCACGTACACGTCTTCGCGTGATTTCTTCACATTTTTTTATACGATCTCCTCCCTGCCACATTTCTGAACACTTTCCAGTCTCTCTTTACCTACTTCCATTTTCACTTCCACCTCTCACCTCCTTGCTTACTTCTACGCCATTTCATCAGATTTTTGCCACTCTCCTCTCCGCTTCTCAGCTTCTTCCTTGCTTCTTCTTAATTTTATCCTGTCCCTGCGTATGACACATGCTCGTATCGAAGGAAATACGTATGTGCATGTCGTAGCGTACGCTTTTTTCGTTGGATATTTTATATATTTTTCTTGTTTGCTTGTGCTGTCTTTTTGTATCACGTACATGTCTTCGCGTGATTTCTTCACATTTTTTTATACGATCTCCTCCCTGCCACATTTCTGAACACTTTCCAACCTCTCTTTACCTACTTCCATTTTCACTCCCACTTCTCACCTCCTTTCTTACTTCTACGCCATTTCATCAGATTTCTGCCATTCTCCTCTCCGCTTCTCAGCTTCTTCCTTGCTTCTTCTTAATTTTATCCTGTCCCTGCGTATGACACATGCTCGTATCGAAGGAAATACGTATGTGCATGTCGTAGCGTACGTTTTTTTCGTTGGATATTTTATATATTTTTCTTGTTTGCTTGTGCTGTCTTTTTGTATCACGTACATGTCTTCGCGTGATTTCTTCACATTTTTTATACGATCTCCTCCCTGCCACATTTCTGAACACTTTCCAACCTCTCTTTACCTACTTCCATTTTCACTTCCACTTCTCACCTCCTTGCTTACTTCTATGTCATTTCATCAGATTTCTGCCATTCTCCTCTCCGCTTCTCAGCTTCTTCCTTGCTTCTTCTTAATTTATATCCTGTCCCTGCGTATGACACATGCTCGTATCGAAGGAAATACGTATGTGCATGTCGTAGCGTACGCTTTTTTCGTTGGATATTTTATATATTTTTCTTGTTTGCTTGTGCTGTCTTTTTGTATCACGTACATGTCTTCGCGTGATTTCTTCACATTTTTTTATACGATCTCCTCCCTGCCACATTTCTGAACACTTTCCAACCTCTCTTTACCTACTTCCATTTTCACTTCCACTTCTCACCTCCTTGCTTACTTCTATGTCATTTCATCAGATTTCTGCCATTCTCCTCTCCGCTTCTCAGCTTCTTCCTTGCTTCTTCTTAATTTTATCCTGTCCCTGCGTATGACACATGCTCGTATCGAAGGAAATACGTATGTGTATGTCGTAGCGTACGCTTTTTTCGTTGGATATTTTATATATTTTTCTTGTTTGCTTGTGCTGTCTTTTTGTATCACGTACATGTCTTCGCGTGATTTCTTCACATTTTTTTATACGATCTACTCCCTGCCACATTTCTGAATACTTTCCAACCTCTCTTTACCTACTTCCATTTTCACTTCCACGTCTCCCCTCCTTGCTTACTTCTACGCCATTTCATCAGATTTTTGCCACTCTCCTCTCCGCTTCTCAGCTTCTTCCTTGCTTCTTCTTAATTTTATCCTGTCGCTGCGTATGACACATGCTCGTATCGAAGGAAATATGTATGTGCATGTCGTAGCGTACGCTTTTTTCGTTGGATATTTTATATATTTTTCTTGTTTGCTTGTGCTGTCTTTTTGTATCACGTACATGTCTTCGCGTGATTTGTTCACATTTTTTTATACGATCTCCTCCCTGCCACATTTCTGAACACTTTCCAGCCTCTCTTTACTTACTTCCATTTTCACTTCCACTTCTCACCTCCTTGCTTACTTCTATGTCATTTCATCAGATTTCTGCCATTCTCCTCTCCGCTTCTCAGCTTCTTCCTTGCTTCTTCTTAATTTTATCCTGTCCCTGCGTATGACACATGCTCGTATCGAAGGAAATACGTATGTGCATGTCGTAGCGTACGCTTTTTTCGTTGGATATTTTATATATTTTTCTTGTTTGCTTGTGCTGTCTTTTTGTATCACGTACATGTCTTCGCGTGATTTCTTCACATTTTTTTATACGATCGCCTCCCTGCCACATTTCTGAACACTTTCCAACCTCTCTTTACCTACTTCCATTTTCACTTCCACTTCTCACCTCCTTGCTTACTTCTATGTCATTTCATCAGATTTCTGCCATTCTCCTCTCCGCTTCTCAGCTTCTTCCTTGCTTCTTCTTAATTTTATCCTGTCCCTGCGTATGACACATGCTCGTATCGAAGGAAATACGTATGTGCATGTCGTAGCGTACGCTTTTTTCCTTCGATATTTTATATATTTTTCTTGTTTGCTTGTGCTGTCTTTTTGTATCACGTACATGTCTTCGCGTGATTTCTTCACATTTTTTTATACGATCTCCTCCCTGCCACATTTCTGAACACTTTCCAACCTCTCTTTACCTACTTCCATTTTCACATTTCCGTCCCTGCCACATTTCTGACCACTTTACCTCTCTTTACCTATCCATTTTTCTTGGTTGCTTGTGCTATGTCATTTTTGACTTCTCACCTTCTTGCTTACTTCTATGTCATTTCATCAGATTTCTGCCACTCTCCTCTCCGCTTCTCAGCTTCTTCCTTGCTTCTTCTTAATTTTATCCTGTCCCTGCGTATGACACATGCTCGTATCGAAGGAAATACGTATGTGCATGTTGTAGCGTACGAACACGCGGGCAAATCGGAAGGCGCGAAGACGGGAGCGTTGCGCGACACAGCACGCTGCTCTGACATTTCATGTGGCAGCACTGTCACTCTTCGTTGTTTATGTTTTGCCATAGTTACCATTTAACAACGCGTCGAAATTGTTAACATTTATTATAAATATTCATGTGCTGTTCGCCAAACTTTTCGCGAGCTACGAAATATTTACGGCCGAAATGATCGTCCAACCGAGCGATCAATTCAACGAATTATCTATATATAATTGCTGATAAAGCAGTCCCTGTACGACACAGAAACGCGCGATCTAACGCGAAAAAAATATCATTCGAACCATCAGTGAGATCAAGGCCGACTTATGCAAGAGAGTCATGCGCGCGAGTCCTGTAAACGAAGCCGCGGAGGCCATTTTAATGATATCATTTTTAAAACCTAATGGTATCGAATGTACTTTAATCCGCAATAAAGGTTTCCGTCATATGTCGCACACCATTTTTTTTATTCAATTTTAAAGTTCAGACACGCTTAATGAAAAACCCTATACTTACAGTAACGAAAAAATGGAACACGTAATGCAACAAAAGTGGAGTGGAGAATAATGTCGAACGTGAAAACAAAAATAGAACATTCGAAATAATGTAAAAATCGAAAAGATTGAAAAGTGCGAAAATCATGTCGGCTTCTTTCAGAGATGCGCGAAGCGCATCAATCGAATAGTTCCGCAAGAAATTGGTCGTACGAGAAAACGTTGAAGACCACGCAGCACCTTAATAAAACTGGGACACACGAAATAAAAGATAGTAACAAGTTAAGTGGAGAACTATGTAAACGACGTAAAAAAATAAGAACCTACGAAGCAACGAAACATGAAAGATATCGAAAACGTGCCTGCTTCTGTCAGACACACGCGAATGCACGTATGCATCGAATAGTTCCGCGAGAAATAGGTCGGACGAGAAAATGCTCAAGACAGACGCCGTTTCAGCGGTATAATTAAGTCAAACAAGTTTCTCAAGTGCGAGAGACTTCATATGCGCGGGAATGGCGTAATTTCAGCGCAACAGGCACACGCCCGTTTGCCTTTTTTCCGCCAATCCGGCCTCTCCATTGAGGAGAGCGTCGGGCAAATGCAATTCCACAATGGAATTCCATCGACTTCCGCGATTTCGTAAGAGCGACTCGATGACGCCCGTTTGGAAGCGGGAATATCGTTAACTACGAGAGACATTACTCTCGTTCAGACTTCTCCTTTACGAGTTGTTTCGAGTGCCCGTATTAATATCGCTGCTACGGATAGCGGAAACTAATTTGCGCGCGGCAATAAACGTGAGTTGGAAACGTCGTGCGGAAAAAGAGCGGTTATTGTTATTCAAATGTAATGAGGCGTGTAAGTAGGATGTCGGTGGCGTACGGTCTGGATGCAAGTTGAAAACGTCGTTTGTAAGGAACACGTCATTGTAGTTTCGATAAGTGAGACGTCGGATATTTATGATAAAATTGCTCCGCAACCGCATCGTGCGCGTATAATCAATTATGGTCATTTAAGTAAAGCGAGATGCATAACAGTAAATCGCTTGTATATGGTGCATACGTCAAATTGAAATATTTTGAGGATAAAACCCATCGTCCCGTAATACGGTCGACTGTGTGATACGTTATTTTATTCCGACTGTTTGTTTTATTAATAATCTTGCAAAATTATTTTAGCGTAACGGTGCATTAATACTTTTTTCGTGATACATATGTTAAATTAAAATATTACTTTGCAGACAGGACTCATCGCCATGCAATACAATTTTCCTGAATTAATAGTAACTAATAACTTTAACTTTAACCCATTGACTGCCACGCAAATTTAGCCCGTTTTGCTCTGGGTGCCACAGTTTTATTTTAAAGAAGACATGAAGTTTTACAAAATATAATATTATTAGGTTACTGATATAATATTGTAATTGTAAAATTGTATGGCATTTACAGTATTTTTATTGAAAGAAAAACACCTTTGGTACAGACGCTTACTACGAGATATCTCGTAGTTGGCAGTCAATGGGTTAATACTACTCCTACTATTAACTAATTACTAACTAATAACTTTAATCAACATATAAATCTTAGCAGCTTTCTTTGACACATACCCGAACTCCCACACTCCCACATACACAGCTCGCAATTTCGTCACACCAATACAGCTGCGCACTTATTAAGTCGTCGGGCAAACATGACGTAAACAAAAAATTACTTATCCTCATTTAAGCACACTTAATAACACTCTCATTACCGCGTCATTATCCTAAGAATATTTCTAACAATCTCATTGACCTATATACGGACCGGCTGGCTCTCTCATTCGATAATAACCTGAAAAACTCTCGGCCGATCGTATCCCGCCGCGCCGTTATTACAAAACAGGCGACTAAAACGGTAACGCGAAATACCATAAGCCGCGGCGAGCGTGTTAATTATGTCCCGGGACCCGAGGCACAAGATTGCCCGCTCGTTATTCGCGGATAAAAGCATTATGCAGCCGCGAGTCTCGCCGGGAAACTATTGGGTCGATGTACAAGTTCGTGCCTTCCGTTAAATCTCGAAATCATTTATTTGTACGCAAGAAACCGTGGCATTAATCAATTGGCGGAGGTCAGCGGTCTTCGATCGTCGTAGAGATTGAACGACGGTGTTATCAGTGATATGTGATAAAATACGCTATTGCGATCGCTGCTATTAATGATGATGCAAATTTAATTGTACCGTCAATTAAAGTACAGCATTACAATTTAATTATGCAGTCGATGTAAAAATGTTACTGCAGAGTGCCTTAAAGTGGTACGTTGAATATACGGGAAATACTTAAAATGGTAACATTAATATTAGTATACTATATTCGTAATGTGTATATAAATATATATATATATATATATATATATATTTCATAATATGACAAAATACGATACATATAACCCAAAAAGATTTAAATCTCAAAATATGTACATAAAGATTCAAACTTTGCTAAGAGTACGCATCTGGTATCGGGACATTAGGTTTTGGAACAATAAAACTTACACACGTATATTAATGTTTGATACGCAAAAAAAATGTATTTTATACTATGACTGGAATGAAACAATTCATGATCTAATATATTATGAGTATTACAGTATTTTCAGAAATGGGCAGTACCATGGTGTAAATTACCAAATAATCCACTTTGTCAGCGACTTCTAATTGATTAATAGTTTCATTCCTTGTATATAGAATCTATCTTAAATATTTTATTTAATAAGTTATTTTATTTATAGATTTTCGTATTTGTACAATACAATACATGCAAGCATCCAGTTGTTATAGACGCAGAAACGATTATTTATTAAATGCCAGCTGTCTGATTTATTCCACATCCTTGCCAACATGACCGGTGCAACTTGTGTTAATACGTAGCACAACCATCAAGATATGGTTTGCATGATTAATTTGCCTATAAATTGGTATCAAATAGAAAATACCTGCGAATACGCCAACTTTCATCCGCACATTACGAAAACGCAACACGCATCAGGAAAATTTCTTAAACACGGACGCGCACACGAATTCGAATTGACCCAACAGTTCTTCCGATTTCCGCGATTTCGCAAGGAACAGATCGTGTGGGCCGACTTACTCAAGGAGTACCTGCCATTATCGTGGCTTGCACAATGGAGAGGATTGGAGTCGGGGATAGCAATGAATGCGAAAAAGTCCGCGGGCAAACGCGGATTCCGACGTGTTACGTTAAACAATGCTTTTATGCGGAATGACGACATGTGCGAGGCACGGAAAAAATGAAAAATAGCTTTCCCACGTGTCGATGTTTGTCTGTCGAGCGTTTGCTGGACTGGGTTGTAGCATATTCTTGCGGCAAGGCGTCGTGCGACGTAGAAGCGAATACGGAGAAATCGACGGTTTTTATGTCGCGTGATAAGAATCTCGATGGCGGAGAGAATAATATATTATGCTTTTATTGACCTGAATTTCTAGAAATGGCGAGCTGCTGGGTATTGATTGTGCGAGATCCGTTGGCTACCGGTTAATAACGTATGCCAATGCGCGTATTGTGTCGCTTTTATGCGTACGGGCATTGTGCAGCCTGATGTCGTTGATTTGATTGCTTTATCTATGGGCGTTTTTCTATTAACTGGCCATTTAAATGTGTCAGGCGTAACTTGCTGCATTTCCTTCGCAGTGTCACTTCTGTAGAATATCAAGGAACAAATCATAGCTCATTACAAAAACATCGCCTTTCTTGCTCTTACGAAATTTTATTGTTTAGGATCAATCGCATTTATAAAGATTACGAAAAAAATATTATTAGATGTAAGCTAAAAAAGATCGTATTATTCATTGCAGTCACTCTCGTTAATGGCCAAAAACAATTATCAACATATACGGATGCTATGCACATCTCGCAAATGCATAATTTCCTTCAAATTCGCACAGCACGTAGATTTTAACCCATTGACTGCCAACTACGAGATATCTCGTAGTAAGCGTCTGTATCAAAAGTGTTTTTCTTTCAATAAAAATACTGTAAATGCCATACAATTTTACAATTACAATATTATATCAGTAACTTAATAATATTATATTTTGTAAAACTTCATGTCTTCTTTAAAATAAAACTGTGGCACCCAGGGCAAGACATGCTAAATTTGGATGGCAGTCAATGGGTTAAGCCAGCAATTTACTATACTGACTTCTATCGGTGATCAAAAACCGTCCATCATTCGTAAAATACCAATACTAAAGATATCCTCCAAGCGCACGATTTCCTTCAGATTTGCATAGCACACAGCCTATCTTATCAGCCGCCAACATGCATCGTCCCATTGTACGGCCGTAATTCTCAGCTTCCTGCTCCTTGATCCTTTCTATTCTCCCTCCGAGTCGTTGACACGATCGTAAACGGGCCGTCACGTGCGAGTTTGATCTTTCAGCGCGTATCAGCCACACACGCATACGCATCCGTGTCACATACAAACACACGCGTGTGTACAATTTAACGGTGCGTAAATTAATCCCGATCACGGTATCGCGGTACATTTTAATTACCGTTTCGCGTTTCATTCTCGTGCCCCCGATTGAAGTGTTGCGAATTTCGCGGGGCCCGGCGTTGAAGCGTGTTCGAAGTCGCGCGATGAATTTCAAGTGAGAGAGGCACTAAGTGGGCGCGTATAATGTTACACACGATGCTGAAGCTGTTCGTTATTTGTCGCATGCGACCGACACGCGGTATCGAGGACTATGGTCGTTCGTTCTTATTGTCACTTTTATTGCCGTGCGTTTTAGCGCGCGCGCATATGTGAAAGGTTACGTGTGCTAAATGAAAGAGCGAAATGCACGAATTGAATAATGGTAAAACGGAGGGTGGAGGATTGTGGAGTGAATTGGAAACCGAAGAGGACGGGATAAATGATGGTGATGAGGAGAGTAGAGGACCAGGTGGACGCAATAATTAATTATATAGATAAAATTTATATTTTGAAGTGAGAACGATAATAAGAAGAAAGGAGACATTATTAAATAAATTTAAGTGGGGAGTCGGATCCAAACTTAGTCTGGAATGAAATAATTATGGTGTGTTACGTTTTAACAGTGGGAATTACTGTTGGAATAGACGCTCACAAAAATTAGTTTTATTAATTCATTGCGCTGGGAAAACAACTTGATTAATTAAACAGAACTTTATTTTAACTTTAATAAATATAAAATCATATTAGAAAATAGTGTCAGTGGTATCACATCCTAGATGAAATACGAATTATACTATAACTATATCCACATTTAACCCTTCTTTGCATGATTTTTTCTTTATTGGTGAAATAAATCAAGGCGATATAATTCATGTTCAAAATAAAAGGAAAAATGGTTAAAAAACTCTTAGTATATATTTATAGTATAAATTTATCAAAAAACAATATGATGGAAATTTCCATCAACATGCAAAGTTAGATTAAAGTGAACTTGTTCTTTTATATAATTTTTGGGCATTCAATGTTATGATGGAAATTTCCACCATCATGCAAAGTTAACCCACCCATACCAGTAACACATTTTCTCCAAAATGGTACGAAATATTCAAACAACTATAATGATAACATAATATGAAAATGGCACAATTATAAATTAATATGCAATCTAAAAAAATGCGCATTGCAACTGCATCTTCGTCCAGAACTTTAATAAATATAAAATCATATTAGAAAATAGTGTCAGTGGTATCACATCCTAGATGAAATACGAATTATACTATAACTATATCCACATTTAATCCTTCTTTGCATGATTTTTTCTTTATTCGTGAAATAAATCAAGGTGATATAATTCATGTTCAAAATGAAAGGAAAAATGGTTAAAAAAATCTTAGTATATATTTATAGTATAAATTTAGCAAAAAACAATATGATGGAAATTTCCATCATCATGCAAAGTTAGATTAAAGTGAACTTGTTCTTTTATATAATTTTTGGGCATTCAATGTTATGATGGAAATTTCCACCATCATGCAAAGAAGGGTTAACCCACCCATACCAGTAACACATTTTCTCCAAAATGGTACGAAATATTCAAACAACTATAATGATAACATAATATAAAAATGGCACAATTATAAATTAATATGCAATCTAGAAAAGATGCGCATTGCAACTGCATCTTCGTCCAGAACTTTAATAAATATAAAATCATATTAGAAAATAGTGTCAGTGGTATCACATCCTAGATGAAATACGAATTATACTATAACTATATCCACATTTAACCCTTCTTTGCATGATTTTTTCTTTATTGGTGAAATAAATCAAGGTGATATAATTCATGTTCAAAATTAAAGGAAAAATGGTTAAAAAAATCTTGGTATATATTTGTGCCCATAATTATGAAAGTGGTCTAAGTCAAAATTTAAAAAAAATGAGTTTATCAGTTATTTCATACCACATTATTTTTAACTAAATTTATTCAATGTAATTTTTACGAAATTGTCAAAAATGAACTATTAGATATATAATTTCAACATTATATGGAATTCATTTAGTTTTAATTATGAAAGTGGTCTAAGTCAAAAATTTAAATAAATTATATAAACAACTTGAAAATGGCACGTGGCCTTCTTTGACGCGTTTCTGAACTACATAATAAAATAAATGACAATCAATTTTTTAATAATAACGACAACTTCATTCCAGTTTATCTAAATCAATAACAAGAAGATAAAAATACCGCGGGTGAATCTGTCTCTTGGCTACAAATTCAATGGAAATTAAAATGAACCTTATAAAATGTTCTATACAACATCTTTAGATGATTCTAAATTTCACGTTTTGGATTTTTCACCTAAAAAAGGAAGACCAAAAATATACGGAAATTTAAATACTTCCAATATAAAATTCAGTATCGGAAGAAAATAAAGATATTATGAGTTTACTGACATCCTAGATGAACATTTTAAGAATCTTAAATACTCGAAATAATGATAAAAATGGATTACTGTTTAAAAATAATTAATAAATGTAATAAATGTTTTTTTCAATCAAATTATTGTTTCAAATAAAACTCAAAGTTCTTTATTGCTTTAAGTCATTTATAGGACATTCAGTTAATTTTGAAAATGGTCTAAGTCAAAATCTTTAAAAATAATATTATCGTATATATATATTCATAGTAAATTTCCATTAATTAAGACTAATAAAATTATAAATTAAAATCGCATAATGTAAAAAATTTTTTAATTTATTCAAATCAATCATTAAATATTCGAACAAGAAATATATGACTTGACCACTTTCATAATTATGCACATTTATATATAATTTTTTGGGAAATTCAATGCAAAGAAGGGTTAACCCACCCATACCAGTAACACATTTTCTCCAAAATGGTACGAAATATTCAAACAACTATAATAATAAAATAATATAAAAATGGCACAGTTATAAATTAATATGCAATCTAAAAAAAATGCGCGTTGCAACTGCATCTTCGTCGAGAACTTCACCGAACAATGTTGAATCAGTGTGACAGAAAATCGATTCCTCGCTACACCTAATCGCGAATAATCGAACGCCGCGTGGGCGTTTTGATAGCCGGCGGCTTCTGGATTTGCTAAAATACGATCGAGCCAACGGTATCGGCTTATTACGCTCATTGTGGGACGTCAGCCCGCGTTGTATCGAGGAAATTCGTTACCTTTCTAAACGCGATTACCGACGAAATATTCGCCGGCCGTTACGTTCCGACGGCGGGGATTATTGTTGGCTCGGACGTTGATAGGAGTGCCGAGCAAATTTGCCTACCGATTGAACGCGATTATTTTAATCTTCTTAGGCGGCGAGCCTGCGGACGAGATCTCCTGCGCGGATTTTTGCGCTGTCGGCCGAGACTTTCTCCGACCCCGACGGTGTTTGATATGAAACGATATTGAAACGAAGCTGTTCTACCGTTTTCATGTCCCGGGGATCTGTTGCTGGAAATTAAGTTTTGAGACGTTGGACTAACGGTAGACGAGCGAACGTGAAGGTTGAGCTGTGATTACCGTTTGCAAATCGGTATTGGTGTTTTGATGCGGTGTGGGTTTAATGTCAAGGGTTGCTTGGGAAGGAGTCGCGGTGGTGGAAGAAGAGAGCTATTGTTATGTTACGAGAAACTGGCTGGTGCATGAAACAGTATCTGCTTTGAATAAACTTCGCGAATTCTATCTGCGTACAATCGCGTGCGTGAGTCATTTTTAGCGTAGACGACCGTAGAAGTTGTATGTAAAGTCTATTTAAATATTAATATGCACACGTGAAGATTGTTAGGGTTTGTTAATTTTTTTGTTGACGATACCCTACGCTGACAGAAAGTCTTTGAAAGTATTTTTCTATACCCGCATACACTTAGTACAAAAGCAATAAGACATGCCGAGATAATTTTCAGTGTAAAAGAAGATCGAAATGGGCCAGTGTGTAAAGTGTTCTATTCGATTTTAACATGAAAGGAAAGCATTAATATGCGTTACAAAACGTTGCTAAACACGTGTCACCTATTTTCTCACTATAAACTGTTGGCGCACGCAACACCATATGCAATACTAATATCGCACACCATGTCCAGCAATACTGAAAAAAAATCAAATAAGGTCATCGTCTAAGTCTTTTCCGTTCAAGCATCCGCGTCGTTCGACACATAACAAGAAAATAATTGCACCTATCTTATCACTATGAGTTACTTCGAAACCATGATATCAAACAGCAGCATATAAAATACAATACACAATACTATGTTTAACACTACCGAAACCAGTACACCATAAAAAGTCGTTGAAAACCGACGAACTATCTTATCACAATAAACTACTCCAACGCTAAATCTCCGAAAGTGTCCTACACCGAAAATAATTGCACCTATCTTATCACTATGAATTACTTCGAAACAATGATATCAAACAGCGGCATATAAAATACAATACACAATACTACGTTTAACACTACCGAAACCAGTACACCATAAAAAGTCGTTGAAAACCGACGAACTATCTTATCACAATAAACTACTCCAACGCTAAATCTCCGAAAGTGTCCTACACCGAAAATAATTGCACCTATCTTATCACTATGAATTACTTCGAAACCACGATATCAAACAGCAGCATATAAAATACAATACACAATACTACGTTTAACACTACCGAAACCAGTACACCATAAAAAGTCGTTGAAAACCGACGAACTATCTTATCACAATAAACTACTCCAACGCTAAATCTCCGAAAGTGTCCTACACCGAAAATAATTGCACCTATCTTATCACTATGAATTACTTCGAAACCATGATATCGAACAGCAGCATATAAAATACAATACACAATACTATGTTTAACACTACCGAAACCAGTACACCATAAAAAATCGTTGAAAACCGACGAACTATCTTATCACAATAAACTACTCCAACGCTAAATCTCCGAAAGTGTCCTACACAATACGATATCCAACACTACCGAGAAAGAATCGAATAAGGTCACCGTCCATGTCATTCTCATTCGCGCACTCGCGCCTGCCGACGCACAAGATGAAAATTAGTATGCGCCACAAAAACTCGCCCAACACGTGTCACCTATCTTCTCAGCGTAAACTGCTCCGACAATAAATCTCCGAAAGTCCTGTCCCATATCTACATACATACGGTATCGGCTCGCATACGCGTCGGGGCCATTTTCAGCGTAGGAGAAAATCGAATCGGGTCGCCGGTATAAAAGTCACCCCGTACATTTCAATGCACGCGCGCACGCGCGGGCACGCTTACTTCCGCAGGTGGGCTCGCGTCGATGTGCGGCATTTCAAGAGTGTTCGTGCACGACTGCGTTCCATTGTCGAGGATGTGTTGGATATAAAGGAGGCGGACAGCAGCGTGGCGCGGGCAACACAGGCTGATCTATTAGCTCGCCGCAAAACTTCTGTCCGCTGGCTAACGGCGGGACGCGAATTTATTTCATTAAAATGTCTGCCGATCGAAAGCGGAACTTCAGACGGCGAGCTGCTGGCTCGGCGAAAAATGTCTGTCCGTTGATTCGCGGTGGGACGCGAATTCAGCTGGCTAAAATATGTGTGGATTAAAATGGTTTTTTCGTATTGTGGGCAGGAGGTGTCAAGTATTTCGGGGGAACACGATGATTTTCAGGGAAAATTATAGTTGCTACTGTTGATCCGAATGCTCTATAAAAGATGTCTGTACGTCTATTGATATCTATAGTTACGTTAATACGAGACTACTGTTGATCCGAATGTTCTATAAAAGATACGTCTATTGATATTTATAGTTACGTTAATACGTCATACGTTGATTCGCTAAGCGTTTGATTCACCTTTATTGTTGTTTAATAATTGCAGAATTTAAATGAAGAAATACAGCACCTCGTATAATGTAGCAGGAGCTTTCAAGTATTTTCGGGGGAATACGATGATTTTCAGGGAAAATTATAGTTAGTATTGTTGATCCGAATGCTCTATAAAAGATATCTGTACGTCTATTAATATCTAAAGTTACGTTAATACGTCATACGTTGCTTCGCTAAGCGGTTGATTCATCATTATCGTTGTTTAATAATTGCAGAATTTAAATTAAGAAATACAGCACGCCGTATAATTTAGCAGGAGCTTTCAAGTATTTCGGGGGAACAGGATGATTTTCAGGAAAAATTATAGTTAGTATTGTTGATCCAAATGCTCTATAAAAGATGTATGTACGTCTATTGATATCTATAGTTACGTTAATACGTCATACGTTGAATCGCTAAGCTTTTGATTCATCATTATCGTTGTTTAATAATTACAGAATGTGAATTAAGAAATACAGCACCTCGTATAATGTAGCAGGAGCTTTCAAGTATTTTCGGGGGAACACGATGATTTTCAGGGAAAACTATAGTTGCTACTGTTGACCCGAATGCTCTATAAAAGATGTCTGTACGTCTATTGATATCTATAGTCACGTTAATACGTCATACGTTGATTTGCTAAGCGTTTGATTGATCATTATTGTTATTTAATAATTGCAGAATTTAAATTAAGAAATACAGCACGCCGTATAATGTAGCAGGAGCTTTCAAGTATTTTTGGGGGAACGCGATGATTTTCAGGGAAAATTATAGTTGCTACTGTTGATCCGAATGCTCTATAAAAGATGTCTGTACGTCTATTGATATCTATAGTTACGTTAATACATCATACGTTGATTCGCTAAGCGTTTGATTCATCATTACTTTTGTTTAATAATTGCAGAATTTAAATTAAGAAATACAGCACCCCGTATAATGTAGCAGGGGCTTTCAAGTATTTTTGGGGGAACGCGATGGTTTTCAGGGAAAATTATAGTTACTACTGTTGATCTGAATGCTCTATAAAAGATACGTCTATTGAAATCTATAGGTACGTTAATACGTCAAACATTGATTCGCTAAGCGTTTGATTCATGATTAATGTTGTTTAATAATTGCAGAATGTAAATTACGAAATACAGCACCCCGTATAAGGTAGCAGGAGCTTTCAAGTATTTTCGGCGGAACACGAGGATTTTCAGGGAAAATTATAGTTACTACTGTTGATCCGAATGCTCTATAAAAGATACGTCTATTGATATCTATAGGTACGTTAATACGTCAAACATTGATTCGCTAAGCGTTTGATTCATCATTATTGTTGTTTAATAATTGCAGAATTTAAATTAAGAAATACAGCACCCCGTATAATGTAGCAGGGGCTTTCAAGTATTTTCGGGGGAACACGATGATTTTCAGGGAAAATTATAGTTAGTATTGTTGATCCGAATGCTCTATAAAAGATGTCTGTACGTCTATTGATATCTATAGTTACGTTAATACGTCATACGTTGATTCGCTAAGCGTTTGATTGACCATTATTGTTATTTAATAATTACAGAATTTAAATTAAGAAATACAGCACGCCGTATAATGTAGCAGGAGCTTTCAAGTATTTTCGGGGGAATAGGATGATTTCCAGGGAAAATTATAGTTACTACTGTTGATCCGAATGTTCTATAAAAGATACGTCTATTGATATCTATAGGTACGTTAATACGTCAAACATTGATTCGCTAAGCGTTTAATTCATGATTAATGTTGTTTAATAATTGCAGAATGTAAATTAAAAAATACAGCACCGCGTATAACGTAGCAGGAGCTTTCAAGTATTTTCGGCGGAACACGATGATTTTCAGGGAAAATTATAGTTACTACTGTTGATCCGAATGTTCTATAAAAGATACGTCTATTGATATCTATAGGTACGTTAATACGTCAAACATTGATTCGCTGAGCGGTTGATTCATCATTATCGTTATTTAATAATTGCAGAATTTAAATTAACAAACACAGCACCCCGTATAATGTAGTTGATTCCAACATTTGTATTCGGATCGAAACTAACGTAATTCTCCGCAATCGCACATACGTAAAAACATACCTAACGTAGCAGCCAAAAAATGTGCGTACATATTTGAACAAACCCACTCCACGATCTCTATTCAATTAAAATAAAATGCAACACCAACAAAGGGTTTTGTTATCCGTAAATCTTCAGATCCACACATTTACGTTTGACCATAATATCGGCTAGTGTCAGGTTTATATATGCAAAAACTGTACCAAGCACTGTATTCCCATACCGAAAACGTCAATATCAAAAGTCCAGTTCGTCACATCGAAGGTGCAGACGGCGGTACAGTTATCACTTTCCCTGGCACGGAGAAACGTCGGACAGAAGTTCCGCGGCAACCCAATATGTAGTCGCATTGTTGACTACTTTGCACGGTAACGAGGCGCGCTCCTCCGATTTCCGTGATTTCTCCGAAGCCGGGGCGATCAAGGCGTATAAACCGGCCCGGCCAATCCGGTAAGAGCCTGTCCAGTGGCGAATCCAAGAAGGGATCGCGAATTATCTTATCTCCTGAAATTGAGATCTCTCTCTCTTTCTATCGCGCCATTCGCGCGGGCAAATACCTCGCGCCGAATGACTTTTTATCGAATTGTCTTATCCGATTCGTTGGAAATCGAGATACGTGTGGAACGCAAATAATGTCGCCGCGGTAATAAAAAATTAAGAAACGTTGGGAGGTCGTGAAATGATCGAAAAGTCATTGGAAAGCGTCGAAAAATTGCCAGAAAGACCGTTGAAAAATCATTGAAAGAGTTATTTTTGCAGTATCGCTTCACTTCTTGCTATTCGCGTGGGCGTACGTCTACTTTCGCTGAATGTTTTTTTCTGAGAACACATTATCCGATTCGTTGGAAATCGAGATACGTGTGGAACGCAAATAATGTCGCCGCGGTAATAAAAAATTAAGAAACGTTGGGAGGTCGTGAAATGATCGAAAAGTCATTGGAAAGCGTCGAAAAAATGGCAGAAAGACCGTTGAAAAATCATTGAAAGAGTTATTTTTGCAGTATCGCTTCAATTCTTGCTATTCGCGTAGGCGTATGTCTACTTTCGCTGAATGTTTTTTTCTGAGAACACATTATCCGATCCGTCGGAAATATAGATACGTGTAAAACGCATATAATATCGGTACGACGGCGAAAAAATACAAAATGTTCAGAAATTATGGAATAATCGAAAAATTATTGGAAACGCGCCGGAAACACATCAGTAAAATCGTAGGAAAATCATTGACAAAATATCTATCATATTCTATCTTTGTCCCTTGCTATTCGCGTGGGCGTATGTTTACTCTCGCTGAATGATTTTTCTCTGTGCGACTTAATTAAACCTATTAAACCTATTAAAATCATCATGGTGAAGAAAAACGAGAAAGTGTCGATAGATCGTGGAACGATGAAAACATCGTTGAAGAATCATCTGAGATATATTGATAAAATCTTCGAAAAGAGATCTCTATAACTCTATCTTCGTCTCTTGTCACTCGCGTGGGCGCATGCCTACTCTTGTGGAACGACTTTTTCTTCTCTTCTCTTACGCGACACATTGAACATTGAGATGTATCCGGGCTCCAAATAACAGCGTCTCGGTGATGGAAAATAATTGAAGCTTCTTTGATAAATCCACACATGCAATACATGCGTATAAATACATCTCCACTTTATTCCAAGTAATTTTTATCAACCTCTCGCACTTTGTGAACATTCGGTGGAAACCTTGCCCTGCCTTTTTCTCTTGCTATTCGCATGGGCGTATACCCAGTCCTACCCAATGACTTTTCTTTCAGCTATCTTATCCGACGCGTTGAAAATTGAGATGTATCCGGGCTCCAAATAACAGCGTCTCGGTGATGGAAAATAATTGAAGCTTCTTTGATAAATCCACACATGCAATACATGCGTATAAATACATCTTCACATTATTCCAAGCAATTTTTATCAACCTCTCGCACTTTGTGAACATTCGGTGGAAACCTTGCCCTGCCTTTTTCTCTTGCTATTCGCATGGGCGTATACCCAGTCCTACCCAATGACTTTTCTTTCAGCTATCTTATCCGACGCGTTGAAAATTGAGATGTATCCGGGCTCCAAATAACAGCGTCTCGGTAATGGAAAATAATTGAAGCTTCTTTGATAAATCCACACATGCAATACATGCGTATAAATACATCTCCACTTTATTCCAAGTAATTTTTATCAACCTCTCGCACTTTGTGAACATTCGGTGGAAACCTTGCCCTGCCTTTTTCTCTTGCTATTCGCATGGGCGTATACCCAGTCCTACCCAATGACTTTTCTTTCAGCTATCTTATCCGACGCGTTGAAAATTGAGATGTATCCGGGCTCCAAATAACAGCGTCTCGGTAATGGAAAATAATTGAAGCTTCTTTGATAAATCCACACATGCAATACATGCGTATAAATACATCTCCACTTTATTCCAAGTAATTTTTATCAACCTCTCGCACTTTGTGAACATTCGGTGGAAACCTTGCCCTGCCTTTTTCTCTTGCTATTCGCATGGGCGTATACCCAGTCCTACCCAATGACTTTTCTTTCAGCTATCTTATCCGACGCGTTGAAAATTGAGATGTATCCGGGCTCCAAATAACAGCGTCTCGGTAATGGAAAATAATTGAAGCTTCTTTGATAAATCCACACATGCAATACATGCGTATAAATACATCTCCACTTTATTTCAAGTAATTTTTATCAACCTCTCGCACTTTGTGAACATTCGGTGGAAACCTTGCCCTGCCTTTTTCTCTTGCTATTCGCATGGGCGTATACCCAGTCCTACCCAATGACTTTTCTTTCAGCTATCTTATCCGACGCGTTGAAAATTGAGATACGTCCGGGACGCGAATGGTAGCGCTTCGGTGACACGGCAATTAAATGCTCGCGGGACTCGAACGTAATCGGATTTTCGCGATTGTTCAGACCCGTTAAAAGGACTCAGCGAAACAGCAGAGGACGGGACGGACTTTAGAATGAAAGCGCTCGCGACTTTCAGTATGCGTTCGCGGAATTCTGTACAAGGAACTAGAGGATAATATCTAAGACGGATCTTAATGGGTTTGAGCACGACACTCGAAGCGCTCGCATCCTTAAGCAATCCGCGCGTTTTAATCAATGACGCGAAACTCAAGCTCTGCTAGAAGACCGTTTGCTGTAAAATACTTCACGGCGCTAATAAGTTTTCAGAATAATGTTGCGCGATATTTTAGGTTTCCGAGTTTGCTTTCTTTTGATCAATTTTAGATTAATTAGTTGCTGCCAATATTCTACGTCTCATGGTTTTCTATACACCATCTATTTTAAAAGTATTGAACAATTTAAATTGAAATATGCAAAACTTAACGTCTTGATAATAATCGGTTCGAAAAGATGTGCCGTCGCGAAACTATAGTTTTTGAAAAATGGGCTGTGTACCCTATGCCTATATAATTTCTCGGATATTGTCAAGTGCCTCTACGTTTCTCCGTAAATCTACCGTTGACATCCAAACAATTGACACACCGCCACTGTACTTCGCAGTCAACACAGAAATTCCTGTTTTCTTCTCTGCCCTAAACTTCTGTCGTCAGGCCAATTCGTCACCGTCGATAACAGGGTACACGATTTACGTAAAGGATAATATCTGGCCGATAGCGTCGTCGGCGTTAGCATTGGCCAGGCGAGAAAGTCCGCGTCGTTCTGGTTCGCGGATTTCTTCGATTTCTTCGCCCACCGTCTACGTATACACATTCGTACGCGCGTTCGTCCGTTCGTTCGTTGGAATGATACAACGTTGGACGCACATCGGCCGGACGTCCATCGATCATGGCCGGCGTTTCTCCGCCGATTTCCACAAAAGAAACGTCGGGGCACGCGCGACTGATAGAGTATGATACCTGCATTCCATCGGTTGCAACATGTGTGTCATACGGGACGTGTCTCGATTTTCTATCGATCGATCGACGATCGCCCGTGACTTATTTACGGCGCGCGCCGTCAAACGGATTGGGAAGGAGATACGAAATGTACGTGTGTGAACAGATTGAAGTTAATGACTGACGAGAATGAATATTATTTGAGCCAACAGTCAGTCAACGCGTCGCCAGCTGTTTTCGAAGGATATGAGCTCTGCGTAGGTGGATTTGGAAGTGTTGCGAAACGGCGTGTTACGTAAGGATTTATGAAGAGAGCGGTCGAATTAAAAAACGCACGAATAAAGTTCTGTGTCCACAGATTGAGGAGGTAGGAGCGTACATAAAGGAACTGCAAACATTTCTTGTGTACTGTATCTCATTCGTTTATATCGATTAGTGTCAGACTGGTGCGCAAAAATACTTAATTAAAAAATAATTAAAGAAATCAATAAGACATGAAGCAACGTTAGGGTGTAGTTGAGTAGACGGCTTGATTTATGCGGCGATGTTATGATGCGAAACGACGCGTATAAAAGGAGTTATGAAGAAAGCGATCGAGTTGAGAAATGCACAAGTTAAAATCTATGTGCGCAGACAGAAGAAATATGAACGTACATAAAGAGGATGCAGACACTTTTTGATTGCTGTCACATCCGTACGCGAAACACACAGATTTTAGAAATGACTAAACAAATAAATAAAAAAACAATAAAAAAGTCAAAATAAAAACGTAAAGCAACTTGTGTAGAAGACTCTTATAATATATTTGAGCGAAGGACTCGATTTATTCAAGAGTTTGGTGCACCATTCTCCTGTGCAAATCAAGGTTCAGACGTATATGTGCAAAGTAGAAAAAGGCGGGGCAAAAGAAACAGAGAAGAGAAGAACATGCGTCAGCGACCAACGCTCGATATGTCGAATTCGTCACAATTCGTTTCTCGATTCGTCGTTCGATAAGCGTGACACCGCCGTTCGTTGCAAAATCTATGCACACACGGCTTGTTCGTGCTCGCGCGAGTGCGCACGCTTAGTTTTCGACGAACGAATCGTGTCCGCTCGCGGATCTACGATTTTTTCCAACTCAACCGATTAACCTGCGTCGCCTTATGTCATTGCGCACTGAATTGTGCACGTACTTCATGTGGGTGGTGTTTCATACTGTGGCGTCGAACAATATTCCTAACCATATTATATAAATTTTACTTTATAGTGTAAATTGATATTGAGAATTTTTTGGAGTTTTTGTTTCATCGTGAGTCTCAGTTAAGTGGCTGATTTTGACAAATTTGTTGTCGACCATTGTGACGATTTTATTATCTTGGGAAATTTTCTTTTGAGAAACTCGGCGCTTTGTGGATATTTCTTTAGAGACGCCAGTAGAATAAAAGTATTGGTTAACACTTAGCCGCCCGATTGGGGAGATCTCCCCATTTTAAAAGAAATCGGTGCACAACCAATCGGGGAGATCTCCCACTTTAATCTTAGCAACGCGTTTCCTTCTTTCTGTTATTATCAGTTGCCTTTATCTGCAGTTGTTCACAATTACTGACGAGCTGTTTCCATAAAGCACAGTATATATAATAATAAAAGGCACTCATTTAGTGCTGAAAACTACTTAAAAAGTTACACAATCGTTGGGACGAAATAAAGTTATAGCGGTATGAGGTGTGACAAGTAAATATTAAAAAATGCACAATCCACTGTATAAACTGGCATGCTGTGAACGATACCACACTGTAAAAATATATTAAAACGCATTACTATTTTTTTATTTCATGTTTGGGTCGTGCTAATTGTCTTTAGTCATCTTCAATGCTCTTAATTTTCAAACTTTATTGCTCATACTTTTTTGAACAGCCTGCTAAAAATTGTTGTTATATACTTTTAATTTCATGTTTTGTTTAACCATTTGGGTACGGGAGCATTTTCTTATGCATATGCTAAAAGTCCGGGATGAAATGCGTAGTATTTCTTTTTGGGAAACAATGAAAATGGTTATAATTAACACTAATTGTTATGTAACAAGTAATTATGATAAAAAGAAATTTTATTTTCACTTAATACAAAAATGTTTTGCTGCACAAATTCCATGAATTCCTTTTTTACGTATAGCGCAAATTAGGTTGGATCGTTTAATTCCATTACCATTTTTATTACTGCATACATCACACTGTCGCAAATTTCGCCCGGGCAATTTTTCTAAAGAAAACTTTTTACTTATTGGTGATGTCCCTGTGGCATTTTTGCTTGCTAGCCATTCCTCTTCTATAGTGTCAATAATGTTCGAAGTAAATTGCAGTCTATTTAATTCTTACATTGTTAAAAGCCACAACTGAGTTAAATGAATAAAAACTGCTACTGATATTACTGCAACTGCTCTCAATAATTGCGTAAAGTATACTACCAACAGCAGCGTCTTCGCATTCTCGATACAAAACAAGAGCAGCGCTATCGCGCTGCGCCGTATTTTTGGCATACGACAAGTGAAGCGTGATAGCGCTTCCCCGGACTCAAACGGTTAAACAATATTTGAAATCGTTAAACGAAAGTGTTACTGCAAGATATAATTGACCACTTAAATAATTTTCAGGCTTCTTTGATGGCAAATAGTAAATATCAGTTCGCGTTACTTTTAAAAAATCCGTGGTGGAAACCGTATAGTTCGTTTAGGCGCGCGCGTTCGGCTAAGTGTTAATACGTATTTATATTTTTAAACAAAAAAAAATGTTTTAATATTGGCTACATACGTGTTCGATATTTTGTGCCACTAGGCCAGTTCCGTGTAACAGATCAAATGCTATTCATACATCAATAACAACGGCTAACTGTCAGACGCGAAGTACTAAATCCGAGAGCAACAGGTCTCCGCCCGTTTCAAGAACTACCAACTTCCACGGCCGCCTCCAAAAAGTACAAGACGT
Source organism: Cryptocheilus praepositus (assembly GCA_033815515.1). Classification (NCBI taxonomy): domain Eukaryota; kingdom Metazoa; phylum Arthropoda; class Insecta; order Hymenoptera; family Pompilidae; genus Cryptocheilus; species Cryptocheilus praepositus. The sequence goes on from JAWWQZ010000190.1 coordinate 2,392,031, forward strand.
TAAAATCAATTTATCCGCAACTAACGTTTTTCCGCACGAAATAAATCACGGCGCGGGCCGTTACGGAAAAATGAAAATCTGCAGCGGCCCATGCATAAAGAAGCGTTGCCGACCCGACGCGCCGCGTTGCACCACAATCGAGTTACGCGTCATTACATTTTCATCGGCGCAGCGCCGCGAAAAAGAAAAGTGTCGAAAGGTAGAAGCGCTCGCGAGCGTTTTATAGGCCGTAGATCAGTTCCGATGATTTACGCGGCAAAAGTGAAACGTCACGATCGACAAGCCGCCCTTCATCGGCAACGAGTCTGCTCGCTTCTCTGCTCTTCGTTGCGTATCGCGTAAACGCGCTCGTTTCCCGTGGCGAGCGTTGCGCAACGAGCGATCTTAAATTAATCTTCTTCGTCCGAGCAATAATTATTCATGGCTTCGGCCTGCGCCGCGTATTCTTTCTTTTTTGCCCGATCCTACTGGCGGCCTTGTTCCACTCGCGCGGAGAGTCGTAAAATCGTGGAATAAGTTACCGCGATGTGGCCGGTTTTGTTTTTGCGCGGGAAATGAGGGGGCACGGGGAGGTTCATAAAAATGCAGCGTGCGGATGCAAAGCGAGGCGAGTTGAAAGTGTTACTGCGTATGCCGCGAAAGACAAATGCGCGAGCTTTGCGATGGTATTGCCGTATGTAACCGATCGGGCGAAAAATTATAGTTTCCTTGTGTAGATAGCACGCTTGAAATAAGGTATGCTTGTAAGTCGGCAGCCAGCGGAAGATTCATAGAGATTCAGCGTGAAGAAGAGGGAGGCAGGAAATTGAAAGTACTATTGCGTACGATGACAAAGACAAATGTGTAATCTTTGCAATGAAATCATCACGTATAATCAAATTGGGGTTGAGTATTCAGCACGGATGAAACAAGACATATGTAGAAATTGACAACCAAAAAATATATACACAAATTTTATGTGAAACATTGTGAATGCAATATAAAAAGTATATAAAAAAGTAATAGTGAAAATCGGAAGAAAATGGACTGATAAATGGACTTTATTACTGCATGGAAATTTAATGGAGTATACAATTCTGGAAAGTTAAATAGACGCATCGGGGTTATAATAATCCGACCAACTGATTTGCTAAGGATCTTTAAAAATCCAATGTGAATGCACATCCAGTGATCCTTCCGTGTAATTTATACTATAATAATGATACAGTGCCTTTGTACAGGGCACGTTTATCGTTTTCTGTAAATCAGCACTTCGTCAAAATTTACACGCGTATATCAAATATCTACATCCATGTAGCTTATATTGTTTCTAAAACAGCATCTCTTCAAAATTTACACGCATATATCGAATGTCTACATCCACGTAGCTTATATTGTCTCTAAAACAGCATCTCGTCAAAATTTACACGCGTATATCGAATATCTACATCCACATAGCTTATACTGTCTTTAAAACAGCATCTCATCAAAATTGACACGCGTATATCAAATATCTACATTCACGTAGCTTATATTGTTTCTAAAACAGCATTTCTTCAAAATTTACACGCGTATATCGAATGTCTACATTCATGTGGCTTATATTGTCTCTAAAACAGCATCTCGTCAAAATTGACGCACGTATATCGAATATCTACATCCACGTAGCTTATATTGTTTCTAAAACAGCATCTCTTCAAAATTTACACGCGTATATCGAATATCTACATCCACGTAGCTTATATTGTTTCTAAAACAGCATCTCTTCAAAATTTATACGTGTATATCGAATGTCTACATCCACATAGCTTATACTGTCTTTAAAACAGCATCTCGTCAAAATTGACATACGTATATCGAGTGTCTACATCCACATAGCTTATATTGATTCTAAAACAGCATCTCTTCAAAATTGACACGCGTATATCAAATATCTACATTCACGTAGCTTATATTGTTTCTAAAACAGCATTTCTTCAAAATTTACACGCGTATATCGAATGTCTACATCCATGTGGCTTATATTGTCTCTAAAACAGCATCTCGTCAAAATTGACGCACGTATATCGAATATGTACATCCACGAAGCTTATATTGTTTCTAAAACAGCATCTCTTCAAAATTGACACGCGTATATCGAATGTCTACATCCATGTAGCTTATATTGTCTCTAAAACAGCATCTCGTCAAAATTGACGCACGTATATCGAATATCTACATCCACGTAGCTTATATTGTCTCTAAAACAGCATCTCGTCAAAATTTACACGCGTATATCAAATATCTACATCCACGTAGCTTATATTGTCTCTAAAACAGCATCTCTTCAAAATTGACACGCGTATATCTAATATCTACATCCACGTAGCTTATATTGTCTCTAAAACAGCATCTCTTCAAAATTTACACGCGTATATCGAATGTCTACATCCATGTAGCTTATATTGTCTCTAAAACAGCATCTCTTCAAAATTCACACGCGTATATCGAATATCTACATCCACGTAGCTTATACTGTCTTTAAAACAGCATCTCGTCAAAATTGACATACGTATATCGAGTGTCTACATCCATGTAGCTTATATTGTTTCTAAAACAGCATCTCTTCAAAATTTACACGCGTATATCGAATGTCTACATTCATGTAGCTTATATTGTCTCTAAAACAGCATCTCGTCGAAATTGACGCACGTATATCGAATATCTACATCCACGTAGCTTATATTGTTTCTAAAACAGCATCTCTTCAAAATTTACACGCGTATATCGAATGTCTACATCCATGTAGCTTATATTGTCTCTAAAACAGCATCTCGTCAAAATTGACGCACGTATATCAAATATCTACATCCATGTAGCTTATACTGTCTTTAAAACAGCATCTCGTCAAAATTGACATACGTATATCGAATGTCTACATCCATGTAGCTTATATTGTCTCTAAAACAGCATCTCGTCGAAATTGACGCACGTATATCGAATATCTATATCCACGAAGCTTATATTGTCTCTAAAACAGCATCTCGTCAAAATTTACACGCGTATATCAAATGTCTACATCCACGTAGCTTATACTGTCTTTAAAACAGCATCTCATCAAAATTGACACGCGTATATCGAATATCTACATCCATGTAGCTTATACTGTCTTTAAAACAGCATCTCATCAAAATTGACACGCGTATATCAAATATCTACATCCACGTAGCTTATATTGTTTCTAAAACAGCATCTCGTCAAAATTTACACGCGTATATCGAATATCTACATCCACGTAGCTTATACTGTCTTTAAAACAGCATCTCATCAAAATTGACACGCGTATATCGAATATCTACATCCACATAGCTTATACTGTCTTTAAAACAGCATCTCTTCAAAATTTACACGCGTATATCGAATATCTACATCCACGAAGCTTATATTGTCTCTAGAAGAGCATCTCGTCAAAATTGACATACGTATATCGAGTGTCTACATCGACGTAGCTTATATTGTCTCTAAAACAGCATCTCGTCAAAATTTACACGCGTATATCGAATATCTACATCCACGTAGCTTATACTGTCTTTAAAACAGCATCTCATCAAAATTGACACGCGTATATCAAATATCTACATCCACGTAGCTTATACTGTCTTTAAAACAGCATCTCGTCAAAATTGACATACGTATATCGTGTGTCTACATCCACGTAGCTTATATTGTTTCTAAAACAGCATCTCTTCAAAATTTACACGCGTATATCGAATGTCTACATCCATGTAGCTTATATTGTCTCTAAAACAGCATCTCGTCAAAATTGACGCACGTATATCGAATATCTACATCCACATAGCTTATACTGTCTTTAAAACAGCATCTCGTCAAAATTGACATACGTATATCGAATATCTACATCCACGTAGCTTATACTGTCTTTAAAACAGCATCTCGTCAAAATTGACGTACGTATATCGAGTGTCTACATCCACGTAGCTTATATTGTCTCTAAAACAGCATCTCTTCAAAATTTACACGCGTATATCGAATGTCTACATCCACGTAGCTTATATTGTTTCTAAAACAGCATCTCTTCAAAATTTACACGCGTATATCGAATGTCTACATCCATGTAGCTTATATTGTTTCTAAAACAGCATCTCGTCAAAATTGACGCACGTATATCGAATATCTACATCCACGAAGCTTATACTGTCTTTAAAACAGCATCTCGTCAAAATTGACATACGTATATCGAATATCTACATCCATGTAGCTTATACTGTCTTCAAAACAGCATCTCGTCAAAATTGACGTACGTATATCGAGTGTCTACATCGACGTAGCTTATATTGTCTCTAAAACAGCATCTCGTCAAAATTTACACGCGTATATCGAATATCTACATCCATGTAGCTTATACTGTCTTTAAAACAGCATCTCATCAAAATTGACACGCGTATATCAAATATCTACATCTACGTAGCTTATATTGTTTCTAAAACAGCATCTCTTCAAAATTTACACGCGTATACATCCATGTAGCTTATATTGTCTCTAAAACAGCATCTCTTCAAAATTGACGCACGTATATCGAATATCTACATCCACGAAGCTTATATTGTCTCTAAAACAGCATCTCGTCGAAATTGACACACGTATTTTGAGTACCTAAATGCACGCAGCTTGTAAACAGTGAACGCCGATGACGTACGGTGGAGAGAATCGCTAAGGGTCTCTGAAAGTCCAGCGTGACCAGACGTCCAATAAGTCACCGGTCTCTGCGTTCTGATAGCGAGACGCGCGAGATGCATGGCCAGTGTTATCGCATCGGCTCAATCGATTTCTTTTTTTTTCGCCGCGATCTCACGTGCTCGTAAATCGAGGCCAGGCAACAGAGAAGTGTCCACGGTAGCTTTCTGATCCTGAGACACCCTGTCTATGCGCGCGTACGTTTCCGTGCGTATATGCTCCGATGAACATGTAAACTAGCGGGTGTGTGTATGAGCGCGCGTGTCTCAGATCAGAAATTTATCGTCGATAATTCTTTGGTGGAGGCGAGTGCATGCGTGTTTGCTACTTTGAATATTCTGGATTTACGAACATATGTAACACGTGTATCCTAGATGTATGTGATGTGTGAGCGATAGTCGGTGCCACGGAAAATGGTTCGTTAGTCTTTGTAGTTTTGTTGTGCTTGGCGCAATGCGATCATCTAGCGATTTGATTTATTTCCGGTTAATTATTATATTGTGCTTTATCGTGTATGGTAGAGTTTTGTAAATTTGAATATTCTCGATTTATGAACATACGTAACACGTGTATTTTACATGCACGTAATGTATGGATGATAGTCGATACTTTATGAAATACTCTGTCGCTCTTAGTAGTCTTGCCGTGCTTTCCTCGAGCGCGATCATCATGCGAATTTAATTATTTCTTATTTTGAATATTCGAGATTTACAAACATGTGTAGCATATGAATTCTAGATGTTCGTTATGCATAGACGACAGTCAGTAGCTGACAAAATAATCTGTTACTCTTTGCAGTCTTGTTGAGTTATCCCCCAGTACGATCTTCATGCGATTCTAATTATTTCTTGTTAATTATTATGTTCTCTATTATCGCAGATGATAGAGATTTGTTGTTTTGTATATTTGGGATTTACGGACATATATAGCATATCTATTCTAAACGTAATGAATGTTCGATATGATTTCCTTACCGTTTATTTCAAATACAACACCGTTGTTAATAGTTATGGTACATGCTATCTACGATACACGTATTACAATGATTTTATTAACTATCTCACATATACCACTATCGTGCACTATTACCATATATACTCTAATAACTATGATACACAGTGTCTACGATACCCGTATTACCCCGATTTTATTAACTATTTCCCATATACTGCTATCATACGCTATTACCCCCTGTACACCCATGTCCATCTATCTACGATACACGTATTACAATGATTTTATTATTAGGTGTACAACTTTGCTTCCGCCGTTTTTTTCCGAAATTCGAGGCTTTATTGTAAAAAACTGGTTATACGTTTATGATTCAAAGTATTTATCGCTGGCCACTACTTTCTCCCATCTTTCGGGCAGCGTACGAATCCACGTTGAAAAAACTGGTCATCTTTTGAAGCGATCCTCGAATCGATCCAATTTTTTACTTCTTCATAAGACCGGAAGTGCTGGTCAGCCAGGCCGTGTGCCATTGATCGAAACAAGTGATAGTCCGAGGGAGCAACGTCTGGAGAATACGGCATCTACGATTCCCATTTCAACGTTTCCAAGTATGTCTTGACCACTTTCGCAACATGGGGTCGAGCATTGTCGTGCTGTAAAATCACTTTATCATGTCTCTCGTTGTATTGCGGCCGTTTGTCTTTTAATGCTCGACTCAAACGCATTAATTGCGTTCGATAACGATCGCCTGTGATTGTTTCAGTCGGTTTTAACAACTCATAATGCACTACGCCGAGATGGTCCCACCAAATACAGAGCATGACCTTGGAACCGTGAATATTCGGTTTGGCCGTCGACGTGGAAGCATGGCCGGGATATCCCCATGATTTTCTGCGCTTGGGATTATCGTAATGAACCCATTTTTCGTCCCCAGTCACAATGCGATGCAATCCTTTCCGTCTTTGCCACAATTACTGTTCACAAGCAAACAAACGCCGTTCAACATCTCTCGGCTTCAACTCGTACGGCACCCAATTTCCTTGTTTCTGAATCATTCCCATGATTTTCGTTTTGAAATGGCTTGTTGCGTCATATGATACTCCAATTCTTGTTGCGTTTGACACGAGTCTTGATCAACATAATGCCTCCAATTCTGCATCTTCGAAAACCTTCTCTCTTCCACCGCCTTGCCGGTCTTCGACGTCAAAATCACCGTTCTTGAAGCGTTGAAACCACTCTCGGCACGTTCTTTCACTAATAGCTGCCTCACCATAGGTATTTGAGAGCATTCGATGAGCCTCAGCCGCAGATTTCTTCATATTAAAGCAGAAAATTAATACCTCCCGCAAATGACGAGAATTTGGCTCGTAAGCTGACATGTTTAATCGAGAATGACTTTATGATGCAGACACAAATCGACTAATATTTCGATGGCGTTATGTTTACAAATGCCTAAGCTTGTGTATACATTACGATCTATTTATTTCGACTACCACTTATCGCTACAGCCATCTATTGCAAAACGGCGGAAGCAAAGTTGTACACCTAATAACTATCTCACATATACCACTATCGTGCATTGTTACCATATATACTCTAATAACTATGATACACAGTGTCTACGATACCCGTATTACCCCGATTTTATTAACTATTTCCCATATACTGCTATCATACGCTATTACCCTATACTCCCATGTCCATCAACGACCACCATTACTGCCGAACCCTCCACCGCACCACACCCAGTCAGTACCCACACTACCATTTTCTTCACCAACCAACTCCCCCAAATTTCACCATACCCACCACCACGTGCCATATCATACCTCACCAACCCACCAACAGCCTAATGTACATCATCGTACACGCATACGTGTGTATCATTTGTGCACACCTTGGTCCCCCGTCGACTCAGAGGGGGAGTTAGGGACCTCGCCGGTACGATTAACACGTGTCACACGTCACATGCACACACCCACCCACCCGCGCACGCACTCATCCATCTTTCCACACTGTCTCCCCCGACTCGCTCATACATGTCGTGCATCTACACTCACGCAGCGCGTGCATCACGCGTAAGTGCATGCATTAACTGCGTAGCTACGTGTGTGGGTGAACGTATGTGCATGTGCCACATATATCGGTGCACGTAGGCAGGCATAAAATGACGTGCGTGTCAGGCGTCTATACATACGTGCGTCCACGTGTGTATCACGTACGTCCACGGCCGTGATAGGTATATACGAGCACGCAACGCAGTCCATATATCTACCTAACCCGCCGCCACTCACCATGTAGGACAATAAAGGACAGAGGTGGTACGTAACATTTCCATACATTCCTGGGCAGCAACGGGCCGGCCATTTAAGAATTTCTCGCCGTACTGGAACCGAGGTGAGGCACTGTGCATTACAATTGGCCGACACGCGCCGATGCCTCGCCACGAAAATTCTGTCGCCAATGCGGAAATACACGAACGCCGATAGTTTTTCAAACGGCCCTGTCGGCCGGACCGGGACGAAGATTTAGACGCGGTGTCGACCGGAGGACATTGGTGTTTGCTCTTTTCGATACGCTTTAGCGGTATAATGGATCGTTAGTTATGTGAGTTATGTCCTGTCGGCGGGATTGGCTGTGTGTGTGCTTGCATGTGCGCAAGTGTATGTTCGGCAGATTTTTCTGAAAATGGCGCGAGAACTGAGATTTGAGTGTTTGTTGACCCAGTGTTATGAGGTAGGGTGATGTACGGAATGTTAAAGTGCTGCACTGAAGGATGCAACGTGAGGCAGACGATAAATTAAATGCATTAAGTGGACTGATAGACGAGGACGTATGATGGGAAACAGTAGGCAGTGACTGACTCTTTAAGTAGAAACCGGTCAATTATTTGATGCTGGAAAATGTACAGTAGATAAAGAATCGGTTTTTTTTCGTAGGCGGCAAGTAGAAGGAATGACGTATTGCAGGTTGCAATGGAGAAAAGGGAAAAATTTCATTGCACCGAAATATGAAATAAAATGCCAAGGTGCGCCGTTAGTGAATAATTTAAAAACGGAAACTATTATATCATAGGTTGTCTCCATTAAACAAGAAACAATGTATATTAAAGTTATTATTAATACATCTTGCGCGGGAGGCGACTAAAGTCGTTTTACACGGATTATTGATGGATTATTGTTATCGATGGGTTTTTGTGATATTTTTACAATAAGATCGGATAGACATGCGTTGTAAAAATACAACACGTGCGTTGCTAGAATGAATTCTTATGAATTCGTTTTGCTGGCGCGATTACGTTGTAATACGCTAAAGAATTTGACGTGCAGGTTTCCAAATGCCTTGAGAAAAATGTTGGGTAGTTTTTTTTGTGGAGAGAAACTTTATTGCACCCTTGCACAAAGTAAAAGTGCTTTGAACGATATCACACTTTGAAACATTTTGATTTTCTTAGTTTTTCATTTTTAGCAAGTTATTTTTCTTTTTTTAAAGGGAATATAGAAATTGTGTTTAAAAAGTACAGGTATTTTATGGAGAAGGAATTTTACGTCCGAACAGTAAAAAATCGCCCGCTACACGGTAAGACTTTGGCGGCAAAATACCCGCGCAAGATGTGTTAAAGTAAATATAAAAATAGGTTTAAGGTATATTCAAGTTATTTTCACGAAAGGGAAAAATTTATATGAAACTAAATAGTGAGGTAATTAAAACAGACGCCTAATATGAAACTAAATGATCACCAACCGTCGATGACTGGGTACCTTTCATTTCCTATAAGTCTTTCAGAATAAAAAAGAAACTGCTTCGTTAAAATGCGCAACAGGAAACATTGCCTATTAAATCAATCCAAAAACGTCCCAGCTAATAGCAGTCGTACTCTTTACACACTTCTCATCGCGCGTCTACAGCGTGGCGGCCACTTCCCGACACGCACCCAGAACAAAAGAACCACGATGTCGGGAGTTTCCCGACACGCGACAACAAAAAACGAAAAGATCTATCTCGAACGCGATAAACATTCTCGCGAAACGACGAGGTGTGTCCGCCAGAATTAACCGTTGCGTTCACCTTCGCAATTTGCATAATCCTAATTGCAACACTTGTAGCGGCCATAGACGCGGCTCCTGGAACATCTTTAGGCGAGCGTATTTAAGCTGCCACTTAATTGTTTCGTTGAAATACTCGAGTTCGCCCGGTCGACCGTTCTATTTGTACTTTGGCGAGCAATGGCGAACCGTTCAACGCTCTCGACGCGTGCAATTGCAAATAAAACCTACTTACATGAGGGTTATATCGATAGAGTCATGCTATATTATTGGCTCTTTTCAAGAGAATGTAGTGTGTTGTAATATGTTCGCGAATTGCATAATGACAACTCGTCGCAATCGCCAAGATTGACATGACATACTTTTTTCTATGAATTTATTATCACCTGAACGGCATAACCGAGGTGTACCGTAATCGATTATACCGAGATACTATGAAGATTTAATCAACGCGGTACATAATTAGTTTTTTGTTGTCATGCAGTTTGTTGTATATCAACTCCGTCACTGCAGCACATTTTTTTCATACCCCGGAAAATTATCTTTACACTAGCTCCGCCACTTTGCTACAGTCCCCCCGATTATTAAGTAACATGCCTTATCAAACTTGTTGTAACTCAAATCATTACTGTCCACTGCACCTCAATAACACTACTACGTTCGCCTACTCCACAATACACCAGCTCTACCACCTTGGCATCATCTCCTCAATTATTAAGTGATATGTTTTTTCGAACTCGTAACTCAAATCATCGCTGCCGTCGCCTGCTCCGCAAACACCGTCGCCGCCGATCGTGAAAAGCCGTAATCATAAAATTCCGCCCGACCAAAAGAATCTACCGCGCCCGTAACAGCCCACTTATCAACGAAGACATCCATTTGCCGCGCGCCTTTCACATAAAACGACGATTCCATTAGAAGTAAAAAAGCCCGGTATCCCGATGTCTCTGATGGGTCAATTTTCTCGCGAGTTCCGCAGCGTCGAGATAATTGTCAGGAACCGGGGACGTTTAACGGCAGATCGCCCGGTTCGTTCCACATGCGGAGTTCATAGGCAGCGTATGTCGGCATGCATGCTTCCATTCACGAAGAAATCATGCGCGGCTGCGGAAATGAGCCGACCGAGTCTATATTTAACCTGTCGACTGACGACAGGAAGGAGGCACGACGTGCTCGTCACTTCGGAGACGAAGACATTTTAAGGCTCTCCGACCTTTTTCCGTGCCGTCCCAGTGTCTTTCCATAATGGTGTGCAAGTGCTCGCGCAATTATTGAATGTCGCTGCAGCGGACGCGAATTCTTTCGGTACGCCGCCGGCAGTGGCGATGCAAAATTGCGGGGGTGCGGCAATATATACAATATATTACATACATAATACTAAGTATTATGATAATAGTATTATTAATTATTAACACTTTAACGACCGCTAGCCGATTAATCGACTTTTCGGTTCCAACTGCTATTTACTGGTAGCCGATTAATCGGCTTTTCAGTGGTCTACGGTTATATTAGATAAAATAAATATCAGTGCTATTTACTGGTAGCCGATTAATTGGCTTTTCAGTGGTCTACGGTTATATTAGATAAAATAAATATCAGTGCAATTTTATTATAAGTGCAAAAAATTCCCCATGAAGCCTATTTGCAATCTTTTAAAAGCAATTTATATTGGAATAGTGCTTCAATACTTTGGCTTCTAGCAATTCTGCGTTACCCTCATTTTGCGCAATTTAATCATAGTCTGTAGTATTTCATCGCATCGCCGTTGTAATACAGCAAAATATGCACGGCAGTCAATGTGTTAATCGACTTTTCGGTTCCAACTGCTATTTACCGGTAGCCGATTAATCGGCTTTTCAGTCGTCTACGGTTATATTAGATAAGATAAATATCAGATGATATTATGACAAGTCTAAATGACAATAAAATTACACCGCTTTGAAACCAAAGGATTCTCAATAACACATTCAGTATTTTTCAGTTATAAAGCTTTACAAATAGGCACATACACAATTCCTGCGCGATATCCAAAATAGCGTCGGTCGTTAGTAAGTAGCATCTTCAGTCAATAACGGTCGGTAAAGTGTTAATAATTAAACATTAAACATGAAAAATTGCCCATACCACACTTTTGGCATATGGATAGCACGTATCAATATTAACATACATGTCTTACATTCATAATGGTGTGCAAGTGCTCGCGCAATTATTGAATGTCGCTGCAGCGGACGCGAATTCTTTCGGTACGCCGCCGGCAGTGGCGATGCAAAATTGCGGGGGTGCGGCAATATATACAATATATTACATACATAATACTAAGTATTATGATAATAGTATTATTAATTATTAACACTTTAACGACTGCTAGCCGATTAATCGACTTTTCGGTTCCAACTGCTATTTACTGGTAGCCGATTAATTGGCTTTTCAGTGGTCTACGTTTATATTAGATAAAATAAATATCAGTGCAATTTTATTATAAGTGCAAAAAATTCCCCATAAAGCCTATTTGCAATCTTTTAAAAGCAATTTATATTGGAATAGTGCTTCAATACTTTGGCTTCTAGCAACTCTGCGTTACCCTCATTTCGCGCTATTTAATCATAGTCTGTAGTATTTTATCGCATCAAATAGGCACATACACAATTCCCGTGCGATATCGAAAACAGAGTCGGTCGTTAGTTCATCTTCAGTCAATAGCGGTCGGTAAAGTGCCGTCTTACATTCATAATGGTGTAGTTGTAATACAGCAAAATATGCACGGCAGTCAACGTGTTAATCGACTTTTCGGTTCCAACTGCTATTTGCCGGTAGCCGATTAATCGGCTTTTCAGTCGTCTACGGTTATATTAGATAAAATAAATATCAGATGATATTATGACAATTCTAAATGACAATAAAATGACACTGCTTTGAAACCAAAGGATTCTCAATAACACATTCAGTTTTTTCTGTTGTAAAGCTTTACAAATAGGCACATACACAATTCCAGCGCGATATCGAAAACAGAGTCGGTCGTTAGTGAGTGGCATCTTCAGTCAATAGCGGTCGGTAAAGTGTTAATAATTAAACATTAAACATGAAAAATTGCCCATACCACACTTTTTGCATATGGATAGCACGTATCAATATTAACATACATGTCTTACATTCATAATGGTGTGCAAGTGCTCGCGCAATTATTGAATGTCGGCAATATATACAATATATTACATACATAATACTAAGTATTATGATAATAGTATTATTAATTATTATTAATTATTACTGGTAGCAAAATTGCGGGGGTGCGGCAATATATACAATATATTACATACATAATACTAAGTATTATGATAATAGTATTATTAACACATTGACTGCCATGGTGGTCATCGGTGACCGGCGCAAAAGGTCTCACGAAAAATGCAAAAAATACCCAATCGGTAGCATTTATAATTTTGTAAATGCAATTAATATTTAATAGTGATTCAATTCTTTGGCCTACGATACATTCGCATTATTTTCATTTTGCACAATTTAATCATATTCTACAGTACTCCATCACGTTGCGGTTTTAATATAGTAAAATACGCACGGCAGTCAACGTGTTAATTATTAATAATTAACCGTTACACATGAAAAATTGCCCATACCACACTTTTTGCATATGGATACCACGTATCAACACTAACATACGCGTCTTCCATTTCATCTTTTCCTGTTTCCCCTCATAAACTAACATTTCATAATGGTAGTTATAACTGATGTCCAACTAATCTGGCATCATTCGAAATAAATTTTATTTTAGAACCTGCTTGCCGAAACGTACGGTATAGCATGTGTCCTTACCAAGCAACGTGTTTTTCTCGGAGGAACGAAAATGGCGCGAGGGTGAAATTTTCGAAAGTCCGTAGGCTGGAAACGACGAAGCGGACGGCGATAATTCTCTCTCGTTTTGCGCGTGACTGAATGTAATGACAGCGATATACGTATTTCACGCGCGGATCACGCACACGCGCGCGGACGACACGCCAAGCGGAGAGTGTGTCGAAAGCGAGCGCGTACAAAGTGTCTCTAATCGTCCCATTGTATCGTTTCTCCTTTGTTCGTCGCTGCTCGCGGGTGAAAGCTTCGTTAAAGCGACCCGCTAACGTTTCGCGGACGCGAAGTAACGAAAAAAACTTCAAGTACAAACTTCCGGCGAATAAGTCGAGTTATGCTGGGGTGCTGTCGAACGTTTTGGGTATATATACTTGCATTGGCATTTTACATATCGATGAATTTTTAAATCAAACGATGTAAAAAATTTGGTGCACTTTAATAGTTTTGAGGGGTAAAAGGCACAAGTGATTAAGTTCCTACTTTTTATTGTGAAACTATAAAATTAAGGAATTAATTATCAAACGTCACATCTATCTGATTCTCTTAGTACCGCTGCACATGGTATTATACTTAATTCTCCCAATGTGACAATAGACCCCGGCGCCGCAATAAAAACATTGTCAGAAAATTTGCATCGGCATTACGCTTACGTCTCGTTTCTAAACATCCGGAAAATATGAATACCCACTTAACTTCTAGTAAAATACTAACCCGACACATAACGCTACACATGTCATTTCTTAAAATTCTTACTTTTCCGCCTGATATGGCGCGGATACTTAACTTTCCTAATACATTTTTAGACCCCGAAGCCGCAATATAAAAATTGCGAAAATTTTGCGACGGCCTTTCAATTAACCTCGTTTCGAAATATCCGGAAAAGGTGAATACCTCCTTAACTTCTATTAAAATACTAATCCGGCACATAGCGCTACACATATGATTTCTTAAAATTCTTACTTTTCCGCCTAACATGGCGCGAATACTTAACTTCTCCTAATACATTTTTAGACCCCAAGCCGCAATATAAAAATTGTGAAAAGTTTGCGACGGCCTTTCAATTAACCTCGTTTCGAAAAATCCGGAAAAGGTGAATACCCCCTTAACTTCTATTAAAATACTAATCCGGCACATAGTGCTGCACATTTGATATCTTAAAATTATTCCTTTTCCACCTGATATGGCGCGGATACTTAACTTTCCTAATACATTTTTAGACCCCGAAGCCGCAATATAAAAATTATGAAAAATTTGCGACGGCCTTTCAATTAAACTCGTTTCGAAAAATCCGGAAAAGGTGAATACCCCCTTAATTTCTATTAAAATACTAATCCGGCACATAGTGCTGCACATTTGATATCTTAAAATTCTTACTTTTCCACCTGATATGGCGCGGATACTTAACTTTCCTAATACATTTTTAGACCCCGAAGCCGCAATATAAAAATTGTGAAAAATTTGCGACGGCCTTTCAATTAACCTCGTTTCGAAAAATCCGGAAAAGGTGAATACCCCCTTAACTTCTATTAAAATACTAATCCGACACATAGTGCTGCACATTTGATATCTTAAAATTTTTACTTTTCCACCTGATATGGCGCGGATACTTAACTTTCCTAATACATTTTTAGACCCCGAAGCCGCAATATAAAAATTGCGAAAAATTTGCGACGGCCTTTCAATTAACCGCGTTTCGAAAAATCCGGAAAAGGTGAATACCCCCTTAACTTCTATTAAAATACTAACCCGACACATAACGCTACACATGTCATTTCTTAAAATTCTTACTTTTCCGCCTAATATGGCACGAATACTTAACTCTCCTAATACAACATTAGACCCAGCAGCCGCAATATAAAAATTATGAAAAGTTCTCGACGGCCTTTCAATTAACCTCGTTTCGAAAAATCCGGAAAAGGTGAATACCCCCTTAACTTCTATTAAAATACTAATCCGGCACATAGCGCAGCACATTTGATATCTTAAAATTCTTACTTTTCCGCCTGATATGGCGCGGATACTTAACTTTCTTAATACATTTTTAGACCCTGAAGCCGCAATATAAAAATTGCGAAAAATTTGGGACGGCCTTTCAATTAAACTCGCTTCGAAAAATCCGGAAAAGTGAATACCCCCTTAACTTCTATTAAAATACTAATCCGGCACATAGTGCTGCACATTTGATATCTTAAAATTCTTACTTTTCCACCTGATATGGCGCGGATACTTAACTTTCCTAATACATTTTTAGACCCCGAAGCCGCAATATAAAAATTGTGAAAAATTTGCGACGGCCTTTCAATTAACCTCGTTTCGAAAAATCCGGAAAAGGTGAATACCTCCTTAACTTCTATTAAAATACTAATCCGGCACATAGCGCTACACATATGATTTCTTAAAATTCTTACTTTTCCGCCTAACATGGCGCGAATACTTAATTCTCCTAATACATTTTTAGACCCCCAAGCCGCAATATAAAAATTGTGAAAAATTTGCGACGGCCTTTCAATTAACCTCATTTCGAAAAATCCGGAAAAGGTGAATACCCCCTTAACTTCTATTAAAATACTAATCCGGCACATAGTGCTGCACATTTGATATCTTAAAATTCTTACTTTTCCGCCTGATATGGCGCGGATACTTAACTTTCCTAATACATTTTTAGACCCCGAAGCCGCAATATAAAAATTGTGAAAAATTTGCGACGGCCTTTCAATTAACCTCGTTTCGAAAAATCCGGAAAAGGTGAATACCCCCTTAACTTCAATTAAAATACTAACCCGGCACATAGTGCTGCACATTTGATATCTTAAAATTCTTACTTTTCCACCTGATATGGCGCGGATACTTAACTTTCCTAATACATTTTTAGACCCCGAAGCCGCAATATAAAAATTGTGAAAAATTTGCGACGGCCTTTCAATTAACCTCGTTCCGAAAAATCCGGAAAAGGTGAATACCTCCTTAACTTCTATTAAAATACTAATCCGGCACATAGCGCTACACATATGATTTCTTAAAATTCTTACTTTTCCGCCTAACATGGCGCGAATACTTAATTCTCCTAATACATTTTTAGACCCCCAAGCCGCAATATAAAAATTGTGAAAAATTTGCGACGGCCTTTCAATTAACCTCGTTTCGAAAAATCCGGAAAAGGTGAATACCCCCTTAACTTCTATTAAAATACTAATCCGGCACATAGCGCAGCACATTTGATATCTTAAAATTCTTACTTTTCCGCCTGATATGGCGCGAATACTTAATTCTCCTAATACAACATTAGACCCTGGAGCCGCAAAATTAAAATTATGAAAAGTTTTCGACGGCCTTTCAATTAACCTCGTTTCGAAAAATCCGGAAAAGGTGAATACCCCCTTAACTTCTATTCGCCTTCTCCGCGCCGAAATCGGCGGCCGCGGCGGCGTGAAAAATCATCGCCGACCGCGGAATTTCTTTGCGAGGGAATTCCACAGGGCGGACCCATGCGCGTTGCCCCGAGAACCGGTATTCAGCCGTATGACTGCTCTTAATCCGAACGACGCCGACGATTAATAACGCCACGAAATAACGCGGATCCGGCCACCGGCCGCTCGTATAATTTCCGCGGCGAAACGTGCCTGAGACTCGGCTTTATTGCCCACCGTTTCCGTCGCCAAGCGCGAAATCCGCCGCGTGGATTCTTGCGCCGCGCGTGAGAGGACAGATAACACTGAAACTAACGGGCAGCACCGCTGGACGTGAGAAAAGAAGGCGAGCTGCGCGGTTATTGCCGCATGCAAAATCTTCGATGTCATCATTTTGTATACAGGGTGAGCTGAAGGAAGAACAGTAGTATTTTTTAAGGGCAGCTTACGGTGCATGTGAGGAAATTGGCGAACGATACAGTTGGTAATGCGTAGTTAAGAAAGGGTAACGTGGAAAATGAATGAAAAATGTGTAAGTGTATGTGGATGTGTAATATTATATTTTTGGGGGATATTTGTGTACGTGTGTAGTATTGGAAATTAGCAAATTTTCTGTGATGGAAATAATCCAAAAGCTGCAATGAGTGGCATAGGTGATTGATTCGTTTTTCATTGTTCTCTCTTCCATCTACAGTCGGTAGCAGTGACCCATTCATCAATGTTACATTTGAAGACTATGTAGTATTCGAAATAAACCGATTTCCTGTAATGGAAATAGCCTGAAAACTACAATGAGCTGCATAATTTTATTTATATTTCACTGTTGTGTCTTTCATCTACGATCGGTAGCAGTGATCCATTCATCAATGTTATATTTGGAGACTATCTAGTATTCGAAATAAACTGATTTCCTGTGATGGAAATAGCCCGAAAGCTACAATGAGCTGCATAATTTTATTTATATTTCACTGTTATGTCATTCATCTACGATTGGTAGTGATCGATTCTTCAATATTGTATTTAAAGACCGCAATCACCGTAATAATCCTTATCTACATAAAATCTCACGTATTTACCTTCTTGTCCTTTCTTATCTAAAATACCTCAGTACTTTGATCTTCTACCGTATTTTCGAGATCGTCGTGTGTAACGTGAAAAATCAAACACGACTTTCAGGTACGATCAGTCTTACGATCTATTCTCTGATGTTGCATTTAAAGACCTCGTGTACCGTAGTAATGCCTACCTAAGCACCACTTCATGCATTTACCTCGTTGCTCTTTCTTATCTAAACTAAATCAGTACTATGCCTACAGAATTTTTAAGATCGTCGTGCGTAACGAGAAAAATCACACATCTCGTTAGTACCATTTGAAAACAATCCAGAAAAAATTCGAAACCGTATCACATTTCTCGTTTTACCACAAGACACCGTGTATAGTGCGGATTTTCTGCGGAACGATATAACCCGTGGAATGCTGTATTTCTCAGTTTTATGCATTTACCGTGTGCTTTAACGTCGGCGCATTTTTCGTCAGAACCCGTTTCGGAACATTGGGACTAAGTGCGCGACCGTACGACCGACTGTGTCCTGTAATGAAGTTACATTATTCTTACCCGCGTACCCTGTTGTGACACCCTCGCCCCGTACGGAAAAGTTTTCGTCCAGACGAAATGAATGAAACTTCGCGCGGTCGTCGGCCTTTTACACCGTCAGATTTTTCTCGCGGAAAACTCGTTCCCGAACGTTCCTACGAAATCGCGAACGTTGGCGTTATTGGAGATTGTGATAAATGACGGATTTATATCACACGCACGTGTTTTCCAAGGTAAACAATTCAGTTTCTCAACGTGAGAGCGATTTTCTCTACCTCGTTTTGCGTCGTTAAGTCCCGGCGTGCTGCAAAGCGAAACGCTCCGTTTATGGATTTTAGTGCTTATCTGATGGCGTTAACAATATCACGTCGATATTGCAACGCCGTGAATTCGATAAGCTATCTCGGGTCATGCGATACGAAGTGGTAGTTGTTTTTAGTAATTTTAGGTTGCTGGCTTCAGTAGCGATATGATGTAATTCTTTTATTATTACTTATTGCGTGGTTTTGATGTCGATCATTTAATTCCGCGATGCTAATCGGTTTCACATTGATTGTTTTTAGGCGTTTAATGTAGGGTACATATATATAATAGTACATATATATATACATACATATATGTAATAGGTGGTATATAAATACAACGTGCATGTAAATAATACATATTGCACACCGACAGGTACTATAAATAATTTCAAATTACCAATCATATTTAATTAATCCCTCTTAAGACTGTAATTTTGTTTATGCAAATAATTAATTTGCCATTTAATTTCTTCCATATATATATATATATATATATCCATATATGAATTAATTTGCATAAACAATGTCACAGTCTTCAGAGTAATTTTTTAAATAAACTGATAAATTGCAATAGATTATTGGTCATGCAGGTGTGCATTTCATGTCATTTACATGCATACATGCAATGCATAATATATTAATACAATACACATGAACAGCTGCATGTGCTATAACCTATCATAATGCACCACTCTACAACCCTATTTTTCATTTAATCATTTTATCTACTACTGTTCTAATATCGCGCCGATAATTGCTTGTCAAATGATCTTGGATCATATGATACGGACCGGTACCTACCTATCGATAGCAATTTTAGGTTATATGTTACAGTTGCAAATTATGCGTTTCTTTCAATTAAACTCATTCTAATGCTATGTCTATGATAATTAAATTATACGAAATCATACTGTTTTATATTCATAGTTTTTACACGATGATGTGAAGCATGGGTAAATGCAACAAGTCACTCTGTTGCAATGCAACTACAGGTAATAGCATAATATGGTACAAGTGTAGCACATAACCTGTAATTACCGACTATGTGTCAGGACCGTAAGACGTATAACGTCTCACTTCTCCAGTCAATCAAAGACGTCATATGCGTCAACGATATTCGCCGTGACAATTCTATCCGTAAAGCATGTCAAATCATTTAATTACTGCAATTCCTCCACTCACCGCCGATTACTTTTTCGGCAAGTGGCACGGCAGCATCGTTTTCTGCTGAACTTCAAAGAGGAACAGCATCAGAAACGCCACTGTCATCGAATTTGCTATTTAGCACTAACAGAAAAACGCAATTCTTAATACACGATATACGAGGGCAGTCCGATAAGTACTTAGCCTATAAAAGAAAAACGAAAATTTTGGAAAATTGACGATTTATTTTTCAACATAGTCTCCTTTTAACTCGATACACTTGATCCAGCGATGAAGTCTGGGCATATCCTGCATGAAATATTGGGCATGAGAAAGCTTTCTGCTCGATCGGTGCCGCGTTTGCTCACGCCGGATAACAAGCGCATCCGTGAGACCACTTCAGAGCAGTGTTTGACACTGTTTAAGCGCAATCCGAAAGAGTTTCTGCGTCGTTTTGTGACTGTCGACGAAACGTGGATCCACTGGTACACACCAGAGACCAAGGAACAGTCGAAACAGTGGACTGCGCACGGCGAATGTGCTCTGAAGAAGGCGAAGACTGTCCTATCGGCCGGAAAGGTGATGGCCACCGTTTTCTGGGATTTACAAGGTGTGATCTACATAGACTACCGTACTATGCCGAATTATTCAGCCGATTCGACGCCGAATTAAGGAAAAAACGGCCCCATTTGGCGAAGAAAAAAGTGCTCTTTCACCACGATAAAGCACCCGCTCACACCTCTGCCCAAGCTACAGCCAAATTCGTTGAATTAGGCTATGAACAGCTGCCCTATCCACCGTATTCTCCAGATTTGGCCCCGTGTCACTTCTTTTTGTTCCCAAACTTGAAAAAGGCGCTCGCTGGGCAGAAATTTGAGTCGAATGAGGAGGTTATCGCCGCCACGGAGGCCTACTTTGCAGACCGCCAGAAAACGTATTTTTCAGACAGGTTGAAGAAGTTGGAGCATCGCTGGATCAAGTGTATCGAGTTAAAAGGAGACTATGTTGAAAAATAAGTCGTCAATTTTCCAAAATTTTCGTTTTTCTTTTGTAGGCTAAGTACTTATCAGACTGCCCACGTAAGCACGCGGAACCATTAAATTCTGATATTTTGCCCTCACCATACGGTGCAGCACGTTCAAGGTTATTGTCGGCCACGGTTGCTTCTTCAGCATGTTTCTTACCAGATTATCTTTGCCAGTCGAAAGAGAAAACAACTACTGGCTGCAATGTGACTATCGCGTCCTATGCAGAAAGTTAAAATGCAGCGTAAAATCGCAAGTCCACGAATTTCAACAGAGTGACAGAGACACGACTTCAGACAATGTTCGGTGCTACTTTACTAATGCCACCTGCAGAGCGGAAAAATATTGATCATCATGTTGTCGAAAACCTGATCACTTCTATCCGTTTTCCTTACGGACGCGGTTTAAGCTACTTGCGCGTGATTGGTTGCCCTGACCAACTTATCGACACTGCATGAGGTGCATAAGCAGAAACTTGTGCGTGAGTGCTACGCCTCTCACATTGTAATTCGTTGCTACTCTGATCGTTGGAATTATGTAAACGTTACTATTTCAATCACGCTGATTTTTTAATTTAACCCTATATAGACGGTGGTCTAATTAAAAATAATCATAGATCGTATATTTCCAGAACCACAAAATTGCAAGGAGTACATTTACCAGCACTATGTCTTTTGTAAATGCACAGGTTACTGTTTTGTCGAATAATACTTGAAGCGCCATGAACCCTATATAGACGGTGGTCTAATTAAAAATAATCATAAATCGTATATTTCCAGAACCACAAAATTGCAAGGAGTACATTTACCAGCACTATGTCTTGTAAATGCACAGGTTTCTGTTTTGTCGAATAATACTTTAAGCGTCATTTTGGGAATCGTTGTGGACAAAAATTAAAGTTTTTACCCGATTAGTAAATCCGCCCGCTGGCGCGTGTTTTTTTTAGTCTGAGAACACACCTCCATTTATGAACGCACGAAGCTCTGGGGTCGCGCCAAATTTTCAGTCAACGAAAAGTGTGTATCGCGTCGTGTCGTGTCGTTAACAAATGATTGAATATCGGAAGTGTGTAACATTTTGCGTTTTGCTACATAACGGTTTTGCTGCTGATCGATGAGATGAAGTTGCTTCTCATTGATGTTCGATTGAGGAACATTGTCCAGCGCAAATTTTCGTCAAAGAATATCGACGATTCGTTTCCGTATTTGAATTGAATACTGCTTCATTCGTGTTGATTTATTCCGACAAATTGTTGCGAAATTTATTTCGAGAATTCTTATGAATACTGCTTCATTCGCAAATTCCCTACTGTGCAGTTGTTCGAAAATTTTGTACCGCGTCGTGTCGTGTCGTTAAAAAACGGTTGAATATTGTTGCGATATTGTGCGTTATATTTGATAGAGATTTTGCTGGCGATTGACGAGATGAAACTATATCACACATGATGTTTGATGTCTAGCGCAAATTTTCGTCAACGAAAATTAGGGCGGTCGACGAGGTTATGGAAGGATCAGTGAGTTTAGCAATTTATATTAATTCATACTTTTCCGTATTTGAGTCTCATGAATACTGCTTCATTCGTGTTGATTTATGGAGCCTCCCTTGACAAATTGTTGCGAAATTTCACATTTCGAGAATTCGTTCATATCACACATACAAATGCGTTTATCAAAGGGTTAGTTTCAATTTATCCGCAAGGGGCGGTGTTTGACGCAAATTCCCTACTGTGCAGTCGTTCGAAAATTTTGTACCGCGTCGTGTCGCGTCGTTAAAAAATGATTGAATATCGATAACATACGATATTGTGCGTGTTATTTGATAGAGATTTTGCTGGCCATTGACTAGATGAAACTACTTCTCATTGATGTTTGATTGAGGAACATCGTCCAGCGCAAATTTTCGTCAAAGAAAATTGCGGCGGTCGACGAGGTTATGGAAGGATCAGTGAGTTTAGCAATTCACATTAATTCGTACTTTTCCGTATTTGAGTCTCATGAATCGCTTCATTCGTGTTGATTTATGGAGCCTCCCTTGACAAATTGTTGCGAAATTTCACATTTCGAGAATTCGTTCATATCACACATACAAATGCTTTTACTTCGAAGGGTTAGTTTCAATTTATCCGCAAGGGGCGGTGTTTGACGCAAATTCCCTACTGTGCAGTTGTTCGAAAATTTTGTACCGCGTCGTGTCGTGTCGTTAAAAAACGGTTGAATATCGATCACATACGATATTGTGCGTTATATTTGATAGAGATTTTGCTGGCGATTGACGAGATGAAACTACTTCTCATTGATGTTTGATTGAACAACATCGTCTAGCGCAAATTTTCGTCAACGAAAATTAGGGCGGTCGACGAGGTTATGGAAGGATCAGTGAGTTTAGCAATTTATATTAATTCATACTTTTCCGTATTTGAGTCTCATGAATACTGCTTCATTCGTGTTGATTTATGGAGCCTCCCTTGACAAATTGTTGCGAAATTTCACATTTCGAGAATTCGTTCATATCACACATACAAATGCGTTTACTTCAAAGGGTTAGTTTCAATTTATCCGCAAGGGGCGGTGTTTGACGCAAATTCCCTACTGTGCAGTTCGAAAATTTTGTACCGCGTCGTGTCGCGTCGTTAAAAAATGATTGAATATCGATAACATAGGATATTGTGCGTTATATTTGATAGAGATTTTGCTGGCGATTGACTAGATGAAACTACTTCTCATTGATGTTTGATTGAGGAACATCGTCCAGCGCAAATTTTCGTCAAAGAAAATTGCGGCGGTCGACGAGGTTATGGAAGGATCAGTGAGTTCAGCAATTCACATTAATTCGTACTTTTCCGTATTTGAGTCTCATGAATACTCCTTCATTCGTGTTGATTTATGGAGCCTCCCTTGACAAATTGTTGCAAAATTCCACATTTCGAGAATTCGTTCATATCACACATACAAATGCTTTTACTTCGAAAGGTTAGTTTCAATTTATCCGCAAGGGGCGGTGTTTGACGCAAATTCCCTATCGTGTAGTCGTTCGAAAATTTTGTACCGCGTCGTGTCGTGTCGTTAAAAAACGATTGAATATCGATAACATACGATATTGTGCGTTGTATTTGTTAGAGATTTTGCTGGCGATTGACTAGATGAAACTACTTCTCATTGATGTTTGATTGAGGAACATCGTCCAGCGCAGATTTTCGTCAAAGAAAATTGCGGCGGTCGACGAGGTTATGGAAGGATCAGTGAGTTTAGCAATTCACATTAATTCATACGTTTCCGTATTTGAGTCTTATGAATACTGCTTCATTCGTGTTGATTTATGGAGCCTCCCTTGACAAATTGTTGCGAAATTTCACATTTCGAGAATTCGTTCGTATCACACATACAAATGCTTTTACTTCGAAAGGTTAGTTTCCATTTATCCGCAAGGGGCGGTGTTTGACGCAAATTCCCTACTGTGCAGTTGTTCGAAAATTTTGTACCGCGTCGTGTCGTGTCGTTAAAAAATAATTGAATATCGATAACATAGGATATTGTGCGTTATATTTGATAGAGATTTTGCTGGCGATTGACTAGATGAAACTACTTCTCATTGATGTTTGATTGAGGAACATTGTCCAGCGCAAATTTTCGTCAAAGAAAATTGCGGCGGTCGACGAGGTTATGGAAGGATCAGTGAGTTTAGCAATTTATATTAATTCATACGTTTCCGTACTTGAGTCTCATGAATACAGCTTCATTCGTGTTGATTTATGGAGCCTCCCTTGACAAATTGTTACAAAATTTCACATTTCGAGAATTCGTTCGTATCACACATACAAATGCTTTTACTTCGAAAGGTTAGTTTCAATTTATCCGCAAGGGGCGGTGTTTGACGCAAATTCCCTACTGTGCAGTCGTTCGAAAATTTTGTACCGCGTCGTGTCGTGTCGTTAAAAAACGATTGAATATCGATCACATACGATATTGTGCGTTATATTTGATAGAGATTTTGCTGGCGATTGACTAGATGAAACTACATCTCATTGATGCTTCATTGGGGAATATAATCTTCCACAGATATTCGTTGACGAAAATCACGGTGGGGCGACAAGGTTATGGAACAATCGGTGAGTGTGCCGATTGATGTTATTTCATACATTTCAGTAATCGAACTTCATAAATACAGCCTCGTTCGCGTTTAGTTATAAAGCGCCTCTTGCAAAACTGTTGAAAAATATCACATGTCGGGTGTTCAGTCGAATACATTTTCACGGTGTAAGTAATCGGCTTGCACACGCATACACCCACACACACAAACGCTTCAACTTGGAGAACTTAGTTTCAATTACGTCCGCATGAAGGGATGGTGTTTGTGTCGCTACAAATTTCTTGTGCAGTCGTTCGAAAATATTATACTGCGGTGTGTCGTTCGTTGGAAAATGAAGTATTCATTATTTTGCATTTTGTTTCAGAGAGATTTCGATACCGTCGATGATATGAAGCCGCTTATTACTGATGCTTGACTGGGGAACGTAACCCCGCACAGATATTCGTCGACGAAAATTACGGTGGTCAACAAGGTTATGGAACGATCGGTGAGTTCGGCGATTCGCATTTAATTCATAATTGTAATAAACGAGTTCTGTTAATCGCATTGGCATAATCACTCTAATTTATAAAGCACTCCTTGTAAAACTGTTGAGAAATCTAATTTCGGGTGCTCATTCGTATAACAATTTTCATCGTTCGAAAATGTCCGCGATGTGTTGTTTTGATCAAAATTTATTGAATATCAAACTAATGCAATATACGTTGTGTTCAACAGAGATTTAGCTGCGGATCGTCCTGCTGAAGTTGTGTTTCGTTGATTCTCGCCTGAAGAACGTGTTTCTGTTCAGATGTTCAGAAATGACGGTGGGCCGTGAAATTACGCAACGTTTGGTAAGTTCGTCGATCATGAGTTAAATCCCAATAGCATCTTTTTTGGTGTTTTCATGCATTATTAAGACGACAGGTCAAGTTCAGCTATACAACTGCATGTTCCTTGCATGCTCTTAACCAAATATGATCATGTGTATATGTTATTATGTCAACTTGTGTGCGTCGGACGCACAGTAGTTCACGAGTTATAAGCAAAAATAGAGAGAAAAATAAGCTGAAAATTCGCGAAAATAGGCGAAAAATGTCAAATTTTTTTTTGTTTCGGACCGATACCATTCGATAGAGGGCATTTTGCCCTGAAGATAGACTACTTTCCGCGCACTGAACTCTTTATAGTTTCCGAGATATGACGATTTTAAGAAAGCAAAAAAAAATTTGTTCAAAATTTCTGATCGCGATTAGGCTCGTGTGAAAGTACGTCCAAAGAGCTTTAAGAAAACCTATATTAGTTATAGGTTTCGTTCACTAGTTTAGACGGGACAGGGCCTTGAAAAAATCGCGAAAATCTTGCCATTTTTGCGAAAAAATGATGGGTCACCGATTTTATCGCCCTTTTAACACATCACAGGGGGTTGAAAATGACTCGGAAAAATGCAAGGCGCACCTCAAAATTTGCAATAGTTCCGGAGATACGGCTAAAAATGTGTGGAAAATCGTGAA
Source organism: Cryptocheilus praepositus (assembly GCA_033815515.1). NCBI lineage: Eukaryota > Metazoa > Arthropoda > Insecta > Hymenoptera > Pompilidae > Cryptocheilus > Cryptocheilus praepositus. The sequence goes on from JAWWQZ010000190.1 coordinate 2,418,663, forward strand.
AAACCAGCCTGAAAATAAGGTTAAAAATGTAATGTTTTCCGGTCAACTTGTTTTTTCGCATGAGGGAACAGGGTGCAAATAGACTCACAAAAATTCAAAACGCATCCCGAAATTCGCAATAGTTCCGGAGATATCGTCGAAAATAGGCTGAAAACCAGTGAATAATGACGCAAATTAGTTAACAGAAATTAATGTTCTTTAATCATCTCGGCCTTTACAAACTCAAAAGCGGTGCAAACAGACCACGGAAAACCCAAATCACGTTCAGAACTTTGAAACGGTTGCCGAGATACGGCCGAAAATAGATAGAAGATTAATGAAAACGGCGCGTTCAACAACAGCAGTTAGAAAAGCGAATGAGTTGCTGGAGAAAATTCAGCTAGACTTCAGCTCTTCTCGCCACAGCGCGTTTCGTTTCGTATCGTTCCGTCCGCGAAGGGTTAAACTTCGTGTACCTACACATCTACATACGACTTATCTCGCATCCGTAAGGCAAGTAGAATTTTTCGCCACTCTCCGCGCAAGACCGCCGAAGATAAAATTTCCGCCACGGGGAACGCGTAACAATGAACGCTACCGACTTGTTTACGCGTTCGCTCGCTGCGCAAAGCGTCCGGTAGGGATAGAAAAATTGCGCCGTTTCGCAATGGCCCGTGCCCGGGGTCGATTCTAATTACGCACGGTCCGCGCAGTACATTACAATCGGCTAGATCTAAACTATCCCGGAGCATGCATCTGAGTTTATAGGACAAGAGAGCGAGCCTAATACTCGCATTAGGTGTATTAGGTTCTTACCAGCTCGCCGGACTCGCCTCGCGTAGCCGCGGGCCCTCGAAACCAGAGACCAGTGCTCGTGAACCTCACCCCCTGCCTCTGCCAATCTTCGAGAACACGCACGCCACACGCACTTCTGTCTCTCAGTCTTTTCCTGCTTCCACTTCCAGTGTTTGCGCGAGCTGCTCTTTTTCGCCTGCTTGCAAATTCTTATTTTATGCGTTTCGGGCCCTTGCCTTTGACTTCCCTCTTGGCTCCGCTGGTTTGATTGTGTGTGTGGATAATGCGGCGTAGGCTGATGCGCTCGTAAGGCGATGGTGTGTAAGGTTTAGAAGTCGGCTGTTTGTTGGTAGTAATCGTCATTGAGCCTGCGGTTTTTGTCTGATTTGTGGTATTTGAGAGAACTGCGATTTTCGGTGTAGATCGTGTGGTTTTGCAAACTTTCCGGTCGTACGCATCCTTGCTGCTTCAATTATAATTATCAGCTATAGATCTTCCAACTGCAGTTATTAGGTTCTTTCTCATTCTAGTGTATTATATTGACCAATTTTCTTGCAATTTTATTTTATCTCAATGATATCGTTCTTAACTAGGGTAAGGTATTTGCGACAACGATTTTCGGTGCAGATCGCGTGGTTTTGCAAACTTTCTGGTCGTACGCATTCTTGCTGCTTCAATTATAATTATTAGCTATAGATCTTCCAACTGCAGTTATTAGGTTCTTTCTCATGCTAATGTATTATATTGACCGATTTTCTTGCAATTTTATTTTATCTCAATGATATCGTTTTTAACTAGGGTAAGGTATTTGCGACAACGATTTTCGGTGCAGATCGCGTGGTTTTGCAAACTTTCCGGTCGTACGCATCCTTGCTGCTTCAATTATAATTATCAGCTATAGATCTTCCAACTGCAGTTATTAGGTTCTTTCTCATTCTAGTGTATTATATTGACCGATTTTCTTGCAATTTTAATTTATCTCAATGATATCGTTCTTAACTAGGGTAAGGTATTTGCGACAACGATTTTCGGTGCAGATCGCGTGGTTTTGAAAACTTTTCGGTCCTACGCATCCTTGCTGCTTCAATTATAATATAATTATTAGCTATAGATCTTCCAACTGCAGTTATTAGGTTCTTTCTCATTCTAATGTATTATATTCACCGATTTTCTTGCAATTTTATTTTATCTGAATGATATCGTTTTTAACTAGGGTAAGGTATTTGCGACAACGATTTTCGGTGCAGATCGCGTGGTTTTGCAAACTTTCCGGTCCTACGCATCCTCGCTGCTTCAATTATAATTATTAGCTATAGATCTTCCAACTGCAGTTATTAGGTTCTTTCTCATTCTAATGTATTATATTGACCGATTTTCTTGCAATTTTATTTTATCTCAATGATATCGTTCTTAACTAGTGTAAGGTATTTGCGACAAAGATTTTCGGTGCAGATCGCGTGGTTTTGCAAACTTTCCGGTCGTACGCATCCTCACTGATTCAATTATAATTATCAGCTATAGATCTTCCAAATGCAGTTATTAGGTTCTTTCTTATTCTATTGTATTATATTGACTGATTTTCTTGCAATTTTATTTTATCTCAATGATATCGTTCTTAACTAGGGTAAGGTATTTGCGACAACGATTTTCGGTGCAGATCGCGTGGTTTTGCAAACTTTCCGGTCGTACGCATCCTTGCTGCTTCAATTATAATTATTAGCTATACATCTTCCAACTGCAGTTATTACGTTCTTTCTCATTCTAATGTATTATATTGACTGATTTTCTTGCAATTTTATTTTATTTCAATGATATCGTTCTTAACTAGGGTAAGGTATTTGCGACAACGATTTTCGGTGCAGATCGTGTGGTTTTGCAAACTTTCCGGTCGTACGCATCCTTGCTGCTTCAATTATAATTATTAGCTATACATCTTCCAACTGCAGTTATTACGTTCTTTCTCATTCTAATGTATTATATTGACTGAGTTTCTTGCAATTTTATTTTATCTCAATGATATCGTTCTTAACTAGGGTAAGGTATTTACGACAACGATTTTCGGTGCAGATCGCGTGGTTTTGAAAACTTTTCGGTCCTACGCATCCTTGCTGCTTCAATTATAATTATCAGCTATAGATCTTCCAACTGCAGTTATTAGGTTCTTTCTCATTCTAATGTATTATATTGACCGATTTTCTTGCAATTTTATTTTATCTCAATGATATCGTTCTTAACTAGGGTATTTGCGACAACGATTTTCGGTGCAGATCGCGTGGTTTTGGAAACTTTTCGGTCGTACGCATCCTTGCTGCTTTAATTATAATTATTAGCTATAGATCTTCCAACTGCAGTTATTAGGTTCTTTCTCATTCTAATGTATTATATTGACCGATTTTCTTGCAATTTTATTTTATCTCAATGATATCGTTCTTAACTAGGGTAAGGTATTTGCGACAACGATTTTCGGTGCAGATCGCGTGGTTTTGGAAACTTTCCGGTCGTACGCATCCTTGCTGCTTCAATTATAATTATTAGTTATAGATCTTCCAACTGCAGTTATTAGGTTCTTTCTCATTCTAATGTATTATATTGACCGATTTTCTTGCAATTTTATTTTATCTCAATGATATCGTTCTTAACTAGGGTAAGGTATTTGCGACAACGATTTTCGGTGCAGATCGCGTGGTTTTGCAAACTTTCCGGTCGTACGCATCCTTGCTGTTTCAATTATAATTATTAGCTATAGATCTTCCAACTGCAGTTATTAGGTTCTTTCTCATTCTAATGTATTATGTTGACCGATTTTCTTGCAATTTTATTTTATCTCAATGATATCGTTCTTAACTAACATCACTCAAAACACAAATTAATTTTGTCTATGCATCCCAGGCGCGCCACATATTTCCGCACCTCTCATGTCAATTAACCACATAAAAAAGCATGATAAAACGTCGAAAACATCATAAAACCGGAGCACCCCAAGCCGTCACCTTTCTGACAAATAGCACGCAAGACGTTTCAATTATATTTATCACCTTCCCGATTGATCTAGCGTGGCGCGCGTCGTTCGATCCAAGGTGGATCGACCGGTGAACGAACGGTAAATTGTTATACCCAGTGTTCTCGCGAACGGGCCGCTAAAATCGATAAATGAGCGGCTAGCGTTTAATGGACCGATTTTATGTAGGGTAAACGCGAGGCGGTCGTTCTCGTGAGAAGCGCGTTCGCTGTTTATAGCGCACATCTACCGGGCTCGCAGGCGAGTTGCGGCGAGTTGTGGCGAGTTGAGTCGTTAAGCGCGGAAGAGAGAGAGAGGACCTTCCTCCGCAAGAAACGTGCTCCCAAAGTACACCAACAATAACGTATATAATAGAAGAATGGCACGTGATGTACGCGAATCGACGTTGTGCGCGCAGAAAACGAGCACGCGGAATTTAAGGAGGCCTGCGCCGGTGAATGAGTCGATAACGAGCGGTGAAAAACCTGAATGAGACAGTTAATAAGCGATCGGGCGGGTCGGTTGACATAGGAGCGGTACGATAGATCGTTACGGCCCGCCGTCTTTTTGCTCGGTTAATTGTTGCCGACGCGACAATTATTCTCGCGCGCGCGGGACGCGTGGGCAAATACCAGGTTGCTCAATAAGTTTTGTCGTTCGATAAGAAAAACACAATGTTATGGTTCAAAATACACTTTATTATTCAGTATTACGCGGAACATTAATGCACTTGTTCAACGATCCTCCAATCTGTGGATCCCATCCCTGAAGTGAGCGCGTCTGAAAATCGCGCGACAGCCGTTATGACCTCTTCATTTGACGAAAAAAGCTTGGCAAAAATATTGAGTTCTGATAAAAGAAGTATAAGTTTGAATACGGCGGATGCTCCAACAATTCAAACTTTAATTCATGGATTTTAGCCATTGTCAAAAGTCTTGTGACGTTGTCGAAAAAAAGTGATTTTTTTCTTCTGCAAACCGGGTCTTTTTTCACGAATTTTTTCTTTGAACTGGTCCAAAAGGTTGCAATAATAATCAAATTAATTGTTTTAATTGGCATAATCCATCGTATATTCCTTTCGCATCGAAAAAATTGATGCCAGAACCTTGGCTGTTCCTGGACACGAACTCGTTTGCGCGCGTGAAAATCGCGCGAATGGTGTCTGTCGGAAAAATAGAAAATGGAAAAATATAGTGATAAACGACGCATAAAAATCCACTTTTCTTTTTCAAAAAGCTCCAAATGACGTTTGAAAAAGCGATTCGAATGTGTTTTTGTTCAATTGTTAGCGAATCGCACCCATTGTGCACACAGCTTTTTAAAATCAAAATTTCATTTAAAATATGACTCACACTTAATGAGATGTTGAGCCTCTACTAAATCCCTCTCAGTCAATCGACGATCTTCCAAAACTATATCCTGTTTGCACGAGTTTGACACGGTTTTTAGACGATTAATATTCATTTTTTACGACCACGTTTAAATTGCAACCCATTTTCTATCTGTTCTAATTGAAGGTGAACGTTCATTATACATTTCTTAACATTCGTTGAATTTCATTTTACCTTCCAAAAATAAGAATTTTATAATGCACGATATTCAATTTTTTGGCTAATTCAATAAATGGCTTTAAACAAAGATTTTCTGATTGAAATGAATTTACGTTGATAAGAAAGTCACCAACAAAACAAAAACTTTAACTTCGGTTTTAGATACAAAACAAAACAAAACTTATGTCAATATCGATTAATTCACCATCTACTACGTTAAAATCATTATTTAACCAATTTTACTGTTCGATATATTGCGCGCGTGAAAATTTGCATCATTCTGATATCTAAAAATGAGAAATGGAAAATATTAGTAATAAAAAACTTATTTGACTGCGTATTTTAATACTTATCGCGTGACGTTTGAAACGAATGAATTTTTTCCTAATGTACGTAATGCATATAATCTGACAGTTCACTTGCTTATCTATTTTACGGTGCAAGCATATTTATGAAGAAATGCAATATTCATTTTTTCGAGTGATTTGTTTGTTTTCTATCTTTTGTTTAGTAGGTTTTCATACAATTTCTGATATTCGTTGCAACATTTTATTAAGTTTCGTCTATAATAGCACTTTCCAATTTTTTGGCTAATTCAATAGCTTTACAAAGATTTTCTGCAGTAAATGAATTTTTTTTTTTTTTTTTTCGTAGTCACTGTTGAGTCTAACATTAACTTCAGTTTTAGATATTATACGAATTATGTCAATATCGATTAATTCACCATCTACTAGTAAATCATTATTTAACCAATTTTACGTTCGATATATTCAAGTAAGAATTTGCATCATTCTGATATCTAATAAATTCCATGCAAAATTATAGACAACAAAACTTATTTGACTGCGTAAATTAATACCACGTGAATTGAGGGACGAATGAATTTTCCTAATGTACGTAATGCATATAATCTGACAGTTCACTTGCTTATCTATTTTACGGCGCAAGCATATTTATGAAGAAATGCAGTAAATATAAATGTTCGTTTTGTCGCCTCATTGATTAGTGACGTTTAAAAAGACGAGACAGATCAGCAGTATTTGCATAAGCTAGAAACTGTAATACATCACGCGTGAATAGTCGCCATAAATTGACATCCGTTTCCTTGCCCGATTATTTTCGACGTGCCAGCGTTTTTCCGTCTGCACAAAGCGTGAGTCGTAAAGTGCGTAATTAGCGTTATTAGCATACGGCACGATCGTGCCCGAAGATGAAGCTATTTCCATCGCTTCAATTGACAATCGGCACACATACGTGGAAAACGACCAAAACGCTCGCAAGCATTCGCAATAAAACACGCCGATAAAAAGCGCCAGCAAATTTAGAAGACATTTAAGAGACAGTGAAGTACTTTGACATAAATGCATAGCAATATATCGGACTCGCGCGGTCGTCGTATTTTAACGGCTTTATCAAACACGCAATGCCTCATCGCTAATATCCGTCATTTCATTAGCACATCCTCGTGGAAGTATTACGGCGAAAGGCACTTTTGTAGTTAGCGTCGCGTGTAAATCGTCGCGTGTGTGTTTCCTCATGAGCAAGCGCGCCGATTTTTGCTCGTACGTCGAATTTATCGCTCGCCTCGATTAGGTAGGAGTCATTTCTGCAGCGTCCCGTCGAGGACGCGTAACCAGAGCATGCGACCAACACACGTTGGTTACCGTTACCGTGACCCACCGTTGGGGAATTTCGATCGTACCTGCGGGCTGATCCTGATCCAACGTCAATTAATGTACCTCACCCACGTAAGCGCGTGTTATCAACCTTTACGCACGTGCAGGACATGCTTAGAAATGTCTACATAATTTGTCATGCTGTGCAGTGCGATAGAATAGGTTCGATCATTCTAATTGTCCAAATGTGTATGTTGGTACAGAATTAGTTATAAAAGATTTGAATGGGTGTGCATTAAATGCCAAAGTAATTTGCTATGCTGCTGTGCACACCGGCAGAATATGTAAAACAACTTTAACCCCTTGGATACGGATTTATTTGAGAAAATATTTGCATGTGGAACGGATATAATTTTTGGTTGCTTGGAGTAGTATGTAAAAGCAGTACATTTTACGTAAGAATTTATTTATTTCTAAAATATTGGTGACATATGTAGTATTAAGATGTCTTCAAGTTATTAGAATTGCAAAACAAAAATAAATTAATAACAATAAAATAAAATTAAATGAAATAAATTCAAGCTATAACAAAAAAACAATTACTAATAATTATGCAGAGTGTGATATTTTTCAATGCAAGTAGGTAAATGCAGTGCTACTTTGTATTGTTTCCACTGCCACGTAGTCTCTTTCCTAATATTATGCTTATAACAAACACGGCACCTTTTTCCAGGGTGATGAACCTCAAATAACGTTTTAGACACGTCATCCGCTCCTGAAAACAAGTAAATGACGTTTCTCAGACGTCAAATGTACCCAAGAGTTTAATTTTTGGTTTGACGTCTTAGACACGTCATCCGCTCCTAGGAGAAAAAAGGAAATGACGTGTCTCAGACGTCAAATGTACCCAAGGGGTTAAGGGGACATTCTACTTTCTCATCGAAAAATTTTACTGATTTTGAATCATTTTTTTCTTATCGAAAATAGAAACGCAGCAATTTGAAACTTTCACATTGTATCATATCGACCTTTATTTATACAAAAATATTTTCTTTTCATGTTTTTTCAAATTTTTTCATTTAAATTTTCTTGATTGCTGGAGCACCTAAAAAATTCATACTCACTGGCGTGCGTGATTGCGGTCGTTGGGATAATCAGAAAAAAAACAGAACAGGGATCTTAATTTACATACTAACCACTATCGCATGAACCACATGAGTTTGTATGAAAACTTTCAAAATGACTGACTTTCCAAAATTAGGTTCACGAAAATGGCACTTTTTCCGACTTTTTATCATGGAAAAACATGGGAAAATATCGATTAATTAACACACCCGTGGTTCATACGATAGGCATAAGTATGCAGAATAATATAATATATTAAAATCTCGGACCGATTGATCGAATAGTTTTTTTGGAATCGTGCACGCCAGTTGAAAAAAATTTTACTGAGAAAAATCATTTTTTTTGCATATCGAATTTTTGTATATAAAAGATTCTTACGTAGTAAATTGTAATATACAATAATTCATAGCCGGATCAATGTTTACATGCAGAAAGCATTTTCTTTTAATTTTTTTTCGATGTAAGCGTACTCTTGCATTCACTTTATGCTGATTTCTTCTTTTCGCGAACGGCAGGGTCTCGAATTGACAAATTTACTTTGTTTTCGATCCATATTAACCCTCTATGGACCGATTTTTTTTTGGTAGCTATACAAAATCTATGTAATGTGAAATCAACAAATATGAACCTCGAAATACATATTAACAATGAATTTACAGTTACTAACCATTTTATTGTAACGAATACATTTTGTAACTTTGAAGTAACAGCGGCTTACAACGTTTGCACTTGTGTGTATAAGAGCTTAAGTATGGAATTCCATAAAACAATTGGCGTTAAACATAAATATATTATAAACGTTGCATTTCCTTATCTGATAATTTTTTACTACTAAATTCATCATCGCTATCTATAATATTTATACGTCGTTTAACACTATTGGTGGTTCATAGAATCAGAATCTGATAAAGAATCCTCGGATTTATTACTGCTAATGCTTCTTATTCTTATTCCTCTTTTATTTTTATATAATTTTGTATCCATATTTTGGGCCTTTGATATATAAAAGTAAACAGCAAAGAAAACACAAACGTTATGAAAAAATATAGTTCATCGTGTCTTGAAAGTCACAAAGCTACATCACATGAAAATAGTAATAAAATGATTGTTTAAATGCAAACAAATAAGATATTATTGATATACAAACTAAACGCTATTATGTACGCTCTTTTTGTTTAACAAACACCGATAGAAGAACAAATAATGACAATTGCACCAGACGGTTCCTTTGCCTTCTATTGGCAGACAACTTGCAAAAGTATTTTTTGACATTTCAGGTTAGAGCTGATAACCGCATCAAACATATTATTGGTTACTAAGGAGACATTTTATAATAAGATGTATTACGCCATCTAGTCAAAAAAATTAAACTATTTAATAAGATATCGATTTATCGATATGTGACTTCAAAGTCACGCGGGCCCATAGAGGGTTAAAACGATACGTCTCTTTTGAAAACTGTTTGAATACTGAATGCATGTTCAGAAAGCAATAAACATAACAGACATCGTCAAGGCCAAGGGTAAGATGATATTTAGATGTTATTTTGGTGCGCGGAACACACTCCTTCGTAATGTTTACCAATGCAATGTTTACGTTTGGGTGATCTTCTCTTTTAAATCGTTTCCAGAATTAGATAGTTTCTTAGAATAAATAAAGATCGCCGAAAGAGAAAAACGGCCCGACCGGTCAAGCGACGTTACCCTTTTATCTGCGCGAGGTGGGTTAGATGCGAGGCCTATAACTTTCCCAATTTTTCGAATTTATCGCTGCAAATTTAAGGACACAATCTCGAAAGTATATACTTTCGAATAAAGCAATAAAAAAACAATCGATTTTTTCGACCCGAGAAATTGACAAATTTACTTTGTTTTCGATCCATATTCAAACGATACGTCTCTTTTGAAAACTGTTTGAATACTGAATGCATGTTCAGAAAGCAATAAACGTAACAGACATCGTCAAGGCCAAGGGTAAGATGATATTTAGATGTTATTTTGGTGCGCAGAACACGCTCCTTCGTAATGTTTACCAATGCAATGTTTACGTTTGGGTGATCTTCTCTTTTAAATCGTTTCCATAATTAGATAATTTCTTAGAATAAATAAAGATCGCCGAAAGAGAAAAACGGCCCGACCGGTCAAGCGACGTTACCCTTCTATCTGCGCGAGGTGGGTTAGATGCGAGGCCTATAACTTTCCCAATTTTTCGAATTTATCGCTGCAAATTTAAGGACATAATCTCGAAAGTATATACTTTCGAATAAAGCAATAAAAAAAAAATCGATTTTTTCGACCCGAGAAAGTAGAATGTCCCCTTATTTGCCGAAATATGTACGCTGATACAGAATTAGTTGAAACATTTTAATAGGTGCACATTTGACGTCTACGTAATTTGCCGTGCCGCTATGCACAGTGGCAGTATGTGTTATACAATTTTAGTTGTCGAAATACGTGCGTAGATACAGAAATAGCCGTGAATGATTTTATGGGTACAAGCTAAATGTCTATGTAATTTATCGCGCCGCTGTGCGGTATGATAGAATTAGTGGTACAATAAAAATGGTCGAAATACAAATGTAGATTTATAATTAGTTGTGAAAGGTTTTGATCGCTATAAACTGAATGTCTACATTAACTTATCGTGTTCTGCAGTGTGACGGAAATTGTACCGGGTCATTGGATTTGTATTATCATTTTCGGAAAACGTGATATATGCTTTATGTATCGCAGTCAAGGATTCAAAAGTGTTTGTGGTCGTTTTCAACATCCTACCCGAATGGTTGATATAAACATATAATACATATTATGGCCGAAAAATGAAGAATATTTGCATTTACTTTCATCACGTTTTTAATTTTATATTTCTCAAGATTTGTGTATAAAAAATAAACTAAAACTTGTATGCGCGTGTGTGTACTCACTGTGGCATAATTCTTGTTATATCTTTGATTCCTTGACAGCGATCAAATGAATGCGATGAACGATGCGGTTGTAATGTATATGTCCCTCACTGTACACGAAGCCACGTGTATGCAACTATTCACGTATATGCACGTAATCGGTGCATAGGGTCTATAAATATCTACGCGGCGGTGCAACGATAACAGTACCGCCGCTATCGAACGAAAACGGATCGATGAGTGTGCATTTATTGCACGTCAAAACGCGCCAGTACCAATGTCGCTAATATGAGCTTTAACTGTCTGCACGTTACATGTAATGTGCGAGGAATTTCTATAGTGCGTATAGTGTCGACGTTTAATTCTGATTCGAACCGTATATGTTTAGTGAACCTTATCGCATATTTCATAATTTCCAATTTGAAATGGTCGAGTGAATAGAAAAAGTTAGGTAATATTATATGGTATAAGAGATTTTCGAGAATTTGGTTTTCTATTAGTGATGTCTATCTTACTCACCGATTATACGTTCAGTATTTTCGTTTTCACATTTACTTCTTCCATGTAACAGTTTCCAATCATTCTCATCGTTCATAATTTCGCGTAAAATGTCAACGGACATAACAAACATACATCAACACTGATAAAACATCTTATCCCGGCCGTTGTTATTAACGATGTTGCAAATTTAATTTGATAACATTATTTTGAATTTCTAAACAAAAAAATGTGAACACATTAATTGACCGTGTACGTTAATTGAGTCAGTACGAACATTTCAATCATTCGATAAGAATACGCATCCAGTGTCGAAATGTTAGGTTTCTAAACAACAAAATTGCAACACACTATTTGATCGTAGCCATCAATTAAATGTACATCATACATAAACAGTGTACCTTCGGTCAGTTCCATTTCTCCTTTTCCAATTTTCAATTATCCGTACATCCACGTACACGGAATTACAATCTTCCTTCTCCATCGAGAGAATCTTCCTGTTCCTCGGTAATGTGCACCACAAACGAGGAAACGATACAAACGACACTGTCCCCGGAATTTATTTGACCCGTTCGTCCTATCCTCGTCACCGGTTTCAGATCCGAACATTTGTGCTCGCATTCTCGGATGACGAAATAATTCGTTCGCAACTGTGAGTTCGTCTCGTAACGCCACACGGTTTTATTGGCGAGGCCGTCAGTCGAGGTTCTCTCCTTTACTCTCCCTCTGTCTTTGTCTATTTTTCTCCCTCTCTATCTCTATACACGTATATGCATATGTGTGTGCACAGGGAGTTTCAAAAAGGTTAGTCATAACTGCGGATGAGTTCTATGTAAGGAAACAAGACGCAAGGTTTAACGAAGGTGCGAGCGCGCATCTGTACTCTTCATTTTATAACGAGTTCAATGAATTCTCGACACACTCTGGTCATGTACACGCTGTTTGAGAATAATTTTGTCAGAAGTGTGGATATGTGTTCTGCATAGTGGAAGAGGAAAACATTTATACGAAAGTGCGTTCGCACATTTTTATTCTTTCGGATGCAGCAAGGTGTTTGGGAAATATCAATTTAAATTTCGAGTATAGATTTTATGTGATAATACAAGAAAAGTCTTCACAGAAACACGTGCACGCAAACATTTGCTTTTTCCGTTACAATCGTATAATTTTCGTTACGGCAAACGCTTAGTGCTTCCCTCAAGTATAATAAACCCTCCACTTGCGGAGTCACTTTAATGTATACATGATATTAAATTATTGTCATAAATCAAAAAGTATGTATGTGGTACGGACCATTATTTCAAATGTCGAGTGGTATGTTATTATCAAACTTATTACTAATCGCAGGTAATGAGAGAAAAGTCCTTTTTGGTAGAAATTGGAAATTAAAATTTCAAAGTTATTTCTTATTTGTTTATTCTTATTGCATGATTTTTTATTTCTATGCTTTTGGTCGTTTGACACACGTGCTTTTTTCATCACAGCAATTACCTGCGTAAATGTTGTTATTACCGTATAATGACCGTATAAAATACTATTAGTATATATATATATATATATATATACTAATAATAGACGAAGCGGTCACTATACGTTAATAATAACATTTATGCGGGTAACTGCTGTGATGAAAAAAGCGCGTGTGTCAAACGACGAAAAACATACAAATAAGAAATCATACAATAAGCATAAAAAAATAAGAAATAACTTTAGTATATATATATACACTAATAATAGACGAAGCGGTCATTATACGTTAATAACAACATTTACGCGGGTAACTGCTGTGATAGAAAAAGCACGTGTAGATATATAATATATACAAAAAAAACTTCCACCATTATATTCCCTTATCTCCACCCGCCGTGTTCGGATTCGTAGCCGCCGAAGCTTTCTGCAGCGCCCTGTACCCGTCTATCCCTTTCTTTCTCCTTCTTTCTCGCGGTCCGGGGATTAGGGGCCTCGAAAGCGCTGAGAACCGAGAAATGCTGGAAACTGGATATCCAGTTTGTCCAGGACAGAGCAATACCCGTGGAGATATTGCGCTCGGCCGCCGTCGACTGCACCGGACCCGCTCTGCTCCACTTTGCATGTCTTCGCGCACCTCTTGCCCAAAGATAAATCGACGGATAAAAGGCGCGAGCGGGCGAGATAATGCCCGGAATCGGCGGACGATCGATCGGCGCTGACCGCGGGAGAATTATCTTACGAGTGCGCGTGATCTACGGATCGCGGGGCCGCGGCAGATGTTTCGCTCGATCCTGGAGGCGGAAGTATCGGGGCGATCTAGAATCTGAACGACACGAGATACAGCCGACGCGGACACTATCTCGATGGGCGCGCCGCTCAGCGAGAGGGTAATGAGCGGGCGATTAATAATTAGCACGCGCCAGATAAGGGGATAACGAGGAATGGAGTGCGGCGGGGAGAGTGGTAATGAGCGAGTGGAACGTTGACGCTGTTAAAGGCGACGGCTCGAGACGGTGGTTAGGCGTGGAGAACTTCGGAGGGTGTTGCGATTGTTTCACGGCGATGGGGAGATGATGTCTCGTGAGATTGGGGCCGTTGCGATGGAAAAATGTTAAGGGTCATTTTGTAATGGGCGCTGGGGGTGAGGTGGTAATTGATATGTAGTTGTATGGAAAGATTGTGCGACGTTTTATTTTGTGGAGAGAGGATGTTTTAATGGCGATTGGAATAGGATGATTGTCCTGTGATTGTTTTATTTGTGGCCTCAAAGTAGTTTTTAAATTCTGTTTTACTTGGGGCTGCAAAAATTAGAATTGGGTATGACTGTTGAGATTATTTTTATTGCCGTTTTAACACGTTGAATGCCCAGAGTAAATCGGTGGAGTTTCTCCCGCGGCCCAAATCTGAGATTCGGAGTGTAAGCAGCACGATAAGAAAGAGCGATACAATGCAATGCGTCATTTAAATGTAACCACTGTTTATTTTGCGATATATTAGATATTTGATATGATTTTTTTTTTAAAGAGGATCAAAAGATAATTTTGTGGAAGATGTTTTTAAAGTATAAAGAACCTCGAAGTGGGAAATACGATAAGCGTTCCGAAAAAACACTATGAGAGATCTCATTACACCAGAACTTTCAGTTTCTTCAATTCATTCAGTCGAGCAGTATTTTCTGCATATTTTTAACATTCTTATTTATATCTTGATCCCTAAAATGTTTGTTAGACCGCGCAAAAGTGTAAATATAAGTACATTTTTAATGTTTCTTTTTGTTTATTTTATAGTTTATTGTTACTTTCGACTGTCTACACCCGTCATAATTGTATTACAAATGAAATGATTATAAATTACCTAAAAAATCCCGTTGTAACTGGATGATGAATAGTGTCACCCCTGTGGAAACATAGCCGTCACTCATATCCGGATGACGCGGCGTTCAACGTGTTAATAGAAAAATCTTAATTCTTACATCATAAAATGTACTATAAACAGGTTGGTTCCATCTCGTCCCTCACGAAAACATTTTTTGCAACTTCCACTTCCACTAAACCCAAGTAGCGACCCCCATCACAACATCGCCGACAAAGATTACCATCGCCATGAACAATCATCTAATCCTCGACCTCGTCGTCTCCCGAATTTCATACGTACCCAAAATGCACCGTTGCATTGTCGTTATTCTATACTTTTCGATATTTTCCATATATATCGATTCCTGCCTTTAACAGACCCACGTTCCGGTTTGCGTCATCGCGCAGATCCGTGCGCCACAACGGCAAAGCGCACGCAAATGCGTATCGTCCGGCAATTTCCAGCGAGGAATGTCAAGGCAGCTGGCCGCGGGTGTATCCTATTGCTCCTAATACTTAGGCAGCCGTGGCGATCGACGCGTACGATCGCATACGATCGACCGGGCAGAGCCCGATATCTGCTCGGTATTCCGGGTCGTGCCCAGTCACGATAGCCTCGAAATTTGCCGCGCGCGTCATAAATCTACGGATCCGAAGTGCTCCCACCCGATCAGGACCGATCTAACAAGTTGCGCGAATTGCGCCGGCCGGGACCCCATTAAGATCGATAGTCGAGAGGACCGGCGAGATCGATAAGGCCACGACGAAACGTGACAATGGCGCCCGCGGTCGCGGACCAATTAACGGGACTCACGAGTCGACGGCGGATTAATAAGAGTGCGTGTGTTTAGCGGGATCGGAACTGCATTTAAATGCGTGTAGGCTAAATATTCTTGTGGTTGTATATTTGGGAGGTGCGGTGGAAATATGGAAGTAATCGAATATAGGGTTCCGTGACAAAACGTCAATGATAGTGTAGCGCAAATATGTGGCGTATGGTGGAAATATGGTTGAATGTGTTTAGCGGTATCGGAACTGCATTTAAATGCGTGTAGGCTAAATATTCTTGTGGTTGTATATTTGGGAGGTGCGGTGGAAATATGGAAGTAATCGAATATAGGGTTCCGTGACGAAACATCAATGATAGTGTAGCGCAAATATGTGGGGTGATTGCATATTTGTGGGGTATGGTGGAAATATGGAAATAGTTGAATGTGTTTAGCGGTATCGGAACTGCATTTAAATGCGTGTAGGCTAAATATTCTTGTGGTTGTATATTTGGGAGGTGCGGTGGAAATATGGAAGTAGTCGAATATAGGGTTCCGTGACGAAACATCAATGATAGTGTAGCGTAAATATGTGGGGGATTGCATATTTGTGGGGTATGGTGGAAATATGGTTGAATGTGTTTAGCGGTATCGGAACTGCATTTACATGCATGTAGGCTAAATACTCTTGTGGTTGTATATTTGGAAGGTGCGGTGGAAATATGGAAGTAATCGAATATAGGGTTCCGTGACGAAACATCAATGATAGTGTAGCGTAAATATGTTGGTGGTTGCATATTTATGGGGTATGGTGGAAATATGGAAATAGTTGAACATAAGGTTTGGTGACAAATCGTTAACGACAACTAATTGATGGCGAGAGCGTGTTGATAATGGATTAATAAGTGTGCATGCTTTTAACGGTGCCAAAACTGCATTTGAATACGTAGAGCATGTATTTGAAAAATACAATTTAATGACAAAACGTGACAATGTCATTCGCAGAGCAATTAACAGGGAGCACGTTTTGGCAGCAGATTAATAAGAGTGCGTGCGTTTAATGGCTCGGAAATTGCGTTTTAATGCGTGTAGAGTTAATATATTAGTGCTCGAATATTTGCAAGATGCGCAGAAAATATGGAAATACAGAAATATAGTGGATTTTAATGGCGGAACGTAATTTGGTCCGCGGTTGAATTAATGGGTGGACGTGTTCGCGATGGATTAATAAGAGTAGGTGCGTTTTATTGCGCCGCAACTGCATTTAAATACGTCTAGGGTAAATATACAGGTTGTCAGACGTATAGTGAGAATATAAAAATATGAAAACATACTAGAGATCGACACGTTCTGAACTTTCGTGTGCGCATTAACGATAGAAATTAAATCACAAGTTTTGCACTACATTGATAGCGGTTTAGTCTAACGCACAATTCTATTGAAAGCATTGATACGTGATATCGTGTAAAGAAGTTACCACCTATGAACTCTCATTAGCCAAAAAGAGTCTAAGTTTCCCCATAAAATTTCTTAAAGCCGAGTACCTCTCCAACACTCAAGTATCCCAGTTTCTGTTAGATCTAAGATATCATTAAGTAAAATTTAAGATCTCTTCTTTCCCCCACGTTCTGAACTTTTGTGTGCGCATTAACGATAGAAATGAAATCACTAGTTTTGCAATACATTGATAGCGGTTTAGTCTAACGCACAATAACATTGAAAGCATTGATACGTGATATCGTGTAAAGAAGTACATTAAGTAAAATTTAAGACTTTCCCCCACGTCTGAACTTTTGTGTGCGCATTAACTTTCATTAGTCACAATAACAACAACACCTATGAACTCTCATTAGCCAAAAAGAGTCTAAGTTTCCCCATCAAATTTCTTGAAGCCGAGATACCTCTCCAACGCTCAAGTATCCTAGTTTCTGTTAGATCTAAGATATCATTAAATAAAATTTAAGATCTCTTCTTTCCCCCACGTTCTGAACTTTTGTGTGCGCATTAACGATAGAAATTAAATCACAAGTTTTGCACTACATTGATAGCGGTTTAGTCTAACGCACAATAACATTGAAAGCATTGATACGTGATATCGTGTAAAGAAGTACCACGCATGAACTTTCATTAGCCAACAACTCATGTACAAACTATTCTATTATTCTATAGTATTACTTCTTCATTATCAAATACATCTCTTCATACCTACCAGCACCCAACGCCTGCGCTTCGCCCCAACTTTACTCGACCCAACGCTTTCACCGTCGTCCACGAAAAACCGTCGGCCTACAGCATTCGCGCGGCATCAAAAACAACCGCGTCCCGCCGCGCGTCGATTACAATCGCCCGCAAAACGTCTCGCGCGGCTATCGTAATTACCGCTATCTCCCAGAAACGGAAATTCGCGCAATCTCGTGCGCGCTTCGCGACGCGCGTTATCGAAATTTATTAATATCCCAGCCGCGAAAAACGAACGCGCCGCGCAGGCCATACGCCCACACCGGTTCCCGGTTGCACGGGCGATGGATCTAGATCTCGCGTCCGGCCTGGCCAACGGTGTCGGTAGATGTGCAGAACCCGACCACGGCAATAAGCCCGACGGCCGACCGACGCGTAAATTCTCTCCTCTACGAGGTTTCTAGATTATCGAAATACCGGCGCGCCGGGAATCAGGTTCCGTGCTCCAGATTACGCGAGAAACGGCGAGCCGAAGCTATCGACGCTGTGCCATGACCATTTCAGGATTATTAATCTTGGTCAACGTTGCCTTCTGTTCGCACGACGCCGGAGATAAAGTGGCGAGCGTGAGCGTGCTGGAAAAATAAATCCACGGGGCCCCGTCGTTTCGAGTGTTCGGAGTTCCGTGACGTTCGAGGTCGCACGCGCGGGTGTCTCGATAATCGCTCGGAAATTACGCCTTGCGCGTCGCTCACGTCGTGTCCTCGAAGACGCTGGATGATGTGTCACGGTTCAAGCTTATTGTAGTTTAGTTAAATGATTGGCGAATGTAAAGCCCTTTTTTATTCAAGCTGCTGAGCATGGTACTTTGTTACTGTGAGTCAACGCGTTTCGGGTCATACTACTTGTCTTCGGGAATCTATAACCCTTTGGCTACGACAGGCTTTGAATCGTACCATGCAGTGGGAATTGAATTGCTATCCACACTGAGAATGGCGAAATTTTTCAAACAATTTTTTAAACATTTACCCATTACCACAAAATACGCATAATTCACAACGGTAGAATGGATCAGATTAACCCATTGACTGTCAACTACGAGATATCTCGTAGTAAGCGTCTGTACGAAAAGTGTTTTTCTTTCAATAAAAATACTGTAAATGCCATATAATTTTACAATTACAATATTATATCAGTAACTTAATAACATTATATTTTGTAAAACTTCATGTCTTCTTTAAAATAAAACGGTGGCACCCAGGGCAAGACGCGCCAAATTTGCGTGGCAGTCAATGGGTTAAACACGCCCCGATCGCATTCGTATTCCAAAAATTCCACCTCTGCCCGTTCCACCCATCATAAGTCCCTACCACTACAAATTCCCCAAAATTCCCAACAGCCATACTCGATCAGTTTAAACGCGGCTCTTCGCGTTTCTGTTCAAAAAATTCCAACTCTGCCCTCTTCACTCATGACACTCCCCACCGCGAAAAACCACGAAACGGCCAACAGCGAAACTCGATCAGCTTAAGCGCGGCTCTCCGCACCTATGTTCGAAAAATTCCAACTCTGCCCTCTTCACTCATTGCAACCGCCCACCGTCGCAAAGTGGCCAAACTTCCCGACAGCACAACTCGACGGACCTAACCGCGGCGCTCTCCACCGCGTTCATATTCCTCGGATTCCGCCTCGCGTCTCCGCGCAGAAGCGGTACGGATTTATAGAAGAAGAGATTTCGTTGGCGGCCTTTTGTGCGGCCGGGCCCGGGCACGTTTTATGCACAAAAGGGCCCCGTACGCGGGGTCCGAGGGGGGCGGACGGACGGATCCGCGGGACGAGGGGCACGGCGGTTCGTTATGCCGGGTCCGCGAGGACAATTAATTATCTCCTGATTCCTTCTAAGAAACCAGTCCAAGTACGCCCGAGCGGGCACACCGACGCACCACGCAGGCCGCGACCAACACGGACGAGCGTCGACTCACGTACGACCGCGGTGTTTTATAGACACATATGATGGAACACTCTCAGGCCGATCGTGTTTCAAACCACAGAGAGACTTAACTGAGAAACGACACACGCTGCTATATCTCCTCGCTGTCCGGCTGAGAGGCCGCGAGAGAGAACGTCGAGGCGAACTCTTCGAGGCCTCGCACTCCTCTTCTCATGCTTCCCTGCATCCCGAGCACCGAGGCCAAAGTCGTCGGGCCAATCCGATTTTCATTGTCTCCCGGTGCGTTGACCGATTCGACGTTTCGCGAAACGGCCGGTGGAATGTGGGAGGGAATGATGGAATGCATGTTGCGCCGAGACGGGCATTTATTAGTTTTCGTTCGCCGAATAGGCGCGGGAGGGTGGAATGGCGAGTGGATTTTTACGGGGGAGTCATTTGGGAGTCGAGGTGTACGCCGAAGGTAAGGCCAATAATACGTGTGGTAATGAGTATCGGGCATTTTGTTCTCAAGCCTTTCGCGGACGGGATTCGTTTGATGAGGTGTTGGCTTTCTGACGGATGCTGCGTTTAGATGCAGCATTTCGAATTCAGCAATTTGGGCGCAAAGCTGAATTCAAACGAGCCAAACCATCCGGGATTTTTAATAATCGTCATGTATTTTAATAATACTGCTAATGTCGCCAATATGGTTATTATGCTGAGATTCCGGGATTATTAATAATTGTTTGATGAATTTTGAATGCTGCGTTTAATGCAGCATTTTGAATTCAGCAATTTGGGCGCAAAGCTGAATTCAAACGAGCCAAAGCATCCGGGATTTTTAATAATCGTCATGTATTTTAATAAA
Source organism: Cryptocheilus praepositus (assembly GCA_033815515.1). Taxonomy (NCBI): domain Eukaryota; kingdom Metazoa; phylum Arthropoda; class Insecta; order Hymenoptera; family Pompilidae; genus Cryptocheilus; species Cryptocheilus praepositus. The sequence goes on from JAWWQZ010000190.1 coordinate 2,439,192, forward strand.
TGCTAATGTCAATATGGTTATTATGCTGAGATTGGGACTGTGCCGGAATTAAGCAATAATAACGAATTCGCGGACGGGATTCGTTTGATGAGGTGTTGGCTTTCTGACGGATGCTGCGTTTAGATTTCGAATTCAACATTTGGGCGCAAAGCGAATTCATCGTCATGTATTTTAATAATTTGCTAATGTCGCAATAGGGTTATTATGCTGAAATTGGGACTGTTCAATAGTAACGAATTCGCGGACATTCGTTTGAACTGACATCGTTTAGATGGGATTTTTAATAATCACAAGCCAAACCATCCGGGATTTTTAATAATCGTCATGTATTTTAATAATACTGCTAATGTCGCCAATATGGTTATTATGCTGAGATTGGGACTGTGCCGGAATTAAGCAATAATAACGAATTAGCTGAAGATGTAGAGCGGATAATTGTTTCAATAGAAAATCCAACAGCCAAACCCTAAAGAGGGCTTTGTTTTACTAAATATTCAGTACCTCATTGTCCAAACTTCTTCCGCACAATATTTTTGAATTATTTTTCTTGACCGATTACATTTGTGTGTCACGGTATCTATTTTCGGATACGGTGCTTTATAAGTCTGCTTATAACTACTGTAGCTTTCCGAATTGTGTTTAGTTAAACAGTATCAGGGAGTTGGGCGTACGACAGAATTAGCTGATTTCTCTTTTAAGGGAATAACAATGTAGTGTAGGGTGAATAGAGTGTGGAGGAGATGGAGAAGGGGTGGATTTTTCTACCGCGGAGACAGATAGATTGAGATGAATGTGTGAAGCAACAGGTTGTCGTGATGGGATGATAGCGAATTCCGATGGGGTTTATCCGTGTTGCCGTTGAGTCGTTTTGCCGAACATTATTTCATTAGCGTTATAACACGCTTCCGAAACTGTTGATAATTTCCTTGTAAATATTCATTACAAACCCACACAGTAATTTTCGTGCGAAACATATTTCCATTGCTGATAAACGAACGATTTTAATGCGTCCCTCAAATGTTTGCTTAAATACATTTATTTCAAGTGTCAGATATAATTATACCGATAAACTCCTACCGTCCAATCAATCTTTCGGCTAAGGGCAATTTCTGTACGGACGAACCATTCATCTTCTATAATTTCCTTCTGAAAATATTGTTCCACACACCGAAGGTCATTGCCCCACTCAATCCTCTGACACGGCAGCTCATTCTCTCGACAACGTCCACATCAAAATCGACAAATAATATAGATACAACCTCGGTCTCTGCGGCACGTAACCAAATCCCAATTCGTAAAAAGTCGCGCGTCGATATAATCACAGCCGTTCGCGTCCCGTTTAACCATCCAACACTTTACCGTCAAACGTCAGTGTCCATGAACCATTACTGCGTCTAATCGTAGCGAGCTTGCGGATAAAGACATTTATCATCATTAGAATGTACAATTACCCCGCAAGGCGGCGAACTTTTTTATGCCGAAGTCGAAACTGACAGGAGCCTCCGACCGTCGTTTCTTCCATTATGGGGTATTCACCTGTTCCGGTCGTTTCATGACGTATTTACGAAAAGGAGTTCTAAAGAAACTACTCATTTCCCCGAAATTCTACACATGTCTATTATGGATCACAGACGTCTTTTTTTGTTACAACATAATTTTATATTGCTCACTATACATAATTTTAAATTGCAAGATATCAATTTCCAGATAGTGGCTATAACACGGTCCCTAAAAATAAGCGCATTTCGAGCGACACCAAAAGCATTTGAAACCTTAAGGTATTAGGGTGTCGTATAGTGTAAGACAGTTCATTAATTGTTATTTTAATACAAGATGAAAGTCTTTACAAGAATGAATTATCTTACTTTTATCAGTGCTTGAATAGATATTAACAGGACATTATATTTTACACAGCAGATATATTTTAGTTAGTTATCGCACGGTATCGCATAATGTAACACAATTTACACATAGTTATACTAATACAAGATTGAACTCCGACAAAATCCGAACCCTGCCTAGAAACTTTGTGACGCCCTTCCACGTGATCCCAAGTTCGACATCGAAAAGGCGCCGAACCCGAATTTTCTACCCGGCGAAAGGTAAATACCCTTTAAAGCGACGGAAGCTAACGGCCGTGGATTTCCAAATAAATTCAGTGGCAGGCGGACACGTGTACGCGTACGTGTCGTACAGGTCGTTCCGAAGAGTTCGAAACACGAAACGAGCCGCGCTCGAGAGAGAAAACGACGATGTTCCCTTCTCTTTTCCCTTTTCCCCTTTCCACGTTTTCTTCGTTCCATTCATCCCCCTTTGCCTCGCGGCTCGTCTTCGCTGTCACCCACGTTACCTCCGCGCCTCTTTCAGTTTTTGTTATTATTCCGCGGAGATGTACCGTGTGACACGTTCACGGCATCCGGCCACGTACGTGACGTCATACGCCATAGAGTACCGGTAAGCCACCTTGCCCATATGGTCTTGCAGTGCACGATTGATATCCGTCGTGTGTGCCTTCGAGTGATCGACGTTCGATGAACGAGCTGGGCGAATTTTTCCGATGAACGAGAACGGTTGTGAAGATCACTGACGAACTTTGAATTGTGGGTCTGGGATGGGGCAGTCGAGGTAGAACAAATTATGGTTTGGAAAATATGGGGCTTTGATTGGTGAACTCCTGTGATGCGACGCGTAATATTCTAATGTATTATGTTAATTGTTATTATTAACCCTTTGCGCTCGACGCGCTTTTCTCTCGGGCTGACCAGTAACTCGACAGTAATCCGCCGCGCGCGCGCCTATTTCATGAGTTCGTTTCTGTTAACTTAAAATAATTTTAGGCACAATAGGACACTTTAAACTCGTATATTTTAACATTACATACATTTATTTAACTTAATGAAGGATATTTATTAAAGATTACGTTCTATAATTTTTCTTCTTGTGGTATTTTGTAAAACAATCTCCAATGTGCATTCTTGGCTTGTCGGGGCATGTGTCACAATAGTAAACAGTTTGTCGTCTTTGGCCGGACTTTCGTTGGGAACAAACTTTGCAATCCTTTTTTTGTCCCATCAAAATAACATGCAGCTTCCCATGGAGTCGGATCATTTCAGAAGTGCTCTGTGAAGTAGAAGCTGTGCTACATTGGCTTTTGGCTTTTGGCCACTTTGGCTTTCAGATTCACTATCGATTATTCGGATTTTTCGTCTTCTTACACCTATAACGTCGTCACTATCTTCATCACTTCCGTCTTCATTCTCATGGGCAAGCTGTCTATGTAGTGATGTAATTTCGTTCGGTATTGCTGAAAAATTGAACTCATCTTCACTAGAAGTAATTCCTTCGTCGTGTTCCATACTTATTGGACTCACTAACTTTGAAAGAAATATTGCGATTGCCAAGAAGGTTGAATTGGAACTAACGTCGAAGACAGAGTCCAATCCGCGTTTGCAAGTATTTTTGAGATAAGACATTTTATCTCAAAAGTGCGAAGACGGTGATTGGTTCTTTGTGTACCTTTTTTTGAAGGAAGCGAATTGCGACGTCTATCAGCGTTCTATTATTCTCAAGACATAATGCACGCATTGAAATTCGTTTGTGTTTTTGAGATAAGACATCTTTATAGTTATGTAGACACCTCATAAAATGATCTACAAAAGGCCAGGTAGACTTGTCAAGCGATATTCGTTAGGCCAAACACAAATAAACACCGTTACTACTCAATTTACCGCATCGATGCGAGTGGTGCCTGAGAGGCACCGGTCGAGCGCAAAGGGTTAAATGTTTAATAACACGTCGTTGAACAAGCTGACGAACTTTGAATTATAGTTATAGAATGACGTCATTGACATATTATCGTTATTACGTTAGGATTTTTTCAATTTATTAGCATTTTTTCATGCGCATATCGTCCTCAAGTGTCCATTCATTGCTCGCGATTCGTTCTTTCAGCAGACATTAACCTAACAAGCCGTCTAGACCGTTGCCTTCAATAGAGCCATCGTACGATGCTTTTCTTCCGATTTCGAAAGTGGTTCTCCGGCAGAAGCGAGTTAACGTATAAGTTCGATAATATTATCGTTATTAGCAGTGCGAACGGAACTCAGCTGGACGTAACGGTTCAATTAGTTTTGCGTCCGCAACCGCGTGAAAAATTTTGCGGCCAGGAATTCAAGAACTGATTATACTATCGCGGCAACATCGTTTCTCCGCTGTATTGGCAACTTTACGCTTCTAATATAATTGGTAGATAATCTCAACAGTATTAATTGCCTAATAATCTGCGAGTGGTTTTTAATGTGTCACTGCAGATATTTATGGCTAACGGTGTTACTTTGAAGTCACGATATACACAGAAAATTGCACAGGATGCTTGTATTCACTCGGGAATTCAGGAAAACGAAAAAAATATTTATATAAACAGTTTATTATGTTAAAAGAGTCAGTAAAGTTATCTTGCGTTGCATGGATAATTTCGTTAAAAGCTTCTGTCCGATTTTTTTGCTTGTTCAAAGCATGAACATACATGTTTGTGTAAACGCTTACATACTGAAAATATTTAGTAATTCGCTTATGCCAGAAAAAGTCGATTCTTTGAGTCGAATGGTCTTGCATTTAACCCTTTTGATAATATCAAATAAAAAAATTTTGAAATTACAATAGTCTAAAAGCCATCTTCCGTATTAATCAACAATAATATCAAAGCAAATCTGATTTCACCACGTAAATCGGTCAATCGCCGAAAGAAAGCTGTGATTTCGAAAGCGCAATAGTTTAAAAGTTTATCGGTGTTAACCCGTTGACTGCCAATCGTATTTTGCTATATTAGAACCGCGATGCGATGAAATACTGCAGAGTATGATTAAATCGGGCAAAATGAAAGTAACACGAAGTTGTTAGAAGCCAAAGTATTGAAGCACCATTCCAATATCAATTGCTTTTACAAGCTTGCAAATAGCCTCCATGTCGAATTTTTTTGCATTTGTAATAAAATCTTTTTCACCGATGACCACCGTGGCAGTCAAAGTGTTAACACTTTATCGTCCGCTATTGCCTGAAGATGCCACTCACTAACGACCGACTCTATTTTGGATATCGTGCAGAAATTGTGTATGTGCCTATTTGTAAAGCTTTATAACTGAAAAATACTGGATGTGTTGTTGAGAATCCTTTCGTTTCAAAGCAGTGTAATTTTATTGTCATTTAGAATTGTCATAATATCATCTGATATTTATTTTATCTAATATAACCGTTGACCACTGAAAAGTCGATTAATCGGCTACCGGTAAATAGCAGTTGGAATCGAAAAGTCGATTAACACGTTGACTGCCGTGCATATTTTGCTGTATTACAACGGCGATGCGATGAAATACTACAGACTATGATTAAATTGCGCAAAATGAGGGTAACGCAGAGTTGCTAGAAGCCAAAGTATTGAAGCACTATTCCAATATAAATTGCTTTTAAAAGATTGCAAATAGGCTTCATGGGGAATTTTTTGCACTTATAATAAAATCTTTTGCCCCGGTGTTAACATATTGCGTACGGCACTCTGCTCGCGCAATGCGCTTGCAGGGTCCGCACATTTTTGGGCGCTTCAGAAACACTTTACAGGATGCATATATGCACTTTTTAAATTCGCATTTGGTAGTAGTTATTCACATAAAGAATTCTTAAATATTACTATGCATTTTTAATACATCTTTTACATTTTTTTCTTCTATGCGTCATTTTGCTACTATTTTAGAATTAGGGCCTGTATCATAAAACAATTCTTATTATAAACCGTAAATATAAAAGATTTTTAAAAATCTGTTTCCTTGCAAATTAAAACGCGAAATTTGAAATAACAAAATCCTGTACAACAATAAAACACTTTATAAGGTATGATACACGATCGACACAGAGCTACCGATGTAATGATATACTGACCGACTGATTTTTACGCTCTCAGAATGTCGACATTAATTTTTTTTCGCTAACCATTTGTTAAGGAAATAGGCGAGACTTTGTTACTGTGGTACCTATTTTTAGTTCCTTAAATCGTCGACTGAGTCGAAGAAACCTGAAACGAGATATCTCGTCGCCCGGCCACAACTTTCGGCTTGCTAAAAATGAGATATTTTGCCCCCGGACACAATGCGTTAACTTCGCATAATCTTGTTAAGTAAAGACGCCCGTTGGCCAGTACACGCATCGCGTTCATCTGACCGTGTCAAACGCCGACTCCGAACCCCGCAAAGCCGCCCACCGTTCTCCGCCCATCTTCTTCCAAAACACCCCCAGCCGCGCGCGCCGCCGACCAACCCCACCGTTGCGTTTCCGCGAATGGGCAAACGGCAGCACGCTCTTGCGCAGGAACTCGCGCGAAACCCGGCAGATCTGGCTGTGGCAGGGTTGACAGGGCGAGGGGTCGCGGGCGGTTGGCTCCCGACTTCCAGGGTGACTCACTCGCGCGACACCCCCAGCGGTGGGCGTGCACATCGGCGCCCACCTTTTTCTCCCCTCATCCCGTTCTCGCGCCCGTTTCATCCCTCTCGACGCGCAGCAAACTTCCAGCGACTTGTTTTGCCGCGCGGAATTAGAATAATTCGATGATACGTAACTGTTGCGGCCAGAGGCGCTCATTTGAATATCTGTATAATCGGAACGCCGTTGGGGCGGATCCAGAAAACGTCCGCGTCTGCGGCCGACACCTTTCCCGCGTCGCCCTTTGTCTTTTCCGGCGCCGGCCCGTGCGATCTTTCGACGCGCGGCCTCTTCCGCTAATCGACGTAAAAAGACACCGGGCCGAAGTGCGGCTTTTTTGCGCGCGGGCCACTTCCTACCTGCGAGCCAGCGACTGGTGGCGGGGTATGCTGATGAGAGCGGCGACGATGATGAAACGCCGGCTTCATTAGGGCGAGCTGCTGTGATGCTGCTGTGGCTTGGGTGTGTACGGGGTGCGGGCGGAAACGTGGCGTGGGAGGGAAAGGGTTGTGTTGGAGGAAATGTGTCGGCGCGCGGTCTAGGCGAGACGTGCGAAGGGGGGACACGGTTGTTTTTAACGTGATATAACGTATACGTATAACGTATAACGTATAACATATTACAACGGCGATGCTATGAAATACTACAGCGTTTGACTGAATTATGCAAAATGTAAATAATCTGCAGGTACTGGAGACCAAAGGATCGCATCACTATTCTAATAATAACTGCATTTATAACATAATTATTGCTACTCATTGCGAATATTTTGAATCTTCAGTAAAATCTCTTGTGCCGGTCACCGATGACCATGATGGCGGTCAAACTGTTAATACTTCGGTAGATGTGTTTAACCACTTGCGCTGGAAAGATGTGCCATGCACATCGTAATGCTTTTGTCACAGAATCGCAAACGACGTGATATGTATGTCGTCATGCGATTGTCACAGAGACAAAAACGACGTGCATGTATTTTATAATCAATGGATGCTCTACATTATCTTCAAAAAAACTATAAAAAGCCCTAGGTCGAAAATAATTGGTTGGAGGAAATATGTCGGCGCGAGGTCTAGGCGAGACGTGCGAAGGGGGGACACGGTTGTTTTTAACACTTTGACTGCCGGGTAGATTTTGCTGTATTAGAACGGCGATGCTGTGAAACACTGCAGCGTTTGACTAAATTATGCAAAATGTAAATAATCTGCAGGTATTAGAGACCAAAGGATCGCATCACTATTCTAATAATAACTGCATTTATAAAATAATTATTGATGCCCATTGCGAATATTTTCGATCCTCAGTAAAATCTCTTGCGCCGGTCACTGGTGACCATCACGGCACTAAAAGTGTTAATAATGGTGCAAGGAGAGCAAAATTTCTTTGAATAATATTTGATGGTTCTGCATTTTTTTATACGCGTTGAGACAAAGCCATTACTAACACAAATTGGTAAAATTAACAATGTGATTACCCAATTAACTATGTTGCCACTTATAAATCATTTCGTAGTAAAGAATTACATTAGTCTGTGGCAAAATAAAATTCCTTCACATTTGGGGTCTTCTACATATTCGCGTTACGTTTCCTATCTCATTTGTTTTCGACATTTTTCCCGAAGCATCTCTGTTTGAATCCATCCGAATGCTCGAGTTTGCTCCGATTTATAAAATAACTATTGCTACTCATTGCGAATATTTTGAATCTTCAGTAAAATCTCTTGCGCCGGTCACCGATGACCATGATGGCGGTCAAAGTGTTAATACTTCGGTAGATGTGTTTAACCACTTGCGCTGGAAAGATGTGCCATGCACGTCGTAATTCTCACAGAATCGCCAATGACGTGGTATGTACATCGTCATGCGATTGTCACAGAAACAAAAACGACGTGCATGTATTTTATAATCAATCGATGCTCTATATTCCCTTCAAAAAACTATAAAAAGTCCTAGGTCGAAAATAAATTAGTTTAGAAGATATAAATCTTTTTCCAATTTGGGAAGGAATGCTTTCAACCATAAGGGGTTGGTGTGATGGAGAAAGTGTGTCAGTCTCTTGTGCGGTGATCTGGGTATTTTACGCACGCCCACCATGTATGTTACGCTTAAAAGCTCTCAATATTGTAGTTATGACAACAATCGCAAAAAGTTAGTTGGTGTAGTAAACTCGCGTGTGATGCGGTTGATATGTTATGCAAAAACTCGCATTATACGAAAGTTTACTGTACAGTGATTGTGAGAAATCCGAAGATTGTTTATGAGAATAAGTAGATTACGTGTAAGACAGGTGATTTTCAAGTAATTGCATCAATAGATTATGGAATACCTGTCCAGCAAATATGAGCCGTTTATTTTGAGTGGCCTAATTCTATTTATCTTCAAATCGTGGTAAATAACATTTACTGATAAACATGAATTTGTACACGTAACCATGGTAACCGGAAAATATTGAAAAACGGAGTTAGGCCACTTTGAAAATAAACGGCTCATATATTATACGAGTCATCACAGAGATAGCCGAACATTTACTACTTCAAGTCGTGCAAAAATAATGATTTTTAGATGTTATGTTTTCGAACACAAGCGTCGTACGTGAAAAAAAATATTACACGCAAAAGAAAAAATATTTATAAATTTGGTTGTTTTTAAAAGAAGCATCGTACAAGGAAAAATATTATACATAGGAAACTTATTTAGGACACACTTTAGATGGTTTTTAACCATACCGTTAATTGATTCACACCCTGTGTATAGGCATGGGACTTTCACGGAGGTTTTGCTTTTCGGCGCAAGAAGATCCCTTATTACACGCAAAAGACAAAATATTTAAAAATTTGGTTGTTTTTAAAAGAAGCATCGTACAAGGAAAAATATTATACATAGGAAACTTATTTAGGACACACTTTTGATGGTTTTGAACCATACCGTTAATTGATTTACACCCTGTGTATAGGCATGGGACTTTCACGGAGGTTTTGCTTTTCGGCGCAAGAAGATCCCTTATTACACGCAAAAGACAAAATATTTAAAAATTTGGTTATTTTTAAAAAGAAGCATCGTACAAGGAAAAATATTATACATAGGAAACTTATTTAGGACACACTTTTGATGGTTTTTAACCATACCGTTAATTGATTTACACCCTGTGTATAGGCATGGGACTTTCACGGAGGTTTTGCTTTTCGGCACAAGAAGATCCCTTTCCGGACCAGAAGTGGTCGTTGTCGAGTTTCGAGTATCGCCCCCGGTAATTAGCTTCGCCGACCGTTTACAATTTCTTTCGACCGCGAGACCATTAGACGTTCGCTAATATACGTAAAATTGGGATCGTTACGGTGAATTATGCTGGTCTGTTCGTTTCGCTTTATTTATCGCGGCTATTCGCTAATGGCGCGGATGAGGAATTGTAGAAATTATGCTGTTCTAATGAAGCGGAGTGCAAATTAATTAGCCGACGCGTTGCTTTTCGCGCTATGTTGATGTAATAGTCGAAGTGACTTATTACGAATACGGTAACATCTGTGTTCAAAAGTTCCTTCGTTTTAAGCCGGCAAATAAGAATTCCCGGTACATCATAAATTAGCTTTATATGTATTTTTAACTATACGTTTCTTTAACCTAAACCTTTAAAAATTGACTGAATTTATTAAGAAATATAAAGCCCCTTTTTGGTTGAAAATGCTGACTATAGAACTTTATTACTGTAACTCAACACCTTAATCATTTAAGTAAATTACTGTAAGGTTCAAGTTAAACACATCGGCCAATTTAAAAACTTTTTTTTATTTATTATTTTTCTTATTCAATTAACTCACAATTTTCAAAGGTTTAATAAGAAACGTATCGCGTTTAATAGTTCGGTGTTTAGTATATCATCACTAGTTATCGTTAATATTAAATCAAACTCTTTGAGCGACATCTTATAATCAGGCACTTAAGAGTAATCACGGTAACGTCTGTGTTCAAAAGTTCCTTCGTTTTAAGCCGGCAAATAAGAATTCCCGGTACATCATAAATTAGCTTTATATGTATTTTTAACTATACGTTTCTTTAACCTAAACCTTTAAAAATTGACTGAATTTATTAAGAAATATAAAGCCCCTTTTTGGTTGAAAATGCTGACTATAGAACTTTATTACTGTAACTCAACACCTTAATCATTTAAGTAAATTACTGTAAGGTTCAAGTTAAACACATCGGCCAATTTAAAAACTTTTTTTTATTTATTATTTTTCTTATTCAATTAACTCACAATTTTCAAAGGTTTAATAAGAAACGTATCGCGTTTAATAGTTCGGTGTTTAGTATATCATCACTAGTTATCGTTAATATTAAATCAAACTCTTTGAGCGACATCTTATAATCAGGCACTTAAGAGTAATCACGGTAACGTCTGTGTTCAAAAGTTCCTTCGTTTTAAGCCGGCAAATAAGAATTCCCGGTACATCATAAATTAGCTTTATATGTATTTTTAACTATACGTTTCTTTAACCTAAACCGTTAAAAATTGACTGAATTTATTAAGAAATATAAAGCCCCCTTTTGGTTGAAAATGCTGACTATAGAACTTTATTACTGTAACTCAACACCTTAATCATTTAAGTAAATTACTGTAAGGTTCAAGTTAAACACATCGGCCAATTTAAAAACTCTTTTTTATTTATTATTTTTCTTATTCAATTAACTCACAATTTTCAAAGGTTTAATAAGAAACGTATCGCGTTTAATGGTTCGGTGTTTAGTATATCATCACTAGTTATCGTTAATATTAAATCAAACTCTTTGAGCGACATCTTATAATCAGCCACTTAAGAGTAATCACGGTAACGTCTGTGTTCAAAAGTTCCTTCGTTTTAAGCCGGCAAATAAGAATTCCCGGTACATCATACATTAGCTTTATATATATTTTTAACTATACGTTTCTTTAACCTAAACCGTTAAAAATTGACTGAATTTATTAAGAAATATAAAGCCCCCTTTTGGTTGAAAATGCTGACTATAGAACTTTATTACTGTAACTCAACACCTTAATCATTTAAGTAAATTACTGTAAGGTTCAAGTTAAACACATCGGCCAATTTAAAAACTTTTTTTTATTTATTATTTTTCTTATTCAATTAACTCACAATTTTCAAAGGTTTAATAAGAAACGTATCGCGTTTAATGGTTCGGTGTTTAGTATATCATCACTAGTTATCGTTAATATTAAATCAGACTCTTTGAGCGACATCTTATAATCAGCCACTTAAGAGTAATCACGGCAACGTCTGTGTTCAAAAGTTCCTTCGTTTTAAGCCGGCAAATAAGAATTCCCGGTACATCATAAATTAGCTTTATATGTATTTTTAACTATACGTTTCTTTAACCTAAACCGTTAAAAATTGACTGAATTTATTAAGAAATATAAAGCCCCTTTTTGGTTGAGAATGCTGACTATAGAACTTTATTACTGTAACTCAACACCTTAATCATTTAAGTAAATTACTGTAAGGTTCAAGTTAAACACATCGGCCAATTTAAAAACTTTTTTTTATTTATTATTTTTCTTATTCAATTAACTCACAATTTTCAAAGGTTTAATAAGAAACGTATCGCGTTTAATAGTTCGGTGTTTAGTATATCATCACTAGTTATCGTTAATATTAAATCAAACTCTTTGAGCGACATCTTATAATCAGCCACTTAAGAGTAATCAACGATTACATATCATGTTATTCCCGACTATGCATCCTCGTGAATAGGTTACCGTAATATTCGCTGAATTATTATCGGCGCAGATCGCCGCTGGTATAATTACCCATAATCCAAAGACCGACGTGCGACGTTAACGAGACACCGACTCACAGAGAGAAAACCGCATCCGTTAGGTAGAACCGGGAAGCAGTGTAATTTAAGTCGTCGACATGCAGCGGACATCGAAAATGCTTGAAACTCGTTGCCGGAGTCGTATGCTGATGAGGATGGCGACGATGATAAACGCCGTCACCTCATTAGAACTTGGACGCTTCTTGCGTACAGGTAATCGGAGCAAACTCGAGCATTCGAATGGATTCAAACAGAGACGCTTCGGGAAAAATGTCGAAAACAAATGAGACAGGAAACGTAACGCGAATATGTATTGGGTTGGAGGGAAAGTTCTGTCGTATTTTTAATAGGCAGGTAATTTTTCTTGTAAATAAAAAAAAACATCTGGCTACTGAGTCATTCGGATTTTTTTTTGTTTTTTTTTTTATAGCTGCTGTATAATATAAAAGGAGTCCTTTTTCACCGTTCATCATTTACTTGTGATATTTAAAGTGAAAAACATGTCAGTAAATAAAGTGCATTTATGACACTGCATTTTGTATGAATTCCAAAAAGGAAGCAACGCATCGGTTGCATGTAAAAATTTATGTGCGGTATTTGGAAAAGATATTGTAAATGTTCGTACTTGTCAAAGATGGTTTAGCAAATTTCGTTCCGGGGATTTGAGCCTCCAAGAAAGTGATCGATCTGGACGACCATCTCAGATCGATAATGATGTTTTACGATCCATGTTGGAAAATAATCCACATTTAACAAGTCGAGAAATTGCAGAAGAGTTTGGCATTCATCATACAACACATTAAATGTATTATGATTAATATTAAACACACATTTTTATAAATTAATTCAAATATTTTCTTTAAAATACGACAGAACTTTCCCTCCAACCCAATAGAAGACTCCAAATGTGAGAGAATTTGCTTTGGCCACAGACTAATGTAATTTTTTACTAGGAGAGGATTTATAAGTGGCAACATAGTTAATTGGGTAATCACATTGTTAATTTTGTCAATTTAAGTTATAATGGCTTTGTCTCAACGCGTATAAAAAGATGCAGAAGCATGAAATATTATTCAAAGAAATTTTGCCTTCCTTGAACCATTATTAAGCCGGATAATAAATATGTATAACCGTTGTTAATTTTGATATAGTAAAATGTATGCATGTGTCTGTATACCGGTAAAAATGTTTTTATTCATAAAATCTTCAGGAATGCGATTAATTGTTAAATTTGAATCATTAAAGAAACTTAATCGAACATTATATTTATCGGGGATTAATCGGTAAAATGAAGGTGTTTTTTTAAACAATTGTTTATTATACAACAAAAAAATATTTAGGATAAAGAAATTACAGTTTTTTAAAAGGGTTTAAAGATAAATTCACCGTGTGCTATTTCATAAAATAACATGATGATAACATGATTGATAAAAATGTTTTCCAACGATAGATTCATGGAACTCGATCGACTTTCACGCAGCTAGTATTATTCCAGTTGGCACTGGCGTGTTACCGGCCAACGGAGAAAAGCGTGTTCGTTCGCAAAAAGACGAACTTACTCACGCTCGCGGTTTCTGATTGATTTTAGTGAACGCGCTTTCTACTGACGCCCGCTATTCGATACGTTTCATGAAGATAACGACGTCTGCTCTCTCGCTGATTGCACCGGTATTGTCTCTGTCTTCGTCTTCATCCGTTGCTCCTTGAACCATTATTAACCCGGATAATAAATATGTATAACCGTTGTTAATTTTGATATAATAAAATGTATGCCTGTGGCTGTATACCGGTAAAAATATTATTATTCATAAAATCTTCAGGAATGCGATTAATTGTTAAATTTGAATCATTAAAGAAACTTAATCGAACAATATATTTATCGAGGAAGTAAAATGAAGGTAAACAATTGTTTATTATGCGTTTTTTGGTTTAAAGATGGCAAAACTAGGAAGGTGTGTTTACGTTTATATCTATCTAGACGTGTGCTTTGGGTATGTGGTATAGAGGTGTCGAAGTAAAGAATTTAGGCACGAAAACTTATCATTGTGAATTGCACGGTATGAATGCCTTGAACCGGATGTACCGAAATAAACTCCGCGGCCGATACGAGTTGAGAGAAATAAAAGAATGACACACTTTCAAAGTCCATCAGTTAACATCAATTCTGTTACTAATAGCGATTGTCCAAATTTATGGGAACTATTATTGCAAGTCGTAACATCAATACTACGAAAACGCAACACCAAAATAAAGAAACACATCAGCCATCATCGCTGCTATTATTAACAACGATATAGTGATACCCCAGTTATTATCAGCACCTCTAATACGCAACACCAAAATAAAGTATCTCAGCACATCGCAGTCGAGAAACCAATATCAAATACGACAAATTGTCTACAACGAGTTATGAAAGATACGTAATTGACACATTCTCTAAACACATCAGCCATGATCCCTGCTATTATTAACAACGATATATTGATACCCCAGTTATTATCAGCACTTCTAATACGCAACGCCAAAATAAAGTATCTCAGCACATCGCAGTCGAGAAACCAATATCAAATACGACAAATCGTCCACAACGAGTTATGAAAGATACGTAATTGACACATTCTCGAAACACATCAGCCATCATCGCTGCTATTATTAACAACAATATATTGATACCTCAGTTATTATCAGCATCTCTAATACGCAAAACCAAAATAAAGTATCTCAGCATATGGCAGTCGAGAAACCAATATCAAATACGACAAATCGTCCACAACGAGTTACGAAAGATACGTAATTGACACATTCTCGAAACACATCAGCCATCATCGCTGCTATTATTAACAACAATATATTGATACCCCAGTTATTATCAGTACTTCTAATACGCAACACCAAAATAAAGTATCTCAGCACATCGCAGTCGAGAAACCAATATCAAATACGACAAATGGTCCACAACGAGTTATGAAAGATACGTAATTGACACATTCTCGAAACACATCAGCCATCATCGCTGCTATTATTAACAACAATATATTGATACCGCAGTTATTATCAGCACTTCTAATACGCAACACCAAAATAAAGTATCTCAGCGCATCGCAGTCGAGAAACCAATATCAAATACGACAAATCGTCCACAACGTTTTATAAAAGATACGTAATTGACACATTCTCGAAACACATCAGCCATAATCGCTGCTATTATTAACAACAATATATTGATACCCCAGTTATTATCAGCATCTCTAATACGCAACGCCAAAATAAAGTATCTCAGCATATCGCAGTCGAGAAACCAATATCAAATACGACAAATCGCCCACAACGAGTTATGAAAGATACGTAATTGACACATTCTCGAAACACATCAGCCATCATCGCTGTTATTATTAACAACGATATATTGATACCTCAGTTATTATCAGCACCTCTAATACGCAATACCAAAATAAACTATCCCAGCACATCGTCACGAAGAACCTAATATCAAATACATGCCGCGAACAACGCGTTGCTCGAAACAAAAGATTCCTGCTCAAAGTCCATCAGCTACCGTCCGCCAGCCAATGACTCGGAGGCACGAAGAAACGTTTCCTCGGCGACTTATGAGTTAAGGGAGGGAAGGTCTTTCGCGAAAAAGCGACGGGTCGGCGTAGGCAAGCGTTCGCTGCCACGAAAGAAACCGTCTTGCAAGAAAGAAGCGTCGATCTCCCGGGTACTCCTCGTGCGAGGGCGAAACGCGAGAAGAATCGAGCGAGAATGAACACGAGCGAGAGAAAGAGAAAGGGAGCGAAGGACGGAGCCGACTCGAAGCCCGAGAACGAGAGAGACAGGCACAAAGGTTGGGGGCTCTTTTTTTCGCGAGAGCTGGCAATACCGCAGAGAGTCGTCGCGCGCGAATGTGTGCCTGGCTAAGGAATTCATCAGCTAAAGGTTGGCAAACGTGCACCACCATAAAACCGAGTGATTTACGCCCGACACTTTATGGGGCCCCGTCGGCCCAGACGCCCCGGCTTTGCGAATTTTTCGTCGATTTTCGGCGGCGAGCAGAAACCACGCGATTCTTACCCTGCGTTTCTGTTGCTGCGCGCGGAATAATGCGCTGATAATGGTAATGCGGGAGTAACGGCTGGCGTTGTCGCGGGATAACCGACGGAATGCACGCCATGACACTCGGCAAAGTCGCAAAGTCGCAAAGTAAAGTGCGCGGGCATACGTCTTCTGTATTAAAGTGCGGCACTAGGAAAAAGTGCGTTGATTGGTAAAATATGATGCGCATTGCATCGTTTTATGTCTGTACGGTGCGTCTGATCCCCTAAAAACACAGTAACAAAGCTACAGACACTTCAAAAACCGTATGCTACTCAGCGAAATTCTCTAGACATTGCCTCGATATTTTACGCGTAACAGCGGATTCATTACAAAATTACACCGACATGTCATGTCTCTGTACAGAAGAGGCTACGAAAAAATATTGATTCTAAATACGCGACATTACGGTATTTTATATCTGTTGAATACATCAGATGTCCTAAAAACCAGCGACCAAACTGCAGCCATTTTAAGAATCGCACATTTCTCGGCCGAATGCTCTAGTGCATTCTATACCACTAACACAAAATTACATCGACATGTCATGTCTCTGTACAGAAGAGTCTACGAAATAATATTGATTCGAAATACGCGACATTACGGTATTTTATATCTGTTAAATACATCAAATGCCCTAAAATCCACCGATCAAACTACAGCCATTTCAAGAATCGCACATTTCTCGGCAAAATCCTCTAGTGCATTCTATACTACTCGATACAAAATTACATCGACATGTCATGTCTCTGTATAGAAGAGGCTACGAAAAAATATTGATTCTAAACACGCGACATTACGATATTTTATATCTGTTGAATACATCAGATGTCCTAAAAACCAGCGACCAAACTGCAGCCATTTCAAGAATCGCACATTTTTCGGCCAAATCCTCTAGTGCATTCTATACTACTCGACACAAAATTACATCGACATGTCATGTCTCTGTACAGAAGAGGGTACGAAAAAATATTGATTCGAAATACGCGGCATTACGATATTTTATATCTGTTGAATACATGAGATGCTCTAAAAACCAGCGACCAAACTGCAGCCATTTCAAGAATCGCACATTTCTCGACCAAATCCTCTAGTGCATTCTATACTACTCAACACAAAATTACATCGACATGTCATGTCTCTGTACAGAAGAGGCTACGAAAAAATATTGATTCTAAATACGCGACATTACGATATTTTATATCTGTTGAATACATCAGATGTCCTAAAAACCAGCGACCAAACTACAGCCATTTCAAGAATCACACATTTCTCGGCCAAATCCTCTAGTGCATTCTATACTACTCAACACAAAATTACATCGACATGTCATGTCTCTGTACAGAAGAGGCTACGAAACAATATTGATTCTAAACACGCGACATTACGATATTTTATATCTGTTGAATACATCAGATGCCCTAAAAACCAGCGACCAAACTGCAGCCATTTTAAGAATCGCACATTTCTCAGCCAAATCCTCTAGGGCATTCTATACTACTCAACACAAAATTACATCGACATGTCATGTCTCTGTACAGAAGAGGCTACGAAAAAATATTGATTCTAAATACGCGACATTACGATATTTTATATCTGTTGAATACATGAGATGCTCTAAAAACCAGCGACCAAACTGCAGCCATTTTAAGAATCGCACATTTCTCGGCCAAATCCTCTAGTGCATTCTATACTACTCGACACAAAATTACATCGACATGTCATGTCTCTGTACAGAAGAGGCTATGAAAAAGTATTGATTCTAAACACGCGACATTACAATATTTTATATCTGTTAAATACATCAGACGCCCTAAAAACCAGCGACCAAACTGCAGCCATTTCAAGAATCGCACATTTCTCGGCCAAATTCTCTAGTGCATTCTATACCACTAACACAAAATTACATCGACATGTCATGTTTCTATACAGAACCATATGCACGGACTTGGCATTCGCTCAACGACATTACTTCCGACGAAATTACTTAGCCCTCAGGCTTAGCCCACTTTCGTCGTATCGACCATCGAAGATCGAACGACCGAACGTTTTTTGGCGTGAACTGTACGGCTATATTGTTTCGCTTCGGGCGAGACAGGGAGAACTATGGAAAAATCTGTTTCATTACACACGTACGTAACTTACGACGTGCTCTGGCGGCTTTGTGTGCGAGATTCTACGAGAACTTACACGCCGTGAGAGGACTGGGCAGTGAGTCCATCTTGCATCCTCTGTCTCCTCGTCCTTATACGCTTCCCTTCGTCGAGTTTCTACGTCTCGCGTCTTGTACTCGTGAGCTCGCGGACTGTCCTTCTTTCTCGGTCGTTCTCGCTTGCAGACACTCAGAGACTGGGTAACCGGAGAACACTGAGGGACGAGCAGAGATCGTCGATCGGTGTCTCTTCGTCTTCTACTTGCGCTTTTTTCGGACTTTTACTCGCCGGATTCCGTCTTTCACGAGTTCTGTTGCTGCAGTGAGTTCCTTATTGGAAGAGACGCATAGAAGCTGGTCATTTGAGGGAACGTGGTTAAATGTATTGAAGGGCGATTCAATTGATTATGAACGGGTGAGATGTGAAAACAACCGTTTGTGTAAAGTATGCGATAAACCGAGGGGGTTGGAATTAGAATAGGAATAAGATTAAAATATGTGTGTCCTAAATTTATTTTAGGTTTGGAAAATAAACTTTCGGTGTTCGCGTCGCGATGGATAAGTTTGGAAATTTATAAACGGAAAGATGAATGTTTGCATGTAGCGTGAATGCGTGAAAAGATGCGTGGAAGCTGGTAATTTGAGGGAACGTGGTCAAACATATTAAAGGGCGATTCAATTTATTATGAACGTGTGAGATGTGAAAACAATCGTTTGTGTAAAGTATGCGATAAACCGAGGGGGTTGGAATTAGAATAGGAATAAGATTAAAATATGTGTGTCGTAAATTTATTTTAGGTTTGGAAAATAAACTTTCGGTTTTCGCGTTACGATGGATAAGTTTGGAAATTTATAAACGGAAAGATGAATGTTTGCATGTAGTGTGAATGCGTGAAAAGATGCGTGGAAGCTGGTAATTTGAGGGAACGTGGTCAAATATATTAAAGGGCGATTCAATTTATTATGAACGTGGGAGATGTGAAAACAACCGTTTGTGTAAAGAATGCGATAAACCGAGGGGGTTGGAATTAGAATAGGAATAAGATTAAAATATGTGTGTCGTAAATTTATTTTAGGTTTGGAAAATAAACTTTCGGTGTTCGCGTTGCGATGGATAAGTTTGGAAATTTATAAACGGAAAGATGAATGTTTGCATATAGTGTGAATACGTGAAAAGATGCGTGGAAGCTGGTAATTTGAGGGAACATGGTCAAATATATTAAAGGGCGATTCAATTTATTATGAACGTGGGAGATGTGAAAACAACCGTTTGTGTAAAGTATGCGATAAACCGAGGGGGTTGGAATTAGAATAGGAATAAGATTAAAATATGTGTATCGTAAATTTATTTTAAGTTTGGAAAATAAACTTTCGGTGTTCGCGTCGCGATGGATAAGTTTGGAAATTTATAAACGGAAAGATGAATCTTTGCATATAGTGGGAATACGTGAAAAGATGCGTGGAAGCTGGTAATTTGAGGGAACATGGTCAAATATATGAAAGGGCGATTCAATTTATTATGAACTTGGGAGATGTGAAAACAACCGTTTGTGTAAAGTACGCGATAAACCGAGGGGGTTGGAATTAGAATAAGAATAAGATTAAAATATGTGTAGCGTGAAATTATTTCAGGTTTGGAAAATAAACTTTCGGTGTTCGCGTTGCGATGGATAAGTTTGGAAATTTATAAACGGAAAGATGAATGTTTGCATATAGTGGGAATACGTGAAAAGATCCGTGGAAGCTGGTAATTTGAGGGAACGTGGTAAAATATATTAAAGGGCGATTCAATTTATTATGAACGTGGGAGATGTGAAAACAACCGTTTGTGTAAAGTACGCGATAAACCGGGGGGGGGGGGGGGGGGGGTTGGGATTAGAATAGGAATAAGATGAAAATATGTGTGTCGTGAAATTTATTTTAGGTTTGGAAAATATAACTTTCGGTGTTCGCGTTGCGATGGATAAGTTTGGAAATTTATAAACGGAAAGATGAATGTTTGCATATAGTGGGAATACGTGAAAAGATGCATGGAAGCTGGTAATTTGAGGGAACGTGGTCAAATATATTAAAGGGCGATCCAATTTATTATGAACTTGGGAGATGTGAAAACGACCGTTTGTGTAAAGTACGCGATAAACCGAGGGGGTTGGAATTAGAATAAGAATGAGATGAAAATATGTGTAGCGTTAAATTATTTCAGGTTTGGAAAATAAACTTTCGGTGTTCGCGCTGCGATGGATACGTTTGGAAATTTATAAACGGAAAGATGAATGTTCGCATATAGTGTGAATACGTGAAAAGGTGCATGGAAGCTGGTAATTTGAGGGAACATGGTGAAATATATTAAAGGGCGATTCAATTTATTATGAACGTAGGAGATGTGAAAACGACCGTTTGTGTAAAGTATGCGATAAACGGAGGGGGTTGGAATTAGAATAAGAATGAGATGAAAATATGTGTGTCGTAAATTTATTTTAGGTTTGGAAAATAAACTTTCGGTGTTCGCGTTGCGATGGATAAGTTTGGAAATTTATAAACGGAAAGATGAATGTTTGCATATAGTGTGAATACGTGAAAAGATGCATGGAAGCTGGTAATTTGAGGAAACGTGGTCAAATATATGAAAGGGCGATTCAATTTATTATGAACGTGTGAGATGTGAAAACAACCGTTTGTGTAAAGAATGCGATAAACCGAGGGGGTTGGAATTATAATAAGAATGAGATGAAAATACGTGTATCTTAAAATTATTTCAGGATTGGAAAATAAACTTTCGGTGTTCGCGTTGCGATGGATAAGTTTGGAAATTTATAAACGGAAAGATGAATGTTTGCATATAGTGTGAATACGTGAAAAGATGCGTGGAAGCTGGTAATTTGAGGGAACGTGGTCAAATATATTAAAGGGCGATTCAATTTATTATGAACGTGTGAGATGTAAAAACAATCGTTTGTGTAAAAAATGCGATAAACCGAGGGGGTTGGAATTAGAATAGGAATAAGATTAAAATATGTGGGTCGTAAATTTATTTTAGGTTTGAAAAATAAACATTCGGTGTTCGCGTTGCGATGGATAAGTTTGGAAATTTATAAACGAAAAGATGAATGTTTGCATGTAGTGTGAATGCGTGAAAAGATGCATGAAAGCTGGTCATTTGAGGGAACATGGTCAAATATATTAAAGGGCGATTCAATTTATTATGAACGTGGGAGATGTGAAAACAATCGTTTGTGTAAAGTATGCAATAAACCGAGGAGGTTGGAATTAGAATAAGAATGAGATGAAAATATGTGTAGCGTGAAATTATTTTAGGTTTGGAAATATAACTTTCGGTGTTCGCGTTGCGATGGATAAGTTTGGAAATTTAAAAACGGAAAGATGAATGTTTGCATATAGTGGGAATACGTGAAAAGATGCATAGAAGCTGGTAATTTGAGGGAATATGGTCAAATATATTAAAGGGCAATTCAATTTATTATGAACGTGTGAGATGTGAAAACAATCGTTTGTGTAAAGTATGCGATAAACCGAGGGGGTTGGAATTAGAATAAGAATAAGATGAAAATATGTGTGTCGTAATTTATTTTAGGTTTGGAAAATAAACTTTCGGTGTTCGCGTTGTGATGGATAAGTTTGGAAATTTATAAACGGAAAGATGAATGTTTGCATATCGTGTGAATACGTGAAAAGATGCGTGGAAGCTGGTAATTCAAATACAATAAGTTGAAATGCGGTTAAATTGACTATGTGCTGGGTAGATATATTTTTGATATTTGCATTGCAATGGCTGAATTCACGAATTTCTATACAGGAAAATTAATATTTGCATAAATTGAGAATACGTGGAGAGATACATGGAAATGGTAATAAGTTTAAGACATTTGTATAAAATGTGAATACGGGTACTCATAATATGATTATGTATTTACGCAATGTAATTTTGCCCTTCCGGCAGGACAACAGAAAATTTACCTATGCCAATTTGTACCTCAATACTTCACTTATACACCTGATTACATACAAATTCTAATTTACTTCAATCTCTTTTCAGGACATCCACGCTGGCGCCATTTGCAGTACTACGAAACGGTGAGTCTCTTTTCTCCATTTCTCATTACATTCTCCCATCAAAACATTCACATCCACTTTAGACGTCTTCTCCCCTAAAGCGCGTACCACTTCGCCACTTTTCTTCCAACCACCAAAAAAATCTAAAAACCCCAACATTTAAACGTCGCGTCCCCGTTCTTCCACAAATCAGTCCGCTCGTCGCTCTCGTCCACTATTTTTTCCGAATATCTCTTCTTCCCTTCCCTTCGCGCCGTTATTTCTGTTCACACACCGTGAACGATTTTCACACGTGCGACTCGGGGTGGAAAATGGGTCTTGGCCAGGTTAATTGGTCGGTTTAGGCGTTCTTCTCTTGACGCTCCGGACCCTCGACAATCGTCGACAGTCGTGCCTGTCAAAACATCCTCGAGTTCTCGGGTCCATTGTGCGCGGCGATTTCTGGAAAAAGGCGAATCGCCGAGAAAGGCGCCGAGGGGGGTCCACAGGGGTCCAGTGGGTCAGCGTCCGTCTTGGGGAGGACAGTTTGCATCGAGAGGGGTCGTCGCAAAGGTCAACGCGTTAACGGCTCAATTTCACAGGCCCGACGTGCCACTGGCCGGCACGCACGAATTTTCACGTTCTAAAGTTGGGGAACAGGTGCCAGTGTGTTCGCGGGATAAAATGCACGTTGGCTTCAAAAGACGGCCCATGCGGCAATTTTTTTCTGGGAGATGGATGCGGGACGTTGCTATATTCGGGGTGCATCTGAGTTTTTTGGGTGTAACAGTTTGTTATATTGTAATGTCAAAGGTGGTGTTAAATTGGTAATAACTTATATGGTAATTTTGTATGGTAGAATTTAATTAGGATAAAGGATAAAATGAATGGGGTTGGAAATGGTAAGGTACTCGAGTGTATTACGCAGAGTGGTAGAGAATAATTATGAGAAATGTCTGACAGTTGGACGGTTTTCATATTATCATCAGGGTATTTGGTGTCATACGTGTGGTCATGGTGTTGGGAATTGTTGCCAATTTTGGCGTGCGACTTTTTTTTCAAGCCTCTTTTAATTCTCCTTTATTACACGCAAGAAACAAATTGAATGATGAACTTTTAGTCGACGGCGGTAAAGAAACGCGTTTTCATTTCGCGTTTTTCCCGATTTTTTCATCTGTTTTCAGTCATATCTCGGAAACTATTTGGAATTTTTCAACGCGGTTGCGATTTTTCTGAGTCTCTTTGTACCCCCTTTCATTTGTCACAATAACAAATCGGTCGATAGAGTTTTCAGTTTTGACCGCGTTTTCAGGCTCGTTTTTCACGATTTTTCCACACATTTTTGCCGATATCTCCGGGACTATTGCGAATTTCGGGCTGCGCCTTGCATTTTTTCGAGTCATTTTGGACCCCCTTTGATGTGTTAAAAGGGTAACAAAATCGGTGACCCATCATTTTTTCGCAAAAATGGCAAGGGTATACCTTAAGAGATTCTTCAAGGCTTTGTCACGAATAAACTAGTGATCGAAACCTATAAGTAATACAGGTTTTCTTAAAGCTCTTTGGACGTACTTTCACGTGGGACTAATCGCGATCAGCAATTTTGAAAAACAATTCCTTTCGCTTTCTTAAAATCGTCATATCTCGGAAACCATGAAGAGTTCAGCGCGCGGAAAGTGGTCTATCTTCAGGGCAAATTACCTTCTATCGAATGGTATCGGTCCGAAACAAAAAAAAAAATTTGACATTTTTCGCCTATTTTCGCGTATTTGCAGCTTGTTTTTCTTATTTTTTCTCTTTATTTTTGCTCATAACTCGTGAACTATTGCAAATTTTGAGGCACCGTTTGAAAATTTTCGAGTCTCTGCCGACCCTCTCTCATTTCATATAGGTGAGCAAGTCAAATGATTTACTTTCAGTTGGTGGTTGTTAAAAAACCTGTGTTTTTCTTATGTTTTTCATAAATTTCTTATTTCTGATTGTACCGTTCTAAGTTATATACTTTGGTATATAAATAGCCCAATTAAATTAGTCCACTTAAAATCCCACGTGTAAATGTTTATTTTCTACATAGCTCACCACCGTGCCTGTGGTACCTTTCCCTAAGCATAGAAAAAAGTGAGGAATCTTTCGCGAAGGGTCAATTTTCGATTTCGCAAGCGGTCCGATGAAATATTAACAGTACATTATTTACATTGGGAAACATAAAATAAACATATAATAATTAAATGATAGTCGCGCCATTCAAAAAAGTTCCCACAGCACTTGCGTCTAACATTTTTTGGACATCTCCTTCATTGAAACGATGATTTGTCGGAGAGTTTTTGGAAGATTTTGCAGGGATGTTGCTGAATTATCATCGTCGCAGATGGACGATACCAACGTCTTTAAGGAATGCCGGTCGGTTCTTTTAACGTTTGATTAGGCATCGTTCACAAAATCTCTCCAATTTTTCCATATTAACAGTACATATATTAACATAATGCATACACATAATACATAAAAATATAATAATTAAATGAAATCGCGCCATTCAACACGGACATGAAAAGCCACAGCAATATAACATTTTTGAGATTTCTCGAAACGATCAAAGCAACAGCCGCGTCGTTCGTTATTCTTGTGCTTTGGTCAGGAACATGAATTATCATCGTCCAGATACGTGACGATACCAACGTCTTTAACAGGCTAGGAAGATGTACATTGTCAGTCGGTTCTTTTAACTTTCGATTAGTCGCAAGTCGCTCACAAAATACTGCCCAATTTTTCCATATTAACAGTACATATATTTACATAATGCATACACATAATACATAAATATATAATAATTAAATGAAATCGCGCCATTAAGCACGGACACATTCTTTTCCACAGCACTTGCGTTTAACATTTTTCGCCAACATCCCTCCTTCATTCCGAAACGATCAAAGGAACAGCCGCGTCGTTCGTTATTCTTCCGTGCTTTGGTCAGGAACAATTCCCGTTTCGCTGAATTATCATCGTCGCAGATACGTGACGATACCAACGTCTTTAACAGGCTAGGAAGATGTACATTGTCAGTCGGTTCTTTTAACTTTCGATTAGTCGCAAGTCGCTCACAAAATACTGCCCAATTTTTCCATATTAACAGTACATATATTTGCATAATGCATACACATAATACATAAATATATAATAATTAAATGAAATCGCGCCATTCAACACGGACACATTCTTTCCCACAGCACTTGCGTCTAACATTTTTCGCCAACATCCCTCCTTCATTCCGAAACGATCAAAGCAACAGCCGCGTCGTTCGTTATTCTTCCGTGCTTTGGTCAGGAACAATTCCCGTTTCGCTGAATTATCATCGTCGCACCGCATCTCGCCATGATTCACCGTCACGAACTCTGGCCGAGCCTTGCTCGCGATCATCGTTCGCTATCATCCATTCTCCGATCCGATAATTAAGTATTTAAGTCGGTCTCTATACTCGACCCCCTCTTTGGTTCACTGGTGCGACGTGAAAGTTCACGACGATCGTGCCGCATAAAGGCACACTCGCTTCGACTGCAGACTGCTCGGGCAGAAATGTTTGAGTGCATCGATACGGAATGAAAGTTCACCGACGTTGAGGCTCTGAAGAGCACATCTTAGGCATCTTAGGCATTTTAGGTATTTTGGGCATTTTAGGCATTTTAGGCATTTTGGGCATTTTAGGCATTTTGAGCATTTTAGTCATTACAGGCATTTTAAGCATTTTGGGCATTTTAGGTATTTTAGGAGTTTTAGACATTTTAGAAATTTTAGACACATTAGGCGCATTAGACATTTTAGGCGTTTTAAATATTTTAGACAATGTCATGTGTGTATTTAGGTAATATCATTTAATATAATATGCGGGGTGCCATGTTACTTTCAACCTTATTTATAATAATGTACTATTACTATACTTAGTACTATTAGTACTATTGGTAATCTGACGTAAGTTTTACTTCAACGTCTCTACATGTTTCGGGATAGTTCAAATAAAAGTTCTCAAGCGTTTTCTGTTTTAACCAAGAAAGGGCTTATTACGCATTATTAATATTATTCTGAAAATGTCTCTGACGTTCACATTCATTGTAAGGTAATTTGCGATTTCAAAACATTGTACACTGGAATTCATACAACACACCAACACATCGCGTAAGAATTCTTCTTTTCTCACATGCTTCACGTCAATACCGTAGTATTTCTGCATGCATCGATTTTGCCATCTTCCCCTCAAGAAAGGGCTCATTACGCACTATTAATATTACTCTGAAAAGGTCTCTGACGTTCAAATTCATTGTAAGGTAATTTGCGATTTCAAAACATTGTACACTGGAATTCATTCAACACACCAATACATCGCGTAAGAATTCTTCTTTTCTCACATGCTTCACGTCAATACCGTAGTATTTCTGTATGCATCGATTTTGCCATCTTCCTCTCAAGAAAGGGCTCATTGCACACTATTAATATTACTCTGAAAAGGTCTCTGACGTTCAAATTCATTGTAAGGTAATTTGCGATTTCAAAACATTGTACACTGGAATTCATACAACACACCAACACATCGCGTAAGAATTCTTCTTTTCTCACATGCTTCACGTCAATACCGTAGTATTTCTGCATGCATCGATTTTGCCATATTCCCCTCAAGAAAGGGCTCATTACACACTATTAATATTACTCTGAAAAGGTCTCTGACGTTCAGATTCATTGTAAGGTAATTTGCCATTTCAAAACATTGTACAATGGAATTCATACAACACACCAACACATTGCGTAAGAATTCTTCTTTTCTCACATGCTTCACGTCAATATCGTAGTATTTCTGCATGCATCGATTTTGCCATCTTCCTCTCAAGAAAGGGCTCATTACGCACTATTAATATTACTCTGAAAAGGTCTCTGACGTTCACATTCATTGTAAGGTAATTTGCGATTTCAAAACATTGTACACTGGAATTCATACAACACACCAATATATCGCGTAAAAATTCTTCTTTTCTCACATGCTTCACGTCAATACCGTAGTATTTCTGCATTCATCGATTTTGCCATCTTCCCCTCATTTTTTCCTGTCCACCTATACCAATACACCGCCCTACAAACGTGCTGCGCGAATAACTAAACTCCTGCCACGTAAAAATGTCGAGTACATCGATCCGTCATGAAACGGCTGCGCGCCGGTGGATCAAAGTTCGCCGACGTTCAGGCATTAAAGAGCGCATTGCGCCGTAAATGCGACCGTTCGACTTCCCCTCCCCCGCCTCCGCCCCTCCCTCGCCCGTCTTCGTCCACCCCCGCGCGGCAAGACGTAACGGGTAGCGCATAACGTAAGGAAATTACGAGGGATTAAAATGATAAGGAGCGCGTACGAGCACTGCCGACCAATAAAAGGTCGTTGACGTCCCGGTGAAGTATATGCTACGTGCTCCGTGCATGTACACGCGTGTCGGAGGGTGTCAGTGAGTGGAAGTCTTCGCATGTGCCGCTCACATTTGAATGGAGCGCCGTGCGGACATGGGGTTGCACGGTGTGTGAGTGCGGGTGGTGGACGGTGTGCAATCGTGGATGTTGCCGATAAACACGCACCGATATGCGTTATGTGCCGATTATATAGGGTGTCAGGTGGCGCATGTCGAATTATGGGATGACCGGTTAAACGGAAGAATGTTAGACAATTGGCTCGAGTAATGACCTGTGGATTTGGGGGTTTCATGTTCTATGCGGATTTTTTGACGATTTTTCATGGTTTGTAACTGGGGCACTGGGACACTGCATTTAGTTTTGTGAAAATTCAGTACATTGAGTTACTCTGTAATTCGTAGGGAGACGTACTCGTTTGTAAAGACGTCGAAACTAAGAAACATGAATTAACTTCTATTTGTAAGATGATTCGAATCTTTTAACTAAGCTAGATTTATGGGAGCTGTCAATTTATTGAATTTCAGATTTCATGAGCAAAATTTCAGAAGCTATTGCCATTATATTCTAGTAACGTTTGATGTCTTTTGTTAATGCACCGATACGAATATACATCTAAATTCATTTTCTAATTCTATATCTTCCTATATATTTCTGTATATTTCTTAGTAACTTCAGCGTTATGGATATTGCAATAATAATTATTATACAAATGCATAAATAACTTTTACCAATATTTGAAAATAGATTTAATTCGAACCTTTGAAATATCACAATGAATATTATAATAATAGTTATTATATAAACCACATAATATCTGTATAAATCTCGTTGGCAAACGTCTCTGAAAATTCAAACACAATTTTCGCCTCTATAGTTTCTTTGTGGTCACATCGGTACATTTCCCGCAGTGCGTTAAGTGAACCCTGTATAGGCACTGTATATATTCGAATCTTTGAAATATCACAATGAATATTATAATAACAATTATTATATAAACCACATAATATCTGTATAAATCCCGTTGGCAAACGTCTCTGAAATTTCAAACACAATTTTCTCCTCCATAGTTTCTTCGTGGTCGCATCAATACATTTCCCCGCATGAGTTATTAAGTGGCCCGTACTCAGTGCGTTAAGTGACTCACCCTGTATAGGCACTGTATATAATTCGAATCTTTGAAATATCACAATGAATATTATAATAACAATTATTATATAAACCACATAATATCTGTATAAATCCCGTTGGCAAACGTCTCTGAAATTTCAAACACAATTTTCTCCTCCATAGTTTCTTCGTGGTCGCATCAATACATTTCCCCGCATGAGTTATTAAGTGGCCCATACTCAGTGCGTTAAGTGACTCACCCTGTATAGGCACTGTATATAATTCGAATCTTTGAAATATCACAATGAATATTATAATAATAGTTATTATCTAAACCGCATAATATCTGTGTAAATCCCGTGGGCAAACGTCTCTGAAATTTCAAACACAATTTTCTCCTCCATAGTTCCTTCGTGGTCGCATCAATACATTTCCCCGCATGAGTTATTAAGTGGCCCGTACTCAGTGCGTTAAGTGACTCACCCTGTATAGGCACTGTATATAATTCGAATCTTTGAAATATCACAATGAATATTATAATAACAATTATTATATAAACCACATAATATCTGTATAAATCCCGTTGGCAAACGTCTCTGAAATTTCAAACACAATTTTCTCCTCCATAGTTTCTTCGTGGTCGCATCAATACATTTCCCCGCATGAGTTATTAAGTGGCCCATACTCAGTGCGTTAAGTGACTCACCCTGTATAGGCACTGTATATAATTCGAATCTTTGAAATATCACAATGAATATTATAATAATAGTTATTATCTAAACCGCATAATATCTGTGTAAATCCCGTGGGCAAACGTCTCTGAAATTTCAAACACAATTTTCTCCTCCATAGTTCCTTCGTGGTCGCATCAATACATTTCCCCGCATGAGTTATTAAGTGGCCCATACTCAGTGCGTTAAGTGACTCACCCTGTATAGGCACTGTATATAATTCGAATCTTTGAAATATCACAATGAATATTATAATAATAGTTATTATATAAACCACATAATATCTGTATAAATCCCGTGGGCAAACGTCTCTGAAAATTCAAACACAATTTTCTCCTCCATAGTTTCTTTGTTGTCGCTTCGATACATTTCCCCGCATGAGTTATTAAGTGGCCCGTACTCAGTGCTTTAACACTAGAACTACCGACAATTCAGCAAACCTACTTCTACCAAAACCAGTCAAAATGACTGGTCTTAAAAAAATATTTAATAATAGAATATTTTTAAATTTGTTGCTTCATTACTTTCTTACAAAAGGAAATCCATGTTTTATGTAATACATTTTTGGTATTATTAACTTATTTAATGAGTTAGGATTATCCCTTACGCATTAGTAAACACAATGCTCCTCGCGCATGGTTTCGTCTGCAGCAATTTCATTTTATGATTCTAGTAAAATACTTTCATTAGAATCTTCAGAACTTGAAAACACTCGAACACATCTACTTTTACGTAAATTCGAATTATTTTCACATTCGCTTTCTGAAGATTTCTGAACATATTCTTTGTCTAAGTCATCATTGTCACTTCTGTCACTATCAACAAGATTATCGTGAATACCCCACGATTCAATTTCATTTTCTTCTGGTTCATTTTCACAGTCATAAAGTTCATCATCTTCTATATCAGAGCATTCCATTGGTATATCATTCAATTTTTGCAATACTTCACAAGTTTTCAATCGCTTTGCCATTTTCAGGGCTTAGAAAGACTAGAACAAAACTATTTATTATAAAAATGAGTATATAATATTTGTATTTATTTTCTCATCTTACACTAATTGAAATAATATGTCGTATACTAAATATATTGTTATATGAACAAGAGCATGATGGTCTTCCAGCGGCTGTTATA
Organism: Cryptocheilus praepositus; assembly: GCA_033815515.1. Classification (NCBI taxonomy): domain Eukaryota; kingdom Metazoa; phylum Arthropoda; class Insecta; order Hymenoptera; family Pompilidae; genus Cryptocheilus; species Cryptocheilus praepositus. The sequence goes on from JAWWQZ010000190.1 coordinate 2,470,166, forward strand.
AACGCACTGATTGAATGCAGTAACTTCTCTATTTGATCGTTGTTTTTACAATGTTGCCTGATATAATACTGTGATGTGGCAAGAGAGCAAATTCCAAAACAAAACAATAACACATTCCTAACAGAATCTTCAAATGTTTTACGACTTCAGATCTAAATGAACGCCTTAATAAATACCAGTCAAAATAACTGCTGTTGGTATAAGTAACCATAGTATCAATTTATTTTGATTCAGAATAAATAAAACATTTAAAAAATATATTTTACCATTTCTTTAGTTATCATCGCAAAAGTCATTACACCATTTCGGAAAAAAATGTAACATAAAGTAGAAATATTTAAATAAAATTGTAAAACCAGTCAAAATGACTGGTGCGGTAGTTCTAGTGTTAAGTGACTCACCCTGTATAGGTACTGTATACGCACTGTATACGCACGGTGCAATGTATAAACGCTTGCCCGTGCATGCGGAGAGACACGATGCGTGGCATGGCACACGCATTACATCGGTGCTTTCGTACTGGCCGCCCATTGTTTCGTCGACTTCTCAATTAAATGCCCTACGCACCCACGTCCACCGCTACCTCCGTCTTTCTCTCTTGCCTCCTCCTTTTACTTCACGCGTTTCCTGGTCCTTTTGCGATTCCTGTACTCTACTCGCACGTTTTAATTCCCGGTTGTATTACAGCGTGTCTCCTATTGAAGTTGATGCCTGTATTTTGCCTCTAGAAGTGCATTTCGTTGTAATCGACCGGTTTATTTGAGGAAAGGGAACCCATGAATTTGTGATACTTACTATTTCTGGCAAACGTAACATGTATTGCAAGCGTAAGTGAAACTGGGGCAAAATTAAAAGCAGAAAATTAAGCTGACATTACTTGTCTACGTCTTATATCGTCCTCTATCATTACAATATTAACATCTTAAAATACACACACACATCTACATTTATTATATTCCATCACTTAACTTACCAAGCCTCAAAAAACACGCACGTTACCTAAAATTCACACAATTTCATCAACAACCGCCCTGTCACAATTATCTCTCTCTAATATACTTTAGGATCAACATCAACCAATTCATAAACTTCCGTCTATCGTTTCTTTATATGCCTTCCTCTTCCTCCAACCGTTGAAACTTGAGCTGACATTATCTTCCTACATCTTCTACCATTCTATCACTTAACTACCAAAGCCTCCAGAAACACATACACACCGCGTTCCCGCGCAACATCACAGAATCTACCTAAAATACCTTAGCGTGAACGTCAAGCAACCCATAAACTTCCGCGTCTCGTTTCTTCATATTCCGCTCATACCTTCTTCTTCCTCCAGCGTCGATCGTTCTTTGATTCGTCGTTCTCGCGATACCTTCCTCTTCCATCGCCGATCAGCCTTCCGTCTCTATCAAAGTCCTTCTTCTTCTCTCTCGAGGCTCACTCGCCCGCACGTATCCGTGAATGGACGTCGATTCCGGGAATTTAAAAACGGGAAGGAATTTGTTGCGGGGAGCGGGAGAGTCGTGAATGCGTCGATGAAGGAGCGTGCGCGACGAAAGGAGAGAGACGGAGAGAGAGAAAGGCGTAAGACTTGAAAGAGATACGACGAGCCGTGATGTAGGCAGCAAGACACGTGGTGGGTGTGAGCTACTGGTATTTTATTGTTTGCCGGTGTGTGATTTGTGGTGTTGTTGTGTTGTCGTGCGACGACGTGTGAGCTGCCTGTTAGGCATGTATATGGATATTCATACAGGGTGTCGGGTAATATGGTAGGCGCAAGTTTCTCAATTTTTGGTTGTCAGTGGAAAAAGAAATGGCGTGGAATATTTCGATTGCAGGATATGTACTGCCGTAAGAGATTTTAACACTTGGCATGCGGGCAACGTATTTTTACGTTTCTTGTAGTCTGTCACTGGAGCGCGGGTCATGTAAAAATACGTATTTAGTTGATTTGGTGTTGTTAGTGGATATCCACCACAAATCTACTAAATACATATAATTACATAAATGTGTGACATTATATGCGTGAAACGTATGCGTTGCTAGCAACGCTATTGCAGGTATTTTTTTTTTTTATTAGTTCTGATTGTTGAGTTACTCGATTTTTTGCTGTATATTATTTCGTCTTCAATCGAATTCTTAGCTCCAGAACGTGTTTCATCAATTTGAAGCTTGATTTTTTATTATTGATTACAAAATTGATCAAATGAGTCGTTGTGACAAAGATAGTGATGAAGAAATATGCACTGACAAATTATCGGACTTTTCGTATGATAGTCATGGAAAACTTTAAAAATCGCTTATTTTTATGATTTCGTGAAAAAATATCGTTTGTTTTTTGTTAAATAATCATAGAGTATATATTTAAGTGTGAAATGCAAAAAAAGTTTCGCATTCATAAAAACGAAGTAGTTTTCGATTTACAGCGATTTTTCTGAATAACCAAACTTCCGCGCGATTCAAGAAAAAACGCCAGTGGAAAAAGAAATTCGGCGGCGAAGTATGCCCGCATGCCAAGTGTTAATTAAAACGTATTTGCGCTGAAACGTATGCATCGTTAGAAAACTATTCAGTAGAGGCATTTGTAAATTTTACTTATTACTACTGTGTTCTGCGATTACATATAAGCAGTATATTTCACGTGTATATAGATATTCATCGAGGGTGTCGGATAATATGGTAGGCGCAAGTTTCTCAATTTTTGGTTGTCGGTGGAAAATAAATGGTGCGGAGAATTTTGATTACAGGATAGGTACTGCGGTAAGAGGTTTGAATTAAGACGTATTTGCGCTGAAACGTATGCTTCGTTAGAAAATTATTCAATACAGGCATTTGTAAATTTTACTTATTACTACTGTGTTCTGCGATTACGTGTGAGCAGTATATTTCACATGTATATAGATATTCATCGAGGATGTCGGATAATATGGTAGGCGCAAATTTCTCAATTTTTGGTTGTCGGTGGAAAAAGAAATGACGCGGAACATTTCGATTGCAGAATAGATACTGCTGTAAGAAGTTTGAATTAAGACGTATTTGCAATGAAACGTATGCATCGTTAGAAAAGTATTCAAAACAGGCATTTGTAAATTTTACTTATTACTACTGTGTTGTGCGATTACATGTGAGTAGTATATTTTACGTGTATATAAACATTCATCGAGGGTGTCGGGTAATATGGTAGGCGCAAGTTTCTCAATTTTTGGTTGTCGGTGGAAAAAAAATAGCGCGTAGCATTTCGATTGCAGGATAGATACTGCCGTAAGAGATTTGAATTAAGACGTATTTGCGCTGAAACGTATGCATCGTTAGAAAACTATTCAATACAGGCATTTGTAAATTTTACTTATTACTACTGTGTTCTGCGATTACGTGTGAGCAGTATATTTCACCTGTATATGGATATTCATACAGGGTGTCGGGTAATATGGTAGGTGCAAGTTCCAGAATTTTTGGTTGTCGGTGGAAAAAGAATGGTGCGGAACATTTCGATCGCAGGATAGATACTGCCGTAAGAGGTTTGAATTAAGACGTATTTGCGCTGAAACGTATGCATCGTTAGAAAACTATTCAACACAGGTATTTGTAAATTTTATTTTATACTACTGCGTTCTGCGATTACATGTGAGCAGTATATTTCACGTGTATATAGATATTCATTGAGGGTGTCGGATAATATGGTAGGTGGAAGTTCCTGAATTTTTGGTTGTCGGTGGAAAAAAAATAGCGCGGAACATTTCGATTGCAGGATAGATACTGCCGTAAGAGATTTGAATTAAGACGTATTTGCGCTGAAACGTATGCATCGTTAGAAAACTATTCAATACAGGCATTTGTAAATTTTACTTATTACTACTGTGTTCTGCGATTACATGTGAGCAGTATATTTCACGTGTATATATGTAGATATTCATCGAGGATGTCGGGTAATATGGTAGGCGCAAGTTTCTCAATTTTTGGTTGTCGGTGGAAAATAAATGGCGCGTAACATTTCGATCGCAGGATAGATACTGCCGTAAAAGATTTGAATTAAGACGTTTTTGCGCTGAAACGTATGCATCGTTAGGAAACTATTCAATACATGCATTTGTAAATTTTACTTATTACAACTGTGTTCTGCGATTACGTGTGATATTTGACTTGTATATGGATATTCATACAGGGTGTCGGGTAATATGGTAGGCGCAAGTTTCTCAATTTTTGGTTGTCGGTGGAAAAAGAAATGGCGCGGAACATTTCGATTGCAGGATAGATACTGCCGTAAGAGGTTTGAATTAAGACGTATTTGCGCTGAAACGTATGCATCGTTAGAAAACTATTCAATACAGGCATTTGTAAATTTTACTTATTACTACTGTGTTCTGCGATTACGTGTGAGCAGTATATTTCGCGTGTATATAGATATTCATACAAAGTGTTGGATAGTATGATAGACGTAATTATGCGATTTATTGGTTATAGCTAGAAAAAAAGTCGAATAGTATTCCGAATTAATTACAGACTTATATTTATTATTGATTATCCGTGGTAGATGTACGTATGCGTGATATGGCATACTATATAAATGGAATGCAATTCAGAATTAGCAGGAAACATGAGAATTTGCAATTTTAAAAAAAGCCTTCTGTAATTTATGATGAAGAACGTAAAACCATATTTTTCTTCTATTTTATTATGTCCATATGCACGTATGTACGACTGCAGGAAGCATCTATGACTCACATTCAGACAGAACAACGTCGTTGACTCTTCATTGGATCATCATTTAATTGTATTATTAATTGGTGGCTCGTGGATGATTAATCGTTAGTTACTGTCGGTCGTTATCCGGGAAGCGTCGGCACGATTTGTCCCATTTTCCGCTCATCTAGCCAATTTGTACGTCTTATTACTTCTGAATAATGAAACTATAGAATTGTGATTGACTACGCAGACATTCGCGTAGATGTCAACTTTTACGAAAAGAAAGCAAAGATTGCGGGGTAAATCTGACGGTGATACTTGACACAATAATTACATATATTGCACCGACTGTTCTTGTAGTTAATACGGCACATACACTTAATGTAGCAGTCTGTTGATTGAAATCTGACAAAGCTAAATTTGCCATATTTTACGAAGTATTAATAATTTATATTCTCACGACAACCGCCGCTTACGAATGCAGCTACCGCGTAACTTTTATTTTTAATAGTTTTATTAAAGTTGAATATGCAAATTCACCTGTCATATTAATGTTACGTTTATATTTGTTCATTGCGATAACAAAACACACATTTTCATTTTCATCTGTCAACATTTACTATTACATATCTCCCAAATAATACAAGGCACACATTTTTACCTGTCGCAACTTAAAGCGGTATCAATTAAAAAAAGTTGCAATTGGCCACCTCAAATGCTTACCATGGTAACTAACTTCTCATCGACCAATTAAAATGTCCAAACTATTTCTATTAGACGTCAGCTAAAAAGCACAAAACACAAAAGCGAATTAAAACAAACCGCCCAGAACGAATACGTATTTGCAAACTCCATCACTTACCGGCCGTAATTAACGATTCGCCGACGTCGTATCAGGCGAGCGTACGTCACCGCGCGAAATTTGCACTTTATCGCTTGTACGTCCTCTCCTCACCCACACATGGCGAATCTCGGCTAATCGTGATTTTCGAAATTAATTAACGGCATTTTCACGCGCGCCAGAATATAAAACCGAATTGTGTGCGCCGATGGGACTGACGCAATTGCTGCTTTCAAGTTGAAAATCAATGCGATGGGCAATTGTGGGGTAGCCATTATTTATTTTGTTTATAAAATATTTATTTATTTATAAATTTTGTTATAAAATTTATTTATGATAAATTTAAAACTTAAATATAGTTTTTATAAAGTCTTAATTTATTATTATAAATTAATTTAAAAAAAAACAGATTAAATTATAAGATTTTAAAAGTTTATGTTATAAATGATTTTACGTCACATAATCGCGCGTTAATTAGATAATTTAACTTAAAAATAACGCTTGACGTCTATTATTCTTTAGTTCAAAATAATCAAATAGAAATTTATTTAAAATTCTAGTCTTATTAATCATTATTATTATCTATGAAATTTTTATTGAAGAATAATAAGAATTAACGTGATTGCTAAATATTTAAAGAGTAATATTTATTTTACTGAGATTAAAGTATTTAAGAATAGTTGTTGTTGTAAAAAATGTAATTACAGCTAAAAAAGATTTAAAGTAAAATTAAATATTTAATTTAAGTTAGCTAAACACAATGAATATAAAATATTTAATAAGAGTTAGGGGCTTAAATTAAACTAAACTCTTAACTTTTCTCTAAGCTTTAGTAATCATCACTTTATTAACTTAAGTATAACAGAATGTTTTTTCTTTCCTTAAAGACACCATCCTTAATATCAGAGTTTTTAAATGTTGGCGGGGTAGGAGACTGTAAATTTATCAGGGGTTTGCGTTCGAGCGTTAATGTTAGTGATCGGGTGTTCAGCTGTATGAATTTGATGATGCCAAATGATTAACGTTAGTTATGTCAATACAACTTTTGACTTTTTTGATAAAACTTTAATGACGAATTTTTTGATATTTGCGAATTCAGCATTAATTTGATGATGCCAAATGATTAACGTTAGTTATGTCAATAAAACTTTTGACTTTTTTGATAACAGCAATTTAATAAGGACTTTTCCAATCTTACGAATTTCCCGTTTGAACGTTAATATTTGCGAACTCAGTCGCATTAATTTGATAGTGTCAAATGATTAACATTACTTGCATTCGGTAGGAACGATTCCCGTAAATTTTTCAATTTTCCATTCGAGCGTTAACATACGCATATGTATATTTAACAGTACCAATTTTCTAACGATACATTTTCGCTGTTATTTGAATAATTCTCTTATTATGTAGTAAGTAAATCAGTTCTACGGTCACTTTGTATCTGAATAGTTACAATTAATTTTTTATCTAAGTATCAGTTACACATCACACAATTTCAGCTCCAGTTTACCATAAACCTTGCAAAATATTCATACTTACACCAAATCCACGAATCATACAGGCTTCATCATTTCCAAAATTCCAATATTTCTCCCGTCAACTTACAAAATTCCGATATTATCACCTTTATTTACTTTTCTTCCCGCTCATAAAATTCGTTCAACTTACTTCGCTTCATCTTACAAAATTCCAATATTGTCACACTATATTACTTTTCCAACACGTCAAAGCAGCTTCAATAATTTGCCAATCGACCTCTCGACATACTTGCATGCGTATCATGCCCATCACTACACACCCTCGTTCTTCCCTTCATCCTCCTCTCCCTTCATGAGCAACACACGTGTACCTGCCACCAATAACATCCGATCGTGTGCGCTCCCTTAAAGAAAGTACCCTTCTTACTTGTCGTTACCCTCCCACGTGATTTACGGAGATGAATTTATAGTCTCATTCGCGAGTGGGGGAAGGCTGTTACGTGAGCCGGGCCCTTCGGATATTCAGCGCTGATCTGTTATCGCGACGAGCGCAGAAAAAGGCGGACGGAATGGTGGCGATCTGAATTAGCTCTTTCAGGAGGGACGAAGTTCTTTTGCATTTGCGGGAAACGAACTATGTTGGCCGCTCGTGGGAGTTTCGAAACGGCACTGGCTGTTTTGCTGGCGGAAAAATACGCGAGTAAGTAGGTAGAATGCACAACGCAAAACGCAAGTGAAATGGGGTATTTGCATTTTTAATTGTTGTGTCGCTGGTGGAATTTACCGTTACGAAAAATGTGTGAACTTTCAAGGAAATGCATAATGTAGTGTGTCAGAAAATATTTTGCGACTATGTACCGGTGGAAATTTGTGATTTAATTCGACAGCATAATTTGCATTGTATATTTATTACGCCTTTGTTGATGGGGAAACACGCGAGTAAATAGGTAGAATGCACACTTTGTTGGCGCTCTGTGAAATAGGGTATTTGCGTTTTTAATTGTTGTGTCGCTGATGGAATTTACCCTTACGTAAAATGTGTGAAGTTTCAAGAAAATGCATAATGTAGGGTATCAGAAAAGATTTTGCGGCTATGTACCGGTGGAAATTATGATTTAATTCGATAGCATAATTTGCATTGTATATTTATTGCGCCTTTTCTGGCGGAGAGACACGTGAGCAAGTGGGTAGAACGCATGTTTTGTTGGCGCTCTGTAAAATAGGGTATTTGCGTTTTTAATTGTTGTGTCGCTGGTGGAATTTACCGTTACGAAAAATGTGTGAACTTTCAAGGAAATGCATAATGTAGTGTGTCAGAAAATATTTTGCGGCTATGTACCGGTGGAAATTTGTGATTTAATTCGACAGCATAATTTGCATTGTATATTTATTGCGCCTCTTCTGGCGAAGAGACTCGTTAGCAAAAGGGTAGAATGCATATTTTCTTGGCACTGTGTAAAATGGAGTATTTGCGTTTTTAATTGTTGAGTCGTTGGTGGAATTTACGCTCAAATTTACAAGGAAACGCGTGATATAGTATAACAGAAAATATCTTACGGCTAGGTATCGGAGAAAATTTGCGCACTTAATTCGACTGCATAATTTGCGTTGTGCATTTGTTGCAGTTTTGTTGGTAGAGACATACGCGAGCAAGTGGGTAGAATGCATACTTTGTTGGCGCTCTGTGAAATAGGGTATTTGCGTTTTTAATTGTTGTGTCGCTGGTGGAATTTACCGTTACGTAAAATGTGTGAAGTTTTAAAGAAATACATAATGTAGTGTGTCAGAAAATATTTTGCGGCTATGTACCGGTGGAAATTTGTGATTTAATTCGACAGCATAATTTGCATTGTATAATTATTGCGCCTTTGCTGGCGAAGAGACACGTGAGCAAGTGGGTAGAATGCATATTTTGTTGGCGCTGTGTAAAATGGAGTATTTGCGTTTTTAATTGTTGAGTCGTTGGTGGAATTTACGCGGAAATTTACAAGGAAACGCGTAATATAGTATAACAGAAAATATCTTACGGCTAGGTATCGGAGAAAATTTGCGCACTTAATTCGACTGCATAATTTGCGTTGTGCATTTGTTGCAGTTTTGTTGGTAGAGACATACGCGAGCAAGTGGGTAGAATGCATACTTTGTTGGCGCTCTGTGAAATAGGGTATTTGCGTTTTTAATTGTTGTGTCGCTGGTGGTATTTACCGTTGCGTAAAATGTGTGAAGTTTTAAAGAAATACATAATGTAGTGTGTCAGAAAATATTTTGCGGCTATGTACCGGTGGAAATTTGTGATTTAATTCGACAGCATAATTTGCATTGTATAATTATTGCGCCTTTGCTGGCGAAGAGACACGTGAGCAAGTGGGTAGAATGCATATTTTGTTGGCGCTGTGTAAAATGGAGTTTTTGCGTTTTTAATTGTTGAGTCGTTGGTGGAATTTACGCGGAAATTTAAAAGGAAACGCGTAATATAGTATAACAGAAAATATCTTACGGCTAGGTATCGGAGAAAAATTGCGCATTTAATTCGACTGCATAATTTGCGTTGTGCATTTGTTGCAGTTTTGTTGGTAGAGACATACGCGAGCAAGTGGGTAGATGGCATATTTTGTTGGCGCTGTGTAAAATGGAGTATTTGCGTTTTTAATTGTTGAGTCGTTGGTGGAATTTACGCGGAAATTTACAAGGAAACGCGTAATATAGTATAACAGAAAATATCTTACGGCTAGGTATCGGAGAAAATTTGCGCACTTAATTCGACTGCATAATTTGCGTTGTGCATTTGTTGCAGTTTTGTTGGTAGAGACATACGCGAGCAAGTGGGTAGAGTGCATATTTTGTTGGCGCTGTGTGAAATGGAGTACTTGCGTTCTTATCGGTTGTGTCGCCGGTAGAATTTACCGTTACGCAGATTGCGTGAACTTGCAAGGAGGTGTGTAACGTGATATGACGGAAAATACTTTGTGGCTGTGTATCGGTTAAGATTTTGTGCATTTAAACAATTACGTGGACTGTGTTCGTTGAATGGCGTTCTTCCGATTGACAACTTCACTTTTCAAATTTTCAATCTATTTCACGTCCAATGGTCTCTTCAGAAATCAACATTTGTATTTTAATTTTGTTATTACGCACGTAGAGAAATTATGTGTATGTACGTATATGGGACTTTAATTTAATTTCAGTTAGTAGATTATATCTTGTCGTATAACATTACAGAGCTATAATTTAACATTATAATATTTTCTTCAAATTACCAAGTTCGCACATTATACAAGTATCCCTATTTTTGCACTTGGGATAAAAATAATTAGGTTCGATAACTTGTCCTTCTCAACTTTATTTTCGTTGCATTACATAATTCGACTTTATAGACACTATTGTGTTTGTTTTATAATCGTTTCTGCGGGTTATTTGGAAATTCTAGTATTCGAACCAACTGCGAGTATTGCCTATAACATTTCCAATCTTATTCAGGACACCGCTGACGCATGAAGAAAAACACTCATGACGCAAGTTACCGTAAATATGTATTTAAAATTTTACGATTCAGATTACAATAACCGCGTTACCGAGAACGGCGCGCATTTCAAACAGCAGTGAGTAAGGACGTTGTTATAATTACGGCAATTATGCCATTCTGGAAAACGGGCCGTAATTACCATGAAGGCAACGAATTAAAGCCGGACACAGAGTTCTTTGTAAAGACATCCGGATATCGACTTCAATGAAATTCGCTGCGCTTTCGAATACCGCAATAATAAATCGTTAAATCGTCAAATACCATACTTTATGACATTAAATGACGTCGTTTATGAGCGCATACAATCCAGGTAACGGTAATTATGCATTGCAATAACTGAATTCAACCGGAAATCTATAAATCTGTATAATCATTATTAATGTGTTGCATACGTTGATTACGTAAAACATTTCTTTATGCCCTTGTCAAGTAGGTTAAGACCGTCTTAGTATTTTCCAATTATATCGAAACATTTAATTTTTAGTACTTAGATTCCTGCGTTTATCTTAGTTTTTCTTATACGTCGATAAAAGTCGATAAAAGTCCCGATCGTAAACAACGCACTAGGCAATAAATGTATAGATCTAAAATTGCATTCACATACAATTGCTCTCTGCCTTCCAGCTTTGTTTCCGTACACGACTCAATAACACTGTCGAGTCTCATAATAGCACCCATCATAAACCATACACTGGCCAATAAATTAACCTGTTGAACGTTTATGTCGATTATATTCGTCATTTCCATAGTGTATGATTACCGCATATGACGGATACGTTCGCTTCGTAGATATTCTTATAAATTCCATTGAATATGATCATAAGATATAAATATGAATACATCGAGGCTCACTAAGAGCTGCAAGAATTATATAACTTATGTTACTTTGTGTCCGAGTGAAAAGAAGGTGTTAGTGTATATATATAGTGTATATATTACATATATTTGTTAGCGACCGAATTATGTCGTTTTAATATGTCTACATATATAGACATTCTCTGTTCAACGTGGAAATATTCAACAGGTCAATAAATCGAATATCAACTACATTAACTCTTAACACTCACTTATACACTGTATATTAACTTATCGTGGTACCACATAATTAACTTGAATACGTTAATACTTTGACTACCACGGTGGTCACCCATGACAGGCGTAAAATATTCTACTATAAATGCAAAAAAATCGACATGAAGCCTATTTGTAATCTAGTGAAAGCAATTGATATTGGAACGGTGCTTCAATTATTTGGCTTCTAACAACACTTGCGTTACCTTCATTTTACACGATTTAATTATACTCTGTAGTATTTTATCGCATCGCGGTTCTAGCATAGCAAAATACGCTTGGCGTTCAAAGTGTTAAGAATACTTTTTTATCAATTGCTGTTCACCACTTATCGAAACGTGCGGGTGATATTTACAAACATATCTTGGAACGGAAGATATAATATTTGGTCTCTATTAATCATAATACCTCGAATTCAAGATAGAATTCCTACATTAACCATGAATATATCATGACACAAATATTACCAATCATTACATTCATTCAGAAAAATAAGTGACTATCAATGGGGAATGAAAATGGTAAACAGGAATTTATGAACCGAACTTTGTCAGTACACTTTATCAAACATATCTTGGAACGGAAGATATAATATTTGGTCTCTATTAAAAGAAATCGTACAAAAAATATTCGAAAATTTTATGAATATATCATGACATATAATAACCAATTTTTACGATTCATTCAGAAAAATAAGTTTTTTATGCGGAATGAAAATGGTAAACAGGAAAAAAACCGAACTTTGAAAATACATCAATAATTTATGAATAGATGAGAGAATACTTTCAATTAAATTAAATAATTAAATAGAATTCCTAAAGAAATGAATAGATCATGAAAAATATTACCGATCATTACATTCATTCAGAAAAATACATATACATGGAGAATGAAAATGTTAAACAGGAATTTTGCTGAACTTTGTCGTACACTTTATCAAACGCATATCTTCGGAAGATATAAATTGGTCTGAAAATCGCTTTCGTCGAATTCAAAATAGAATTTCTACATTGACCATGAATATATTTTGACACAAATATTCAAATCATTACATTCATTTGTGACTATCGATGGTCAAACTGGTCAATTGAACTTGTAAACTTTATCAAACGATAGTGAGAACGGAAGATATAATATTTGGTCTCTATTAATTAATACGTCTTTTCAAGATTGGTATCTATTTTAATGAATATATCGTGACACAATTTTTACCAATCATTACATTCATTCAGAAAAATATATTTTATCAATGCTGTAATGAAAATGGTAAACAGGAATTTATGTCCGAACTTTGTCATAATTTATCAAACATATTGGAACGGAAGATATAATATTTGGTCTCTATTAATCATCTCGAATTCAAGATAGATTATCGCTACATTAACCATGAATATATCATGACACAAATATTACCAATCATTACATTCATTCAGAAAAATAAGTGACTATCAATGGGGAATGAAAATGGTAAACAGGAATTTATGAACCGAACTTTGTCAGTACACTTTATCAAACATAATTAGAACGGAAGATATATATTTCGTCTCTATTAATCATGTATATGTACATTGATAGAATTCCTACATTAAACATGAATATATCATGACACAAATATTACCAATCATTACATTCATTAAAAATAAATGACTATCAAAAAATGAAAATAAAATCGGAATTTATGAACCGAACTTTGTCAGTACACTTTATCAAACATATCTTGGAACGGAAGATATAATATTTGGTCTCTATTAATCATAATACCTCGAATTCAAGATAGAATTCCTACATTAACCATGAATATATCATGACACAAATATTACCAATCATTACATTCATTCAGAAAAATAAGTGACTATCAATGGGGAATGAAAATGGTAAACAGGAATTTATGAACCGAACTTTGTCAGTACACTTTATCAAACAAAAGTCCGTATTAAAAACCGTCTATCGCACCGAACTCTGCTCCAAACAGTTCACATGCCCTCGTTCCGAGAACAATCTCTCAGAAACTCGGCATCTTGCCGGGTAGCAAATCCTCTTACGCCTGTTGCTCTTCGTTATCTTAAATCACGCACCTCGGGAACCTAGTACAACTCGCTAATCGACGTAGCACAACGAGATCGAACAACGTTCGACTCTTTCTCTCGATAATTCTCACGCTTCCGAGAAGTTTCCACTTTCTCGGCGTACATACACACTCGCCTGCAATTCCGCGATAAGCTGCGATTCGCGCCGTGGGAATCGATTTAGCGCTCGTTACGACGAGATCGCGCATACCGCGAGTACGTGCGCGTACTTGCCTATGTGTGTGTGAGTGTATATGCGAGTGCACGTCGGTTGGCAGGAGGAACTGTGCCGACGGACGTAGGTGTATATACTAGTGTTGGGCATGATACACGCGCAAGTACGTCAGTTAGTCATAGGAGAAGTATCTTTGTGGGTGTGTGAAATTTCAAGGGTGTATGGACTAGTATGTATATAAATTAATCGTAGGAAAAGTATTTTTGCGGATCTCTGAAAGTTGGAGGGTGTATGTACTAGTATATTAAGTAATCATAGGAAAAGTATTTTTGCGGATCTCTGAAATTTGGAGGGTATATGTACTAGTATATCAATTATTCATAGGAAAAGTATTTTTGCGGATCTGTGAAATTTGGAGTATATGGTAGGATATCAATTATTGTATTTTTGCGGACTGTGAAATTTAGTATATCAAGTCAATCATCAGGAAAAGTATTTTTGCGAATGTGTGAAACTTCGAGGGTATATGGACTAGTATGTTTGAAATTTGGAGGGTATATGTACTAGTATATCAATTATTCATAGGAAAAGTATTTTTGCGGATCTGTGAAATTTGGAGGGTGTATATTCTATTACGTCAATTAGTCATTGGAAAAGTATTTTTGCGAATGTGTGAAACTTCGAGGGTATATGCACTAGTATGTCAGTTGTTCACAGGGAAAGGGTTTCTTGCGGATGTTTGACATTTGGAGGGTGTATATTCTATTACGTCAATTAGTCATTGGAAAAGTATTTTTGCGAATGTGTGAAACTTCGAGGGTATATGCACTAGTATGTCAGTTGGTCACAGGGAAAGGGTTTCCTGCGGATGTTTGAAATTTGGAGGGTGTATGTACTAGTATGTATATAAATTAATCGTAGGAAAAGTATTTTTGCGGATCTCTGAAATTTGGAGGGTGTATATTCTATTACGTCAATTAGTCATTGGAAAAGTAGTTTTGCGAATGTGTGAAATTTGGAGGGTATTTGCACTAGTATATCAATTATTCATAGGAAAAGTATTTTTGCGGATCTGTGAAATTTGGAGGGTGTATATTCTATTACGTCAATTAGTCATTGGAAAAGTAGTTTTGCGAATGTGTGAAACTTCGAGGGTATGTGCACTAGTATGTCAGTTGGTTACAGGGAAAGGGTTTCTTGCGGATGTTTGAAATTTGGAGGGTGTATATTCTATTACGTCAATTAGTCATTGGAAAAGTATTTTTGCGAATGTGTGAAACTTCGAGGGTATGTGCACTAGCATATCAGTTGGTCACAGGGAAAGGGTTTCTTGCGGATGTTTGAAATTTCGAAGGTGTATATACTAGAATGGCAATTAGTCACAGGAATAGTATTTTTGCGAATGTGTGAAATTTGGAAAGTACGTACCCTAGCATGTCAATTAGCCATCAACGAGAATTATTTCCGAATGACAACAAGCGAAACTAGAATTATGGGGATTTCAGTGCATAAAATTCGGATCGGGTTGTGGTCGGATTGACTCGGTAATTACGAACTCGCAGGTATTGTGAAATTCAGTATTAAGCAGAACGGACGATTCAACGTACCACACTCCTTTATGAGTGTTATTGCCGAGAAACGCGTTAATGCATAGGTCATAGTGTCGTTATGCAAATTTCATGTACAGTTTCAAATTGCATCATTTTCGGCCAGACTCTACCGGCGACTCACATATTACCCAGTATAACGGAACATCTAAATTGCCACAGGTACATACCTTCTCGGCGTAACAAATATTTATTTTACTTCCACCTTAAAATCAGCAAACGCATATTACATTACAACTCCCTTATATTCTATCACATTACAAGATCGCGCGCTAGCATAATGCACGCACTTGCTCCACTTAACGCTTTCAAACACTACCCGCGTACCACCTCGCACACTAGCAATTTCACACCGACGTCTGCCTTTTCGCATTGCTCAAAACCTGGCGAGCCTTCTCACAATGCATTAGTCCCATCGCTAGTGTATACGTATTCGCGAGCACGTGTGAGCGCGCGTTCCCGGCCGAGTATCGACTCGTTGCTCCGGTATCGATTGTTTGCCGAGTCAGGTCGAGGGATATCCCGTTTCCACGAGACACATAATACTCGCATACCGACGGGCCTCCGCTTATTCCGCGGCCCGACCGCTCTCCCCGCGCCTTCTACCCCGAGCCTGCACCCTGTACCCCACGCATCCCAGGAAAGCAACATTTCACGGCGACGAATGCAAGAAAAATGGGTGACGTTTTTACGCGACGCGTATTTCATTCCGCGCGCGGTCGGGTTTGCTCGCGGCGCCGTGGATAGAGCTGGCCTCGTCTAGGAGGGAAGCGTGTGTTGTTCGCGGATGAGTGTAAAGCCACCGGACCGCGATTCAGAGAGCGATTATAGTACATGGAAGATTTTGTCAGCGATCACTGAGAGTTGGTATGGGGGCGATGCTTTGAAGTGTCGATTGTATTGCGGTAATCGATTTAATTTGCGGTTAAAACTGTTGCGCGCGTTTATCGAAAATTATGATTAACACGTTGGCTGCCGTGGAGGTCACCGGTGACCAGCGCAAGAGATTTGACTGAAGATCGGAAATATTCGCAATGGGTAGTAATAATTATTTTATAAATGCAGTTATTGTTAGAATAGTGATGCGATTCTTTGGTCTCCAATACTTGCACGTTATTTACATTTTGCATAATTCAGTCAAACGCTGTAGTGATTTAATTTAGCATGCGCGCGTCTAATACGGCAAAATACGCACGGCAGTCAACGTGTTAAATCATGGTGAAGTTTGAAGTGTCTATTTGGTAGAATATTTTACGCGACACGTATTTTATTCCGCGCGCGGTCGGGTTTGTTCGCGGATGAGTGTGAAGCCACCAGACCGCGATTCAAAGAGCAATTATAGTAGGTGGAAGATTTTGTCAGCGATCTCTGAGAATTGCTATGGGGGCGATTTGTTGGTGTCGATTGTATTGCGGTAATCGGTAAGAACGGTGATCGATTTAATTTGCGGCTAAAATTGTTGCGCGCGTTTCTCGAAAATGATGATTAAATCATGGTGAAGTTTGAAGTGTCTATTCGGTAGAATATTTTCATTAACACTTTGACTGCCGTGCATATTTTACTATATTAAAACCGTAACTTGATGAAGTACTACAGAATATGATTGAATTGTGCAAAATGAAAATAATGCGAAGGCATCGGAGAACAAAGAATTTAAACACTATCTAATATTAATTGCATTTACAAAATCATAAATGCTACCGATTGGGTATTTTTTGAATTTTTCGTGAGCCCTTTGGCGCCGGTCACCGATGACCACCATGGCAGTCAAAGTGTTAATAACAGTTGCTAGTATGAAGATTTTGTCTACAATTGCTGAGAATTTGTATGAGGACGATTCGTTAGTGTTGATTGTACAGTAGCGGGAATATTGCGGTAAGAACGGTGATCAGTTTAATTTGGGATAAAAACAGTTACACGTATTTTCAGAAAATTATGGTAAACCGGCGGGAAACTCTGAAGTGTCAATTTTCGAAAATTTATTCAGGATAATTTTCGAGATTTATTTATTCACATCGATCAAGTTGCCCTCGTGACAAGGTATAAGTCCGAATCGTACGATATGAGAAAATCCCTGAAGTGCTACAATCAAATTGACACAAAGCCAGAAATGTCATTTCCCTTTATTTCTTGCATAGGCCCCATCATCCAAGTATTAACTGTACGCCATGTGGGACTATTGAAACCCACCGGTCAAACCTATACCATTCCTCCTCTGCTTTGTAGTCTACTTGCTCCATCGTATTGTCACCACCACCAACTTCAAAGCCAATCCCGAAACCTCGTCCACAAACAATACAAAATTTACCGCGAACACGCTCCTTTCTTTCTATCCAGCAACACACCTCCCGCTTCCCGCAGCAATAACTGTACTCTCCCTCAATAACCGCTCCCTTCTCGAAATGCTAATTCTCCCACTTTACCGAAATCTCCGAACACGCATCTCGTTAGGCAGGAGCAAACGACCTGGCCTCTCCACGCACTTCCAACTAATCACCCGCCGCCGCGCTTCCTGGTTCACGAAAGAGTCATATTCGATTTGAAAGAGAATCTTTGAAACTAATTAGAAGCTCTCGCCTTCGTCCGGCAGCGGCAAGTTAAAGCAAAGTCACCACTTATTATTCCGCCTGCCGCGAGGAAACGCGAGACACGTCAACGTGCTGCCCAGAAACAGACAGAGACACTCGCCGCGGGAGCGCGAAAAAAAGCGAGCGAATGTGCTCGAAGCGTAGATTTTCGCCCGCAGCGAATCGGACCGTTAGAAATCTTTTTTGGATCGCGAATTCGGATGTGCTTTTTTACGTTCATTATCCGTAACGATCGTCATTAGGCGGGCCCGCCGCGAATGGCAGTCGATCATTATATCCTCTCCGGCCGCTCGCCGCGATTGAGGATGTAATTATTGGTTTAATTCTCTAACGCCTTTTACGCGGGCAAACATGCGCGGCGCTGCGGAATGTTTCAATTCTTACGGCTGACTTCTGACGGGCCTCGGTGTTTCTTTGAAGCGTTATTAACTGCTCGCGGACTCAGGTGTTTTTTCAGGCAATGCCAGGTCGAGGCGGACTGCTTCGGAGCGGATGGTAGAAAGTAGATGATTTTTGGTGGAAACGCGCGTTGCTGGAGAATAACGCTGCGCAGGGCATTTTTCGTTTTTTAGGTTGACGGCGATTTTGAAGTTAGATGTTAGGAGTGTGTCAGGCAATATTGCATTTGGTTCTGTGATAATGCGGAATATTTCATGCGATCTGCATCGAGGCGGACTGCTTCGGAACGGATGGTAGAAAGTAGATGATTTTTGGTGGAAACGCGCGTTGCTGGAGAATAATGTTGCGCAGGGCATTTTTCGTTTTTTTAGGTTGACGGCAATTTTGAAATTAGATGTTAGGAGTGTGTCAGGCAGTATTACATTTGTTTCTGTGATTATGCGGAATATTTCATGCGATCTGCATCGAGGCGGACTGCTTCGGAACGGATGGTAGAAAGTAGATGATTTTTGGTGGAAACGCGCGTTGCTGGAGAATAACGCTGCGCAGGGCATTTTTCGTTTTTTAGGTTGACCGCGATTATGAAGTTAGATGTTAGGAGTGTGTCAGGCAATATTGCATTTGTTTCTGTGATAATGCGGAATATTTCATGCGATCTGCATCGAGGCGGACTGCTTCGGAACGGATGGTAGAAAGTAGATGATTTTTGGTGGAAACGCGCGTTGCTGGAGAATAACGTTGCGCAGGGCATTTTTCGTTTTTTAGGTTGACCGCGATTTTGAAGTCAGATGTTAGGAGTGTGTCAGGCAATATTACATTTCTTTCTGTGATAATGCGGAATATTTCATGCGATCTGCATCGAGGCGGACTGCTTCGGAACGGATGGTAGAAAGTAGATGATTTTTGGTGGAAACGCGCGTTGCTGGAGAATAAAGTTGCACAGGGCATTTTTCGTTTTTTAGGTTGACCGCGATTTTGAGGTCAGATGTTAGGAGTGTGTCAGGCAATATTACATTTGTTTCTGCGATAATGCGGAATATTTCATGCGATCTGCATCGAGGCGGACTGCTTCGGAACGGATGGTAGAAAGTAAATGATTTTTGGTGGAAACACGCGTTGCTGGAGAATAATGTTGCGCAGGGCATTTTTCGTTTTTTTAGGTTGACCGCGATTTTGAAGTCAGATGTTAGGAGTGTGTCAGGCAATATTGCATTTGTTTCTGTGATAATGCGGAATATTTTATGCGATCTGTATCGAGGCGGACTGCTTCGGAACGGATGGTAGAAAGTAGATGATTTTTGGTGGAAACGCGCGTTGCTGGAGAATAACGCTGCGCAGGGCATTTTTCGTTTTTTAGGTTGACGGCAATTTTGAAGTTAGATGTTAGGAGTGTGTCAGGCAATGTTACATTTCTTTCTGTGATAATGCGGAATATATCATGCGATCTGCATCGAGGCGGACTGCTTCGGAACGGATGGTAGAAAGTAGATGATTTTTGGTGGAAACGCGCGTTGCTGGAGAATAACGTTGCGCAGGGCATTTTTCGTTTTTTAGGTTGACGGAAATTTTGAAGTTAGATGTTAGGAGTGTGTCAGGCAATATTGCATTTGTTTCTGTGATAATGCGGAATATTTCATGCGATCAGCATCGAGGCGGACTGCTTCGGAACGGATGGTAGAAAGTAGATGATTTTTGGTGGAAACGCGCGTTGCTGGAGAATAACGCTGCGCAGGGCATTTTTCGCTTTTTTAGGTTGACGGCAATTTTGAAGTTAGATGTTAGGAGTGTGTCAGGCAATATTGCATTTCTTTCTGTGATAATGCGGAATATTTCATGCGATCTGCATCGAGGCGGACTGCTTCGGAACGGATGGTAGAAAGTAGATGATTTTTGGTGGAAACGTGCGTTGCTGGAGAATAACGTTGCGCAGGGCATTTTTCGTTTTTTAGGTTGACGGCAATTTTGAAGTCAGATGTTAGGAGTGTGTCAGGCAATATTGCATTTGTTTCTGTAATAATGCGGAATATTTCATGCGATCTGCATCGAGGCGGACTGCTTCGGAACGGATGGTGGAAAGTAGATGATTTTTGGTGGAAACGCGCGTTGCTGGAGAATAACGCTGCGCAGGGCATTTTTCGTTTTTTACGTTGACCGCGACTTTGAAGTCAGATGTTAGAAGTGTGTCAGGCAATGTTACATTTGTTTCTGTGATAATGCGGAATATTTCATGCGATCTGCAAAATGTTAATTGTCGCTTGTTATTAGATACGAATAAAAGCACTGTTCGAGAAAATGTCAGGAAGCAGACAGCTTCAAAAAATCGAATAGGCAATACTTCGTTTTTAGTTGAAGGATAAAACAGTGTAGGATTTTTTATTGGAATGATATATTAAACGGGTTTAAACACAAAAGTAATGGTTGTAATGTTTCTCGCACTTCACTCTGTATTAAACGCTAATAAAGATTCGCTCAAAACTCGCTAAATACATTCGCTGATAATCTCTAAATATTCGTTAAGATGCACACACTGTTACGCTTGAAGGTTTCGCAAAGACTCACTTATTTTAATATCGCGCTCAACACTTTTATACTGCTTGGTTTCTAGAACATTCCTAATAACAAATATAGATACATGCATTCTTTCTCACTCTCTCACTCTCGCTTTCTCTCTCTCATACGCACACTTTCTCATTGTTCGTTCATATAAAATCACACATCCTACAAGAGTGTAAAATAATATATCATACTATGTAGGTAGAATGATATTCCTGGTCAACATAAAAATATGGCAACGCCTCACGACCTGAATTATGTAAAAACAACACCGCTTCAAATCAACAATTCTCCAGGACAAATAAATTAATTATGCCGCATGACATTCCACGAAACACGCGCACTGCGACTCTTGCAACAAGGGTCAATTTTAAGCAGACCATTCATAAGCATGCGGCACAAAATGTATGTCTTCATAAATAAATCCATTTACAGCCGTATCATTTAACACAATACTCCGTGTTCGGTAAAAAAAGGAAGTGACACCGGTAATTCATCGACAGTTCTTGACCACGTGGAAAGACCTTCGAAAAATCAGACCACCGCGATTTACGTGACACCCTATGTGCCGTGAATATCATTACTGGTCGTATCATTTCTATGCAATCTATCCGCTTGTGCATAAATAATCAAAATTTGCATACGTCCAGCTGCATTCACACTTAATATTTAAATCCGGCAGATCAAGTTTAACCGGGGGAACAGAGTCCGCGCGACTTAATGAAACTTTGTCGCCAAGTATGGAATTAATTACCCCTTCCTCTCAGTCGTTCCTGGACATTCGCGCCTTTTTTTAAATTCAGGTCGGACTCTCGCCGTCGTTGAACGAGTAACGTGCGATATTAATTTGATCACGTAACGCTATTTGCCGTTAATCAACGCCGCCGCGAAATTTATTTCGCGCGCTTAACCCGATTCCTCATTAATTCGACCTTCATCAGATATGCATTACGTTCCGTCGCGATTTCCGGAAAATAAGAACAGAGCGCCAGCGTTTCGGGCAAATAAATTAACCGGTGAAAACAGACGGTATTTCATTTTAAACACGCGCAACGTAAATGCATATAAAGTTTTGCCGGTTTCCACGACGATAAACAACGAACTGCAGGATAACGAAAAACAGATTTCGTGCAGCCTTGATTATGCTTCATAACTGCATGTCGATATAATCGACCGTGGCGTGCATCGATTACAAGAATCTGACACGAATCAATAAGAGCTCTCGCTGATCGGCGTGTTTACGTAGAAAAAGAAAACGCCGACGTCGGCGGATTTATTTGAAATTGCGTTCACGTTCGATTCGCTTTATGGCGCTGGACATTTTCAGTCATTCGATCTGTTCGGCAGAGCAAATGTATATTTCATCGCAGCTTTAGCGGAAATGCAAAAAGTGCAGATTAAATCAACGGCATTGATGTGATTAAAACAATCTCCCCTTTTAATGTATACGTGGATGTACAACAAGCGTGAAATATGTGTCGACAAAAACTTCCGGCGTTACATCTCGGTTAAACGCCAGTGAATTTACGATCGCGCGTCACGTACAATATATCGTTTTATTTGTCGTTCAGTTTATCATCAAACGTACAGTAGTCTGTGCCGGGCAAACGCAAAGAACGCGAGCCGTGCTCTTATCCTTTGTAGATCAATATACGTGGCTTGTTACGCTCTTCCTCTCTTTTCACAATTCATAGCTACGCAAGTGGGACATAATAAGATCACCGAAAGATAGAGCCCGAGAGTTATCGAAATAGACACGCGAAACGTTGTGGAAGTGTGTGAGATGAAAATTGAAAGCGTCGACAATGTGAAGAGAAAGGAGAGTAGTTGATACGAAAAGAAACTGGATGTTATGCGAAAAGGAAAAAAAATGCAGGCTGAACGGAAAAATGAAGCAGATGGAAATGTGAAAGTGTGTAAATATGAAAACACATCTGGCGGCGTTTATTAATTCCACGTTCCGAAAAATTTATAACAAACATCAAAACTAGACAAATATGTGAAGACTGCTTAAGTACAAACCGGCAGAACATCGGCATCGCAAACATGTAAAACTATACAAAATGACACCAACTTTCACGCTGGTAACGAGTGCGCGAAAGAAAGAAAAAAGCCACATTTGTTTGCGTTTATTAAGTCCACGTTCCGAATAGGGTATACAAAAATCAAAAACGGGATAAAACGATGAAGACTATTTAAGTACAAACCGGCAGAACATCTGCATCGCAAACAAGTAAAACTATACAAAATGACACCAACTTCGACACTGGTAACGAGTGCAAAAAAGAAAGAAAAGAGACACATTTTGTTTGCGTTTATTAAGTCCACGTTCCGAAAAGGGTATACAAAAATAAAAAACGAAGTAAAAGGATGAAGACTGTTTAAGTACAAACCAGCAGAACATCTGCATCGCAAACAAGTAAAACTATACAAAATGACACCAACTTCGACGCTGGTAACGAGTGCAAGAAAGAAAGGAAAGAGACACATTTGTTTGCATCTATTAAGTCTTCGTTCCGAAAAGGGTACACAAAAATCAAAAACGAGATAAAAGTATGAGAGACTGTTTAAGCACAAACCGGCAGAACATCTGCATCGCAAACAAGTAAAACTATACAAAATGACACCAACCTCGACGCTGGTAACAAGTACGAGAAAGAAAGAAAAGAGACACATTTATTTGCGTTTATTAACTCCACGATCCAAAAACGGTATACAAAGATCAAAAACGAGATAAAAGCATGAAGACTGTTTAAATACAAACCGGCAGAACATCTGCATCGCAAACAAGTAAAACTATACAAAATGACATCGACTTCGACGTTGGTAACGAGTGCAAGAAAGAAAGAAAAGAGATACATTTATTTGCATTTATTAAGTCCACGATCCAAAAACGGTATACAAAGATCAAAAACGAGATAAAAGCATGAAGACTGTTTAAGTACAAACCGGCAGAACATCTGCATCGCAAACAAGTAAAACTATACAAAATGACACCAACTTCGACACTGGTAACGAGGGCAAGAAAGAAAGAAAAGAGACACATTTTGTTTGCGTTTATTAAGTCCACGTTCCGAATAGGGTATACAAAAATCAAAAACGGGATAAAACGATGAAGACTATTTAAGTACAAACCGGCAGAACATCTGCATCGCAAACAAGTAAAACTATACAAAATGACACCAACTTCGACACTGGCAACGAGTGCAAGAAAGAAAGAAAAGAGACACATTTTGTTTGCGTTTATTAAGTCCACGATCCAAAAACGGTATACAAAGATCAAAAACGAGATAAAAACATAAAGACTGTTTAAGTAGAAAACGGCAGAACGTCTGCATCGCAAACAAGTAGAACTATACAAAATGACACCAACTTCGACACTGGCAACGAGTGCAAGAAAGAAAGAAAAGAGACAGATTTTGTTTGCGTTTATTAAGTCCACGTTTCGAAAAGGGTATACAAAAATCAAAAACGAGATAAAAGGATGAAGACTGTTTAAGTAGAAAACGGCAGAACATCTGCATCGCAAACAAGTAAAACTATACAAAATGACACCAACTTCGACGCTGGTAACGAGTGCGAGAAAGAAAGAAAAGAGACACATTTATTTGCGTTTATTAAGTCCACGATCCAAAAACGGTATACAAACATCAAAAATGAGATAAAAACATAAAGACTGTTTAAGTAGAAAACGGCAGAACGTCTGCATCGCAAACAAGTAAAACTATAGAAAATGGCACCAACTTCGACGCTGATAACGAATGCGAGAAAGAAAGAAAAGAGACACAAAGAGGGACAAAAATAAAAAACAGTAAAAGGATTGTTTTACAAACCAGCAGAACATCTGCATTATATACAAAATCCGACACTTGCCGAAAAGAGATACATTTATTTGCGTTTATTAAGTCCACCTTCCGAAAAGGATATACAAAAATCAAAAACGGGATAAAACGATGAAGACTATTTAAGTACAAACCGGCAGAACATCTGCATCGCAAACAAGTAGAACTATACAAAATAACACCAACCTCGACGCTGGTAACGAGTGCGAGAAAGAAAGAAAAGAGACACATTTATTTGCGTTTATTAAGTCCACGATCCGAAAACGGTATACAGAAATAAAAAACGAGATAAATTGATGAAGACTGTTTAAGTAGAAAACGGCAGAACGTCTGCATCGCAAACAAGTAAAAGTATAGAAAATATCGACAGGCTCAACATTGGTAACGAGCGCGCAAGAAAGAGAGACACATCGGGTCGCGCTTATTAATTCCACAACGTTCCACGTTCCACGTGTACGCCCGTACACGCGTATAAAACGATTCTCGAGTCAAGGAGGCGGATGTGGCGCTGAAAGACAGCGCCTTGTTACTTAATTCCATGCGCTCGCTTAAATAGAACGACTTAGACTTAAGGTAGTCTGTAAAAATGAAAGACACGCCGATGTGGAGGGCGAACGCGTTCACGAGCTTACTCACACATCGTTGCCCCGAACTCGCGCGTTCATGAACGGAACCGCACGGACGTGTAAGACAGCGAATCAGCGTATAAAGCGCGTATTCTCGTGCGCGACGCACTCATGGACAGACATGTGTGCGCGACTGGCCCGTACGATGTCGGGGGTGCCTACTGGTTTTGATATACGAGTACACCAATACGAGATCGAACGGTGTTACACGCATGAGTCATATTGAAAACCAGTCCTGACGCACACAGCCGCAGCCACTGGATGCGTGTTCGAGAGCACGTGCGTGGATATGTGTATGGGCCTGTAGCTACAGCGTGCGCTGTGGGTGGGTTTGGGAATGTGTGTATGACGAAGTACACGTGTGCACGCATGTGGCGTGTTGATAGTGTGGTGTGTAGATAAGACTGGGTTTGTATGCAGTGTTGTTTGTATACGGCGAGTGTTTTGATGGGATGGTTTTGCTAGTGTATAATGTGTACTTATAATGCGTGTGTAATATATGTGTGCATGCATGTGGCGTGTCGATAGTGGAATGTGTAGATATGTATGCATTTGTATGCAGTTGTTTGTATACGTGCGCAGTGTTTCGATAGTGGCACGTGTAGATATGTATGCATTTATATGCAGTTGTTTGTATACGGCGAGTATTTCGATGGGCTTTGCTAGTGTACTTATAATGCATGTATAATATACGTGTGCATGCATGTGGCGTATCGATAGTGGAATGTGTAAATATCTATGCATTTGTATGCAGTTGTTTGTATACGGCGAGTGTTTCGATGGGCTGGTTTTGCTAGTGTATAATGTACCTGTGTATAATGTGTACTTATAATGCATGTGTAATATACGTGTGCATGCATGTGGCGTGTCGATAGTGGAATGTGTAGATATGTATGCATTTGTATGCAGTTGTTTGTATACGGCGAGTGTTTCGATGGGCTGGTTTTGCTAGTATATAATGAACCTGTGTATAATGTGTACTTATAATGCATGTGTAATATACGTGTGCATGCATGTGGCGTGTCGATAGTGGAATGTGTAGATATGTATGCATTTGTATGCAGTTGTTTGTATACGGCGAGTGTTTCGATGGGCTAGTTTTGCTAGTGTAGGTATAATGTGTACTTATAATGCATGTGTAATATACGTGTGCATGCATGTGGCGTGTCGATAGGGGGCTGTGTAGATATATATGCATTTGTATACAGTTGTTTGTATACGGCGAGTGTTCCGATGGGCTAGTTTTGCTAGTGTAGGTATAATGTACTTATGTATAATGTGTACTTATAATGCATGTGTAATATATGTGTGCATGCATGTGGCGTGTCGATAGTGGAATGTGTAGATATATATGCATTTGTATACAGTTGTTTGTATACGGCGAGTGTTTCGATGGGCTAGTTTTGCTAGTGTAGGTATAATGTACCTATGTATAATGTGTACTTATAATGCATGTGTAATATATGTGTGCATGCATGTGGCGTGTCGATAGAGGGATGTGTAGATATATATGCATTTGTATACAGTTGTTTGTATACGGCGAGTGTTTCGATGGGCTAGTTTTGCTAGTGTAGGTATAATGTACCTATGTATAATGTGTACTTATAATGCATGTGTAATATATGTGTGCATGCATGTGGCGTGTCGATAGGGGGCTGTGTAGATATATATGCATTTGTATACAGTTGTTTGTATACGGCGAGTGTTTCGATGGGCTGGTTTTGCTAGTGTATAATGTACCTGTGTATAATGTGTACTTATAATGCATGTGCAATATACGTGTGCATGCATGTGGCGTGTCGATAGGGGGATGTGTAGATATATATGTATTTGTATGCAGTCGTTTGTATGCAGCGAATGTTTCGATGAGCTAGCTTTACTAGTGTACGTATAATGTGTACTTATAATGCATGTATAATACACGTGTGCATGCATGTGACATGTCAACACTGGGATGTGTAGATATGTATGCAGTTGTTTGTATACAGCGAGTGTTTCAATGGACTGACTTTGCTAGTGTACGTATAATGTGTACTTGTAATGCATGTACAATATACATGTGCATGCATGTGGCGTGTTGATAGTGAGATGTGCAGACATGTATGCATTCCTATACATTTGTTTGGATACGGCGAGTATTTTGATGGGATGGGTTAGTTAATGCGTACGGCGCGATATACGTGTGGATGCAGGTATACATAGATAAACATGCGTTTGTCATGACGAGTGTTTCAATGACGTACACTGGTTTATGCACGTGTGGTAATGTGCGTACTTCGTGATTACATACGTGTACATGCATGCATGCGGTAGTAATCTCCATTCTGTACTGTGTATATAAATATACATTTGTATGCAGTGCTATGCATGTGGTGAGGGTTTCGATGCTATACACTGGTTTATGCATGAATATATGTGCCCACGTGGGTTTGTATCTGCACGTAGAGACAGGATCAGTAATTCGCCAGTGCATGGCTCTTGTACAAGCATGTAAAACTGAAGTCGCGCAATGAGATTTAAAGCGTGTGTGAATTTCGTTATACGTATTTTGCTTGAGAAAGAATGGGATGGGTTAATATGCGTTTATGGATTCAAAATTTTAGTGCCGTTAGGAAAAAATGTATTTAACCTCTAGCGATCCTTTTTCATTTCATTTAAATAAGCAAGTCAAATAATACTCTGTCAACTAGTGATTGCAGAGAACCGTGTTTTTTCTCGTATTTTTCTCCATTTTTTCATCTATTTTTAGTCAAATCTTAGAAACTATTTCGAATTTTTCAACGCAGTTGCAATTTTTCCGAATCTCTTTGTACCTTTTCTCATCTGGCACAATTACAAGTCGATCGATAGAATTTTAATTTTTGACCCCGTTTTCAGGCTCGTTTTTCACCATTTTTCCACACATTTTTGCCGATATCTCCGGAACTATTGCGAATTTCGGGGTGCGCCTTGCATTTTTCCGAGTCATTTTGGACCCCCTTTGATATGTTAAAAGGGCAAGAAAATCGGTGACCCATCATTTTTTCGCAAAAATGGCAAGGGGTATACCTTAAGATTTTCGCGATTTCTTCAAGGCCCTGTCACGATTAAACTAACGGTCGAAACCTATAACTAATACAGGTTTTCTTAAAGCTCTTTGGACGTACTTTCACGTGGGATTAATCGCGTTCAGCAATTTTGAAAAAGATTTTTTGCACTGTCTTAAAATCGTCATATCTCGGAAACTATGAAGAGTTCAGCGCGCGGAAAATGGTCTATCTTCAGGGCAAATCACTCTTTATCGAATGGTATTGGTCCGAAAGAAAAAAAAAGTTTGACATTTTCATAATTTTTTCTAACTGTTACTGCTTGACACGTCTCCACCTCCATCGATTCTCAAAATCCACCACATCATTCCCTTCCCTCCATCATCCACCAGTGACTCCCGGAACTCAGCCATCACAAAGCCAAGAAAAGTCAAATGATCGACCGTGCACATTAGCTTCAAGAACCGTTTACACATTCAGCCCCGTTAACACAATCGGCCATTCCCGATTATTAACTCATCGCATAACGTGTACACCGAGTTTGCCAAAGAGGCGAAGAAGAAGAAGAAGAAGAAGAAGAGACGATGCATTCTCGCTGGGCAGAAATAAAATTGGATTCCATTCTGCCGGTAGGTGGGAGCGCGAAAGAGCGAGAACGCAAGCGAACGACCGGGAGAAAGCGAGAAAGAGAGCTGGTCGGCCAGCAGTTGAGAGCTGCCTCTCGCAAAACGAAACAATAATTCGTGCAATCACAATGCACGAGTACGCCGAGGGGTCAGGAGCGTATCTATTCGCGGCTGCGTGTGGAACGCGTACTGTAGGTACTCAATGCGTGTGCGATTGTAAAGTCACATGAAACGCACCTTCGGGTATTGCAGATACTCACTGCGTTAGTGAATATGGTCAGATAAAATGTACTTTCGTGTTTCGTGGGTACTCAATATAGAAACACGTGAAACGTACTTCGTGGGTAATCAGTTCATGTATGAATATAGAATACCATGGGACGCACATTCGTGTATTGTGGGTACTCAATGACTGTGCGAATGTAAAGTCACATGGAACGCACCTTCGGGTATTGCAGATACTCACTGCGTTAGTGAATATAGTCACATAAAATGTACTTTTGCGTATCGTAGGTACTCAATGCGTGTACGAATATAGAAACACGTGAAACGTACTTTCATACATCGTGGGTAATCAATTCATGTATGAATATAGAATCCCATGGGACGCACATTCGTGTATTGTGGGTAGTCAATGGCTGTGTGAATACAGAGCCACATGGAACGCACCTTCGGGTATTGCAGATACTCACTGCGTTAGTGAATATAGTCACATAAAATGTCCTTTCATGTATCGCGAGTACTCAATGTGTGTACGAATATAGAAACACGTGAAACGTACTTTCGTACATCGTCGGTACTCAATGCGCGTGTATGAATATAGAGTCCCATGGGACGCACATTCGTGTATTGTGGGTACTCAATGCGTGTGCGATTGTAAAGTCACATGGAACGCACCTTCGGGTATTGCAGATACTCACTGCGTTAGTGAATATAGTCACATAAAATGTACTTGTGCGTATCGTAGGTACTCAATGCGTGTACGAATATAGAAACACGTGAAACGTACTTTCATGCATCGTGGGTACTCAATGCGTGTATGAATATAGAATCCCATGGGACGCACATTCGTGTATTGTGGGTACTCAATGGCTGTGCGAATGTAAAGTCACATCGAACGCACTTTCGGGTGTTGCAGATACTCACTGCGTTAGTGAATATAGTCACATAAAATGTACTTTCGCGTATCGTAGGTACTCAATGCGTGTACGAATATAGAAACACGTGAAACGTACTTTCGTACATCGTCGGTACTCAATGCGTGTGCGAATGTAAAGTCACATGGAACGCACCTTCGGGTATTGCAGATACTCACTGCGTTTTTAAAATGTCCTTTCATGTATCGCGAGTACTCAATGCGTGTACGAATATAGAAACACGTGAAACGTACTTTTATACATCGTGGGTAATCAATTCATGTATGAATATAGAATCCCATGGGACGCACATTCGTGTATTGTGGGTACTCAATGGCTGTGCGAATGTAAAGTCACATGGAACGCACCTTCGGGTATTGCAGATACTCACTGCGTTAGTGAATATAGTCACATAAAATGTACTTTTTCGTATCGTAGGTACTCAATGCGTGTACGAATATAGAAACACGTGAAACGTACTTTCATGCATCGTGGGTACTCAATGCGTGTATGAATATAGAGTCCCATCGAACGCACATTCGCGTATTGTGGGTACTCAATGGCTATGTGAATATAGAGCCACATGAAACGCACCTTCGTCGACATGCGTCCGCGCATTTACGCGCGTGCAAGCGCACGCAGGATGTACCGGTCGATCCTCGCGCAGCACGTTATTACGATCGTTACGCACATTTTTGCGCGAGTGCCGAGTCAATAATGACCGCAAGTCGCGAGAACGAGATATTGTCGGGATGGATAGAATGTAATTTGCAAGTTACGACGTATTTGCAAGGGTTTTTAACAGTGACAAAGACATTCAATAGTAACACAGACAACGAGACAATGACATACAATATTTTTAATTAATTCCGCGCATCTGCAATTGTCTTTTCATATTTCAATACTTGTATTTGTAAATTTATTCAGACTTCACGCAGACTTTTGTAAAATTGTTAACATTGCCCCGCAAAAGAGAAGTGAGTACATATGGACAAAACATACTTAGAAATGACTATCTTGTTCCACAAAAAAGTCTACCTCGACTCCTGGAAATTGACATTGCCGCACAAAGAACTGAATACACATTTCCAGCACACACGCAAAAATGACTTTATCTCCTTCCACAAAAATGTTTACGTAGACTCCTACAGGATTGTGGACATCACCGTGCAAAAAGAACTGAATACATACTTCCAATACCCACTTAAAAATAACTTTATCTCGTTCCACAAGAATGTCCAACTCGTCTCCTGCAAAATTACCGACATTGCCGCACAAAGAAGAACTGAATACACACTTCCAACACACACTCAAAAATGACTTTATCTCGTTGCACAAAAATGTTCACGTAGACTCCTACAGGATTGTGGACATCACCGTGCAAAAAGAACTGAATACATACTTCCAGCACACACTCAAAAATGACTTTATCTCGTTGCACAAAAATGTTCACGTAGACTCCTGCGAGATTGTTGACATCGCCTCGCAAAAAAGAACTGAATACGTCTCGCAGGAATCGGCCTGTATCACGTGTATACACATGAACATGTGCCGGGCTGCCTGCCTACCTACCTACCGAGCGAACAGGCGAAGCCGAGCACAGGCAGCATATCCACCCACGACGTGGCATACTGTAACGAGGCTACAGTCCATTAAGTGCGTGCGGCTATTATGGCTAATGCATTATGAAGTAATAAAAAACGGGAACTATAGCAGCGCCCCGCGTGCGCAGCACGGCCCAGGAACCGGACCGCATTCCATGTCGGACGAGTATGTACGCGCTGCTCAATGCATAGTCTCGTACGAGCGCTCGTAGATACGTCAACGACACGCGCACGAACGACCGACTTCGAGACAGGACGATGTCGATAGCCCGGCGAGATCGCGGACGATTGCGGCATCGCTTTTTCTACGTCGAACTAAGCGACGCGGTTTTTGCGAGGGTAAAATACGCGGTTCTAATGATTTTGTTGCGAGTCCAGAATCGGCCGATGCGAAGATTCATCCCGGACGATTTTTGCAAAGATCTAAATATGCACGATGTCGATAGCCCGGCGGGATCGCGGACGATTGCGGCATCGCTTTTTCTACGTCGAACTAAGCGACGCGGTTTTTGCGAGGGTAAAATACGCGATTCTGATGATTTTGTTGCGAGTGGAGAATCGGCCGATGCGAGGACTCATCCCGGACGATTTTTGCAAAGATCTAAATATGCACGATGTCGATAGCCCGGCGGGATCGCGGACGATTGCGGCATCGCTTTTTCTACGTCGAACTAAGCGACGCGGTTTTTGCAAGGGTAAAATACGCGATTCTGATGATTTTGTTGCGAGTGGAGAATCGGCCGATGCGAGGATTCATCCCGGACGATTTTTGTAAAGACAAAATATGCACAATGTCCATAGCCCGGCGAGATCGCGGACGATTGCGGCATCGCTTTTTCTACGTCGAACTAAGCGACGCGGTTTTTGCGAGGGCAAAATACGCGGTTCTGATGATTTTGTTGAGAGTGGAAAATCGGCCGATGTGGAGATTTATCCCGGACGATTTTTGTAAAGATCTAAATATGCACGATGTCGATAGCCCGGCGAGATCGCGGACGATTGCGGCATCGCTTTTTCTACGTCGAACTAAGCGACGCGGTTTTTGCGAGGGTAAAATACGCGGTGCTGATGATTTTGTTGCGAGTCGAGAATCGGCCGATGCGAGGATTAATCCCGGACGATTTTTGTAAAGATCTAAATATGCACGATGTCCATAGCCCGGCGAGATCGCGGACGATTGCGGCATCGCTTTTTCTACGTCGAACTAAGCGACGCGGTTTTTGCAAGGGAAAATACGCGATTCTGATGATTTTGTTGCGAGTGGAGAATCGGCCGATGCGAGGATTCATCCCGGACGATTTTTGTAAAGATCTAAATATGCACGATGTCGATAGCCCGGCGAGATCGCGGACGATTGCGGCATCGCTTTTTCTACGTCGAACTAAGTGACACGGTTTTTGCGAGGGTAAAATACGCGATTCTGATGATTTTGTTGCGAGTGGAGAATCGACCGATGCGAGGATTCATCCCGGACGATTTTTGTAAAGATCTAAATATGCACGATGTCGATAGCCCGGCGAGATCGCGGACGATTGCGGCATCGCTTTTTCTACGTCGAACTAAGCGACGCGGTTTTTGCGAGGGTAAAATACGCGATTCTGATGATTTTGTTGCGAGTCGAGAATCGGCCGATGCGAGGATTCATCCCGGACGATTTTTGTAAAGATCTAAATATGCACGATGTCGATAGCCCGGCGAGATCGCGGACGATTGCGGCATCGCTTTTTCTACGTCGAACTAAGCGACGCGGTTTTTGCAAGGGTAAAATACGCGATTCTGATGATTTTGTTGCGAGTGGAGAATCGGCCGATGTGAGGATTCATCCCGGACGATTTTTGTAAAGATCTAAATATGCACGATGTCGATAGCCCGGCGAGATCGCGGACGATTGCGGCATCGCTTTTTCTACGTCGAACTAAGCGACGCGGTTTTTGCGAGGGTAAAATACGCGATTCTGATGATTTTGTTGCGAGTGGAGAATCGGCCGATGCGAGGATTCATCCCGGACGATTTTTGTAAAGATCTAAATATGCACGATGTCGATAGCCCGGCGAGATCGCGGACAATTGCGGCATCGCTTTTTCTACGTCGAACTAAGCGACGCGGTTTTTGCGAGGGTAAAATACGCGATTCTGATGATTTTGTTGCGAGTGGAGAATCGGCCGATGCGACGATTCATCCCGGACGATTTTTGTAAAGATCTAAATATGCACGGTGTCGATAGCCCGGCGAGATCGCGGACGATTGCGGCATCGCTTTTTCTACGTCGAACTAAGCGACGCGGTTTTTGCGAGGGTAAAATACGCGGTTCTGATGATTTTGTTGCGAGTGGAGAATCGGCCGATGCGAGGATTCATCCCGGACGATTTTTGTAAAGATCTAAATATGCACGATATCGATAGCCCGGCGAGATCGCGGATGATTGCGGCATCGCTTTTTCTACGTCGAACTAAGCGACGCGGTTTTTGCGAGGGTAAAATACGCGATTCTGATGATTTTGTTGCGAGTCGAGAATCGGCCGATGTGAGGATTCATCCCGGACGATTTTTGTAAAGATCTAAATATGCACGATGTCCATAGCCCGGCGAGTTCGCGGACGATTGCGGCATCGCTTTTTCTACGTCGAACTAAGCGACGCGGTTTTTGCAAGGGAAAATACGCGATTCTGATGATTTTGTTGCGAGTGGAGAATCGGCCGATGCGAGGATTCATCCCGGACGATTTTTGTAAAGATCTAAATATGCACGATGTCGATAGCCCGGCGAGATCGCGGACGAAAGCGGCATCGCTTTTTCTACGTCGAACTAAGCGACGCGGTTTTTGCGAGGGTAAAATACGCGGTTCTGATGATTTTGTTGAGAGTGGAGAATCGGCCGATGCGAGGATTCATCCCGGACGATTTTTGTAAAGATCTAAATATGCACGTCTCATTGACGTTTAGAGAATTATTTTAGGATGCTTTTATCATGGTGAAATGCGTGTATCAGTAGTTGCTTAACCCTTTGAATGCTATGGACGCATATATGCGTCCGTCGCAATTTGTCGGTGTCGACTATGGGCGCATATATGCGCTTTGCAATCGTTTCAATTACGTTCTTTATCAAATAATATACTTGCACTATTCAATTTGACATAAATGAAGAATTACCATTAGAACTCCGTTGCGCCTTACATAATCAATCAATAGAGTTTAAACTATCGAAAAGTATCTCGTCCACAGCGAACGCTTCGGCCACGAGTATTCAGCCCTCAAAGGGTTGAGAATACTGTTTCCAAATTTAAATACGCGTACCTTTAAGGATTTATCGTAAGTAATGTCTTTTCAGATTCTTTGCAAAAGTGTCATCGTTTTAAACTGTATGCTCCGACGGTATTTCGTGCAAATGCAGTTTTTACCATTTTTAGACTGAAATTTAAGTGGTTAGCACATTTTTTATTACAATTCTTCTTCTGATTCTTAGCTACAACTTCAATAATTAGGAAAACAATTCGTTTTATATTTACCTACGTTTATCTATCTCTATTACATAAAACTATCATAACACTAACATAATACTAAACGACATAAAACATTTTATTGCATACAAAGGAAGCATAGAAAAATGAATTCTATGCCCATGTCGATTAATATTATTTGATTCTTAGCTACCACTACAATAATTAGGAAAATAATTCGTTTTACATTTACCTATCTTTATCTATCTCTATTACATAAAACTACCGTAACACTAACATAACACCAAACGACATAAAACATTTTATTCCATATAAAGAAAGCATAGAAAAATGAATTCTATGCCCATGTCGATTAATATTATTTGATTCTTAGCTACCACTTCAACAATTAGGAAAAGAATTCGTTTTACATTTACCTATCTTTATCTATCTCTATTACATAAAACTATACCGTAACACTAACATAAAACCAAACGACATAAAACATTTTATTCCATATAAAGAAAGCATAGAAAAATGAATTCTATGCCCATGTCGATTAATATTATTTGATTCTTAGCTACCACTTCAATAATTAGGAAAATAATTCGTTTTACATTTACCTATCTTTATCTATTTCTATTACATAAAATTACCACTTCAATAATTAGGAAAATAATTCGTTTTACATTTACATATCTTTATCTATCTCTATTACATAAAATTACCGTAACATTAACATAACACTAAACGATATCAAATATTTTATTGCGTATAAAGAAAGCATAGAAAAATGAATTCTATGCCCATGTCGATTAATATTATTTGATTCTTAGCTACCACTTCAATAATTAGGAAAATAATTCGTTTTACATTTACCTATCTTTATCTATCTCTATTACATAAAACTACCGTAACACTAACATAACACCAAACGACATAAAACATTTTATTCCATATAAAGAAAGCATAGAAAAATGAATTCTATGTCCAGCTCGATTAATACTATTTGACGAAGGTGGGTAAATTGTTCACGAAATCGGTCATTCGGCGAAAAGCCGAAAGGCCCAAAACCGTCCCGTCGACACACGCCACGGTTACCGACACTCTGACGTATAACAGGGCACGCGCTGTATCCCGCGCGACGAACCCGTTTGACGAGGGCCCTGATAAAAATAAATGCACATTAGAGCGGCAGATGACGGGGTAAGGTAAGTCGACGGGTTTCCGAAGGCGTTATGAAAAGGAAAAACGGCATTTTGAATATTCCGAGACGGGGAGCACAGTTGTGAGTCCAGCTGGTACGATCTTTCACGAATCCTTTCGGA
Source organism: Cryptocheilus praepositus (assembly GCA_033815515.1). Classification (NCBI taxonomy): domain Eukaryota; kingdom Metazoa; phylum Arthropoda; class Insecta; order Hymenoptera; family Pompilidae; genus Cryptocheilus; species Cryptocheilus praepositus. The sequence goes on from JAWWQZ010000190.1 coordinate 2,506,773, forward strand.
TGCGAAAGGTAGGAAAGGGGCGTGGAGGATGGGAGAAGAGGAGGGTGAGAAGAATTTAGACGCGGAAACGATAGGGTGCCGGTCGATTCAATGAAACGAGACGGAGAGAACGTGGAATATGACGGACTGGCAAAAAAACGGGAACCCTTTACTCCTTTCCTTCCTGTCGCTCGACGAAACCACGGAAACCACCTTGGAAATTCGACGCTAAAAATAATCGGCTCACCGACTCGTGGAGACTCCGTCCCTTTTTTTTCACGGTCTTTCCTTGGCTCGCTCACTTTTTTGTCTTTCCACCCTCGTGGGATGAGCACCGGCCATATGGTCCGCGCGGGGAAAGATAAAAAATTCATATTTCGACTGGAAGGGCTGAGCGGCGTGGTATTTTTAAACTTCGTCGGAGAGCGTTCAACTCTCGTTGTCGACGCCGGATGCGCGACGTTTCCGTAAATGTGAATTCGATCGTTGTCTTCGGCGGCTGCGACGAAGATCGTGCGGTTTAGAATGCGCACCTTCAATAACATTTTTGTGTAAACGATGGTTTCTTTGTGGTCGTATCAGTTCCGTTATGTAATAGAGCTTTGCTGTTAATTTATCGTCATTTATTCTAAAGTCTAATGTAGTATGAACATCTCAAATATTACAGTCATGGAAATTATAGTGACCGCTTGTTTAACACTTTGACTGCCACGCGTATTTTGCTATGTTAGAATGCGCACCTTCAATAACATTTTTGTGTAAACGATGATTTCTTTGTGGTCGTATAAGTTCCGTTATGTAATAGAGCTTTGCTGCTAATTTATCGTCATTTATTCTACAGTCTAATGTAGTATGAAGATCTCAAATATTGCAGTCATGGAAATTATAGTGACCGCTTGTTTAACACTTTGACTGCCAAGCGTATTTTGCTATGTTAGCATCGCGATGCGATAAAATACTGCAGAGTATGATTAAATCGGGCAAAATAAAAATAACGCAGAGTTGTTAGAAGCCAAAGTATTGAAGCATCGTTCCAATATAAATTGCTTTTAAAAGATTGCAAATAGGCTTCATGGGGAATTTTTTGCATTTCTAGTAAAATCTTTTGCGCCGGTCACCGGTGACCACCATGGTAGTCAAAGTGTTAACATTCTACGATGTTTGAGTTTCATTTATGTTGGAATACGACAAAAATCAATGTCCTTCCTTTGAACTGTTTATGCTACGCCTCAGACTTTATATCGAGATGACAACTCGATTCCCTTCTTTTAAAACAAATGCATGTCGAATGCATGCGCATCGGAGTGTGATGCGTGGCATGAGTTGCGTCGCAAATAACAAAGGTTGAACAAACATGTTGTTTGTCATATGAGTCAGTCGAAGCCCTACGTTCAAAAGGGAAAGATCATCTCTCTTAAAAGTATAAAGTAGAAGTTATAATAAACGCAGAAGAAAATTATTTCACACACACTTCCAAATCCTAACAATTTACATCACGAATTGCAACATAATTGTGGTTACAAAATCCCAAGTATTGTAAAATGGAAAAATATATTTCAATACATATTCGTATGAATTCCATGAATAAAAGTCAGCAAAACCTGTCTAGTGTAAAATATTATTGTACAATCATTATATATGTGAATTTTCTTATCGGGTATTTCATACGATTTACTTCTGATGATTATCCACTTCCTTTATTGTCGCCTATTAGATTTATTTCACTAAATCATGTTTTTCTTCACAACATCTGTGCTATAATACACTTCAATAGGACAAATATAAATTTCCCTGTTAGATGATTTTAATAGCTTCCTCAGCCATCATTTAAATTCTTCGCCATCAAATAAACCTTCAACCTCTTTCAACAACGCCACACGTGTGTGGTGATTGTCAGAATAGGACGTGTGTTACTGCGCGATACTGCGACAATAGAAATGCGAAAATTCCCATTACCGCATTTTACGACAATTCCCTCATAGAAATTGAATTCCTCCGCCGTTGCATACTACAATTGCTTCGGCCAAACCTTGCGCTTCGCGAAGAGAAAATATTTATTATTCGCGTCGAGTATTAAAATCGATGCAAATAGCGCGTTATACTACCGTATTCCTTAATTACCGTACGCGGAACGCATAATTATTAAACGACCGCATAAAAAACCGCCTGAAATATCTCGGACTGATCTGACAGGTCGTAATTTTTCTGGAGCATAAAGGGCAATTACAACCTCGTGGGATGCTTTTCGCTTGATTTTTTAGCGATATTTTAATTTCCTGGAAAACGGACAAACACACGTAAGCGCGATATTTATCGCGGTTGATCGAGATTTAGATACACTTAATGAGAGGTAATATACTGTGCTGCGCGCTCATCAGTAATGCTCGCCCGATTATAAAATCGTATTGTGGTAATAGCTGATGAAAAGTTGTTATGTTGGCAGTAATTCTCGTGAACAACGTCCAAACGGGCACTAACGAACGGAACTTTGACGTTCATAAATTATTCGGTTTTTTAATTATGCATTTGTATAATTGTATTTACGTTGCGGCTTGTAACTAGTAGGTATAGAAATTAATGGATTATTTCCATTTTGGGGAAAATATTTTAATTACATTAACCCTTTGCACTCCGAATTTGATTTAAATTTCGTTACCAGCAGCTCCCAACGCTTTTAAATGTTTTATTTGAAATTTACTTTAATTAAAAAATAAGGTAATTTAAATAAATAAAGAAAGAAATAAATTCACTTAAATACCAGTTTTATGTACACTATTGTCGTATTTTGAAATTTTCAAGCGGATGATATCCTTTGAAACAACTTCCAAGATGCAACCCTGGTTTTCTTTCACACGTTTCACAAAAATAGGTGGTTTCTCTTCTTCCTCCAGGTATTTTTCTATTTGAGCAAACTGCACAGCCTTTGTGTTTTCCTTCAGGATGTACGAAGATGAAATGAGGCTTCCCATCTAAGCGATCGTGTTTATCATGTGTTCCAGGCCTCCCCAATTTCATATTTCGAGCACGACAATCACGAGTAAGCATCGATAAAATCTTTTCGTGAAATTTTTTGTGGGCTATAGGTTTTGTTGCTTGGTTTTTTGTTTTTTCTTCGTATAAAATATACGCATTTACTATGGAGATTTCTAATGCCCAAAAGAAATATTTCCTCCACCACTTGAGTGCTCGACGTAAAAAACAATAAGATGTCACGTATTCGTTCGCCACATCGGCACCACCCATATTTTTATTATAATGTGTGATCACATGCGGTTCTTTTATTTCTCTTCGATTACCTGAATGTCTAACACTTATAGTGACATTGCGAAAGCGTCGATAACGTATAATATGTGCGCGACATCTATTTATTTGGACATGAAAAAATGTCGAGTGAGACTCGACAAAGGAGCTCCTGAGATGAAAACTGATGTCGAGTCACACTCGACATAGGAGTGCAAAGGGTTAAGGAGGCGAACCACGGTGAAAAATGAAGATTAAATTAAATTTAATATTAAATGTAAATTAATTTAAAAACTAAATTTAATACAGGATATCCATCGCATTGTCCCAAATTATCCTTTTTAATAGTGCCCATATTTCGGTACACAAAATATCGTCACAGCGAACGTTCCTTTATCAAGATGCTTCTTCAGAATTTTTTCCGCCATTCAACCCATTTTTACAGACGAAACATCAGAAAACGACTTTCCAACACGCATATAGTATGATACGCTCAACGCAGTATACAACAGTTTCTCATCTCATAACTCACGATACAGTACATGCCGATTTTTCAACGCACTACATAATTTATGAGACATTGGTAAACGACCCCGCGAGGACAAAGAGTTCGGCCGCAAAAATATTCTCACGTCTCCGTAATCCACGTAATATCCCTTGCGCGATAAAAGATCCAAACGCTTCCGGGAGTGGGTAACCTCAACTGTCGCTTTTAGGGTTAAACGTCCCACCGATCCTTTCTTCTTCCCCTCTCTGCCTCTCTTTCACTCTCCGGTAAAATTTGGAAAGATTCTCGCTTCGAAGTTCCCGTTCGGCTACCTGAGAGGTCGACGCAATTCTCTCGACTCTTTTCACCTTTTCCTTCTGCCCATGCACCAGTCCACGTACGAAGGGAAACTTCTGGCCCGTTATTTAAGGGTGCCTCCCCGCGGGTTAATCGTCTTCTCGCACCACTGTTGAAACTGTGCAGGTAATTTATGTTGTCACAAAAAAGTTTGGGGATTGTTCAAGATATTTTTTGAGCCGATATTTTGTTGACACGCTAATATTATGGATTTATATTGAATTTCGCAGATATTGTTAGGTTGGAAATGTAGTCGTGGAGAAGGGATGCTGGTAGTATATCTTGTACTAATCGAATCGTATGAATACCGATGAGTGAAGAAGAATATTACGTTGCTTTGGTGTTCGAATTTTGTGAATATTTAAGTGCATAAACTTCACATAAACTACATAATATTTATTAAATATGTACACAGTGTATTTTTTATTATTGGTATTACGACGGTTAGCGTAATACTTTATGTACTATGTAATCATTATTATGGTTTATATTGAATTTCGCGGATATTGTTATTTTGGAAATGTAGTCGTGGAGAAGGGACGCTGGTAGTATATCTTGTACTAATCGAATCGTATGAATACCGATGAGTGAAGAAGAATATTATCTTGCTTTGGTGTTCGAATTTTGTGAATATTTAAGTGCATAAACTACACATAAACTATATAATATTTATTAAATATGTACACAGTGTATTTTTTATTATAGATATTACGACGGTTGGCGTAATACTTTATATACTATCTAATCATTATTATGGTTTATATAATGTAATTTTTACTCACACATTTATATGCCCAATACTCCGCAAATATTCTCAGTCCTACTTCTCATAAAAGAAGAAAGCGAAAAATCGCAACCATCGACGATATTTTCCCGGTGGAAAAGATTTCAATCAAAAAAGGGGTTGGTCGTGCGTTTTATTCTCATTACGCCAAAAGCACCGTGGATGTGACGGTATTAGCTGACGAGGGAACGTGGAAACGCGATACTTCAGCGAACTATTAGACGATTCTTCTTCAGAAATCGTCCCACCTATGACCCATTTTTCGTTGCTCTCACCTTCTTTCGTCTTCAACCCTTTTGGCCGACGATTGCGACCTAACGGGTCGCGACTTTTTTCCCACATTCCACTTTTTGCCCCGTTGGGTCCTCGGATACCTGACTGTCGGGAGTCCGAAAAATCTTGTTTTTTCCGGAATGGATATACCCTCGAAACGCAGGTGACGCCGTGCAGATGAGAGTGACGTTGATTTCCTGCTCCTTTCAGCTCAGAGCTCCACGTGTACTGTTTTCACCGTTTTGTTCTTTGGGAAGAGGTACCGTTTCACGTTTTCAATGGAACCTTGCTTGATGCAGATCTCTGACATTTCTATGCAACTATGATATATGGAGTGAATGATATATTGTTTCGTTATTTGTATAATATATAGATATTTTATGGGTAGCAGCACACTAGTGCATGACATAGTAAACAATAGCATCGGAAGAAAATTTCATTTGGTTTAACTTCGGGAATTTAACTTGAAGCACATCAAAATGTGGGTTTCGTTAACACTTGATAGTCATCGGTGACCGGCGCAAGAGATTTTACTGAAGATCCAAAATATTCGCAATGAGTAGCAATAATTATTTTATAAATGCAGTATGATATATTGTTTCGTTATTTGTATAATATATGTTAGAATAGTGATAGTAAACAATAGCATCGGAAGATCCGGGAATTTTTGAAGTCTTCAATACCTGACCGGCGCAAGAGTACATCGTTTACTTATTTTATATAATTAGAACAGTCAAACGCTGTGTACAGTAATTCAGTCAAACGCTCTAGTATTTTGTAGCATCGCCGTTCTAATACAGTAAAATACGCTTGGCAGTCAACGTGTTAATAACTATATTCAAATTTTAATATTTCATATCATATATTTCATACAATTAGATCAGGCAAAGCTGACATAAGCGATATAAAAATATTTATAATTCCTTTACGCTAAACGTGCCGTCAAACAATTATTATTTTCTAACAACTTTCGCCAACATTTTTCCATAGTGATGCGATCCTTTGGTCTTCAATACCTGTGCATTCAGTCAAACGCTGTAGAGCACACACCAGTCAACGTGTTAATCTATATTCTTCATATCCCAGTCTCCGAATTTTTCAATGCCGTCAAACAATTATTATAAGCCCACAGTGCCCACGCACACGCCTAACTTCATTTTTCCGGCTAATATCGCACACCTACACGTTCGCCCATAGATCCAGCGTTAAATACCACACGAGCCGCGTATCGGTCGGTGCGCGGAAACAGCGCGTGCGTGCCGCGTTTTTAAAACGTCCTCGCGTTGGGAGGAAACACGTGCAGCGCCGGAGCGTAGGAAGTCAGAAAAGTTCGTCCCCCGCGCGCCGCGTTTACGTGGAAAATTAATGGCGCCAAATGAGGTCGTTAACGAATCAATACCGAACGGCGGAGAGCAGTTGAGGAACGGATGAACGGGCGGCTATGGCCATGTGAATCAGACTCGCTCTCTTTCATGACCCTTTTCAGCTTTAATCATACTTAACGCATTCGGCACAGGCTACCCGCAGCAAGTAAATGGCTCGACTGAAAGGTCAATCTAGGAACGTGGAAGGGATATTAATGTTGCCCGTTGCGTTTAAACGGATAAAGGGAATAATGCGCTGCCGTGGGGGAGGAAAGAGGCCAGGGCAGGATGTGGTACGTGAAGATCGACCTAGTGCGCTTTTGACGCGGACCGGCCGCTTAATTGATTTCCACGGCGAGAGCGTCTTCAATCGGACGGTGCGCGTCAGTTATTCCTTTGCTGCGGCGGAAAGGGGTGGCTTGGATGATGACGCTCTCGAGGCCACTTCGGCTGACCCTCGCGACGGCCGTCGCTGGATGATGCGCCGAGGGGTGCGTTTTGTGCGCATGGTATGCCTAATTTTGTTGCGGTCGAGTCCGGGTGGATGTTGCGTCGGATGAAAGTCCGGTGTTGGCCGAGCTTCTGTGGGGCAGCGTTTTGGGAGGGGTGGGACGTGCTTGAGTGTTTCGGTAGATGAGGAAATGACGAGTGGTCGGGATATACGCAATTTTGCATGCGGTCAGTTTCTTACTCTTTATCACGGATGAGCGTTGTGTTAAATAGGAAATAGTTTGTCGGTGCACGACTGTTAGGTGCACGAATTAACGTGCTTTGTTAAATAGAAAAATGATCGGAATATATTATGAACGGCAAAACACAATTAAATTTTTGTTAAGCGAATGAGTAAACTTGTCCGATCAATGATTTTTCAGTATTGTTTGCAATACAATATGTTTTCGTGAAAATGATATAGTACAAATCAGTGTTCCCATATTTTCATTTCCGATATCTTATTCTCGCATAAAACTTTTTCTGAATACCCCACAGCCAAAATTGCTTAACCACTTGCGCTATAAAGACGTGCCACGCACGTCGAGATGCTTTTATTCCAAAGCCGCCAGCGACATGTATACCACGTCGATAGGCATTTGTCGCAGAAGCAAAAACGACGTGTCTTTTACATAGACGCCGCTACTACATCAATAGCTGCTACTAGGCTTTATGGCGAATTTCTTCCATTTATAGTAAAATCTTTTGCGCCGGCATGTTATATTGTAGAGCGAGGCAGCCGAAAATTAAATCGTAGCGCAAGTGGTTAAATGATTCAAACCGAACAAAAGCCCACTCTTATACTCCAATCCAGCGTCTCCGCTGACATCAATTCCATTTTCCTTAGTCTATCATCCACATCCAAACTCGTAATATTCCACAGATCACTTCCCATCAAAAACTGCATTCCACCCCTCTATAATTCCGCCGACAACCCGTTTCTTTCCGTAGCGACCCCGGAACAAAAGCCCAACGTTTCGGAAAGATTCGAAAGACAGATTTTCCCCGTTCAAAGGCTCCCGTACAAAAGCCTTCAGTGCACGCTCCTCTCGCACCAATTAGCGACATGTTGAAGGGGAAAGGACTCTCCCGGATAATCGTCACCCCTGCGAAACGAATCGCCGATAAGCATCGCCGATATCATCGCGTGGGTCATAAAGTGGGAGTGTCCTTCGGGGAATGCTGAAAGGTGCCGCGTGACGTCATTGGCCACCGCTGAAAACACACCCTCCACGGACGCTGGCGATTCTGCGCAGAGGGTGGACGACGGATTTTCCCTACTAGCTCCGAATCCGACGTTTCCCTATGGCCTGGGCCACACGCACGCGCGTTCGGTACAATGCTCTGTGTAATCTGATCATTTTATGCGGAACTGTGCGTACACGTTGAGGATATGCGAGCCTGATACGGTTTGAACGAATAATTTTGCGTGTGCGTGAATGGCTCAAGGGTGTTTGTTGATGAGAATGGTTGAAACCAGTTGGCGAAGGTGGGGTTTTTAGGGTAAGAGGTAGGTGAATCTGGACAGGCGGGATTGGGGAGTTCGATTTCTGAACGTTGTACGGCTTCTTCAATGGTGGTTTGGATAAATATGGGATGGTGAGAAATCGTATGGATGTTTGAGTTGGTTTAGTTTGATATGGCTTGTTTTCGGGTAGTTTTCTTATGTTTTATATGGCGGTATATGTTTACGGTGGTAAATTTTATTGGTGGGCGTTGAAAATTCGATCAATTTAGATATCGGAGTAGAGCTCTGATTAAGTCAAATCGGACACTTGAGTGATGCTAACGTATCATAAGTCATTTTGAACGTAGATAATTTATCACATTTGCTCTTCAGAGCTAAAAACTACTCTACTAAATCTGTAGCGGTATATCTCGTTTCGGAAACGGTCCCACCATTTGCGTGCTTCAAAAAATCACGGGACCCCTACGACCATCTGCCAATCGTTCGCAGGACAGCAGGACAACCAGGTCAGACTTGGAAACAAAGAAAGTATTCTCATTTTCATAATGAGCAGTAGATTTACTCTTCAGCATTAAGATCTACTACACCTTCAGCGCTAATTTTTATTTCTGAAATCGTTGTATCCACGTGTCCCAAATAATCACAGAAACCTGCGATCATTCACCAATCTGGAAAGATAGTAGAAGAGTCAAGTCTGTTGCCCGTCAAACTCGAAAACAAAGAAACGCCCATCATTATTTTGTTCTTCGCCTCTCCTTCGAACTTCCGCGTGCTCCAAAACGCGACAAAATCCCCGCGACCGCCCATCAACCCTTCGAAAGATAGCCGGAACGTCAACTGAATTGCCCGTTGGCCGTCAAACAAACAAACGCACTTCATCTATTTTCACAACTACCACCCCATTTTCTGGCCACCGCTACTTCTAGCATTTCCGCTTTCCGCCTACCACCGGAACATTCGCGACAGTTACTCATGAAACTTGAAACAAAGAAGCCCAGATCATCCCTTGCCGCGATCACCAGCTTATTTCCTCCCGACCGTAACTTCTGCCTCTCGCGCACCGGAAAAAATGCCGCAGCCTCGCAACCCCTATCCTCGGCGCTGATCTGCGCACATCGCTGCCCGTGACCACGCTCGCATGGGGGCCCGTAGAGGAGGGAAGTTAGGAGGGCAGCGTAACGGAGGCAGATCGGGTGCGCGTCAGTTTCGGAGTAGGAGAGTCCGTCGGCGCGGAGAACGAGAGCACCGCTCGGCAGCAGAAGAGCTTAGCTTGGTTGCGCCGACATTGAAGAGAGAGCCGCGATGTTCGGCGTCGGCAGAGGCGGGGAGAAGCCTTGGTGTCGCTGCACCGACGGGGGTGGGGCATGATACGGTTGGGCTTGGAAGTGGGGAGGCCGCGTTCGCTTCTAGCCGCGCGTCACTTTCCGGTAGTGGGGGCGCATAGGTCTCTCAGAAGTTTCTCGCGCGCTCTCGCAGGTCTCTCTCTGGCAGGCGTTTGCGCGCGCGCGCACCGTCTTACCCTCCGGCGGGGTTCAGTCATCTCGCGCCAGCCGAGCCACGCGCACTCGTCTCAGAGCCTGGGCCCGCGGCGAGCGACCGAACGCGTCTCGTCTGCCCTCCGCAATCACTCGCCGCTCAAAAGTGCTTGCACTCGCCGAAAAATCGGGCGCCCCGTGACAGTTGGAACCGCCCCTCGTGGCACCCCCACCGCGTGCCGCCCCCACCTTGTGGCTCTCGCCCGCACGCCTCCGCCGCCTCCTACCACCGCGCGCTCCCTACCACTCGGCGGCGATCCGCGACAGAGAGCGGCGAGGTTCCACGCACAAGGGCTTTATCGAGTTTCACGGCCGGAGGAGCCTTGCGAGGAAGTCTTCGCGCTTGTCGCATCGAGGGGGTCGAGGCTTCGGCCAGCGAGCGTTCACGTCGGCGCGTCACGGGCGAACCGGAAACTACCCCCGGGCGTCTGTCCCACCCACCCCCTGGACACGCGTGCGTGTGCCAGCCCACCCCGGTCCCCGCCCCTGGCGCGCGGCTCGCGGACCCGTGCATTCTGCGTGTCGCTCTTCGGACGGGACAGTTTCTGGTCGCTGGAATCTGCGCTGGTGACGTCGGTGGTGCCTGGGGGTGTGCGGACGTTCGGCGGACGTTCGACGGACGTGTGTGCGGAACGTGTTGCGGAACGTGTTGCGGAACGTCTGGCGGAACGTGTCGCCGAACGCCTCGCGGAACGTGTCGCGGAAGGTGCAGTGCGCGGGATTCTGGATTGAGTGACATCGATGGTGGGTGATGAACGGAAGCATTAGCCGGTGGCTGGCATTGCGCGTGTGTTGTCCGGCCCAATCGCAGGGCCGCTGACTGCGCGAGCGGCTCGGGAGGCTTGAGGGAAAGTTATGGTGCGCGGACTCTTCGGGAAGGTCGACTGACGGGAGCTCGCGAGGCTCACGGAGCAGAAGGGTCGTGCCGAAGGGCGAAGGGACAGGAGTGCGAGCGGCGGGCGAACAGTGCAAAAAGTTGCCCGAGTTCTTGCGGAAATAGCGTCGAGCCGGTCGCACGCGCGTGTCTCTGCTCGGCTTCGGAGGGATTCCTCAGCTCGATTAACGTCGCGGCCGGGGGACGATATGCCACCAGGAGCGCGGCGAGGCTGCGGAAACGGGGATACACGCCGAGAGGAATCGAGGTAAGCGCCGTTTCCGCTTCTGCGGGAGCAGGCTTGCGTGAAAGTCGGGGGCGTTTCGGCCAAAACGGCCGACAGCGCTGATGCGCCGAGAAAAATACGTGGGGTGGATAGGGTAACGCAGTTCGGACTGGGCGGAGTGCATCGATACGCGTGACGATGGCTGACGAACTGAGTAAGAATGTGTAATAATGGGAAATTCTCTTGCACACGGGGCAGTGAAATGGGAAACGATGTTTGAGCTGGGAGAAATCGAAAATTTTGACGAAGTTCGGCAATCTGCGGAAGAATGTGTGATAATAGGAAATTATTTTGCGCACGACGCAGTGAAATTGGGAAACGGTCTATGGATTAGAAGGGATCGATTATGAATGTTCTGGTAATTAACAGATATTGCAATAGAGTAGCAAAAAGTAGTCTTATGGTTGATATATGTGTGAACGGTACTGCAACTAGGAATAAGTGCGCAGTAATCAAAAAGTTAAACGATGGCAATCTGCAATCGGCAATCTGCTTAAGAATGTGTGATATGGGAAAATTCCTTTTCTCATGATCTGGTGAAATCGAATATTAAAGTATAAATTTGAAGGGATCGATTATCAAGGTTCTGGTAGATAATAGTTGACGAAATGGAGTATCGAAAAACACTCGTGATTGGCACCCGTGAATGGTGCCGAAACTAGAAATAAGTATGCAATACTTGTCGCAGTGAACTTGAAAATCGAAATATGGGGTTGAAGGGCTCAATTATAAAAGTTGTGGAAATGCATAGTTGGCGAAACGGAACGTCGAATACAGTCTTGTGAATGCTGTTTAAAATAAAACAAAAGTACGCAGAATACGAAATTTTTAACAAAGCTCTGCGATCTGCTTAAGCATGTGTAATAATGTCAAATTCTTTTTCATGGCGCGATAAACTTGAACAGTAAAGTATGAGTCTGAGGGTTTGATTATGAATATGTGGTAGTTAATAGACAACGAAACTAAGTATCAGAAATCAGTCTTTTCAATGGTACTCAAACTAAAAATCAGCACGAAGTAATCGAAAAGTTGAACGACTGTCTGCGTAAGAATGTGTAATAATGGAAAATTCCTTTTTACGGCGCGATGAACTTAGAAAACTATCGAGAAAAGTTCTTAGCTATACACAAGTTCTATGGGAATAAAATTAAAATTTTTGTTCATTATCCTATGAATAATAATCGTACAATTCCGAGTCAGACGCAACATCATTAATATAAACGATCAAAACAAAAGCTTTTTACATTTTATGAAATGAAATCTCAACATAGAACATAATAGTTACCGCAAAAATGGAATCTGTCACGCGATGAGTTCACTCCATAACATTTTTATTGTGTTCCCGTTTGTTATTTCTGCATTTGAAACTGACGTGCGGGGAGTACAATTTACCAAATTTTTATTGCGTTCCGTTTCTCATTTATTTTTTAAAATCAAAGACTCTCTCGGCCGTTCCAAAACAGTAGCTTCTCGTCACACTGTGCGAATCTACAATTCGTCCCAACCCAATTTCATCATCAGAGATCACGTCGCAATTACTCATCGATTAAAAAAGGAGCCGCGTGCTTGAGAGCCGATCATATTGGTTCGCGACGATATTAGACCGCATTTCTGGCGTCTAGCGCCACGATCGTCGGAAAACGTGTTTACCACGTCGGCGATTCGATGACAAACGTTGAAGAACGCGCTCGTCGTCGGGCACGTCCATTGTGAAGTGGAAATTGAAACATTAGTCAGACGTAGAAATCGATTTGTTCGTCCGTACGCGATCTGTCGCAATCGGATGCGAATTGAATAAAAGAGATCGCGCTGGGAGATATCGGAGTGATGGATTAGTACGGAATCGACCTCAGGAATTGAGCGTTTCGATGCGATCGAACAATGACGCTCGGGGAATATGCCGGGCAGAGACGAATGCTTTTGCAATAATTCAGCGATGAATATACAGGCTTCATTCGCGGCATTGAAAACCAATCGCGAACTTGATGTCGGGGTCGGGTTCACTCGCGCGTTTTCGTCGTAGCAGTCGATTAGATTTACGTATTTCAAATTAACGAGTAACAGCGGTGTGTGCTTAGGCCGATGTTAATTCGCTGGGATCGGAAGTCCGCGGAATTGAAGCCTGTCACGCGGCCGCGCATAAATACGTCGAGTGTTTCGTGTCGGGAGTAACGTTAAATCAGTGAAATGCGGGTCTGTGATTCCCTGCGAAACTGAAACTTGTCGTACGTTCCGAATGTATAATACATTCGCGATGTCTGCTAGAAAATAGACAAAACGTCGCGGCCGTTGGGTTAAGTTCAGTTTATACCTTTTAAATAGACAAACGTCTTGGACGAAACTCTAAAGAGAACGTCCGCGGACGACTTTATTATAGTGAAAATTCGGTAACTAATTTTGCAACGCGGATTCAGAGGAACTTTATGTCTTTGAGGCAGACAAACGTTCTGCACAAATAGCGCGAGTCGCTTCTGTGGACGTGTTTATTATAGTATATGTTCGCCGGTAAATCGGAAAATGCCACGCAGTCGGGTGAGCATTAGATCGTTGATGCATTTGAGCGTTTCGGGCGTATAAGATGACCAACACAGAAATTCGGAAATAGTGGAGTGTCAGCTCGACATTAGATCAGCGAAATGTTTGAGCGTATCGCACGAATATGACGTGTTTATCGTACTCCACGTTCTACCACAAATCATCAAACGTGCAAGCGTTTTCCATGATGAAATATGAGTAGTCGGCAACGACGTCTTTAGCATCGTACACATTCGACAACGAATTATGCAAGCGTGTTTTATGATTTATACAATTAGCACGTAGACATTTTTATCGTCGGCCACCGCCGACAACAAATTCCTTTGATATTTACCGTTTTCCGTGATTAACGGGATTATTACGTAGGCATTTTCGTCATTTCGTGCGTTTGAAAACAAATTTTCGAAACATGCAAATATTTTGGGTGACGTTTATCTGTTTTGCACATAATTATGTACATTATGTGAGCCTGGGAAACTCATGTTTACGTAAGACTCGACGATAAAACATCCGAACATTTTCCGTAGCCAACACAATTATCATCCACATATAATCAGTTCCTATTGTTGTGAGCAAATCCTCGCATATAAAATATTTTTTATACCCACATTCTATGCGATTACCTAGAAAATTTGCATGCCTGTCCGATTTTACAGTAGATCCTCCAGTCAAATATTTTCCATGCCCACGTCATACGAAATTATTTCGAAAAGTCACATTTACATTTGATCGTGCCAACGAATTCTCTACTCAAACATTTTTCCTGCGCACATCTTATATCGTCGTTTAGAAAAATAACATTTACGTTATACTTGCCAACAAATCATCCAAACATTTTCTATAGTCACCGCAACTAGAATCCGCGCATTATCATCTCCACTTTCTTCAACAAATCTTATAATATCAAATATTTTTCATACACACTACACGATCATGTCATACACACTAAACTGTACGATAATTCAGAAACTCGCATTTCTCACATATTTGTTAACACCTTGCGTACGGCGTTCTTGCTCATCCAGACCTCGCACATTTGTTAGCGTCCTAAAAAGTTGAGTACAATACATACAAGGTTTATTTAATACTGACTGATATGTTCGCACTTTTTCAACATTTTAACATTGATTTACTTCACAATTATACTATCAAAAATTGCTGCAAGGCTTCATTACTTTAGCAACTTACCGATTAACGTTAAAACGAGAAATCTCGTGACCCGTACGCAATGTGTACAAATCCTCCAATGAAACCCTTTATATACCCACATCATACACTATCATCTAGAAAAACAACATTTATATCAGCCCTGCCAACAAATCGCCGAAACATTCTCCACACTCCCCACGAGGACCGCCCACACATAATTCTCTACTTTCTCGCGCGACTCCTGCGACACCCAAACATCTCGACTCCCGGCACGTCGGAAATTCGGTGACAAATTTGTCGGGCATAAACGTTCGTCGCGCGTCCCCAGACGCCGTAGTTTACGCTGAATGGACAGTTCGCTGCCGATGATGCGCAGTAACGTCGTCTGTGCGAGGCCCCACGACGCCGAATTTACGTGAGTTCGCGCACAATGTCCGTAACGCGCAATAAATCGATCATCCTCCCGTTCGCGAGGGCACTTTGAGGATCGGCCTACCAATAGTTGACGTGCCCGTCAGGCGTGGTTTATTTATAATTCGCTCGACGGACGCCCGCGGGGCGGAAAATTTTGCGCGCCGTGCGACTTGCGGGAAAAGCGTCCGGCGCGGTAACAAAGTATTTGAATTATGCCTCGCGCGCGGAGTTATAGCACGGCGGAGGCCGTAAAACGCTGCTTGGCAGACGAGTCTCCGCGTCTGAGGTTTTCACCTCGTTCCCAGGACGGTCGCCGGGACGAATATAGACGCCGGTCGCTTGACGGACGCGCGATTGACGGGGGCAACAATCGGGAGGTCGGCGAAATGTGGGAAAAGGCGAGAGGTCGGCAGCGGGTGGCAGAAATCGAGACGTCGGCAACTTGTGGCAAGAATCGAGAGGTCGGCAACTTGTGGCATAAATTGGGAGGTCGGCAGCAGGCGGTAAAAATCGTGAACGTGTGGCAAAAATTGAGAGGGCGTCAACATGTGGTAAAGATTGAGAGTTCGTCCGTATGGGACAAAAGTTGGGAGGACGTCAATATGTAATAATAATCGAGAGGTCGTCGGTATGTGGCAGAAATTGAGAGGTCGGCAACTTGTGGCACAAATCGAAAGGTCGGCAACTTGGGGCAGAAATCGAGAGGTCGGCAGCTTGTGGCAGAAATTGGGAGGTCGGCAGCATGCGGTAAAAATCGGATGGTCGTGAACGTGTGGCAAAAATTGAAAGGGCGTCAACATGTAGTAAAGATCGAGAGCTCGTCAGTATGGGATAAAAATTGGGAGCACGTCAATATGTAATAATAATCGAGACGTCGGTAACTTGTGGTAGAAATTGAGACGTCGGCAACTTGTGGCAGAAATTGGGAGGTCGGCAGCATGCGGTAAAAATCGGATGGTCGTGAACGTGTGGCAAAAATTGAGAGGGCGTCAACATGTGGTAAAGATTGAGAGCTCGTCCGTATGGGACAAAAATTGGGAGGACGTCAATATGTAATAATAATCGAGAGGTCGTCGGTATGTGGCAGAAATCGAGAGGTTGGCAACTTGTGGCACAAATCGAAAGGTCGGCAACTTGGGGCAGAAATCGAGAGGTCGGCAACTTGTGGCAGAAATTGGGAGGTCGGCAGCAGGCGGTAAAAATCGGGTGGTCGTGAACGTGTGGCAAAAATTGAGAGGGCGTCAACGTGTGGTAAAGATCGAGAGCTCGTCCGTATGGGACAAAAATTGGGGGGACGTCAATATGTAATAATAATCGAGAGGTCGTCGGTATGCGGCAGAAATCGAGAGGTTGGCAACTTGTGGCACAAATCGAAAGGTCGGCAACTTGGGGCAGAAATCGAGAGGTCGGCAACTTGTGGCAGAAATTGGGAGGTCGGCAGCATGCGGTAAAAATCGGATGGTCGTGAACGTGTGGCAAAAATTGAGAGGGCGTCAACATGTGGTAAAGATCGAGAGCTCGTCAGTATGGGATCAAAATTGGGAGCACGTCAATATGTAATAATAATCGAGAGGTCGGCAACTTGTGGCAGAAATTAGGAGGTCGGCAACTGTGGCAGAAATTGAGAGGTCGGCAGCAGGCGGTAAAAATCGAGTGGTCGTGAACGTGTGGCAAAAATTGAGAGGGCGTCAACATGTGGTAAAGATTGAGAGCTCGTCCGTATGGGACAAAAATTGGGGGGACGCCAATATGTAATAATAATCGAGAGAGCGTCAATAAGTGGCAAAAATTGAGAGGTCGTCAATATGTGGTAAAAATCGAGAGGTCGTCGACGTATGACGAAAAAGTGTTTGGGATTTGCAGCCATTTGGACGAGGGCGTGGGATGTGAAATTAATTCTGACAGGTGAAGTTGAGGGAAGAAATTTTTTCAGTAGGTAAGCGCTGTTGCGGGAATAAAAAATTTAATGGGTTATATTCAACGGGTATGTGACAATGTAACGGCAAAATGAATGTGATGAGCGTCTACAAATTTTACATTTGCGGACAAACTGTCTGTGTCGTGTGTTAATTTAATGCGCAAATAGCATGCAAGTAGGCAGTCTCCGAATTTTTTGCGGTTTCATTTTAAATAAACTAATATGACGCAAAACATCGATGATTGGATATGTTACGATACTATTAACAAAAAAACGATCGGAATAAAATAGTATAACAAATTTTTCTTAATTCTCAAATTAATACACATAATTCAGTTTCTTTGACAACGGCACACAACAATTTCTGAAACGTCAGGATTTTTGTTTCCAACAAATTACACAATTTTATACGTGCTACTTGGTCGGCTACGCTAACATAATTTTGCAATACTATTGATAAAGAAGCAGTCTGAATAAAATGGCATAACACATCAAATCTTAAGATCTATTTCCAATATATCTCACCGCGTTTCCCGCATTTGTTCGCTTTATTCCCAATAACCCAAAATGTCAGGATCTGTCGCCGACCGACTATTTCACCCCAAACATGGTGCAACGTGCAATAGCTCACTAGCCAACTTTCGACCGACTTTATTCTTATCGAAACCCTCCTTCGATACCCGTACGCCGACTTTCTGTTTCGCGAACGCGTGAGCGCGTAAATTAAATCTCTCGGCGGCGGTCGGCCCGATAAATTCCGAGGTGACAACGTTTCGTGGCGTTATTACAGGGACGCTATCTCGTTCCTGGTCGAAACACGAGAGCCCGCGATCGCGTGGGAGCGCGATAGGGGCGGACACTTCAACCTCTTTCGCAGAAAAAGAACGCCGCTTAATTGTGCCTGCCCGCAGAACTCGCGAATCACGACGGA